>OX596029.1:4819334-6143279 GCA_951394125.1 Epistrophe eligans
TTTTTTTTTTTTTTTCAATTACCAAATTTGTTTAAAAAAGTAAAATCCATATAGACTGTTTACCTTGTGCTTATTTGTTTATATTTTTTTTATAAACTCATCAGCAATTCATCACTATCATTCTTCATTACATGATGGTCTACTTCAAAACAATTTTTTCTTCTTTTAAAATCCACGTTGAAAACTCCTGCGTCTAACAACAATTCATCAAACAAAAAAAAAAAAGAAAAGAAAACAAAAAAACTTTTCCATTACCTTTCCTTAATTGATGCTTTCATTCAAGAAAAGCAAAATCCCACTCAATAAACACGACAATAAATCGTGCGCAACCAAGATAGTCTAACGTCATACACATTAATGTCAGAATATTTCGCACCATTTACTCTAAATCAACAACAACCACAACAACAAACAAATTCACCGTCATATCCTCTTAAACACTCACAAGCACAACACATTTTTCTAAGAAAAAAGAAGAGAGAAAAAATGAAACACAAAAAAGTCCTATAACAATATTTAAAAAAAAACTCGTAATCTATATCGCTTGCCCTATAAAAAGATACCTTTTTTCTATGTTATGCACATTAAAGGGAAAAAAGTTCAAGGATAATTGTGCAGGAAAAGATTAAAGGGATCCAGTAGCGCGAAAACACAAATCCATAATTTCCTATATAGGTACTATACTTTATTCTATCACCCAACCCAACACAAACACAAATACATATACACACACGCAACGCAAAAGCATCCACCTGTAGTAAGCTGCGGTGATTAAACTTAATCAATACCGGGTATCCTGGTTGGTAAAATTAGAGTAAAATAGCGCTAGAGGAAGAGGGTCCTTTATTACGTACAAAATACACACTTACTATCCTGATATCCGCACCAAACATAGTCGTTTCATTCTCGTTTGTTGCAACAATCATCAGTAGCGCTCTGCTGCCGCCGCATCGCATGCAATAGTAGTTGTAGTTATACATACATGTAGGTAGGTATAGTTAGTTGTTGGTTCGATGAAGTTGCCTGATATCGTGCCTGGGGAGTATAATTTTGTGCTTTCCCGGAGCGACTAATTGCTCCTTCAATCCTCTTGCTATAGACGTATATATAAATCTGTTTTTGCTTCTTCCAGCTATGGTTAGGTGCTGCCGTATGCCAGCAATGCTTTTGCTTCGCAGACAGATATCCTTCTTGAGTTGTTTGTTCTTTCTTTATGTTTTTTTTCTTACTTATTTTATGTTTTGTTTTTGGAAAGGGTTTTTTTTTTCAAACAAAAGGAAGACAGCGAAAAATTGCCAACAAGGACGACGGCGGCGGTGGTGGTAGCGATGGTGATGTCTTTGTATATAAACTTTATAGTAATCTCATGGAGTCGTTTTTTTTTACGAGACATTTGGACGGTGGCGGCGCTCGTGCTCGCTGATGTTGAAAATAAAATTTGCAACATTTTGGCAGGAAAACGGGCAACATTTTCTTATTTGAGAGTATAATATCATAAACAAGTTTATATACAAAGACAATAGTTAAAAAAGGTTGCTTTAAAAATCACACAAAAATTGAAAAAAAAGAGGAATTTTCATCGGCAAACAGCGAGCTTCAGTGCCGATTTTTAGGAATTCTGAAAATTTGCGTTTACTTAAATGCTTATATCTTTCTACCCAGCTGTCCGAATTTCAATGTGAAGGTATATAATTAAAGGAAAAATGACAGGCGTGTTAGAGCAAAAATCAAATTTTCAAAATCATTCAAAATTTCATACTAAAAACATGAAAATAAATATGGGACAAATAATTTCATTCAACGAAGATGTTGATAAAAACAAAAAAAAAAACATTAAAATACTTACAAACACCAATTGGCGAGAGGGAGATAGTATTATAAAGCCGGTGGCGGCGGCGGCGGGGTTTGTGCAATAAAAAACCACAATCGTGGTAAATTTGCTTCGGGTCGGAAAAAATGCTGTTTTTACATTTGTAGTCGGTATAATAATTGTAAAGGTACACTGTGGTTGGTTTGGTTAGCTTATAACTTCGGTTCTAATAATCCTATCGGTAACATTAAGGTCTTAAAATGTAGGTAGAATATCGGACTACATTTTTTTTATAAAATCATGGCGCAGTCACATAAAACTATACATGAAAAACCTCATAAAATTGAATATTTAAAAGAAACAAAAATTTAATGAAAAAAAATGTTTAAACCACATATACTTTAACCCTTTTTAGGAGAGTTTTATGATGTTGGTATGTATATGTTGCACATTTTTGTTGGTTGGTTTAGTGGGTAAAAACAGAAAAGGATCGATTTGCTTAGCTTATAGCTCCTGTTCTAATATTCCGATCATTAAGATTTAGGTGTTAAAATAAAGGTAAAATATCAGGATTTATTATCGAGTTAAAAAATAATTGCGATCACATAAAAATGTATGTGGAAAACGTAGTGATTTGATTGTTTTTTCAATATAAACTAAGAATTTAATGGAAATGATAATAATAAACATACCTATGTAGGTATACATAGCTACATATAGTTTGTACATTTATGGAAAAGGGTTGATATCGTTGGTTTTGTTGGCTTATAATGCCTGTTCTAATACTCGGATCTTTAAGATTAAGGTCTTAAAATGAAGGTTAGATGTCAGGCTAAATTATTAAGTTTAAAAATCATTGCGATCACATAAAGTTGTATGTGAAAAACTTCATAATTTTGATTGTTTTTCAATTTAAACTGAAAATTTAATGAAAATGATATGTAGGTACATAATATGAACATATGTATGTACAATGTACATACCTATGTATGTACATTTATAAGAAAAGGGTCGATTGGTTGGTTTGATTGACTTTCCTATAACTTCGGTTCTAATAATCAGATCTATAAGATTAAGGTCTCAAAATGAAGGTATAATGTCAAGTTTATTAATTAAATTAAAAATTCATTGTGGTTACATACAAGTGTAGGCAAAAAACGTGATTGTTTATTTATTTATCGTTATAATAATTTAATTAAAATAAAATTTTAATAAAAAATTGAATACAAAATAAATAATTATACTTAGGTTAGGTAGGTACATTATGCATCAGATCCTCAAGTTTAAGGTTAAGTTTAGGTAAATTATCAGACTAGAGGTAGAATTGTAAGTGAAGTGACTAATTTCGGTCGATATTTGGGTTTTTTCAATTATGTGACCCAGTCCATATGGTAGGTTTTAGTGCTAAAAAAAATATCATAAAAGGAGATTTTATTTAAAAATTTTAAAATACGTGTTTTTTTAAATCGGAATTTCAATATGGTAAATTAGGGCAAAAGAAGAGAAAGGTCTAGATTCTATTTTCTAAACGAAAAGTGATAGAGAGTTTTTTTTCTTTTATCGATAGATCATGTAAATACAAGAAAGTCACATATATAAAAGAAAATTCTAGAAAATCTAAAATTCGAGATAAAAACGTTTTAAATTCAAAAAATAAAAAATGAAAAATGGACGTTGGAGAAAAAAAATCACATAAAATCAGGGAAATATTTTTTAGAAATATTTCTGAGAAGCCGATAAAAAATGAAAAGTTCCGTGTTTGCAAAATTTTTGATTTAAGCTTTTTTTATGGCTAGGTGAATTTTTGGAAAATTTATATTTTTTAAATCAATTTTTCTTGGTTTTTGATTTTTTTTACCTTAATTAATATTTTCATTTAAAAAACAGTAACATAAAGAGAATTTTATTATCATTACGATGGTAGGTACTATGTTGTTTTTAAAACTGTTGGCTACTTTTAGAGCTGCTGAAATTTTAATAATCGACGTTTTTGAATTACTCATAGCTTTAAAGAATACAATTTTAATAGTCTCAGAGAGGTGTCAACAAATTCTGGGACAGAAACTATGTATAACCAAAATGTGAGTATATGGGTAAATAGGTACAAGTGTCATGATCTGCTTTAGTTCTAATTTACCCTATTTAAATTCCGTATTTTAAAATAAAGTTTCCTTTCACATATTTTTTTTAGCACTGAACCCAACCACATAATTGAAAAAAAAACCCCAAAAATCGACCTTTAAAGCGTGGCAACCCTATGCCTTGACCATATTTCGCCAGGCAACACTTGAGCAAAATGTTAGTTAAAACATTATCTAAAAAACTGCATACCACTTAACTCGATGCGGGTAGGTCGTCCTATGGCGGGATCTTAGACTATATGGAAGGGGGAGTATATCTCACCCGGAAATTTAGTTTTACATTTCACAATTTTGAGAAAAATTGATCCAAATATTTTGTTTGCGTTTTTTTTTATCAAAATTTTGAGTTTGAATGCAAACTATTGACACAAATAATATAATTTAAATGTAGGATTGAAGAACAGACTTCTGGCTTTTAAAACCGTTATTGTTTTGCATTTAAAGTATTGTCGTTGTTTTTTAATATTTGTTTTTCCATCTAAGTCGTTTTTTTCGAAAGTCGCCTTTACCTCCTAAACGGGGCCCTTCCCATAGTAAAAAATGCTTGTATTAGAACCCTTCTATAAAAATCCGTTACCAATTTTTAGCGCCCAAGTTATTGTACTCTCCCCGCATACAGATTTAAGACTTATAACTTGAGTTCTAATGGCTAGATTTTCAAGGTTAAGATCTTAAATAACTGTTGACATTAGCCTGCCTCGCGACTGAACATACCCTAAGCAGAGCAACGGAGTTGCGTGAGCGGGACAGGACCCGCAATCGATTTTTGTCTAATAAGCAAATATTTGGTTTAGTTTTTTTAATTATTTTTAGTTAGATTTATAAATAACTTGAGTTCTAATGGTCAATGTCTTAAAATAAAGATAAATTATTACGTTATACACATATATGTATGTATATACTACACTTTGCCTCTCCTGACATTTGTAGCAACACTTCTGTGGCATATTTAAACAAAAATGTATCACTTTTAAAATACCTACATAGTTGAAAAAAAACATCGAAAAGTTTTTTTTTAATAATATCTTACATACCTATCCTCTATATAAAATTACAAAACACAAAACATACAGATTGCCATTTTTCACTTAAATTAATCAGTCATGTTTATAAATACTATTCTATTCAATTTTTTTTCTCCTCGAACTCCCATATATTTTGTATATAAACCTACATGTATACTGTATACTGCATAGTGTATAGTGTATAGTCTTCTTATTCTTGCCATTTTGCCTTTTATCTCAACTCTATCAATATTTGAACAAAGTTGCTCAACATTAAAAGTTGACATTCAATGTTGAGATGATAGAAAATGTTGAGAGTTAGTTAGACATTTGGACACCAATTGGCGCACCAATCGCCGATGCTGATGAGACTACTATAAAGTTTATATACAAAGGTGATGTGATGGTTGTTGGTGCTGCTGTGTTGGGCTTAAAGAAAGATCCCTGCGCCTGGGTTTATCATGTCAAGACAAATGCACGCAATAAAACAGTAGATAAAAAAAGAAAACGATTTAAGTTTCCCACATGCGATTTTAAGAATAGTTATATAGCTGTGGGTTGCCACATTTTGAGCTCCAACCCATTCCGCCGCCGCTGCCGCCTCCTCGATCCTCCTTCCTCAAGTCTGTTCGAGTATATCTGGATACAATATTATAACCGTGAGTGAATTTGATTGAGTAATTGGTTTAGCCTTAAGGCACAGGACGTCGTTGATGGCACAATAATTACGCCATTTAAAAGGGAAATGATATTTTTGGTGATTTGTGGGGCTCTTTTGAAGGATTCAAATTTAATACCTTGCATCATATACCAATATACGAGTGGATAATGTTTGAACTAAAATGTTGTTTTTGGTTTTATTTTTGACTATTCATAAATTATTTGGTTTATACCTACCTACATTCCCATGCCACTACCGTAAATGTCTATCCTTAGGGTCTAATATACATATCTACATATGTATATGTATGAAGGTAAATATGTATGAACGTTGCTAATATCCTGTTAATTTGTGGTTTAGATATTGTAGCTTAGAGACATGCCAAGTTTGAGATGAGAAATTATTTTGGTGAATAAACCATGGATAAGCACGCATGTGGTGCAACCACACATATCCTGTGGGAATGTATATGCCCGCCATTGATAGGTTATTATCTTGGCATTTTGGCAATGGAATGGTATATTTACGATTAATCCCAATTAAAGATCAAAATTTTTGGCAGTTGTTGGCTATAGATGATATACCTATCTATGTTGGTAATATCTTCATTTTATTTAAGGGTTCAACTCAGAAATTTTAGCTTGGTGCTCCATACTCACAGAATGAATTAACTATTTTTTAAATTAATTTCTCTAGACATGCTCATATAAGTCGAGCATGCCCTGTAGGGGCTTTAATTAAAATTAACTAAATTAGAATTTTTGTAAAAAGATACTTGAAGGGCGTATCCTCTTCAGATCTTCACCGAATTGCCATGCAAAAAATTCAATATGATTCTTATAGGAACCTCCGTTAGAGGACACATTTTTTTTTTTTGTCAAATAAAATTTCATTAACTATCAAATTCGCATCAGTGATCCGTGAAAAAGAACATCCTCGAATAAGAGGTGTGACATTTTTTTTCAAATTATATTCGATTTTAAACACTCAGACTTGGTGAAGTGTTTGCAACATGCGACTAAATAGATGAACAGATGACATTTCAAATCAAGGCAATTGAGCTCACTTAAGCATAAAGGAATTGCACACATGAAATGCATCTGCAGCACGCCATCATCGTATCGATGTTGTTGTTCGTTGTATATGTACTGTACATACATGAGGGTGACATGAAGCACATACAAACACATGTATATTGAATATGTGCATTAGAATTCACATGCCCATGCACTGCACATAACTGATATATAGCTAATGGAAAAATGGTAGCGTAGCTTTATAGAAGCAACTTAACATCAGCAGGCTAGTGTGGGTGCAATGACGTTGAAGTAAAATAATAAGCGACATCCTGGCATAGTTTTGTAATTAAGTTAACAAGTTGCTAACAGCTGCAGTGAGAGCTCTGATATGTAACTTTTGTCGGACAGTGGGATAAACTGTATATGTTTATAGAAATAAAAATTCCTTGTTCAAGCACAAAAATTCCATACTTTCATCTACAGTCAAAGAAAATTAGACAAAAATAGTTCAAACTTCAAATTCATTTTGAATAATTCTGAATTTCAGTGTAGAGTTTTATTTTTGTATAGTAAGTATCCCTGAATTCATTTTTTTTTCAAAACTTATTGCTCTTACCAAAAAAAATTATTTGACATTTGATTTGACATTTCTTACAAAAAATTTTATGTTTTCCACAAAATCAAAATTTAGAATACCTACTTTTTAGTTTAGAGTCCTTTTTAGGAAATTAAAAAACAAAAATTAATTGCTCCACTAGAATTCAGTTTTGAATTTTTGAAGTGTAAGTCAAATTTTAATTTTTTAATTTTATTGAATTAAATAAAAAAAAATTCCTGCGTACTAAATTCAACGGAAATCCGTCCATGATGCCGTTAAACTAAAGCTCTATAACCCACGGACGATTATGCCGACATCTACTTATATATTTATATTTCAATTTCTATATCTCTCCCTATGCGAATTAATTCCAGTTTCGAGCTCAAATTTCCCGCTGTATATTCTCTGCTGCAATGGAATGAAATAGTCCTTCACTCTGATATGGGTTGTAATATTTGGAAAATTAAGTTTATGTCCAGAGCGCACGTGATGTATTACATGTTGTACCTCTGTATATAAATACATCTATATCCTTTGGATCATATATACCTACCAGCATTGGTGGACAGAAATAAAATATAAGACTGAAATGCCAAAGGCAGTAATTAAAATTTGCTAAAAGTAATTGATGGAATTTTCAACAATAAAATTCTAGAAGAAAAGTTTTCTAACAATGTGGAAATATTATTGGAGAATAAATGCGTGCAAGCTGTTAGCGTGAACAATGCCATCACCACAGGGGGTGCTGCGTCATTATATTTAATGAAATATTTAATCTGAAAAAAGGTGAACAATTACTGACGATGAAACCCTCAATCACCCCTATCTGAAAATCTATTGAAAACTGATTTTTGCTATACCAGTTTGATAATAATATTTTATTGTCACAACAATTTTATTATTTAGAAATAGTTAACACTTTCAGCTAGATTCAATATTTCACAGCTTCAATTCTAGAACCAAACAAATATGAACAGTACACTCATATAACAGATATTGAATTTTTGTATATTTCCGTGAAGTGGAAACAACTTTAAGTGCCGCTGAAAATATTGACGCTTGTTAAACAGATAATATTATTTTTAAATAAAAAAAAAACTTAGGCATTTTAAAATCGGTACTAAACTTTAAGAGCCGTATCTATTAGATTTTCTTAAAACGCCTCTTAGAGGTTTAATTTATTTATTTATATTATTTATTTAATAAAATTACAAATCCTTTTAAAATTTCCTACTTCAATCAAAAACAAACAAAAAACACGAAAAACAAAATTAATTTCAAGTTTAATTCTCAAATGTCAAAATATATTTAAGTTGGCTTTAAATAACCTTTAAACACGGTGAATAGCGTGTTAAGAGGCCTTTAAATAACGTTGCTAAAATGTGAAAATTGATTATAGATACCGATTTCCACTTAAGAGCTATTTAGAGGAATTTTAAAGTTAAGAATGCTTTAAAATTTCTTTGTATGGAAATATTTGATATTCTTCGTATCCGAGCAGCTTAATCTTAATTTTTCGAATTATTACGTGTTTCATTTTTACTGTCAATTATGTGGCAATTCTGTGGTAAGTTAGTTTTTAATTAAATTGTGTTTGTTAGGCTTTAAGAATACAAAAATATTGACTTATTTGCAGCATTAAAACACAATCAATTTCTTGCTTAACAAAAAATTATATATCAGTTTGATAAATTTCTTCTTTTTGCAACAACTATAAAAATAAATAATCCAAAACAGATGAACATGTTAATGACTTGGCAATTAGATGTGTCATAAAAAAAATTTAACATTCATGAGTTGCAAATTAAAGGTGTATCATGATGATGTTACGCATGAATGAATCTCGACAAGTTTTCCATTTGTTTAATCGAATACCTTTTGCTTTTTTTCTGTTTTTTTTTATTACGTTTCCATAGAGAAATTATCGTAATGTTAGTAATGAATGTAGGGAAAGGTAATATAATAATAATATAGAAAATAAAAGTTTTCAACACAAATCAGGTTTAAAAAAGTTATTTTTTTTTCAAAAGGTTTACTTTTTTTTATTGGTTTGAAACCATTTAGAGGAGTTACGAACAAATTTTATTATTTTTTTTGTATAAATATGTTTTCTCTTTTAAGTATAACTTCAAATGAAAAGGAAAGAGCGATTCATGTAAAAACAGAGGCTTGAAATGATTCTACAGCTGTAGCCAAACAGACAATTACTATGCATGATATTCTTATTGGATTTATAAATTATTTCAGTACCTACAAAAATTAATTTAGCAAATTAAATCTCTTTTATCTAAATATCGCCGGCTTTATATAAAAACCTCGAAATTTCAAAAATAAATTTCATATAAAAAGCACTGAATTTAAATGTCAACCCCTCATTCATATGGATCAACTAGTTTTAAGTCTTTCTAGGTTCAAAGAATTTGATTGTACCTATTACTTTTTAAATCGGTATTTTGTGCCTCTTGACAATTTTTTTTTTTTTTTTTTCATTTTCGATTTACGAGGTAATGTCATTATACTTTTATATTCGCCTCAAAAAATATTAAATATTTAGTAAGTTGTTTGCTTTAAAAGTCTTCCCTTAAACAATTTCAACCAACTCCCAAAATAAACTACCCTTAATTTCTGCATGTTTTTCTACTACTACATATATCATTACTGTTGTGCTTCTCTGATTTATTCTCCCTCCCCGTAAGACTACCCTTATAAGATTTTAGCTTTAGATTAAATTGCTGCAAGTCAAAACCAATTTGTGTAAGAGATAATCCCAGGCTATTTATGTCCAGTCCACTCCACATACATATGTGTGGAGAGTTAGTTATACATTACATATATTACAAAAACACAAATCAAATAGAAAAATATGTATATATAAAAGAGCTTATAGCTCTTTATACTCTTTAAGTCGAAGTCATGTTTTATTTATTCTACTAGAACTTAAAGCTATGCACTTACTTCGTGTAGAATTCAATTTCGCGCTTTCCCTCTTTAGACCACCCTCACCTTTTAAACAAATTAGTAGCTTAGAATATCTTTTCTCGCATCATATCACCCCTCTCCCACTCTACCCTGTTATTTCACATTGAATCATACAAAAACACTCAGACATTTCTAGCTGGGAGCTAGAAAAACAGATTACTCAACTCAAGCAGGGTCTGCGCTGGAACTGGGGCTGGGGCTGGGTGTTGTTTTGTTATACATATATCACCACAGTGTACACACGTAGTCTAATTAATGTTGGCATTTATATAGGTTTACTACACACATATCCCATAAGTCTTTTTGCGGATAAAATGTATATGTGTGTTGTGTATATCTTAAGAAAAAACACCGCGTTTCAAGTGAGATGTTTCCTAACGACTTTTCTGAGATATATAAAGATATAATTCAAGACATTTCATTCAATCACATTAACCCATAAAAAGATTAAAAGGACGAATGAAATATAATATCTTAATCAAGATTCTTCAGAATAAGATATTCTTTTGAGCTGAATTATGAATTGTAAATGAATGTTAAGGATAGATAGCTTGAAAGTCTTTAGTTATAACTAACTTGCTCATCTAAAGCAATTAATTGATGAAACGTTACATCTCAAACCTATAATTCCCATTGATAGTTAAATTAATATAATTTATCAAGAAGGTTACACAACATCGTCGTCGCTGAATGAAATCGAAATGAATGTATCTACCTAGCTTAGCTTCGTAAAACCCTTCCAACTATTCAGATACAAATCGTTGTTCGTCGAGTCTAGGTATAGTGGTAGAGGATTAAGCTGATTATCATTTTGTTTTCATTTTCATTTAATTTATTTTTTTTTCTCTTTCTCTGACTTACCGGCTTATTAATTCGTTAAGTCACTTCTATCGTTTGTTTTCTCATTTAATTAAATTTCTATTTATTCCTTTGAGGTAGAGAATATATATTTTTGATTGTCTGTTGACAAAATTCATTTTGATGAATGATTAAATGAATGAAAGATTGGTGTTTTTGTTTTTTCTTTTTTCTTTGGATTTTCTTATCAATCAATCACATTTTGATTAAATGGTTGACAGAAGAAAAATAAAACCATCCCTAAAATTGGGAGAAACAGCTGGCTTGTGAAGGCTTTAATAAATTTTATTGATGTTTTTTTGGAATAAAAATATACTGACACTAAATAGATTTCATAATATTCCTGTTTTATCATGGTGGTTTTCATTCAAATCTAATAGGGATTATTAATATTTTTGTTGTAAAATAAAAAAAAATAGAATTTTTTTCTTTAATTTTTTTTAAAGTATTTTAAAAGGATTACCGAATTTTTCAAGTGTAGAAATGTGAGTCTTCTTCCTGGAGACTGGCAAATGATGAAAGCTTTAAGAAAACTTCTACTATTCCCTTGGCTTCCTTCTACTTCTTTTGTTTTGGCAAACAGCTAAAGCTAGATGATTTCCTCTTCAAAAAAAGATGAAATTAAATACGATGGTATCTCTTCAATGTACATATTATTTATGAAGCTATCCAGTACTTTGATCTGGATATCTTTAACAACTACTATGTTGGCTAAATTATTTAACGAACTGTCACGTTCCCATTGATGATTAAGTTAGCCGAAATACGTGGAACAATCACTTAATGGAATAATGACGCAAAGGATCACCAGATATCTGATTACTTTTTCTGAAATGACAAAAGAAAATAAAAACAAACATTAAGAATACGAATTATATTTTCTAGGTTAATGTGTAAAGTTACTTAATTGCTTTATTTGGAGATGAATCAATTAAGTAAAGGAGGCTACACATGATTAATTTTTGGGAAATGCTTCTGTTGTGTAAATTAATAAAATATGTACATATGTTTAATTTTTGCAAAGTTAAAACATGGTGTTGTTTTATTCTTCGACAAACTTATTTTATTGATTTTCTTTTTTCTCAACTCGCAATTTCTTTTAGAATAATTCTTATATAATTGTCCGGTATGCATTTATATACAGCTTGTGTGAAAATTAATTCAGAAACTAATTTCTATTTTTGGCAACTTTGCACCACCTCAGAAGTTGATTAATAAGACAAAATTTGTTGCATAATTGAAAATTTGAAACAAAAAAATCTTTGACTTTAAGCATTGTTTATTAAATTATTTTGCAAAGTAATCATTTTTCAGACATATAACTACTAGCAGACTTAGTTCGCGATTTCGCGTTATTGTTTTTTCATTCAGGCGAAATACACTGCTTAGTATTTTTTTTTTGTTTTGACCTCAATTCTTATAATGCCGAACTATAGAAGAAATTGTTCTTATTCATTTTTTTCGAATACAAATCTAATCTTTATGAAATTTAAAAATTAAATATAAATTATTTTTAATTGGAAAGATTAAATATAAAGAAAACCAAACACTAATTTAATGAGCTTGAGCTTTTACAGTTGATTTGTGTGTATTTATGTGATAAAGTTTTTTTTTTCTTTTTTTTTTCCCCAAGGAAAATGTATTCTATCTTCAGTGATATTTTATTTCAAAAATTATATTAATTCTATTTCCACTAAATTAACACTTTCTTAACTAATTCAATATTTAAAAATAAAATTTGATTAAATCTATAATTAATTTTTTCTTCTTTTTTATCTTTCCAGGTAAGTGATGATGCTTCATAGATCTATACAAATCACAAAATCAGACGCAGAGTGTATACCTCACTACTCTGATGTCTGTCCGACCTTTATTTGTGTAAAAATAAATGTGCTGTATAGAGGTAAACAGAAATACAGTTTGTATAGCACTTTAACTTGATTAACTGCTAGCTCAACCAACCATCTAACAATTGAGAAAATCAATCTCAATATCATCGGACTTGGTTTTCCGAATTGGGAGTTGATTTGGAGTACCTATAGTGGATAGTAAATATACGATTGATTGTATATCCAGAAGTTTTCGTTTTCGACATACATTATGTAGCTTCGAACAGCTGCGATGATGCAGTCAGTAGCAGATATGGCACTATACATATACAGACATATACTTCGAAGGACTCTTCATTATTTGTCTTGACATAAACATATAAACAATTCTCCCTGATTTTGTTTAGTTTACACATCACTATCAAGAATCTGTGAAATATATGGGTGAAGAGAATTGAAATGAGTAATCAAATCAAGGTATCAAAATCGTGATACCATCATCACTCGGAGAAATCGATGATCCATGTTATTATTTCGGAACATTCTATAACGATTGTTGATATGAAATGAAAGCAGTACACCTTATAAGTATACATCATCAGCTATTGTTTGAGATTATATCTCAGAGCAATGGAATTAACTGTATCTCGAGGTATTCATATATAAACGAGGCTTAATAACTGCAAACAACATTTTGCTTTCATTTAGTAACTTTTCACAGTGAGATCAATCATTTATGAGGAAGTTGCTTGTGCATACTCGCACTGACTTCAGGCAGAATGGGCGTGAAAATTCAAACTAAAAAAAAAAAAAAAATACATAGATACTTATCACGTTATTGAATAACTTTTTGTGCCTCAGACGATGCTGTTCACGGATCACAGATTTTTATGAAATTAACGAAATAGGGAAACTTTTGATGATTTCTCAAATCATTTGTATGAGCAGATCAATTTAAAAGTTCAGCAAGGATTTTCTATCTGTATGATAATTTTGTTGTAAGTGGTAAAATTAATTAAAATAACAAAATAAGTAGATCTTTGTTGTAGAAAATTTTAATTTAAAAAGAAATGTCAAAAAAAAAAATACTTTTTCGATATTTCTAAAATTTTAAGTAAAAATGACATAATTTATTAATGTCAATTTTAATTTTATTTTAATGGAACTTATTTTTTATTTTAAAAATAAATTTAAACTTAAAATAAAAAAAACATCTTGTAAGATCAAAAAGTCTTTATATGTACTATGTAATTCGAAGGCAGAAATATCAGCATGTTCTTGGTTCTTAACTTTTTGTTAAACCAATTACAAAATGTAAGCTGCTTTTTTTTGCAATCCTTAATTAAATCTGGTACATATCTTGTATAAAAGAATTAAGTCCCAAAGCTGATATTTCGGTCTTAAAGTAATATTACTATATAGATTTATTGGAGTCTTAGCACTTCTCAGAAAAGTCTGGAATTTAAAATTTCGTACTAATGTGAAGTTAAATACCTTTCCGCATAGCCTTAATTATTTGAAAAATTCGCCTACTACTACTACTACGCCCTTTTTTGAAAAATTGCTGATAGTTGTGAAAGTAAAAAAGAAGAGATTTTTTTTGCTGATTTTCTCGAATATAAAATTTTAAAATTTTGGGTTAGAAATCTGAACTAAATTGTTTAGTTTGTTCTTCGATTGTTGGGCCAAGGGTAGCTAAAATGCGTTCTGTTTTTAGTTTACTCATTGAAATAATTAATTTTTTACAACATGACAATCATTATTCTTTGTGTACGTACCCTTCTGTTAAATCATTTTTCTTTGAAAAGAAAAAAAATATCAGTTAACCAACAAATTTCGAAACACTTATTAAAAACTAAAATTTTTCAATATTAGAGCCTTGAAAATTTAATTGATGTAGAACAATCGATATCTCTACTTGTTCAAAAATTTTGATTTTTGCGATGGAAAACTTTATTTTGGACCACTTTGAGACGCTGCACAGTGCACAGTGGTCCCAGTTGTATGAAGAGGCGGCCATAGGTTGATAACATCATATATCAATTCTCTGGAATTTGATGAAACTTTCGAGCACATTCAAAATAAATATAAAGAATTATCAGAGCTGATTTTCGCCCAGAGACACACCCACCTTTTTTTAAAAAAATGTCATATAATTGCTAATATTTATAAAAAGATAGAATTGTGTTACTTCAGATATTTTTTTCAGCAATTTATTCATAAATTTTGCTGCCACGCCCCATTTTTTAGTTATTTTTAACAAAATTTGCATTTGGTTGTAGAGGGTGATTAGATGCAAGTACAAGTTAGAGCCTGTAGGTTGGATCGCTAAGGGAAAAAAATCGTATTCTCTATTTAAGCTTGAAGGTAATCTTTAAAAAAAAGGAAAAAGAAATTGAAAAAGGAAGGAAAGGAAACAGAAATTGTAAAAATTGTTATAAATGTTTAACTTGTTAAAACGTAAAGAATAATTAATTTCGTCTGAAATATATCTTTCGTAGAAGTGAAGTCTTCAAATGCTAGTGCTAAAACCATTTAAATAAATTAAAGCATTGTAAAAAGGCTTCGTGTTTCACTATATGTTTTTGCCATCCTAAGCTGTCATTGATTTTCTTATACATAAATAGAATTTGCACAAAGTATTTTAATTAACATATAAGAATATTAGAATTTTCTAAAATGTTCTTTGGGAAAGGAGTTTTCTTTTAGTTAACAATTTAGAAAACTACACTAAACTGAATGTTAATGAACTTCATATTAGATCCATCTTGACATTGAAAAATTTGACTTGATAAGTTTCCTGAGGGTTCACGCAAAATATTTGTATACAGAAGACCATTGAAATCCTATTAATCAATCACCAAAACACCGGCTACCACAAAATACTGTCACGCTAGGCAATTTCTTCCATCAATAGTTCTCACAATTTTCTCTTACTCCGGTTTCGGTTAAATTCTCCAGAAAATGTTGGAATATTAGCTTATATAAAATCATGAATAGATGAAAGAAAGTAAAACCCACCTATCGACTTTTCAATACATCTTATCTCAAAAAAAAAAAAAAAAACATTCACTTGTCAATAGAAAATTGTCATTCATAAATAATGTCCCTAACACGTGCCCGCACTTTTTAGTTATTTTCTGTTATGTTGCCAATATTGAATTCATCCTGCCAAGTGATTGTACCCTCGTCACTTTTCAAAAACCAACTTCTGCAGTATTTCTTCTTCTAATCCATCAATTAACCACAACCGTTTTGTTGTTTATTTTTTTTTTTTTTTTGCTGGTTGGTTTTAAAGAGTTTTTTCATTAACCTTCGTCAGTCTTCTTTTTCCGGTAGCCCTAAATCAAATGCTCGTCACCAATAACCAACCCAAAAAAAAAGGGGTTAATATATGTTTGTGTGCAAAATCATTCTGTCGTAGGCTGTTCCTTAAATCCGAATCTAAATCCTTACCCTGTGGAGATAAGTTTAATTCACTCAAGTTTACGGTTGATTTATCTTTCTTCTTTTTTCTAAATTCGTATCCTTATACTTATTTTGAACAAAGTAAGCAATTTATACTTTCTACCGATAACACGAAGGATTTTCCCAAAGAAACTTTTAACGCTAAATTAAATCTGACCCGTTGTTCCGCCTTCTTTATTTTTAATTAACGTATAAAGATTGTGACGAAGTTAAAAAAATAAAATAAATGGATACTCGACCACTCGCTCATTCTCTGGCTTTTTTTTTAGAGTGATTAATTATACTATAGCTCTTGTATAGCTCCCTCCCAATCAACTAGCCCCATCGAAACAGTATAATCAATCTATGATAGTTGGCACGGAGGCAAACTTCATTTACATTCACGCTCGCTTACGCTGACTGTCACACTTTTTAAAAAATCATTTAAATAAACACTATTGTGTGTAGGTACATTATGTAGATATATATACATGACGTCAAAGTCATTCCGGAAAATGTTTATTAAGTTGAGAATCATTCAAATGGTCAACAGTTTCCGGCGGAAAGTTCATCGCAGGGTGCCTGAATATAGAAATAATAGGAGACGTAGAGCAAAATTATGATTACGAGTAAAAAGGGTGTTTGAATGATTAATTAAAATTTGAGCAGTTAAATTGGCTTGGGAGTTATAGAAATATGACAAAAAAAAAAGAAAAAAACAAGAAAGTTCAGAAGAAGTGTCTGGGCAAGCGGAAACTTATGGTGGTTTAGTAAATAGGAAGAATGTTTAATAATAATGGATGTCATTTAGGGTCTTTGACTTAATTGAATTTCAATAGGTTTTGAATAATAAGTTTGACTACCTGCTTAAATATTTATAAGATTTTGGTTAAACATGTTTCACTTCGGATTCATTCTTTGCTGTTTGACACAAGAATACATTTTTTTTGAATCGGTAAAGTTTATCAGTGAGTCCAGTTTTTCAGGTACAATTTTTGTATCCTCATTAAAATTACAATCTTTCTTCATTGATGAGACAGATGCGGAAACCCCTACTGTTTTTTTTTTAATCGCACGAAACGCATCTTCACGCTAGACCCTAAATGGGTGGACCGATTTGCATTTAATAGGTGGGAATCGATGACGTACTCTCATTTTCTTCCGCTGAATTCCATTTGTTATGCAATATTTGTTATCCATCATCTGTGAACTAGCGGCAGTAGTATTTTACGCATTTTTGTTTGAATCGCGAAAATCCCCAATTATATTGTTACTTTGCGTGAGTTTTAGTCAAAGTCAATTATCTTACGATCCGAAGCTAAGGTCCAAAGTTCTCATCAAATGACTAGTGAATTTATGACATCAACATTTGTAATCGCGTCATGTGTCTAAATCCGATTCATTTCCACCAACCTCCAATTTTCCCTCCAAATAAAGATAAATTTAAATCTGAGGACATTTTCTCGATGATATTTACACATATTGGAAGGTGATAGACAAATTTTCAAGACCTCCTTAGAAATTTCATTGTTGACTTTCCCCACTGAAAGAACGAGTCACATACACATAACAAAGCATAACTTCTCTTTGAGGAGCTAAAAACTACTTTTGTGTTCTCTCACAACTCAGTTAATTAATTTCCTGAAACCTGAATTGAAAAGCATCTTTTGGTGCACATCTACAAAATTTAACAAATTCTAAGACCGCAATGAGTTCTGATATCATCGTGAAAATAAATTTAGATTAAAATAAAGTTAACTGAAATATTTATGAACTTTTGCCAACCTAAAAGTCACCTAAACGAATCACTTTTTCAACTCTTGTGACCAAAGCACAGTTTTACTTATTGTTAGTGACATTTTTATGAATTTTGGCGCTGATGTCGGGAGTTATTCACATACAACGAGCAACACGCCCGCATTTTTGTTGTTTTTGTTTTCTTCTTGTTGGCTGTGGCATTCACTTTGCTAATTGTAAATGTTGGAATATGAATGTTATTTCAAGTGAAATTTATGTATCAAGACTACAATCCCGAATCTTGAGGCTACTAAGTCATCCTTAAAAAAAGTTATAATATTGGCCTCTATATACTTCTGAGAATTGAAAATTGTTTTTTATGTTTTTATAGCGCCTTTCTCTGTGGAAAATAGATATACTTAAAAAAAATGCAACAAGTAAATTGCAATCATGATGACAATCATTTGGACACTAAATTTGTATTCCCTTCGTCGCCATCGTCGTCGTTGTCGCTTTTAGTTCTTTTTATTTTTCATTCAAAAGTTTTTTTTTTTTTTTTACAAAAAAAGGACATTTCCTTCGTTTTCTTTCTGGCTGCACAAGCAGCAACACCAGCATTTGTAATTGCACTTTACATCTGCATACAATTGAACTTCTTTTTATGTCCTTTTTTATTTGGTGCCCAAACCCGATGCTATCTCTTGTGGATTTTGTAGATTTTGGCTTCGCTTTTATTGTTATTATTTTTTTTATGAAGAGAAACAGAGAGGGGTGGAATGGGTTTTTTTTATTTTTTGTTATATTGTTGAAAGTGAATTCGAGGAGATACTTTTTTGGATATGGTCCAAAACAATTTATGTCATTTTTAATAATATCGAGGATAGAACCAGTGGTGGTGAATTCAATGAGACGTTTTAAGAGAGAACTTCTTCTACTAAATATTGGCAGCAAGTTGGTTGAAATTTAAAACTTTTTTCTTTTTTATGTTGGAAGTGAAAATAATAAAAAGATATACGAGAATGTATATATATAGATGATTATAGGTAGAAACGTGAGTTGAGTGCTGATGGATAGTATTTCATTGGATTGTTATAGAGGACTTTTATTATAATCTCCCATCAGGAAGTAGTCCATTGATATGTTGGAATTTATTAACTCTCTACTGTTATAAAAGTCTTATCAAATTTCTCAACGTTAATTCTATATGAAAGTTATTTGAAAGTTAATTAAAATTAATAACGAAAAATACAATGTGAAAAATTTAGACAAATAATATTTAATGACAAGAAGGTTCCAAAGTAGTATTGATTCGGCATCCCTATTTTTGATGTTGGCATCTATATATCTATAGAATGAGTTTGAGTAAAATTCAGATGTCCTTACCTTTTTTTACAATGACGCCATTAATTCATTCGAAGAGGTTATGATAAGCCTTATACGTTTTAAACAAAAAATCAGGTTTTTGGGATTGTTGCTATAAAAACGGAATATGGAATAATTTTTTAACTAAGGATAAACGATTTTTTGTCTGGATTTATATGGAATAACGATGGAGAAACGATATGAGTTGTCCCAAATCAGGTAATTGATTTTTTTTTTTTTTATAGTTGAGTGCTATAAAATAGAAAAACTGAAATTTTTTCTAACTAAGATTAAAAAAGGAATAATAAACAACCGATGGAGAATGAAACGCACTTAGTTATAAATTAGAGGCAATAGATGACTTTTTTTTTTATTTGCGGTTGTTGCTATAAAAAAATTAATGTGAAATAATTTCTGATCTAAGAGTGATAATAAAAATTTTGTTTTACTAACACGATATCAATAGGCCCAACCCCAATTTACAAAGTGTGTTTTTTTAAATTTGTGTGATAACTAGTTACTATAAAAAGAAGTTGAATATTGTTTGATCTAAGGGTGAACAAACGATTTTTTCCCAGTCACAATATTACTTAGACGAATTTTTAGTTTTTTGTTTTTGTTGCTATAAAAAAAGGAAAGTAGAATAATTTTTGAACTAAGGGTGGAAAATATTATTTTTTTTTTAACTAACATGGAGAATCGTTGAACAAATGTTACCGAAAAGGCCACAATCTGATAAAAGAGAGTTTTTTAATTTTTCTTTTACTTGCTATAAAATAAAAAAGTTGAAAACGAGCTGTAGACAAATTTACCCACTTGGCACCAACCTCCAAAATTATCAACGGTAGACAACTTTTTTGAACTTGCTATAATTTTTTTTTTCAATATTTTATAAACAAAGGGTGAACAAATTATATTTTTTTCTGTACTTACAAGGACTTACAAAAGATATTGATATTGATAGTTACTATAAAATAAACAAATGTTCAATATTTTTGATGAATATTCATAAACAAGCGCTGGTTCACAAACGAACCTCATATTGCTGATTTTCTTTAATTTTTTTCTCCGTTTGTGTAAAAATAAATCAAGCCGTATTTATGTTACTTTTATCCTAAAGTAGAATTTAATAATATTTGAGATATTTCTTGGACTTATTTTTTAAGGCAATTTCAAAAGGTCTTACAACCCCATCAAAGATGCTATAAAAAACCAACAAAAGAAAACTTTCTACACATAATGCACTCGCAGTTGCCAAAATCAACGTTTTTGATCCATTTCCCTTTTTTGAACCTACATTTTATTCATTTTTTTTTTAAACATGTATCGGTGCTTTTTTCACACTCCTCCTTGGGGTTATGAATGTTTTTTTTTTTTTTTACGACCGACACGACACGGCAGGGGTCTAAATGCAGCGGATATTGTGGTGCATTTTCTTGCTTTCTTTTGTGTTTCCCTTCACAAGAAACACACTTAATTTTCCCTTTCGAAACTCAGGCAGATATGTACAATGTACATACATATGTATGTTTTCGTTTTCTAGAACAAAAAGTTTGATATATTTATTTATATCAGGCTAAAGCTGAGGCTAAGGCTCCCATCAGTCTTCTCTGTATGATGGCAGTTCATATATATGCAGTGCATACGTAAAATGAGTAATAAACTTTTCAGCATCCTCGTTTATTGTTGCTCGACTTTTTAAGATTAAAGATAATAGCTGGTGTAAAAGTTCTTCTTTCACTTGTTTTTTTTTTTTTTCTTCTCTTGTTAGTATAGGTACCTCTTTTGTATAGCCCCCCAAAAAAAACCCATACCCCTCAAGTGTGAAAACAATGTGTTCTAAATTATTTCGAGCCTTAATGAATTTTATGTAGGAAAGGAAAGAACGGCATTTTGATCTCAAAGACTATGACGGCAACGACGACGACGAAGCCCAAGAACACTTTATACATTTACAATGTATACATATGTACATCTACAAAAAAAAAAAAAAAAGTTCATCCTTGCTTGAAAGACTTATGACGAAGACAACGATAACGGGATGTGTGTGTACTACGAAATGAATTTTCGAGTAAAGGCAAAGTTTTTTAGTCTTTTGTTCACTTTCTGGGTTTTTAACGGTTAACGGGGACTCTCAACTTTCTATACGGCAACCAACACTGCGAATCGCCGGAAACACGAATGGAAATTCACCGCGATAAAATTGTAATAACTTAAGTTTTTACTTTTTATTTTTTTTTCGTTAAGTTTTTTTTTGTTTCTTGTTTCTTCGAAGCAGAGATGAAAAGTTGATGAAAGCAAATTCAGCTTTTTTTGTTTTTGTTTTCGTTCTTTTATTTTTACTTTTTTTTGTTCAAAAAGAACAAAATTTTACAATGTTGACGACATATTGTCTGCGAATATAAGAAGAAGTAAAAACAAAAAGTGATAGACGGGTGTGGGCGAACTGATGAAGATAATAACGATGTAGAGGTTGACTGTTTCATAGTATCTGTATTCCTAGGTATATAAAGTTACTTGCAGAAAATCAAAAGGAATATTAAACAAGGGAAGTTTTATTTTATCCAGTTGTTAGAAGAAAAGCTGTCGAAAGAAATTTCTTTTGTTGGAGGAAAGTTTTTTTTTTATTTTTTTTTTTTCTAAGGAAGTTGCAAAGCGATGCATTTCCTTCTATTTGCATTAAAACAAGAAGGTTAAACACTTTCTTATGCAAAGAGAAGTATTTTTTTTTCTTTTGTTGGAAAATATTTACTTGACATAATCAGCTTTTTAAGATTTTTTTTTTTTTGAAAATTAATCCGATGGCAAGTTCTGTTAAACTTTATCTGTTGCATGCAAAAGTTTTGTTTACATGATTTAGAAAAAAAAAACAAAATTTTAATGAAGCTTAAGAAATATGAACTTAATTATAATGTACTTTATTACACTATCGAGAAAGCTTAATGAATTTTAAATGTTGAAATCTTTTGTTTGACAATCAATTCGCAAATCACAGGTAAAAAGTTTAATCAAAGCTTTTAAAGTCGTTTTTGAGAAAATAACATTAAATTAAAAGATTTTTGTATGGAAGTTACGCGTTCTTTATGAGCTAAAACAAAAATTTGATTTTTGTCTTTAGGGAATCAAAAAAAAAGTTCTTCATCAAATTTCGGTTAAACCGTTCAAATTGTAGGTCGACGAACGATTAAAATTCAAAAGAAGTCAGTTTATTACTTTTAATTACAGAAGATATTGATGATCTAAAAATAGCTTAAGTAAATAACCAGCAATAAACTCTGCAGTAAGAAAAAAATAACACTTCAGAATATTCCAATGTTATTAAATCAATATTCACTTCTATTAACACCGACCAATTCGAAAACCAATTATTTTTTTTCTATTTTAATTGTGATGCAGAAAAAGACTTATATATCTGCAACAAATCCATCAACGGATTTTTTCGCAAAATAAAAATGGCCAGCCAAAAAAAAAAAAAAAAACTTCATCAGCAATGCAACAGAAAATAAAAATCTACGTGCTATAATTCTTCTTCCACTTTCGAGTATAAAACCCGCATTTTAAATTTTCAAAAGAAGCCAAACCCTTGAGATATTAAAAATAAAAAAAAAGAGATAAATCCAATTTCTTGGAAGAAGAAATATAGAAAAAGGACCATACAGAGCTCCTCTCGAAATAGCTTCTTATAGAAGAACTATATCAACTGTTGTTTTTGGAGAACTGCCGACAATTCATCCTTTTCATTTTTTTTTTGTATTTCTCGATGAGGTGTTTCTTTTTTGAATTCTTTTTCATCCACCATTTCGAACCATAATTTATTCGGCACTTTTGTTTGTGGTTCTTGGCGTCATTTTCTGAACGAAACAGAATATTATAAAAACAACAAAAATCGCAAAAGAAAATCAAAGCAAATGAACATAATTATTCAAAGTGTGGCGAGATGTATAACAGTCCTCGTAGATTCTCGCCCAACAAGCACAACAATGCAGATGAGATTTTTCAAGACGGATACATCAAAACAAGACAACATTATGAAGGAGCTAACGTACACAAAAAAAAATTATATTTTTAGAATGACAGCACTCATCAAAATTTAAATATTTTCAGAAAATTTGTTTCAAATTTGAATATAGAATTGAAATCCAACATCTCAACAATCAAGATATGGTCTTATTTTCATGGAAAATATTGTATAAATATATTCAAATTAGCCTTAGAAATTTGAATAACTCTTGATTGCAGTAAGCTCTCCTTTTGAAAGCTTTAATTTGTGTAGAAGGAATACTTGAGTTATTTATTAAAACTTGAATTATGTATCTATCAAAACTATATTTTTTATATATATGTATAATCACATGGAATCAGGAAGATGAATTTATAAATGATGAGGATGGAACGAACACCCACCCATTAACAAGTTTTGTATGAAAATAACATGAGCTGCAAACCTCTAAATGCTAATTAATTTATGAAGAATAATTTATGAAGAAAAGATTTTATTTATTAATTTGCAATATTTTTTTAAATTAAAATTTACCCACATAGACAAGACCTTTTACTACAGGAAAGATAGATTTTTCGTCGGGACGCAATGTCCCTGCGTGATTTCGAAAATCGTAAAACTATTGGTTTCAGTGAGAAACTTGTTAAGACCTAAGTTATGGGCAATTTTTTTGAGGTTTGTGAGAGGCACTTCATCGTGTCCAAAGTTTCATCGTATAGATACGTTTTTATAACTCAAATGTATGACTGAGATTACAGAGTTCACTTAATCGCAGTCTGAGATAAAAGACGTCACCAAGTTACAGTCTGAAATAGCAGAAGTCACTAAATTACAGTCTTAGATAGCAGACGAAAATTACAGTTCAAAAATCAGATGTCATTAAATTACCGTCTGACATAGCAGACGTCACTAAATCACAACCTTAAATAACAGAAGTCACTAAATGACAATCTGAGATATCAGACGGAAATTACAGTCACTAAATTACAGTCTGACATAGCACATGTCACGAACCAACTACTTCAAACCTGGGCTTCCATTGCCACTTCTGGAACCTTAGTCTTTCAAAAGGGAAACTCACCAATTACTTTTGATTGGTACTACTCTTACTACGGTAGAGCTCGATTTTCTAGTGTTCATCCACGATGTGGTTTGGACACTGATTTAGGCAGTATTGGCGGGTATTTGTTTTCACATATTTTTGAAGACGATGCGATATTACAGTCCAAAGTTATATCCACTTAGTTGGGTTTAAATTTTATACAAAATCCGCCTTTACACAAATTGTGTCGGTATGAGTGTTTTTGGAAAGCCAACGCCTATATAATATTTGACTAAAATATAAATCATCCAATACTGTGACAAATTATTGGCCATTTTCGAAAATGTTCAAAATTTTTCTATCAATAAAGATTTTTCTTCGATAATGATGTTTTTTTTTTAGAAAACTGATGACGCTATTTTTGATTTGATTGCAATATTATCCGGCTTGTTGCAAAGGTCGTGGTCAACTTATTCATATCTGAGTCAACTTAATTGGGATACCAAATCCTGTCATGGGTTTGCATAGTTTTACCCTGCCTAAGCCAGCGCTAGTAGTCGCCCTTAAAGTCTACAAAATTATAGATGGTATTGTTGATTATTAATTTCAGACATTTTTTCATTTATTTTTTGGTTATTATAAAAAAGAATGTCGTGTTAAGTATATTCTACATATTTTTTTTTTTTTTTTTTAGAAAAATTCAAAAGGGCATCAGCCTATGTCTAGACGCCTATGTAAATATTGATGAAAGCACATTTATCTCTCCATCGCAAAAAAAAAAAATTTACAAAAAAAAAACGGATTAAAACTTCCCCTTTGTGATGAAATATTAATTAAGTCCATATAGGTGAGAGATAACACAAAGCAAAATATTGTTTAAAAAAAAAAAATCTCAAAACCACCTCAAATATTGAACGCAAAAAATGTAAACAAATCACTCACGTTAAAGTGCACTTTGCATATCCAATCCCAATCCATTCCTACATACATATCCATATAAGCTTATGAGAGAGGGTTGAAAAAATATCTCTTTGTATAGTGTTGTGTGTGTGTGATGACTAGCACAACACTGACCTTTTGAGATAGATAGGGTGACCTCACTCAACACAGAGTGAAAAAAAGTTTAAAAAAAAAAATCAACAGAGTATGTGTCGCAAGACTTTTTTTACTATTCGACTCTCGAACTGACACTTTTAAATGTGTAGCGTTTGTGCTGATGCGATTGCAGTGTCATGTGTAGTGTGTATTCTATACCCTGACATATACCAAAGTCAAACGAATATAAATGATGGCTGCACAACCAACACATCTTTGGCAATAACGCAACTATACAACAACAACAAAATAAATAAAAGGAAAAGGACTCCTAAAACGAATGAACTACCCACGATAACGTCGTATTCGTCGTCGTGGGTGATTTAAGTTTTAGCGTAGAACTTTTTACTCCTTCGTCGTGTCGGAGTCGGTCGTTGCGGTGCGTGGTCGTCCTCTATACAAAATATATGCTTGATGGATGGGAGCTCAGTGACAATGTGCAAGTGAAAGGAAATTAAACAAATGAATCACACACAAGTAACGAGTCAGTCAAAGTAAAGCGGTTTGAGGGGCATTAGATAAATGAAGATGGCTATAGCTACAAAAAAAAAAAAACAGACAGAGATAGAGAAAGGAAGAGAAAAGACTTGAATTCAGCACAATCAGTTGACAGTTTGACTTTTTGATTGAGAACACTAAATGCTTGGTCTTAAAAGTTCAATGTAAATGCTGTGCTGGATGCAAAAGCGGATGCAGTGTCATTACTCTTTCAGGAGTTAACCTTTGTAAAAAAACAAACAAAAAACTAACTAGTTGACAGTGTTGTAGGAAGCTTTCTCTATATATGTACATAGTTATAACGAACCTTTTCCATGTTATCGCGCTTAAAAAAAAAACCGTCAACTACCGTGATTTTTTTTTGAGCGATAAAATGTCGAAGATGGTTAATTTTTCATTTGTTTGGCAAGTCACGGTTTCTTTTTTTTTTTGTTTTGATAAATTTTTTTTTTGGAAATAAAACCATCCATTTTACAAGATAAACTTTCTTAATTACCTGCAATCAAATTTCGAATACGTAGCCTGTTCTTGAACTTTCCATAATCCAATCCATCAAATGCAATTTATTAGCTCGGCATAGCTAACTCTTTCTGTGAAGAAATTAAATATTTTTTTGGAACCATTTAATTTTTCATTTTTATTTTTTTTAATTTGAAAAGTTCATTTATTCATAGATAGTTTCATTTTTTTTTATAATTCAACAAATTATGATGAAATTTTCAAGTATATGCAAATTGTATGAAAATTCATTACAATTAATTTGGGACTTCTAGCACGTCTACTTTTCAAAAGAATTTAGCATATGTCCAAGGTATTTTAAGCACAAAATTTCAAACTTCTATATTCATACTCAAATTGAAGTTAAATAATTTTTTTTAATTCCCAAGAACCTTAAATAAGGAGAACATGCTAATGGAGAGTAAGTGGGCGTGGTAGTAAGTCTGGAAAAATTGCACATATCAACTTAAAATAATGTTTTTATAATTTTTTGCTTCGTCAGAATGTTTAGTCAGAAGAAAATTTAAAAAAATTCAAAAATGGGCGTGACAGTGGGTGGAATTATTAAAAACAACTTTCTTTAGCAACCGTATTAGTAATAATAATATTTCAATTGACATAAATCATCGTAACCTGTACAAAACAAAAATGGAGGAAATTTTGTTAAACATTCGATAAATTAAGAAAAGCACGTATACGCCTGAGTGAACAACTGTTTTATGATTGGTGTTAGAAAAAGTAAAACTACTATAAGTAAAAAAAAAAAAAAAAACATGATATGAGGAGGACCACCATTTTTGAAAAAAATTGAAATTCCAGCAAATGCTCCCCCTACAGTTAATCCGGTCATTAATTTAACATATTTACAATAATAGTACATTATATTGTGAATATGAATCATTTTGCTCCGCTTATATTGAATTAGTTAACAACAACAACCACAGCGCCACCTATCGTATTCGGATTTAGTAATTTTATTTTTGGGCGCTAAATCAACATGAAATTATGAATATGACCCTTTGTTATCTTTAAACATAGAATTTGTTGTTAGTTGACTCCAACGCCACCTATCGAATCAATGTATGTACAACAACCTAGAAAATTTAAAGATACCTAAATGTAGAGTCCAATAAGAAGTGATTTTTTGAAATTTCGTAACCAGGGCCAAAAATATATTTTCTAAACGATTTGATTTTTGATAGATATTTGAACTTCTATTTCGTAAAGAAAAATAAATTTTAGAACAATGGAAATGAAACAAAAAAATGAAAATATTTAAACCACAAAAATGGAAGCCATATTTTTTCTAAAAATGAAATCCTATTCAAACCCTGTCAACGGCAATTGTTTATGATAAAGATTGTTTGCTAAAATCTCTTTATATTTGAACTTAAAAATTCAAAACTTGAATTACGAGAGCAATTACATACTTGTGACTCAGTGGTGCATATTTTTTTCAAAGCAATGTAGAAAATCCTGACTACAATAAAATTATTTATTCACACTCTGATTCATAGGGATTTAATTTCCCAACACCTTTCAGACCTTACTTCCCGTGACAATCATTAAATTCTCAACTGCAAATGTAAATTGCTGAATGTAAACTTCTCTTTGCAATATTACCTAGACTCATTCGTCATCTTGTTAAGTTCATTGAACTCCATATCTCGGTATATCGCTCATTAGCAACAAAAGTAAACGTTTGTGCACCTCTCCCTGTATATACATATATACCAAATGCACCCCTTTCATTAAAACAGACAATTCAAATGAATCCACACATCATCCTCGTTGCATATAGGTATGTGACATCCTGTATTTTTTTTTCAAATGAATTCTTAATTTACACGTTCAGACTTTTGTGTATGACAATTCCCTGGGATGAAAGATCGAGTCTGTGTGTGTTTTCTTTTTTTGTTCTTTCTTAAACCAACAAGGTGTATTCCATCAGTAACTCTTGATTTATCCATCATCATCTACCTTCGTTTGAATTTACATCCAATCATAATCATCATCATTACATCACACATACAATCACATACATATATGCACATTTAAATGCAATTCAACCCTTTTACTATTGCATAATCGTCAAAACGTAATTACTAAAATTATTTTCACTAAAAGGATAATGATGGTTTGAGAAGAAGAAAACCAAAGAAAACAAAAAGAAGGAGTAGAAGAAAGCAAAACAGGATTTCCCTTATTCACACACGCATGCACCCTCACCTCTCATATATGTATATATGCACATTGCACATTCGTATGCAAAGTTTCATTAAAAGCAATTTTTATCCTTGCTCCTGCATCCCTCTTCTTAAAACATTACATTTTCATATTGTATTAGCACGTACATACATGCAAAGTCTATGTCTTTCTTCTTACAAGCTGCATATGCACTGCAGCCTTATACACTTGGCTGGATTTTGTCTATATCTGCCATGTTGAAGCAAAGCCAGGATTCAGGATGATGGAATCCTTTAGCGAGTATAATCTCAATTTGCATTACGAGCCCACAAACAGTATAGCTCTGTAGAAACCATATTATCACTGGCATCTACTAGATGCAGCAGCAGCTAACAACAGTCCTCATCCTCTATAGTCAGTCATCTTCTACTACGTCGTCATCAGCATCATCGTTGTCGTCGTCGAACACAATAATAACGTTGGCAACCAACGTTGTTAAATTAAAAGGATGAGGATGTCACGTTGTCGTCATCGTTCGCTATACCTACCTACTAGTCGCATAGTCGAGTCGTCGTTGTCGTCGCGAATTCTCTTTGCTTTAAATTTTTCCTTTGGCTTCTCACATGCATTTTGCTGTTTTGTTTGCATTCCGGGTGCTTTATGATGTGTCCCTATGAAATTGCTTGAAATCTATGTCTGAATGTTATCCCTAGGGCATTTTTGTTGAAAACGAATACAACGCTGAACGCCAAACCACCACATTCTTCCTCTCACATGGTTTCATAAGGTTTTTTAATTAAAATTTCACGCCTAGATATTTGACATACGGTCGGTTACCTTCGTTGGGATTTTGTTTTTTTTCTATATATTTTTATTTTATTTTTTTTTTTCTGTTTCTGGTAGTTGAACAGCATTTTAAGCATTTTTAGGATATAGAAGGATATGGAGAGAGATTAGCAATATTTCTTAAAAACTGGAAAAGCGTTCTTAATGAGAAGCTCTGAATTATGCGATTTTCTTGTAAATAAATTATAGAAATCTGCAATTATATTAGTAGATACAGTTAAGCTAAGATTTATGAATACAAACATTTTGTAAACAGGATGAATTTTTGACTTTATTGTTAATTGAAGAAAAAATTGGTCAGAATTCTTATTTTGACGTCAGATTCAAATATAATAACCACAAAAGTTAACACCATTTTCAAAATTATTTATTTCGTGTTTTATAGATGATCTTTAATTTGGATGTCTATTTTTAAGTGTGAAAATTGTTCAAATTTCTAATATTTAATCTGATTTGGTATAAAAATCATTCTCAATGCAGAAATATTAAAGCAGTATCACAAAAATTTGTTAAAATCTAAAGAAACAATTTTGGACTTGATTTTCTAAATTTTGTACATATATTGGTATTGAAATAACTTTGGTGTAAATTTTAAGCCATTTCAAACATTAATTTGACGAAACTCCTGACTTTGACAGTGCTTTTTTAATCAATTTTGGTGCAATATTCTGACTTTCGAAAACACAACGAAATTGGGAGTACCACAAATCATTAAATGTGTCAAATATTATTAATTTTGGTTAAAAAATTGTCGTAGAAAATGATTTTTTTTTCACACAAATTCAACAAACGGCCCACTGTACGTGCTTGTGCGAGGGAGAAAACTGGCAGAATCTAATTTTTTGGCGCCGGAAAAATAAAATAAAATATTAAATTTCTGTTAATCCGTTAAAACTTCAAGACCAAATTAGTGCCTAAGTCATCGTAGGCACGTGACTCTCACATCAATAATATTCGTCACACACATTGCAAATTGACACAAATCGAGTTTTTTTTTTTCACTTTTCAAAGTTTCTCCAACAATTTTCACGATGCGAGAGTTCCAGAACGTAGCCACAAAGGTTTTTTATTTTCAAATATTTATTTTTTAAGACGTAATTCCATTGTTAACCAGAAAATTTAATTTTTGTATAGAGGTGATTTTTTTCTCCAGCGCTGACACATGATGTTAAGCTGTTTTTTTTTTCTTTTTTTGCACATTTGACACTCCATATAATTTTAAAGACTCTTAGTGTATTTTCAAATTTCAAAGGGATCAATTCAACAAAATCCCAAGAAAGGTAGGTATTGCCCGTATTTTGCAAGTGAAATTATATTTAGCATCTCATTTAGAAAAAAAAGTAAAAAAAACACATCCAAAATTATATGTCTTGAGTTTTTTTTCTGACCATGAACGAGTGGTGTATGCATGCATAATTCATTGATAGATTCAACAAAAAAAAATAAATTCCCAAATGTTCATAAAAGAAAAAAAAAAAAAAACTTTTATAAAAGTATTTTGCTTCCAAACTACAACCATTCATCATCACATAAATTCCCATGTTAACATATATCTTTATATGTACATAATAATATGATTCCGTACTTGAAACTATTTTTTTTTTTTTGTATTATTCAACATCTTTCCTTTAACTAGATTTTAACACTTTTGCTTCTTTTAACAACTACACGGCTCCTTGAAAGTTCTAAAAGCTGTCATTTTATAGTTGAATTCAGCACATTCTTCTTTCTGAACTTGACATACAAAATGTATGAATTTTTATGTTAGTGTTAATTTTTTTTTTTGTCAAAAACTTTTATTTCTTCTACTTTCTCAGTGCAGTCATGTGTATGTATTTAAAAACAAAAAAAAAAGAATTATACGAAATTCTGACAGGACAAAAAAAGTTTTCTTTTCAAATGTAAAAAATAAATAACACAAAAACGTGAGCATATAAAAAATAATTAACCTCAAATTCGTAGGGTGAAACACTTGAATATAAAAACCATTTTAAACAAACGTGGCACAAAATTTCGCTAAAGCTCAAAATTTCAAGAACACTTGAGAGTTCTCTAGAGCAAAGTTCTGGCATAAATAAAAAAAAAAAAAAAACCAATGTAAAACTAAACAACAGGGTGATGCAAGCAAGAAAAAAAAAACAAATAAACAAAATAAAAACGTACCCCTATCTAATTATCTTCTAATTTAAAAATCAACTAAAATATTGATCAAGAATTAATTTACGAAGTAAAATATTTATTAATTAACAAAAAAGTGATAGTTCTCGTTAAATCTTATCGAAAATCTACTTTATTCAACAAAAAAAGTATTATTTTCAATCTGCATTATATACCTACCTACATTTTCTCACAAAGTGTAAACTTTTGTGCACACTCTTTCTATTTCCAACTAAATTACTCGTTAATCCACTTACTTGGGTAATTAACATGAAATAACTTTCAGTTTGTTTTATTGATAAGATTTCACACTTATATTACTGATTCAAAATAATTCATGTTTAATTTGAGTTTATTAATAGAGATGTAAGAATTCAGAACTTAGAACTTTATCCCGTACAATTTACCGGCAATAATTTATTTGCAAAGTTTGCTGAATACATGCTAAAAAAATAATTTCCAGTCCTTTTATTTTTTTTTGTTAGAATAGGTGGAAAAAAGTTTTGAATTTTTTTACTTGACTTATTTCGTCTTTGGTTTTAAAAATTTATTCCATAGTGAAAAATTAAAACTTGCAGCCCTTTTGTGTATTTAAAAAAATCTTTAGAATCGTAGATTTAGAAACAAAAAATATTGGTCGCATGCAAGTGAAATTCTTTTTAATCCTGCACCTTTAAATTTTCTAAATTTTAATATAAAAGCATAACGCAAATGAGCAACAAGGGACAAAAAATTAAATCGTATGAGAATGTATGCTTGCAGTCACGTAAAAATTCTAAAGATCAACATTTTTTGTTATGGTGCAAGTACTCAGAAGGTTAAAAGTCTTGAGAGTTTTTTTTAATAGAATATCTTGTTCACGACACTTATGGATTACAACACCGAAACAAATATAAATTCAGATAAATAAATAAATTTCACCCAAGTGCCGACTGCCATTTAAACTTAATTTCTAATAGCTGCTTCGAGCAGAATATAGGAAAGAAAATCTACCACAATAATCCGAATTAAAAAATATATTTGCACCAGGTTACACCATGATTTTTCTTTCAAACAATCTCACGAACAATCCACCGAAATGAACTAACTCCCGCCAAATTTATCAACTTAGTTCATACATTTGAAAGTTAAAATAACTCCCACTAAATCAGTCAGAGGGTCTTAGTTTATAAATTTACGAGTTACTTCAGTTGGGGCTTAGATAGTTCGTAGGGAATTTTAAAACGCATTCGACCGACAAAAAAATCTAGTTTGCAAAATACAGAGTAAAAAAACGCATGTAAAATTTACTATCAGTCAAGCACTCCAAAAAAATTGTATATGTAGGTTTTTCCATCCCATTTTCATTTTATCCTGTTCCCACTATTTTTATAAAATGTTCTTAAAAAAAAAAATAGCAATGAGACAAACAAAATTTTCATTTCTTCCGATGGATACACAAAAAAAAACACACGACAAGAAAATTAGTTGACTTTGAAATTTATTTGACGAATAAATTTTAAAAATGGAAGAAAAAGACCCGCACTCTCATATAGGAAAAGGTTTTGCAAATTTTCAAAAGAACAAGCTAACAAAATTCCTTTCCATATTTGGAGTTGATTGTAGGGTACACTGTATATATTTTAAAATTCCAGACAAACAAATTTAAATAAAAAGTTGTATCAAAATTTCATTTATGGGTCTATGGTAAATTTGAATTGCAGAAAATATGTTAGCTCCTAACCTAATTCGATTCAAAATTTTCTAAAAATGTCACCTATGTATGTGTGTGTATTTTCTTTTCCGATTTCCATACATTAAAACTACATATATATATACTAAACTCATTTTACTGGAATCCTTTGCGGTTTTTGAAATGTTTATGCAGACCTTTTCCTGTTTCCTATTTCTTATACAAAAAATACACCATAAGCATAGAGCGCCAGTGAATTTTGAATAAATTTTACTTTTACTTTTGAAATATCTCTAAATCCACAGAATATATCTATTTCTCTGTATCTTTACTAAAATCAAAGCTTTTTATGCAGTCAGCTTATTCGAGCATAAATATTCGCATCAATATACCTTACTACATAGAGACCTAAGAAAACACCACCCTGTACGTATAACGAGAAAAAACTGTTTCGTTCACATGCGTTAAAATATTCCAGGTGATGAAAGAAACAAAAAAGAAAATAAAAACATGTAAACCAACAACATTTCTGCCTGTGCATCCTAAAATATTATAGGTATGTAGGTAGGTACTCTGCTGTACCAAGAGTCCTTGTGTCTCTCCATACACATGTTCTACATATATACACTTCTTTCTCAAGCATTCAAAAATGGGTACCTGAGCTCCGAAAGTGGGGGGGGTTTAGGTTGATATGGTATAAAAACATGAATAATTTACAAGATATGTAAATTGTAAAACCCCAGCTCGAGGCGACACAGGAGATACAGAAATAAAAAAATAATAAAACGACATATACAACGAAGGGAAAGCAAACAAAAAAAATAGTAAAAACACAAGGGAGACCGTGCTGAGCCAAGTGAAACAGTCCTCATCCAAGGGATGACAGTTAGCACCACCTTGTCATCTTATTCTCTTATTCCAATGTGGCAATGAGAGGAACGTTATTCAACTTCTGAGCTGGAAATTTATTTTATTTCGTTTCTAGCAAAACGTGTGTACCAGCCTACGCCTATCCACGCCCTCTGCCACCTTCATCACTACCATCCCCATCCTCATCCCAACAACCCATTTAAACATATTATGGTTTTCATATTATGAGGATCCAAGGGGCGGCGGCGATGGGCTGCAATAGTCGATGGGCGTAAATCCATCGTGAAAACACATGTGTAGGTATATCTTCTTATGATTATTACTTTTGATACGACCGACGCACGACGACGACGGCGGCGGCGGAGGTTTGAAATTAGGGCGAAATTTTCCAGTTATATATTCATTTACGTTAAATTTACTTACCAGCCTTGAGATATATCAAGGGTTATGCCAGTTGCGACTGCCAGCGATTACGATAAAAGTTTGTGGCAACAAAAAATCCTCCTTTCCCTTCCCCTACCTTCTGTTAAGCTTGTGCTCTCGGTTTGGTTTGTTTTGTAATTATTATGAAGGTCTTATAGCCTGCTGGGTATACACAAAGCATGGATAGAAATCGATGTGTAACCGTCGATTAAGGGTTAAAATTTTAACTCCCCCTTGATGTGAGTCGAGTGTATATATGTACCTGGAGTGTCCTTGGAGATAAGCTTGTGTAACTTCTGTCAGAAATGTATATGCGATTCGCAAAAACCACCCTTGATTACACATCTTAAATAAACTCTATACAGCTACATCAGCTGAGGTATTGTTATTATACGAACGGAAGGAAATTGAAAAGGTGAGAGGAGTACTAGAAGTTTGTATAATACACTGAAAAAAAAAAAATCTAAACCCAAATCTGAATTGAAGAACTTTTAGTAACAGATTAGAATTCAAAAAAGGTTCAAATGATTTGAAAATATCTCGTCCTCGGTTACTTATTTTTTGAAACAAGACAAAAGTTTAGATTCAACAACCAAAAGCCGCTAAAATATCTAAAAGTTTTAACGGTAAATTATACAGAAATGAAATTCAGAATCTCATTTGTAGCTTTAGAAATATCTTACAATATTTCGGAACCAATAAAATTAAAATAAAAAGGGATCTTGGTTGCACTAAGTGTAATTTGCTTTCGGGAAAAAAGGTTGGATCACCTTAATTTTATTAGGGTGTTGAAAACCGGTAGTTTTCATTGTGTTCTTAATTTTCGACTAAATTTCACACTGTTTTCTCGATCAGTGTAGGATACAAGAGTTGCAATGATGCAAGTATATGAAGCTATAACACAATGAAATGCAATTTTTTTTTTATTACAAGTTTCCTACTTCCGAACAAATCGTAGCATAGTTTAAAGGAGCTAAGGTTTCTGAACAGAGGACATGACTTCTTTGTGAATACTTCTCCCACTCTCAGTCGCATTGGTCTGGTGAATACATTTAAAAGTGATTACATCAAAAAAAAACTACTTCTACTGTGTTTTCTCTGCGTTTTGTTTTTTTGTTCATATATCTGAGATTATAGTTTGCTCACTTTTCATCCTCCAAGGACCTTCGAAAAGGTGATTTATTTAATATTAGTGTTATTTTTTGTTGAATTGTCTTGGGTTTATAACTTGATTTTTAACTTTGTAACATTTTTACAGCCTCAAGGAGTTTCTTAGTAGAAGAAAAACAAATCAAACAAACAAAGGATATAAGTAAATATATGGTTTGAGATAAAGTGAGTGAGTCAGTGAGAGAAAGAAGAATCTGTGTAATTTAGTTCTGTGTAAAATTTAAACTTGGTGTAAAAACTAACTCAATATAATATAGAAAATGTTTTTTTAAATGATTTTTATATACTTTTTTATTCTTTCTGTTATGTGAACGAATATAAAGGAAAGAAATTGCTTTTCAAAGACACTGACATATTCCTCCTCGAGATGGAATTTAAAGAATGATTTACAGAGTAATTCGTAAAGGATATAAGGTAGGTAGGTAGGTACCTACTGTGATTATTTTTTTTTTCTTATACATCACGGCAAAATGGTAGTATAGTTACAAAGGTTTTATAAGAATTTTCGTTTAAAAAATTGAGTGGGAAATAATTTGATAAAGTTCATCGTTGATTCTTTTCTTCTTGTGGATGCAATTTATAAGGGAACACAATTTTAATGAGGTTTTTTGATGGAGTTTGGTTTTTGGAAATATATAAGGGGATTTTTTTGTGTTTGTTTTTCGATAATATTTTAAAGAAAATCAAAGACTTTTTTTAACAAGTTTTTGGTTAAAAAAGAGGAAATGTTCTTAGGGATGTGTTTATATTGGAGCAGCGACAAACGATTTAAATAGCGATGCGAGCAACCATGAAATCGCAGCTCTTATGTGGTATTTATATGTTCAACAAGAGCTGTTTTTTTTTTTTGTAATAAAACGTTCAAATACCGTCATTTCAAAATCTGTTTACTTTTCTTAATAACAATAATTTATTGTTGAAATAACACGGCGCCTAGTTAAATCAACTACATTTATAATGTTGTCAAACACGCTGCCATGTTAATTTAACAATTAAGATAATTTATTGGAATATTATAAATTTCTGAGTTGTACCAATTACTTTATACTGAATATTGCATCCTACAATTTTTACTTGACCTCTTCTCTGAGTTATCACACTGAATTAAAAAATAGTCACCAAATGACTGCAGTTTGAACATCTCTGGTACACACCGTAAAAAACCATTGTTTTTCTTCAAAATGATTTTGATATTTTTGTCATATAGATACTTTTGAATTATGGTTTATCTTTTTGTAAAAAAAAATATAAATTTAAAATATTATTAACGATACTTCTCATACAACCATCGTTTGGCTATAGACTTTCCCATCAACGAATTTACCGATTTCAATGAAAAATCATACTCAGAAATTTTTCAAGAAATTCCAAAATTGTGTATCGAAATTACAAAAATAGATTTCTGGCTTTTAAAAAGCTATAACATATTATTGTAAGTGGTTCTCATCGTTTTTATTATTTTTTTTGTTTTGTTTTAAGTAAAGAGAAAAAATATTCGAGTAGAAAAATAGACAAGTCATCAGCTCAGACATTTTTGTCAAAAATAAACTTATTTTATGGCAATATATTGCTTAAATATGCCGGAAATATTGGCATTTTGTTGTCCAAGTTGTCCACATTCATCATCATTTAAATTATTAACCCTAAATACACTACGCTTACGTAATTTTAAATATAAATAAACACTCTCACTCTTTAAAATCAAAGACAACGAGCGCACTGTCACTCGATCACATAGTGTCACACTTTTGTTATATACATATGCATACATATCTCGATTCCAAAGCAATATAAAATTAATTTTACTTGGTAATTTTATTGGCAATCATTTACGAGCTTTCATTTAGATAATACGACTAACGATAATGATGAGTATAATGGCTATAGAACATTTATTTAAATATAAGACACTAATAATATCGAAAAAAGCAATAAAACTTACTTAACTCAATAAAATTTCGTTAAACGTTTTATTTTTGTGAAATAAAATCCAATCAAATGACAAAATGTTAGCAAAAAAAAAAAAAAAACTTGAATAATGGAATTTCTTTCTTTTTTTTTCAAAAATAATTTACGGCTCAAAATATCTATATACACAAACTTTCAGCCATAATACCTATCATCATATACACCACACATAATGTCTTGCGATAACCTTTGATCAGGCTTTGGCAATAAACAAAAAAAAAAGCAAAAACACAACATGTCCTTTTTGCCTTTGAACACACACACAGCATTATACTCACATTTGCACCACCACCATCACAAATTATTTTGTTACAAAAATCATAGCCCAAAGGCATTTTCAAATAGAAATAATTTTCAACACGAAAAACCTTCATTTAAATAAAATACCGATTTATTGTTGACGCCTTCTATGTTTAAAGGAGTATACAAAAAACAAAAAAAAAATAAAACCACCCACAAAATTGATCCCCAATTTATTTATTTTTTATTTTTAATATAAACTTCCATAGAGCGATTCTTTGGTAGGTATGTACAAACAAAAAAGGACTAGAAGGAAGAGAGACGAATAAAGTTAATTAAATTATAACAAAATGGCTTTTGTTATCCAAAATAAGTTAAATTTCTTTTAAAAATTACAGAAAAAAAAGTAAACGTCTGGAATATCCACCCACGTTTTCAAGATAATCAAAAATCTTCTTTTTTTCTTCTCTTCGAGTTTTCGAGGACGAACTTAAAAAGTATCCTTGATGATATAAATCTATAGGTAGGATCCAATTTTAAAGGAATTTGTATATTATTTTTTTTTTGTGTGAAATTTAAAATGCAAATCCTTCCTCACATGAAGCAATGATGATGATGATGATTACGATCATTTTTTTTTTCTTTATCAAAAAAGCCGCCCTGTTTTTAGGTGAACACAACACGCACATTTGTGGATTCAACCAAAAAAAAAGCAAACAAAAAAAATCGTATCTCTGTGTACACAATTTAATTTAACATAAATCACCCAATTTACGCTGATTTTGTGACATAATGGCAATTGTGGTGTAGGGGAATGAATAACTATAACAAAGGACGACGAAGAGATAGCGCAGGGAGTATGGATTGTGGAGCAGCCCATCAGGATGTAGTATGTGTTGTGTGTGCATGATTCGCCCACCACCGTGCCCTGGGGAGAGATTTAAACAATTTATTAAACGTCCAATTGGTGTCGTGGTGGTAGTAGTAGCGGTTAAGGGTATATTGGCAATGGCGGCATTCTGTTTGATACTTTTTTTTTTTCCTCATTTTTGTATTTGTTGGTTACAATTTATTGGCAATTATTTGTGCTGTTGTGTTCATATTTTTTTTTTACCGCAAAATGATGGCATTGTAACAAACGTCAAAGGTAAAAGATATAGAAATTTCCCATGTCCCTTTACAACTTACATATATCTAGACCGATGCTGTGTTATCTCTTACTCGGTTCGAAGGACGATGATATTCATATAGATACACAACACATACATAATATCATCAGCAGCAGCGATTGGTGGAATGATAGTGATGTACAATTAATATAAAAATTATACTGACCTCAATTTTTGAATTCATTATTTTTATTAGCTTTATTTACGGCATCAGATGCGATGCAATGCGATGTGGGTATAATGTTAGGTTAAAATATTATCTCTTCTTTGATTAATTGGATTGATGCAGTATTGGATTCATCAGATTCTTTGTTCTCTTTCTCTCTTTTTTTTAAGGGACATATTTCTTTTAAATTATTTTTACTTTATTCACTCATGAGTACTCAAGCATTAAATTGAAAAAAAAAAAAACCTGGGTTAAGTGCGAAGGCTATGTATTGTGATTATAGTTTATGTTAAACATCAAGAATATGAAGCAATAACGAATTATTATCTTGACCTCTTCTGACCAATTTAAAGATTACACAAACAAATCATAATAGGGTCGGATCATTAATTTTATGTAGGTATAGGGTTTGTGTATTTTGTATTTTTTTTTTTTTTTTTTTTTTTTGATTTGATGATTTTGTCTATACCAACAGCAGGGTGTGGCTGATGTCTCAGAGCTCATTAATTTATATGATGGGTTGGCAAACTTGTAAGACATTACCTACCTTTCTTTATTTTGTGGGTTCTTATAAAAATTCTTGGGTGGGTAATTTAGTACAATAATTCTATACATCCTATTTACGTGGGCGATTCAATGGAGGTTAAACTACCACCAACAAAAACATTGGGAGTTGTTAAACAAATTAAAGATGTACCTATTTCTGATTGAACTTTGTTATTTGGGTATTATTATTTTTTTTAGTAAAGGGCTCTGTTCATTAAACAAAAATTTAATTAAAAAAAAGCAACAATATTTTTTAATTGATAACTGTAGGTATCCGTATCAAGTAGGGTTCCCTGTACGTAAGCAATACTTTGCCTCTGTATAACCAGAAATGAAACGTAATCAATCAGCTTGAAGTAACTCCATTATGAATGATTCTTTTGAAATTATTTTAACCCTACCATCCATAACCACTCTCTTGAACCGGAAAATATAATTAGCCTACGCAAACGTAATCATTTCGTTATTTTTTTTTTATTTCCCCATGATTTTTATACATTTCAATTATTGGCAAAAATGTTTTTTATCACTAGACTTTTGTCCCAATATAATTTCGACAGAGCTAAATTATTTTCTCTCTTCTTTTTTTTAAATATTTGTAAAATTTAAACAAGTAAATAAATTGTGGTTTCTTGAAATAATTATTTAAATTAAATACACATATCGACCTCTAAATTATTTCTGAGTATTAATTGAAATATTCATTCCTGTTATCATGAATGAATAAAATACTGAATTAATGAATGAATTATATGAATGAATAAAAGTGAAAATACTTGCTGTTTTTTTTTTTTTTTGGTAGGTGCCTTCCCCTACCAATCTAAAAATTGTTGTTAAAAAAATAAATATTTAAAAGAAATATTAAATACGGTGAAAAGTTTCTCCATATAATCCCTTAAGTTCTTTTCTTTGAAATTCTATTGTGTTTTCAGCAATTAAATCGAAAATTTTGTTTTTAATTCTTCAATTCAAAAATATGTATGAGTTTCTATGTTTTCTTTTTTTTCTGAAAATTAGATTTGAATAAAACACTAAAAAGAAAAAAGAGACTGTTTTATGCTTCACAAAGAAAATCACAAACAAAAGCTAAAATAAAACCTATTCTACATATTTTTTGAACCTCTAGCTTTCATCAAAGCCTGCATCCGTTTTTTTTTTTGCATACAGAAATGAGCAACAACAAAAAAAAAATACAAAAATTCGTATCTCCGTTTATAATCCTTGAATGCTATAAATTCTTTTTTTACTCGCGTAATTCTGTCGTTGTTGCGGATTTTTTTATTTTACGAAAAAATGGCAAATTTAAAACTCTTAGGTATATCCTACAGTGATGGCGGAACTGTGTTCTCTTATTTTTTACCTCTTGTTCCTTTGAAAGCTTTAATGAAGATCCGGCATAAAAGCCACAGTTGTTGCCATCGCCACCATCAACCAAACCACCACTACGGCCAACAAACACTTTGCAACTCCAAAATATCATTTTCACGGTGAGTTAATCCCATCACATCCATCCCATCAGCGTTTTATGTGACTTTAACGAGCTACAATATCTAGCGTTTATGCAGGGGGATTTAAAGAGTTTCCAAAAAAAAAAAAAAAATATAAAAGTGTATATATTCCGTTTTAACAATGTTGAAGAAATTTGTCCAGGATCGAATGCGTTTAGACTATTTGAATGCAAATTACCAAAAGTAATGATTATCCTTATTACTCCGCAGGAGCAAAATGACTTGATGTCGTCTTTAGACTAAGTGGCTAATTTTGTATATTGCTACGAGAATACGAATAAGTGTGCAGGTTTTTTTTTCGTTTTAAAGGGTCCACATAAAATTAAATTTTTTTTTTTTCATTTTGATCCTTATGACTGCTGCCAAAACTTGATGATGTGAAGAAGACAAGGGGTATGTGTGGGCGTGGGTGACGTATCCTTATGGAAAATTACTCAGAGCTTAAGTAAATTATTTTTCAAATTCTTGTTTTTTTTTTTTTTTTTTTTTTGGTATAAGAGAGTGCATATTCCCTGTTTGAATATGAACTGAACATACACTTGCACACACACAACACACAGAGCCAAATTAATATGCCATTAGAACTTGGCACTTTCCTCTGACGCTCTTCAACAACATCACATGAATATAAATTGACTTCAATTGTTTCTGGTCATTTTTTTTCCACAACGACCGACATGACAACCGCAACAATACATGTAAAATATTCATAAAAATATATGTATATGTATATTGTATACCTACCTATGTACGAGAAGTTAGCTATTGTAGATAGCTACATAAGAGGCATGAAAATTGAGTGAATTTTTGGATCTAATTGCCAATTTACGTAGAGACATGTAGAGATGTGAGTTAATATTATATTCTATACTTTGTCCATTGACTTCAATTAGTTGAAAATATAATAATTTTCATTGTTGCTAAAACTTGAATAATAAATTGAAAAAGATAGTTGAATTTAACTTTGGTATATGTAAGTGTACATATAATCCGATTAGAAACTTGCTTAGAATTAATCCGGTATGAGTTGTTTTTAATTTTTAATTTTTGATATTAAAGTGGGAAAAGGTTGTATAGTACACAATCTGGCTGAAAATATTACCAAGAGAAAAAGGTTAAATATAAGAACTAAAGGCCACGAATAGGTCACATGTACTAGCTAAAATAGCTCAAGTAAGGTGTTAAGAGTTATGTAGAAGGGTCGGAAAAATTCAACAAAGATTTTGTATAATTCAAAAATATGCCCAAATAAAATCTTTCTTGTATGCGGGTTTTCTCTCAGCATTAAACAAAATTGACCTAACTGTAAGTGGTGTGCTTTAGCCGCCATTTTAGAAAACGTCTTTTAACAACTATCTCGAGAACGGTTTGTGTTACAAACAAAAATGTGAGTAGGTACCATTTTGAAAGGAAATTTAATTACCTCTCTTTTATGTCTCAAACAGTTTTTGCTAGGATTTATAATTTCAGACTTAAATGATCCTCGAGATTTTGGTAGAGGATAAAACTTACTTTTAACGAAATTTTCAACTATTCTATACGAGAAGACAATAATGATTTTCAACGAAAGCTTTAACTGACCCCTTAGCCAAAATTTTGTTGGGATTCTTACACTTTTCCAAGGTTAAAAATATTCTCTTGTATTTATTTGTCTATATAAACTACTTATGAAACAAGTTTTGTGGGAATAATAAAATTTAATGTTTTTTTTCATATACATAGTAATTTCGTTTAATCCACAAAAAATACAGTTAAAATTTTGAAAGGATTTGTGTCATATAATTATTACCTGACAGAAGTAATTTAAAGCTCAACTAGTTATAGTCATTTGTACAATGAGTCGCTCATAGATCATAAAACAACTATAATTTAAACGTTTTTAGTTCTTAACATTCAGTAAATATATGTATACCTACCTAAATACAGTTAAAACTTAAATTTTAATGTGGAACTTAACATCGGAAATTTAAATGTTCACACCTTTAAAAAAAAGGCTCTATAAATAAGCCAGCGTAATGAAATCATCATACATGAATAAGAACATAAATAATCTGTACACTTGCTCTGGGGTTATAACTTCTTCATTTATATTATTTTTTTTATTGTCAAGCAATGTTTTTGTTTTTATTATAGTCTGGAAACAGAAGTATGTATCAAGGTAATAAAAAATGGCAAGAATACCTATTTTTTTTTTCCAAGAAGCCACATAATTTTTAGCGAATGTGAAGAAACTCTTGGCCAATATATTCATGTTTTTTTTTTATAGCCGTCGAATTTTGTTTTAACGGCAACGCGTTGTTGCATGACTGTGTATAGTAAAAAAAAAAAAAAAAAACAATGACAACACTCTGAGAGACATAAAACCCAAACAATTATAACGACAAAGTGTAATAATTGCGAGGAGAGATATAAAGTTGCTGAAAGAAGCAGTAACAAGAGTGTATTTTGTTTGTGTCGTTTCGGTTTATGTTTTGGTATTATGTATTATAAGTTCAAGACCATGGTTGAAGATAAAGTTTAATGACCCTCATAATAAGAAACAAACAAAACAAAAAAAAAAACACACACACACTAAAAAAAAAGTTAAGTTTGTTGAAATAAAATATTCATAGTGAAATGTTGACGTAAAATTTATCAATTTACACATCACAAATTTTATTTTGTTGTTGTTGATATTATAAATATGTAAAATTGTTCCATAATCCTGCGATTTTTTTCCTTCTGGCCACATTCTCATAAATTAAAAAACATGATCTTTGAAAGATTGAAGTGAGTTTTTACACCGCTTGAATAAAAAAAAAATATATTTAACTACCACTATCACTTTCACTATCATTATCACTATCACCATCACTGATTTTCCCACATTTTCTGTGTAGGTTCTCTACAGCCCTCCTTTAGCTTAAGCTTAAGTGAGATCTTCCAGCATTCGTTACCAACATTACACGCTTAAGTGGGTCTTACCGAGTCTAATTTTAACTGTCAGTATCGACTCATTGATTTGATTTCTCCGGAAAAGTCGCTCCGGAACGGAAATGGAACCAGACATTTTTCCTTAGACTTATCTCGAACACCCCTAAAATCTTAGAATACCTTTAACTACGCAACCTAATCTCCAATCCATTAGTAGCTTAGAAGTTTGATTATTTTTAGTTTCTAAAGATTTAAAACATCTTCTTTGCCGACTGTACAAAAAATAAACAGGAGATTGTGTAATAGGTTCGTGTGATTCTCCAAAAAAAATACTTAGTTTCGTTTGCTTGCTGATGCTAATCCTTAAATAATATATCTGACCTTTTTATATTTAAAAAAATATCCATATCAAATTAAGTGACAACAAAACAGAAAATTCAAAATCCTTCGATATAATTAATCAAGCCATTTTGTGTAAATATTGATAAAAGGATAAGTTTCCATTATATATACGATAACCCTCCCAATCTATATTGATCCGAATCTCAAATAAAAATATATTTCCCTAAGCTTGTTTGATATTTATAAAAAAAATATAAGCATATCCATTTATAATCATTTCTAAACAATTTTTTTTTTCTTCTTTCATTTCAGGTAAGCATCTCTAATCCCAGCAGCAAATATCATCCCATCTTCGGATACCCACAAACTGTAAGAATCACGAAATATTGTTTAAGAAAAAAAAATAATATCTCTATCACACCCCACTTATACTCTTCTTCGTCCCACATACATATAACCAAAATGTCATTATATATCCATATAGCGATATCATTCCTTCCAATTGGCCAATCATCAGTAGTTGAACGAATATCTCGATAAGGCAATTCGGTCTCTATAGACACACAATTTTTTTCTATCTCAAAATTTCATCTATAAATTTCCTTTCCATCACATTTTATGTTCAGTAAATTTGAGTAAAAAAAAATCAAAAAAAAATCAAATACAAAATATTCCAATAAATCCAACTCAATTTTCATCATCATTGGCGCTTGCTTGCTTGTTTACTGTTCTGTGCTTGAATCAACACAATTCCCATCCCATTTCGCTCTAAATCTGTTATCGATATAGCCATTATTGTTGCACATCACACAAATGACGTCGACATCATCAATAGCTCGCGACGGACGGACGCGCGCGTTGAAAAAGAACAAAAAGCACCCCACAGAGCTTTAGTGTTTTGTGTTTTTCTACAAAAAAAAAAAAAAACTATTAGATAAACGGGTTATTTCAGAATTCTAAACAAGGATGAGTTAGAAATTTCCTTCCTTCCGCTTACTCTCTCCCCCTCTCTCGTTCGTCACATCGAAGTGAAGAATGATTAAGGTCTATATTCGAAGAGAAAAAGCCAATTTTCCGCATGACTTTTCATTGCAGATTCGTTTTGAACGAAAATATCTTCAAAATACGTATACAATGCAAACACTCTTCTTCGACTTTAGTGTTAGTCCGTCGCGTCGCTTCGTTGAGAGTGTCTTTCGTTTGGCTTCGATTTTTGTTTGTTTTTTTTTTTTTTTTATTTCAACGTCCTTGCTGCTTAATTTTTCTGCTCGATAAAATGTCGTCTTTACGAGTATGTGCATGTTAGGACTTAGGGAATAGGGAAAGAGAGAGGGCATCAGGGGGTGAGGGTGTAGGTGGCTTTTATGTGTGAAGAACACTATTTGCTTTATTGAAAAAATATCACATTTTCGGTGGACTATAAAACTATAAGATACAGATATACCTTCACATAGTCTTCCGGTTTGTTGCCAAGAAAATGAAGAAGAAGAAAGAACAAGAATGATGCTCATAAATGGTTATCTTTTTGATGCGAAATTGGAAGCAAAGTATCCTTTTATTTTTTTATTATTATTATTATTATTTATTTTTATTTTTTTTTTTTGGAAAAAGGAAAGGATAAATAATGAAATTTTTCAACCATTTTCTACCTAATGGATTTTCAAAAAGAAGAAAATTGCTGGATTATTATTAATTTTCTTTCTCTCTCTTTCTTTCTTTCTTTCTCTTAGAAAAATGCTTATAAAGTGATTGAGGATATTTTTGAGAATTTCTTTTTTTTTGTATTTTTCTAGGAAAAGGCTTTTCCCCTACTTAAAAAAAAATAATTAAAATGTGTTTAACGAATTGTAACACCCAAAAATATGAAATGTGATGATTTATTTTGGTCGTCCTTTTAAGAGCATTTTGTTATTTTTTTTTTTTTTTTTTGTGGAGAAGTCTATAATTTTAAACCCTATTATTAAAGTTCGTTCAACTGATTTTTATGATCGGCCTATTTTAACGGAATTTATGGGGTTTTGTTTTTGTTGAAATTGCTAGCCTTCTTTTTTTACGACCTATAATGGTCTTTGATAAAATGATAAATATCTTCATAGAATTTATTTTGAAGTCAAGCTTGTTAAATTAGATTGTGGGGTGGGTATTGAACATAGGTAAACCGACTGAAACGAAAGCACCATTATGGAAGTGACTTCAAACCATATATTTAGCTTTGGGGGAGTTAAAAAAAAATCAAAATTGAAAAAAAATTTACAAGCAAAGAAGATTTATTGAGGAAAGTCGCGTTATTTTATGCGAACTTTTTGAATAATATCGATATGACTGTATAGTGTATATCGCCAAAACCATATTAAACTTATGTTAAAAATTGATGTATATTTATATTGAATTTTTGGAATATAATTAAAATATCTAACTAACTAACTATCGATATGACTCAAAGTCTTTTCAAATCGATTTTCACTTTTAAAAGTCGATCAACAAAAGTCGGAAAACATCCAAAACGTAGGTTGTCCTTTCGAGTAATTTTGACAGAAGAAACTCGACGTGGACTCATTCTCAAATTTCTGAAATGTGTAAGGACCGACCTAATCCGCTTGAATAATTTTTTTTAAGATATCTTATTGACTCAAAGCATTTGCTTTCATATTTCCTTATCTCTTTTTGTTAACCTTTTAAAGTCGAAAATTCTAAAAGAAAATACCTATACAAAACTTAAAAAATTTCAAAGAAAACTTTATGTGTATACAAATAAGGCAAAAGATTAGATAGAAGAAAAGTGGGTGTGGCAGTAGGCGGACTTAAAAAAAAAATTAAACACGTCAGGCTTTATTATTAAGAGATTTTAATTACAAAATTTCAACTTTTTAAGAATACAAGTTAAAAAGAAATCTCAAATGAATAAAAAGTGGGCGTTGTAATAGGGTTATTTCCAAAAAATGTACAGGTGTCAGGGTTTAATTAATTAATTTTCAGAATTCTTAGAACGTTAAATAACGATACAATTCTAATATAAGAATAGAGGGCGTTTAATTGGGCGGAGAAAATAACACATGTCAAGGACGATATTCTGTAAGGATATGAAAGTGGGCGTGGCAGCAGGCGGTTTTTACTGAAAACATCTTTTAAACCATCTCGCTTCAGCCTCGTTCAGACTGATATTAATTTTTATACATATTGTATATTATTAAATTATATTGTATAGAATAGATATTTGGATTGAAAATGAGATAAAAATTCAAATGAAGAAAAAGGAGCTTTTAAGCTTATAAGGTTATAAGAATGTTGCCTTATTTGTGAGCTATTCACGTACATATTTTTAATGATTGGACCGATTTTGTTATAATTTTGTAATCCGGTGCTTCTTAATTCAATTAATTTCTGTTAAAAGTGTGAAATCACAAGCAAAAATATTAAAACTATGATCACATCTTTTATTTTTTTCATTATAACAACAACAAAAAATGTATACATTTTTTTTTATTATAATAAACTGTGGTAATAAGATCATATATTTGTCATGAGTTCCATTAAAGTTCATATAGCACTAATAATCTAAATTAACTGCCAATTAAAAATCTTCATAAGAATGATGTTTCCATAGACATACATATCTTTTTTTTAAATTCATTTAACATAAATAACTTAACAAAACAAAAACCAAACCCTTTCGCTTTTTTCTTTGTTTCCCTCATTTTTATTCTTCTTTTTTCTTTGCGCAAAACACATGTCCGACCTACTGGGCATCCACGACATACCCGTTGAACTGATGCGTAACTTGGCAAAATTATAACAAACCACAAGCAAAGCACAAAAAACAAATAAACACACATATCCAATGGAATGTCTATTTTCTTCATCATCATGAACATGATCATCATGTTCACACAGCACATCACAACACAGTGCGTTGCGTTGTTCTTCTTCTTCTTGGCCATTTAACTTCATCGTCATCCGAATTAACTAAAATAAAATAAAAAAAAAATTAAACTCGCATCTTCTTTCTTTATATAGAAAACACTCCATCGAAAAAGCCGAACAAAAAAGAATTGCCAATAAAAAGAAAATAACAAAAATGTAAAAAAAAAACTATCTGATTCGTTGAACGTAGCAAGTAAAGGCTGGCGAAACAGATAAAAAGATGAATTTTCTTTATTTCTGTATTAAGCGTTGCCAGTATGCTTTTATTTTGCAAATTAAATTTCTACGTGTGTTAAAACAAAAGTGATTAATTTTAAACAACCTAATGTTTAGGTAGTAGCTGGAATTATATTTATTTCTTAACAATTTTAAACCGGATTAAATAAACGTGGTGTAGCTACGGATCAAGATTTTAACCCTCTTTTAACAAAAATGTCTCACTATAATCAACTGTTGAATCCACATGAGATAACTCCTATGAAACGCCAATTTGTATGGACTAAACGCCTTAATAGCTAATTTGAATAAACAATGTACATTCTTTACTTATAAATTTTGAGAAATGCATATAAATCAAAAATCCTCAATTTTCCAAATAGATGGCGCTGAAAATCAAAATCCAAAAATTAAGAAATTATTAATCTGAATTAAGCTTTAACTTTTTTATGAAGAGAGTAGTGCATTTAGATTTAAAAAAAAAATTAATTCTTCCCGATAGATGGCGCTGGACACATCAAAAATTTAGCTTAAAACTAGAAGAATAGAACTACAATTTTTGTGATTTTTGCTGACTATTTTTGAAAAATGCCTATAAATCAAGTGTTTTAAGATTTCCCGATAGATGGCATTGGACATCAAAATCCAAAAAATAGGTAAAATTAAAAACTAGCAATTCTATTGAGATAAAACTTACAAAATACATTTGTTATGAAGATAGAAGTGCTTTTAAATCGAAAGTTTTTCGATAGATGGCATTGATCACAAAAATCTAAAAACTATCTAAAAACTCAAAAAATAATCATATTCCACCCATGGCCAGTTTAGATTTATTCACTTACGACAGTAAGGAAGAATTTACTTTCTGTGAAGTCTAACCCACTGGGTAACGACTAGTTTCCTATAAAATTTGACTTCGAAAACTTCTTTTAGATTTATTTGAAGATTCTAAAATTTGTTTTTTTTTTTTTTTTTTTAATTTGGATAATCCTCGAAAATTATTATTATTTTTTCCAGAATCAAAAAAATATTCATGTTATGAGTGTTGTTGAAATTAACCTGATTTTAGCTTTTATCTTTCCACGGCTTATTCTGTAATAAAATTAATTTAATTTAAAAATAATTATCTCGCTCTAAGATATAAACTAGTTTTACTTCAACTGCACCCCGATGGTAATACTATTTTTGTGTCGCCATTATTTTTTGTATAAATTTATTTAAAACAAAAAAAAAATATGAAAAATATAAAACTGAGTTGCTCATCATGAGATGATAGTCTATGAGTTGGTAAAGTTGATTGTAAATGAATTTGACCTCGGGTGCAATTTATTTTAATTTTTTTTTTGTGTCAAAGAAGAAAAAGAACATATTTAAAATTTTTATTGTTGAATTCTTTATTTAAAAACGGACATTTTTAGAGCTTTTAAGTGACATAATAAAGTGACTGCATTTTCACATATTTAATTGAGAAAATTTATTTAATAGGATGTGATAGTTATTGAAACTAGTACATATAATAAAATTAAAACCATAATAATTGGTTTGAAAGAAGATGCATATGCAGTGAACTATTAGATATAATTGCTAATAAATCAATAAATTTATTTAAAAAAAATAGTACTACCGTTAAAGCATCTGAGACGTGATCGTATGTTTTCGATTGAAATTAAACGACAATTTTGACACTTTCGATATAAAAGATAAAAAAAATGGCGCCGAATTTTAAACGATTTAGTTCAATGTTAAATCTTTTTTAGTATGAGAAAAATGCTTTAACATCGTACTAAATCGTTTAAAATTTTGCGCCAATGTATTTTAGAATTAAAAAAACTGAATTCAAAAATTTCTTCTATAAAATCACAAAAAAACACGACGAGACTTACTTAGTCTTAGTCTTAGAATTTCACTTATTGTCAGCTTTAACAAAATATTTAATTTTCATTTGAACTAAAAAATGTTATAGCTACAAAATAAATTCATTATTAATTATCTCAAATTATTCGTACAGAGTACTAATTATACCTATGCCAACCTGTTTGTACGGAGAGAGATGAAAAATCAACCTGTTTGTACGGAGAGAGATGAAAAATCAATTTAAATAATTTAATTCGGAAGCATTTACTACTCGTATACTCCCCCAAATCCAACAATCTAAACAAATGCTTTGAAATAGAAACCCAGTCCTCAAAAAGGAATACACTTTATACTCATCCATGTCAATTCAAATTCAATTCAATTGCATATCACATTTATCGTGGTTACAGACATTTTGCCTAACCTGCAATTGACATCGTCAAAGGACTCTCTTGAGTACACACTTTTACAACACTTGAATTTTAGTCCAATACCTATATATGAATGTGCCTGATTGCATCGCGCAAGGCCATGATACCAATCATGATGGGTAAAATCCAAAGTGGATCTGGGGAAAGAGGAGATATATCGAACGCACACTCTTAGCAACCACCCTCCATCTCTGATTCGACTTGACTAAAAATTTCATTCGAAGAGATGGGGTTGAATGCGTAAAAGTGGAAATTTAAAATCACAGGAAATATATACCGCACACCCACCAATGCCAACCTATTTAAGGTTCGGCCGAGAAAATCGCACATTGTGCACCAATTGATTCGAAAGAATAACGCCCGACCGTCCGTCTGTTCGTTCGTCCGTCCATCCGTTTTGCTCTTCCGTTACGTTCGTTTGTTCAATTCGTTCGCCCTCTCGTGTTATCGCAATGAAACAGAGAAATAATTGCTGAAAATTAATCATCAGAAATGTCCTTCCTATTCCGTTATCGTGCCGTCCTCCTCGTCATAGTACCTATATAGTGCACGTCCACGGCGCGGCGGCGGACGGATAGGGATCCACTTGGTCGTCGTCGGAGGATGATTTTCGAAAATTGATTGCGAATTTTGTGGATCGGAATACGTTAGGCTAACTTACATACCATATACTCATCTCCATTGTGCTGTGTAGGTAGCTGGAGAATGGCACAGAAGTGTTACATTGCATTCGCCAGGGAGAATCACTTCTGCTGGGCTGATATTGAGGATGAGGACGACAAACCCAGGCATGGATAACTGCAGTGGCATTCTGCACAGGCCTTCTCTGGCCCCTACCTCCTTTTACTACGTCAATAAAGAATCAGATGACTTCGACGACGACGAAGAGCTGACGTTGATGCGAAACGCTTTTGTTTGCAGCACTTCTGGATCAAGGATTGCAAGAATGGAGCTTGGATTTCCAAGCGTTTCCTCATTTTTGTTTTTATATTTTTTTTTTTTGTCTTTTTTAATATTTACTGATGGAATTGAAAGTTGCCTGGGATACTGTGAGAGAATGTCAACACTTTTTGTCGAGAGAAATGTGAACTGTGCAGTGTGCAGTGCCTAGGATGGATGTTCCAATGGAGATGTTTCCTGTGAACTTTGACTCTAATCAAAATTGCCAGTTCAGCTTGTGGAACAATTGATTGGGTGTACTTTATTAGGGAGATTAAGTATATAGTCAGACAGGAGGATGGTGGAGGGGTAGGGGAATATATATAGTGATGAAAGAGAATAGCACGTCATGAACAACAGTTGACAGGAGAGGAATTGCAAAAGTAGGTGAATAGAATTATTTTTTTATTTTATTTTTGCTCCATCCGCACTATACTGATGTCGTCTTTCGGAAGTAAATTGGACACGGGAGGCGAGGATCTTTAATCGATTTGAATTGCAAGTTCTCTATACTACGACGAGTATAACGTTGGAAGGTATACAATGGAATACAAAAAATGCAATTTATGGTTTTCGTCATTGTGTCGTTCAATTTAATGACACTTGAAGGAATTTCCGATAAAATTGAAGCGGCCCACTCAAAGGAGGAATGGCTTTTTATAAAAGAAAAAAGAAACAGATTAAAACCAAGTACATATTCTTATAAAAAAATTTAAAGAAATATAAAATTGAAGTAATTTAGAAGTTCAAAGGTATCAGTTTTGCCGGCAAACACACACAGAGGAATGGATCAGACGGTGAAATGGTCTCCGCGAATTGTTGTCTAATTCATTTTTGATGTGTAAATATCTATGCCGGCGGTAGGTTAGTTTATTTGTTACCTGTAATACGTTACATGAAATATGTTTTATGAAATACGTTTCGTGAAATATGTTTCGTGTCATACGTTACGTGTCGTATGTTACTTGTCATACGTTTCATGTAGTACTTTACACGTTACGTGTAATACGTTAAGTACAGAAAAATTGTAACGTGCAACCTTACATTATATCAGTAACGTTAGGTGTAATACATGACGAGTGATACGTTACGATTACTTTGCAATAAGTACAATGGCTACGTTCAATAACGAAAAACCCGGTAATCGGATGAATTAAATTATTTTTGAAATTATACATCTGATCCATTCGTAGTTTGTATCTTTTATGATCGAATTCTTTGTAAAAGTAAAAATCAAAAAGAACCCTGCAATGTATTTGTTTAGTGTTCACATTTGTAAAGGAATACCTATAAGCCAAGACAACAAATAAATAAATATATAGAGCCAAATGTCGAAAATCACAAAAAAACAGCTAAATTTGATTTTTTGTTTCTATAAAAACTCGAAAATTTTAAAAGAATGAGAAGAAAACAGAGAAACTGAATTACATATTTAAAACTTTATCATCAATTTCACCACAAAGGTAAAATAAAAATATTGCCGATTTGTTTCATTTTTCATAAAAAAGAATACGAATAATATCTTTGTTTTTTTTTTTTAATTTTTTATTTTATATCTTACAGTATAAATCTATGCAAATAAATATATGAAATATGAAATATGAAATAAAATAAAAATGTTTGTTATGTTTACACTTTTAGTTCCCCTGAAAATGTTCTACCTTCTATAGTCGTGTAGACATTTCCCCTACCCCAGCCATTTCCCATGATTCTCAACTCCTTGAACCGTTGCGTTGTTAACAACTTGTGCCGTGATTACTTCAACAATCACCGATAAAAGTAAATATTACTCCAAATGCAGCGATCACTGTGATTGTTTACATTCGACAGCGTGCCTTAACTCCCGCGACTTCTGTGTAAACTCAGCCTTAAATAAACATGAAAAAATGAGTTCTTTATACTATGTAAGGCTGGACTGATGGCATAATGTATATATCTGCCTGTCTGTCTATCTGGTTTTTGTTCGATTTTGTTTGCATTTCCCGATGAGATCGGGAATGGATGGAGGCCTTTGTGACTCAAACTCAATGCACTGCCAAGCACAGACAACTCGCATTCTGTTCAATTTGTAATTATTATTATTATTATTCCTTTCAATGAAGAAGATACGCTTTTCTGTGATGATGAGAGTGCGTCACCTTCAATAAAATTTTGTTGCATGTAAATCGAAATTAATTATACAAAAGTTAAAAAAAAAAAATTCTTAACCCAACACAAAAAAGTCTCTCATCGAAACGTGCGATGAATTAAAATTCTCATATACCTATCTATACATACACACAATGGAAGAGCATACGCAGATATTTTTTGAGTTTGAGAGAGTCGAGGTGTAAATATTTATTTAAGTATTTAATTTAAATTTAATTCTTTTTTTTGTTGGTGTTGTTGTTGCAGCAGGGAAATTGCCTGCTTTATGGTTGAGTGGTTACGTCGCTGTCGTTGTCGTAGTCGAAGCACCCTTGGGGATAATATCAATGTATCTTTATATAAATTTTTGTTCATTGAATTTTACCAACCATATGATTGATTGATTTTGACAGAATTATTAATGGTGCAATTCGATATACAAAAAGTTAGTTTTTTTTTTTTTTTTTTGTTAATCGAGTTGTTTTTTTTTTGCAATCTTCTTAAGTATTGTTTTTTTTTTTAATTTTGTTTGTGGTGTAAAACGGTTTTCGATAGCATCTTTTGTTAAATCGATTTTGTATTCACTTGAAGTTTTTGTGTTTTTGAATATTTTGACACTGACAAGTGAGGACTGACTGATTTCTTCTTTTTAGTTGAAAATAAATTGGTGTCATTGCTATATAACAGCAACACTTAATTTGCATGACAAAAATAATATTTATTGTGCAAAAAAATTTAAAATGATGAAATTAAATGACTTAAAGCGTCTTGAGCTTTCGTTTTCATGTTGGCATTATTTATTAGTTTCAAAAATATAATTTTCACTTTTGCCCAATATATCTAAACAAGTAGGGGGTTACATAATCGTCATAAGAATGCATTAGGCTATTTTCGGTTTTTTCTTTTTTAAAGTAAGATAAACAAATTCCTGATGAAAATAAATAGTTTTATTTTGTAGAAACTATGCTTTTGGGTTGGGGGTAGTATCGTCTCGTGTCGAGCTCTATAATAGACAACGATAGGTGTAACACATATCTACAATTGAAAAATTAAACTTCAAATTTGATTTCTCAGCAGCCTATATGTAAGCTTATCACAGGCAGTTTCACCAACAGGTTATACACAGCAATGTTCAATTTCTAGCCATCCACCACTGATTTAAGTAAAACATTTGACAAAGTGTTTTATAAAACACTACTTATGAAACTCAAGAGCCTGGGATTCAATAATATTTGTTTGCGATGGATTTCGTTGCATATAAAAAATAAATATTATGGTGTGTCGTTAAGAAATGATCGGTGAGCTGAGTTTAAAGTTAATTCAGGTGTTCCTCAGGGCAGCCAATTGGGGCCAATATTATTTATCAATTACACAATTCTTTGTATCCTTTTTCATGTTGATGACATTAAAGGAGTCATACTTCCTCCTTATACTTAAATATTAAATTTAATAAGTCTTCCTTTACTCTCAAAACATAGAAAATACCTTCAATGTTGCTTTATTTCTGGAATATTAAATAATTTGATTACTTCTCCAATAGTTCTCTGCAAGGCGACTTTGTCCTACTCTTTTGTTGCTTCTGTCAGATGCCATTACTTTGGTTCGAGACAAGAGACAAATCCAAAAGGAGGGGGTCTATTTACATCCGTTTAAACGAGATATTCTAAAGAACTAAATTAAAATAAAAAAAATTTAAGACAACGGCAACGGTGATTCCAATATTTTAATAACTAGAATATAAAAGCAAATATGTGTAGTCCAGTCCTGTTGATAAAAATTCGTTTCAAGTCTTCAATAAAAAAAATAGTGATTCCTTCTTAGATATAACTGGCAATGTAAAAGGTTAAAGGTTTTCATAGTTTTGAAGGCAAAGAACAATCTTATTAAAGCAAATGCCGAGGAATCAATACAAAAATCAAATAAAAAAATCGTTAATACAAAAAACAATCGAGGACAGAAATCAACAAATAAAAATATAATCAAAGGATTAATTCCCAAAGCTCAATCACATTCTCTTTTTCTCTCTCTCTCTCTTTCAAATCTCTCAAATCTAAAAAAAGACAAAACTATCCCTTTGCAATGCAAAAAATTTATATCAGATTTTAAATTGCTCTGGCAAAAGGAGTCCTTTGTTTTTTTTTCCTTTTTCATCGAAATGCCGATGATACGATTGAAACATTCCTACCTATCCTATCATATTTCACTATATTGCATTCCTTTGAAACTGCACCAGTGACTTTGATGGAAATTGACTATTGTAACAAAAACTTAATCATTGCTTCTTTTTTTTAAACTTATATTAAAATTCAACGAGCAGGAATAACTATTTCTATTAATAACTGTATTTTTTCGTTGCAGTTTTTATTTGAGTATATTCTCAATACCAAAAATGACCAATTAATGGAATGCAACGTTTTTTATTGTACCTACCGGATGAAGGCTCTCTTTCTTCAACAATGAAAATAAAAAAAAATCCCTATATCTACTGAATCTCCTCGATCTAACCAAAATAAAAAAATACATTGCAACTTCGTTGAGATACATTTAACGATTCTGTTTTGAAAATACGAAAATTCCTTTTTCGATTTGTATTTTCTGTATATAGTTCCAAGAGGCCTAGATGTATTTTATTTTTATTTTTTTTTTTGTTAAAGAACTCTTAGTATCCCTTCCATGAGCTTCATTTTGGTATTAAGTATTCCAGACACACTCATCGTCGTCGGTCGTTTGTTAATCCCCTTTATTCCTGTATATCTTATATGTCCGCTAGCATTGTGCAATCACACATATACATACCTACTACACAACAAAAAAAGGAATGAACCACATACCGACCCGATCTCAATCCCAATCCGAAGCCAATATGCATTTATTCTCACATCACATATAAACGATTCGTGTGTGTGCATTTTGTTCCTTTATTTTTTCAGACTTATTTTAGATATTTCCGTTGTCTGGGGCTATACAGCAAAATAAGACCATAAAGAGCCAAACAAAAATAAGAAAAACAGAACAAATTCTCTGGAATACACCAAAGATAGAATTCGTTTTTTTTTTTTTTTTTTTCGTTCTGTCTTCATTGTAGGCAAGAGAAGGCCCCAAAAAAAATAAACGACCAAAACTGATATGTTTGCTGATCAATAGGCTTCCGCGCTTAAGGCAACAACAACAACAACAACACTAAAACCCCAGACATATGCAGTGCACATGTTCATCGTTTTCTGCTCCTGTGGGAATCTATTTTTGGATGCACACGCAGCAAAGCAGCAATATAATGATAATTAAGTGCAGTCTTCATATAATATACGCACGTATATGCATCTCTGAAGTGTTCATTCCATAGAAAAAGAAAAAGTACTTAAAGTAACAAAAACAACAAAAACAAAAGAAAATCATCCAAACTTAAATTACAGCATCACTCCTCCATGTTGCATACTCTTGGGATTAAGGGGAAGAACTTTCCCATTTATGCTCACAGAAACGATTAGATTTAATTGCTATTTAATAGCTCTTGATAAGTATATTTATGTATCTTAAAGAATATCCTCACAATGATTTTGAATAATAAAACTTAACGACTGTATATTATCCTTTTATTTTCGATAAAATTCATTTTATTTCATTTTGAAAAACAAAAACACAAAAAAAAAAACAAAAGAGTCGGAAATGTGTGCCAAAGAAAACTGTTGAAACCTTCTATAGTCTCCACGATACTCCCCATCTCATGCTCTTCTCTTTAAAAAGACAAAAGGGAGAATGAAAATTCAAGTACATACTATATAGATGCTGTTATTAAAATTAAGCATTCACTTGAATACTACTCTCATTTAATGTTGCTTGCTGCACTACACTGCACTTCTAAAATAATATTTGTATCTCTATACCTACTCCTTGCTTAACGAAGTCTTTCTTTCGTACTTCTATCTCTTGTCATGTATAAATGTTATGTTATGCAAGTAATAAAATTTTATAGTTAGATATTGTATCTTGGACTTGAAGAGAGTGTATCTGGAGTGTTCATAGAAATTAAAACATTTTATATATCCATTTCCTTAGTGGCATAGTCACATATTAATTTTTTGTGCAATAGTTTCAGTTAGTTGAAAATTTTTAACACTTCAATTTGTAGGGTGAATGTAGATTTGAACACTTACAAATCAGAAGTAAGATAGAGAGGTGATTGTAAAAAGTTAAAATACTGAAGAAATAAGTACTTTTACGGTTTTTCTACAAGCTAAAAACTATAACCTCGCATGTTTTGCAATCTCAAGGAAATTTCAATAGATTTGGTTGTGTTCCTTATTTTTTTTTATTTTTTTTGTTAAGGAAAATGGTGTTAATTATATATTAAGGTAAAAGTATACCTCTAGTTGGTTCAATAAATCCCTCCTAGATAATAATAGCTGCACTCAAAATTTATTCAGACAACCCATAGATCAGTCTTGATATGATATTAAGTGGAAATAGTATTTTTTCCTGAAATTAAAAGTGCCAGACAGATAAGTTATAGTAGAAGGTACTTTCACTTGGGTTGGTTTTCTTCAAAACAATTTAATTCAAGAAACCTCATTCAACTTAATCGTTCATTAAAAAATACAGCGTTATATAACTTGAATGCTTGTTAAGTAAGATAAGCCTCATTTCTACTTGCTTGGGGTGGACTTAACCTTATTTTTACTTTCGAAATACTGGACCTATTTTAAATGGAATTGGAAAAAAAATAACTTGAGATTTTGATGAAACCTGACATTATGAGGAGCGGCGTCGAAATTCCGCCCGTCTATGTGTTTAGGTCGATTTTCCTTAAACTTGATCGGTTTACAGCGTTTTTTTGGACATTCCCCTGACACGTTTTGAAACAAATTTTTGTAGGACCAAAAAAAAACGGTACTTGCCATAAAAATCTTCTTAGCTTTTTTGAAAAATGTTACATTAAAAATCTTAAAAATCTCTCCTCAGATTAAATTGAAAAAAAAAAATGCTCTTTTTATTTAATAAAGCTAAATTTAAATATAAAAATGTTTCAAAAAAAGTCAAAAGTACTAATTTAATGGATTTTACCACTATTTCTAAAACAGGTAGATCATTTTTTTCGAAATTGATTTTTTAACTCCGCATTAATAAATACTTTAAAATGGGGTACCTACCAATTTTGTTTTCCTACAAATATTTACAAACTTTTAAGAATGTACAAAAAATTATTTATTTTTAAAGACCGCTTCAACGAGTTTTAATTTTTTGTCTCTTAAATTAGAATTATATGGTGTACATCGCGTTGTTGGTAGTTACTAAGCTACTTTTTTTGCAGGTTGCATAAAATGTAGGCTTCCATAACTATAGGTCGAGTGGCAACACTGACAACGCCATGACGGCTCCTTTATTATCTTTCAATAAAACCTGTAAGGGGGGTATTGACTTAGCCATTCTTTATTTTTGAAGATTTAAATTCTTCTAAACATTAAAAAAAAAACTTAATTATTTTTATACTTGAAGTAAAGAATATTATTGTAATTTCTAAAAATTGATTTGATTTCTACCTCTTTAGGGGCTCAACCGGGACTTTTAATTAATTTAATTTAAAAAAGGTTCACAATATTTAAAAGCCACATTGTGATCGTAAATAAGAGCAAATTAATGTGATCCAGTGTCTTTTTTTTATTTTTTAAATTTCAAGCATAAAATAATTCTAGCTACATACAATAAAATAAAAAGAAACCTAAATTCCTTAATAATTCATCCACTGCATGGGCAAAACATTTTTTGATTTAATTTATGGGTGTGGAAGAAACTATTTTAATCTTTAAATCCATTTTATAAAACGTGTTATATTAAAAATGTATTTTCATTTTCTTTGTCAAATTAAAAGAAAAGGACGTGACAACTATTCTTTCTCTCACAACAAATAATCACACTTTTAGCTTTTTTTTAGTACATGTAACCTTATTTTGGGAGGAAGGTAATTCTAAATAAACGGACATAGTTCTACGCCTCCGAAATAAAAATGTAAAAAAAAAAAAAACAAATTGTAGATACTGAATATTTTTTATAGTAGTAAATCAGAAAAATTTCCAAATGGCGTGATCAATATTTGTTTTAATTATCACATATTTTTCTTCAAAAATATTTTCAATAAAAACTTAATCAATTAAAGCGGCTTTATTAGCAAACGAAATAATTAAGTCCCTTAAGCTTATTTCAAAAGTTTTTTACATACATAAATCTTCCTTTCAACCTTTTGTCTATTGAATAAAATCGAAAGGGTTTTTATTTAACTCATTTATCCGGGTATCGTATCCATCTAAATTATTTCCATAAATATTTAAGCATATACCATATCTATATTTATAATAAAAGTGCCTTGTATAATGTTGCATTATTCATATTTAACTATCAATTTATTATAACTCCATTGGGATACCCTTTACTTCAACCCAAAAATAAATGGTCTCCTTAAAAACCATATACCTACATACCTAACGTATACATTCCTACAGTCTAATAAAATCAGACTATAAGGCAAAAAGATAATAGTCGCGTGTTAGCCTTAAATCTATGCCTGTTAGCGCAACAATAAAAAAAATAGACTGTACGAAAAAAAAACTATTTTCATATGTATCTGTAAAATTAAGGATAATGGGAATATAGATATATTCCAACATAAACAATAACAAAAAAATAAGAAAGACAATGACGACGTTCTAAATGACTGACATTTATCAAACACATATTTAATGTCTCAGTCCCCCTCCAACACAAAAAAAAAGTATTTTCCAACAATATAAGTCACGCGAAAATCTAACTATAAACATGAATATCCCTATAATACCAATCTGACTTTCCATACACATAATATAGAACTTTTAAAAATGTTTTTACTTTTTGAAGTTCCAATCGGATTTTTATTCTTCAAATCCAATAATTGAAGCTATCAACAAGGCGATCGATGAAAGGAGAGAAAGAGAAAGGGATAGTGGTAGTGGGAGTGCGAGTGGAAAAACAATGTATAATAAGTGACACATTGATGTGTTATCCTTGACAGATACTCGATATTATTTGGCATCCTTCATCCTTCAAAAAAAAAAAAAAAATAAAAACAAAAATGTATAACATCAATACCAAAAAAGAAAAAATATATATATATGTATGAAAAACCATCACCAACTATCATTGAACTTTGACATGTCATCCTCTCGCTCTCTCATCGATAAGGACACTCAACCATCATCAGAATGTTGTCAAAATATAAATTATTCTGGGCAAATCGTTGCCAGGATTTGTGACAATCAAATAGAAATTTGCATATCTACGGCAATCGTCGAGATGACGAAGAAAAGTTGTTTTTCTTTTCTCGCTTAATGTATTGGAAAAGCTATGGCGTTTGGGAGGGGGGGTGGTGGTTGGAGGATGTGAATGTGATTTGAAGAGGGAGTAGGTGGTGAATTGAATAACACACACACACAAACTTATTCAATTTCATTTATACGCTAAACACAATTGACTATCGGCATTCATATTCATCACGATGATTTCAAAAACACTCATCCAACCGTCCCCTCTCCCCCTTGCATCATGGTATGGTGGCCGACATCCTTTTCGGGTGAAGTGATAGCAAAGAGTTTCAAAAAAAAAAAAAAAATAATTCACCTGCTTCTGAATTCTGCACACAATCGTTGAAGCCTCTCTTGTCTATTCATAGCTCTATTCGAACTATATACATATATACGTAAAGTTAGTAGAGGGCATATAAACCTCAGGTCCGTCGTCGTCGTTCATAGGCACAAAATGATTGACTGCGGCTCTAATTGAAATTCGGATCACGCATATCCTGGAACAAACAATATTTACAGCACTTTTCCATTGTTTCGGTTTCGGGTACCTACCGGTCCGTCGTCGTCGTCGGCGTTGTCAGTCCCTTATCAACCATTTCCCCCTTCCATATAGCAACAAGACCAAATAGCCCGACTTTTGGTCGAGAGAAAAGAACTTCGAAACTAAGTGGATAGAGGTGTTATATACGTTTGCAGTGGTTGTTGGTTTACCTCTTGCAGCAGCCAGTAGGTAACTCCTATACATCAGAGTCCTCCCTTGACGAAACGAAAAAGACCGACCAACCGAGAGACTACCTTACAAAGAGGTTCACTTTGTTTGGTGTTCAATTTCCGTTTGGAATTTTCGGATTTTCGTATTTTCAAGAACGTTTGGTCACGAACTCGATTGGGTTGAGATTTTCTTTTACTTCTTCGTTTGACGGAGTTAATTTTGAATTTTGTTCTTGTTGGCTTGTCGTAAATTTGTATATCTATGTGTGTGTTTAAAAGCTTTTATAGCACAGAGAGAGAGAAATCCTTTAGATGCCTAATATTTCTAAAGGAAGTGGCAATGGCTATGGCTATTAAAATTGAAGTTTTTTTTTTTTTTTGGGGGGGGGGGAATACCTTTAAAGTTGTTTTATATACGAGTGGCGTCGTTCGTCGTCCATGGGTAATAAGCTAGCTATGGGGCACTGAAAATGAACATTATTTTTTGTTCTTATTTTTCAAAACATCTAATTTATTTCCTTGGAAGTCGTCGTTGTTTTTTAAATGATTTTTGGTGGAGGAGAATAAATTTATATTTTGGCGAAATGGTCTTTTTATTGAATTTTGTCAAATATTTAAATTAAAAAGTTTTTGGTTGTTTCTTTAGACTTTTGTAAGTTTTTTAAAAATGATGATGATGATGATGTTAAAGCATTAACTAGAACTGGAAAGAATTTGTTAAATCATTCATGCCTAAAGCTTGATTGTTTTTTTTTTTTTTTTTTTTCTTTAAATTAATGAATTTCAATTGTATATGCCTTCTAAGGCATTATTTTGTTCCATAATCTTTTAAATACGAAGAGCATAAACTTTACTAAGCCATGATTATCCTTTCTTATAGCAATTGCTTTGCATACCTAAAACAAAAGTTATTACACGTAAAGATGATAATTTAAGTTTAATTGACAGGAGTTTAAATCTTCGAGAGAAATCTTTGCAATCCAGGGAATAACCCTTTTCCAGTTAAATCGTTAAAGGTTGTTATTTGGTAACTTCCAAGAGAAAGGCTTTATTTCTTAGGATGATTTAAATTAAATGGGATGAACGGACCAAATACATAAATTAGCAAGCAAATCCATTTAGTATTATGTGACTTTGTAAATCTAATCGTTGCGGATATGTTGTAGGTAGAGGTTCAGATAATAGTGGACTAGTGATTAAAGTCTCAAAAATAATTTTTATAGCTCTATAAATCTTGTATATCCTTAAGCGGTAACTAACACGCCCCAGTGGATGTTTGGATTTGAATCTGTACGTGTCCAGCTGATTTCACCTAAATGTTTTTAAGGGGTAACAATATCCACCAATAGTATCTCTTGCCATGATAATTTGCTTCTCATCTTAGTCATTCGTAAACAAAAAATTATAGACCCCATCATTAACGCCAAATAACGCAGAAAATTGATGCCAGTGTAATTCACTTTAATCGGGGTAGCCATTAAAAATTTATTTGTATGTATAATGGATAACCCAAAAGGAAGCCAATTTCGTCAAAGCCCTTTTTTCGTTATGTGATTTTGCTAATCAGAAACCTCAAATGTAGTATTATTTCAGTAAGTTTAAGTAAAAAGACAAGAACACAGTGGGACAGAGTGCCCTTAAAGTTGATCACAGTTCAGCCTGTAATTTTGTACGTTTGCTTCTGTGGCAGTATTTTTTGATGGAATCACAAAGAAGATATCACACATTTTTTAATGATCAATTAACTACGACACGGACTAGACCGGACGCAGCAATCAAAATCAACAAGATCCAAAAAATCTTTAAAAATACACTTTTTAAAGACTGATTACTAGCTGCGGGATCTTAAAACCTCATAATTATGTGGGATATTCGCAAAAAAAAAACGTATGCTATCTAAAAGGCCAGAATTGGTCAAAAAAATGTCAAGAAATTGGTGATCCATAGAAGATAATTTTTAATCAATGATTATGGTTTTTCATTTTCATTCGAAATGTTTCGCTTTTTATTTTGGGATATTCGATAGTTTCAGTAACTGAGCACAGCCATAGATTGTTTTTTTTTTTTTTTTATTTTTATTATTTTCAAAAATTGTTGAGCCATGTATTTTTTTATGAATTCAGAATTTGTTTGCCAATGTTAAAACGTTGTAACATCCCTGAACTCGAAGACTTCAAAATAAATACCAGAAAGAAAAAAAAGCGCCAATTCAGCTTAACTAATTTTAATAAACAAAAACGTGATCTTCATGAAATTTGAAATTATTTATTTTTTAATGATTTTTCGTGTTAAACCAAAATTATTATAAGTAACAGACTGAAATACTTTCACGACCCTGTGAAATGAATTAAGTAAAATAAAATGGTTTTATTAAAAGAAGAACAATTTTTTCATTTTGATTTTACAATTTTCTGTGTGTTGAAAATATCAAAAATAAACAGAATGTTGACATGTTTTAAAATTTCAAATTATGTACTTCCTGTCGTCTGAACATATAAGTTTACCTATATCCTCTGGTCTTGATGCCCTTTTCAAATTGTGTACTTTATTAAAGTTTTCTTCGCTATTGTCTTGAATTCCTTTTATAAATTAAAATTCATGCTGTTTTTTTTTTTTTGTGAAAAACCATGACAAACAAAACAAAATTCTTTGAATGATCTTTCGTTTTTTTATTACAATATTTCATTCAAACTACCACGAATCTCATCATCATCATTCATAACGATATGTCTCAGAAAAGAGAAACAATTCCTAATTAACAGAATACAACTCAGAGAACTCACTTCATAATTTACACAAGTTTGGAAAACACGAGTGTGTTGACACTCAGGTAACGTACAGTAGGGTAGGTACATATAGATGCTTCGCTGCTGTGACTTTGCATTCAAAATTAGTCTCAGAAAAAACACAAATAGAAATTCAAAAGATAAGAGGGGGGTATATAGGTAGTCAAGTCACAAAATCTAAGGAATTCACAACGTTTTCATTTACAGTACCCTTTACAAAAAAAAAATAATATTCTTTCTTTTTCTCTTATTTTTGAATACTGTTTCCGTTTGGTAGAAATTGTTCATCCTTCCGAATTTCAAATTTCCAAAAGGGTTTTTTTTTGTCTTTTTTGAAGTAGAAAATACAGCATTGTGGTCTTATGCCTTTAGTATCTCTATACCTTACCTACACACTACATCATCTGCACAAGAAATATCAAAAAGCTCATTTTATTAAGTTTCTAAAAATATGAATAAAAAATAACAGAAAATGCTACGGGAACCGGCGACATTGTTTCCGGTTTTACCATTTTGTTTTTTTTTTTTTGAAAATTTCACGTGCAAACGACAATTCTTTCTGTCAAGCAAACGAAAGACCAACTCAAAACCAATTAAAAGGATTTTTTTTTGTTCTTCCTTTCTCCTGCCTGACAGGACATAAATTTAATTCAATATCACAAGGTACTTGGAAATTTTATTTCAAGTTCCAGTTCAAATTATATTTCATGTATGAATGTTTGAATGTTTGTATGTGCTCGTAGGTATAAAAGAAAATATGGAAAAAGTTATAAAATTTTTTTTATCCATGGGAGATACTCAGACAGACCATTAGTTATTTTCTTGGGTGGTAATGATGAAATTGGGGGTTATTACAGTTATTATTTTCCTGTGTTATTAAAGAATTGCGCTTTAGTGCAAACAAAGAAAATATATACATTTATTTTTTGCCAATTCTTGAAATTTGTTATTTGTTATAAGAGCAACAACAATATGTATGTAATGGTGTCCTGGCAGCTACGAATTTTGGTTTAGTACAATCATTTCAGCTTGTGGTACAGATGGATGAAATCATAAAACAGCAAGAGAGAGAGAGAGAGAGAGAGTATGGCCTAGAGGGTGGTTTTGGTTGGATAGGATTGTATTTATGATTTATGATAAAATTTCCAAATGTGTTTTTTTTTCTTGCCACGGTTGCAATTTTTGTGTATCTTTGTTTTGTATTTTTCTTCTTTTCTTTTAAGTGTCTCAAGGGAAATGGACTCGGGATATCGATGGTTTACCCCGATCCCATAAAATGTTCCTTATACGAACCTACTTGTGTTTTTGTGTCTAAAAGAAGGAAAAAGTTCATTAAATTTTGTGGGAAGCTGTGTTGTAAGAGAAAATAACAGAAATTTATTTCATAGGTTTTTGTTTTTCTTTGTTTTTTTTTTTTTGTTGGTTTGTAAGGGCAAAGTTCGAAAAGTACTTGGTTGTTAATTGTCTTGGAACTTTTCATTTAGAGAATTTTACTTTTGTTTGAGTTCAGAGTGTATAGGACTTTAGGGTAGATACATATATATATATATATGGATCCAATGAAGTATGTGATGGGAAATCTAAATTAAAAAAATTGAGGTCCACTCAAGCAAAATAAAATATTTTGCGAGAATTCTTAGAAAAAAATAAATGTGTTTTCTTCAATTTTTCACATAAACACATTGTGTTCTTCGATATAGATGTTGTTATACCAGCTTTAACCAGCTCCAATAGAAGTTCCTATTCTTTAACGAGTCTTTAAAGATTACAATTTCCACAGAAGACTGAGTGAATTTTACCAAAACCAGAACCAATAAAACTTAAATGAACAACTGCAAATCAGGAGAAATTTCAAAAATATTGATGACTAGCAGAACCGTTCTGTTGTTGCTTCGCTTGCTTTAAAAATAAATTGGATGTTTCTAACTTATGAATTAAAATAAAGCACTCTTATAATTAATTAATTTTAAATAATTTGTATAATGAACTTTTTTCACTGAAATCTGCTTAGACTCCGCTTACTTACTTTAGTAAAGATTCTTCTTCATCATAGAAACTAGCTGGTCTGGCAGACGTTGTTCTGACGTTTTTGGCAAGTGGCGTGATAAATTTGATTTCGTTATTATCATATATTTAGTGACTTGGTTGAGATTGAGAAAATACGAACTGGATGATAATTTGATTGATAATTTACAAAAACACGAAACAAACATATATTTGTGTTGATCCATCAGGTTCTTAAAGATTCTTAAAGAAAGGCTAGTACATTGGATGCAAATTTTCTAATTAACAATCACTACAGTTTTGAATTCAAATTTAAGCTATGAAAAAATTCCACGCTCACAATTTTGTAGCAAAATTTCAGTTCCACTGGAAGGTTGCACATAAGTTTTAGAAAAAACTCTTTTCGTATTTATTTCCGTTAAATAATCATGATTTTGTTTCTGAAAAATTTACTGGAGGTCTCTGATAATGACTGTCCTTAATCTCATTTGTATTTAAAATTCATTCGCGCTACTAAAAATAAAAAGAAATCATTAAATCACTTTGAAGAAGTCCCTCCATATACATTTACATTATACCTACATATGTATATAGTTTACTCAACCTTGCATGCACTGCATATTTCACATGAATAGTGAAACCAGCCTACATACTATATATTGAACTTCTTTTTAATGGCATCACATTATTAATCGATTTACCAAGCGCATCAGGATACCTTGAATAAATAAATTAACTCGAATTAAATTTTAATGTAATCCCATTCGGCGAACTATTTGTATTTATTTTGTATATACTCTTGCTGTTGTTTTTTTTTTATATTTTAAGCCTTGGATGCAAGCATGAAGGACCTTTATTCATTTTCAAAAAAAAAAAATCTTTTATTAATGACAATGAGTGTATAAGGTAATTATTAAGGTTCAATGAACGTGACGAAACATTCATGTTTGCTCAATCTCGTTTATATGTATTTTTAATTTTTTTTTTTTTTTTTAATCCCGAATAATTAATGATTGACATTTTTCGTTTATTTCATATTTAAACATATGAGCGCAACTGCAAACAAACCATCTTGTATGATAATTAAAAAAAATTATGATTAAGTTTTTTTTTTTTTTTGTAGAAATATATGAGATATTTTTTGTTTTACTAAAATTAGCCGGTGGAAGGAGGAATTGAAAAGTAGGACATCTGATATCATAATTATGTCCTTATTTTGTGTATTTTTGTCGCAAGTAGGAGAACTAAGGTCGTAAATAAGAATTTATTTGTTGGTAAATGTAATAAAAATCAAGGGCCTTCACCTAATAAATTTGAAAGAAAATAAAAAGAGATTTATTTGAATTTTATTTATGGGGCCTGACAATTTGTGACTTCAAAAGTAGGGGGCTCTTCTTATTGTAAAACAAATTTACTTTAAGAAGATCTGATGAATGAAATATTATATTAATTGCTTTAATTTCGTAGGTAATTTCTAATAAATCTTTCAGTTTGTTGGTTAATTGGTACATTTTAAAGAGAGGGTGGAAACTTCTGTTTCTTTAATCTAATTTGTAGATATTCAAAATAATATGCAAATGAAAAGAGCTTCTTTCAAAAGTTAAAACAAGAACTATAATTTTTATTAAGTTTGGGTGCTTTAAATGGAGGTAATTTTAAAATATGGTTTTTCTAACGTTATGTTCCGTAGTCAAATTTCAAAATTAAAAAAAAAAGTATCAACAAAATCTAAGAAACAAACAAAAACAAAACTTAAACATAAAATTTGTAATCTTAGAAATATACAAAATTAAATGGACTTTATTAACCTAACTTTTTCTTATGGTTCCAATGGCTTAGCTTAGAGAACTCAAAAAATGTTCGTCAAATTTCTTGAAAAATAGGAATTTATGCAAATAAATAAAAAAATTGTTAAAGCAATTTTATATATATTTTTTTACATTAAATTTCCTTAAGAATCTTTTTATTTTAAATTGGTAATTTTGAATATTTTAATCTGATTTCGAGTTTAAATTTTAATTTTGAAAATACAAATTTTAACTGCGAAGAAACTCAAGTATTAACTTTAAACCTAAAATTAAACTCCAAAAGTTTCACATAAAAAAAATTAAATAATTTCGATTGAAAAACTAATTAATCCCCAAATGAATGAATAAATTAATTTTCTATTTATAAAATATTTCAAAACAATTTGAATATCAATTGTTTAAATGTCGGATTCCTGTATATTTATGCAACAAAAAACACGCCCAAAATTGTTGTTTAATCAATGATTTTTCCTTTATTCATTATTCATTCATCAAGATCTTAATTCTAAATAAAATAACATGCATACCAGTAGGTATTGCGGTGCAATGGCGTGGGAAATTTTGCTTACGTCATTAAATGCCTATTACATCAAGAATTTCAGTGGATACCTACTTCAAAGTAGGTCTCTCATATTTCAGACAAAATAAAGTTACACACAAAATTTTACAGTTATGCACAATCTAATGATCAGCACGTTATTGGTGCAATGAAAACACCTATTTCTCGAAAGTGGTGACCAAAATCGGAAGCGCACGGATATTCATGATTTTATATGGCAATGCAAGTTATTATCGCCTGATTCGATACTGACCAAACACTTACATATATACATAAATGTAAAATAAAACAACATTAAAAAGTCTGTCTATAAAAATAATGTTTATCCTTACATAACATGCACTCCCTGGCATTTTCCCACGTTTATGACTTATGTATGAGCAATAATAAGGCGCTTATCAAGTAATGCTAAAAACTATTAAATCTTTGATCACATCTTTTTTCACACTAACTATGCACTTAAAGTTTTATGGCACATTTTAACGATAATGGAATTGTGTATCTGAAAATACATAGGTACACCCATCAGTAAGTGTTTATTTGTAAATATAATTTCTAAAATAACTTAAAATGAAAATATGTTTATAGCATTAAGTAAAGCTTTATGCATAAACCTCTTCCAAATCTAATTTCATCCCCATTTTACATTAAATTATTGCCCCTTGTTGATTCTCAAAACCCCACTGTTGTTTCCACTTCTATTTATTATAAAAATATTTTTTCTCAAATTAAAACTAATTATGTTCATACTAACCATTTTTTTAATTTTATTTCCAGGTAAGTCGAATAATTATAATAAAACACCGCATCAAAAAAACTCGTGTAAAAACAGGTAATCTAACATTGTTTCGTCACTCTTACTTCCCCATAATATTCCTTATAGCACAAAAACTTACATGCATAGTTGAACCCGGGTCCAATATCCTCGCGGATATATAGATAAAATCCCCACAGGCTACAAATTTAATTGATCATTATCATACAACAAAGTCGACAAACCCCCAAAGTCAATCATCGGCCAACCACGGGCTGTCACATTTGGTGCAAAATTGAAGAAAATTGAAGAAAATTGCAAATAAACTATCCAGCTAAAGCTGCTTCGTCGTCGTCAGTCGGCCATCGGTGCTGATGGGTGAGATGCTGAACGGATGATGATGACGACGACGACAATCGTGGTGGACTTTCACTTGACGCAATAAAATTTACAAACCGCATAATGTTTACACTGCGCGTCGTCGTCGTCCCGTCGTGTGTCGGTCGTCGTCGGTGTCGTTCGAATTAGTTTTCCGTAAGCCCCTTATGGTTTTTGCTAGTAAAACTACTATCAATATGCGAGTTCCAGTTTTACAGTAATGAACGCGTTGTCTTAGTCGACGATGTTGATGATGATGGAATGCCATGTAATTATGTGAGCCACCTCTTGGCATTATTGGTCGGTCTTTTGTATCTCTCGTATATAGACCCGAAGTCTGTTAGATATAAGTACATATCTTAGGTACAAGATACAATTGCTTAGCTTCAAAACACGAGGTATTTAACATTTCTTCTTTCTGTTTGTTCATATCGCGTGCAATTATTTACTGCCTGGGGATAAACAGTGGGACAAAATAGCTTTAAAACTTGAGTTAAAAAGTAAAATTAAATAAATTTTGGTCAATCTTCAACTTAAAATTTCAAATAAAATGCACGACTAATGAATTCTACGAACTTCTCTTGTCGTCTAAGGGTCTAAGGCTTAACGATGGACAAAGCTTAAAGATTTGCGAAAAATCAATAAATAAGGATACATTTTTTTTTTTTGTAAAATTTTGGAATTTAATATTATTTGAACTATTTAAAAGTATATGTGTGCAAAATTATAGCAAAATTGCTCTTACCATTTTCGAATTATAAGCGAATAACCCAAAAATAAAGTAATTTCCTCAGAAAAAGTGTCAAAACCCTTTACCCGTTATGTAATTTTTTTACAAGTAAACTGCAACGCAGTTTTATATAATCACTTTGAACATTTCAGGTATTCAGTTTAATAAAAATCGTTGGAGTAGTTTTCGAGATAATTTGAATAACCCAAAATTTTTTTATCGGATCTACCTTGTTCAAGATGAGGTAAAACAAAAATTCTTCTCTTAGCCTTTAAGAAATCACATAAAAATTCTTTGTACAAAATTGTATAGTGGGCCCATGGGCGCACGAACGGAAGGACGCATGAAAGCAGGAACACATTAATGCAAGAACCCACAAACTACTTTTTGGCCTTATTTCATCAACGTTATAGTAAGTTTAATACATTTTTTTTTTGTATACGGGTTGTTGGAATTTATTCCTACTTTGTAGTATTCTCTGTTCCACTGTTTCCGATGTGGTAATTCAATCGTCTGCAAGTCTCTTTTAATCATATACCGTTAACTGTGTGCGATTGTGTGCATGACCATAATGGAAGTTTGCACTGACTTTGTATTTGCACTTGTGCGATTTTGCTTTGCACCTTTCAACAAAAAAAAAAACGGAGTCAGTATGGCTGATGGTGATGAGGTAAAGTTGCATTGTCTGAGTCAATAGTGATCGCCGCTCAGGTCGCCGGTCGGCCAACTCTACCAGTGGGTGCTTTTAGTTTTAATCGATTAACACGCTTGGAGTGCGGAAAAGAGGGGGTAAAACGATAACTAAACGTTTGAGATTAGGTAATAAACGTGCGTCCCCATCTAAACACACTCACCACACACACATATAATCTTTAATTAGTTTACAAGTACTTAGCGATGACATTTCTATTTATTTTGCGGCTGATTTGTTTGCTATTTCATTGGAATAGCGGTGAATATTAAATAGCTTAAGTCATTGAGGAAATTCAAATCACTGTATGACAACGCGTATAGCTTTTAGATGCTATATATATATACATATGTAAGTGAGTATACATTGATTGAGTTATTCTTTATTATGCGGTTTGTTCGATTTTACTCTAGTTAATCCAGTTAACTAATTTCCCTTTCATGGATTTGGAAGTTGAGACTTTGAGATGAATCAGCAGTTACGCTCCTATATATGTAGGTTTTTAGCTACAGTAGGAATGAATGTTGTTGTTCGAAAGGTTTTCTTTTTTAGATATCTTCCTGAAAATCAGGACAAGAGGATAGATATAATACTTTTGGAAAGAAAAAAGGTTTTTTTTTTTTTATTTTTAACGAAACTGAGACTTGCAAAAGTATAATCTTGTCTAGCCTCGTGACCAGCCTTATGTAAAACAATATTAAGGCACAACTCAAACAAGTTCAAGTTTAAATGCATGTCCATTCCTACTTCAGTTCATTAAAACAAAATTCATTACATTATTCTGATAGGTAAAGACTCTAATTAGGTTGTAAAACAACTTTTAATATCATTTCGTATTCACGACCAAGTTGTTCTCAATTAATTTTCCATGTCAGTTAAAATAAAAAAAAAAATACTACCAAAAAAACACCACCATGCTCAAAGTGTGGCAAAATAAATTATGCCAATCTACATAATGTACAACATGCACTCTCCACTCATAAAGAAGTTGTCCAAACAAAAAAAAAAACACAGTCAATAACCCTGGTACGTGACTTGCAGACGAAATATATATATAATGTATTTCCTGCGAAATAAGATCACGATCAATCTCACTCAAAAAAAAAAAAACGGAAACTCGTTTTGCAGTCCATCAAAAATACTAAAAGGTCCTTTTCACATATGGTTATGTTATGTATGGTCGCCGCGTTTCGCATACATATTTCATTTGTCTTCTCTTTCCAAGAAATTCAAGCTCCATATTGTTGGTAGTACAACCGCACAAAACCAAACCTAAAACAATGTTTTGGTTAACTCTTAAAAAAAAAAAAAAAAAAACATAACCCCGGACCATACTAACATAACCTCCATAACAATCATGTTCAACAGCATCCTTTTAATGTATCCTATTGCCATGATGGAATTTACACAAACACCAATAGCAATAAAATTTTGCGAACTTCCCAAAAAAAAAAATTCAAAAAAAAACATTAAAAATCCTTTCTCTAACAACAGCACACACATTGCCCATAACATAAAAAAAAAATAAAGTGTTCTTAACGATGTTACGAGGAAAATTGCACACGAAAGTAAGCGCCATTGTGCGGGTAAAACCGGCAACATGCCATAAATATCACACTAATGTGAATCCTTTTCCTTTACGTCTTCCTTTCCACATCTATAGATTTAGCCATATACATATTGGCAGACACAAAGAAAGAGATAGAGAGAGGAGTGATATATATGTAGCCACATTTTTCTTTGCAATTTCCTGGCATCCCATCATGACACACAATATTCCCGTTTTTATTTCCCGGCGAATGAACTGTAGAACAAAAGAAAAAAAAAATAGAAGTAGATACAAAACAAAAATAAATAAACAAAAATATTATATGACGTGGGGGGCGCATCAAACCCACACACACATCAGCAATTGCCTTGAAAGTTTTGTTCGCATGTATTCTATTGGAAACAGAATTTAAAGCAATGAAAGGATATAATGTTTTCTTCATTGAATATTAACAGTATACTCGTATAGAATATAGTTGACTAAAAAGTTTGCCGCTGGCTTTGTCCCTTTTGTTATCGAAATATTGCTACATATTTTGTATCTCCATTTATTTTTTGTGTGTTTACCATTTTTATAGAGGTTGTTTTCAATATGTTGAAAATTAATAAAAAAGAAATCAAAACAAACAAGGATACTCGCCATATCTTGATATCCTTTGTATCCCTCTCGCTATACAAGCCCAACCAAAAACCCCCCATTTAATTTTTCTAATTTCAATGTGGTGCCTTTTTTTATATCAAATAAAAAATACAAAAAGAATTTTTCTATTTTTTTCTCTCATTAAAAAAAAAAAAACTTTCATTTTTGTTGCAAAGTGCGAGATTGTATTGTTTTACGCAAAAGGTATTAAAAACAACTTCACAGTTGAAAGAGAAGGTAAATAAGTCCTTGCTGTGTTCTATTTTTTTCTCTATTACTGATGCCAGAAGGACCGAGGAGAGTCGTTAAAGAATAAAGAGTGTCACACATGTGAATGTGAATTCTGTGTGCATTGTGAAAAAATAACGAAACACTTTGGTTTAGGTTAGATTTTCCAAAAAAGGTTGGATGTTTAGGGAAAAAAATAATAAACCCTAAGGATGAGATTTCATGTGCATGTCAATTCAACGCTAGAGTGGTGATTTATTTTAGTTTTGTTGGTTTATTTCTTTTTTCTTCTCTCTCTCTCACTCTATTATGGTGGGGATAATAAAGAAGTTAGTGCTTGTTTTTTTGTTTTTTACTAGAAAATACGAAGAGCAAAAACAAAAATAAGAAACATACTTTAAGAGAAATCTATATACATATATAAAACTTAACTTTTGGGGCATGTTAACAACTCATTTATTATTATAGCCAATAAATTTACTGTTTGACAAGGGTTGTAATAAATATTGGAGCTTAACTGTTGTATTAGGTATTATTATAATGATAGGTCTGATATTTTATGTGAGTTTTTTATTTTGTTAAGCGAGAGTCATAGGTACATATGTATATAGGTAGCCTTTTTATTTTTTTGTTCTTATTTTGTTGATATTTTAACCTTGATGTAATAAATTGATAACAAGAAAATTGAGGTTATTTCATTCTTTATGCGTGTGAATTTCTTATTTTTTTTTTAAAAAGATCAAATAAATTTGAATTTTTTAAAAGATTTTTTTAGGCAAACTCAATTATATTTGGAATATTTTAGATAGAGGGATCTTTCTGTACCAAATTTTCTGTCGTCATGATAATTGCCGAGTCACAAAAGTGTACTGAAATTAAATGAATAATAGAAAGAAAATTAATTAGGTATTGCTTTTTCGTGACCTTTTCAAATTAATAATAATTGAATCCTATAATGTGAGCTTTAGAATTCAATTATTATGAAAGAAAATTATATAAAATTTTTCGACTTTAACTTTGGGCTGTAAGCTAGCCAGAGAATAATCTAGGACTCTTCTTGGTTTTTACATTTTAGTTCGGATGTTTATTGAGATTGAGCATCAGTGTTTTTGCTTAATTGATACTGAATTTTTGGTCCAGTTGTCATTCTGTTGTTTTCTTATAACTTTCCGGAATTATGCTAAAATGTTGTGTTATATGACTGGACTATTTCATAAACTTAGAGAAATCGGAAAAATCTCGAAATCCAAAATCCAGAAATCCCAAAATCCCACTATTCCCTAAAACCGAAGATCTAAAAAGCCCAGAATAAAAAAAAATACAAAATCTAGAATATTTTAAATAAAATTAGGTTTTATATGACTGCACCATTTTTTAAAATTATGTAGTGAGACAGAATCCTTAAATCCAAAAAAGCCATCATCCCGAAAACACAAAACTTAGGAAATTTAGAATTCTGAAAACCCTATATCCAGGATGATTCTACAAAAATTATGTCTTAAATAAATGGAGTATTTCATAAAATTAGAAGAGTCTGATAGAGTATACAAATCCAAAATAAAGAACACGCAAAATCAAGAAAATCCAAAATCCCGAAAAACCAAAAATCCAAAAACCTTAAATTGAAAAAATAATATTTAAATTTTGTTAAATAAATAAGCTATCTCTTTTCGATAAAATTTTTACCAAAGTATAGAAAGCGCAGATTCTATAGAACCTAAAATCCAGGAGCATGTGTGGGGGGTAAACTTTTATTTAAAAAAAAAAACAAGGTGACCAGGGTAACATTCATAGTTATAGATTGTTTTTTTTTTTTTTAATTTTTCACTTGTCAAGAAACAATTTATTTTTTTGTACAGACTGTTTACGAAACATAAAATTAATTAACTTTAATTGACAAAGGCTAATTTCCACACGAATTCAAGTCGAATAATAACCAGGAAGTCAAAACAAAATACTCGGAGAAAGATTAAACTTACATACCCTCGCCCAGCCATAGTTTTCTTCTTATGATGGTGAAAATAAATTCGTAATAACATTGCGCTTTACCATGCCTTGATCCCAATCTTTTTCAAAGCAACAAGAAATAGAAAAAAAAACCACATCTCCATAGAGTTTGTCACTATCGTCATGATCGCCATTCAAATGCCATCTATATAAATTGAGATAATCATGCCGGGTTCATAGGTCAATAGGTCACAAGTGTATCATCACTTCTGCACAATTCAATAAACTCAAATAGACACACATTATAGATACATACACCCTGAAACAATCATCTTCACGAATTCACGACTTCTCTTCCTCCAACCACCAAAAAAACAAAAGCGGGTCTCTTTTTTATCTATGGCTCACATGAAGTTCCATTACTTGAATCTTCTTATAAGAAACCACCTTCAAGTGATCACGTTTTCAATCGTGATGCAACAAAATTGTTCATTTTTTTTTTTCTGTCGAACTTTTTGGTGAAGCTTTGTATACCCACTGAAAATGTGGCATCTTCTTCGAAACATGGAACAGGTTCGTGGTTCGTTGGGATTGTTACGACCTCGCTAGTGCAGAGTCTCGTTACAAAACATATACCCTTTTGTATATTGGCCATGTGGAAAAGGAATTTTCATTCATTCGTTTGCACTGCGCACTAAACATTGAAATGTCATTCGGCATAATTAATCATGACATCGTGGTTGTTGTCCCCTTAAAATGTCATACATCACACACGATATTAAAAGAGAAATAAAATCTTGTTTAGTGTATACTACAGGGTGTTTCAGGAAAATGGAAATAATTTACCGTTTGATGAAAATCAATCAAATTAATGCTTTGAGAAAATTAATTTGAAATTTAAGGAAAAAAAAAATTCATGATTTTTGAGATTTAATAAAAACGCAACCCCATAACTTTAAACTGCATTCTGAATTTAAGCTCCGTCTACGACTCTAAAGGTGCATTTTTCTGTTTTCTTGAAAAAAAATTATAAAACATTGATTTCTTAAAAAAAATTCTCCAAATTAATATAAAAAAAGAAAGAAAAAAGTGGAAGTAAAATAATTTTTTCCTATATTGCACACCCTGTATTTATCTCTGAACATCTGTGAAATCGAATATAACTACATTTTCTATATATTATGAATGACCTTTGAAATTGCTGTATGAAGAAATATTATGATGACTCGAACAAGCAAGCATTCACTCTTATTTCATATAGTTCCTTCCGTTTTCAATTAAAATTTCAATTTGATTGCAAAACTAAGGGGTTGGGGGGTACTCACAAAAAAAAAAAAAAAAAAAACAATATTCGTTGTAGGTATCCTCCACTCCATCGATATAGCGAGTATATACGATTTTATTTATTACCTTGACAGCTCGATGGTGCATAAGAGGTGAGCTTGGCAAATTCAAGTTGAGAGATTTTTAGAGAGCTACAGCATCATCCATGTGTGCATTAAACCGAAATGAAATATTGCTTCTTTTCAAATTGAAATATTTTCTGAGAATGAAGGTGTATAGAAGTAGAAGAGTAAATGGAGTGGTTTTTTTTTTGTATTCTGAAATCACTCTGCCATCACAACCCTTATAATAGCTTCGATGTACAGGTGAATATATGGATATGTTGCGGCTTACAGGTAGAATGTAGGTATGTGCTCCAGCTAATACAAATCATTTTTTTGACACTGACAGTTTCGCTGAACAATGGGACCGCGTTAAAAGATACGAGAATACGAACGAGTCTATGTATTCAGATCTCCATAGGGGTTGTAATCTAAATGTCAATCAAACTCCGGTTTTGTGGTTAGCCAAAGGTTTTTGGAAAATTCTGATAGGTTTTTCATTTGTATAAAATATAAAAGAACATGTCATGACTGTTTGATAAAATTTATCATTTGATTAAGTAAATTATTGAAATTCCATTTTTTTTCTATATAAATCGTTAAATTGAGATAAAATGTTGCGTATACGCCATAGTGTCGTGTCCCTAAGAAGAAAACAAAAATTGATTTACTTATTTTTTTTTTTGCTGAAGTAGATTGTAAATGAGAAAGGGCTTGCTGTCAACAAGTAAACTGACAGCTATTTAATGGGAAAAGTCTAACAGCAAGAAATGTATCGTTTTACGAATTAAATTGAATGAAGCTGAGTGTTCTTGTCGTGTGTCGGGGTGAAGCTGTCCGAAATTGGTTAAAATATATATATAAAATAGATTTTAATGAATTCCCTAAAGGATCATATCAGGGCAATGATGAATGGAGTTATATGTATATATTTGTGTACTAAGTCTATAAATTAGATAACCCAGTCCTCTTTTGTATGCTTCAGACCGAAGGCGTTAACATTTTACGTGGATGTTAAGGTTGATTCCTTCAATTAAAGTTGAATTTTTCTAACGTAAAAAATAAAATTAAATTGAATAAAACTAGTTGTGTGTGAGATATTATATTTTATTTATATATTAACTAATTAAAATTCTATCAAGTTTGATCAAATTTAATCCAAAAATCCTTTTCAATACAAAAATATCAAAGCCATATCAAAAATATTAGTAAATATAACATTTTGCTCGCTTCAATAGCAATTTATTCTCTCCTTTATCTTTTCTGATAATAATCTTAAAAAATAGCTTTGAATTGATAAGAGAATCTAAGAGTTCTTTTCATCCATTTCTGATGAATTTGAGTTTAATTTTTTTTTTCTTCCTTATCCGCTTGGAGCCACAATCATTTTCTGTCCTCAAAGCTAGAGGACTTTTTTTTCTCCCTCTATCTCACTCAGATAAGAAAAAAATAATGCCACACATTCAAGCCATTTAACTAAAGCCTAATGCCTATAGGAGATATGGTATTTCCATCTTCAATCAATAAGCTTCTTTTTTCTTTTTTTAAATTTAATTCAAAAGAATTTCCCTTTGAAGTGACAATCAATGTGTCATCATAGCTCGTGATGTTTTCATTGTCAAATGCAATTTTATGTTGCAGTTCAGTCCAACTTCAGAGTTATTAGAAAAAAAAAAGAAAAAAAACCAACATTGTGAATAGCCGATTCCAATGTACCCGTTTCTGTGGGCAATAAGCTATCACGATGTGTTGTATGGGCATCTTATCGAAATGTTGTCAATTTGTCAAAAGGAAGAATTCCATTGTGCATGTTTTGTGTGGTGACATTGATGATGTGTCATATTGATGGCGTTGGAATTATCTGACGATTTTATTTTCTTTGAACACATGCTATAGAATTTGTGAGAAATTTATCTTTGCAAAAAAAAAAATAAAATTCTGAATGAATAATAATTTTATTTTGACAAAATTCATATGAACACACATCAACCGACAAATTTGACACAAATCGATTTACACGTTTTTACACTTCATAATTTTATCATTGGTTGTTTTGAAATGAACAATCTAATGTGGAAAGCCAACGCCCGGACCATTCAGTGTTTGTCATCATTATTTTATGGCATAAACACATTTTCTTATATACTGAAGTATTTATGACCCACTGAAGATGGAAATTGCTTCTTAAAATAAAAATCTTTATTTACTTAAAATTATTTTTAAATAAGAACAAAATTTGTTGAAAGTACATGGGTCGTACATAGCTGCTTTGGCTTAACTACAAGGACATTTATCTTCATATTTAGTTTCAATCTGAAGTCGAAAATGTTTTCCAAAAATTTATTTGAAATACGTTCCACAATCTATTACATTTCGCTTTTAATATTTCACTTCACACAACTACAAGGGAAAAAACTCACTTTGCTTTAACACTTTTATCTATTTAACTATTATCAATTAATTTTATTTTGTTCAGGAATACAAGTTGGGGAATGTAATTTTTTTTGTTCACACAGAAAATTTCGCATGGAATTTTTTTTCACGTGAATTTTGCTGTAGGGTTAGATTTAAAAAGAATGTTCTTAAAGCATTCTTCACAGCGAAAAAAGAAATGTTGAAAATATTACAAAATTTTACATTCCACATTAGAATTTTAATGAATTTTAATTTTTATTTATGAACTAATTGGACTAAGTATTGAAATTATTAATATTTAAGCTGATTTACGATAAACTCCAAAAATAGTCAACTCATTTTTGATCATTGCAAATCATTTCTTGATTCAATAGACATTAGGGTGACGAATATTTAAAAATTAAGCATAATGCCCACATATCGTGAAATGAAAAATGAATGCATTCCACAATCTTCTAAGAGCCATATTTTAAATTTTGGAAATTATCATAGCAAGGGAAAATATTGGTTTAGTATAGAAATGCCTCAATCAATCATTTTTCGTTTGAAATAGAAGCTGTGAAATATAAAGTTATACATTGCAGTGAATATTTAATTTTTATCTTGTCTCACTCGGAAATTTGTACAAACCTCAAGATAAAAAAAAATAATATTTTTGTAACAATCTTAAATTATATTTAAAAAATACAGTTCAAGATCAGTATTTTTATGTATAAGATACTCACCCTTTAAATAGGTTCCAATATCGTAAGTGAAAAGTTTATTGATAAATTCTATACAAATGTGAATAATTTTATTAAAAACAAAAATCTGAGATAATTTAATTTTTTTTATGAAAAATAAATTTATAAATGACTTTAGCGAAAATATGATTTAAATTAGGCGTTGGAAAATTTAATGAGTTCATTCCACCCCTTGTTGCAAGGCATCCAACCATTCGAATAGGAATCCATCGCCAACGCTGATCAAAGGCGTGCAATTTTATGTACTTTTCGGTGACAAAAAAAAAAAAAAAAAAAAAAGTTTAATTTAAAATTTTGTGTATAATGATTTCATTTGATTTTTTTTTGTTTTTATTTAAAATTTCACAAATCTGCTGATGCTATTATGCTGGGATAGGTATGTGTGCCACGTAATATCATCGGTATATAGCAGCATCGCATTGAGGTATTGTTTTTTGTTGGTTGATTTTAATTTTGTTATGTCAATGATTTTATATGTTGGTATGTACATATATATGTATGTACTTATTTTGATGTGTATTTTTAAATGCCATCTAGTTAAATATTTGTAAAACAAATTGATTGACATTCAAAGGATGGTTTTGGTGTTTGTGGGTTTTATTTATTTATTTTTTTTTTTTTTTGTGTTTCCTACCTATGTTTACTGTTGGTAGTCGGGATAAATTGTTTGCTCTGCTCAATTGAAATTTTGTAAAGAATTTTTTGTCACATTTTTGTTGTCACTTGTTTTTACTTTATACACAAATTTAGATATGTGCGTGAATCTACTTGTGTTGATTTTAAATTATTTACAAGGTTTAAATTATTACAAAAATAGGGATTGTTTTTTTATTTATGAGAATTGTAATGTCATGGGTGGGTTGGGTTATTTCAATTAATTTACACACATTTGAATAAAGGTTAAAATTTTACTTAGCAAATGCAAATTTTATTATAAATTAATTATTTTTTTTTTTTAAATTTAGATATTTTCATTTATGGATGGTATTTACATATTTATGTTTTTGTTTATTTAAAATTAATAAATATATTTGTATTTTCATTCCAAAACTATTATTTTAATTGCATTCCAGAGTTAATGGTTAAAATTATTTGAATTAAAACAAAATTTATTTTAGTTCATTTAATTCAAGGACCTTAATTAAACTATGCATTGACAGCTTTCAAAAATATTTGTGTGGTATTATTTTACTTTTTTCCGGCGTCAATTTTGTTCAATAACACCAAAAAGGTGTAAACGAATTTGTTGTCAGGCAAAATTTTCTTTCTTGTTGATTTTCATTGATGTAATATTGAGTTATTTTGGAAGCAAACAAATTCTAATCCCTATTCTAAGTCAGGGAGCAGTTTTGATGCGTTTACTTAAAAAAAAGTGATTGACGGGAATTTAGATCCAATCAAACCTTGAGGTATCTTAAGAACCAAAAATCAAGTAAAAAACAAATGTTTTCAGTTCAAAGGTCAAAGAGAAAAAAAAATGTCAGTATCTATTGAACTATAAATTATAAATAAGACTGAGAAATTGTCTAAAATGTAAATTTAAAATTGTTACGTGAGTGACAAATTAATGTTACGTTTGTGACCATGTATGGTTTTTACTCATGAACAGAATATAGCTAATAAAATTGATAAGAAGTTGAATCGGAAAAAGAAACGAATAATTTGCCTATAGCCCTCAAGAGGAAATTAACATTGTCTACAGCAGTTTCTCATACGAAGTACAATAATTTTGCACTCCAAAAGCAACTTAAATAACCTTTTTTTTAAAGTGAAGACGATGAACTGAATTATTCCATATGAATGCGACTTCTGGGAATTATTTTCCTTATCAATAAATTCCATTTTAATAAAATTCAATATTGAGATAAAAAGAAAAAGAATGATTATGTTTTTGAAACGCTAACCTGTTACGATTATGACACAAAAGTTACACCATAAATTAGAGCTCAGTATAGTATTCAAATTCAATGAAATTTTCGTCACAATACTTTTCATACTTCCCCAAGTCATTTATATTTCTGATAAACCTAAATTGTTTTTGTAGTATGTAATAAAACATGTACATATTTTTGTTACATGTGTGACACTTTCTCAGTCTCGCTTACTTTTATTTTTCATTTGCAAATTCAATTATCTTCAAATCAAAAAAAAAAAAAATCGTGTTTGTCATTAAATTTAAAAATGTTTTAAGGATTGTGACAAATTTACTTCCAAATAAAACAAAAAAGCTAAGGCTAAAAAATCAATTAAAATTATATCTTATAATTGCAAATAAATCATAACTATTTAAAATCTCAGTAATCTCAGAAAATTCTTAGCTGTTACCTCTGCCCGATAGTTCTAGACGCTGATTGCAATTATTTAAAATTATTGAAGTCACAACTATTAAACAAAGCACAAGGATAAATCATTTATGTCGTAATCAAACCATTTTAATGCTAATATTATAAATTCATCCAAAAAACAAAACAAACAAAAAAACATTAAACTACACGGTAGACAGTTCATCTTATTATTGCTTTAATTATTAATCTCAGTAGTGAATATTTTTCAATGCATTTAACATTGCACAATGAAAATCATTTCAAAAATACCTGCGAGGCATAGTTAGATACTCATTTTTCACGGTAATGTTTTTTTTCACAAAAATTCTGTGCTTGATATTTTTAAATCAAGTATTATTTCCGGCATCCGATACATAACTACTAAACCTCAAATATAATAAAATTTTCAAACCAAACAACAATAACAACAAAAAACAATCAAACAAAAATGTATTGTTGTATAAATAAATCAAAGAGATGGATTTAAAGTCCCAAAATAAAGATAAATGCATTTGTAAAAATTTCATTGCACATGTACATTTAAATTGTATATATTTTATATTTGGCAATAGCGCATACCAAAAACAAAACAACAACAAAAAATATTACATTTAACCAAAAAAATAATCAAATATTCTATGCAAAATAAAAAAAAAAAAAATAAATATGCATACACTACACATACCTACATATTAATGAAACATTGGGAGCGCGCGGTGTAAATATTTCATTCGCTCTATGACTGACATTTCCATTTCATGTTCGCAATCACTTGTGTTCTTAATTTAATTGATGTCATGTCATGAGATTACACACAGAGAAATATACATAAATACCTACATATGTACATTAATAGAATATGCTAGCAAAAAAAAAATAAATCAAGAGAAAAAATTGTATTCCACCATTTTGATTTCTTAACAAGAGCGCGTTTACTTTTCTTCTATTTTTTTCTCTTTTTTTTTGCAATAAATTAATTTCATGCCAAAACTCAAAAACAGTATCACATGTGATTTAATCATGATGTCGTGTCTAAGCGGGGTGCCATCGGCAATGAAGGGTGTAGGTCTTCAACAAAAAAAAAAAAAAGAAAAAGAAAAGAAGGAACTTAACTGATGAAAGATTGAAGCAATTGCTTTCATACATTTTTCAATGTCGTCTCATACACGCCGAGTTATCTGTCGATGACAACCCTTACCACTCGGGCGTATACGTAACCTTTTTTTGTTTGTTGTTTAGTTTTTGATTTTCTTGATTATTTTTTATAAGCTAATTATTAATGAGTAAAATGAGTTTGGCGCACAATTAAATTAGAACAACTTTTGACATTTTTATTGGATGCACGTAATGAGCAATGCTGGCAATTTATTCAGCAGGATGTATTTTTAGCCGCAACCAAACAACCATTGGTGGTGTCGATGGCAGTGGCGTCGACGGTGGCGATGGTAAAAGTGATGGGGGGCAGTGCTGCGTTTGTATGCTTTTACGCCTGCATGCCACATTTAAAATGAAAACACACAAGGCAAACATTGGGTGCTATTATGGGAGATCGGTAATGGATTTACACCCACATTAATTTATAAAACATCAAAAGGACTCAGAAAGTTGTGTTAAATGAATTGCACTAAGCAACACACACTCACACACATTCCAATATACAAAGGATTAGATTTTAATTTTAAACTGGTTAACCATATATGTACCTTTTATTTTTGTATCCCCAAAATAGGCTCCACTTTCGGTCGATATTATAATTCTCCACCAAAACATTGTGAGCAAAAGGGATTGTCGTTATTCCTTTGCCTGCCTTTCCCGCTCCCCTAAAAAAAAAGGATTATTTTGTTTTATATACCTATCTAGTTGTTCTTGTAGAAGAGAGAAAGGTACCTAAGTAGTGTATTTATGTAGACAATTTGCGTATAAAGAAAACCAGGGATGAAGATCTCATCAAGCGGAATTTGATGTGAGTATAGAGTAGGTATATAACCTCGTAAAACGGATATTTATTTTTAGTAGGTATCCATTTTTTTTTTTATTTACGGATCAAGTAACCCATTATCCTTAATGTTGTCATGGTATTAATAAAATGTTAATACCAAAGTTTTAATGTCTTTAAAATTTGTTTGGGTCGTCGTAATTTTGTTGGAATTTAAAAAAAAAAAAAAAAAACAGAAAAGGTTTTCCATCTCTCGAGGGATCGATTTTATCTAAAGGGTTCGCTTTCATATCGATGGTTGAAAATATTGAAATATTGAAGATAGGTATACAAATATACTAATTTGCGTTGGGTAAGAGAATAATATTGTTTTGTGTTACATGTTGATTGAATATTTTGTCGTTTAGAGGGTTGCTACCTTGGAGATGTTAAGTATTTAATTAGAGATCTATTTTTGGAAAATTGAAAGGGCTGTTTTATTTAGCAATTAAAAATATCGAAACAAGTGAAGTGGAAGTTTTTATAAAGCGATACTTATTAATTGGAATAATATGAGATATATACATTCTGATCAATTACTTGTTAAAAGAGCTGAGTAGGTCGAAGATTCTTATATTTCATAAAATTTGGAAAAAAAAAAAAAGAGATAAAGAGTTAAAACTTTGAAATTGATTTTGTTAATAATATTGGTATAGCACAGATCCTTTGCGCACCCACGTAGGACATTTAGACAAGTTGTTGCTGTGTAAAAATCTTTTTATGGTTTTGAAAGCTTCTGAACTGTTTAAGTTTGTAGATTAAATAATTTTCTTTATGCTATATCTTTTATATTCGTATACTTTTTGATCATAGGATACTTGCTTGAAATTATTTTGCCAAATCGCAAAACTTTAGTACCGATGATGGCCTCAAAATTTCATTTACCAACTGTTAATGTTCTTAAGAACTAAGACAAGTTCAAGTTTCAAAAGGTTCAACTGAATTTATGAAGTAAACTAAAGCAAAAAACGTATTTAAAAGTAAAATATCTTTTCTACTAATTAATCTTTGTTAAAAAATTATATTAAATTTTTTAATAAAGTTAAATGTTTTAATAAAGTTAAATGTTTTAATTAGCTATCGGGCCACTTAATTTATTTATTTATTTAACGAAAACTAATTTATTGTTACTGAATATAAAGTATATCAACTTTACACACTGAACTATATTGGTAATATTTTATTTTCCTCTAATTCACGTCTTATACTGCTATATAAGTCTTCGGATCAATCAAAGCATACAAAAGATAACTTAATTAGTTTATTTAATTAAAATAGTAAGAAGTAGTGGCCCAAGGGGGCTGCCTTGAGGTACACCATACATTTTTTTTTTTATTTCATTTGGTAACACATTGCCATATTGTCCTAAAAATAACTTTTAATTCTATTGGGACGTACAAAGGAAAATCCAAGCAAGGGAATATTTTCTTGTACGTAATTGGAAACTTAAAAATCAAACTACCCAGATAGTTATTTCTGAATATATGTAGAAAAATAAATAAGTTGCTCTTCCATCTTTCACTCATAAAATCTTCATTGCTCAGAAGTCAGAAGTATGAATTCAAAGTAAACCAAAGAGTTTGCTTCTCACCATTCTTGTTTATAATTTTTTAATAAATCCCTTAGACCCAAGTTTTCCGCAGAGGATTTATCAAAAAATGTTTCCTGGTATCTTAAATATTGATATAATAATTAAATTATTTTGTATTTAAACTAAATAGGATAATAGGTCAAAATATAATAAGCTTGATTTATAACAAAAAAAGAAAAAAAAAAACAATTAGTATTTTCGATAAAATCGTTCACGAATAGCAACCGAAATTTAGCTTTTTTTTTCTTTCTCTCAGATGATTGTCTTATAATTCCTTGATTGTAAACTTGACCACTTGATTGTTTTTTTTTTTTTAATTCTCGGGTTAAGTGTTAACATAGAACTTTGACTCTGCATTTTTTATTGACTGTGAATAAAAAAGAATTCTATTTTAAATTATTCTACATATACTCGTACAAAAAACATATATCTTTTATCGGAACATTTTGATTGTATTTTTATCGAATTGAATTGCAATCTGGCACGTTTATTTGGCTAATGATTAAATTGATTTACTCTTATAAAGACTTGTGTGCAATTTACGCCATTTCAAGTTCAAAATTAAATAAAAAAAACTAACCCTCTTTGTTTTCCTTGTTTTTTTTTTTTTTTTTTTTTTTTTTGTTTTTGTCTGTCGTCAAACTTATTCAAAGGTTAATGTTTTTAAAGAACACTACCAAAAACATTAAAAAAAACCTGCAGGTATTAATTTTTAAATTTCAGTTCATCGACTTTGACTTCAATCAAAGATAAAACCTACGAACAGTTTTGATAAAATAAAAAAAAAAACATCTAATTCATCAACTGGCAAACTTCCTCAATTGGTTATTCAAGCGTTTAAGCCAAAATATTTTTACGATATTTTATCTAAATTAAAAAAAAAAAAACCTAATAAAATAAACCCAAATGTATATATATTTTCTTCGCACACAATAAACAAGTTCGCGTGTTCTTTTCTTCGCTCTGAAGAACCTTAAGAATTTCATTCTTTTATTTGCTCTTCTTTTTTTTGGTTTAACTGTCACCAAAATAGATGACCATCGAAGCGAATTCAACTTCTTTTCAATGTCGTTCGTGTTCGATGATCTTTTTTTTTTTTTTTTTTGAGAGAACATTCATCAATCTGTCAACGAATGTCCTTCGATTTTTTTATTTTTTTTTTGTACATAAATTTTTGTTTTTGTAAATACCGACATGGCATCAATAACACAATCAATTATTTATATAAAAAAATTTCCTTTTCTTTGTTATGTGTGTGCTCTTGTAGGGTTTTTCTTCTCAGAGCGTCCGTCGTCGTTTTCGTCGCATACTAATGTTTTGTTTCTGATAAAAATCCTTTTACCTTTCGCATTTTATTGAAGGTTGTGTTCAAGGAAAAATGTTTTTCTTCAATTTTATATTTATTTGCACTATTGATTCTATATATATATTTACAAAGTAAATGACCTGGAGATTTTAATCGAACATGATAGTAAATCAATGGTAAAGAGAAGTGTAAAGAAAAACTCAGCCTTGAAATTCCTTTAGCGTGAATTGTTTTTTTTTAGTATAGAATTAGTTTGTATCAAGTTTTATTTAGAAGATCTTCTTTCAAGGCTTATAAAACAAATGTTAAAATGTTGTTGTTAATTCAATAATATCTCTACCACAGTTATTTAACCAAATACGTGCGACGCATTGATGTACCTTATTTATGTATTTTGTTTTAAATTTTACCTTACTCCTGTCCGCACGTTCATATACATACATACTCTCATGTGAAGAAGGACATGAATTTATTTTCCTTTTATTCAGCGTACGTGTTGCAGCTTCCATTTCGACTTGTTTTTTTTTGTATCCTTTTCATTGCGAAGAAGGTTGAGCCCACCCTCCCCCTTCTCTTCTCAGGCATATATATGGGATTTAACCCTATCCATTTGTGGTATACTCTTACATTTTTTTTTGAAGAGACGAAACGAGAAGAAAGGGGATTTAAAATGCAGATGTAGAGTTCAACATTTTCTGAGTAAAATCTCAAGAAATGCGATTAAGTTCGTTATAGAAAGAGAAAACTCAAACGAGATACTCAGAGAGAAACCGGCAGAAGAAGTGTTTGAGAGTTAAAAAAAAAAAAAATTAAATGGCATTGCATAAGCAAAGCAAATGCATATACAACACAAATACATATATATCGAAATGAAGAGGTAAACTAAAGCAGTTTAATCGGGCACCACATATATTTGATTGTGTGCCTTAAATGTTTGTCCTCGCTATATACATTATACACGTCTGAAAATGGTAATAGCTTTGTGTTTAATGCAGGGAAACTTGTCAAGAAGAAAATTGGATAGTTCTGCATGCTTTTGGTATAAATGTATATGTGGAAATTGTATATGGACTCAACAACTCAACTTTCAAAGACAACTTAATTTGGAGATTGGTATCAAAATAAATATTTTACAACAGTTTTGTTAGGACTTTTCAGACTCCCTATTTATTTATCAGCTTCTGAGGATCTCTTATCTTTATGTATTTTTGTACTTGCTTTTTAGAATTTGGGATAAGTATTGATTTTGCGTAAAATATAATGTTAAGGTTTTAATTTAAATTAAACATTAAAAATAAATTAAAATCTACCCTAAATAATTTTTTTAAGGCTGCTTCAAATTTGACACAGACCATTCTTATGCAATTATTTAGAGGATGAATTCAAATTTTGACTTAAATTAGAACGAGTAAATGTCATGCGTATGTAATGTATGCTTGTATAAAGCTTGTGTTCAAAGAACTTTAAAAAACTAATAATACTAAGCTATGTAAGTCGAATTTATCAATATATATATATATGTGAATTTGGTGAAACTGCTAGACAATTAAGCTTCCATAAGACTTACCAACAGAAAGTTTATCGAATCTGTGGACTCTCGTACTTGATTATAAAAGCTTATTCATTGCTTTTGAAAACAGGTATTTCGCAAACTCTTTAACGAAGCTATTTAGTGAAAGCCTTTTATTTGCTCTTATTTCGCATGCTTATGTAAACAATTTTCAGAAAGCTTTACCGAAATATCAACTAAACTATACACATTGAGTAATTGATATAATTTATATAGTAATACGAATCAAATTCCATCGTTTAACCTTCTTTTATATACGAAATTATAGCTTCGGAAATTTTAAACTTCTATGCACAAACTCAAAACTTGATTTGTTCAAGCAATAATATAAAATTGGTACCCCAGAAAAATTAATTAACTTTTTTAGAGCTAATTTATTTAATTTTAATTTCAAAAAATTAGTTTGTTATTATATTGATAGTCGAAATGCAGAATTTTACGGTGGCAAAATAATAAGAACTAAGGCATATCTCAAGAATTTGAGTTAAAATTATTTTTAGTCGAAAAATTCATCTAGAATTAAATTCTTTATCTTATTTATTTTACATTATTGTCTTAAACAATACCCCAATCCTGATAAATGACTTATAGAATAAATATATACATGTAGACTTTTTGGTGTAAAATCTGCCATCAGTATGAAAATAAAATGGAATTTAACAAAGAATTTCCTAAATGACTAATTTTTTAAAATATTTTCTAATAAATTAAAGTCATATGCTTTTACGATGTACATACAACAGTAATTTCATTTTTTTAAAATCTTAAATTAGCAGTTTTTTTTTTTAAATGACCTTATCAATTAATATTAATTATGATATGTTAATTGGTTCGTTTAAAAATATTCTTTTTAGATGAGAACTAAATAAACTTAATTCATTGAATAATTGAAATTAATTATTTTGTTTTTGCAATTCCAGAGGTGGTCTTGAAAACAAGAAGTACGAACTAACCTAACTACAAAGTTTTAGAAAAAAAAATTAAGCAATCAATTTAAATTGCGCATCATATTCAAATCTCTTTACGAACTAGCGTCCTCCATTTTTTTTTTTATTTTCTCATCCTTGGTGGATAAATTAATTTACTGTTACTAGGTATACCTAAATTTTTTTCAATCTTCCTCCATCTTGTTTTAGTGACTCTGTGAAATTAATACCCAAAAGCAGTACATTTATGTATATACCTACAGCTAACTAAACTAACCTCACTTTGCATTTATATTTTATAATTGTATACATGAGTATGAACTGAACATCAGCAGCACTCAGCGCACCGCGCCGCCATGTTGTTAATGAATTAATGGAACGAGGAGCGTAGGGAAATAGAAGATGAAGCCCAGTTCCTCCATCCAGCTACTATATAGTATAGAGGCGATACGACTGATGTGACATTCCATTTTCACTGCTCATCATTTCCATCATAGCCATGGCAGGCAATCTACGAGTAGTGTGGCAGTATACAACACACGGGACCCAGATGAACTAAATTAGACCGGAAACATTCAATTGGCGTGAATAAAGCTTTCATCTGTTTTCTGTCTGTTTGTCTGTCTGTTTTGAACGGTAATTCTAAAACCTATACACAGATACAGATACAGTATCTTCTATGCACTAACACTCATCAAAACCACCTCGAACCTAACCTAAGCTCTTGCAGAGGATTGAGGATTTCGTTGTACATTTTGGATGTTTCTCTCTCTAGAGGGTAGGTACATTTATGCAAACACTAAAGTGAATAACTGATGGAGATTGAGCTCCCTCATGTCTGTCCCGTTCGACATGACACAAGTAGATTCATGTATTTAGATACTTTTGCTTCCATATATACATATACTACGCTCGTACACACTTACAGAGCTATCTATAGAATATGATTGAAATATAGTGCTTGCTCCTATGCTACTTGTTGGAATTATAAGCTTCCATCATCGTTCTGCAATGTTCTGTGAAGTTGATTTTCATCTTCTAATGGTTTAATTAGTTTTCGTGTGATGACATCTCAAGTTTTAGGTTTTCTCTATATTGGGTTTGAAGCTGGTTATAGAGGTGGAATTTAGAGTATGACATAAGAAAATTGTTGTGCAATCGTTAGCGTCGATATTTTCTCAGCCACGCTAACCCTCCCCTACCAATAAACATCTCATCGCACAACATTGGAAAGGGTGGCTGATTGAATCTGCAGAAGCACGTGCTTTGGCAATTGAAATAAAAATAAAGAATGGACTTCTTCCAAGTGCAATTAATTTCCTAGATAAGTAAATTTGAGGGTGGGAGATGATGATGCACGTTTTGTTATAAGTTATAATCTATATATTGACATGGCATTATGAACCTTATGGGATGCGATGGTATTTTCCTGGTATTTTCGTAATTATAAGCTTATTAAAATTTAAAAACTGTGCTGGTTAAATTAAAGGTCGAAATATATTAAGTTTTTAGCTGATAGAAAGTCGGCTTCAAATTTGGTACAGAACAATTTTTATGTGATTCGCTAGAAAAGAAATTCGAATTTTTATTTATCTTAAGCCATACTTACAAAGATTTCTGTTATTTAAAATTTTCGCTCTAACGATTTTTATTAAATTTCGTACCTGTAATAAAGAAAGTGATTGTATATGCATTTCAGGTTTTTGGAAAAAAATTCGCATAACGGAAATCTGATTTTGACATTTGTTTGAGAAAAAAAACTTCCTTATAGATCTACTGATATTTTTATTATTTAGTTATCTGATGCTTTTCAGAATCAGAATAATTAAAAAATATTGCATTTAAACATTTTTGAAAATATGCAATTTTTTTTAAACAAAAAAAAAATATGTCAACAAAAAAATGCATATTCTAAACATTTTCTCACTAAAGATGATATCGTATTTTTTTTAAGATAACCATCATTAGGCTGGAAACCCACTGTTAATTTTTTGTTGTTGCGATTAAAAAATCGCGTTCGTAACCCATTGAGTTTTTTCTGGCAGGTTTCTTGACATCGCAAAGATTTCGATTTTGCATTATATTTATAAGGACAAGACACAAAAAATAAAATATCCCAAAATATCATCCAAATCCATGTTCATTTGAAATTTGTTATTTTATTTCCACAAAGCTTAGAAAAAAAAATTAATTCCACAAATTTACTTTTTAAATCCTCGCTCGAATTAAAGCCATCTGTCTAAACAACACAACTCATACATTGGGTCACTTCCAATTCGTTTCATCATTCAACGTCAATTGATCCGTTGCGGAAACACATCCGATGGATACTTTGAGTCGAACCCTTAAAGTTCCACTTAGAATTCACAAGAAACTGCTTGAGTAAGGTATAATAAATAACGGGAGATCTAGGCTTTTGACAAATTTATCTCCAAAATTCTCGCTAAGTGAGGTGTGTCCAATCCTTGTAGTTAACTTAACTAAAGTGAAAATATCAAATAAAACCTTAAAATCAAATAAAATGCGATAAATGTCATATTTTGCATCTAAACAATTCTTCCTCGTGTGCAACGTACAATCTGCTCGATGGTATTTTAAATTTGTGAACACACATTCATATCTATATTCGTAATCAATTATTGCTTTCCACATATCCATTTTTCTTTGCTTTCTCTTTGATTAAATGCAATAAATTCTCTTGGAAATACATCATACCCTCTAAGCTCCACAATTAATACAATTTGTAAAAGTATCTTCTTCAAACTTGACATTAAAACTAAAGATGTATATTTTCACCACATACATTTGTATAATTAAAATTTTTCTACCATAAATCACTTTATATAGTTTGCAAATTCAAATGCTGATGTGTTTCATTTTCATTTCGAGAAAATAATTTATACGACTTCTCTGCGTCCAACATTCGTATCATTTTGATCTTAACCTAATCTATGACTAAAGTCATTTAATACCCACATTTTAACATCACATGATGCGATGAAAATACGATCCTCCATAAAAATAAAACTTCAAATGAAAAACGAGTGCGTAAATGAAAAAAAAAATTTAAATATTTTGTCAACTACATAATGTGTACAACTCTATATATCATCATCATCATCATTCTCTTCGTTGTCGTCATCTTGGTCGGCTTTGAGGTCAAAACCAATGAAAACATCGCCGCCGATAGTGATAGGCTGATGACAAACAGTAGCAACAAAAAACTCAATAACCATAAATAAAATCATTCAAATTAACAAAAAAAAAAAAAAATAAAAACAAAAACAAACAAAATGCCAATTTGAGTTTTCCTTGCCACATTCAGCGGCCAGTAGCAGGGCAGTACAGTGGTCATCTGTTGACGCAGCAGCAGCACCACAGCGACACACATTTTCTTTATAGTCGAATTGACCAAAACAAGTTGCATATATTCAAGTGTTTCATTCGCAAGTAGATATATGTATGATGTACTTGTATACGTACCTAGTTGTCTTCACTATCTCGAAATGGAAGCTTGTCAAGCGGCAAATAAGTAGGCAAACCGAATTAGCTCTGCTGCAACTTGCAACTAGTTATGGTGCGTTCTATAGAAGAAGAAGAATTCCATTTATTTTAATGGAATCTCCGATATAAAAGTACGTTGATTTTTGCTATATAGTACGAACTTGTTCAGCAGCTATCAGCTGGCTGGTTGACAAGGTTGTGTTGTGAGATTATATCCTAATGAAAAAAAATTGTGACAGAGCTTTTGTAAAACAAGGCCTTCTATCACCCTCTATTCTACTTTAGAGGATAATTCTCATAAGATACAACAAAATATTAGGAAAATAAGTGGTATCATGAAAAGACAAACAAATCATATGAGAGGGGGTATCTATTTTTTCTAGTTCAGGTAGGGAGGGGAATTTTTTTAACTTGGTTTTAAGTTTTTATCAATTTTTATATGTCACTTTGCGAGATATTTTTTCGTCTCGTATCAAGCTCTAATTAGACAAAAACTATCTAAGTATAGCTTTTAGTGTCTGACTTAAAATTGAAAGATATAAAAATCCCGCATCGTCTTTTGTCGACAGAAGAAGTTCAATTTATTATCGGTATCGGTATTGGTCTCGTTTAACTAAGCCTTAGTCTCGAATCATTATTATTATTATATGGCAAGTTATGGATTCGTAAAAAAAATCGTATTCGAGATTTTTTAAAATGGGGCTTACCTCCTTTAATTTTAAATCAAAATTAATGTTTTTTTTGCCTTGAATTATAACCTACCAAAAAAAAAACCTCCAACTTTGTTGCTCTTATGTATTATAATTGAATCCAAAGGAATTCGTCCATGGCTTAAATGAAGACCAATTAGTTTTCCAACGTCAAAATATATTTATTTTTGTTTTCCTTGTAATCAATCTTCCATTTGACAACCAAAAATCAAAATCAATCCACCACCATTCCTAATTATAATTCAACAAAATACCATTTTAATAATCTTTTGTTTTTTTTCTTGCCAAACTAAATATAGTAACATGCGGTAATGCAGGTACCTACCCTACATATTGGAATATACAATTCTGACACATATAATTCATGTAACACTTCAATTGACTAACTTTTTATTTTTTTATTTATTTAATAACCTTACAATAGGCGTGACTAAGTTGCCTAAATCATCATCACAGTCCTAATAAAATGTTAGAAGCTATTATTCAAATTTGGTTTCCTTCCTTCCGTTTGATTTATCAACACGCAAATCCTATTGACTTACTTAAATATATAAAAAGGAACAAAAACAAGGTGTTTCATTTTTTTTTCTAACTTGTGTGTTGGTTCGTATTAAATGTAGTTTTTTTTTTTGTTCAAAGAAAATTGAAATAGGAAAAAATCAAATAGAAGAAAATCTCGAACAACATTAAAAAAAAATATCGGATTAAAAATTCGTTTGGTGCGGCACGTGACCCAATGCCTGACTGACTATTAAGACTTAAAGAAATAACACAAGGCAATTATTATTAGAAGTCCAATCACATTTTTGGGTGAAGTAACATAAAAGTGGCGTAATACTAAAAAAAAAAAAATATTTGACTGCCAAAGAAAAACGCAAAAAAAAAAAAAGTGAAACTAATTGCATCACTTTTAGGTTTGAATATATAGGCACAGACACATAAATGGCACACCATGGCAACCCATAATGATTTTGACATTCCAATTGCCTTCGTTGCGACGTCGTTGCCGTGCCGTACCGCGTCGCATAGTCGTTGACGTATAGCCGTAACCATCATCGAATTAAAAGTTAAAAGTCTTCACCAAATAATGACTAGATATTAAGACACACAAAATAATGTCTGCAATTCACGGCACGTATTCATGTTTAAAAGTCAGCGACGATGATTGACTTAAGTATTCCATTCAACCATTTATTTCAAGACTCTTACAATATTCTCTTAGCGTCATATTTGGAGCCCAGATAATACCCCCACAGACACCCAAATTGTACGAAAACTTTTTTTTCTTCTTAATTCCGAAAAAGGGTTAAAAGTTTTTCAAATATTGTTTTTTTTTATGACTGAGGGTACCGGTACATACTCAATCACTCACACACACACTTCACCCTCCCCACATATGTACATGACCTTTTTTTGTAATTCAATAAACTTATTTAGTGCGGCTTTTGGGGTTGAGTTTGGCAACATTCAAGAACTCCATCGAAGCATTATATGGAAAAACTTTTTAATGCACTTCCTTCGATTGAAGTAAAATTTTGTTTCGTTTGTTCTTTTGGGTAAATTTTTTGCAAATTTTTCCAAACTCAAATAATTTTGTAAGCAATTTTAAAAAGGACGAGTTGCTGGTTGGATTACTCCTTGTCATCGTTGTCGTGTCGTATCGTTTTTCCAATATTCAGATCGATTTTAATTGATTAATTAAAAACTTTGACTATATTTGAGATGAAATTGATGGGACACATTTTATATTTGTGGCAACAAAAAATGGGTAAAGATGGAAGAGAGAAAACTTAACTAACTCAAAAAATTAATGCGGCAAAAAGTTGTGGGGAATTCAATTTTATAATTGCAAATCCTGGGTAAATAGTTTGCGCTTTCCGAATGAAAATTAGTACAAAGTTTATGCACATTTTAAGTGGTTTTTATATATTAAAAGAAAAAAGGGGGTTATAAATGATGTTCGTATACATATATTTGTAGAGATTTAAACTTTTTGAAAATAATTTATCAAACAGAATGTACGTGTTTTTTTTCTTGTATTGGTTTTCCTAAGTGAATTCGTCGTATAAATATTAATGACTTTGGTTAGTTAAAAGTTCAAAAAGATAACAAGTAGAAATGACTTAAATAAAGTGGTATATGAGTATTTTGAATTAATTGATATCGTTTTAGTTTTCTACTAAAACTTTTCATACTTGGTATACTTTGAACCATGGTTAAAGTATCTCAGTGTTTAATGTTTTAAATCAGATTTTCTTTTTTAGGAAATTGTCTTTTCCGATTAGAATTGATTTATTTAGAAATTGTCAACAATTAGGCCTTTAGCAGTTAACTTTGTGAGAAATTTACCGAAAATATCTTGGCTTACAAATGGTTCAAGATCTAGGTGCTTATAGACAAGAAGAGACTTGTGAAGCATCGTCTTTGTCTCATTAAATTCGAAACAAATCAGTATCGCTCTCTGTCTCGTACAACATAGTCTCGCCTCGGAGTGTTTGTCGAAAAAATATCGAACTAGAATTTGTATTTAGAAACTCCTAGGTCCCTATGGATTTTTTGATAAATTTTGAAATGGAAAATACATTTGATATTTTGTCTACAATAATATAATAATTTTTCACCAAAATACAGCCTGAAATTTTTGTTTTTGATTTTGAGACCATATCCTTGAAGATCCGATTTTTAGAACTCAAATTATTGAATTCGTAAAAGAACTACAAACACTTCTTTTATAGGAAGGTAGATGCAGAAGATCACGTTTCCCAGCGCCACCTATTAGGTATTTTTCAAATTTAAAAAAATTCAAAGAAATTTATGCATAAGGAAAAAATTCTAATATAATAAAAGTGGGTGTGGCAGTAGGTGGACTTTAAAAAAAATTATGTTTGGTCTGCTTTAGGTTCAAAAGATTTAAGTAACAAATTATCAACTTTCTTGGAATGTAAAGTAAAGAGGAATCTAAGAGAAAAGCAAAGTGGGCATGGTAGTAGGCGGATTTCCAAAAATATATGCATGTCAGATTTTTGATACAAAAGCGATTTATATAAATTTTCAGCCTTCTAAGACCGTTATTTATACGGATGAAATTATAACATAAGAAAAGTAGGCGTGGTAGTGGGTGGGACAAATATCACATCTCATTCTTAGGTTGAGAGATCTTATTTACAACATTTAAACATTCTATGTGACGTTAAAGAAGAAAAATATGTATGATAAAAGTGGGCGTAAAACTGAGTGGATTTTACATAAAAACTAAAATATGATAAAAGTGGGCGTGGCACTGGCGGATTTTACATAAATATAAAATATGATTCGCAAGGCCTAATGGCTAAAATTGTGTTCAAAAAATATAAACGACCTTTTTCTCATTTTCAATAATAGATAATTATCTTTGATCAAACTCGCTTCCTTCTGCACTTAAAAAAAAAAGTTCTATCGGTCTTTTAAAAATGCCATTTGCCTTTCAATCATGTTTTTTTTATTTAATATAAAAGAATTGATACCTTTTAACAACCACTAACATGTCGAAACTATCTAAAACAAAAACCAATAACAAACATACAAAATTGCTTTACCAAAACAACCACTAAAACTTAAACTTTTTCACTAGATCCAAGTTATTCGTAGGTATATGTATAAGAACTCACTTTCTAATTGAAACTATAGCAGAAGCATTTATAACATTCCAAAGCATAATGATATCGACCAAGAGAATTTAATTCTTATTTTCAAAAACGAAAATTCAATTAACTACTTCCTAACTGGTTGCTCGGTCTCTTATATTGCTCTAAGCTGGTATAGTCGTAGTCGTGGCAGTCGTCGTCATCGTCGATGTTTTAAAATTGCTTTTGCACTTAACCGACCGCTCATACATATCGATGCAACGCTAAGCAAAAGAACCATCACCACCACCACCAGCTTCCCAATACAAAACCCTTGGCAAACTATTTTTAATTAAACCAATGGCAAAGGAACCATCACTATAAGAACAGAACATACTGTAGAAACATATACACAGAAGTATCAATACCAATCTATGTATAAAACAGTCGAGTTATAGTGAAGGAAGACACACACACATACACCCATGTCTTAGTGAGATATAGATAATTTAGAAAACGTGCGGAATGCATTTGCACAAACACCCAAATAGATAGATAGATATTCACCGATATGGTGTGTTCTGTGTGTGAAGGTGATAAACGATCACGTAATTAATTCAATTCAAAAAAATTAAGATATTTCTTGACGCGCCACCGCTGCTGCTGCACTGCCACTACCGACATCAATGCCAATTGCACAACATCATGCTCATCTGCTTTATCTGTGTTTATGTAGCTTTGTATTTGTATATCTGCATTTCTACAACGCTTGTATTAATTTCAATCGTTTGATAGAAACTTCTGTAAACAACATTTTCGAGATAAACCGTTGCTGTTTGGTTGGTTGGTTGGAATGTGTTTGGGTTTTAGAGTAGGGGTGGTTTTTGGGCTTTTTGTAATTTTCAAACTTAAACCACAGACTGTTTTACAAAATTTTCTCATCTTCTGCCTTTTGTCAGAGAAAAGTAGATCTGTCTATCTGTCTGTCTGTCTGTTTCATGTTTCATAAAGTAAATAAATGAAACAGCAATGTCAGTGTCAGAATACAAATACGGAGGTGGTGAAATTTTGAAAATGTTTCTATATAGAAACGAATACTTGTATCGAATTCCCATTATAGGGTATGTTTATTTCTTTGTTCAACTTTAAACGAAGAGAAATTATTAACCCTGGCCCGGGTTTGATATTTGATGGTTTAAATGAAAATGGCATTTTAAAGGTCATTTAAGTCCCATAGCTTAACAGTTTTAAATTCAGTCCTTGAAAATGAATTATCCAAGAAATAGAAACAAGAAATACTATAATAGGCTATAAGGCATGTTTTGAATTCGTTAAAAAAATTCTACCTCGATCTAACCCAATATTTCGATACAAGAGAAGAGTGGGCCTCAAAAATCTGTATATCTGTCTAGACCTGGAACTAATAAACCTAAACCACTGAAACGATCTACTTAAAATTTTGAACTTTAGGTTTTAAGAGCTTCTCTACATTATTTGTCAAATTAAAATTTGTTAAGCTTTAACAATAACCATACTTTCCCACTGCCACGCCTACTTTATCATATTTTACCTTTTTCTTTACAACGCTTCCCTAAAAGGTTAAAATTAAAAGAAAAATATAATTAAGCTCCCTTCAACCGAAAGCATTTATTCTAGCCACAACCACACCCACTTTTCTTAAATTAAAATTTTCTCCTTATAACAATAACGTCCCTAGAAGTTTGAAGATTTATAATAAAGCTCTCTTGAGGCTAAAGCATGTGTAGTAGTTTTTTTTTTTTTTTTTAAATCCGCCTACTATTACGCCCTTTTTTCTTGTATCTAAAATTTCTTCTTGCTCCTTTTGTGATTAAAACTTCTTTTTTTTTTTAAGTCCGCCTACTGCTACACCCACTCTTCTTATATTTGTGTTTTTTTCCTCATTGTAAGTTTTCTTTGGAAGTTGAATTTTTATAGTGTGTTAAATTTTTAATAGGTGGCGTTGCAAAGCGTGACAGGGTCCAACTAGTATGCAATAAATTAGAATATCAACTTAATAGCTTTAGCCCTTGCTGGCAAAGTCTTAAATTTGCTCATCTAACCATTTTCTCTAAAGGCACGTTTTTTTTTATTTATTTTATATAATTTGCATTTCTACCAGCTTGCTCCATATCGTAGGTATAACTTACATCCTTCTGCCGGTTATTTAAATTTAAGTTTTCATAATTGCAGAAAAATAGGGTACATATTATGCTATCCATTTCTTATTGTATATATAGTAAACTTAAACCTCAGCTCTTTATGGTAATTTATTTCCATATACACAACCTTTGCTCCTCTGCTTTTACCCAAACAGAAGATATAAATCCTAATTTAGAAGTTCTCCATTATCAGCTGTGCTTCTGCGGTTGTTGAAACGAGACTTATATTCTTCGACAGCAAAACAAAAACAAAAAAAAAAAACAAAAATGCCAAAAGCTTTCCATCAGAATGTAATTAATTACCTACTCCCTTGCAGAAACAACTATTATAATATATACCAGGGCGGAAACACATAACTAAAATAAAATTTGATACAAAACATTTGGTACTTTCTAAAGGATAGGATAATGCTGGTGTTTTCCGGTCCTATCGCTTTTATATATAAAGGACCGTGAGTGATGAAAACTAATTAAGCTAGAGAAATTTTGTTGATGGATTGGGGAGGAGTGGACTTTTTTTGTTTGATGTTTTATATAAAATTACCAGTCGATGTTTTTGTTGTTTTTTTTCGACGCATTTTAAGTTAATCCCAACAGACAGTGGAGGTAGAGATATAGAAGAAGGGCCTCTCAGTCTTTCATTACTTAAATCGTCAAGGACACAAAAAAATTCGAATTTCTTCAGCCAATTTGAATTTTAGCTTTCTGATCGTGAAATGGTTCTTCCTTTCAACCCCATTACAATGCGCATAAATAATTAAGAAATTTTGTTCCTTCATCAGATGTACATATTTGAAGAGTATCGTCATTGTGAGATGTTGACAGCTTAAAATAAAATTTAAATTTTTATATTTTATTTCTTTTCAATGCAAATTGATAATAAATTTACCAATCAGTATTTATTTCGAGGAATTTATTTTGATTTCTCCAAAAATTTCCAGGAACTTGAACTTAATTTGGGCCATGAGTTCATTAGGCATGCTTACTTCTTACAAATGTTTCCAAGCGTGTCACTTTTTTTTCTAATTTACTTAGGTTCATGATTTAAAAAAAAATATTGTCGATGCCAAAGCCCCAGGTTGTGTAGCAGCAGGGCCTAGTGACTTACCAACAACCTTAACCTACAACTCTCAAACATTTCAGTGTGTGTACTGTTATCTGGGAGGAGTGAGGGGGCCCGAATATGAACGGCTAAAGATGAGATCCTTCTCTTGGCTCTGGATTTGTCGCTTCCTCGATAAAGGCAGAAAATCTTTGTTTTAGGTGGAATAGCAATAGAATAAAATTCGATTTTTGAAACAATTTTTTTAATTTAAAAATAAAGTTAAAAAAAAAAAACAACTAAAAAAATTTAAAAAAAATAGTAAATAAAAATAAAAACAAAATAAAATAAAAGAGAGTGTGGTGGGAAACTTGTAATCCTTAGGGGAAACAATACAATACAATACAATACAACACAATACAATACAACACAATACAATACAATACAATACAATACAATACAATACAATACAATACAATACAATACAATACAATACAATACAATACAATACAATACGAATAGGAATACGAATAGGAATACGAATAGGAATACGAATACGAATGCGAATATGAATAGGAATACGAAATAAAATAAAATAAAATAAAATAAAATAAAATAAAATAAAATAAAATAAAATAAAATAAAATAAAATAAAATAAAATAAAATAAAATAAAATAAAATAAAATAAAATAAAATAAAGTAAAGTAAAATAAAATAAAATAAAATAAAATAAAATAAAATAAAATAAAATAAAATAAAATAAATAAAATGAAATAAAATAAAATAAAATAAAATAAATAAAATAAAATAAAATAAAATAAAATAAAATAAAATAAAATAAAATAAAATAAAATAAAATAAAATAAAATAAAATAAAATAAAATAAAATAAAATGAAATAAAATAAAATAAATAAAATGAAATAAAATAAAATAAAATAAAATAAAATAAAATAAAATAAAATAAAATAAAATAAAATAAAATAAAATAAAATAAAATAAAATAAAATAAAATAAAATAAAATAAAATAAAATAAGATAAAATCAAATCAAATAAAATAAAATACATAAAATTAGAATAAAATGAAAAATATATTCCATTTTGTATTGTAATTGTTTTTAGGAAATTCAGAACTTCCATCCTCCAAAGCCATGTTTTATTGTATTGATCAAAAATCAAATCTACAATCCTAAGTCCTTTACGTGGCATTTAATACTTATCATTCATTCTCCAATAATAACAATAATACATATTAATATGCATTTATTGATTGCAAGCCTAAAATAATAAAATATAACATTAATTACAAGGTTTTTATAATTAAAAGCCTATATGGTACCTAGAAGGCTTCACCCTCTTCAAATGGACTTGTTAAATTAAAGATATCAATATTAATAGTTAAATATTTATTTAATTAAAATCGTTACACATTTTCATTGTCTTACACGAAGAAAGAAAAATAAACTAAGCATACATATGTATGTACATATATGAAAAATGTATGTAACTCATCATCAATCAATTTCAATTTTGCATGCCACACACGCGGTCCATAAGCAATTATAATTATTGGAAACAATATTAATGCATAATTAGCGTATAACCTTATGCTAATTAAAATTAATCAACCACACAATTTCTCAATTAAAAGTACGTCAATCTATCTATCTATTTATTGCAGTTCTCATCTTTTCAGTAAATTACTGACTATGCATATCTTAAATATCTCCCATCATTTGTAAATAACAATTTACTCAAAATGAGGTTAATATTAATCAAATTATGTTTTGTTTTTTTTTTCTATTAACTATACGAAGAAACATTATGTCATTTTGATGACTTTTTCTGCAGATTCTTCTTTTTCCTGTTTATTCACAATCTCCAGTAGTAGCAGTTGATAGTAAAACACTTCGTATTTTCAGCTCATTTTAATCCTAATTATTCATTTCAATTTTAATACTAAATTAAAATGAAAATAGAATATTAAACAAATTTTAATATTTCTCCAAATTATTTATAAACATAAAATGAAAATTTATTGCAAAATTTAATTCCGACACAAAATTTTTACTTCCAACGAAGGAGTTCGTCCTGTCATTTGAAAATATGCATCAATTCGAGAAGGTTTATATAGGTACCTAATATAATTTGAAGAAGAAAAATATCCTTCGTTAATAAGGTTATTTATTCAAGGATCGTTACAATGTTGTACAAGTGAAAATTTAAAAAAAAGAAAAAAAGCGACGAAGGACGAATAATTATTATTATTTGCATATTGAAGCACATCGAGTGTCCTGTCTGACTTACAACAACATCACAAAAGAAAAAACTGATGGGAATATTTATAAACTTGGTTAGGTCTTAAAAGTTTTTAATAAATGTAAAATAAACTTGAAAGTTAGAAAGGGAGAGAGAAAAAATTTAAATTAAAGCAATACTGGTTGGTTGAATTAATTATGCAAAATGTTTTTAATTGAAAGTGGTTAAGAGTATCTTCCATAGGCAAATAGTTGAATTAAGTAATTCTCAGTGAACATAATGATAATTTTGAAGCGAAATTGTCATGGCCAGTTGTGAATACAAATTTGTTCTGATAAGAGTTACTCTCAAATGGGTGTTTAGGGATTTAAAATCTAACTGAGTTCCTATAAAAGTAGGAAATAAATGGGGTTTTAAGTTTTTTTTTTTAACTCATACTTCCCTTTAGTACAAAACAGTATTTCTATTTTTAAGTTTTGAATTAACATACCTATTTATAAAACTATTAATAATAATAGTTCTGTTTTAACTTACCGCGGAGTGGTAAAAAACCGTAAAATTACCAAACTATGTTATGAAAGGGTCACAAGTCTCATAGCTTTTGTGTGTCTGTTCCCTTTTCTAGGCCTTCTGCACTGAAGGGATTTTCCTTTCCTTGAATTTCTATAAAATTGATTTCTAACAAATTTTATGTTAATAAAAGGTCACTTATTTCGATAATAAGTTTTATCTCAAACCAATTTCTTACGTTTTAAAGCACATTGAATGGAATAATATCTCGTTAAACTTAGCAATATCTTATGAAGGCGAATTATACGTTGAACTAAGTCATAGAGTTGATGAAATCCGGTTCCAGAATCTTAGAACCCCATATGTGGGATACTCGAACAAAATGTATGCATTGTAACTAATTAGTCATAAGAAGTCAGTTGGCTTCAGTAATTAGTCTAGTTTTTAGAGTTTTTTTTTCAAGTCACCCATTAAAGGATGCTAGCGATATCGAATATCCCACAAATTATGTGCTAAGAAACTCTAAGACCTTGACCAAGTAGTCGCCTATAAGTGACAATATACTGAAATTAACTGTTCTTTTGTGACCAATTACAGACTTCAAATAGCATGTTTGTTTTTTTGGATATCCCAATGTTGAGTTTCGAAAATCCTATAATGGATGAATTTGAAAAAAACTTTAAGAAATCATGAAAAGAATACTGAAAACACTGACCTTTCAAATAAAATACTATTATTTTAAATATCCCACAATTGAGGTGCTAAGAATTTTAACGACCGAAACCGATACCGAAATAACTGTCCCTTAACTGTCCCTTTAATTTAACCAATTCCTCAAAATAATTGACCTTTGATGACCAATGAATGAAATTGTAGAAAGTATACTTTTTTCGAATATCCCACATATGGGGTTTTAAGAACTTAGAGCGAGGAAGTCCCAAATTAAAGATTGTAAAATATATTCTAAATTTGTTTGTCACCTCGTATTACTTTTGGATCCAATCTGAAATCCGGAATTGTTTTTTAGGATTTAAATCCACTCAAAATAACTGTAATAATGCATATACATCTCGTTTCAAATACTCACAAAATCCTCTTTCCAACATATCCATCCATAAATTTAAAATATTCATAAATATATGTGTGGTATGTATACCTATATAAAAACTCATGAAAAAACAGTGATGTATGTAAAGACAAAACAAAAATCCCATTTGATGATTTTTCATTAAAAAAAATTATGTACATACATATAAAAATTCAATTGAAAAAAAAATAATTTTATCATCCACGATTTCCAAGAAATATTCAAAAAATTCATAACATATTTGCCTCTCAAATGAGGATCATATTTCCTTTAACAATTTAAAGTAAACCTCTTCATTGTAGTCGCAGTCCCCCATACCCTCGCTCTCTTCAATATACGTGAACAATTTTCAGTAAAGTCAGATTGAATGGTTCGTGCTTGTTAATAAAAAAAAAACTCCTTTGTCTTCCACAGAGATACTCTACGTTTATTGGATTTCCTCCCGCGGGCTGGCAACATTGTCGCCTAGCAACACATCGAGAGACAAAAAAAAAATATACGAACAATATTTTAATATCTGATGCTTCCATCAAATTTGAGTCCTTTGATATTTTTTTTTTTTTATTTATTTCATTATTTTATTTTTATTCAGGAGATAGTATTATTATTATTATCGAAAGACCAATTTGCGTCAATTAAGTTAAAATGCCCACAAGGCAGGTCATTCGATATTAACATTCTCAAAATCACAGAAAAATTGTATGTTATTTAATGGTAGAATAATAGACTGTTATCCGTGTGCTTCGGAAAAAAATTTATCTTATTGACTTCAGGACCAAATGGACAACCCATTTCAATACAAATCAAAAAATCCAACAAAAGCCTTTAACAAAACAGTTTCAGGCACCTATTTACGGAAGGAAGTTCCTTATTTGAAAGAGTCATCATATCAAGGATAGAGGAGCTCCCTGGGGTTTTTTTTTTTGTCCCAAATTGCCATCCCATATACAGACTCCCACATACACACATACACAAAAGCTCGGTCAAATATACTCCTGGCCAAATACTAATTAGAAGACCTATCCACATGAAGTCCTATTCCTTCATACTCGAATGGCGTAGCCATATTACAACGGCCTCAAGCATTTCTACCTATATGAAAGTCTGTATAGTGTGTGGACCACATTCGTTTCAATGGCGATAAGAGGACATAGAAATTTATATTAAATTTTCATATCCTGTCAGTTTTTAAGCTACATCTGGTGGTCAAAACTTCTCGATAGCATTAGTTATACCTATAGGTATGAATTATTTGCCTATACCAACCACTCTCTCTTTGATCTCTATGTCCCTTCGTATTAATGTCCATATTGCATTCTAATGGATATCGTTACTTTTATTTTGCAGCACATGGTGCAGGCCGGTGTGGGCCCATATCCAGGTGCCCCAACAGGATATCCACCGGCACCAGCTAATGTCGGAGCTGCTGATAGCCTTTCGATGGCAGTGGCTGCTGTCAAAGCTGAGCAAGCATCACAAATGAAACCAGATGGTGCACCGCCGCCTGTGTCATCAGCTGCAGCAGCCGCACAAATATATATGCAGCAGAAAAAAGTGAGTATTTGTAAAGTTTTATCAATTTTTTTTTTATTTTAGAGTCGGAAAGTTTTGGTTATTTTTTTGTTTCTCTTTCAATGATGAAGTTTTGGAGAACTATTTTATTTTTTTTTTTTTTTTTTTTAAATTAAAGTTCTCAAGGACAATTTAATGTCATAAGGAAGAAAAATGAGATAAGTTTTACTTATTTTTCTGTTTTGCGTCTGTGTTTTTTTTATATTCACTCTCAGTAATTTATATAAAAAAGAATGAGTGAAAAAATAAGGAAATAAAAAATATTTAAAAGGGAAAATTCTACGAGAAGGATATTTTGGGTGAAATTCCTGTTTTATTATTTTCCGTTTGATTTTTTTTACTATTTGAAAAAAATGCACTAAAAATAAAATAAAAATGCCACACAGAGCTAGAAAATGCATGCGATATGGGAAATAGATGGTTTAATTTGCTAATTTTAATTAATGTATAATAATTTATAATATTTTGGATAATTTTAAACAAAATAATGTTGGTTTAAAAAATAATACATAATCAGAAAAAAATGTTTTTAAGTAATTCTGAAAGAATGTCCCTTTATTTATACAAAGTGGTTTGTTTTTTTTTTGTTTAAATATTAAATAAAATAAATTGTGAAAAACAATTAAAAAAATAAAAAACAATATTTATATTCATATTTAAATGATTTTATTTAATCTTAAGATTTAATTTTTTTTTGTGAATGAATTCACTGCATGGTTTTTGTATGAAAAAATACTAAATTTAAAAAAAAAATTGGTTTTGGTAATAAGTATTGCATTTAATTTGGATATTTAGAGTATTAAAGGTTAAATGTTTGACTTGTGAAATTAGAAAAGAATAGGAGCTATAGATTTCTTTACAGTGTGAGATATGTTATGTATTAAGACCCTGAACTTTGCAAACAATGGAATAGACATTTTAGCACAAACACCAATTTAGTAAAAGGTTTGATTTTGAAAAGAAATACGACAGTAAATTTTTATATCGATATTTATCTAATTTTTATATGTGCTGTGCAGTTACAAGAAAATTATGATAAATAAAGTCATTAATGTTGAAGTTTTAAAAATTTTGTATTCTGGCCAGAGCTACCTTAAAATTGTATGACTTTGAAAAAAATAACTACAATCGCTTTCTATCGAAAAATTATATAATAAGGATTATTATCGATTATCGATTATTTTTATTTTGTTTTCATTTATTCTCAAAAATAGTGCTCACCGTACCGTACAATACTTCGATTTTTTACTACGCAAATTACCTACTATTTATCGATAAATATTCGATAATTATAACCCTTTACAAGAAAATAATCATAATTTAAATCACAAATTGCTGAACAAAAAAGTTTTTGAACATCTTATTATCATATTAAAAAACAAAAAATTAACAAAATTGAAAGAAAATTGTTGTTCAAACCTTATTTTGGTTTGTTTTTCACCATACAAACGAGTGTGTTATCGGTGAACTCATAACATTGTAATCAGTTTTCAAGCTATATAGAAAGGCGAGATTGAATTTCCAAGCTGCTGTGGTTTGTTATCGCTTGCAATAAACCAAACAAACGCTTATAACTGAAACCTCATTTATGCAATCAAATAAATTTATATTTATGGATTTTGGAAAAAATAGTGTTTGAAATGCATGTTAATTCATAAAAATATCAGATTATCACATATTTGGTGTTGGGGATTAAAAATAATAAAATTAATAAAAAAAACATGTTTAGTTTGTGTTTTTCCAAAAACAAAACAAAGAAATTTAGATACAAATTTTCTGAAATACGAGTTTGCCTTCATTGGTATTGTTTAACAGGCAAGTCTTCAGCAACAGCAACAACAACACCACCACCAACAGCAGCAGCAACAGCAACAGCAGCAGCAGCAACAGCAACAACAACAGCAGCAACAGCAACAGCAGCAGCAACAACAGCAACAGCAACAGCAGCAGCAGCAGCAACAGCAACAACAACAATCAGTATCACAGTATAATAGTTCCACATCAGTTCTAGGAATCCCTCCACAGCAGCAGCAATTGAATAGCATTGCTGCGACCTCAACAGTGCCATCATCGGCCCAGCCCACCACATTAACTCTTCCACTTTCGGTTGCCAATAGTATTTCAAATGGAATTGATTCCCAACAACAACAACAGTCGTCCAATGTGCAACAGCAGCTGCAGCAGCAACAACAGCAACAACAACAGCAGCAACAGCATCAACCATCTGTCAGCATAGTGAGTCCTCCAAAATACAAAAATCCAACAAAAGAATGATTTGAAAATAATTTAGCAACCAAAATAAAAACCGTTTGTCTTGTGTGGCCTGTACATTTTGCTCCTTGCAACGCATCTTTGTTGTTGTTTGTTTTTATATCCATCTTGAAAAGTATGTCCTTTCATTGTTCGAAGGACACTGCACACGTTGTTTTGGTCGCGGGATTTGTAATATGCTTTAGAGTTGTTGGAATTTTTTTTTGTTTTTGTTTATGTTTTGGTTTTGTTCTTTTTTTTTTCTTATTTCATATTATTTTTCCTTCTTGCTTAATTTTTTTTTTGTATTTATTTTGAACTTGTTTGTTTACAAACTTACAAGTTTTTTGCTAAAAGTTTGCATCATCATCGTATTTTCTCCTTTTTGTATTTTGTTCGAACAAAAATCTTAGAAAAAAATCCTTTTATTCTCCAAAGGATTTTTCACAAATGAATGTAGTTGTGATAAATCGAAAAAGTTTGTTTTCTTTTTTTTTATCTTTTACATATTTAAGTTCTAATGGACAAATTGCTTTAAAGTTTTTTCTTGTTTGTTTCTTTTTTTGTTATGGAATATTTAATATTATAATTTAGTTTAATGTTGAGTTCTTTTTTCTTAAAGATTTTTTTAAAGGATGAAGCAAAAAAACAAAAAGCATGATGTATAGAATAAACAAAAAACAAATTAAATTGAATTTTTAGAAAATTTGTTTTTTCCTACGTTTTGTTTTTTTAATTTAAAAAGCAACAAAGCATGATAAAAATTTAATTAGTTTTTAAGTCTGTCTTTTTTTCTTAAGTTTAATTTGTTTTGTTTGGTAAAAGGGATGTTTTTGTTTTTTTTTTTTTTTTTTTAATTAAACAAATGGTAAACTGTTAATCAATATTTAAATTAAAAAAAAAATAAGAATATAAAAATATTTTTCTTATAAATTTTAGAGCAATGTATAATGCAATTAAAAGCGCATGAACAAAATGATATGCTATTGGCACTGCGAATTTATATTTATTTATTTATTTATTTATACATGATAAATATATAAAATAAAATTTAAATGTCTTCATTTAAGCACAAAAGTATTAAGTGAGATTAAATAGCTTACACAGAAAAAATCATAAATAAGTATGAGTATTTTAGAAATTAAATTGTAAAGGTGTGTTCTGTGATATTTGGTAAAATATTAAAAAAATCTAGAATTTTGCCGAATCAGGAAATGTAATGTAAGTAAAACGATTATTTGATTAGATTATTATGTATCTACTAGGTGTTATATGTCCCCTTGTTGGGCCTTACTCACAATCCGATTGACTTTTAAAATGATCAATTTTATTAAAATTAACTAATTTCGCTGAAATTTTAAAAGATTATACCTAACGTTATCGAGAAAATGATTTAATCAAAATCCGCCCAATGCCACGCCTATTTTTATACGATTTTAGTTTTCTTCTTATTGAACTTTCTAAAAACTTTAAAATTAGAAAAGATGTTTCCAAAAAAATTAATTGTATTACTTTTTACTTCTTCACAAACTTTTGAAGTACCATTTTACATGAGCTTCGTATCAGTACCTACTTATTTTAAAATATAGAACCAAATGTGTTGCATCATTTTATTCCACTTATTCAATTTAAAATAATCAGTTTTAATTTAATTTTAACTACGGAATGAAATCCAAGTCGAAACCTTCTTCATTGCTTAAAAATTGCTTCGTTTAGCCATCTTAGGATATTATCATAAAATGTTCAGTCACAAAACACAAAATTATGTTCTCCTATCTGAAAATATTATTTCAGGAGCCTCGGCTATGTTTAGAAATTGTTGTTTTCTAACACATACCTTCAGTGCTTTGAAAATCTACATACCTATTTCCCATTGAAATTAACCCAATTATCTATGAGCTTGTGTTGTTTTTGTTTATTTTTGTTTTCCTTAAATCCTGGTGATAATATAGAGGATTATACTCTTTATAGTGAAACACAAAAATTCCCTAGATGATCAAGTGGTATCACACATTCCTGTTCTGCTCTTTCCATCCATCGACTTTGGTTTAGGTGGCTCATAAATAATATTTCTTTTGGTTCCACCGAGAAATTAAATGGAGAAGGACTATAATTTACAATAGAACCCACGACATCTCGCTCCCTATATTCACATCCTTAATTTTTGCATGAATGGATTTTCTATGCAGGATTTGCACACACAAGTATGTGTACTAGTAGGTTCAATTGAGTGTGTGAACATAATTCTTAGATATAATTTCATGTCGTCTACTCCTATATTATAGCCAGCGGTTGCGTAGTCTGCATATAAGAATATCGTTGTTAGAAGTGGTATTGAAGGGCGCGAGTCCAACCAATGTACTCCCTGTAAAACCCATCCAAAGCCACACATGAACTTTTTTTTTTGTAATGTTGGTTTCCGAAACAGGTAGTGTTGAAAGAGGGTAGTACCTTCGATCCCCGTCTAAAGTCCCGCCTTTAAATAATAATAGCTCTTTTCAATTTTATGCTGTAAATTCTTTTGACAGCGCTTGTAATTAACTCGGGATTACTTAATGTCCTGGGAAATGGTTGGGGTTTTTTCTCGTCTATTTTTTTATATTTTCACATTCCTGTGAGTGTTGAAACGAAAATCGAGTGGGTGAAACATGTTCCAGGTAATTAAAAACTCGTTGTTGATGTGGAAAAAAAGATTTCAATAGAAATTATGTTACCTTATATACAATGGAAACGCAATCAACAGTATAGCACAATGGAAAAACACACACACATACAAAAAAAGAAAACAAAAAAAAAACAATTAAGCTGCTGGTTGAAATATAAATTTAATTACCTTCATACATCTGTTCAGAAAAAAAAAGTTTATGAATTCAAAATGAAATTGAATTTGTGTGTTTTGTATAAACACTAAAAATTAAAAAAAACACACACACACACATTTAATAAGGGTTTATTAAAACACACTTTTCTACAACCTACGTTCACTTACACCTAAAATAGAATTAATTTTAAAAAATATAATAACAGCTTTGTTGTAAGGATAACTATATGCACAGAATAAAACAAACATTAAACCCCCGAAATTTCAATAAATATATCATTAAAACTTTTGCAAAGTTGCTAATGACCTTACTCCTTTTTCTCTACACATTTGGTATATTATTCTTGGTCCTTAATAACCACTCTTGAAACAAAACCAAAATAAACAAAAAACGAAGATGAAAAAGCTTTTTATTCTCCGAAATAGTAGAAAAAAGTTATTATCTCCAGTAACTTATACATAGCGCTTTCCAGAATGTACAACTTTCAGCTGAGTATCTCCTAAAAATTAAACTTTGGGTTAAATAAAAATGTAAATAAATGCGATTTCGAAAGCGTTAAGAGAATTTTGAAATCCTGAGAATAAACGTTTTCGAAAAAAAAAATAATATTGAATTTTATCACAAAAACAAAAATTAAAATTCGCCTAAAAGTATACATTGATTATTGTTCTCAATTAACCTAATTTAATTAGCATACTTTGTCTGGAAATAAGAATAATTTCAAAAATCGACTATTTTATAAATTATTTTTATGAATTCTTTCTTTTGTAAAGAAAAAAAAATTAAAGATTTTTAGAATTACAAAATTTCTTTAATTTAAATAAAACAATCGTTTTCTTATTTTTTTATGAAAAACAGCAGCAAAATAAAAAATAAATTCTGGCATAAATTTAAATGCATTAAATATAACTGCCTAACGTTATGCAATGATTTAACGAATAAAAAATATCACTGGATTTCTGAAGTTTTTTTTTGCATAAGAAATTATATGCCTAAAAGTATACAACGCTTTAAAACATACTTTAAATCTTAATCAGAACGCAGCAATTCTTTAAGAAATTTGAAGACGGCTTAAGCTTAAAAGTAATGAGTACTTATTTTTTTTTGTTTCAAAATAACACAGAGTAATGAATAATTGTGTTTTTTTTCTAAATACCCAATACACATTTAAATGTCTATTAAACTTATTAATTACAGTAAAACGCTGATACCTTATATCACTTGTATTAAATTAACGAATACTTCAGACTTCCCACTTTACTCATTTATTTTTTCTCTCTCTTTCAGTTTAAAAATTTACATAATTAAGACAATTTTGAATTTAAAAAAAATCATTATCAGCTGTAAATATATCACGTATACGCCACAGTATCTCTTCAAAACAAAAATTTATTTTAAAATAAAATTAAATATTTAATGAAACAGGCCAATGGAAGCAATATTGTTGTAGGTATTCCGATTTCACGAAAAAAAATCAGTTTAATGCAAAAAAAAATCACAGTTTGTAAAATGTATAGGGGGTTATTTTCAGAAAATACACAGCAGCTGATGCTGAAGTTATAATTCATAAATTTCTTCTTCCCTTTTATTCCCATTCGTCTTGCAAAAATACCCGAGAAGGACATTTTATACAATAAAAAATGGAAAAATCGCATCCTGGCACTTTCCTCTCGATAAAACTTTGCACACAATATTTATGTTTTTTTTTTTGTTTTGTTTTATAAATGTCTTTTTTTTATTTATTTATAGCGTAAATCATATTCTACACTTAATCGTTTAATATTCAAAATACAATAAAAAAAAAAAAAAAAAAAAAAAAACATTTTATAAATTGTATACTTTTCTTGGTGAAGAGTTAAGTAAATGGACAGATAGAGAGAGATAAATATAAGCTCCTTAAGTGAATAGACTTCTCAACAATCCTGTTGGAATCGTTAAATTTGCTGCAACTGCCGCGCACAATGTGATTTTTTAGACGTCAGCTCTTAGCGATTATTTTTTTTTTTTTTTTTCAATGCCATGATATTTTTTTTGTATTTAAAACCTTTTTCTTCTTTCTTGGAGCATAAATAATAAATCTCTGTGTCGCTTTATTTTGAAAATGTGTTTATATATTTTCTGAAGCGCAGCGGGCACACTTGGTATCAATTTTTAAAAAGGAGTTGATAATATCTACATACAAAAAAAATTTAATCGAGATATTCGTATATCCTATCCATTGGGTGTAGGTATATGTATGTGTGGTTGTTTTAAGTGTTTCGTTCAGGGATTTTGATCGTTAACACAAAAAAAAGAATTAATTCAGGATAAATATTTAATGAATCGATGGACGGCATGGCGTACAGCAAAATAACAAACATATATCATTTCCTCATACATAGTATATGTATGTATGTATGAGACGGTATCCGGTTCCGTTAGCATTGCCACTGCAATCCAAAAAGCCAACAAAAACCAATTGTGCCTCTGTGATTTTAATCTAAGAGGATGATTTCGAAGCGGATACATTTCAGTGTATATATAGTATGTGGATGTTGATATATTGATATTCTTGCTGGAAAAATCCCACCATTCGTAAATATAACAAAACGAATTTACCCTCTGACTGAGTTATTTCAGGATATACTTTGTTCGCAATGCCTATATGAGATATGAGATATTTGTTTGATTGGTGACTCGGCCGTTGTTGGTTTGGCAAACAGTGGGGCAAAATATACTAATAACTTGAAGAAAACTATAAGTAGGGGCAATTTTAATTCACTGTAATTTTCATATACCAAGCCTGATATTTGAAATCTAAAAATTGAAAGACGCCCACTGACACGCCCAATTTATATATTATTTTCGTGTTGATTTGAACTCAATAAATAAGGAACGTTACCTTATAAGATTTTGTACCCGTAAGTATGCTCTGAAATTTATTAATTTTTATTATTTAACAGATGGTTTTGAGTTACAAATAAAGCTTCAAAACATTTTTAATTATACCTTACTGTCGTTAAAACAGACGTTTATCATCGATTTGATCCAAAATCATACCTTTTTTTTAAAATTGTGTATTATATATAAATTGATATATTTCCATACATATACATACATATGTACCTAAATAATTTACAAAATTTTTTTAAATTTATTTCCCTCTTCTTTATAAACGATCCCACTGTTTTTTTTTGGCCATTTGTCTAGTGCTCGATGAAATATACAACAATGTGGAAATTTAAGGGTGCGGTTTGAATGACAGATTATAGCTTGAATGAATGACGAAAGCTTTTATGGTCTTTTCTGATTTAGAAGACGGTTTCGCAGTGGTAAATATTTTAAGAATAGCTTAATAAATTAGAATTGTTTGGTTTGTGATCAAATACAAACACAGCACACAACAAGAGTACGGGCGGAAAAATATTAAAGGAGATTTAGTTTTTGAGTGCCATATATGAGTTCTATTGTATTTGTAAAAAGTCTTAGGTAGCCTTTGCGCCATTTGTGGTGTTTTTCGACCCGAAACGTCAAATAGTTATACTTGCAGAACATAAAATTTTGATTATTTGATTTTAAAATTATAAAAAGTAAATACGCACAATATTTTTTTGCTGAAAAGCTTTAAAAGGAAAGGAGGAATCATTGAAAAACTGCTCGGTTCCTAAATGAAACATTTACCCAGTTTTATATTTTAAAACCACAAATAAACATCTGCAACAAAAAATGTAAAATTATTTCTCCTTTGTCAAAAATTGTTTTTTTTCAGTTTTTTAAAGAAAAAGAAAAAACATTTTTATTTTTATTTGCAAAACAGATCATTAAATCTTGCCCACACATAATAGAAATTATAAAATGTAGCACCTACCCCAATCAAAAGAATTCCAAAGTGGTCAATAAATTTTATTGAATTAAATATTTTTTTTTATTGATTCGGATTAAAATTCATTGAAATACAAACCGATTTTTGTGACATACAGAATTTTGACCACTTGAAACGATTAAGTGTTTAATTGCAATTGACCGGAATGTGTTTATATCGAATGGTAATTAAATTCTTAAGTGCTTCAAAATGATATTAAATTACGAAAAGTGATATAATTATGAAAAAGTATGTAATTAATTTATTTAAGTAGCAATTAAAAAATATAAATGCAGTTCTCTTAGTCAGAATAAATTTGAAAAGCAATAAGCTTTTAGAAATTTGAATATAATTATTCAATTCAAAATTCAGTACAACGACGTTACCATTTCAAATTAATACTTCGCTAAACAAGTTACATTTTTTCTTCAATTCTTTTGATCTTTCGATAGGGTTTCTTTATAGCTTGTGTGAAGCAAAGTTAAAAGTTTATTTAGTTGGATAGTTTCGGTAATAACTTTTTTAAGGAAAATACGTTTAAAGTTTTTATAGTATATTTTTTCATAAAGCCTTCAGAAATTAGTTTATAAAAAACCATGGAAGTTCTAACTTCGATAAAAATTCAATCAATTCAATTCAGGGTATCTTATATCTTATAAGGTTTAAAAAAAAATCGAGGTAAGTTCTATAATTTTAATTTTTGAAAATTTGAGAAGATAACTAAAACATTTTCAATATGAAATTGAAAGTTCTGCTATGAAGCTTCGCTAAAGTTTCTATAATTATAGATAATAAATCCTGAACGAAATGTTGTTAGCGATTTCATGTCAAATTACAAACCAGTAAAGTACTTCGCGTGGCTTGAAAAAAAAACTCTGGGTACCCGAAGTTTGCCCACTGGTGGTGGAGTCTCCGTCGATCTGCGGGACCGCCTATTTTCTATTGAATTTAATTTTTGTCTTAATTTGTCCGATATTTGCACGTAATTAACAGACAGGGTCCCCCTTTAGTCAAATACGTGAGAAGTAAAAATCGCCTTGACAACTGCCCCAGATTTAAAATAAGTCCATTCTGCTGACAATGCAAAGCGGAAAACAGGTTCCTTAGGATTATTGTTTCAAATTTAAACTGAAGGTCTCTAATTCTACCTGCTGAGAACAGTGTCCTTCCGGTAAATTGAATACTTTGTCTTCTCACTTATTTCAGTCATTATTTTATATTCTACTGGACTAACTTTTGGTGGAGGAAATTTCAGTAACGGCTTATAGGATAACTACTCAGTACAAAATTACCTTCAACAAAGCATTATTTCCCTTAGGCACTAACCCTTACCTACAAAAATTTCTTCTTCCAAAGGATTTTGCAACTAAGGGGTGTTCTATTTATACAAATGACTTCGTCTAATATCTAATTCCCTGACAGTCTTGAATACTTAAGGGTTGTAATCATTATTATTTTTTTAATCTTTTAGCAAATTGTATATTTTCTCTCTATCTTGTTCAGATGTTCATCAGAAAATGGTAAAAGTTAAAAATTCTTTCTCTCCCATGAGAGCTCTTAAAATATATTTATATATAATTTTCGTTCCTTTTTCTGTTCCTTTTTTTTTAGCTAGGCAAACCACTTGAGAATAAGAAAAAAATAATTTATTTCTTTAAATTAAAAGTAAACATTATTCTATCTTTAAGTTGTGTGTAAGTTTTGTAGTCTTTTTGGAATTCTTTTCTTTCCAACGCCAAGGATGGGATCTAGAGGGATTATTTTTTGTTAAAAGGTATTGCCTAACCTATCGACCAACTGATTTCTTATACGTATTCGATTTAAATATGCTTCTGTCCATTCACTCCCCATTCCTTCCCAACGAAAAAAAATATACCATTTCTCTTTGTGTATACTCAGAGCAGAGCACCCCTATTTAAATTATACTTATACTCTTGTTCTCGTTCAAAGGTCAATATTTACCATCAAAGAGAATAATATGTTATATTTAATGTCCTCGAACCTTATTCAGACTCCCAAATGTTCAATGTTTACGGCATAACAAGCTTTTAAATTGCAATCATGTCACACAAGACTAACATGTACATATCTTTTGAGATTGAGTCATCGGGTTCATGATTGAATTCGATTTATGTATTTTGTCGGACAAAGGACTTTCTGAATTAATTTGGCCATTATTTTCTCTTAGAATTGCTTATGTATGTATATGTAGAATAAAACATCAATATACCTCAATATTATTATCAGAATTGTGTGTCTTTTTGTCTGAAATCACACACACACACACACACACACATAGGGAGGCTTTTTTGGTTTGTTCCTTATGTCAGAACTGCAAAACTGTGCTGAATCCTTTGTGTATCACAGCAACAAGCTACATAGGATTATACTATTTTCAACAGGGCGGCACACACAATGAAGTTTTCAAAAACTTAATCTAAACACCCGACCATGGAAGAAGTAGATGAAGAAGAAGGAGAATAAGAAGTAGCAGAAAATGAAAGGTCAGTACAAATTAAAATTCACAGGCTTAAAATGGTTATTCAGGATTCTCGTCGTCGTCGTCTTATGGGCTACATTATTATTTCTCTTGATCCTGTTAAGGTAAAGCAATTAGACTAAATTGCTACGGCCTGGGGATATTTTGTGTTTGTAATTTAAAAAACTGTTTAGTCAACCGTAATTTGTTTTGATCCTTAAAATGTTTTTTTTTTTTCCCCAAACACAAGGGAGATGTTTGTTGTTGCCTAAAAGTATACCTTAAAATTTCTCTTTAAAGTTTAAAATATATGTAGGAGTTTAGTTAACGAAGAAAATAGTATTATAATTATTATTATTACTTATTCAGACAGATCTAAACCTGATTGTTTAAGGTCCAGTTTAAAGTCTTTGCAACGACAAAGAGCCTTTTCTTCAAAAACCCCCCTCCCCCACACCCCTGCAGAGTAACAAAAGATTTCATGGAATGTATTTTCAATTATATTATGTATATAAATTCTTCATTTTGTATAGCTGCGGAACATGCATTCCTCTTTTGTTGTTCCATCCACAGCTATTCCAATGCCCCTTTGGAATGTAGTTACTCAACTTTAAATTGAAATTCTGGAGCTTTTGCCTCTTTTCCTAATAAATGTCGTCCTTCGTATCCATTGGGTTGGTTGGTTTGGTTGTCGTTTTGCTTTCTGCATCTACAAATAGAATTAAATGCAAGAAATTTTTTTTTTAACTTTCTGCCCCTCCCCCCTCTTAGTTTTCGGAATTAGAATCAAGAAAAAGCACAGGACTACGATATAACGATGGACAACTCCGAACCACGTCTGGGACAAGAATAGGGAATTTAAAATTGTAGTATGAGGTGGAACTTTAGTATGTTCAATATTGATTCTTTGATGTTTTTTGACGAATGAATGAAAGGTTGTTATGGAGGAACTTCTCCAGGTATAAAGAGGTGTGGTTGGAGATTTTTTTTTGTATTTTTACCAAGCACATAATTTTGTTGTTAGTTTTGAGGTTAAAATTTATGAATGCGTCATAAACAGAAATATTTATTCAGAGTTCTTGAGAAGTCTCCAAAAAGTGGTCATAGGTAACAAGTCTGCAGATAACACAAAATGGTTTTGCGGTGAAATTTTCGTTGAGGTATTTTCGATCATTGACTGAGACGAATTCCTAAATTTATTAAATAAATACAAATTTTTGTCCCAGCTTTAAGGTGATTTTTGGCCTAAAAAAGGACAAAAATGTATACCTGTAAGGTGCAACATTAACAAAAAGTAATCATGGGCAAAGTGATAACAAAAAACCTTTTGGCTACCCGCATGCCGTAATAGCCTTAAAAAAGAGAACTCCATGAGAAATAACATTTTTTTTTTATAAATGATAATCTTTTGTGACCTTTGTTGAGCGGCATATTTTTCTTCAGCAAAATTGTAACTCGAATCGAAAAGCCTACAAAAATTATTTGTCTACTCCTTTGGTATACATTTCAAAAGCTGACCGACAATATTAATGTTGCTGTGCCATATAAATTCCAATGCATCAACTCAGAAAGTCTTTGAATTCACCACCGAGACATAGAGAGCTACCTTACAGTGGTGCACTTTGCATAGGAAAGAGGACAAAAATTCCGTAAAAACTGATCCACTTAAAAGAATTTGATGAAATTTTCACGTGTGATGATGAATGGGGTGAAAAGTCAAAACAATTTGCATCCACTGCCACGCCCACTTTTAAAAAAAATTTAATATTGTCATCAAAAGTATTTTGTGCGCGCCCACTCTTTAGCCCTTTTTTTTGTTAACTTTTCTGCTTCTACAGTTTTCGTTCGATAAAATTAAATTTAACGACTTTACCGATTTTAACGAAATTTTCAGACATTTTAAAAAATAAAGAATAATAACCACATGATGTATAATAAATTTTCGCTCACTGACACGCCTACACAAAAGTTCATCTCATCATTTCATATAAAGAGAAATACTTATTTCTAACAGTTACAACAGATAATCGCCATTTAAAGTAGGTCTGCATTCACCCGATTTGTATGGCTTGAAACAAAAACTCCGGGTGCCCAATGTCTGCTCACAGTAGGAGGGCCCTGGCCCAGTGGGGCCGCTTAAGCATTTTTTTAGTTTGTATGTTTATTATAGGTATGAGATCTTCCATTTTATAATTTCCCCTTTAACATGATTCTTAAAATTCAATTCCAAAAAATTTCACCATCTTAAATAAGTAAAGTCCTTCTGATCCGAGACAAGTTCATTGCGTAAACTTGAAGCCTCTGATTTCACGCTTAGTTAAATATAGTCTATCATTACCAGCTAAATGTCACCGCTTAACATTAAAAACACAAGGGTAGAAAAATAGAAAACAAAACATAATTCCTTATCCTGTCCAAACAAAAGATAAAATAATGAAATCCAAGCCATATAATCCACCCTAACGCTTAACGTTAAGTTGTCAAAGTAGACAAATGCGACATTTTCCCTTTAATTAGCTTTCAACACATTTCATTATTATATACCTATTGTAACTACCTGCCTAGTTTTTCCTTTGTTAACATAGTTATAACTACCTATGATGTGAACAAACAATAACTTGACATGCAACTTATTCCTTATGGGGTTTTCTTTCGTCAACCCATGCTGCCACGACAAAACTAAGTGATAAAAAAAGTAATACTTATTTCCATGTAATTTTAGTTAAGTAAATGTGTTTTACCTTGCATCAATCTTTTTAGTTCGTTTGTGGGGCAATAAAATCCTGAATAATTGACTCGATTCATTTTAATCCTGACCTGTTTGTTTGTTAGGATACATCTGTATCCTTTCTCTTTATTGGTTGACATGATCTTCGAGTAAAAGGATATGAAAATAATGAGATGCTTCTTCGTATCCCCAATACTTACTTCAACAGACATCAAAGTTTATGAGATGTGATGGTTGTGGAAAGGAAGGACATTCGAAATTTTATATATGTTTTAATATGTTGCCATAGTGTTTTCAAAAAAAAAAAAAAAAAAAAACAAAAGGACGTCCAAAATTAAATCTCATTTTGGGAATACAAATATATTTCATTTAAAAACATCAATATTACCTCAGTAAAGAACTCTTCAGATATGGTTTTATCCAAAAGAAGATAAAAACAATGACACACCACGAAACAAAAGGACATTCCATTAATTTTTGTTTTTCACTTTGTTTTATTTTTGTTATCAAATATTTTTCATCATAAACCCAAGAGAAAATTCGACAAAGTACTTCATTGGATTGACCTTTTTTCTTTTTTTTTTGCAAAGCAAAAATATCGTTAGCGTAAGGGAGACAACAACAAAAAATAGCCTCACAGAGAAAAAGACTAGTAACTAGATTAATCCTTAATATGCCAGACACGTTTCTCCACATAAGGCATTTTTGCTTCAATGCGGTTTTTTTTTGTTGTTGTTTTTGTTCATGTTCGTGTCCTTTGTGTAAGACGAACTTTTCAAATGTACATACATAGTAAAGTGTTGGTTTTGTTTTTTTTTCTTACTTCCCTTTTTTATTTGTTTTCATTCCATTATATTATATGCTTTTATCAGCAGGATGTTCAAACAACTGTTAAATAATCCTATATCCGATAATTTTTTTTCTCGCTTTGTAAGCACAAAAGTGTCACAATGTGAGATTTCTGATGATTTTTGTCATTTGAAAGGACAAAATAAATTGGAAAATTAGGCAAGGCAGGATAGGCTAAGATAGAAAATCAGTTTTGATGTTTTTTTTAGAAGGTGGATGAAATTACATACATTTTTTTTATTGGCATTTTATTGACTTCACATATAAGTAATGAAGATGCATAACAATTTGAAATGATTGAGCAGGAAGAACAAACCAATAAAAAATAGGAATGTAATTAGGAAAGTGGTCTGTAGATTTACTCTGTTCAATAAAAAAATATTGTCAATGCTCGGCTTATGCGGGAGCTTTTTTTAGAAGAAAACAATTGTAGCCAATTGTAGCTGTATACACTATAACGACACTGTACCAATAAAATTGGCAATGAAAAAAATATCAAACACACTGAATTACTTTTAGGCATTGGTGTTATATAATGCTCCGCAAAATTTCATGCACTTTACCTTTTACAGCTTGTCGAGGGCAGAATGATAGAGTTAGCATTCACAATTCAAAGAAACCTATTGAGTTAGCATTTTACAGTGATTTTTGTCAAAAAGATTTCTGGTTTCGTTACTTTCGAGCGTTTCAGAAATTTAAGATTTGATGTGATTTATGAAGCAAACTAAAAAGGGACAGACTTGCAGTACAAATTTATCAGAAAATTCTTGACGGTTCATAGTTTATGCGCTTTCTATTAGCCTCAGTTCGAAAACTCATTTTGGTATCTCAGTAGTTTAGCTCGCTCTTACTTAATCCGGTTTTTGAAATATTGAATCATAAAAAAATACCTATTTTTATTTTATTTAGAAAATAATTGTTTTAAATTTTTTTGAAACGCAGAAATATTTTGACTTAAAAAAAACCTCCTGATATACATTTTTTTTATCGAAATCGGTTAAGCCCTTAACAAGTATTTATTTTTTTCTGTTAGATACCAAAATGCATGATCAAACCCATTATTGTTCACGCCGTTTCTGGGATAAAAAAAAACCTCTTTAAGACGATTGTATGGCAGGTACCGTTATTTCTTAAGCTAAAAATAATATTTTGATTTTTCCTCTGGGGAAAGTTTAAACTTCAGTGGTTTAGGTAAAGACAGGGAGATAGACTTAATTGTGAAACTCACTTTTATCGGGTTCTTTATCATCGTAATGTCTGGATTTGATTTAAATCCCGAGGTCGATTTTTGTATGATTCCAAAACTCGCACTTTACAATTCGTATGTATGTGTGTATATTATGTTTTCAAGATTATCGCAAATAAGAAGTGTTCACGTTTCCGGCTGTTCAAATTTACCAGTTAGGTACTTTAGTCAATTTTTATGTAATAGGGCGCCAAATTCAACAACCTTCTAACTGGGTGCTAATTGGCCAGCCTTTTACACCACTGATGCATTTTTTCACAGGTATAGATAACTGTGTTTCCACTTCTGATCCCGTCATCTGATCATATTCATTTTTGGGCATTGACGGTTGAAGTTGAAGGTGAAGAAGGACATGCCACACATTGCGATTTTTCTTCTTTTCTTCAAAAATAATTATTTACACAAGTTTGAAAAACCAAATTTAAAGAACCCCAGAATTATGGTTTATCAAGGTTTCGAAGTGACGAATTTTGATGTTCAAAATGTTTAATTTCGTAAAAAAAATTTAATATCAAAAATTGATAATGAACCCGGAAATTGTGTGATTAAAAAATCAATAAACTATTTTAAAGGTCATATAAAGGTCAAAGATGGCCAGTTAGTTTAAGTTATTCGTCATTTATAGAAGTTTTTACAAATTGTTCAAATTCGATCAATCATTTGAAATATTTAAATAAAAAGTTAGAAACTGATTAAAAAATGGTTAATTTTAGATATTAGTCAGCGCAAAACAATTGTTTATCAATTCCTTATGTTTTTCAAGGTCATACAAAATTGTTAGCACCTCATCTGGAAGGTCAACCAGTAATTGGTCAGCGATAGAAATGTATTACTGATTCTAAAATTGTTTTCAAAGTAATTCAAGAATATAACTACAACTCATTGGTATTGGTGAGATTTGAATGACAAACATTTCTATCGTCAAATAAGTCACATAAACTATTTGACCTTTTATGTCCATTTCGTAACCTTTTAAGATGATAAATTCATGTCTTGTTTTTTATTTGTTTAAATTTTAATTCCACAAATGATGTGCTATGATCTCATTCAAAATTGTGTTTTTCCGATGATATGCTTTAAAATAGTGTTCTCAGAATATTGCTTATTTGCTTGAAGCTAAAAAACGTCAAAAACTCTACAGCCAAAAAAAAAGGAATATTTTAAAATTAGGATATTTGAACCAGAATTTCGAAAAAAACACATTATGCAGACGTATAGAATTAAGGATTTGCAAAATTTTGAAATACGAAATTTCTTCTAAGCGAATAAAGAATTCTCATCCCATAATATTCTTAGCATCAAATTAAGCTCACAAACAAAAAAAAACCTTGCCAAGTAATATCTAAGTCCTTGTGCAATCACCATCATCATACCTCTAAAACAACTTATTAATGTCATCTCATTCATGTAAATTAAAAAAAAAATCCTTTCAAGCAGCTTTATATATCCCTCTTGCTGTGATGCCCTGAAGGAGATTTTTGTGAATTAAAAAAAAGGATTCCAATTCTTATGTACAATTGACCATTTCACACCCTCAAGGTGCAAAAAATACAATTTTATCTGTTTATTTTTATTTATTTTATTTTTTTTTATTTTTGAAAACTTCAAGGACCTTTTTATTCTGTCACCTTTTCTGTATCTCCTCAATGATGGCTTAAAATAGAAGTCCTTTTCCTGTGTTTTATTTTATTTTTTTTTTCTTTGCTTAGCATAAATTTAAACTTATTCTATTCAGAGAAGCGTCAAGCCACATTACACTCTCAGTTCCCGTGTCGTTGGTTGGTTGGTTGGTTTGCTCCTTCCCATCTACATCATTTGAATGACAAGTGGAGCATGAAAATGCAGTGACAAATCCCACTCAGTTGAATAACTTTGTTTGTGCCTTCAGGCGTAAGCTTGTTTGGTTGCAAGCAGCGAGTGACAGCAATACCCAACACCAACAGTAGAATAAGGCAGTGAGTGTTAGATATACGTACACATGCATATACTCAATTTATACACATATGAATGGAATCTACTTTGGAAATTAAAAATAAAAATTCTTTTTTTTTCTTTTTTAAATCCACACAAAGTTAACCTGGGCTTCTCGTAGAATGAATGGGACTTATTATGATGATGTTGCTAGAACGTGACGCACGTCAATATTCTCGGTGCATATACGTACTGTACGTTTGGATGCGCGGTTTAAGCAACCGTAAGTGGCACATTTTTATCATGCAACACTTGATCCAAATTTTACGTTTGTCATAATATTTTACTTATTTTTTCTCATCCGGCCAGAAAACTGCAGAAGGGCTTCATCTCCATCCTCAATTTGTTGCATAAATGTATGGTTTTATATAATTTTCTAGGACATCACGTTGGTATAACCTTTGATAGAAAATATGTCACCTTAGGTGTAGGTTCTATAGACAATTATGTAGATATATTCTGATATTGAAAACCATGCTAAAGCAGGGCCGTAACATGATTAAGGTTCCAACCACATAGAATCCCTCAAGTGCGCTGCAGCAACTGATCCTTTGACGGATGGGACGAATATGGGTTACCTACCCAATGAATTTGTTGTTTCGACGGATTGGAGTTAATTTCCATTATTAAAAATCCACAAACAAATGTCTACTTATCTTCATTAAACTGCATATTGATATTTTTACTGATGTCACCAATCTGCCAGATAGAAAAGTTCAGTTCTGTTGTGTCCGTTGCATGCGTTGCCAATGAGTCGTCGCTTCTCATAAGAACGTGTGTATTTAATCGCACTGTCAGTTGTACCCAAATTGTACCCAAAGGACTTTACGTTTTCTTTTAAATATTCCCAACTTATCTATTCCCCTTATGTCCCTCCTGTGGCTACGCCCTTGTACTTGAAAGATATCCATTAAATGAATTGAAAAAAAAAAACGAAAAGTTTTGTATTAAAATATAAAAGGACGTTGAAAATCCCTCAACTGTGTTTCAACTGATTATATTTCTTCCTTACTTAACCCACCTACCCCCTCCCTACACGCTCCTTTCCATCAGTTTCTATATATAAGCGGCAGCGTTAGACCACAGTTCGTTGGAGTGGAAAAAGTGCGCAAGGATAAAATGGTAAATCCTTAGCAAAATGACACAGCACAGAAGATTATGCACTTTATTAAACTAATCCACTCAGCAGTGAAGAGAAAATTTCATCTTGAATTTAAGTACAAAAAAAAAGAAAAAAATATATCTCGAATGAAAGGAAAAAAGTATTTTTTGTCGCGAGTTATTCGTTCTTTCTTTTTCGTGGAATTGAATTTTTTTTAACGAAGAATATTGATTGCAAAGGATATTTACAGTTTTTTTTTTTGTTATCTTACTCGTAGATGACAGTGCAAAATTGTCATTTCAAATGAACCATAACTACATTTGAGTTGAGAAGAAATAGAATTATGAAATGCTGCATTTGTGATAAAAGCATTTAACGATAATTATATAATTTGATTGGAAGGGGGAGGGTCAGAGGAAGGTAAATTCATTGGTTCTTCGTTAAAGGTGTTTGAAGATTTTTATAATTTTTTTTCATCAAAGACAAAATGTGTAATGAGATTAAATTTAAAATTTTAGTCTTTTTGAAACTCAAGTTGCAAATTACTTCACCCTTAATAATGATAATGACATTCAAGCTATTCCTAAGAGAAATTAAGTGTTTTCGTGAATGCTTTTAGTTTTGTTGCTGTCTTTCGTGATTTTAACCAAACTTATTTATCATTTATTAAATCATTTTTGTAGTAAAAGTGCGCATTTTTAACTTTGGATTAAAATTAAACTAAAATTAAATTAAAATTTTGAAAAAGTAAAAAAAACTACAAACTTAAATTAATTATTCTTTGGTAGTTTCAGTGGTTAGTTAAACTAAAGTTAGCTTACTCTGTCTGTCCGTGGATAACGCATGCAGAGAGACCTAACGAACTCGGAGGATCAAACAGCTAAATAATTCAAAATAGCTTTTAAAGTGGCCTTTATTCCAAAAAAACTTGGAAAAAATAATTTCTTTTTGGTTAATCTAGAGTTAACTAATTCTCTGAGTTAATTTCTGTTTAACTTTAATTTCACATTTTTGTTTAGCTATATTTGCGGTTAATTTAAGTCCATTGAAATTTGTTTGGAGGGTAAAAAGTATATTGAAACTAGAAGACAGCAACTTAGTTTTGCCCTATCATTTTTTCACAAGAGTTGCCGCCATCTTGAATTTTTTTTAGTATAAATTATTTCTTAAATTCACACAGGCGGGTTAAAAATATTACCTGTCAGTTTAATTCCTTCTGATCCACATACACGCATTACATTACCACTAGTTTATTATGAAAAGGTGTCAGGTAAACTTGAAATGTGAGCATTTTAAAAATAACACTTAGCCATATAAATTCATCCATGTTCTCTCGAAAAACTTAACGTCGCTACTGTAGTTGTTTTATCTTTTTTTTGTTAAAACAAAAAGTTCATATTTATAGTTATAAAAGAAGTTCAAAACCATTTGGCACTAAATTAACTGACATACAACATTTTTTCCATGGTTTTCAATTAAATGTCGTAATTGTTTCAACTGATCATAAAAAAAATAATTCCACCATCATCATACAAATTTCCATCACTTAACATTTCTTCTTGAGCAGAAAACTAGTTTCTGGCATCGTGACAGATATAATTTTTTTCATTATCTTTTCATTTCATTTTCCATCATCGCATCATTTAGAAAAAATATATAAAATCTGCTAAAATGACAAACAAAAGTTGTTGAATCCCTATATAACTTAACCCCATATTTTTTTTTTATTTTTTATTCAACAAGAATTTTCATCCTTTCCATAAAAAAAAATTCTTCTCAGATCATACAAAATCCCTTAATCGTAACATTACCCATCAGAGAGAGAATTTTGTGCGCGCATCGCCAACAATTCGAAATAGTTAAATAAAGGAAATATTCACACAACACACAGACACAGAAACACCAATGTACAAAAATCAAATACACAACCATTGCTTTACCTATTCAACTAGGTCCTATACACACTCGACGTTGATATTAGAAAAATAATACAGAAACCAAAAAGGACTTATTTTATGTGGAAAAAGCTCTTGATGATGCTCCCTTGATAGGGGATACGGTCGATGGCGCAATCCGAAGCCCTCGTCAAAACGTCATTTCTATCATCATCCCTACTTGTAAAAAAACACACACACACACAATACCTACCAGCTTCTGTCATCCCGTTTCAAGAACCGAACAATAGAAACGCCACTGTTGGCACCGCCCGCCCGCCATGCCATCGAGCCGCGCTACTGCTGTTAAAGCAACATTGTTTCAGTTTAATTAAAATGCTCGAACTCAAATGTTAGCATATCATTATAAGTTCTTGCGGTTAGATGGAGGTCGGGTCGAGTCGAATAGAGTTGGATCGGATAGGATCCATCCCATCAGAACCCAGATCCTAGCTGCTGATGTGATATGAAAGTATTGTTCGTAGTCATTCGAATGAAAGTGTGTAAAATGAATTGAATATGTATATGTATTTATTTTGTTTTTTTCTCTTCTTCTCCTCCTTGTTTTTGTCTCAATTTGAATGTAAAAAATGCTACTAGAAATAATTTTTGGTTTTTCAGATACTGTCTCCCCTTTTTTTTTTCCTTTTCCCTAAATGTGGGATGAAAAAAGAATTCTTTGTTTCTATATTTTTGTAAAATAGAAAACTCGGTGTTAATGGATATTCTAATTTGAGATAAGTATACATACATACCTACTTACTATACTTTCCCCTTGAGTAGGATGAAACTTTCTCGAATGGTTATCCTTTTGTATTTGAATATTTTGTAAAAGGAAATGTCCTTGGAGAATTTTCTATAAGAGAAAAAGAATGTTATGTTGTTGGGACTGATTTGTCTTAGATCTGATTTTATGTTTATTTTAATGAAATATATATTATTAAAAGGTTAAATAAAAGCTCCTTAGTATTATTAAAACCAGGAACTAAAATTTTATTAAAATGTTCAAATGTTTAATTTAAACACAAATTGGTATTATAAAATGTTAAAACAGTAAAGTTATGAAATTTAGCTAAAATTCTGTGTGCAGCTGGCGAAAAAAGGGAACTCATCCACACAAAACTTCTTTTCTAAATTTCTTGGCGTTATTGGACTCTTAAAATTCAGATATATGTATTTATATATTACGATAGTATTTATATTTTCTTAAATGAACTAAAAAATTAAATTGAGCCCATTTTAATGCACAAAATTGGTAAAAAATAACACTGCGATCATGTTAAATTTTTTGTATTTTCAAGAATTTCATGTTAAATTAACGTGATATCTTTTTAAATCAACTACACTTTTATCAAAAAATTACCATGTTAATTTCTTCAACTTTATATGGGAAAGTGCACCTAGTTATTTTCACAAGAGACTTCAAATTTGTACCTAAATGTTTTTTTCTGAGTACATAATGTACATCTCTGAGCAAGAAGGAAGTTGTTCATGAGTATTTTAGTTTTACAAATAAAAATAGTCAAAGGCTAATAGATAAAAGGTTTAGAAATATGCTATTTTTGCAGCATTTAATAGAATTATATTTAAGGTTTGACTACTTTTTTATAAAATTAATCGATATTTTAAAAATTCATGATTTAGATCCAACTATATATGTATAATTTTTACTCAACATATTTAATACATAAAATAAAAAATTAAAGAAAGTTTTAGAGATTGATTTTCAAGATGAACACAGCTGATATATATTTATTTTTTTTGATGTTAAATGTTCCTACTTCTTTTTCTCATGCATTATAGGTAAGTTTAAAAAAAAAAATCACTCACAGAACATGCCTAGGTAGAAAAAAAAATCTTTTTTATTATCCTGCTCGATATTTAATTAAAAAAAAAAATTGTTAAAAATATAAAATTTATGGTTTTCCCATTTCAATTTATTATAAACATTTTTAATTGATTTTTTTTATAATTTTGCTATGTGTAGAGCTAATACTTTGTGAAATGTGATTTCTCCCCAAATATAATAATTAATCAAAAAAATTTGTGGTGACTGGAATTAAAAAAAAAAAAACTTTATACAAATAATTAATTATTAATCGTTTAATTTTAAGAATTTGTATTGTATGTTTTTTTTCTTCAAAATCGCATGTATTTTCTAGAATTATTATATTCCAAGAAATTTGTAATCTTAAGGCATTCATAATATTTACATATATTTGGTTTGTGTTGTTTGTTGTTCACATTTTCACATTATGGTGTGTTGTTTTATTTTTTTTACAGCAGTGGGAATGTTAAGCTTTGTCGTCCCTCGTCCAAATATTTCCCAAATTGAAATTGTTATAATTATATTTTTATTTAATTTATATTATTTTATTATTCTTTTCACAGTCATCAGTATTGATCAAAACCGAACCAGAACTTAATGCTGGACAAAATAGCACCGCAGGCTCAGCTGGCGGTGGTGGCGGAGGAGGTGGTTCAACACCAATAAGCATATCAGCAGCAGCTACAACGTCGTCGGTAGGCAGTACAAGTCTCGTAACTGGCATTACTCTCGGCGTAAATGCGGCGATTTCCAGTGCAAATAATACATCGTCGGCGGGCGGTGCCACACCCACAACAAATGGCATAGTCACCAGCACAGGAGCCGGAGGTCTGCTCGACATGAACAGTGCAAATCAATCAGCTGTCACCACACAGATGATCCTCAATAACACAAATGCTGCCGCCGCTGCCATGGCTGCCGCGGCTGCATCACAGAGCAGCAGCAATATGTCAACCGTTACAACAATCTCCCAACAGATGGCGCCATCCGCGGTCGCAAGTGGGATGGGCGGCGGCGTTGGCACCGTGCCCGGAAGTTCGGCCACGACATCGTCAGGACTCGATACTGCCACAATTGTGTCATCCATTGTCAGTGGTCTTCCATCCAGTTTGCAGGCAAATATCGCCGGCCCAACTGCCGTGTCGTCCAGTACCGTAGCATCACAGACAACATCACAAGTTATAGCGTGCTTAAATGCGGCCGCCAGTGGAATCATGACATCCGCTGTTCAAACAACACCCGCCGCATCCTTGGCCTCAGCTCTAGTCCCCATCGATCACAAGAGTCAGCCAAAGAGACTGCATGTCTCGAATATTCCATTCAGATTTCGTGATCCCGATTTGCGGGCAATGTTCGGGGTAAGTTATCACGTCACTTATATCCTTAAACAAAACAAAATTGCGACATATACGCATACACACAACATGATATATATAGTTGCTAAATAGAATCAGTACATTATTATTATAGTGTTACAAATGTTTTTTCTAATTTGGGACTTTTGAATGTTTTGTTGCATTCGGAGTTGAATTTTTAAAACATTTTGTTTAAAATTTTAGTTACAAGTGATAATATATATACATAGTTTTAAATTTGTTTATAATTTTACTCGCTCTTGATTGTATACCAATTTGTTTTAATATTGAAAAACTATTTTCTTTTTTTTTCTTTTTATTGATCGTTCCTCCCTCAACTGAAAATAATTCAATTCGAATAATTAAAAAAAAAAAAAACCAAAACAAAACCAACCCCTTGATTTGTGGTCGTTTTGCATCCGTTTACACATCCAAATCAAAAAATTAAAAATATATCCCTCAATACAAAACTGAAATGCGTCCAAAAAAAAAAACAAAAACCAAATATAATTAGCAATTTGGAACGATACTTGATGTAGAAATTATATTCAATGAGCGTGGCAGCAAGGTATGTATTTGTTTTCATAAATGTTGTTGTTTTTTTTTTAATAAGAAAAACATCCTATTTTTTTGTATGATAAAAAAATCATTAAATATTTGTAGGAGTTATTTAAAAAATATAATTGTCTGTCTGTCTGCTAAAACGATTTTAAAAAACGAATGCAACTTTATCCTAAATAAAAAAAAAAACAAATTTACTTAAATTTAAATTTTTCAATTAAACCAAAATAGTTAAAATATATCTTACAAATACCTTAAATTAACTAAAAAACGAACCTTTTAAGTTTTTTTTGAAAATATAAGTTTTCTATTTAATTAAGTCAGAAATATTTGGTAATTCTTTAAAAAAAAACGATTATGTAAAATATTTTGAACAGTTGCATTCGATAAAAATGAAAATCCGTGTAACAAAAAATATTAAGTAAATAATAATTTAAAAAAAAATTAACTTAATTAAAAACATATTTCATTTAAATATGCAATTAATTTATTCAAAAAAAATAAATCAATGTATTATTATGTGACAAAAGTCTTATATATGTATATAAAAAAGAATTTTGCTTAAAAACAATTTACGATAAAAAAGAGTTAAAATGGGAAAATTTAAATATTCCAGTTAATGAAGTATTTTATTATAAAAAAGTATGTATGTATGTCCTACATTTTTTCTTAGTTTTTTTTTTCTTTTTAAATTGTTTAAATATTTTTCTTTTTTATTTTATTATTTTTTTAATATTTATTTTCGTTATAATTATTATTTCTTTAATTTTATAGAAATGGTAAAATTATTATTGCTTTTCTTGTTGCAGTATTTTACGTTTTTTTCATTTTTATGAAGATATTAAAATTGTATTGTATTGTTTTTTTTTTTTTTTAGTAAAAATGTCTCAACTATTGTTTTTGTTTTCTCAAGGAATGTTATTTTTATTTAAAGTTATATTTGATTTTTATTTTTTGTTTTGTTTTTTAAGTAACTACTTTATTGTATTTGTTATATATTGAAAAATTGCTTATTTAAACTTTGACCCAACAATCAGAATTCAACAAAAAAAAAAAACTCAAAATTCTGGCTTATTTTTTATATTCATGGTTTCTATACATTTAAGTTTATAACTAAGCGCTATTTTCAAAATCGGATTGACAGGAAACCAAGACGAGATTTAATTTTATATAGGATTCATTACAATATGTACTTGTGCATTAAGATCTCAAAAAAAAATTCAGACGACAATCGTATTTCAAACAATGTTTATAAAGGAAATTATTTTATGAGTCTTCATTAAATAACTCGTCATCTGTGTTAACAAGGAAAACTCCTACAATTGCGGCTCGGAAAACTTAAATTGAAAAAAAAACACGCTTGTGCGATCTTTAACATAAAAAATTAAACAATCGTCTAATCATCAATTAAAATTATTTTGCAGAGAATTTTCATCCTGCTTTTCAACAACACGTGCACAGGAATAATTGAGAGTTGTATATCACTATAGGTATTGAGAGAAAAAAAATCTAATTATAATTAAACAAATGTCTTGTTAAATTTCCGAGGTGCAGATACCCATTAAAAGGTGTAGAAAGATCGAAAACGATAACAATAACATTTCATTAGTGGTTACGTTAATTTAATTTGATGAGATTTTGGTTGATTTCAGGTTGTTTCAACATAAAATTCTTGTTATTAAAAATTGTTTACGATTTTAAGATGGCCGCAGTGTTAATTTTAACCAATGTCGTGCTATTTTAACACTGCGTCTTGTAAATCTAAATTTTTCCACATGAACTTTTCAATTGTTTACCTGATGAGCGCAGTGTTGTCGAATTATATCAACTCAAATAACCTGATCATCTTTTTAATGTATAAAATGTACCGATAATGTTGCCTGTATTTACCCTGATCGCAGTGTTGATGTTTAGTGACATATGTAAGTAACAATTTCTAATAAAATATTATACAACAATACTTAGAATTTATATAAACTAAATATGATTAATCATTTGTCAGCTGTCAAATGAAATATCAAAAGAAACAATGTTGCCAATTTTAAATTTAAACTTAAATAAAAAATTACCTGTTACACTTACAATATTTCTGACAACAAACAATTACTCTTGGGTGTTGAACTAATAGTTTTTTCGCAAGAAACACAGCTATTCATTTCTAAGTTCAAGGATTTATAATCGAATAACTCCTTATCCTAACTAAATGTCGTGTACTTCCCCCAGTGGTAACTATAAGTTGTATTTTCCAAATGTTCCATGTATTCTATAGCTAGGGAAATCTGTTGAACTTAAAGAAGTCCAAGGCCTCTCAATGTGAAGGGTCGTAAACCCATGTTTTTCGTCTCAGATATCAAAATCATCAAAGTAAAAGTTGAATTCCACAAAACTCCCACACATTCCCCATAATTTCTTTTTAATCAAAAAAAAAAGAAAATCCTGTGTTGGTTGTTGTCAAATGAACCAGAAATTTCAAAAATCATGAATTCATTTAAAAGAAAAAATATTATTCCCACGAAACACAAATGTATCCCAAAGTTTCATCTAAACTCCATTAAAGGAACCCCATAATATCCATTCGTCTCTCCATTCAATTGGCCAAAGTTAGTAGGTACCACACTCTAAACTAAATTACTCCCAAAAGCACCCACCTTTCCTTGCCTTCTGATTTTGTGACACAGAAATAAGAAGACACGACATTCTTTCTCGTTTATTTATATGATTATAATCATTTTTATCATTCTCTATTTGGCAATGGAGGAAAACTTTTTTTTTTTTGATTCGAAAGTTAATATTTTCTTAAAAAAAAAAAAACACCTCAAATCAAATAAAACCACTCGTACACATCTGTTCTGGTTTACTTTTGTGATAAACAGAAGGACTCTAAAGTCTTCTCATTCCTATACAAACATTTTTTTTTTTTTGTATTAAGAAGAGTCCGGGCAACCTCAATGATCACCAGAGCACATCTTGAAACGATGAAGTACACCAACCCAAAAGTCACTTTTACTTCAATGAAGTAGAAGTTTTTACTTAAAGTTTCCAGGATGCTTCATAGTTGCTCAAGACACACCAGGCCGATGGCGGTGGATGGTGGCGTGGCCCTGAGGACGTGAAGCAGTTTTCAAATTTTCAGTGTGTCTAATAAGTTAAAACTTGAACTTTTTACTCTGTCAAAAATTAATAATACAAAAAAAAATGTCACGAATGCGGCGGTAGCGAAGAGAGTAGTAAAAGAAGTGTGTAAAAGAGAGTGCTTTTTAATTTTGCAATTAAATTTTGTGCCAAAAAGGAAAAGCATGTATAAAGTATAGGCCGGGCGACAGGACCAAGACGATAGGGAATAAAACAACGACCCTCAACAGCAGTAGCAGTAGAAGTAGCAGTAGCAGAACACTAATTCCATTTGCTACTTTTGGCTGGGAAATATTAAAATAAAGATAAAGACGTTTGCATAAAATGTCGAGAAGAAAATATTCATTCACGATAATTTTCCATTTTATTAAAATGCAAGTGTGGGAGACACACGCCCATGAAGAGGATGAGTTAAAATCAGGACCGGATCCTAACAACTAAGCGCCAATTATACGAAGGTAATGGGACATACCAAAAAAAAAAACAATCTGCTGAATTGTTTTTAAATTTTATAAGCATCTATCTTCTACATACATTTGTATAACAAAACATTCGGCAATTGTATTAGTCAGTTTGTTCTGAATGTCAGTTAAATATTTAAACAAACATTACACACCAGTCTTCTTTGAAACAGCATCTTTCAGAAATTTTATTTTTGTCAGCAAAATTGTGCTGAATATCAATTAAGTGGTGAAAAACTTGTTTATCAATTTAATGTTACCCACATGTACCAATTCCAATTTTCTATTGTGTAGTTATTAAAAAAATATTACCACACCTGATACTAAACAGTCAAACAGACCATATAAGCTTAGTATAAAAAAAAGGATTTAAAGTCTGTAAGCATCAGTCTTATATAAACAAAAATAAAATACAAGATACGTGTATAAATTTCGACACTTAAAGTCCGCTGAATGCTACGAATAAATTGTAAGCATTAGGCTCAAACTGTAAAATATAAGTCAGACGTATCTGCTCTGAATATATTTACAGAGAAACATAATTTGTATCCTCAACAGCTGACTTCTAGTAAAGTATATGGAATTTTGTAAGCATCGATCAAATACGAAAAAGAATAACTCAGAGATACCAGTTTAAAATGAGTTTTTAAATAGCATTGTTGTTTTAAGCTTTTTATTTACTTTCTTAAAATAACTTGTTATCATATATTGATCATATATAAGTAAAATAACTTTATTTTGTAAGCATCAGTTTTTTATGAAAAAGCAGATGTAACAGTTTCGATACCCCGCATAATATCAGCTGAAAATATTAATAAACCTTGTAAGCATCAGTCGTAATATGACAAAACATCAGCCAGATTTACCATTTCAATATTCATCAAATGAGAACTTTCATTAAATTTCGCTTAAAGCCTCTACAAAAATTCCTTTCGGCCGGTCCTGGATTGCCTGTGACAACAACAAGGATGAAAGTTTACGGTCGTAAAATTTTATTAAACTATTAACATTTTAGATGATATTTGCGTGTGCTCTCTGGTTGCTCTATGAAGATTATATAAACGTTGTATAATATCTTTTTGGGAGTTAATAAAATTAAGGATAAAAGCAAGCAAAGGAAGGATGCTTTATAATTACCATTTCCTTAAACCAAACACACACTATAGAATATACAGTTTGCCTGTGCATTGTTTATTAAATGTTTTTCATACAGATAGACAAACTTAACAAAAGGATAACGATATGACGGTATGATGCAGTTTTTGCAAGGAATTTTCTCATTTATATTGACCAATGAGGATATTATTTCTGTAATAAACTTTATATTGTTGCAAAGTGTGTAAATTATATTATTCGGGGGAGGAAGAAGAAATTTTAATGATTTTAGTTCCTCTGTAACTATGTTTATATCCATTGTTATGAATAAAATGGGTTTGAGGAAACATTTTATTGGATGTAGAAAATCGAAAATGTTATCGAAAGTTTAACATGTTTGGAGATGTTTTGTATTTGGTTGGATGGATTAGAGTTGGTTAGTATATTGGTTAAAGAAAATCAAGATTCAAGATCCTGGGGGCTTTTTTTGTTGGACATAGCATACATAAAGATATTTCGATCGAAAGACATGATTTGCGTTCTGGTCTTTTATGGATGAAGATAAGAGTGTAAATTCAAGTACATATGCTTATAGTTACTGTGGATTTTTAACTTTCTTGGTAAAAATGTTTCTTAATGGCACAGCCACTTCAATCTTAGGTTTAAAGTTCGAAACATTTTTCTCTTTGTAATTTCAACAAGGAATATTTCAAAAGCACGTTAATGAGTTGTCTAGCCAAGTCTATACATATACACTTCGTGCATCTGCATAATTTAAAAATATCTCAAATATTCACATATATTTTTATTTTTATTATAGTTCACGACTGTGTATCATCACCCAGCTACTAATTATGTACATATATCCTTAGACAACTTCAAAAGCTACTACCTCTAAATAAACTCAAAAAATTAATAGTCTTATGTCATTATTTTGTTTGTATATCGTCTGAACTTCTCTTTCTTTTAAAACCCTTTCTATACCTATCTACATTATTATTTTATCCTTATGATAAAAAAAAGTAAATCTCTTTTTCTCTCTAAAATGCAACTTTCTGTCATGTGCATGTGCCCATGCATTTCAAATTACACATTTCCTTCTCAACATCAATGTCAGGATGCAGCAACAACACGAGTGTAGCACTACACCAACAAAACAGAGAAAGAGAAGCTTTATGAATATTCAATTGCTTAGTAGGGGACTCAAAAAGTTCACATCAGGCATACCTACTACTGGCATTCACAAAACAGGATATATACTCCATACACCTACTTTAAACTCCCTGTCAAGCATTTCATTCTGCTGCTGCTTCTACTTCTGTTGCTGCTCTGACTTCTGTTACAACATAGAACACCATACTCGATGTTGATAATCTCGACTGAGCTACGTAACATACATACTTATATAGTTTATGTGATCTCTTCTCATATTGGGGTCGTGTCTCGCAGCCATCTTCAAACTTAACCATTGTGCCTATTTTACAGACATATCCAGTGAAGAGCCTTATGGTAGGTAGGAGGTAGGGGGGGCTTCAGGTCGATTGTCCTTCTTGTTCCACATTACACATTTCTCGAATTGAGGACATTCCTAGATCAAAAGCTGTTTACGATTTGTTTTGTCGTCGTCCTGCTTCCAATTTACCTTTAGTGAACTGTTAAGGACATTAAGGAAAATTAAATTCTCCACCTTAACTTTGAGATATCAACCTTTACGATTGAAGGAGTTACAAAATGCAAAATCCCCAGATAAAAACGACTTTCTTTCTCTCTTGTTATCTATTCCTTTTTCCACATGATTATCTATCCTCCTGGGAGTCAGTTAAAATACCAAACAAAATATCGGTTTTTTTTTGTTAATTTAAAAAACCAACCAGAGTTCTTATCTCCAAAGGACATACATCAAGTTCTTGGGTTTATGTGAATGCACTTAATCATCTAAGCTCGTATCCTGAAAACGACAACCGAAAAGGCTAAACAAAAAAACAGAAAAAAACCTAAAATGTTTTGTTCTTCATGCATACTGCATGTGTTTTATCCACTTGCCGTATAATCTCACATAAATATAAAAAAATAAACATCAAATAAGAAATGGAAAAAAAATACACACATATATACAGGATGCAAATAAAATTGCGACAAAAACGACAAAATTCCAAACCAAAAAAAAATTGAAAAAAAGAAAACTAAAAACCGTTACAAACACAGCCAAAAATGGGAAAAACAGAGGGTTGTGTTATGGGAATTAAGAAGGATACGAAAATTTGCTAACAAATCTTAATCTCCAACAACAATCGGGACCTGGCAAAACTATGTGCAAGGAGCCAGACTGCCGCAAAAACTTTAGACATATCCTCCTCCGGCAGCAAAATGGCTATATAGCAAAAGTACAGAAAAATAAAATTTTTTTGTATGTATTGAACGAAGTTTTGTTCGTCGAGGAATGTGGACGACCGAAGATGAGATAAAGATATAAGAAAAAATAGTTTTATTTTTGTTTTTTTTTTAAAGTGCTGTTTTTGAAGATTAATTTGTAGAGTTATCCTTTAGAAGAGAAAAGGATGTTGTTTGCTAATATACATACACGTACACAAGGAAGTACAGAGGAAAAAAAATAATAATAGAAGATAGAATGATTTGTTCTTTCTTTTTTTGGGGATTATTTTCGTTTTGAAGTTTTTTTTTTTAGAGATGGTTTTTAATTTTTTTTCCATCGATCTTTATAGGTAAATCAGTATTTGGAGTTCCACAACAGAAAGAATTGGAAGTGTTTAATAGTTTGTGTAGGGTTCTATAGCTTCTGAATTCTGATCTATGATTTGTTTAAAATACCTAATGAGAATTTAATTCCCCAAAATTTAAATCACAATTTTTAAAATTAAAAATTGAAGAATCAAACCTTTAAAATTCAACAATAAATAAATTAAGCGTCAGATTGGCATCCTTCTTGACTGAAACAAAAAACGGGAGTTCAAAAATATTAATAAATAGAAAAGTTATGATTTGGTATATTGGAAAGGGACTTTTGTCCCAAACTATTTATTCAATTTAAATCCGATTCTAAAAATATAGATTTTCAAAAGTTAATAGATAAAAAAATTTTGATTTAAAAATCTTGCCAAATTAGCTAAATGAATTCAGTTGGAAATATTACATGGCTCAAGATCCAACCTTGTGGGATTCCAATGGAGAGTTTAAAAAAACTAGAGTTTCCAATTGTATTGTTTTGTAAACAAATATCTGTAAAAAGTAGCACATCTGTTTATTCTCGAACCCAACATCGGAAGTACTGATAAGTACAGACATTATTTCTTTAGTTAAACTTCACGAATGTGAAATGCTTTACTGGATCTGGCACATTAAAAACACCAATGTGTATCAGTATTTTATTTAAAATCTTCTCTAACTTTTGTAAACGCTTTTAGGGATAGTCATACTCTTAACTAGTGTTGCCATTTTGTGGTTAACTAGAAATGAGATACATGCTGGAAACAATATGCATCTTAACTTTGAAAAAAAATTAGAAATATATTTTTACTTCAATGTAAACAACGAGTGATTATGCAATCAACGAACACATCCATTTTGACAATGGCAGTTGACATTTAGAAGCAAAGTGACATTCTGATATTTCATATTCAGTTTTTGTTTTAAAATATGCTGCTAGTTGTTTTTTATTATAAACAAAATATTATATACCTAAGTATTTAAGAATTCTTAAAACATGAATATGAATAAATAAGCCAGCCAAATATGTTAAGAGTTTATGAAATATGTAAATTTATAAAATACATTTTTGTTGCACGTTGTTTTTGAGCAAATCCTGTTTGTTTTTATTTTTATTATAATAGATATTATTTTATTTATATATACATATACATATTTAAGGATATTAAAAAAAAATTGAAAACAAATAATTTATCTCTTTATTAAAATATTTTATAGAAAATTAGTTTAAGTATCTTTATAAAAAAAAAAATATTTTTTTTATATATATTCAACAAAAAACAATCAACCAATACAAAATTGCATGTATCTTTGTTCTGTCCTTTGCATGTAGGGATTCGGTTTTGTAACATTCGCTAATAGTAGCGATGCGGAGAGAGCACGCGAACGTCTTCACGGCACTGTGGTTGAGGGACGCAAGATTGAGGTGTGCATGAACATTTTTTACTTAAAAAAAAAAATTACATAAATATATTAATATATACTTAATATATCTACATTATATAAATAGTGTTTAAAATTAATTTTTTTTAAAACTCTAATTTTTTGTTCTAGTTTTTTTGTTGCAAACAAATTTAAAAAAAAATAACAAACAAAACAAATTTGTTTGATGAAAAGAAAAGAGAAAAAACTATACACATATGTTTTTAAATTTAAATATTACTTTTTAAACTATATCCCTACATAAATATTTTAATCGAAAATGAATAGGTAGGTACCTACTTTGAAAATGTTTTTTTTCTTTTTGTATTATTTCCAACCAAAGTTATTCTGAATTTGAAAGCTCTGAAATTCGAATTGTATAAGTTGAAAGTTGATTAAACTTCCAAATGAGTGTTGAAAGGACCTTTCATAATTTTGTTGGTTTTATTTTTAACTTTTTTGTGTTTATTTTTTTAATGCCTGAATACTCTAAAAAAAAAAGTAAAAAGAACAATGCCATAAAGTTGGTGCTTATATAGCTTTTTCGAAGGAAGGATCAACTTTTATTTCCCCATCACTAACCATTTAGTCCGCAGTTTTCATTCACGAAAAATTTTAAATAAAGTTATTAATTGAAATCTGCGGCCCTGAGTTCCTGGAGGTGTTTTTTTTTTTTTGTATTTTTCCTCAGGAACATATTATAATTGGAATATTAAACGATTAAAATTTACTCTTGAAATTACAATTATTACTTATATCTGAAATAAGCGGTGACATTGGTTAAGAAGCGCGGACAAAAATTATATGGTTATTTAAAATTCCTCGAAATGTTTAATTTGTTCGATTGTATTTAATTAATTTTTTCTCTCTCTCCCTTTGGGGTTGGGGTTGGTCTTGATGCTTCCATTGCATCAATTTATATACTTCTGTCGAGGATAACGGGCACTGATGCTACTACACGCCATCGTCATAAAAGACAGTTCGCTTCGGATTAATTCATCGGTTTTTATGTGCTCGCAATGATGGACTGTTTCCGGTGTGATGCATCTTTTATCCATCAAAATTGGATTCACACATACCTACACACATATTTGTACGACAGACGGATCAGTGGGGAAAAAATGAATGTATTCTGTTTTGAATGTATTAATTATAACGGTAGCTAGCATTCAATTTGCTGTGTGCGTTTCATGCAAATGAAGGCAGACGGTTTTTTGTTTTTATTTCGTTTGTTTCTTTTGCTGCTGGTTCTGGTGTTCGTTATTTTAATTGCTTGTGGCAAGTTTTGCAAAAAGAATTCAGGGAATGGGTGTGTACTCTACCATCATTTTTTCTGTCTCTTTTGCTCTCTCTGTCTCTCTCTCTTCCTCCATTTATATCTCTCCTCTTTGGATGTGGATTTTAATTAAATTAGAAATGTTTTTTGATGTTTTTTTTTATTTTCTCCCTGTCTATAATTTTTTTTTTTTTTATCAAAAGAAATTGTTGCAAATTAATTTCTGGATGAATAAATAATTTTTTATTTGAATGAAGAAGTTATTTGAACAATTATATTTTTTTTTTTTTTTAAAACTGTCTGTTTTATCTTTACATGGAACTTTTGCAATATTTTGTGGATAAGTCTAATTTTTTGATTGCGCGTCTAATGATGATTGTTATCTGGTATGATTAGTCTACAAATATAATTTATTATTTCGCAATGAATTTATGTTCGTAAGCAATTCGTTGGGAATAAACCTTTCTACTTCAAAGACTTTTTAAATAAATGTTAAGAATTTAATTAAAAAATATTTACAAAGCTATGTTATTTCTGCTTCTGTAACAAAATAATGTCAATCACTGATCAATGGTTGCCAGATGGGCTAAATTATTATCGAATTTTACATTTAAACTATGAATTGTTTTTTTTTTTACTTTTAATTTAAACTTCTTCACGAAAATTTAAAGTTTATATTTTGAGTTACGTCTGGCAGTGAGAAAATTAGTTAGACTTGTCTGTATCTTGTTTAAATTACAATTTTGCAATTAAACCCAATTTATATTTTAATATTCTTTGACAGATATTTTTTTGTTGTTTCATTCGAAACATTAATATTTATGTGTTGGTTCGAAATCTTTGCAATCTACACGTGTATGTGTAAATACGAAATCTCCTTCAAATTTGTTTTTTTTTTTCAAAGAAATATAATCTCCATGTTATGGAAATTTTTAACGAAGAAAATTACTTTAGGCTCTTTGACTCCACTGTTGTTTTGTTTATTAATATTCAACAGTTATGACAGCTGCGTTGAACTATAAGTGTGTTTGGGGTAGTTTTTCAGTGCCTGAGTTTACTATGAATTAAAGCGGAGTTAGTTCATTCTGCAAATAAATCGAATAAATTCAGAGAACGATTAACTTTAGCTCTCAGTTGTCAAAATTCCTTAACTTTCGAAACAAAGAGGGCGACACTATAGACAGAAAGATTTCCCTAGAAGCAAATTTATTTAATTTTCACTGTCATTTCATTAATTTTTATTTTAGCTGTCAAAAATCTATGGAACTCAAAGGGCAACACTATATGGAAATGCGCTTTCTTTATGAAAACAGAGAGGGCGACACTATGCGGGGGATTTTCATAGTATCGCCCTCTCTATTTCGAAAGTGATTTAAAACACATATGTCAACAATATCTACCTAGTTGATCCAGAGTTAACTCACCCAGATCTTGGGATCTTAATTGACTAAAAAACATGTTTCAGTAGTTAACTACGATTCTTCTTAGTATAACCATTAACAGTATAATTTTTTTCGTACGAGTTTCCTGTCAGTTTTTCACCAGTGAAGTGAATTTTTTCACTTTGGCTTCCAAAGTTTCTTGTGTTTTTCATTTAAATTTTATAAATTCATAAAACTATAACCATTATGGAAATACTACTAGTTTTCTTCGCTTGTCTAAACCGAGGGTTAACAAATTCACGACTTACAATTATTTTCAAGAGCAGAAGCTTTCAACACTTTTAATTGATTTAAATGTAACACACCTGGAGGAAAAAAACCCTACATATATGATATTTCTAGTTTATCACTTCAATACCTTCTGCCATATGAGCCCACAAACCCCATATTTCGGTCGGTTTAAAATTCATAAAACCATTTTGATTCAAATATAAAAATCGTTCAACCAATCCAAACGAACTTGAATAAAATAAAAAAAAAGTTAATCCTGGATGAACCCCAAGCCCCAGTGACATTGCATTTATCGTTTTTATAAAACCAATCTTTATTTAACTCTACACTGTGCACTAAAATCGTTTATTTAAACTAGAACTATAACTTACTATAGTATATAGAAGCCCTATATGAAGTAGGTATCTGACTATCAAACAATAAAAATAAAAACAACAATGAAAATATATAAAAATCCACCATCATTGTCGAAACACGGACTGCATTTACATTTCAAATAAAACCCCCGAAAACATGAATGCACAATGTTATTTCATATCAGCAACTTTTTTTTATTATTTTTGAAAATACAAAATCATTCGGTACAGATGCGGCAGACTCTACAAAACATGCAACCATTCTGCCCACACACAAAACAACTTTTGTGTGCTACACAGCGCAGCAATAAGTTGAGCTAAGTGCATTTTATGCATTGGAGCTCATTTGGGTTTGAGAGATATAGAGGTAGAGATAGGCGGCGATTGACGCTAGGGAGAATTTAGGGATAAAATAGTTTATCCTTTGGATCTCTTTTTTGTATTTATTTTTTTTTTAACAAGCCCCAAATGTTTATGCATATGTATGTTTTATATACATACACATTTTCCGGTATCGCATTCAAGGGATTGTATGCTGCTCCAGTTTTGTATGGGGCAAGCAAAATTTGAAAATATTATTGCGGCGTTGCATTAAGTTTTTTTTTGTGTATTTCATTCGTGTAACGAGAGAGATGAGGGTTAAAATTGATTTCTTTCTTTATTTTACATCATTATTGATGCAAGACCGTTAACACTTTATCCTTAAAAAAAATGCAAATCCTTTATAAGCAAAATAACTTGATTTTGAATGAACTCTAAGTCTTTACCTTCTAGCTTTTGCCTGTTCATGGTGAAATTCGTATTTATTTGATAATTTAAAATCTTTGTACACCATTTCCTAGTTCATTCAATTTAAAAGTGGAATTCAACAAAAAGATTTTTTACAGAAAGAAGCTTTAAAAAAAATTTAGTCTTAAGAAATGTATGAGTATATTTTTGTACTATGAATAAAACATCGAGCAAAAGCCACAAACCCTTTCTCCTCTAATATCTAAATTGAAAAATATGTATTTATTGAACCGGCAAGCATAAAATTCGCATATCAAAAAAGTTACGTATACGCCATAGTGCGCGCACTTTTGACTCGGTCTGATTTTTTCCGATTCGCCTTCCCTGTCAAATATGGATTACCCTTTTTTGCTCAGCTATCATCGATTTATTATTAAAACTTATTAAACCATTCCAATACCAGCTAATAAATATATTACAAAAAAAAAGGTACGTATACGCCACAGTGCGCGATTACTTACTTATTTTTCAATTTTCGTAGAAATACTTATTCGAAACGCATAGGATTTGCACAGAGTTTTTATAAATAAGTTGCTATCAGAGTTTTGAATGTTGACTTTTATTGAATTCGCTAGGTGCATGCATACGAAGACGACATATTACAGGAACTTGAAACCCGAAGGGACCAACCCATCAAATATGCATTTTTAACAAAGTCTCTGAAATGGGATATATATGCATACATATACGACACAAGTTGGAGTGGTAATACTTTACCTATACGTGTACTGCCTGATGGTTGTTATCTTGCCACAGGTTCATTCATATATTGGTTCGTGTTCGGAAAAGTTAAGGTGCTCAGTGTACGCCTTTGGGAGAAAAGGTCCCGCTGTGTGTGTGTTTTTTTTTTTTTCAAGATATTTTTCCGTTTCGCCGAGGGAACGTTGTCATCGATGTCGACAACGATGACGACGTGTTAGGTTAAATCCAAAAGAAAATCTAGAAGTTGACAAAAAAAAATAGAAAAATAAACTTTTTCCCCATCAAGCTTACATATACTATAAGTGAGGTATGATTGGATCGAAGTCAATGGCCTTTTGTAAATCGAAACTCAAGGTTTTTTTCTATTTTTTTTTTATGAAAATTTTGAATGTGACGGTGGTGGTGACAGGGTATAGTATTGAATCACTCACAAAAAGAAAAAACAGAAAATTAAAGAAATTGGCTTTTTTAAAATGGATTCCCAAAGGCAAGTTACCTCTACCAATTTTATTTAAGGATTATAAATGTTGAACGATATTTTTTTCACATCGTTTGTGATGTCAAATGCTATTCCTACATTTTATAACAACAAACAAAAAAGATAAAAATAAAAATTACATTTGTAAATAAATTGTAATGCTTAAGGCGAATTTTATATCCAAAGCCAATTCTTAGAAATTTCTTTAGTCTTGATTTTTTATTTTTCAAATACAGTTGGAGATTGTACACGTACACTTGATAAAAAAAATAAAATCAATATTTAAAAATAAATATAAATACTTATTTATCAAAATATTGATATTATAATAGAATTTAGAAAATGGGATATCATAAAGAATAAATACTAAATAACATTTGAAATGTTTTAGTCGATTGTGCATCCGAAATCTTAGGAAATTCTTCATTTTATTAAAGGTCGGTTCTTAATTAATTAAAAAAAAAAAAAGAAAATGTCTAAGCCAATCGAATTGAAGGTGAAAAATAATTTTCTATTAATTCTACAAAATAAAAAGAATAGGTCCCTGGTTACTCTCCTGTGGAAGCTGAATTTTACACAAAGATTGAAATTAACTTTTAAGAAAAAAGAATAAGTATACGCCATAGCGTGTGATTTACTTATGTTTCAATTTTTGAATATGATTTGAACAAAGTAAGTTTCTAATATTTCTAACCTAAATTTACAAAATAAAAATTTTCTTTCCCTAATTTCAAGTTTTTTTTTTTGAATATCGGAAAGCTTTTTCCTTTTAAATAATGAAGTGATAATTTATGTTCATTCTGTGCGCAAAAGAAGTGGAGACTTCTCCAAATAATCTACTACAATTATCAATTTCGCTCATCGAAAAGTGTTTTGTGGTTTTCAATATTATAAAATAAATTCTTTAAAAGTTTAAAGGCCTTTGGTGAACATTATCAGCCATTAGAATTAAATTTATAATAAAATCTTCAAAGCGAATAATTTATCACAAAGTTAAAAACTCCCATATGTTAACCTTTATACCTCTTTCTTTTATTTATGTTATAACTTAATCTGACATTAATTCTTCAATCTAAATGAATTATGTCTTTAAAAATGAAAATAATTCCACATTCGTTAAACATAAATAAAAGATGAAACAATAAATCTTTTCCTATATGGCGCGTTATATCTCTTCTTTTTTTGTTGTTAAACATACATACTACTCGTAAATAAGCTAGCATCCTTATTTCCTTATGCAACCATAACCCTTTACAACACACACATTTTACCAACTCTTTTTATCTGTACGTTAGTCCTTGGGAGATCTTCGCACATTGTGTATCCTCAATTGCTTTTTTTATATTCACGTGTTTTTTTTAAATTTACGACATCTTTGTTGCATATTACCTGCAATTTTATGAAAATAATAAATATTCCTTTTTAGCGTGTACCAGTACCTACTACCTAGTGAGCAGTTCGCATCCTTCCTGTATATTCACGTAGATTCCTTTTCGCTTTCTTTTTAAATGGTGGATATTTTCTATTTCATTTTTATTTATATTTTTTTTTTTTCTTTGTAATTTTTGTATCTCACTTATTGCTTATGCCATCGTAAATTTGCATTTTATTTTTAACAAGAAACAGTTCAACTCTCTGAATATGAATCTTACGTAGAAAAAAAATAAACAAGAAGGTTTAAAAATTAAAAAAGAAAATATATATATAAAACTTACGGGTATAACAAGAACAATTTTTAATTATTTCGGAATTATCTGGTGCGGCTGATGATGCAGGTGATATACATGCTATACAGATACACTGTTATAGCTACATAAATATACCTATATACACAAACAAGGAATAGCTTTTCCATCGGTAAACTAGCAGCCACCGCAGTTGCTGAAGCAACTTAAGCTTCTTATTACCACAAATTGATATTTACTGCCAGCTTATGGTTTGGGGTTTAAATAGCTTTTTAAGGATGGGGGAAAAGAGTAAAGCAGTGAGTGAAACAACACACAGCAACGTTCTCTGGATCATCAGCTTTTTGTTTTTTATTCGTTTTTTTTTTTTTTTTGTAACTTCTTTTTATGCTCTTGTGGGTAGGGTTGCGACGGTTTTTTTTACAGCTTTTATGTTTTTGTAATTATTAAATTTAATTAATCAAACTTTGTCTCCGTGGAATTGAAATGCGGATTTCAGAGAAAAAAAATTTCGTGACTGACATATATGTATGTGCCTCACAAAGTCACAACCTCATGGGCTGCCACCGAAAACAATGACAATGTCACTTTTCATAAGCACATTTTGTTACAGGCTTACACCTAATAACTGTGTTAATAATAACTTAAAAATTGATTAAAAAAAATATGGAGTGAAAATATGTATGTACGCGTATCTTCCCTAGTTATACAATACTTTTGGTTTTGCCGAATTTTCTCGAAAATGCCTATTACTACGTTTTAAGCTTTTACTTAAATGTTTTTAAATTTTAGTTATATGTTCTTATAATGAGTTTAATTATGAAAAGTTGTTGTGTCTTTGCTATTTTTAGCTCAAAAACATTGAAAATTTTGTCAAAAACCTTAAGAAAGTATGGCAACCTTCTTTCTGTCTGCATACCTCAGACTAAAATCGTATTTGCTTAAATGATATCCTTGTATTCCGGGCAACATAATTTAATTCACTTAAATACGTCGTCATCATCGTTGGAGTCGAAGTCGTCTTCTGTTTTGTTTTGGGTTTTTTTGTATTTTCTGGTGCAACAAAAAAAAGAAAGAGGTTAACGTCCTTGTTGAGATTGTTTTTCATTTTATATTATATGTATAGGTAGTTGTTTTATTTTTGTATAATTTCTTAGATTTGTTTTCTTCTTTAAGGTCGAATACAAAAACCAACAGTAGCACCTACCTAGTAGCAGAAAACTACTACTACACTAAAAGCTTATGAATTGAGGTGAAAACACTTTGAAGTGGTTTTTCTCTTCGCTAGACAAAGGACTATTTTTTGTGATTAATATTTTTTTTATTTTTTTTGTCGTACAAATTTTTTAAAGAATATTATTTAATTTAAATTTACGTGGAATTCACTGTGTATACCCGCTGTCTTTTTGAAATTTAGTTTCTTAGTGGAATGGAAACAAAAAGGAACTGAAAAATTCTGAAAGACAAAGTTGAAGTAATTTTCAAGGTATTTTCTTTAATGTCGATTTCAAGTGTAATGTCCTTTGGTAAAAATGGGATTTTAATTAATAGAAACACACAAATTATTGTTTCAAAAAATATTAAAATTTATTATATCCTTTAGTCTGCTCTTCTTTTTGAATCTTCGTTAAGTTTTGACAAATTGTAAGTTTCGATAACTTAGAGATACAGGATAAGTGCTGCCAAGTTGTGTATATTTTACATAACATAAGAATTTTAATAATTTTTTCGACATGGTTTTTGTGAATTTTCTGAAGACCACCTTTTTAAAGTTTTGCAATTTTTCCATCCATTGACCTGTCTATGTTTTTCCTGTTCGTTCTCTTCATCCATTCTGCTATCAAAGTATCGCTCTTGATTTTTAAGTCTTAAAAAATAATCAAGGTAGTTTTTTCTCAGTAAAACTATTTTCTGATAGTTCCTTCTCATTCTCTTCGCTGACAGTTTATAAACAGAAAATGCTTAGGGGCCCATCTACATATTAAGTAAATTTATTATATTTTCAAATTTATTCGAAAGTTATTTTCGATGTTAATTTAGAATGTCATGAATTTAAGTTATCTTAGCTCTGCCAACTTTTTTTTACTAAATTTTTTACTACTGATTCGATTTTCGTTTTTTAGTACTCGCAATACAAAATCACAAATTGGTGATATTCTGAATCTTAACATTTTTATTGAAGAATCAAAAACAAAGTTTGTCCTCAGTAATGACATAATCAATAATTTTATATAGAATATCAAAAAAAAAAATAATAGTTTTGAAAATATTCTTCGTACTTACGGGAACTAGCTAAGAAAATTATTACAATTTTCATTCTATCAAGTTTCTCGTTGCTTTTTCGCTAAGTTTAATAGCTAATCAATTTGTGTTCGATGTCATAATTCCAAGTAAACGATTTACTCCAATTTTTAATCAAGCATCAACTCTGATTTTTAATATCTAAAGACAAAAGAATTGATTTTAAAAGAGTTAGAAATACAGAATAGTTTTTCGTTGTTTTATCGTTAAGTTTTGACAGTTAATCAAAAGTCATTTAATTCAGTTATGCCAAATAATGGAATTTCACTTAAAAAAATTTTGTTAATGTTGGTCAGTTCTAACTTTAAAACATCAATAGACAAAACAATATTTATGTTACAAAAAAAAATAAAAACAAATAATAAATATATGTATAGGTAACAATATTATAAAATTTTGTTTTGTTTGTATTAAATCAATCACAATGAAAGTACATAGTCTTTGTTTTGTGTTAATGTTTTGTAGAAGTACTTTAAAAAAAAAACAACCACAAAGTAATCAATCCCTCATCTTAGACAATAAAATCGCAAATTAAACTTTCATAATTATAATAAAACAAATTTGTTTGTTATCGAATGCCACGTATCAAAAATATCTGTTTTAATTGCTTTAATCCTTTGAAACGTATATACATTACATATATACAGCGCATGAATAGTTAAGTTTGTTTTACAAATAAAAAAAAAAACTGATCTCGGGTAATGGGTTCTTTTTTTCATATTACAACTCATTTACATAAATTATACTACTTGCATTTGCTGTAATAAAATGACAAACTTTTTTATTAACCAACCGAAATATAGCTTTTCTTCAAAAAAAAAAATTAAAAAAAAATTAAGAATTTTTAGATAGGTGATAAAACATTTGCTCGAATTTGTTGTTTCTTAATGATTGTTTTTTTGTCGGTAAATCAATTTTTAAGACAAATTTTGTTTCAACCTTAATTAATTTAGTTTCCTCTTCCGGTGGATGTTCTTGAGTCTTGTATTAATACTATAAATAGAAAATCAAATAAGAAAGAATTACATTTAACGTTTAATAACTGCATTTTATTGCAAATAAAAATAAATACTTAGCCTAAAAGTATGCATTGATTATCAGTAAAAATTAATATTTTGAAAAAAAAGAACGTTGCAAGCACTTAATTTTTCTTGATCTATTCTTTAGAGCTTTATTACTTGTGTGTGTGTCAGACCTAAAATTTGTTCATGTTGCATTAAGAAAAGCAAGGATTTTTTTTTTTAATTAAAAAAAAAAAACTATTTTAATTCAAAATAGCTTTTTACGGCCTTTAGTCCACAAAAATTTAGGCGTTTCGTCCCGGCGATCTCACTTGGACTCATCAGTTGACTAGTGAGGACCTTGTCAATACGCAATTTTTGATAAGTTCAGTATAGTGCTAAGTCTTCTACTTGGCTGATGTATTTCAGTAGTATATAGAGTTTGTATTATTAAAAAAAAAACCTTCTTATAAACAATGCCAGGCCACGGGCAAAAAACAAAAACAAAAACTTCCAATTTAATGACTAGGAATTCTAGTCTTGTTGGATATAGTTCACACTAGATATTCGTCATGAAATCTATGTTAGATGGACTGAACTTATCAAAAATTGCGTATTGACAAGGTCCTCACTAGTCAACTGATGAGTCCAAGTGAGATCGCCGGGACGAAACGCCTAAATTTTTGTGGACTAAAGGCCGTAAAAAGCTATTTTGAATCAATAATTCAACAAGTCCAATTAAATAGTGCTAAGTCTTCTACTTGGCTGATGTATTTCAGTAGTATATAGAGTTTGTATTATTAAAAAAAAAAAAACCTTCTTATAAACAATGCCAGGCCACGGGCAAAAAACAAAAACAAAAACTTCCAATTTAATGACTAGGAATTCTAGTCTTGTTGGATATAGTTCACACTAGATATTCGTCATGAAATCTATGTTAGATGGACTGAACTTATCAAAAATTGCGTATTGACAAGGTCCTCACTAGTCAACTGATGAGTCCAAGTGAGATCGCCGGGACGAAACGCCTAAATTTTTGTGGACTAAAGGCCGTAAAAAGCTATTTTGAATCAATAATTCAACAAGTCCAATTAAATAGTGCTAAGTCTTCTACTTGGCTGATGTATTTCAGTAGTATATAGAGTTTGTATTATTAAAAAAAAAAAAAAACCTTCTTAAAAACTATTTTAAGTTAATATAGAAATTATTTATTTATTAACTTTCTGTCTTACGCAATGTATTTTGCCAGAAAATGAATTTTCTAATTTTAGACCAATAGAGATGAATATAAAATTGGAATCAAAATTCTTTTCCACCAACTCTCTGAAGTAATTAAAGACAATTTTATTTTTTTTCTATTTTATTTTTTTTATATTTAGTGAACTATAGTTATAAAATTAAAGACTTGTATTTTTATGGAAACAAAAGTCTATTAGCAACGTATGAGGTTGAAATGTATATATACATATATGTGAACCAACGGGCATTATATGCAAGGTAAGAATATTGATCATTTGCACGAAACGTTATAAAAAATTTTAATCTACATAATTATATGTATCGTAATTTAAAATATTTCTTAGATTTAGTTTCTCTTTTTTATGAGTACAAAATTACTCATTAAATATTGTTTTCAATGAATCCATTCTCATAATTCAAATGCAAATGCCCTACATGCTACACTGCGTAAAATTGAATAAGTTCTTTTTGAAATTGATTTTCAGAATCAAGAATTCATTTAATCCTCTTAAAGTATGCAATGAAATTTAAAACAATTATAAAAAAACCTAATGACCCACGTTTTGCTAGGGTGATCTTTTTAAAAGCAATTTAGTGATTCTTAAAATTTTTCTCAAATAACCAAAATTCTAAAATAAAAATTTTATTTTCAATAAAGTGATAGCTTTAAAATTACTCTGGGCGCCTTAAAATATGCGATATTTCAAATGATTATGATAAATTAATTTTTGGTATTATTTTAATTTTTTAAAGTGTGACTGTTTCTTTTCAAGTTTTCAAAAAGTTATGAGAATATTAAACTTAACTGTAATTACTCGCTTAAACGTTTAAAAGAGCTCTCGGAAATTACAACAAAAATTTCATTCATATTTACTGTTTTTTTGGAAAGAAATTTCACGCTTGTACAAATAGAACAGTACAAATAAAACAGTAACACTATCAGGTATTCCAGTATATTTCTTCTTTTTCCATAATTCGCAAGTGCAAAATTCAGATATTCAAAATAAAAGAACATTCGAATATGTATAGAATAAATTCATTTAATCCAAGTTTGATAATTTTCTAAATATATTCCATCCTAGCAGAGATTGTTCTCATATTTAATTAAAAACAACATACACTTAATCGATGATTTTTTAATTTAAATACGATAAATGCTAAAACATCTGAATTGTATTTTAAGTCCTTCTCTTCCAACCACATGTTATTCTCTTCTTTTATTTGAAATAACAAATCTGAAAATAGAGTTGATCCATTTCAAAGTCAATTGTGGTATACTCGTATGTACCAACTTTTTTCGCGTACATACAAATAAAGTGGTGTTGAGTACAGATACTACTGCTAAAACAGTTTGAGCAAAGACTATCTCTTTTATTATATTTAATTGATTTCTATTCTTGGTTCAATCAACATTCCACCATTCCACCAAATGATCCAATTATGTATAGAAGTAAATCAAGAGTTCTCTTTATAAATTAAAAAAAAATAAACAAGGAAAAAGGAAAAAGGAATGACGTATAAGGAGTGTGCTCTAGACAGCTAAAGTAGTAATACATAGAGAAGTGATAAACACAACAACAAAAAATCCATTAAAAATAACTATATAGTCGTTTCAGTGTTAATTGACTTGTGAATTCTTAAGGTGGTTCGTATTGTTTGAAAATACTTCTTTTTTTCTCAACGTTTGTGTGTGTTTCAGTTTTTATAAAGGACTCCATTAGACTTAAAATTACAAAATAGTGTACTCTGACAAACTATACAGATTCTACTGCAACAAACTTTATCTATAAAGAGAAAGAGAGAGAGTTAGGATAGTGTATGTAAGATACTATGACAGCTTAACCTAATTGCAGTCAAGTAATGGGTATCCTTATTAAGTAGTTTTATGTTCGAAATAAAAAAAGGAAAAGAGAAACTAAAATAAAGAAAGATATTAATTAAAAGCAAAAAAAACATAAAATTTCGCGGTGAAAGAGGGTGATAGCGAAAGATTAGAGCTGAAGAACCACTCAAGCTATCAGGATCTTGACAATGAAATTTAATTCACAGCTAGGGATTTTTCGAAGTAGTTTTTATTTTAATTGTATACATTCAATGATGCTGTGCAAATTCATTGTAGTGAACATCTAAGGTTAATTCTTAAGAAAAACCAATTTCACACAGAAATATCCGACCTTAACACTAAAACAGCGAATAAAACATTTTCAAATTTAACAATAAAATCTCTTTCATAAAATGTTCATGTAATTCTGTAATTCATGTAAATTGAGATATAACAAAGTTTTTATCTGTCTGAATTTGGAAACGTTCTGCTTACTATATTTGTAGTTAATTTTGAAGGATACCCAAACTTTCCAAACCTCCTAAGGTTTTAAACAGTTTTTAGTTTATATTTTTTTAAAGACCAAGTATTCATTCCAAACGTTTACATTTCTTGTAAATTTATCTCCTTATGCAATTGCATAATGGACAATGAACATCTTCCATCATCCCAACTGTGTTGTATCTAGCTCAATGTGTATTCATTGGAACAAGGATGATTTTAAATGTGTAGGCAGCAAAAACTAATTAAAAATAAAACATTCATTTTCAGTTTATGTTAAAAGCGATTGAGATTCTGCAAGGTTGAGAGCGGGTGGGGGGGGGGGTCTTGAAGTGGAATACCTGAAGGAAAACCCTCGTTCATTCATGTCTATATGAAAATGTCCTGAACTTTCACTTTGGCATTATAATGTTATGGAAACAATTCCCATTCATTCCTACATACATATATCCTTAAGGCCAACTTTCCTCTTCATTCATTCAAACACTCCCCTCCTTCTCCTTCATCTCCGCCTTCTGCTGTTACATTTCTTTGCCAATACCCTTGTTGAAAAACAACATCAACATTGTTTTACAAGACTTTTATCTCGTTTAAATGAGAAACGGATATTATCGTGTCGTCGACGACGAAAAAAGCTGTAGGTATGTAGGTGTACGTATATATAGTTGTAAATGTTTGAATGTACATAGGATCTATTGGGGATAAAAAAAGTCCTTGTTATACGTTCATAGGTAACAAGAAAATCTCGTTACGCCACAAGGATTGTCATTAGACTTTTCAAAACCCCCATAGCGACGAAAAACAAATCCAAGAACTTTTCAAATAAAAAACAAAAAACATCAAAAAAAATACGAAGGTACAAAAAATGGGCACGTACGTTTCGGAATTAGGAGAAACTTCCGACCGACCGACGACGACGACGTTATCCATTGCTAAGGAGTGTAAAAATGTTTAATTCGATTTTTTAATTGACAAAGATGGGAAGCAAGAAAATAAAAAAAATAAAAATAAAATTAAATGAAATCGAATATTTGGAACAAATTTACCTTTGAAATCTATTTAATTGAAAAAATAATGTTTTTTTTTTTTTAAAAGACTCTTGGTTTTAGTGCATATTTTGAGGCGATTCTTTTTTTCTTCAGATATTGGAAGATAATAGTTATTGTAAAGCATTTATTTTTTTTTTATTTCTTAAATGGTTTTCTATAAGAAGAATATAAATTGTTTTTTTATTTAGATTTTACTTCAAGTTTAAATGTTGTTAGGTTATTTTTCATTTTATATATTTTGAGATATTTTTTTTTTATACTTAATAAAAGATTATTCAAGCCCCAACTAAATACATTTTTTTTTTTTGAAATAAAACTTTAAGCAAACATTGAGTTATTGACAGTTTGCCTAAGCATAAAAAAACAGATATAAAGAAGGTCTTTCAAATTAAGTTCTTTCCCTCAAACGTAAGGCTTTTTAAGTATTCTAGAATGACTTTGGTGAAAGTCTTTTAATTGCAACCTGCACTAGTTAGAAGGAATGAAAGAATAGGAAAGAATTTTTGTTGGCACATGTGTACTGAGAAATAAGGTGTTTTTTTATCTCATGAAATCCCACAGGTGGCGTTCAGTTTAAATTGAGGGTATATACTCAAAATTGCTGCCTAGAGTGGGTCTCTAACCCACACCTTTAAGTTAGGAGTCAAGCAAAAATTAATAGAGTTTCTGTAAATAAATCCATTCATTGAGTAAACATCAATATGCAGGGAAAAATAAAATTTCAAAGTCAAAGTCGAAGTCGAAGAGAACACCTTTCACTTTGAAGTTTGAATTGTCTCTTAAGATGACTGCATTCAAGCGGGTTCTTACACTCATAAAACTGATAAGTAAATTTTTTTACAGATGGAAATTATTTATAATTTTGTTTGAAGTTTGAGTTACGTGATAAGCTATCAACATATTTTTGAAGCTTAAAGAAATTAAGTCTATTGACTAAAACATGAAGTAAGAGATTGTATCTCTTTTAAAAAACACATACATATAATATAACTACTATTTATTTCTTTAATTTAAAACATTGCAACTATGCAAGTTCAAAAATTTGAATAAAACATCACATGTAAATATAAACCAGGTATTACATGCAAACTGAACTTCCATAATTTCAAAAAATAAAAAAAAAATTGAAAACTAAGAAGAGATTAATAAATTTCATAATTTTATTAACTTCACATATAATTTATCGATTTTATTTATTCATATTTCATATAACAATTCAATAATATTTTAATTGGCTGTAACTATAAATAAGTTTTGAAATCTCATCAATATTCAAAACAAAATGAATTGCTAGAATTTCATTATGTTTTCTTGTTAAAAGGATTGCAAATCATCAGCATGTACTGTACAGTCGTTAAAAAAAAAAAACAATCCAATGCATTGTAATTAAATATCTTCAAAATTGTTTTATTGAATTTTAAAATATATATGTATATCCGTATATACGAGTATGAAGAGATGTACATACTTTACATATAAATGTTATGGTCATAAGCTGAGCAAAAAAAAAAAAACATTTTTAAAGATACACTTGATTGTAAAATTTTGTTGGAAAGTATCCAACAAAAATGCATATTCGACGAGGCACGATGCAACTAAACAAGAGAATAGTGCCATCATACCTAACCCTTAAAAACCACATATTCTATACATCGTCGTTCCATATTAAAATAATATAGCATAGAACGTTCGACGAGTACTGGTTTATAGAATGGCCTTATAATGATTGCACTGCTGTTACAATGCTGCTGCTGCTGCAGCAGTGTGTTGCAAGAAGAATATAAAATTTCAAAATTCAATAGCCTCTATACAAAACTACCCCTCACGTAATTACCATATCACTCTAACTCCCACCTGCAAAAATATTTGTATCTATATGTTCACATCTACGTATATGATATAAAATTTTCTGCATAATGGATGCATGTACAGCTATATATTATGTATCTATAGTAATTTCAAAAATAGCCTTTTAAATTGAACTTCCCATTTCTGGTTCGAGAGGTTACACTGTTTAACTGTCAGTATGGCTCTATATAGAGAGTGGTCGACCGCAAACTTTTTTTGTTTTTAACCTGAGGTCACAATATCGTATTGGACTAATCGCCCGTCACTGTTTGGGGTCACATAAAGCAACTCGAATGTATTCTCTTCATAAATAAAACTTATATTCCAAACTAACAACTCGTATTGTAGGCACATAATGGAACTCTATATATGAGAGACACACGCTGCTGTAAAATGCAATTTAAAATTGAAATTCTCCAATTCTCGGGCTCCTCTAGTTTGAAATTTATCGGGTTCACAAAACATTTTGGGAAAATTATATAAATTTAAATATTTGTCATACCATGTTGGCACAGAGAGACAGAGAGAGAGAGTAATATAGAATGTGGTCGTCGAATGGATTTAATGGGATGTTCACAAAATATGTATACGACACCGAAACAGCCTACGAATGAGTTTGAAGGGTACGTACCTACCTAACATCTGTTAAAAGTGCACAGATTCGTAAAATGTAGTACAATTGGGTTATTGTGACAACATTGAAGGGATATTTTAAATTACCCTATGTTTTTACTGAAATTATTCAGCCCAGAGGACCAATTTATGTTGAAGGCTGTTGATTTTTTTAGAAGTGAAATAAATGGTCGTACTCTAAGAGCAGGCTATGTCCTTCTAATAAAAAATATTTAATTTGAGCTTATAGTAAAAAAATTAAATTATAAAGCCACCGAAAAGGTAGTACATCTGCCTAATTCGCTAATATACCAACATTTGTAAGCTTAAACAAATTGTTATTTCATTAAACTTAAAAAATTTACAACATTGAAGTCAAAGCCCCATTTTCAGTTCAAACTTTTCAAATTTAAAACAAAAAGTAGAAAATTATTTTTTTTAAATTTGAACGCAAGTTCGTGCGACTCATCAATGCACTTTATTTTGATTTGTTTTTAATTCAAATCTACTATTTTTGTTTTTTTTTTTTTTAACTGTTGCTGGGGTAGATTTTTGAGATGAAAAGATTTTATCATGTAAATCGTGCGAGTGAGGATACCAACATTGCGAAATTGAGGGATCCATAAATTAACTATACCACAAAAGCTTTTGCAATGCAACTTTATAGAGTTTTAAATTATACCACTATAGTACATTCCGCTAGCTAGCTAGCTAGGTATATAAATTTGAAACTAGAGAAGAGATTTGATGATATGGTAATTGAAACAAATGACAACATGACATTCTACATGATTATTTGTGGTTTCAAATGATCGGATATGCATATAAAACCGACAAGAGAATGTGCTCCGGAAGTTTGATTATTATTAAGGATTTGAAAAAGAGTTTTTAATGCGGACGCGAAAAAAAAGAACTATGGACACAGCATAATATTTTAGATGGATTCGTGGTTAGAATTTGAATTGGAAATGATGAAAACTAAAGTGATTAGCTTTAGTGATATAAATATAAATAATTAATTTATTCTTGTTTTGTTTAACAAAAAAAACACTCAAAAAAACTGGATCTTGCATTTTACTGATATGTCAAAATAATTTTGTTTTTGAAAGTGACAGATGGAATTTTTACCAACAGCTTGATTTTCTACTTGTTTTTCACCTAAATATTAGAATCATGAAACACATCAAAAACCGGATGAAAATAGAAAGACGTTATGTTCACACATCTTGTGACATCTGTCAAAATTTTATATTAATCTTATTTAAAGCTTAACTCACCAAATTCAATAAGTTAACACGAGATCTAAGTTTACCGGGATGATCTCGCACTGAAAAATTGGACCTCAGTGAGTCAAAATTTAAATTTAAAAAGTTGAAAATGAAAGGAAGCAAAGGCTTGATTTAATTAACTCCCTGATACCTGAATTTTTCAATTTGTTAATAAATACAAGTCCTTTTTAAAAGACAATAAATTAAATGAAAAAAAAAATATATGTGTATAATTTTTTTCTGTCCCATTGTCCGTCCGATAATTTGAAAAATTTAAAATTTAAATAATTTTTTTTTCTAGTATTTTTTACTCTTTACATAAAAATAAAAATAAAACATATTTAATACAAATTTACTAATCTATTACATTTCTTTCTTTTTTTAATTAAAACAAAATATCATAATCAATTAAAAAAAAAACACCAACAAAACAAACTCAATGAATTAAAAATCAAAATTAGGTGAACAATGCAACAGCTCGTGTACAAACCAAAAAAGTGCCAACAGTTCCAAATGGTAAGTTTAATAAAAAAAAAAAACAAATTATTGGATATTTTAACATTTTATTTGTAATATTTTTTTTGTCAATTGCTTATCAGCTTAGTTTAAAAAAAAATAATATAAATATATATAAATCCTTAAATTTATTGCATTTTTTTATATAAATTTTTAAGAAAATATTTACTATATAATATATAATTTATTTTTGTAATTTGAGTTTGCTTTTAATGCTTGAACTTGTCTTTTATTCCCCAATATAATATTTTATTATTATTTATATTGTTGTTATGGTTTACAAAATTACAAATCTATAGTTGAATTATTATCCTATTACATAGGATACAAATTTAATTATAGTTGATGGAGTAATAATCTTACAAAATTATGGACAAACATTTTATTTTTATGTTTAATATTTTTATACTTAACGGTATGTGAATTTTTTTAATTTAATATTTATTCTTACATAGTAAATATTTGTTTATGCTAAATTATAAAAATTATTTTATATATGCATCAAACATTTATCATCAAGTATTTAAATTTATCCATTAACTTGCTGCACACTTTTAACTAAACTAAAGCTATTTGTATGAAGCTTCTTAAGATAAGGTGTTTTTTTAAATATTTTTTTCTTAAATATTAATATTAATTTTAAATAACACAGCATTAATAATGTGGGTGCATCGTTACCATGGGTAGGGAAAAATGATCTATGTATGTATGTAAGTCATCCAACGCAGCAAACCAACGTCGAAACAGGCATATACAGATACATATAAAGGATGCCCCATAATTCACGCAAGAAAACCAATAGATTTTGTATAGTTTAAAATGCAACAAAGCCACTGCTGTGGTTAACTGCATAAGCTTCAGCAAGTGCGAATGGACCTTTATTATCTATAATCTATTACATATAGAGAAGAACTGACAGATATACGAGTAATTACAATAAAACTTGTCATAAAACCCTCCAGCAATTTGTTTTCACCTCCATGCTAAATTATTGTAAATGTGATGGACATCGTTTATCGAGATTTTTGCAATACCACTAGAATTTTTTGACAATATCAGTAGTCGAAGACATTGTTGGCCGTTAATCATCCTCGATCGACGCACGACAACATTTAAATTCTACCGCTTTATTGCTTTATTTTTAAACGTCAAAAACCAAAGAGTAGTTTCCGTTTTTACGAGATCACAACTCATTTTTGTATTCCTGTCGGAGTCAACCCTTTCAAAACGAGTTTCAATTTTATGCATTTCACGATAATGACAAATATAAATTTAGTTATTTAAAATGATTGTGACATAAAAAAATACAACAAAAAAAAACACATGAATCTGAAAATTTGAAAAACGCCATCTAAACATTGATTTTTTAAATGATTATTTATAAACCCCTATGTTTCCGGAAAAGAAGTATTCAACTACTAAGGAACAAATTCAAAACTAAATGCTTTTTTATAGAATACATACTTTTAAAAAAAAAGTCTAGAGCAATTATTCTTATCTGTTTCATTTCCATATATTTATTTAAATATTCTTAGTGGCCACACATGATAATACATCTATGAGTCAAGAGATCAAGTTGTTTCTATTTCTATTCAAATTGTGGTTATAAGCGCTTAGTATTCACTCAATCACGATTAAGAAGCTAATTAAAACAAATCACTAACAATGATTCCAATAATAATAATAATGAATCAATTTATTTTCTCTCGCATTTAATTAAGCTGCTTGATCATAGAATTACGGAAATCTTAAAAGCAATCGATGCTTGTTTGTTTGTTTTTTCTTGTTTCTTAAGCAAAAAGTTAAGAGCCATTATTATAATAATAACTGTTGTAGTTAATAAGATATTATCTGAATACTAAAACTTATAAGTCATATTTTTGAGCTTCTTGTGTTTTGTGCATTAAACTTTTGTGGCAGAAGTTCTGGCTGATAACTTCAACTAAAAATTACCTGGGTATCACTTTTGATTTCCATACGATTTCTACAAAATATGTATATTGACCAATTAATTAAGATAATAATATAATTACTTTTCTCCAATTTGCTATTAAATAAACTTGTATTTAACTCCCTCTCATTACTGACTTCATGCTTAGGTTATAGAAGAAATTAATTGATTTTTTAATATCTCTTTACATTTTGTATCTTCTCATATACTCTAAGCATCTTAAAATATCTATGAATATTTATAATAAGCCTTAAAATTTATGGTTTTATTACGCACCCTTCCGAAGCTTATATTTATATGTACTCAAAAACAAACTAATTTCAAAATTATACATATCAAGCCGTTTATTAAGTGCTTTGTCCTTCATAGTCAAATATCATAAAATTACCATACTGGACCCGTTTTTCCCTTGGCTATTTATTAATATAAAAGTCCATCCGATATTATAGTTAATACCGCACAACCTAAAAGACTTAACAATATAAATATTCGAATCATAATCACTGCAATTCCGGTTCGGTAAATTGTTTTCTTTTCCAGTCCTACGAGAGTAGCTACACTGGTCCTGATATAATAAATATGTTGGATCTTAATTACAAAACGACATTCAATTAATTTCCCCTAGCCATCAAACATTACACACTCAGCTCTAAATTGTTATGAACCTTAACTTAGCTAAAAACCCAGAACCTCCTCTTGTGGAAAATAATAGCCAATTTCCCTTTGACAATAGCCTGGCCAAGGAGGCGATGTTCTATGTCCGATATATATCCTATATATATATATATATAAATGGAAAAAACAAATGGCACCCTGAAAATCCCAAATAAGCCATGTTTAACTATGACATCCCGCAATCAGACCTCCTCAAAAGTTTACATAAAAGGATTCATGCATCAATGCGCTCATTAACAGTTTTATCTATACTTTATGATTCTGTGTTAGTGTGTGTATGTGTGTATGTGTTTGCCAATGGCGTACCGAATAAAATCGAAGGCAAAAGCAATTTGCATGGAACATCGTCGTCGTCGTCGTTGTAGTCGGTCCAACCTGAATAAGGGCTCATAGCCCCCCAGCCCCCTCAGGGTAAGGACATCCAAACAATTATTTTTTTGTGTGTCTGGCATCTGCGTTTGCTTGCAAAAAGGATACATTTTGCTAAAAAGGAAATGAAATCATTTCCATTTCGCATTTCTCATCTGACAGGATGAGGAAGATTTGAAATCAGCCATTTTTGTTTATTTTTTCCTTCACTTCCTCTGATGATTAAATTATTAGTGAGCTCAAAATTTTATAATTTGAATTTAAAACAGGACACACACCACCAAACACACACAGAAACAAAAACAAACACAAAATTTGATCGTTGTTGTTTTATTCAAATTATGTTTTGTTTGCATTTGTATATTTTGCCACGCGTGGCTTAAAATTCCGCGAAGCCATGCGGAGTTTTATTGAAATTAATTTGCGTTTAAAATTATGATGATGGTGTGGGAGCCTAATTAAAAGTGTTTCCGGTCGTCACGTCATTTTTGTTGTTGTTTTTATCATTCGTATAATTATATAGTAAATTATCAAATTATTAATGCCTGGCGCACAATTTTTTATTTCATTTTTTGTTTGTAAAATATTTACATAAATTTAAGGTGTTTTTTTTTTTTATTCTTATAGGAAGCATGTGGTTGGAAATTTTTAATGACAAACTTAATGGGTTTTTAGGGTTTTGATATTTTGTGCAGCAAGTTAATAGAATTGATATATAGCTTAATTTTTGTTTATGGTAATTTATTATGGCTTAAATTATTTTATATATGGATGGTAGGTAAGCTTATAGATTTTATTGATTTTTTGGTTCAGTTGATGGTTTTCTAAAAAGGACGATGCAGTGGTTTTTCGCTACTTTAATTGGATTTATATAAATATAAACAGCTTAGATTTTGTAATCCTATTTAATTAATGTCAATATTTGATAAGGTATAATTAATGCTTCAATATTTGACGTACTGTCATTAAAAGGTTTATTTTAAATGACATTGTCGTATAATAGAAAAATCGTTTGTTTTTTAATATAATTGCTATAGGGGCGTTCAAAATATTTAAAAAACTGACACGTGTTTTTGATACTGATTTAATGTAAAAGTCGTTCTGAACAAGCTAAATGTCTGACATACACGTCAAAATTATGCCTAACAATTGAATTATTATGGAATATTGTATTTTGTGTCTGTCAGATGCGTTTCAGAAATTTAAAAATTCAAGCTTTTGAATTTGGATTTTAAGTCAGAGCAGTTTTTAGAGAACTATATACGCATGCCAGATGGGTTCTGAATGAATTTTAAATATTGATTTAATAAGCAAGCATTATTTGGTCCAACAGATGCGATTACGCAGCTTTTTTTCGAATATTGATTTTTTTCGTCCAACTTTTTGTCTGGCAATTGTTATTAAGAAAAGTCAAAAATCGCTCTTAATGAACTTAATATACATATTTATATGTCTTCCAGCTTTAAAGATTTATGAAACCAACTTAATGCATGCCAGACGCATTTTAAGTTTGCGAAAAAAATTTCTGTGAATATTTATTTATTTGTCTAATTGTTTGCTAGCCAAATTCCGTTACTATTGAAGATCCATTTTTTTGGATACTCATTCAATGCCGTTCTTTACAAACTTAATGTCTGCCAGACGTCTTAAAAGTTAAAAATATGATTTTTGAATATTAATTTATTGGTTTAATTTTTCGTTAAACCAATTTCAAGTTTTAGAATTTTCAAATAATGCCGTTTTTACGAACTAATTACGTGCTAGACGAGTTCAAAATTTGTGAAAATTAGAACTTTCGAATATCGTTTTTAGTCATCCAATCTTAGATCTGTCATATATGCGTTTAAGAATTGCGTAAACCATTTTCTTTTTAATTCTGATTCTATTTAAAAGTATTTTTTTACTTCTGCCAGACGTGTTTAAAATGTACGAAAAGATTTTACCCGTGGTCATTTAAAATTGATTCGATGGGTTCTTGAGCAAAGCTTAATTAATATTGGTAATATTTTTTTGGTTATATTTCGTACCCAAAATAAAGATTTTGATTTGGAAATTTTGAGTTTAAAATATTTAATGTAATATTTAAATCTAAAAACTGAATAAATTAATGAAAAATCACTGACCTTTGGAGAACCGATGTAAACCCTGCAACCAATATAGTTAATTTTTTTTATTATTATTTGCTTAGAATCAAAAATATCACTTAAGTTGAGTAAAATTAATAAACTGTTGTATGTAAAAAAGAAAAAAACCATCGACGAAAAATTTGTTATTTGCTTGTTCAAGAATAAATTAAAAAAAAAACTGTTCCTTGCGCTTAGAACGACATCCAACGTTCATTTATTATATTAATTTTAATTTTAAAAATAAAAATAGAAAAAAAAACAATTCATTTAAACATACCTTATTACCTTCAAATAAATTTTAATTTTATTTATGATTTTTTTTTTCTTCTTAATTTTTTTTTCCATTTTTATCTTCGTTGATCACCTTACATCAGTTTGTCTAACAAAAGAAGGTGCCGTTGCGGCTCCAGCTCTAGGTGAGCAAAACAAACAACAATATTACTGTAATTCAATTTTGTTATTCTTAGAATGAAATCAAAAATTAAAAAAATGAAACTAAAAACATAAAATGCTAATGAATTAATTTACTAAATTTATTAACACAGAATATATAATGTAGCTTATAATATATAAATTTATATAGTAAAAATATACATTTTATATTATTGTAGGTTTTATGTTTAAGGTGAATGATTACATTCATTTAAATTGTTTTAGGCATGTGCATCCTCTCAAATTTTCAAAGCACGCAACATATATTTAAAAAAAAAAAGAATGGAAATGGTACTAAGCATGAATTAGGATTTATCTGTATAATTTCAAAATATATTATATAAGTACAAATGGTGAAGGTAGTAGTTGTACTCGTATTTGATTATAATAAAAACACATTTGTGACTACCAGTGGAAAGCTTTAAGGGAAATTAAAATATGTTACATATTTTAGAGAAATTGATTTAATTAATGCCATAACATGACGTCAATTAAGGCGTAGAGAAGAGGTTACAGGCTTCCTAATTGAACCTAACATTTAGGAGAAAAAAAATAATACCCTCCCTTGAATCAAATGTTATTGTTTAATTTGTTTTATTTTATTCCTTTTATTTAATTTGTTATAATTATAAATTCTGTTTCAATGCAAATTGCGAAGTAATACATGTTGCATAGTTTTAGGGTATTTAATTTAATAACTTTCAAACAGACAGTTTTCAGTGTGAGATGATCATCCGTGTTGCGGAGTAAAATTCAAGTTATCATCACACAAAATTTGGTGAATTAACACCAAAACTAGGGTAAATTCGTACTGAAAATCTAGGCCTAAGAACATTATGGCATTGATAAGAATTACTGTACAAATTCCCGGTTTTGTCTCGCTAGGGTAAATTCGTACTGAAAATCTAGGCCTAAGAACATTATGGCATAGATAAGAATTACTGTACGAATTCCCGGTTTTGTCTTGCTGAAAAGAAAAATATGGTTAAAGATCAAATTTAGTTGCATATTTTCAGGCCTTATTACAATTTTTAGTTTAATTGGTAAAAGTTAAAGTTAAAATGAAAGTAAAGCTTTTATTATTTTGTTTTTCTTAAAAGTTTCCCCTAATTCAATGTTGTCAAACGAAAAAATAAATTGCAAGCATTGATTCTTTTGCACTAAATTGTTTTTTCCTATCATTTGAATTTTTTGTAAAAAAAAAAAAAAAAAAAAAACGAAGATTCCTCAAAAAAAAAAATATTTTCTACTTAAATAGATTGCGAGTTTCGAAAATTCAATTTGATACTTTCAAATGCTCACATAAAAACCTACCTATTTGATGTCAAAAAAGACACAGATGCACATGATGTGTTGGTCTTATTTTTCAAGGAGATTAAGTCTTTTCATAAGAAATGACATTACGAATTCATTCTCGAAAGCAATATGACGCTTGGAAAGTGTCCTTAGAAATAAGTAGGTACAAAAAAATATAACGAAACTAAAGCAACATCAGTTTCAATTTAATCCTATCATATACTATGTTATACTTCTAATGCTGCTCTGCTGTTGCTGCTTTTTCTCATACTTCTGTAATATTCATATTTTTAACTTGAAGTTCTCTTGCAGTGCTCACATGAAAATTCGGTCTTAATCCACGTGTGCAACATATGTGCCACTATAACCAAACCTTGAAAACATACATATATGTATATGGTAGTTTGTTGATTCCAAGTTAAAGGTGCTCCTAAAACTTAACACCTTCCGTCGTCATCGTCGTCGTCGTTCGTCGTGCAAAAAAAAAAGGATAACTAGATGAGAAGAATTTTGCTACCAAAGCAACAGCATCAGCAGCAGTATAGTAGCAACGGCATCCATAGGGCAAAGAAGTTTTATGACGTTAGCAAAATCCACGGAAATTGTCCTTTTTGGGCTAATGCGATTTCCATATAATCCTTTTAGATCATATTTTAACTTTTCTCGGGGTATGTGAAAAGGATATCTCTAGAAGAGCTGCTATGTTACCGAGCTTAACTCTGGCAAAGTGCGGAGATGGAGAAAATGAAGTTGATTCAGGAAGCCTGTTAAAGTTTTGACGTTGAATAAATTTTTGCAGGTTTCCTTTTTTTTAGTTCTTTTTTCTCTCCGTTTCTTTCCTTTTCATTCTTTATTTGACATTTACATTGAAAGGATATATTTAACCAAATTCATCTATTACCTTCTAAAAAAATTAACTGAAAAAAATAAAGAGCACGATTTAGTTCTGAAAAATGTAATTTCCGAAACATTACTTATCTTTATTGATAGCTCCGTTAGGTATACTTTTCTTTTATTCTATTCAGAACTAGCTCTTTCTTAAAGAATTTTTGTCATTGAATTTACTGTTATTGATATGATTTTAAATTAAAAAGAAAGAAATAATTTATTTTTGAATTTAGTTAGGAAGAATTATGATTTTTATATAACGCCCCTTAAAGTATGCTACAAAATGCTTCAACTTTATTTCTCTTTTCTAATAAATTGCGTTCTTTCTAAAACACATATCTAAGAAATACCTATTCTATATAACTATAAGCTCAATAAACTCAATTTCTTATGCCCTTTCAAGAATATATAAAACAGATAGCAACTATTGTTTAGACTTACTGCATGGTTCCAGGATAACTGACTATTTTGTAATTAAGTACGTACTCTTATTTCTGAGTTTCTTGCGCTTTGAAACTATTTGCTTAGTTCTATATTATAAAGAAATAAATTAGGTATGCTATTCATGTTTCAATAAATTTCCATACAAATTTTGTTTTGTGCCCCTTCGAGTATACTACAAAATTTCAATGAAACTTATTTGTTATCTGTACAAATTAATATATCCTTTATCGCATCGTCTTTTTACGGAATATTTAAATATGAGAAACAATCGGAGTATATTCATAAAAATATTAAATATTTTCTATTACCCCTCCAGTATGCAGTATTATAAGGCTTAAAATGCTTTTTGAACATATTTTTAGGATGTAATTTGCAGAATTTAAGCAATATTTAATAGGTTCTATTTTAATTGGTTATGTTCTTTATTTAAAAAAAAATAAAATCTTGTAGTATAATTATTTAAGTAAAATAAGTTACGTAATATTAACCACATGTTGAATATTAGATAAATGTAATTAACTGCAAGTGAACGTTGAGATTTTAATTAACAAATTTATATGGATGCCTTTGAATGTAATTATGTATGTTAATAAAAAAAAACTCAATAATTGTATTCCAATTTTACCAAAAACTAATTTTCAACAAAAATTCTTTCTCTCTCTTTTTTCTACTTTGTTTCATGGATGACAGTTTGCGTTCAATGGCCAGAAGGTAAGTCATAATATAAAACATTGTTTATTTTATTAATTTCTTTTGTTATTAAGTTTATTTTTACTCAAGGGTTTCTTGGTATATTTTTTATTCAATAAAGATTAATAATAAAAAAAAAAAAACAAAACAGGGCAATGCTAACACTTTTCAGACTACCGTAGGCTTTAAAAGAAAACACTCAAAATTATTTATAAAAAAATGTAGATATTTTATTTGAAATTATAATTTTCAAAAAACAATCTTAATGTTTTATTTGAACTTTTTTTTGCACCGTGACAGAAGCCAATATGAAAGTTGTGTTTAAAAAGAGTTTTTTTTAATTTCTTTTTTTTTTACTTTCTTTAATATTTGAAAATCATATAAAGTTTTATTTGGATTTTTTTTTTAGAAAAAAGCATAATTTTCTTTAAAAAATATCAAATCAAATTTAAAAATAAAAAGCATCGATTTGTTAAGCAGCATAATATCTATATATATGTTCATATAAATAAATTTTATTTTTGAATATTTAAAATAATTAATTATTTTTTGATTTGTGGGTTGATATCAATTTTGGATAACACAAAAAAATGTCTTTTCTTTTTTGTTGTGTTCGAGTTTTTTTTGACTTAATATTTAAATTAATAATTACAAATGAAACAATTTATATATAAATATATGAAACTGCTTTAAATATATATATTAATTGTTATACGAGTTGTAAAGTTCCTTGTAGGCCGCATAAAAAAAAATAAATAATCTAATAAAAAAAACAAACAAAAAATTAATCGTATGTTATTGATATTTTAATTTTGATCTTTGTTTACCTAAATTTTAAATCGAGTTACGTTTCTCTTCTGCATTCTTATGTTTATTTTCTTATGAAATTGAAATGTCGATTAATATTATTTTTTTTGGGAGGAAATGTATTTTGTGTTTATTTTTTTATTTTTTCTTGTTTTTGTTGTTCTGTATCATTATTTGTGGAGTTGTTTTTATGTTTGTGTTTTTATTTATGTATTCCAAAAAAATCAAAATAGTAATAGATAGGTATTAACTTTTATCGGATCGATTAAAAATCAAGTTTTCTTCAAACAAACTTAAACTATTAACTAAACTTAGCAATAAAATTTACAAGAAAACATTTATTTGAAAATAGGACCTTTCATTTTACCATTAATTCCAGTGAGATTTTTACTTCCTTAAATATATCCAATTAGTTTGTAGAACTTTGTACGATATAATCTTAGAAAATACGAAATAAATTTTAGTGAAATAAATTAAGCGGTATTAATTATTTCTACGAGAGAGTTTTAGGCTATTTTAATACAACTATTTGAAATAACGATTTTTACTTTGAAATTTAATCGAAGCAACAACAGCACTGGTTTCCTATTGTCTTCTTAAATAAAAGTACCAATCTACTTTTATGAGTTCGATTAAATTTTTTTTTTAAATATCCTCTTGCCAACAATGTTTTACATAATAATAATAATTTACATATTTTTTTTTTCATTCTGTTTCAAGGTTTTTCAAGTAAATTGCAATAAATTCACTTTAAATTTGTTTTTAACTTAATAATTAAATCCGATAGAAGTTAAAAATTCGAAACAAAAAGTATATTTTATAATTTTAATAAGTCGTACACGGCGTATGCGTACTATTTTTTTTTTTTATTTAATTTTTTCAAGGAAGGAATTTGTTTTAATTTGTTTGTGTATGTTCCCAAGGCAACAAAAAAAAATAGAATAAAACAAATATGTATTATTTGAAAAAAGGTTACCGACTTCCGATGACTTGGCCATTCTTAGGCGCTACTGTCGGTGCTTCACCAATGAATCCAACAGCTGCTCCCGCTGCAGCTCCTTTAGCTCCAACAACACCACTAGTATTAGCACCACGTGCCGCCACACAAAGACGGAGGTATATACAAAAAATTCATCAAAGCGCTAAATTAAAAAAAAAAGCAAAATTCAATATTTTTAGAGAGAAAAAAAAATCAAAAAAAATAATAATTTGTTTCGATTTAAATTTCTTTGTTATAATTTTATTTGTGAGATTTTTCTTTTTATTTTAACTTATATTTTAAAATTTTAATTTTTCGCATAAAACTAAATACAAAAAAAGAGTTGTTATGATTGCATTTCTAACCCCCTGTCGTATGTTGAATGAAAAAGTTTTTTGAAATCGATTTTCGTTTTATTTTTTTGTATTGTTATCATCGACGTGAATATGAAGCTTTATATTGTAATGAAAACCTATACTATATACAAAAAAAAAATCATTGAAATATTGTGTGGTCTTTAAATATATTTTTTATACATACATATATATAATTTATTTTGTCTGTAATCAATAAAGGAACAATGTTATAGCCCATTTTGCACGCTCTCCATTTAAAAATAAAATATACATATATATATTTACCAGTAGAGCATCGCCAGCAAGATAAAATATCAAATAGTGTTCTGTGTGATTTCCCAATTTAAAATGATGGAATTTTTAAAGAAATTATATATCTGATATTGAAAATGCACGAAATGCATGGTAATTGAATAAAATATTCATATATAATATTATACATACCTATATATAAATATTGTTCGATATATTAAAATAAAAAGAATGTAAATGCAATTTTAAAACTTTTTTCACAAAAATACCTTTAAAAGCATTTATTTCAACAGCAAAAAAAGTCTAGGCTTATTTTTTTTTTAATACCAATAAACAAAATTGAGATTGATGATCGGCTATGTGGTTTTGTGTGGAGGAATTTCACATTAACATATTATTTTAATTTTGTCAACCCTTTTTATTATGTTGGGAGCTGTTGTGTAGGGGGATTTTATTTTATTAATATATTTTTAGTAAGATTTAAGTAAACTAATTAATTTTACTGTGAATATTATCATTACCTACTTCATTAAATCGTAATTATTGAGTAAGCTGCTTGCATAATTAATATTTACTTAATTGTAATTGATAAAAATTTAAATAGAGTTTATATATTTGCATATTAATGCATCGATTGATTATAACCATCATAATTTTGCAATGTAGGTATACTTGGATTAAAAATCTCTTCATTTTCTCATCGATAAGAATTTTTTAATTCAACTATCAATTTTGATTACACATTTGTTTATGTTTATATGAAATAGCATCTCAGATACCTTAGCTTTATTTAAAATAAAATTGTCAAAAAATGACCCAGATATACAGAATCTGTTTGTCTCAACGTCAGTCAATTTTAAGTCTGTTTCTTTACTCGCCCGCAGGATTCAGTGGTATCCCAAATCTACCCAAAATGTGTATCTTTACTTTTTTCTGCCACGAAAATGCCAGAGCTTTTGACTTTTTTTTTAATTTATTTAATTTCCCATCCAGCAAGAATGTACCCTACTTTTGACTGCTCTCTTTTCTTACCTGTCGAACTACTGATAATTTCTGTTGTCTAATGTGACGTTTACCCAAACATCGCAAACGCGTTTCCTTACTTTTCATTTCTGGTCAAAAATTACAACATCAAAAACTTTTTCCCAAACAGTAAAGAAACAGATCTTTTCTTGCAAACTCATTTGACGTTTACGAACACGCTCAATATTTTTACCGACTACTCGATTTTTTTAACTGAAGAGTTGCAGCTTGCAAAAGATGTTATTTGAGCAAACTTTGTTATCGAAAATAATGCTTTTGCATAAAAATTTTGTTTTGAGTTTTCGAAAGTTGATTTTTCAGTTTGCGTTTAAGAATATATTACAATTGCATTTTTCACGCAAATGACGTTTTCGAAAACGGTCTTATTGATAATATACAAAAATTGACGAATACACAAATCAGCGTGTCTAGGGATTGGTTTGGACATATAAAAATATTGCATAATGCTTTCTAAACCGATAAAGTACAAGTAAAAAAAGAGTATTTTAAAATTATTAAACGAATTCTTCTTCATTAAATGTCATTATTAAGAATTCGTTTTAAAAAATTAAGTTATAATCATCGAATGCCTATTTAATTTCTTAGACATCGTATACGTACTCCATTTTGACACTTGGCACATTTATAAATGTCAAAAAAGCAGTGTTGGCTTAGTTTTTTTGCACGAACTGTCACTATTTTAGGTGTGTTCAACTCCTCTTTTCTTAAATAAATAGGTCTAAAATGATACTTCGTAAGAAATGTTCAAAACTAAGAAAAATTAAGTTAATTGCTTCACAATAATTTTAGCGCAAAAATGTTTATTTATAACTTATTTAATTTGGGTGGCTATCTACACTTAGACAAGGTTTATAAAAATACGACTGATAATATTTACTTTTAATTCTGTTTTCAATTTTTAATGAATATTTATGTAGATACACAAAATTATCGTTAGTATATAAGAAACCATATACACTGTACCTAGTTATTATTATAAAATACTTATACAGCTTCACACAGATCCTGCTTAGCATTGCCATTTGTTTTAAAATTTTTTCCAAGAAATTAATAAAATATCTCTTATTTTTTTTTTTGTTAATTTCATAAAAAAAAGATATCTTAAATAAGAATTACATAATAATATTTAATTGCATGTAACACTAATATTGGTTTCCATCTACATATATATAATACATTTTCTTTGTTTATTTATTTCTTTTATGTTTTGCCCTGCCTTCCCTATTTTAACACCTGCACGATTGTTATACTCAAATAACTCGATGAATCGATAAAAAAAAATTAAACAAAACAAAAAAAAAAACATTTGAACATGAACACACGAAAAATTAATTAGCTGCTGCAATGCGTGGAGTTCCCATACAAAGACCAGGAGGTTCAAGAGCACTATTTCCAACGCCGCCAAATGCTTCTTCAGCTGCTAATGCAGCTGCCGCAGCATTTGCTGCAGCTACCGGAAGATTACAAACGCCAATGAATGCTGCGGCAGCACAAGCAGCAGCTAATGCTTTGCATGGATTCACCCCGTAAGTAGATATTAGTGATATATTTATGTAAATCTTCCTTCACACGTTATCGATTCGATATAAATTATGTATGTATTGTATGAGTAGAAAGTTTTGTGATTATAGTCATGTTAACGCACACACACACACAAACACACGCGCATAAATACCAAACAATATGTGAAAACTTTATTAATATCCTGAAAAGTTTTGTGATTTAAACTAGGAAGCACGAATTTTATATAAACACAAGCAATTACACACTGATAATATGCTTGGCATGTTATATGAAGGTTTATTATTTTTGATTTTGTTTTCTTTTAATTAACTTATGTTTAAGAATGGAATATTTAATTAGTTTTTTATATTGTTAACATTTTATGTTATGTGTAATAGTGAATTTGTTTTAGCATTTTGCATAACAATTCAATAGTTAATTTTTATATTTACAAAAAAAAAGAAATTTTAATATTTTAATTCATATAAGGTAAACCACACAAATAACACGGGCCTTACACTCATAAAATTATTAGAAACATATTTTTAAAATACCAAAAGGGTGACAACTTTTTATGAACACACCCTACCTACAATCATTATGTTATGACCTTTATATTTATTTAACTTAATGGCGTCTTGATTATCTCGTGTGTTTTAATTTAAGTAGGTAAAAATATCCCTTTTGCTTTATGATGTTTTCGTTCTCGTGCGTTCGTTGTGCGTTGCGTGTTGCAAACCTTTATGAAATCGGAAACAGAGAGAGCATATTTTACAACATGAGCTACTGTTGCTCGCTTACTTAAAATCGTTCTTTAACCTTGACAAATAGTATATAGTGTTTTCGATATTTTATCTTGATAACGGTAAAATGTACATCTACATGAAATAGCTTTTCGTAGACCTATCAGATGTTTGGTTCTGAAATTTAACAACATTTTCAATATTGTCTATCAAATTACTCCTTTTTCCTTTTCTATTGGCAAGGATTTATGTTTCTCTTGGAACGTGAAAATATCTGTAACCAATACTATACCTAACTAAACATACATACATCTATCCTCTTAACAGTACAACAAAAAAAATTATCCTTCTTTCATTTTAAATTGAATAATAGTATTTAGGTATTCTATTGTTGAACTTTCTTCTTCGGAATAATATTGTTAGAATTATCTTTTAGTGAAAAATATAGTTGATTCATCCTCTAACATTGCTATGGCAATAAAGATAGACCCTTTTGCCTAAGAGTATAATAAATTGAAAGACATTTACTTACGTTATCGATTTATCTTTGAGTATTTTGAGTCCATCTTACTGCCCAAGGCTGCAAAAAGTATTTTAAAGGAGCTGCTGGTGTTGGTTTTTTTTATTATTTTTTTTTTTTGTGTTTTGTTTGTTTTATTATAGAAACGTTCCAAGGAGAAAAGGTTCTTTAAGATGAATTCAAACAGTTTGCATTGAGAGAAGAGGGATTTATCATTATTCTTTGAAATAATTTTGTAACAGTGACGTTTTAAAATGCTTTATGGGGAAAGCAAATTGAACGTAATTATATGTCTTTGGGTAGGTTTTCTTTGAATTTTTAAATGCAATAATATTGATAATGCATTGCTTAAATATAAAATTAAATTGCTCATAATATTATTTTGTTTGATGTAAAAATCAAATGAAAAGCATTACCTCGAATAAGAATGGAAAATTTTAAAAGTTTGTCCACTATGATCTCGAAAAATTCTTAATCGATTTAGGTAAAATAAACTTCTAAAAGTTCATTATTCCCTTGTGATTGCTTTTGAGTAACTTTTAAACACAGTTATTATTTATTTAAATATTTGTTCTCTAAGAAAATAAAACAATTTCACCTGGTCAAGAATCGTCTAGTAAAATGGTATTGTTTTTAGAAAAATGGGGATTTTTTATTTGTTTGAATTGTCCCATTGTGCAATGGCCCTTTTAATTAAAAAAGGCAAACTTTTTAACATTAAATTTGTTAAATTCGTTCGATCCCTTATATAAATACCATTCGAATAAAAAAAAATACTCAAGAGTGTCGACTCAACTTAACGACATTATTTCAAAAAGAGAAGAAGTTTTTTGCACCAAAAAAAAATTGTCACGTTATTTTTTTTGAAAAAAAAAGTAATTTTACCTTCATAAATTGAATAGTCATTTAAATTCTGAGAGTACTTATCCGAAAAGAAAAAGAGATAAATTAAAAAGGGGTACTTGCCAAAAAAAAATGATTTCAACAGAGACAAAATAATAAATAAAAACAATCAATTTGTAAATTTTATTTGCGTTTGCTCAAAAAAATACATCAAGTTAGTATACAAAATATAAATAAAAGCAGCTTCGAAAATGATAAAAAAAGGAAATATTTCACTGCTGTCAGTAGCATCAATCCCATTTAATAACTATCAATTTGATGTATCTTTACGCCTTAATGGATTTTTATGCAATTATAAGAAAATGGTTTGCTGGTGTAATTTGCGATTGTTTTCCGACAAAGAGTGGATATTTTAAATAAAAATATTTATTCATCAAAATATTGTACAAAAACAAACAGTTAATTAGTTTTCAGCACTTAGTATAGGGTTGTTCTTGATTTAATGATGGTTAAAGTTAAATAAGTTGAATAAATGTAAAATTTTACCAATTAATGGACTTCAATATTTAACTGGGCAGCTAAAATTTGGCAAATGACAATTTAAAAAAAAAAATATTTAACAATCCCCAAATCTTCGTGTATACGAATTAAATTATTTAACCGACAATAAGAAGAATTTTTCAAGAATTTTTTTTAATTTTTGGCACATATATTAGAACTAAGCTTAATTCATAAAACAAACATTTTATTTGTTATTTGCGTAGTTGTTTAACGTCACACAATTTCAACTTAAAAACCTTTCGCTAATGCGGTCTTGTTAAGTGGACGCATATTTACATTAAACATAAACGTAAAAAGTATTGCTCATCTAATTTTAAGATATTATATCGTGTATGTGTAAATAAAACCTGTGTAATTAAAATCTCAATAAGGTACTACTACTACTACTACTACTCCAAAAGCCTTTCGCTGACAACTAATATGTTTTGACAGTGTTGTGACTCTTAGTCATTTTTGCTAGCGTTCAGAAAATGAGAACACAAAAAGTGAGCAAACAGATCCCAGATTTTATTTCCTCAGCATTTTGACAGCAAAGTTAAGAAATTTTGCTGAGGAATCCTGTTCATGTAACTTAGATTTCTAAGATATCTCAGATCCCATTTTCTTGAACATGCCTATTTCTTTAGCTGTCAGTTTAATTTGCTTCTTTTTTGAAATTGTTGTTTGTGAAAATAAACTTTTTTTTATAACTTGTGAAACTGTCATACAGTACATTAAATTCAATTATTTTACAAAACCAAACTAATTAATTGCGAGTATTATTGGGTACATTTATTAACAAAACTCCGGCACTTGTATGAAAATTAATGCTCACACATCTTTACTGGTGAGTCCCGGCATTCACACATTTTTTTTTTTCATATGAACTTTGACAGAATCTTGAAACTAAAATTGATAAAAATTGACAGTTTAAGGAATCAAACGAACAGAGGTATTGGAAGTTTTGGGAACTAAATGAACAGAACTATTGTCATTTTCAATTAAAATGACTGATTTATTAGGTCTGTTTGGTAGCGTTAAATTTCTTGCGAATTTTCTCAAATTTTCATAATTTGCTGTCAAAATCCATACGAAAAAAAACTCAATTTTGGGAAACTTGAAAAAAAGTAATAATAACAGGCATAATTGGAATGCGCAATAGTCAAGAAATTTGTTCTTTTTTACGTTGGTGCATTTGAAATTTGCCGTTTATGTTTTTGGTTTTTTCTTTACGCGCTTTGTCATTTTTTATTATTTTAATAGAAAAAGTTTATTAGATGAATGTAAATTAAATGCGTTCGATCTATAAAAAATAAGAAAATGACTTTTCGATTCCTTCAAAGCGATGCCATTTTATTTTGCAGTTTTGTTGATAGTGCATTCAATGTATAAGGAAGTCTTTGTTTAGATAAATAAACCCTTCTAAAAACAAAAATTTAAATTAAATTTTTTGTTTCCCTTCAGTGGAATAAGGATAGAATATTTTCTTTTAGGTATACAGGTTACTTTACACAGTGGACAAACAAAATACTAAAACAAATATGCACAAGAACAATACATAAAAAAGTGCCTACAAATATAAATAAATCTGAATTTTAAGAAAAAATCAATCGTATTTCAAAAATTTTACGTACATAAATCCAAACCTTACAAAAAAGATAATTCTGTTAATATAAAAATAATATTGGCTTATATCAACCCTAAATATCAAAATGTTAGGCTATAATATTAACATACATTTTTTTTCCTCCGATAGCCTTCAAAGTATACCTAAATCCCTTAGTCATAAAATATATCGAAAATATAAAGAATAAAGTATGATAATTTAGTTGAGGGAAAAGAAATGCAATCATAGAATATATTTATTTTTTTTGCTCTCATTTATGTATAAAGAAACGACTGTATTGTATAATCTTAAAATACATTTAAGATTCCCTGAGATAAGAAAAGGATATAAATTGAATTTTGCTTTTAACCAAATCTCTTTAGATTTTATAATTCAACAATGAATTTACTTATGTTCTTTTTAAATTAAATTCATTCTTTCTCTTTATTTTTTTTTCCATTTAGCATGTACTATGATCCATTCTTAGCCGCAGCCGCTGCAACAGCTGATCCAAATCTTCGCTTCCAGGTAATTATTGCTTAAAAGTATTTAAGTGTATAATAAAATAATAAATAAATTTAACGAATGTCAACTATAACATATATTTGTACTTAAAGTTAGCGTATCATTATGTTTTGTTTAAATTGTAGTAGATTTGATCATTTTTAGTATTAGGTCCTTTCGTCCTGTTTTAATTTGTTTTTATATACGTATAAGAAAAAGAAAACAAACAAAAAAGAAAATTTCCATGAAAAAAAAAAAATAAATATTTCTTTCAGGCAGCCAAACCGGTCACGGAGGTACCCGCACAGCCAACAATCTTAAATGTAATTTTAAATATTTGTTTACAAAAAAACTTTTTAATTAATATTCTTTTTTTTTTTTTATTTAACTGTATAAATAAATATACATACCTAGTTTAATTTTGCTTTGAAATTGGTAGTTCTGAAATCGGATACTAGGAACTTAATCAAATTTAATTTTCTAACTAATAACTAATTGATAATTTTTTTTTTTTTCAAATCATTAAATTAATTTTACGTAAAATAATATCATTAGATTTTGGCATTGATGGTGAATACGGGCTAGTTTCTTATTTATTTTTTTTAATGTCTCATAATAGTTGTTTTTATTTGTATTGTGTTTCTATGACTAAACTGTTTGTGAAATTAAAAAAAATCATCATCCGCCATTACAAATCATTCATAAAAAGTTATATATATAAATATATAAATAATATACTTATAATTATTAATACTTCTTGTTTTTTGGTTGTGGTTTTAAAACTAGTGCATAGTGCAACTTTTGAACAAATGGATAAACACAAAAAACTGAATTAAAAAAGAAAATAATAAATAGCAAACTTAATTATAATTCATACTTTAAAATGTATGTTTTTTAGAGAATGATATAAGATATTTTCATAAAATAAAGTAGATACTTTTTTCACTTTCCCTTTTTTTATATATATAAATATTTATATACATACTTAGCTTTTTGTAATACAAATAACTACTATATATAATATATTTTATTACACCCAGATTTAATATTTGCATACAAATAAAAAACGGTCTGGTTTAATTTTGCTTTACAAATATAAAAATAGATCTTCTTTTAATTAAAAAAATAAAAAATAAAAAATAAAATAAACAAAATAAAAATGAGTAAGTCGGGGACCTATGAACTAAAAACCCTTAAGCCATCATACATAGCTTTTTGTTTGTGTTTTTTTTTTACTGCATCATCAGCAGAATGTTAAAATATAATAATTTCCATAAAATTATGAAAAATTGCAACCGAGGCTACGGAAGCAATTTTTATTTTCTTTTTCCTTTTTGTTTAATTTCATTCAACTAAATTTGCAAGAGTGCATCCCTGCCACATGTGGTATAAAATTAAATACACTTGCACACATTTATGTATCCGTCAGCTTTGTAATTTGAGTATCCCCGAGATATGTTTGATATATGTACGTAGATACATATATTCTGTGATGTCATTAATGGGATTTTTTTCACTTTGGTTAAATTAAAAGTGAATGCATTAGTTAAAACCGGAATTTATAAAATAGAAATTTTCATTTTATTTACCAGGATTATGATTGTTTTTATAGTAAACAGCAAAAATAAAATGAATGGTATATTTTCTTATTAAACAAATATTTTTTTTCTTTAAAAAAATTAAATTTTCAAAAGTGGTCACCAAAAGCACTTTTACAAAATTTCAAGTGTCTTAACTCTTTTATTCTAACTGTAGGTAGCATTTATTCAAAAGAGGCATGAAAAAGTAGGTGAATTTACAAACTTTTAAAATTAAATTAAATCAGATTAATAAAAGCGTGTATAGGTATATACAAAACACAAATTCTGTTATTCATTTGATAAAAAAAGAACAAAAGGGGTGGGAAAGTTGGCGGCTTTTTAAAATAAACGGGAAGATGATGCAACGTATCCTACTTGATGCTATAATGGTTTCTGTTTTGCAAAAGATATGTTGCTTGTGTAATAAAACCAAACCACTTGCTTATGAGTATGACAAGAGACATCTTCCATATCTGATCATGTAAAATCTAGCAAAAAGGTTTTGATATTTACCTGAATACTATTCTCCATTATTTATATATATTTAATTGAGATAGTCGCAAAATATGGACCCGTTTGACTTGACATTGATATTCCAAAATATCGTTTGCAAAACTTTGTTGGCAGCTGTATAATCACGTGTTTTCAAATCACTTTTTCTTGTAGTTTTTGATTTAGACAGAAATTCGTTCTAAATTTTTATATTTAAAGTGTTATAATAACAATTATTTTACCCTTTATATTAATAAGTTTCACAGAAGTTGCATAGAAAAAAAAATTTCACTTTCAACAAAGTGATGAATTTGACGATTGTGAAAAAAACAAAACAGGAAATAGGTGATTTAGTACGAACAAAATTATGAAATCCATTTTTGACAAATAATTTATTTCATGGAATTTATGTTCTCCATTGGTAATTTACATTTCAAACGATTTTTTTTAAATGAATTATTTCTTTTGAAGACTAAGTGTAAATGACGTAGTTTTTAGTTTCAATTTGTCAAACATAAGTAGCACGTTTGCGGATAAATTTAAGATTTTTTTTTTATTTTAAGTTTCCATCAAATTGTATAAGAGATTATATTTTGTATTACGAATGATCTTTTAAAATCAAGTTTTTGTTTAAATTTGCAAGTCATTGTTATTTTTGAAATTCAAATAAAAATCATGATCTTCGAAAGCAAAATTGAATCAACCGTTGATTTATCCTAAAATATATGTTCTCATATTCCGAACACAGACATCCGGTAATTCTTGTTTTTTTTTTAATTTTTTTGTATAACCATAATATTGAAATCCAATTTTTCCAAAATTTTTAATAACATATATATCGTACAATTATTTAAAAAAAAATGATTAATTTGAAAACGGTTAAAAAACAATTGTTCGAAATTCAAATTACAGCGCCGCACAGTGACAACGTTAAACAGTAATCCACATTCGATCAACCGCATCCAGGTTCCTCAAAATGTTTTGGTAACCAAATTGAAACATAACCTACGAGTTGTTCTTTTTTTTTTGTTGTTGTTTGGTTTTGTAATTTTATTTGATCAATGTACCTAAATCGTGCAAATTAACAGCAACAGTATGAATTTTTTTTTTTCAAATTGAAGTGTTATTGTTAAATAAACTTTTAATTGGTAGTTTTGTATGTTTTTTTTGCAAGAATGTAGTATGAGTGTGTTTGTTGTTTGTAAGGATGCGTAATATGTATGAATGGATAAATTATATTAATGAATTTTTGCAAACAAAATGCTTTGATTTGAGTTACATTTAAAATTTATAAATTTAAAAATAACTTTATAAATATATAGAATTTATGAAACATCCTAGATAATAACCTCTACTTAATATATATAAGCAAAATAAAAAGCCCTGGAGTGTTTTTCTCTTGAAAAATTTATAGATATAAATTTCCGGCAGAGTTTTTCAATTGTATCTCAGAGAAATAGCAGAAAAACACTCTTCCTGGACTTTGTTTGTTATTGTTGTTGTTGGTTTTCATTGTGTATAGAGCTCAAGTTGTTAATTTCCTGTTTTTCCCAGTTTCTGTTTTTTTAGGTAAGGTGTGTGTTGTTTTTTTGTTAATAGCTCTAGTGAATATTTTTCATAGCATGCACGTTTAAAAAAAAAAGTACAATAACACAAACTCGTGCAGCGGTTTTTGGTTCCTTTGACTGCTCTTGCAATTTTTTTTTTCTTTGTACAATATATACCTTTATTCTTCACGCTATGTCCTTTGTGTTGTTGCATAGTGTGGAACATGTTTCATTGTTTGTTTTTTTTTTAGAATTTCTTTTATTATTGTTTTCTTTTTTCATTCCGTGGCAAAACAAAAAAAGGATGAATCGTTTGACTATCACATTTCTTTTCCTATTTTTCTCTCACCCACTGTAGTTTCATTTTCCATTAAAATGCTATTTATTTGATACGCCAAACCAAAGAAATAACAAAACAACCGAACAAAAAAATATTTTTTAAAATATAAAAATAAAATTTAGAAAACAATTTTTTTCTTTGTGTAAATAGGCAACTGCACCACTGTTAAAAACGCCTCTATCACAGGCTCAACAGGCGTATACAGCAGCAACCACATATACGGCGGTAGCAGCACGCGCGTACAACGCTGCCGCTGCAGCAGCTGCACAGCCCGCTTTGGCTGGCTATGCCACAGTTGCGGGGTAAGTTAGAGAAAAAAAAGTTTGAAGAGCAAAAGGAAAAAATTGATACTTCTTGATTCTTGATACCTTTCTGTCTGAAAATCTTCTTCGCTGATTGGTGACGATAATATAGTTGCTGAGATTATATTTTTTCTTGGTTTTGTTTTCAGGTTTCGATTAAAATTAGTATTTTATAGTATTTTTTTTTATAAATTTAATTATTTAAAATATTAATTCTTATGATTTTAAATTTTATGAGTATTAAATTATTCTTTATATTTGAATCATTGGAAATAAAATTCGTTATTTCTTCACAGAAAAAGAAATCAGATTAATTCTCAGATCGTCAACCGAAGCAATATTTATCAAGATATCTCAAGACTTTTTCTCAAGATTCAAACCATTCAAGAAAATTCAATTAATCAAGAAATATCTATTAAATTTTCCATAACATATGACGAAATAATAAAAAACTAACAATTCTTATATTTTGCCTTAATCAATAATAGCTATGCAAGAGAATATGCCGATCCATACTTGGGACATGGAATTGGACCAGTACCTGGATATGGGGTAGTTATTACTATAAATTTCTATTTATTGATCACTTTTTTAATGTTTTTTTATTTTTATCTTACAGGCACAAATGTATCGTGGAGGATACAATCGTTTCACGCCATACTAAGCATACACACACTAAAATACTCATCATCTATAACTAAATACTCAGCATAGAGATCTAAGGACAACTCATATATTTTGAAGATATTTAAAAAAAAATATATATATCCTTTTTCCAACACAAAATATTTCCCACACACAATTTACAACAAGAAAACAAAAAAGCAACATTTTTGCCATGACCCAGAAGAAAATGAAATGATATTGAGTGTGAGAAGGAGTATTAAACCAAAAATAAAAGAGAAGAGATTTGATTTAAAATACAACTTTTATCCTCAAAAAAATTAAAAACAAAAAGATGCGATCAAACAATATCTATGACTAAAATCTTTTAAAGCAAAATAGCTAAAAACCATAAGTTTTACCTGCTATCACATTATGACTGCGTAATATAAAACAAACAAAATTAACACGTGTAAAAAGCAACAAATTTACTAGCAAAGCCAAAAGTATAATGCAGTGTCAGTTATATTTTGTTTTCCTTTCTTAGTTTTATATTTAAGATTTAGTTTACTATAATCACAAAAATATTCTTGTAGAGCACAAGATAGTCATTTTTATTTTATACTCATAATTATTATAAAAATATAAAGTTAAGTTTTGAACAAACATCAAAAAAAATATATCATTTTATATTTTTATGTATATAAAAAAATATAAAAACATCTGAGATTAAAACTACTTTATTTCTTATGAAGAGCAATAATAATAATTTTAAAAAAAAATCAGCACACAATATTTTTGTTTATTTTATTATTTTGTTTTCGAAATAATTTAAAGTTATTTTTATTATTTTTGTTAGTTTTATTTTTTCTTCCTACATATATTTTAATTTACTTTTATGGCAGCTAAATTTGAAGTCAACTTTGAATTAGTTTTATAACCATGACAAACTTTTTTATTATTATTATTTTTAGAATTAAATATTACAATACTCAAAAGCTGAACTTATGCTCAAATGTAAATTTATTGTAATAAAATAATAGAAAACAAATACATACAAAATATAAACGCACAGGATTATTCATTTTATTTTTATTTTTTTGTTCTAAAGTTCTTTCTTTTGAAAAGAATCTAATATGTTTTACATAACACAGTGCGATTCAGTGGGTCATACAGACACAGTTTGAATATTTCCACAAGCCATACAATTTTGGATATTTATTTGCGTAAGTGGGTTAAAGATTTGGCACTAAACAATATTATTACATTTGAAAAATTGAAAATGAAACATAAATGATGAAAAAATGTATTCACTATTCCTTTAGATTGAATAATCGTGACTCGAGCTCTGTCTATACAGAAACATATGTATACGACTTTTTGCCCGAAATATCATTCGTCTAACGATTTACTCGAATATCACTGCATTGCATCAAGTTGGTGTGAAAAATATTGCACCTCAAGTAATAGTAATTAGATTTTAATCTCTTAACATACTTACTTAAACTTTCATAACGAGTTCTGTAAAAGTTCACTAATGCAAAAGTGTTTTACTCAACGGTAAGCAGCTTCTGTTTGCCCCCATGTCTGATAACCGGTTTAGTAATGCTAAATTTGTTTGCTATCATTGACCTACGAACCTGTTTTTTAACACTGCACCATTCTGTTCGTCTTAAATTGCATTAACTCAATATAAATAAAATGTTTTCTACCTTCAGAGAAAACTTGATTGCTTCTATAAAAAAAACAAAAATTGTTTGTGCTGAATCATTACTCTATCTTTTTCATGTATAAATAAAGATTGTCCTAATTAAGGCCGCAGTGTAATATTTATACTTAAAACTATATTTCCCATTAGAAGAAAGAAAAGTAATACTCACTCAGGAAGAGTATTTTTTTTATGCACAAAATGAGGACTCACAAAGAAAGACAGAAAATAAGCTTAAATCCTGTTTGTTTGCTTATAAAAGAAAATAAATAAATTTAAAAGAATAAATCAAAAAAGAAAATCTCTAAAATGTAGTTTAAAAAAAAAATAATAATATGAGAAACATTTTAAAATCACTCTGACTATTTTTGTCACATTGAATTGAGTATAAATACTAGAATTTTAGTACATAACGCATAATATTAACTTAGTTCATTAAAAAATATATTTAAAATATTACAGTGAAAAAGAACCTATTTCTACATCTATTTGTTTGATGTAGTGTTTGCTCAAAATAAATATTTCTAAAAATAATAATTAATACTTTTAGCATAAAAAAGTAAATTAAAAAAAAAAAAAACAAAAATATAATAAAATTATATTTTTAATCGGATAACATAATTCTGTCCTCTTTAATTGAAAACAAAAATATAAAAAAAATCATTGATTTCCAAAATTAAATTTATAATAAAATAAAAAACCGCACATTTTCACGAATTTTCGCGCACATGACAAAAAAAAATCAAATAAATCTATAAATCTAATATTAAAATTGTATATCAATATATATTTTCACTCTTCACAACTCGAGTGAATTTATTTAAAATAAATATATATATTTTGAGTAGTTGTTAGCAATAAAACATAAAAATAAAAAAAAAACATAAATACTCTTTTTAAAAATACATATATATATAAAGCCAAAGGATTACTTTTAAATATTTTTTTTATTTTCTGTGTAGTTGATATATCGTTTTTAAATAGTTGTGTTTTTATGCTTTTAAGTGTTTAGAATTTAGTGAGAAGTAATAATATTTTTAATCGCGCAAATCATAAAAAAATAACAATAAAAAATATTTTTGAACATAACAAAATCCAAAAATTGCCAAATGTATAGCTTTTGAAGAAAAAACTAAAAAAAAATCTGAAAAAACAAGCGTATACCAATAAAAATATAACGCACTAAGCAATAGATGGTAGTGTATATCATTTTTCTGAAAGAATTTTGTGTAATTTACTTGATCAAACAAAATATAGTTCTCCCCTAAAAATATGTATTTTTGTCTTCTTGTAAAAAAAAATCAATTAAAGAAATAATAAACAGTGCATTGACTGAATTTCACTGCAGCTATAAATTTTAAATATATTTTTTTGGTTTCTAAAATACCAGCTATCTTTAAAATCCAACCCCAAGTATAGCAATGCTATACATAAAATTCTTAATTACAAAAAAAAAAAAAAAAAAACAAAATATCGTATCTACTTTTAAGCTTAGTGGTAAATAAATTTTAAAATCATAAATATTTTGTAGAGTGAATAATGACAACTATAATTACCAGTTTAAAAATGAAATCAAACACAGAAAATCCATATTTAAAAAAAAATGGGAGACACACATAAAAATCTTTAAAACAAAAAATCATACACAAACAAATATAATACACACACGTTTTTAAATAAATAAGATAAACAATTTAAGTATAAAATGTGCCAAATTGTACGATGTATCCATTAAACTATTATTAAAGAAAAAAAAACACAAAAAATAAACGTATAAATAATGTATGTATGATTTTTGGAAAAAAAGAAAAGAAAAAAATCTCTTCCTTACAAAGAAAATGCAAAAGATTCACAGGTAAATCACACAAATTAGAAAAAAAAAATAAAAAAACATGACTTCTTGTTTCTGTTAATTTATTTTTTACCAATAAAACAATATGTATGTAAATAGCTGATATTTTAAATTTAAATAAAACTCAAATGAAGCCCACATGCCATTTGAACGGAAAACCAATTTTTAATTTTTTATTTTTGAATTTATAAGAAATACTTTAAAATATCTACGTTTAGTTTCTATGATAAAAAGAGAAAAGCAAACAAGAAAAACCATCGCTAAAGTCAGAAAAAGAATAAAAAACACCGCATTAAGTAATTATATAGGAAATCATATACACATAATAAAATATATATATTTACCAATATACAAACAAATATATTTAAAAAAAAAAACAAACAAACAAAAATATTTTAATAGAAACAACATCACAATTCAAAAACAAAAAGTATTACGAACAAAAGAGAACCGCGACAAACACAACAATACACATTTACAACACACGCAAAATAAATCACAAATTTTCTTAAGTTTATTATTTCAACAAGAACAACAACAAATCTTAAATAACAGGAATAAACAAACAAAACTGAAACATAATTAAGGGGAATTTATTTTGTTTTTGTTTTTATTTAACAAAATATGAAATTAAATTTAAACAAAAAAGTATATATATATTCTTAAAAGAAAAAAATTAGTATTGGTTATATCAATTTTCAATTTGTAAGGTTGTGAACTGTGAGAAATACAAAAACAAAAACAAGAAAACAAAATAAATAAAGATAAACAAGAAAACGTCTCTTAAAAATTCCAGAAATATATTTGTGTTTTATTTATTAAAGAGTTTTTATAATCAATGCTGTGGTCATACTCTTTTGCTGTCGGTCCATAGATTTCAGTTTTTCAACGAAATAATTGAACTCAAGTGTCCAGAAGGTACCTCTGCAATGGCAATGACATTTTAACTAAGCTTGACAGTAGCAGTTCGTGAGCTTACACTTTTCCGCAGAATCAGGGATAGTACCTACTGTGTTAACTGGATAAACCATTAATAACTGTTCTATTCTGCTAAACGTTCACTTGAATTTTCGTACTCTGCTATTCGTCGTAGTAAAACGAATGTTCCAAAAAGCATATAAATTGCGATAGAACTAGATGCTCTTCAAAAATAATTTTTGATAAAGCTTTAAACTCGAAATATTGAAGAGTTTTATAAATAAATTCTAACAAATCATTTACATAATTCACGTGAATCGAAAAATTCGATCGAATCGGAGAGCAGAATACGGCTGTAAGACTTATATCATCATCCCTTTAATGACTAATGAGTTTCATTTTCTTTTTAATGTACCTAAGCCTAAGATAAACTAAAAACTAACTTCGAAAAGTAACCACTTTAGAAACTTTATAATATTCGTTTAAAAAGTTTTAATCATTAATTAAATAATAATTAAAAGCAGTCAGAAAAAAGACACCCTCTTTAAATATCGACATAATTTTTTGATAACTGGTTAGAGTCTCTAGTACAAGAATTTTTTCAATGGCCGCTCGTAAGTTCATACACGAACCTCATAAAAGCATTGCTTTGACTTTTTATAGATATTTTTTATTTCTTCTATACGACGACGTGTGACAATTTGTCCTTAATTCTGCCATAAAACTTACAAAATAATGGATAAAGCCAATGTCATAAATTCACACGAAGTGAAATATAGACCCTCTGATGGTTTGGCATTATGTTAGCAAAGTGTTTACACGATGTTATTATAACTGGCTGAACACAATAGAATGTTGCAACTGGAACTTAAGCTTGAACAGCCGTAAGTGCTTTTTTTAAGTGTTCACAATGTGAACAGCTTTTTGTATATTTAAAAAAAAAAAACAATCGTGGGCTTATTATTCACTTTTTTATTTCCGATATTTTTCTTTTAATTTATATTTTTTCGCGAAGCAAATAAGCTTTAAAGCTTCAGTATCATTGACTTACTATATAATTAGTCTATGTACATTTGAAAAAATTACTGCACTATAAATGAGTCATGAAATTTCATACCATCACCCCTGTTCTGAATTCCGATAAGTTATAAAATCCTATAATTTTCAAACTTTAGGTATTTTGAAATACTATTCGCTTTCAATACTTGCGGGTTGAGTGTACTTTGATTGAACAAATTTGTGCTGTGCCTACGTTCTGTAACTCTTGAATTTATAAAATTGGTTGAGAAACGTTGAAAACTCATATGAATTGTTTCAAATTTCATCGTTTCTCGACTGTTAACAAATTTTTAATAAGAACTCATAAGAGTTAAAAATAATTCTGCTCCAGATCCGTAGATAATAAAACGCGGCTGAGCTGGTGCCTAACTGTTGACTTTTATAGCTTTGTAAATTTTGTTAGCGCTCATTAACTACCGCCCTTAATATTTATATCTATACGATTGAAAAGATAATGAAGTTCCATAAATACCTGCCAGCATTGCATTTATACATTTTACAATTTTTTTATATTTTTGGTCGTTGTTTTTATACAACTGTCCAACTTTGGAAATGTGTTCAAAAACCTTGTTTATTGTTGTCCTATAGCTAGCTGCCTAACTTAGACACAAGAGTAGATTGTCTTAACCGTGAATATAATGTCATATTTATTTTTATTAAATAAAACATATTTCTACCAATTTGAAAATAGTTAGACAGTGTTAAGTAGACAAAAATCTAATAAATACGAAAAGAAAATAATTTTTGATTGAGATTTTAAATAAATATTTATGAATTGTGACATTTTTCTATATGGGACCTTTTTTTTGTCTTGGGACGCTTTTTGGGACACCCTTTAAATTTTTTCAGCGGCAACACTGATACCTGGCGCTAATATCTTTGACCTGCGAATAAATCTTTAAATAACTCTTTTGAATAAGAAGACGTGTTTTTTTGTAAGCCCAGAGGGAATGGGACGAAAAAACGACGTCGGTGCTAAACAATCACCATGTTAAATACAACAACAACTAATTCTCTACGGGTTAAGCTAAACCCAGGGCTTAACCTAAGCACACATAAAAACTGTGTTCCCGGCGTGAATTATATGATTGTTATCGATACTTTGTATGAAAACTTAATTTTTTTTCTGTAATGCTGTCGGTAATCCCTGTGGTCGTTTTTTCGTGCAATTGCCCCCGGGCTTGAAAAAAAAACACGCCTAGTATAGAGAGCACATATTATCTTTTTTTGTTTTACCTTTTCGACCACTATGTGATTGAAAAAATGCTGCCGTCTCATTGGCAAAGCTCAATTTCAACGTTTTACACGTTCTTTCTTTTTTGTCCGAAACTGCCAATTTCTACTCATTTGTTTAATTTTATTCAAATTCTGTTCGTAACAGACCTTTTTAGTGAGAATGAGAACATACCTTAAAAGTCTACAAAACCCTCCATTTTTTTTATCTGTCACGTTTCTGTCAGCTTAAAAGAGACAATTTTGACATTTCTCTCTTAAATGCATTCTTTTTCTTTCATTTTACTTCGCGAGCAAACAAAATTTTTCGTTTCCCCATAATTTTTCAGTCAATTTTCACCTCTGCGTCTGCTTCTTTGATTCGAATTTGTCGTGCACTTCCTCCATAGTCAGTTGTGTAAAATTTCTAAATTTTATAAAGTGAGAAATAAAAGAAAATTATAACAAAAACCCTATGTACATATATCAAAAACATAAATTAGTTCATCTTGTTTGTATTTTAAATTAAAAGTTCTTCAATTGAATTTTGTGGTTGTGCTGTTTGGTTTTTTCCCTTATCGTTATTACATACGCGCAAAATTCTCTACAACAGTGTGGTGTTTCCTCTTTTTTGTTTCTTTGCTTGCCAATCCTGTTTTTCTATTCTTTTTACTCAAAACAAGGAATTGTCCTTAAAGAGTCCCTAGGTTTTTCTCATAGCTAGTTTCCTTGAAAACATCTGGCAAGTTTATTTTGTGAATAAAGAAAAAATAATTGAACAAAAAACGGAAGCAAACGTGCCCCGTAGGAATAATAAAATCGCTTGGGGGAACATTTTCTGTTGTTCATCACATCAACATCACCCGAAAGTCGAAACTCGCTCGACTCACCACCTCAATTGCTTTTCCTTTCCTTGCGTCGTCGTCTCGTTCTTAGTTCTTGGTTTTGTCCATAGTATTGTGCCTTCATCGTTTTCTCCTGGTCTCCTCGTCGTCGTCGTTCTCCTGTGCGATCTTTATCTGTTTACAATAAAATTTGCGTTGCCCCTGTCTGTGTTGCTATTGCACACCGCACCACCACCATATCCATCCCTTGCTTTAATTTTGGAATTAATAAATTCGTACTTGTGCTTACATTGGAAACAATTTATTAACAAATTTATTTTACAGCCGAGGCCGACTCCCTCGTCTCGCCCAAGTCCAACAAACAAAGCTATGTTATCGCATTTTTATAAAAAAAAAAAAATAAACAGTGATTGCGCGTGATTCATCAAACAGAATAAAGTAAACTCAGATTTTAGTGAATAATTTGCCATAAATTGTGTTCAAACTCAAATTACAAACATCCACTGCCCGGGAGACATCATCTGATAAACGAAAAACGACCCAGCAGAACTACGTTCTGTGGAATTATAACATTCGCTCCTCATCCAGTCGTTCGCCATCAACGTTTCTGCAATCGATCTATCGGATTTGTTTATCATTTTCTATTCGAGAAGAAGGAAATAAGTTTGCGTCTCTCCGCGGGGGTACTTTAACGGTTTTCCAAAAACAAAAACTCTAACGTGTTTTCTTCGGGTGCTATTGAACTCGCTGTTGGTTCTTTCTCAAGGATTTCGTGATACACACATATACACTCATCCACATTTACAATGGGAAAACTATTGAGTCTACTCGCTCGGGATGATTCCAATTGTTGCACAGCAAAATCGTACGATGTGTTCCTTGATTTTGAAAATGCAGCTCCAACTGATACAGAACGCGAAGTGTATGTTCAAGTGGAGCGGGTACTCAAGGAGTCGGATGCTGTGTTGGATGAAATTCAAGTTTATAAGGTAAGTGAAAGGGGACAGCAGAATATAAAGCTGCTCTATCTTTAAAATGTCATCTTGATTACAGTAAAGTATTTGTTATGACAACAAACTTTTAGAGATAAATAGAGCTGCAGCTGCAGCTTATTATATAAGACGGGGAAAAAGGTATAAATAGGTTTAGCTGTTGGACTTTTGAATACTTTTTGAAAAGTTTTAATGTTATTTGCGCATGTCACGACTTTGCTCTTTAAAATGGTTTATTGTGTCTGATTTTTGTGAAAGGAAAACTGTAAAAAAGTTTATTTTGGAGATGGTGTGTTTTGTGTTTTGCTATTAAAATAAAATGTTTGCCTTGAATTTGGGGATTTTTTTTTCACGATCTAAAGAAAGTTCAGATTAGTTACTCGAAACAAAAATTTTGACTCTGTGTTATAATCAAGTCAAAAGTTTACATGACATCTCTGGTTTGACCGTCTTGAGAAGATTATAAATCCAAAAAATAATAATTTTGACCTATTGACTTATGCACCAAAAACGGACACAAAATTAGGACCATTATTAATTAATTTATATTTAAATGTTTCCCAAAACAAAACCAATAATTCGTAAGACACAAGAAAAATAAATATTTAATTTAAAAAATAATAAATCATCATTTTGTCCTTACACGCCTTATCCCTGACCACTAAACAAATAATAATTGAATTCAAGAAAATAATCCATACATATGTACATACCTATATCATGCAATAATTTTTTTTTTCTAAAAATAGGTAGGTGTACCTATAAATATTTGAAAACAATTGGTTTTAGCTTTTTTTTCTCACCAACTGTAACAATAAATCCAGGAATAATAATGCCGTTGAAATTTTAACTAAATTTCCTATGGGTTTTGACAGCAAATTGTGAAAATTCGAACAAACCTAATTTGACACCTATTGTCATGGTTGGGTTTTCATCTCGCGTTGCGTGGTTATATAAAACGTCATTTTGACTTAAAAATTCGAAAAATGGTATGTTTGCTTACTTGTTTGCACGAACTGTCTCTTTTCAAGGCGAGTTCAGTTGAAGTTTAATAAGAAAATAGGTTTAGTATGATACTAGTATCATGCTAATACCTAAACATCAGGCAGTTTAAAATTTTGAGCCTAGTTTTTAATTACATAAAATAAAAAACCAGTCAAATATCATAATATTATTTTATTTATATATTTTTACCTTATGTCAGTTTAACTGACATGTGTGCCTTTTTTTCATTTTTATATACTCGCCAAAGAGTTGAGTCGACTTCAACTCGACGAAGACTTACATACCTACATAAGTATAGAGTAGTTTTTTCGTCGGCATAATTAGTTAAAAATAAAATAAATTGCCCACCCAAAGTACAAATAAAAGGTCTGTTCGTTTACTTCTCAAAACTGACAATAACCCCATTCCATACCCCACTTTAAACAGTTTTAGTGGGCCAGCTTAAGTCCGAAACCATGTTTGGAACAGAGCTTAATTTAACATTTATTTATTTATCATTCATCTACGGCAACTCTAGTCGAGTACATTTTTTGACGTTTAAAAAGTTCTCCAAAATAGTGCGAAAACCGTTCGAGGTATTTTGACAGTATTCTTTCTCTTTGAGAGCATTTCATCCCCACACAGCTAATTTGAATGAATTTGGTAGAAATTGTCATTTTTGGGAAGTAAACGATCAGAGGTAATGATAGAAATAAAAGGCGTGTTTTTTTGCAAGTCCATATCGAGTTAGACAAAAAAAAAAACGACATCGGGACTTACCAAAGTCATCACACCAAACAGGCCCATCGCTGTTACAAAATACCATCATCTAACTTTTAGCTTTGTGGCAAGCATGTAAAGCACAAAAAAATCAGCCATGCCACATTAAAATAAAAAGAAAACTCATTCTGTTTATTGAAATGAAATTAAATAAAACGATATAACTTAATTCAAAGATAACAATAGTCTATGACAATGATCGCCATTTTGTTTTCATGAAAAAAATTGTTTCATTCGATGACTTAGATAATTTGACGTTTCCATACAAACTATCGGTGGCAATATGATAATTAGTACAGGTAATACAGTTTTTATCTGTGCTAAAGTTAAGTCCCGAAAATTATCGACTTAAGTTGTTGTTGTATCAACGTGTAAATCGCTTTACTCCTGCAAAGCAACACGGATAAAATAAGCTTGTCGAGGGCGTGGAAGTTTTGAACCATCTCTTATTAACTTCTTATCGTCATAGTATTTCTACAAGTATAAAGTAAAGTTTTTGATCAACATAACATTTTGCGTGTTGCGAATTACTCAAAATACTGTGTTTGTGTTCTTCATTCTGAGAATTTAAAAAGATCACTCTTCACTTTGTACCTGTTTCTAGATTGTCACATTATTGAAAATCTTCATAAACAAAGATTACCTAATTTCATAAAAAAAATTAACTAACAACGAACTATACTCATTCGTCCCATCTTAATATTAAATTCGTCATAGAACTCCATTTTGCTTTATCAAGCGATTGTTCTGCATAAGTAATGAGTCAATTTAAATTTGATCTCTAACCTTTCAATTAAACGACTCGAATGGTTATAATCTGTGGGAATAGGGCACTCGCTGGAGTAGTGTCTCAATTTCAATCAAACTGAAACACAACACCGTAGTCATTCGAATATCTGTATTAAAACCGTGTTTCAGCTTAAATCTGTTTATCAATCGAAGCTGTTCCGCGGTGGCACAGACAAGTTTAATTCTAAATAAAATATCTTATGACCATTTAATTTATGTATTCTTATTTATCACAAAAAGAAAAACATAGTATAATATTTTTGATCTGTGAACCGTCATCTAATCCACGTTTGGTATATTGTCTCTAGCTTTCGGGGAAAGACTTTAGTTATTGGAAATGTTCTGAGTCATGCCCAATAGGTAAGCTCCAAGCCGGTTTCAGAGACTTATTTAATGGGCAACAATGAATATCATTTATTTTTGAGAATGAAAAGGCACAAACTCTGAGTCTGACGTCAGAGCAAAAAGTAAAATTAATAATTTCGCTTTGTTACTCGCACCTACACGCAACATATACAGATACTTTTTGCGGCCAATGCACGGATGAACTGAACAGCGGAGTTGTTGTTGTTTTGTTTTGTTTTTGGCGCAACATATCTGTAGAATTTTAATTAGGAGAATGCAGTAGAGCATGGACTTTGGGATATACATACATATGTGTATCTTGTGATTTTTTATTTTGTTCAAAACAAAACAACTTTTGTTGTTGTTGAGTTTATAACTAATAACTATGGAGAACACATTTCCATTCAGAGGAACATTTTTTTTGATAGCTTTTTCTAGCATTTCCGTTTTGTATTCTCTGAGCATAAATAAGTAAAATGAGAAAACTAATAATGAGTTGGATGATCTTGTTATACAAGAAATCTGAGGAAATGAGAATCACTGAAATAAATAAACCGCAAATATAAATATTTATTAGGCTATTCAACTGGGTCTGTGTAGAATTATTTAATTAACTATTGTAATTGTAATCAATCGATATATTATTTGTATTGTAAGGTAATAATATTAGGTATATTATTTCTGATGCATTTTTATTTGTTAAATGAACAGCAGTTTTGGTGCAATAAATGTTTACAAATTTAACAGTACCTATGACGTACAGGAGTAAATCATTAATTGTGTCAGGTATAGAAACTAACAAAACCCTTGTCGATGTGTGTTCGGCTCCGAATGACTCTCACGATACCCAGGTTTTTACTTGGGGTAAGAATTCAGAGCTGTCAAATTTTAAATCAGCTGTGGACATTCAAGCAAGAACAAGAGAATTGGATTGTTTATGATAATTTTTTTTCTAAATATGTGATATTTTGTTCATAATTTTGTTATTTATTCGATTCATGTATTTATAGACGAAATGTCAAAATATACAGTAGGCTATGAAAAGGGGAAATTAATGAAAAATCAAATGGTGAAACTTGTTCGATGTTTAATAAAAACCCGAGCAGCCCTGAGTTTTTTCACAGTTGATTGACATTCCCCAGTGATAGATTTTGACATCACTAGTGTTGGCCTTACATCGATAGTTTTTACGAATGTCGTAAGTGGTAATAACTACTCGTACCTTTCATCAACTTTGGTAATGAATATACATATATTTATAACCATTCTACCTTGACAGATTAGAGCTGTGTTTCCGAACGTGGAAAGAAAATGAAACAAAAGTTTTCTAAATTTTAACCTGACATACAATCTAGCGCAAGGATTTCACTAAACTTAAAAATTAATTTCTTTCTAGGACCGTTCACATTCAACAAAATGTTCATCAACAAGCGTCGTGTCGTTAGATTTTTGTAATGTGAACAGCGAAAATTAAATTTTACATCTTTCTATTTTTTTTGTCAGATTAAGAGAGAATAGGTTGAAATGAATGTAAAATTAGGTTGGGAAACACTGGATTAGAGGTAAATCAGTGAATATACACATCAGGACATATTTATACAATTACTGTTGGAATACTTTTATAAACAGGGAGATGTCCAATTATTTAGATGATGATATCCAAATAATTGTTTATGGGTGTGTTTATCGTGGAGCTTGGATAAAATTTCGTTAATCGTTGGTTCGAGGAAATGAGATTAACAGTTTTATTTTTCAAAATGTAAAGTCTTCATGAAAACTGTCGATTTTATTTCGATCTTCGATTCAATGATCATCTCGCAAGTTTCTTACTCATTTCAAGATTTATTCTTTTTTTACAGCAATGATTATTATTTATACAATTTTTTTTAAATAGATACATCAATATCTCACAAATTTGAAATTTATAAATCGATTTTTTATATATTATTTGTGTTTATAAGGCCCCCTCATTCTCTTTAGACACTACACATTTTTGTTTTTCAACTGGAAACTTTTATTTATGCTTAAAAAATTATTTGTGCTTAGCCCTATTAACCAACATTTAACCCCAGATAAAAAATATTCAAAAGTAAAAAAAAAAAGCTGCAATTACCAACATACACACACACACACATAAAAACACCAGAGGTGAGCCAATTAACAGCAACCTGCAGGAAGTTCTCACGTTTACAGTTTAAGTTTTTGGCAGTATTCCAGTTTTCGATAAAATAGCAAATATAGTGTTGTTCTCCCCATTCATTCCCCTCTCAAATATCAACCCAAAACGGAATATATGTATGTTATAGTATACAGGAAAACGATTTTTGGGATTTAACAAATAGGAAGCAATAAACTTGGTTTATAGGTCACAGGAAAACAGCAACCAGCTCTAAGCACAAACAAAATAACAATACAAGTCGGAATCCTTTAGTAGTAATGGAAGTGTAACCCTTTTTGGTTGTGATGGCGCTTTTGCTTTTGCTTGGGTGTTTTTTTTTTTTTTGTTCACTGCGTCTAATCAACTAGTATTGATTTATGGGAGTTGTTGCTTCCATATGCTTATATGTTTATTTTTTCCGCCTCTTTTTTTTTCTAAATCCATATGAAATGTAATTCCATCGTCGTAGTATTGTGGACCATTTGCACTCGGTTATCTATCCGCATGGTAAAGTTTTATAGTTTGTCGTCGTGCTTCCATCGCTTCATCAGCGTCGTCGTGTCGTTGTCGTGTAGTGTTGTGTTTTTTTTATTCGGTCCTCATTTTATCTCTAGGGTCAGCCTGGGTTTTCTGTTCAAACTGCATCGAATAAATGATGACTGACATTAATTTGGGGCGTGACGAAAAAATGTGCGACTCCTTTCTATAGATTTCTATGTGTCGTGATGTAAACCAGTAAAGCACGAAATTTATTAAATGTCATCCCGACAATCCCCGGTAGAACGTAGAAAGAGGATGCTTGTTTCTTGTTTTTTTATTTTTAATTATTATCATTGTTTGTGTTTTGACTTTGTGATGTTGTTTTTAGGTCACTAAGTTTAGTTATTGCATAGATAGCAGCATAATTGTAGCAGAGATAGGTAATTAACGTTGTTCTTCCGGTTTGGGGGCCCCATGATGGCCTGAAAGCTAAAAATAATTAATGGTTGATTGATTGCAGGTTAGGAGGAACTGAACAGCGGCGGTTGAGATGACATGAAACCATTTTGAACATTTGAAAAAAAGTATTTTTATTCTTCTTCTAAGTTTTTACTTTATTAGTGGATATTAAAAAACAAAAGATATATGTATATGATGATAGATCTTTAAAATAATTTTATATTTACATCAAAAATAGTTACGAAAACATACCTACATAAATGATGATGCTGGATATTTTCGTCCGGGTGACTCAATATTTCTGTTTGAAACATCTTTAGTAGGTATAGTTGAGTGTAAATCTAAAAGATTAATGAACTTAAAATAACAAAAAAAACTATCTTGAAAGCCTTAAGCAAAAAAAAACTTTCTCAGGAAATACCTACCAGGAAGTTTTAACATTTCTAAAAGCTTTCAAAGAAAATATGTACATACATACAAAAAAAAATCCATAATGTTCTTATCATTGTGCCATAAAGACATACTTATACATAGGTACATACTTTCATAAAACTATAAAGGCAAGCAGAAAGATTCTCATCAAAGACAAGTAACCTAGTTAACTATGGCAATTTCCTTACAGCTCTAGTGCTAAAATCGTTCATATTTCTATTCATTTTACACGCTCGTAAACTTTTGTCCGAAGCGTTAATGTAGTTTGAAGTGTAGTTATAGGTTTTTTTTTCCTCTAATCGCTTTCAATCTTCACACATCCCCACATAATTTTCCTTACCAGTTTCCCTCCATTTTAATACAGCCGAGATATGTATATACGTACATATGTGGTAATAATCTGTATGATGTACGATGTGTATAGATTATTCCATGCTGCTGGATTTCTTCTGGAATTTAGTATTGCTTCGTTTAAATTGAAAAAAAACTGAGATTCGCCGTAGGTGCATTCGTCTGTGTCATTTGCACATATTTCAAAAACATAGATGACGATCATGATGAGATTTTTAATGAGTTTTTTTTGTCTGATTCAATATTAAAAAAATTCTTCTGCTTTATATTAAAAAATCTAGAAATTGCATTGAAAGTTGTAGATTTAAAATAAATATATTTCCTTGATTTAAATTAAAATCTTGCATTCAAAAGATTATAGGTATATAAAAAGCAAGACAGTTATTCAAATGATAAAAAGTCATTTATATAATTTCTTTTGAATCGCGGCATGTGTTTAGCTAATATAAGTTAGGTACTTAAGACTCAAAAAAGCTAATCATTAGCAGCAAATTGATTTATTTCAAATTATAAAAAATCACATATTAATACTTTAGCTTAATCCATAGAATTTCCATAAAGGGGATGAATATTCTATCGATAATTTGTATGGAAATATGAGAGAATGTACGTTCCATATCGAATCAAACAATTTCTTATTTAATTCCTAAGAAATTCTATGAATGAATTTGAGAAATGATGCGAGTTTATTTTTATTTTAATCTAGTACGTGCTGTTTTACTTTGTTTTTATGTAATAAAAAGAAATTCATCTGGTAGCCATCCACATCCACCTTTATGTCATTGCGTTTGTTCCTTGAAGTATCTGCTGAACATCATCTGACAGTTCTTCCTTTTTTATACCCCCTTAACATTCAAAATTAAATGAGAGGTATTTAGAACCTCCATCATACCATACGTCAAAAAGTTTGGAATGTAAAAAAATTTACACTTGATTCCTTGTAGAAGACTGAAAAAAATAAATTAATTGATAATGTTTTTGAAACTTCAAAATTTGTAATTAATACCTCAGAAGAGATATTCGAAGGTTTAGCTTAGCTCATCTAAAATGAATATATTTGCATTATTTGTCATTAAATTTATCTCATTTTGAAATAAAACCAGTGGAATTTAAAATTTTAGAAAAGTTGAATATGTAAAACAAAATACATATCAAGTGAGGAAATTATTTTTTTTTTTAATTATTTAAGAGTGAAATCACCCAAATTTGTATCTATTTTTAGAATTCTTATTAACAACACTACATATAATATAAAAAAAATTTGGTCACCTTTCTTACAATTACTTTTGATTTTAATTTTCTTATCATTTCAATTCAATGCGTAGGGGAAATTATGAAGAAAAAAAACTAAACCGTTTTTTATAAGAATATTTTTATAAAAATTCTATATAGGACTGAAATAAATCAGCCATGTATCAAGACTAAGCATTATTATAATTCCCCTTGATTTAAAATGCCTTTTAACTTTGTCTAAAGTCCACAAAAATTAGTGTTTTGTCCAAGCAATCAGGTTACTAGTTAGGACCAAGTAGCATTCATACAACAATTTTGCGTTTTCTTTTTCAAATGTTCTCAAAAACTGCTCTTCAGATTTTTGTTAATCTTCGTAACTTCGTTCACTGTTCAAAATGCGGTTAAAATTAAATATAAAATTGCATTTAAGGTTTAGGTATGTATATTGTATAGGTAGTTTAAATAATATCAAATCAAAATTTTAGAAAAATAACCTTTCTGAATTTTTAAAAATGAATGTATAAGGTGTAAAAATAATCATTTCACAGAGTTACAGCCGATAGACCGATGGGACAAAAATTAAATAATTGATTTTTTAAGCATAAGTATAGGTACAATCGAATATAAAACAATTATTGAAATCAAATTCTTGTATTTTATAATATTTAATAAATCTTCTTGATACACCTGTTTTTAAATTATGACTTAAAATAACAAAAGCATTAACGTTACTTTCATACCCACTCTCCCTTACTTTGAAAAATTATATGATTCATTTTTTTTTCTTTTTTCAAAATTATTGAATTGATAAAAATTTACATATCTGAGGACTGAGTCAATTTTTTTAAAACAACTTAATAAAATTCTTCGCCAAGATAAGAGTTTTTGAAATCATGTAAATTAACCCAGCATTAGGTCAAATAAAAAAGCTGACTAATAACCACCCATAAACGCAACTTATGTATGTATATCAAAATTTTCAAAATAAAAGGCAAATTTATCAAGGATAGATAAAACTCGGTGCAATTTTTAAAATTAAAAAAAGAACAACATAAAACAAAAATGATATTCCAGATGAGGCAGTGTTTATTTACCAATCCTTATCTCATTCATTTTCAAGGCCAACATTAAACAAACCAAAACTCGATTGGTTTAACATTTTTGGACGATATTTTCACTTCACCTTATTCGCGGGCGATTTCCATATTGTCCTCATATGAACTGTGTATCCGGTGAACGATTTGTTGTCTTCTAATAAAAAAAAACGGAAGTGCTTAAATTAATAATTTACAAATGTTTTCACCACACTTAAAACAAAAATAAAAAGTCCGCACAAACATCAGCTGAGCTCTGATTGCCAAAGGGGACAGCAGACCCTCGCCGAATAATTTAAAATGACAAAACATAAATGTACAGCGATATATGTATGTATGAAGGCATAATGTTGAGGAATACGAAACATGACTGCCCTAAGTTTTGAATTTGGATTTGCTCAAGTTTAAAGGGTGATACGGCATTTTTTTTTCTTCTTTAGGTTCGGATTATATACAACGCTTTAAAATTTTATTTATATCTAAAATTTGACTCAATGCAATTATAATTATAACCTTATCAGAAAGGAATGTTTTTTTTATTTTACCGCAAGGCATCCTACTTCCTAATTCCCATTAATATGAATGGATCTGTTCGTGTGCTGCCTAAAACTGCTTATAACTAGTAATTTAAAATTATTTTTATGTATAGAAATTCATAATTTGGCAAAATATCAGTGTGAGAGTAAATATGAATGAAAGCCATAGATCGTGCCGTAAAGTGTACCGATTACCATGAATTTGTGTGAGTTTGTGTTCCTTTACTTTTGCGCCGTTTCAAAATTTCTGGAAGAATTGCCAAGTTTGGTGCACAATCTATATGCATATAACTTTTGTTTCGAAATGTAGGTATTTAAGATTAAATTTTTGGGTGCCACAACTAATTAGCATCTCAAAAAACACACGTTCACTTCCCAAACTGAAATTTTTTTACAATTTCGGTTCCAATTATGTCAAAATTCTTGCAAAAAATTTAGACTAAAATTGTCAGTTTTTGGAAGTAAACGGGTCTGTTCGTTGTAGTCAATAAATCTTATTTCGGTATATTTGATATTTTGACATATACCAAGGAAATTGCTTATTATCTTCATTTCACCCTGAACATTCTTATTTAATATAATATCAAAAAACAGCAAAGATAACGCCAAATTAAATCGTAGACCGCAAAACTAAAAGAACAATCTCGTGTTCCTCAAGTTAGAAGAGTAAGAACAGTAGAGTAAACATTTTGTGATAGCGTAATTATGGGTGCTATACAGTACAGACATAGTTGCGACTTGAAGCGCGTTAATGACTTAAACGTTTTTATATAAGATCACTTCTCAATTAGACTTCACGTGACTGGATGCTGGACGGGAATATTTGAGATTGTGAACACATCCTTGTAAAACTTTAAAGAAAATCTTTTCGAGTTTTAATTTAAAATTTATATTTGACAACCTGTTTGACAAAAATGTCATTACTAATGAAGTTTTCCCATGTAAAATTCAACAAGCCATGCTTGTCAAACATATTTGAAAATGTGAACCCCATTATATTGACTGTTTCATAATTTTTCTTTAAAATTCCAGAAGAAAATTGCGTGTATTCTTGGTTTTTTTTATTCAAAGACATGTAAGGCTTAGACCTGTACAAGAAGAATACAATGTTAAGATTCCCCCAAACCCCCAATGTATAAGGAATAATCGAAAGTGTTCAAGATCGATTTTATCAACCGCTTACGGTATATATGTATGTATGTATGTGTATATACATATATATTTGATGAACAGTAGCTGCATAAAATCAATTCAATCATCCACGAGACGGCAATATTTACATCAGAAATTACAATTGAGAGCTACCCTGTAAAAAAAAATCAAATACTTTGTCAAGGGTCTATCATTATACAGCGCATTCGACTCGAATTCTAGTCGCATGAGAGTGCATAATAGTATATGGCTATTGGCTAACATGGCATGACATCAATGTTTGCACAGACTTCACCGCTCCCAGTTGGCATTTTTAATGTGACCGGAAGTAGCACATTATTATTTTTTCAAGCCAAATAATTCATTTATTTCCACCAAAATGGGGGGGGGGCGAATTTACACGTTAAATTTATATAAATATGTGTATGTAAGTGTCCGCCTTCATTCAAAATAGAGAGTGCATTAGATGATCATTTTTTTTTTGTGAAAATGTCATTCACATGGTCATTCGTTCCGCACGATTTGGAGCTAATTTATTTTAATGATAAATGTGGTGGGCTGTGAAATTTATTTTGAATAGTTTAAAATGCAGTGTGCAGGCAGAAAAAAAAGGGGGCGCATATTTAGATTTTATTTTTTTTTTTTTTGAATAAGTGAAATCACACTACAAATCATCACCATAATAGTTAAGTCGAACTCCAAAGATGATTTGCGATAGCCTTATGCGCTTCCTCCATAATAGGAAGTAGTGGTTTATTGTGTAAATTTTGAGTGCCACTAAATAACCCGTTAGTATTGGCGGTGATTACTGCTTATTGCAAGCTGTGGTGTCTTTTGGTTGCATATTTAATATTGTAAACGAAAGGGGAATTAGGACAAATTAATTTTATTTGTTTACGGAGAGTTGGACAAAGCAACGCACACATTTATAATAAAAACATCGATCAGCTTGAAATTAGTTAGACATAAAGTAGCAATTTTACCATTAGGAAAAAAATCTAACCGGAGATTTTCTTTAATCTTGATGCTTTTGAGAGTCAAACAAACTCTTGCAAAAAGGTTCTAACGATTAAAGCTGAAATAATGTATATGCAATAACTTTGGGCAATTTGTTTTATGGTAGAAACTGATTTTTTAACAAATGATTGATCATTTGCAGCTACAACGCAACTGTGACAACGGTTACAACTATCACTGTAATGAGGTAGAAATATTTTAGGAGTCAGTTATAGCTATCATATTATTGAAAAGCATAATTATTAATTTTTATTTTTTATTTAAGATATTTAAAAACACAATTTTTTAGCTCTTCTGTTGCGTTAAGTGTGTGTTGAGAAAACTTTGTTACGAAACCGCAAATATCATGTGTATATAACTATAACTACAAGCGAACAGGGCATCAGGCTACCTGAACTTTATATTGTTTGGTTGAAGCCAAGTTCAATCTCGCTATCTAAATAGAAATTTTCTTCAAAGTGAAAATAAACATTAAAATAATAACTAAGAATTTCACTTTGGCAAATACCTACAAACATATCCATAATTTTTACAAAAAAAAATATTGAATTTCATTCTAACGTTTACAGTAACAATTTAACATTTTTTTAGTTAAAAATAAATATAGACACTACGAATCCAGTTTCTTTCTTACCAATTGAAAAAAATTAACAGTGCACTCTAATTCTCTAACATGAAGAAATCTACAATCTACATACATAATATGTACATATGTATATCAACTATACTTAGCATTTACTTTGCATTTGCCGTTATAATCGATTCCACATTTTACATTCGCTCGACAAAACAAATCTTGTGCATGGGTATTTGTAGCTTCATCCACAATACGGTATTAGTGCATACATATATTTAAAAGTATTAAATAAAAAAGTCTTGTCGAACAAAGAAACAAATCAACTGGTGCATTACCCGGAATGCGGATTAACGCTGTTCAAAGCTATAACGTTCATTCACCTACTATACTACTGTGTCTAGAATTGACTTAATTCTCAATATAATCAAAAGGTAACCAGGTGAAAAGAAACCAAGTTTTTGAATAACTATAGACTAATAATATGGATGTATTATATACAGTCACTGTGGAAAATTTACGTTCAAGTTTAGTTTTAAGAGTTTTTACCTTATTCTTTTTTAGACAGACCACGACGTCAAAGAGAATGAACAAAAGAAAGTTACGTTTTAAGTGTATGAGCGATAAAGAAACGCTGTATTTATTTAAAAAAAAAAACACAAATAAGAGATTATTATTTTTTTTTACAAAAACAACTTTGCTGTCATTAATATATCTGCTCGGAAAACAATGCTACCAAAAATCATATTAAAATGAATTCACAAGATAACAAAGAATGTCAGATGGTTTATTTCTAAAAACTACAAACTTCTACGAATTTTAAACTGATTTCACACCACACGATATTCTTGCTTGTGGTCGTAATTAAATTCCGTCAATAATGAATTTTTACTAGTGCTTAATACTCCGACGATGAACGATAAAATAAAATCGTTCTATAAATATGTGTTACATTCAATGCCAATCTAAGAATCTTCATGGTCAACAGGTACCAAAGGAAAAATCACCGATTTTTTTATGATAAACAAAAACACATAAACAAAAAAAAAAAACAAATTCTTAAATTCGTAGAAATTCCCAGTTTTTAACAATACGTGAACAGACCTAAAGATTCTTGTTTTATGTTTTTAAATTGAGTTAACAACGTATGAGCCAACTTTGCATGATCCAAACATACATATATGTATGTACATACTTTAATTATTATACATATTTATTTAAAAAATGAATTCGTAATATTTTTGTTTGATTTTGTGACAAAAGAAACCAAAAAATAAACATAATTGCTTAATCGCTTATTCAAACTCTCAACTTATAAATTATTATATTATTATTTTTTTAAATATGTGCTTCATATTTTACGGATCCGATAATGACGTAAAATGTCTGGTCGGTTATTTTGCTTGAAAGAAAAGTGTCATTCTAATGTCAGATTGTATTGTATTCATAAATGTACATTTCCTTTTTCACTGTAAATTTTCTTCTTACTGTGACTGTGGATTGAGTAAATGCAAAATTTGCTGGACATTTGAATAGAACTGCAACTCGAATCGTGCAACCAGCCAACAGCAATCAACTGCAGTTAGATTGGCATTGGCATTCGCGTTGCGTGTATTAATCTGGTTTTAACATCATAGCTTCGTAGTCGCCGTCGGTCCAGTATATACATACCTAAGACAAAGACCATTGGTGCTTGTTTGGCTGCTCATTAAATCCAAGTGGACACGAGCTGAGCATGAAATGAATCATTTTGGTGTATTTATGATTACCACATGGTATGCAATTAATTTGAATTGCTTTGCGATTTATTAAATGGGTGTATAGCTTTTCCAAATAAATACGGTCACTTGTAAAATATTCCATAGCTATAATTTATGATCATTGGGTGGGTCTCGTCTTTTTAGATTTTTGTAATCTATCGCGATATCAATCTTGATTATGATTAATACATACATATATAAGAGCCCTAGTACCTGCTTTATTCTTTTCAAATAATGTTTTATATAAAATATAAAATTTTATTTAACCATATTTTTGTGGCAACAAAAAAAAGAATTAGTTTTTCTTATGATCACCATGAATTTTTGGCGAATGATTCATTCATAATTCGTCATATATGAGGTCACTGGTGAAGATTTGATTTGCGACATATAAAAACGCCCTGAATGCGAAATGTTGTAGGTGACTGAAATTCATGTTTTTTTTTTTTTTAACTTTTACATCAATAAAGTCTAAGTTAAAATACCTACTGAATTTTGATTTCAGACATGTTTTAAATTTTTGATGACAAAATGTTTAATTAACAATTTTATGACAAATTTATTTTTGCCTCTTAGAACTTTTTTTGGTTTTTATCTGATTTATTTACTGCTTTCATGATAATTAAATATTTATATATTTACATTCTTATAGTCATATAATATTCTTCATAATATTTAACAATTTTTAAACCACCTCGTATGAGTTCATCACATCGGTGCTGAACGCATTCATTCGAAGTACACGTTAAATATTTATCCCCTTCTAGGTATATGTTTTTTTTATGTCGTGTTGTGTCGGTTCGGTCAATTATTTTTAAAGGAAGTGAAACATAAGAAATAAAGTACCTAAATCAAAAAAAGGAAAATAAAGGTTATTTTTCGCCGAATTGAAGACAAAAAAAATTAACTTTAATTTTCTTAGTGCATAACGGGTTTTATATTTTATAAATATGAATTATAAAAAAAATATTATAAAAAAAAAACAAAAGTTTATTGGGAATTAATAAGTTAGAGTCATAGTTATAAAAGGGTAAATGATAAAAGGAACATTTTTTGAAGGTTATATAAATATATTAAGCAATTTAAGCTGTAAGTATTTACATACATACCTACATAGGGACAGAGTTTAATATTTGCGTTGTAATTATAGGTACCTACTTGAGATTTTTCCTTTATAACATCTAGGATAGAACTGTTTATGTATTCATACGAAACTGCTTATAAATTGTAAATTTTATTAATCGCAATAATTTTGTTCATCTTTATCATTAGGTTCTGACCTAATGCCTGAAGCACCTTTATCAAAGCTATATTTTCCAACTATACAACTTACCACTTTACTATTCAACCAACCATTAAACCACATCAATCAAAACACCATAGCTCATTGTTATTTTTATTATAATCTGCCGGGCCTGCACTCATGTGTCATTGCAGTTAAATGACACCTTACTACCGTACAAGGTGAAAACCATAAACGATCGACTGGGTTTGCCTTTCCCACTCTTGTTGTCCCATCACATCATGATAGAGATATATAGTGAGACTGCGATCCTCCTTATTCCATTCACAAACAAGCGCAACAAACAAAAAAAAAACTTAAAAATCACTGAACAGACAGACGTGATGGTGTGCAGATAAGTGACTTGAGTGTACTCGCACTGTTATGCGCCGGACTTAAGTACTAAACTGAATCAAGCTCAAAGAGTAAATAGCATTCATCTTAACTTTCATGATATGAGGGAGAAGTTAAATAGAAAAATTTCAAAAGAAAAAAAAATATAAACTCGAGAAAAACTGTGCGGTATGTGCTTCAATCTTCAATGACACATGCCATACTGATCCGTAGACGGGAAGGAACACGCGACGACAACGACAACGAGTCATCATTAACATTTTCATTCCCATAAATATTTATGATAAAGATATTTGCCGTCTTTTTTTACCATCAAAAGATGTTTGTATTGTTTTTTTTTTATTTTTTTGAAAACTTATTAAACACTCCGACTCCGGTAGTCCTCGTTCTTTATTTAAGGGAATGAGACAAATTGAGAATAAGTGGAGTTTCTTTATTTTTAGGTAGGCATTTGTTGGCAGTTATCTTTTTGTTTAATTGGTGACAAAATGCCAATTATCAGTGTTCGTGGTATTTTTTTGTTCTACAAATAAATAAATAAACAAAATTGTAAGTATTAATTTCTTGTTGAACAAATTGATCAAAGCCTTTGATCATTTGTTCTTCTTAATACAAGGTGGGGCAAAAACAATGTCATATATGTATGTACCTACATAATATGTATTTACCATATGTAATATATGTCATTTTTCAAAATCTCCATCGTTGTCCAAACTGTGTGAGCGAGACCTAATGCAGCAACTTGTGACAAAAAAAAAAAACTCTTTAAAAATCTCTGTAGACATTTGACGCCATTTTCAAAAATTATGGCACATTCACATTATCACTTAATTTGATCGCTGCAAAAATTTTTGTTCTTGTATTTTAGATTTCTCCTTATTTATCTTACATGAAATAAACGATTTCTAATCAAGCTCCCTTAAAACTAAGGAATGACTGGGTGTTTTTCTTTTTTAGTTCAGAGTAGAGCTCTGAACAGAGTCTGAAAACTCCGAACATACTCTGCTCTGAGCGATCTCTGAACTGAGCGTGCTCTGAGAGTTCAGATTTATTTAAAGAAACACGCTTCACCAGCTGTCACAATTGAAAACAATAATTTTAATTTTATTAGTAAATTTATTAAATTATTTTACCTTCTTTTGCAGATCGACTATTCTTGCTTCCATTTTTACGGTTTTGATGTGTTTTTTCCACTTGTCAAATTTGTGTTCAGCTATTCAACTCCGTTTGCTCTATCAAATTATTCTGAGCTCATAGAGCGCGCTTTGAACATGCTCAGAGCGAAAAAAGAAACACAAAATTAGACCTCTGAATGTTCTGAGTCAGTTCAGGCTCTGCTCCCACTGATAAAAAGTTAGGTCTGTTCGTTGACTTCCCAAAACCGCCAATTTCTATCAATTTTAGTACAATTTTATTTTCTTGTATAATAATGAACTTTGACAGAACTTTGGAGCTTTGGGCTAAAATTGTAAGAAATTAGCATTTCCATGCGCAAAGCTGCGCCCAATTTTATTATATTTAAATTTTCTGCTCATTTAACGTCTTGAAAAAGCTGAAAACTGAAATGAAGCTATTTTAAACTTCTAACATAGGTAACCAATTTATAATTTTAATTTACTAATTGAAATATTTTAGGATGTTTACTATAGTATTTAGCCGAGATTTATGTTTTAATTTGCGACATGAAATGACCCTCAAGCAAAAATCATCAGCTTTGTAATTACTTAATAAAAAAAAAATTCGTGGTGAACTCAAATTTAAGGTCAAGGCATTTTTGAAAATGACTTTGTGCCCAATCAAAAAAAACTCAGACTTCATTGATATAAATAATGTGATTAATTCGGTAGTGAACTGAACTTAGGGGACAGACAGAGCCGAACCAACCATATGTGCAAGATGTACAAATGCACGGGGCGCAAAATTCTGGGGGCGCATTACTAGGAACAAGAAAATGTAATTTCATCTTGCGCAAGCATTCTAACCACAAAAATTGTTCAAATAATCCCAAAATAACATCCATCACAACTGTGCTAAGTTATTTCTTCCACACTAACTAACATCGACTACCGCGGATACCTCAATAATAAAAAAAAAAAACGCATTGAAAGTCTACCTCCCAGGTAGTGTGGAAAATTCTTATGTATGTGTATCAGTGTATGTATGTATGTATGTGTAAAAATATAAAAAAAGGGCGCTTTCTACAAATCTTGCACAAGGCCCAAGTTTGGCTGGGGCCGGCCCTGGGGACAGATAACCATATTAAGGCATAATAATTTGAATAAATGACTGTAGTTATTTTTGCAACGACAGCACTCATCCCTCTCCTTTTTAGTATAAGATAAAGTTCTACGCAGTAAGTTTGTAAAAAAGTAAAATGCGTCCCATTTTAACAGCAGGTCTTTGAAATTGTCTAGGTAGGTTATTGTTTCTTCGGAAAAATTAAAATTATATAACAAAATCATGATTATGTTTAAATGTATGTATTTCAGATAAATACGAAGAATTTTTTTTTTAGATTTTGAACTGCAGTAGAATCCCTTGGCTGAATTATTTTATTTTCTGCTGATACAATTTCAATTTTAAATTAAGCTGGATAATTAATGTGCTGAACAATTATTTGGTGTGCTAAATTTTGATAGATATGTAAGTGGTGTACATTAAAAAACGAAAATTTGATTTTTTAGCTGGAGCTGCGTACAACTTACCTAAAATGTTTGGCTTAATTTTGAAAAGAATTTTTTATCAAAACTAAAATTTAGTGTGTGAACTGCTTACAAAACAATATCGTTATTTTCTGTACAATTATACTTAAGCCCCCCCCCCCCCCTTGTTCTTTACATTCTTTATTTAAATCATGGTTGTATTGTTAAAATATGACAATGTGAAAAGCTATTCATTCTTTAAAAGTATACACATCAGAAAGTACGTATATATAATTCTATGCTGAGTGTGTTCTTTTTGTGTGATGATAAAGTTTAATTGTGAGCAATCATAGTAATTGCATTGATATAGTAAAATATCTTATTGTTATGACGTGTTGGCGTTAGTGAAAGATAAGATAAGTAGATAGATGCGAAATAGAAATTAACAACAACATTGCAAACTGCCGATAAGATAAAAATAAATTTATCCCCACACCACCTTATAATGCACATTAAGTTACACAATTGGAAATTACTTGTTTTATTATTGTTTTTGTAATACGTTTTAAACTAAAAACTTTTGTAGACAAAAATCCCTTCTTTTTGAAGAGGGATAATATAAACCCTTAACCATACGATTTTTTTCTTGTTTTAACTCAAACAATTTGCTCTGGCTTCGTATTGAATCCAATGCAAAACACCCTGTATAAAATACAAATAATGTACATACTCAAAACAATTTTTTGTTTTACTTAAAAATGGATTATGATTAGTTTTTTGTTTCTATTTAATGAATGCTTTAAAAAAAAGTTCACTTTAATTAGGTATTATGTTTTAAAAATATTCTTTGCCAAATGAAACTTCATATATAGTTCTGGCATTCAGTGGCGGTATGCCCCAGGAACTTATCATAATAACAATAGAGAGAAAAAGAAAAACTTTTTTAATTGAAATCTCTACATTCTTTTATTAAATGGCAGGCTTAAAAGATTGCACAAATAATAATCCTTTTCTCTCATTCAATGTTTTGACATTGAAAAGGCCATTATAATGCACCACCAACCTATAACAATAGAAAGACTATTTTCTCATGCCCCTCCGACTGTCCAAGTGTATATATACATATATACCAAAAAACACTATCATTATCCTTCTTATCAAGATATACACACGTACAAACATTTATTTGTATAGGGAGTCTATGAATGTGTAATCACCAACACTGTGTGGGTAGAAAACATTTCTAAATTGGCACTTTTTTATGCACAGACATACAACCAGACCACCACCAAAGGGCCTCCTATCATAGTTGTTATTGTCAACATTGTCATATAGCTGTCGAGTAGTATTTCCTTATGGTGTGGTGTTTCTGGAAAGGACGACGACGATGATAGTGGTGGCATAGGTACATAAGAGTAATAAAAAGTAAATCCGGCAAAAGAGAAGACTCCTTTGTTTTGTGAGCTCAGAAGATTCCTGTAATTATTCTTTGAAACTGTTTACTCCTGAAGTATGTCTGATGTGGAAAAAAAAAACAGAATACTATTTAAAATAAATCAGGATGAAGTATTTTAAAGAAAATTAAAAAAAAGAAATTACATTTTGATTTGTTGAATTTTGAAACCTAGATTATCAATTATTTCTTTTAAAAAGTTAATGTAAACCGGACAGGTTTAAATGAAGCAACCAACCAAGTATCATACGCTAGAGTTATAGCCAAACCCAAAAAATATGACTCCTTTATTGATGCTCAGTCTAGTATGTTCATTATAATTGGAAATTAAAATTTCCAGTTTGTACTTAAATTCAAACCGAGTCCTTAAATTTAACTGGCAATTTATCTTACCAAGGATTTATTGTAAATCATGAAAACTAATTAAATTATTAAATATGTACATCTCTTGTCCATCACACAAAATAGCATACTGCACTGATTCATAAAGAGTATCTCTCTGTCTCTTCCGTCACTTCGGACATGCCATACAGGCAATCAATTCAGATTCAATTAACATCAAACTGAGATTATTACACACCGCAGATAATGCAATTAGATGCACATAATTTTTACCGGATGCACATACAACAATAATTATATTTTAAGAGTCCGTAAAGGAGTTCATCGTTCATTCATTCACTTGTTGTGTTGGCCCTTTAAATTACATGAACTTCTTTGGGATACACTGGAAACACTTTTTTTAATTTATTTAAAACTTTAATCCATATGAATGTTTGTAAAGTAATTTGCATATTTATTTTTGTTAAAAACAACAGATTTATCGGTACGATATACATATTTATCTGAGTTACACGTCCTTCACAGGAAAATGTAGTTTGCTTAACGTCCTTGAATTTTACCCCCTGCTTTTAAAACTGAACGAAAAAGTTTGCACCAGTGCAAGTAAGATAGCAATACGAGAAAAATATGGGGATGTCCTGCGTTAACACAACCCGAAACAACCTTATGTTCAACTGAAAACTAAAAAAAAGAAGTTAAGAAAAAATTGTTTTTTATTTTAAAAAGTTTTTTTTTTAGTTTCAATTATTCGTTTTCATTTCATTTCAACAACTTATAACTAATAAGAAAATTAATAGCGCAAAATTTTAAACGATTTAGTACGATGTTAAAGACTTTTTTAGTATGATAAAATGGCTTTAACATCGTACTAAATCGTTTAAAATTTTGCGCCAATGTCTTTTACTGTTAACCCCCAACTATGGTCAGGCAAAATAAATTCCTTCCCGAATCGAATTTAATTGTTTTCTGAGTAGGCTATTATAAAATAAAAAGTAAGTGTTTCCAACTTTAGCTTAGCTTGCGCATACAAATTTCTCCTGTTTTGGTATGCGTGATCAATAAAAATGTTTTTATTCTTCAAATAGAGTTAAATTATTTAAAATATTATCGCATTTCTACTAAATAATTTGTGCATCTCTAATCCTTATTCAGAATTCTTGGAAATCCGAATTAGTTCTTGATTGGGATTGTAATCGAAAAACGAATGAATTTTGCAGATTTTATAAAAGCTTCTTTTTTGGCGTAGCTTTAATCTCTCACGCAAATTAATTTACAATTCTATTTAATTTAACAATTAATTATTTTTTTCAGTGTTCAATAATACCGTAAAACTTTAAATAGAAGTGCAAATTCAATCATTAAGAAATTCTATAAGGCGAACGGACAAGCGTCAATCAGTTTTGTTATATTCTTGGTTGGCATTTTAATTTCAACATTTCCACACCTGCTGTTCTTTAAAACCGTTCTCGGCTCCTTACCCCTCATCAACCAACATCGTATATTTCTATTTAAAGATAGTGGTAAAAATATTCATAACACGGAGGATGTTTGCATGCATAGAAGCGTTATTAACAACGGCCGCGCGTCTTGTAGATACAATATCACGGACACACCTATTATATACATATAAATACATGCTATATCAGTCAACCTTTACAATGGCTTTTCTTATTTTATGACTGCAATTTATCCTCATCAAGCAAAGGAAGTCTAAAGCTCTCTGGTAGGTCGAATTAGAATCACTTCACATCGCCTTTCGTGTCCGTGGACTTCGTCGTCATCGTCAATGTCGGTCTTATGGAGGAATGGAAATTCTTCCTTATTTCTAAATAAATACTTGAACGACGAAGGAGGAAATGTGAAAGTTTTTTTTTTTTTAAAGCATATTAGCGATTCAGTGACCCGGATTGTGTGGTTCGAACACATAACTTTCTAAGAATAGTTTTTTTTGTTTTTACATAATGTATTTCAACAGTAAACAAAATAGAAACTGCAGAGTTTTCGTCCCTGCTTCATGTATTTGTTAGCTTCTTTTCTACAAAATTGCAAATAACACGAAACAAAAAATTTAAATAAGGAACAAGTCAGTGGGACTTCTATTGAATGGAGACGATCAGACGCCGCCGTTTACTTGCCACTTTTGTCTTATACTTTTTCTAACAATCCTGAAGTATGAATGTCTTATATTTTAAAGGGATTGGAATAGAAATAGAAATGCAAGTGGATTACGTTTATTGCAATGCACTTTAATTCATTCAAGTTTGTAAGATTACAGTTGTGTCAGTGAATATATGAGTATTTATTTAGACAACTGTTGAAACGCGCTCATAAAGAAAAATTATATGTTTTTATTTAAATACAATAATAATACAACTTAATACTTTTTTATACTCAAATTTATAACAGGTAACACTTTTTAAAAAATATTCAAAATTATAAAAATGTTATTTTAAGTATTCTCCGAAATGTTTATCATTTTGTCTTTAAAAGTTATGATATTAAAGGTTAAGTTTTTACTAAATACTGACAATTTTTTAAGTTCACAGTCTGTCATTATACTTTCAAGAACCCAGCATCATCTTATATTGAATATTATTTACCTACATACCTACTCGTATAGTTGAAATTCTTTGTTTGTTTAAAACAACCTTGCTTGAAACGATTTTATTCATTTTTTTTTTCTAAACTAAATAACAATTTATTTAATTTACTCTTTCCAGCTTTATGTATATAAATTTTAAAATTGTTTTTTTTTGTTTGAAGTCCTTGTACTTGAAAAGAAGAAAACGAGGAAAATTGTTTCAACGCTCCTCGAACTCAGGAATATGTATAAGGCTCTTTAAATTTTCAAGAACTTAAAACGCAAACACATATACAAAATGCAGGATGCTTAGTTGCATCCTATATATGACGTGAGTTTCGTTTAGATGGTTTCTGACGTTTGTTACAATTTGTTTTTGTGTTTCCAGTCTGGGAGGAAAATTTCTAAAGAAATGCTATGAATTACTCCTACTCGTTAGATTTTTTCATAACGCTGCGCTGGCATTCACATGCAAATGAAAACACACAATCTGTGCTCTGCTCGAATCCGCTTGCATCAGCTAGGGATGCAATTTTAAGTCTCAAGTCATCCAGGGCAGCGATGCAGCGACTTATGTTGTTGGCATTTTTTCGTTTTGCACTCTAAACTCTCCTGTGATGATGTTCTTTGTTTCGTGCGTTGGATGATGGTAGTTGTTAGATTTCCTTCTTGCAATTTTGTTTTTTTTTTCTTTCATAATCAGGCTTGGTTATGATGATGATGACAAATAATTGAAACGTGAAGTTGTTCTTGTGAGGTGACAATATGGGAAGAAAAAGCACGTCGAGCCGCATATGGAGGGACCAAGACATTGGTATAATGTGAACGTCCTTTTGCCCTTAAGATAACAATGTATAACTTTCATGTAGGACTTTTAAAAAAAATTCTTACACGCCAACGTATGATCGTATAGTGTTGTTTTTTCCCGCCAGGGGGCTTAACTTTATGGTGAAATGCTTAGAATATAAGTACTGTTTGGAGGTTTCATATAGAAACATAGAACAAAAGCAATTGCCGGAGTTCTTTTTAAATAACTATATAACGTTTACAGAAAAAAAATTTTTTAATATGTAAAGTATATTTTTTTTATAGCGGAAGACATAAATGTTTCAGAAAGATATTTAAGATTCTTTTCAAAATTAAAAAAAAAAAAAATAAATTCACTAAGGATGATGTGAAAGTTTTAAAAATAATAATTCAAAGCTATAGCAACTTTATATAAGAAAAGTAGATTATTCTTCTTTAGATATTGCTTATTTGGTTGAACACCTGAGGGTCTACTTAAACAAAAAATACTTTTAAAAAACTATCTACTACCTACTACAACAAAAGAATTTATAAAACTTTGCTACTCTGTTATTCTATTTATTCAAAACGGGAGAAATGTGAAATGCTTTTGAATTGCATTGCAGAAGCTTTTAACAAATGTTTTTGTATGAGGTTTTAAGAAAAAGTGAGATGTTTTAAAGAATCATATGTTTATATATTTTGAAAATACTTGAGAAATGCCATTAGCACTTTTTGCATCTTTTAAAAAATAAGAAAAAGTGTTTATAAACTATTCAGTATTCACCCTACAAATGAAGTTTTTAAAATTCGTGATAAATTTTTAAATGTGACACTTTAAATATTTGTTATTCAGAAACCGCAAACAAAAAAGCAGGTCAATTGATAAAAGATTTAATTGGAAAAAAAGTAGCACTTTTAAAGTCCCTAGCGCAAAATTTTAAACCATTTAGTACGATGTTAAAGCATTTTTACTATGACAAAATGGCTTTAACATCGTACTAAATCGTTTAAAATTTTGCGCTTATATTTTTTCGAGTTTTAAAAAATATGATCGTAAAAATAAAAAAAAAAATATAATCCACCATTTATTATTCAAAAATAATACCTATTGTATCCTACAAAAAAAATCTCTTGTTCTTGATTAATTAAACACAAATACTTAAAACTTTAAAGAGAAATAATTTATCACAACTCTTGCCTCTCTTCTTTTTATCTTGAATTATTTTATTTTACCTTCGCATCCTTCTATTAATGTTTATGTTCCGACAGGTGCAGCCAATGTTCAGATACATAATATTGACATATGTAAAGAATGCAGCTGCTGTGTTTTAAATTTGTTTCAATAGAAGTAAGAGACGTAGAACTTATGACACACCCAGAGAAAAAAAAAGAACTTGTAAAGAGATGTATAATCTCGTCACATGGTGGTAATACATGTTCGATAGAAAACGTGTAACAAATTGACAATTTATTTAATTTATTGGATGTTATATAGTTAATAATAACAAAAAGCAACAATGCTCAATAGTGGTGTCAGAAAATAGAAATGCCGCTAACCGTTAAACTTTTCTGGAAGAAAATCTGTTGAAATCTTTTTATAAAAAAAAATTAGAATGCTCTACATAAAAGGGATTCATTTGGCGCGTTCATAAATATGAAATTTCAGAGATTTTTCTCACTCAAAAAGTAAGCAAGTAAAATCAAGATTTTTTTTCTCAGAGAAAAGCTGAGGAATTCTGTTCATGTAACCGAGATTGCTGAGATCTCATTTTCCTGAATATGCCTATAGCTCGATTGATTGATAAAAGTAACAGTTGAAAGATTGTAACTCAAACCAGACAGAATTTTTTTCTGACAGTTTTTATGTGCTGAACTGAAATCCGATCTCAGAAATTCCCCAACAAATTAGGTTTTCGAGATCTACCCGTTTTACGATTTAAATTAGGTTATGTCATATTGCTTTAAATTTGTAATGACTTCTGAAAGTAGATACTAACATGTATTCTCATTTATACACAGACATTTCAAATCTTACTGAGGAAACTCATTTCAACTCAAAAAGTCGAAATGTAGTTCAAACTCTGGCATCCCTGAACATTGATCTAAAAAAAAGATCGGTTCATCGTGGCGCAAATATTCTCAGTTGCTTACCGACTTCAATGCAATTTGACATTTTATGTGTGAATATCCTAAAAGAAGAGCAAATATGCGGAGAAATGTCTTCCTTTTTATAAAAAAGGAAGTTTGCATTGTCATTAAACGTGAAGCCCGCTACGTAACGTAAAGTTTGTTAGTTTATTTTCAAACAGCGATGTTATCTGATGCGAAATGCTTAGAACTTTGATATGATTGAAAACAGTTTCGGAATTTAATGTATTTCATTTCACTTTACACACATATGTATGTACATACTTGAACGACGAAATATTTATGTCATCTGAACAAAACTTATTTCTCCATTCAAAATCCATTTGGATTTTGTTTCAATGCATGTATAGGTAGTGTATAATATACATACTTATTATTATTACCTTTGGAAGTATTCTTCCTTGAAATTTGTGGCTTTTTCATATAATAGCAAGCTATAAGTTTTTAAAAATTAATTTTTTATAATACTTACAGAACATATTGTTGGTTGAATAAAAATGTATATGTGTACAATATACATACATACATTACATATGTACGTTTTTTTATATTCTTATTGTTCTCAAAAATGTTTATATGAACTTTTTCTTTTATTCTTGAAAAAAAAAATATTTTTTATCCCTAACTCCTCATTCTAAGATTCAAGGTTCCGTAAATAAAAACGAATGTAGTAGGTACGTACATTACATACATTCATCATAGAAAAAGCAAAAACAAAATATATCAGAGATGCATTTTAAATATCATCTGTACACAATCTATTAAACATTTTTCATTTCGGTTTTGTTTGTTGACAAGTAGTAGGTACGTATATATTGCTTTAAATGTTCAAGAATGCAAAAAAAACGTTTTCTATTTGCACACAATGTAAATAAATTCTCAGCTAGCAAAGAATTTGAAATTCATTGAACAATTTGTGAATATGAATCGTTCAAATAAAAGTAATGACTAGGCCAGTTCCATTAAAAAGAAACAAATATTTTTATAACCGAAATATGTACATATTTTCATATTATAATAATGTGAATTTTGTTAAGACTCATTATAAAATAAGTCCACAAATGAACTGCAATTAGTTTTTTCTTTTATGAAAGCCACATGATGATTCAATTTTCATATATGATTTATTTTTTTAAATAAGAAAAAAAAATTTAGTCATTATAATTTCAAAATTGATTCATTTCCTTTGTTTTATTTCGATTTGTCAATTTTTTGTCGGAAATAGAGTCACGAATAAAATTTTGAAATATTGAATGAAAGTAAGATATATGTACAAAATTTATTTTAAAACATTTATTCATTTAAAAATTATATACAAAGAAAAAAGCTCAATTAATGTTTCTCTCTTATGCATTTAAAAAAAATTATTTTGCTATCTTCTTTTGTTTTTTTTAAGACCAGTCATGAAAAATAAAAGTTATATTTTTTTTTGGCCACCCTAATGTACAGTCAATGTAAAGACCTGTTCACCCACATTGCCAGTCCGAGTTGCGCTGGTTCGAACAAGCATTAAGCAGCAGATACCCAGTAGAAGCTCGTGGCATAATGGTTTGTGTTTAGGACTCTTTCCTCCCCCCACCTTTTCCTACTTATATAAACACCTTAATAGGACACAAAATGTTCCCATTTAGAATGCAGGTGCTCAATGTTTGTTAAGAATTTAGTGCATCTTTATTTTATTTAAAAGCTAAGTAAATAATCGCCTAACTTGACATAAAACATAATCTGCCAAAGAATTGCCAAAATAAATATCAACAAGCTATATAAACTGGCAGTTTTAGGCCACAAAAGAGTGCAACTTTTAACACAAACGTATATATACCGTTGGAATGCTCCGAATGTATATACTAGTGGTGTACGTCATGTCAATCAGAAAAAAGTCTCAAGCTGTTTGCATTATTTTAAGAATCATTATAGGGTAAATAGCTCTTTTTTGGCATATGCCCCAATTTATTGGCGACAAAAAAACTTAATTAGTGTGTACGTGTGTAGCTTGTTTTTTAAATATATATTACATATGTATGTACATAATCAATTTTTTTTTTATTAAAATATTTTTATTTATTTGCTTTCTTCTGTCTGTCGCTTTGTTTGTCTGTTCTGTACAAATTTTGAAACCAATTTAAGACTAAATTCCCAATAAAAAGTGACTTGATTAATTTTGGTGAAAATTCAGTTTTGGAAAGTTAACAAACGGGTAAGAATTAGATGACAACACTTTTGTCTCCAGCTCATCGTTTTCTATGTGTCGATGTGATTGTTGCCGTTATACATATGTAAGTCCAAGTGTCATAAGCCCAAACATGAATGGTGCACTTATGACAACAGTAATATAGCTGGTCAAGAAACGTATAGCGGTAACATTTTGCTGTTTGTCACTTTCTCGAAGTTTCATTATACAAAAACCCATTATTTGGTCACGGCCTGTCAATTATAGTTCTCCAAAAATTTGTTAATAAATTTTAAATTAATTTCACGATGAGTTAGAGACTTTTAAACATAGGTCAGAACGTGTTTGTTTAAAAATGGGAGATGTAAACTTTACTTTCATATAAATAATCATGGAATATCTTTAATGTACCAATAATGGTAACGTGGTTTACCCTATATTCTTTCATTTACTCCACAATGCCTGACTTTTGGCCAATCATCATACATTTAACCACCACAGAAAGTAAGAAGAGGTTCTTTTTTCCCCAGCCGATACTAATTGCACACTTTTCGACGAATTTCAAACAAAAATAAACACGAAAAATGCCTTCGAATTGAGTGCTCCTCTAATCGCAGCTGAAAGATAGGCAGCTTGCGATTAACAGCTGCGTGAAAAAATCTTCTTAATTGCAATGCAATTAATCGTAAATGCATTGCGTTCGGCTTTCGCTGCATTGCAATTGTATGGATATTTTTCACAACCCAAAGAAGAACAGTCAGTGGTCGTCGATGAAGTTGGTGGTGATGAGAAGTGTCGGTTTCTTTTCCGAATGTGCTTTTCCGCTCAGCCCTTAAAATATCATTTTCTGTCTGAACTTAAACACGCTGGAAAAAAGCAAATCCCTTCATGAATTACAAATTGCCATTGCATACGAATTTGCAATGCAACCCCATTTTGTCTGTCAAATGTGTCGATGATAGAGATGACGGCGATGTCTTGCAATCTCCTTTTTTTATTTTTTCGTTAGATTTTTTCTGTATTTAATTTTTTTTATTTGTGTTTTTTCTGTTAAATGTATGTACGTACAAATGTACATTTATACATACATGCACCTTCATAATAATTCCTATAAAAAAGGCTCTATAGGATTATTATACATGTGAAGAAAAACATTGCTTGTGCTCAAGTCGGAAATGTATGCATTCATGCCTTAGAAATGCCAAGAAAAAAAAAACCTCATGGATTTTAAAACCCTCATTTCCTTTTTGCTTACTTTATTTTCAAATCTGGATTTTATTGTCTCGGGTTGACTATCCGGCGCATAGTATGGTGTGCTCTATATGGGGACTCATGAGTATAGAGTCTTGTTTATATACTGAATTTCTCTAACATAGGGATTGATTTCTGGGAAGAGGTGTCTTCGGGTATGAGTTGTTCGTTCATATTAAACATAAAAGAATGCTCCCCTGTGCTTGTGAACTGTGTTGGATAATTTGAAACATTTTTGCACACATGTGCTGCAGACTGTGGTGATGCATGTTTTGAAACAATAACAGAGGAGTATGTGATTGAATTGGTGTCAGTACTTGTTATACTTACTTATAAGAATATAAGTAGACTTTAGAAGAAAAGAATACCTATTTTTGTTGGAAAAGTAGATACTTGTTCGGCCTTAAAGGATTAGGTCTAGTGGTATTAAACTAAAAGCACATTTTTTTTATCAAAATCATAACATGCTGCCATTTTTTTATGTTATTGAGATTAGTCTTTTTAAAAAAATAACTATAACGGTTTAACCCGATTGGAAAACTGGCAAAAAAAACCGCTAAGTTTTTTATTTCAACATGGTTAACAGTAATTGACAACAAAGGCGGATTCTGAAAATGTTAAAATCGACTTGATTTGACTTTGTCAAATCACAATAAGGTCGAATGTAGCAATTCGTAAAGTGAAATAAGGTCGAATTTCAAAAGTCGGCTTTTTTTGGCTCGGCTTTATTTGGCGGCACCGAAATTTCATATTATGATTGGTTTAAGCTGTTTTTGTACAAAAAGGAAAAAAAATTACGGTTCTTACTTTCTTAGATATGAAACTCAGTCCGAAGGAACGTAAATGTGTTCTTTAATTTCTTTAAAATATTACTAAGATCCATTCTTTAAATGCTCCCTCAATTGGATATGTACGTTATGAATTTTCAGTAGACATTGACTTTATTTATAAATTCAAATTTGTCACAGATTCTAATATGCATCAATTAATCATGAAAATCATGCAAAAACAACTATCTATATACTATTATATACGAAAAATAACCGCCCCCATTCTCCTTACAAATTTGATTCTGATTAATTCATCATTTCTAGTTGTGCTTGTGCCCACTCTTTTTTTATACATATATGTATATAGAAATGCAGTTTCAACTGCAATGCATGTCCTTATACTGTCACACCTAACACTTCCGTCTCCATCATTCCATTCAGACGACCCTTGATGGGATTTCTTCTACACATAATGCATTCCTTCCAATCAGCGAACATTCTCTTAATTAATTAAAATTCTTCTCACTCTACCCGCTGAGTGAATTGCAGTGAATGAAATAAATGATAGCATTAATTAAATGGGAGAAGTCACAAGCTCACAATAATTCTCAACGACCAACTCTGATGACAACGACGACGGCACACATTTCACGCATTTTCCTTTTATATAACTTCCTTATTTGGCTAGTTTACCTCTGTTGCTGTCGTTCATTCACTTGTTGTTCAATGATCACCCTTCACTTTATTATTATATTATATTATCGTGTCCGTGTGTTGATTACAAGCTAACGACAGTTCTATGTTTTTGTTCTAACTCCCTTTTTGTATGGTCAGTCAGTTGAATTCCTTTAAAGGGTAGCTGATGGGTAGGGTATCTCATGGTATATAGGGTAGTCTCATAGGGAACGCATGTTTGATGCCTTCATACATCATTCCTTCCTGTCATCATTGTACGTACTAGAAATAAAAACTAATTGCAATTAACTGTTTTTTTTTTTTCATTTGTTGCAGGGTGCTGGAAAAGAAATACGAGAAGCTATAGCTGAACCATCGCCACAGTGCCAAGAAAAAGCCTGGAACGCTGTTCTGCCACTTGTTATAAAACTGAAACGTTGCTATGAACATTCATTGGAGCTGGAAAAAATCGTACCAAAACTACTAGGCCAATTGGTTGGTGGTAAATTGAATCCTACTCAACATCTTGAAACGCAACAAGCCCTAGTCAAGCAGTTGGCGGAGATTCTTGAATTCGTGCTGAAATTCGATGAATACAAGGTAAGTCTGCTGGAGTAAGAAGTATAAGAAAAGAGTTAAAGGTATAGACGTAAATGGGTTTCATGCATCGTTGTATCGCAATGCAATCGTATTGAGTAGGTGTTCCGTGGATGATTCTGCTCAAATTATTCCGAGCAAATGCAATGTCAAGAAATGACGCGTGCAGAGGCGTTATGCGTATGCGGTGGTATCGCTCATCTTTATAGATGCCCTCTTGTGTGAAATAGTATGGCCATTCATCAAGTCGAACTCCATTCTTGGTTGGTTTACAATATTATAAACGGGTTTTTCATTGTCGCAGTAGTAGGTACCATAATGGGTTTTTTGCGTTTGGCCGCACAAAAATATTGTTCAATTCAGATTGAATTTTATACAATGCTTCCTACTACAGAATGATTTTTGGTTTTGTCTTTTATAACTTGTGCGTGGGAACGATTTATGAGAATATGTTTTAGCAATTTAAGTTGAAGGTAGTTAAGTATTGTATCTTTTTTTGTATACATATACGTTGGTACTTATTTTAAGTGATTTCAAAAGTCAATAAGAAAAACAGCTTTAAGGCTTGATCCGTACCGTTTGGCGTTGACGTTAATGGCAAAGCAAGTCTCGTCAAAGAGTGATTTTCTCGAAATACATTTGATGATTGTGTAGGTACATATGTTATTTTCTTTTTCACACATTTATTCATCCAATAAATATTCCTAATCGCCATTGATGAATTTTTTGACGAATTTTAGGCGAACTTCTAACTGCTTCAGAGCTTATAATCAGCGAACACACGAGATTTTCTATGGTCGTTAACCTTAAGTTGTTCAACACTTTAACCTTTTATGGCGAAAATTTGTTGTGAATTGTTATACCTATATTGTATGGAAACAATATAAAACAATTCACAACAAATTTGACAAATGTTGCTGAAAAATTCTTTATAAGTCTAGTTACTAAAACAAAAAGTGATTAATAATGAAACTCGAAAAGCTTAAAAATCTCTGACCAGATACACTGTACAGAGTGTAGAACACACGATCACCATCGAGGACAGTTCATTCCCGACAGCTTTGTGTTTTAATTTAATTTATATTTATAGCTTTTTGTTAAATAATTAATTACCGAACACTGACCAATTTTTTAACTCCTAACCGTAATACATATGTACTTACAAAAAAATTAAACCCAATCCACCTTATATACATAAATTTAAATATGTATATATATAAGAAAATACGTAAATCAGAAATTGCCATTGTTTTCACTTAACCCCCAAATAGGTCATTTTAAGTACCTGACTCGACTTCAAAATTTGTTTAAACTTATTCCTTAATTGTTTCATTGGAATGGAAAAATAAAAAAATAGGAAAAGAAAAACAAATGAATCTAGATCTAGATTGAATCTTATAGAGGTCATGACTCATGGTATTTGCTGAAGCTCAGAGTCGCGACGTTAAATGACCAATGTTAATTGCTTTTTCTGGTATAGTATTATTCACCGGCGTTTGTAATCTTTAATTTACGAGGGCTATTAAAATTTTAAAAGCATCCAACAAAACAACGTAAATCGCAATGCATTTTAAGAAGAGAGCATAGAAATTTTTTGTATAAAAGCCAAATTCTATCTCAAAGTTTATGTCAGTTTCTTATTAGAACTCCACTTAATCATGTTGCGCTTGGTGAGTATCACATATTTTTATTACTGCGTAGAGAAAAAGCATACTTACTTATAATAGTTATATACGTTATCTTCCATTCCAGCCACTTACACTTTTACTTATAACTTCAGCATATGGTCAATCTTCATATTTTGGATCGCCAATTGTTGTTGAAGACATTCCAGATTCAGTCACTCAACAAACTTTTACAATTTTTCAAGAACCATCCCAACCTCAAAGGAATCAAGCAATATTCAGTTATCCTAGTTTAAATGTTTTACCAAACGAAAATGTTTTTGATGCACAAGAGACTGAACAGAGAGGTCTTGCCAGAGAGATTCAAAATTCTAGGCAGTTTTACCAACATCAAGTTGAAGAACCTTATAGAGTAGTACCTTTAGAATCCGAAAGTATAAACTACGATTTTAATGGATATGATTTGACACAGCCTGTGGAATATCAACATTAAGTTACATAATATCTATGTACATTATATAATTATATCTTTTTGAAATAAAATTGAAATTTCAGTCATTTTTCAGTATACCTACAATCTAACACTCTTCTCCCAGTTTTCTCACGACAAAATTGTGTTCAAATTTTGCATATATGTACGTGCAAAGAAAACATTTTTCAATTTTTACACAAGTTTGACTGAGAAAAAGGAGCCCCAATATTGATCACATAAACATACCAACTTCTATTTTAGTTAACTTTTGGAAGTAGTTGCCAATGCCAATTTGACTGTCAAGTTAGCATTACCAGGCGTATTTTGTTTTTTTTTTAACTCTACGGACAGGGGTACCTACTAAATATTGGGATATTGACAGCTCGTTAAAATAAACAACAATAACGGCAAATTTCTTGATAAAACTCTAATTTAGAAAAAGATCTAATATCTCTTGGTTTATTTTTGAAACTAAGTTTTAAAAATATTTGGACTCGATCAAGAAGCATAATTGAGTTTTAAGTAGTTTGAAACTCGGTAAAAAAAAAAAAAAACAAGTTGTTTGCAAAACTACTGGCCCTGGATTTGACTTAAAACCAATACAAAATTATGTGTAATATATTATCGATATACTGCCTCTTGCTTAGAAGTTACAAGTCATCCATTTCTACAGTAACTCCATCCAAAAACCATGCAACCAAAAAGAAAACAGCCTGTTCCCAAATTGTTTTGTTAAAAAATATATTTTCTGTATTTACTTTTTTTATTATTATTATTATTATTATTTATTTTCTGCTATAAGGTATTTTTTTTTTGCTAAGTACTATCCAAAGTGTATAATCCTTTGCCTCAAAGCCATGTCCGTTTGTTTTTCCGTTTAATAGGCATAAGTTTTCCGCAACCTAAAAAAATGTTGTGGTAGATACAGTTTATTTATGTGTAGTAACACTTAAAAGGTGTGTTTATTGATTTTTCACCTGCCCCAATGTTTATCGAATAGTCTTTTCGTTTATTTGTTTTATGGGAATTTGTCTGAAGTGAATTCGGTCATGTTCTACAGAAATCTGAAATTTATAACGTGCGTGTTTCCTCTCATCGATATTATACACGCCCTAATTTAATAAAAATGAAATAACACATACTTCAAACGACCCCAGTTTTCATATCCTGCCTTTTGTTTTTTTGCTTGATAAAAATATTAATGAAAATAAAAAAAAATTCAATATATATTTTGCATGATCTAGATAGGGATTTTGTGTGCTTGTAACTAACCCATTATATATAGGTGGCTTTTTATCAGCTGCCATGTCACATCGTATAAAGAACCGCCCACTGTTGGTGGCACTCTTATTTTGTCCATAATATTTACAAATAAAAAGCTTGGATGATAATATTAAGGAAGGCCTATAATACTACTAGGAAGAATATTTGTGTGTCATTATGTATTTTGTATCTATACGAGGTGATTATGCAAATAACGTGGATTTGTATAGAAGCTTGAAATATATATATAGATATATATGTGGGTTAAAAAATAAAACATTGGCATATAATTTCTAATTTTTTAAATGGAAAAATTCGTGAGTTTTATCATCATAAATAAATATACCTACCTATAAAAAAATATGAAAAAACATATAAATGCCTACTAGAATATTATAATCTAAAATTGAACTAATTTATTTTGATATAGACAACAATTATGAAATTGACGAATAAAGGTGTGTTTTAGAAAAAAATGTATCTCAGTTTTTAATTAAAAAAGAAAAGCATATATTTTTAATTTTTAAAAATACTAAGTGGTAAGTTGAAAACGATTGGGTACATACATATACGTATCCCTGCAAGAATTAACATGTAACATTTCAAAATTATCAAATTTCTACCAACTCAACTCTCTTCTCTAATTAGTTAAATTTTGTGGAAACATTATACTAGTCGCCAGTCAGTCAGCTTAGATTACCCACTAGAGTTGGTTCTATCTCAATGCACTTAACTTCTTAAACGCGATTATGTATTTTCGACTTCTTAAACCGAGTATGTATTTTACTGTTTTTTTTCGAACCTAACGCCAAAAGGAACCTTTGACGTTATAAACCCTTGTTTTAAATTTTCTCGAAAAAAAATCTTGGTATGCAATTTTACTCGAGTTTTTTAAAATATAACTTAAATTAAAAATGGTCCAATCGTTTTTGAGAAAATTTGAAAAAGTGTTATGCTATAAGCAGGTGGCATGCATATAAAACGTTTGCGACTCTAACGTCACGTAATTTTTTTTTAAATATTTTTCTTTCTAAACATATTACAACCCACGCTTAATTCAGTAATCTTTTTCCACCTTCTTTATTTCGTATGCTAGATTCGAAGTAACACAGTGCGTCATGACTCCTTTCGAAATTTAATAGGAGTGAGAAAATAGATGATATTTCACCTTTTATGCATTTTGTGAGTGTAGGGAAAATGTAGGGATTTTTGTTCTATGCTGTGTAGGTACTTCTTTTATTTTTATTTGGCATAACTGGTTATAATACATTTTTTTTACTTTTCGTTCATTATCAATCAATCCAATGTTTTTATTCAGACGGTTAATTTTAATGGAAGAAGTTAATTTCAGTCACAATAACACTTTGCTAGACTGATAATATCTTAGCACGTGCCTCCTTTACACCTAATTGAAATTTCAATCCACGTTAAACATGAATTTTCAAATGTACATATCATAAGCCCGCACACGGTGGCGACACGGAACTCGATGTATTATTTAATTAATTTATCAATATAAAATCTTCTTAACGTTCCTCATACATAATATGTATGTATGTAGATATTTAAATCGATTTTTTCTCCGTTCATTTTTAACAGCCAAAACTAGATTGATCAGCAATTAGTTTTTCGTGGCTGTAATAAATTATTAATAAATATGGGCAATGATGCGTGTAACACACATTTGTTTTACAGAACCCTTGGTTGATGATCTTGATCATTTGAGGTCGTCGTTCTACTCATTACTCACATTAATCTATTTGTTTTGTTCATGTTTTAGATGAAGAATCCAGCGATACAGAACGACTTTAGTTATTACAGACGCATCGTGAATCGCCAGCGTATTGATACCACTAATAACCTTCTGGTCAGCACAGAGTTAGCAAATCGTATGTCATTATTTTATGCCCACGCGACACCAATGCTGAAAGTACTTAGCGAAGCAACGTCAAAATTCGTCGAAGATAATGCTCAAGATGTTGAAAATACAACTGAGACTTTGGGCACAATGGCGAAAGTTTGCCTCCGGATGTTGGAAAACCCGTAAGTTTGTTAATTGTTGTTGTTAAAGAATTCTTAAATTTTACTAATTTTCTCCGTCCTTTCTTTTTAGAAAACTTTTGTCTCAAATTGAACGCGAAGAAACGCATCTTCTAGTCCTTAGAGTAATGGTTGGCCTTGTCATCCTATACGATCATGTCCACCCTGTTGGAGCGTTCGCACGTGGAGCACATGTAGATGTAAAAGGATGTGTAAGGTTGCTGCAGGCTCAGCCCCCTATCAAAGCAGAGCCACTCCTAAATGCTCTGCGTTACACAACTAAACATCTTAACGAGGAAAATACGCCGAAAAATATCCGAAATCTGTTAGCCGCATAATAATCGGAATTAAAACCCATTTATTATGACAAAATTTATTGAGTGCTGAATTGCATTTAGAATTACAATGAAAATTCATTGACATTCTAAAAAAAAAAAAAAAAACAATATTAAATGTTTTATTTTATTTTGTTTTGTAGCTTTTAAATTCATTTTAACATTTAATATAAATTACCAATAAGTAATGTAATAAACATTTATTTTAATATATCAAAAATAAAATATTTTCTTAATTAATAAGTAGGTTATTATGCATTTTGAAGAATTCTTAAATAAATAAAAAAACGAAAAGTGTATAAGTTTTAAATAATCATTGTTTGACCAATATCAACACACTATGTATTTTAGTTTTATAATTTATTTATATTAAATTGAATGTAGTGTAATTTGTGTATGTTATTTTTTTTAAACAGAAAAAAATACAACAACTTTTTGCTGCGCATAATTTAGAAGAAATCACCTTTAAATGTAGTAGATTAAACACACACAAAACAGTATGCATTTTTAGCGAATAAAAAAAATCCGTAAGAACTTTAAAAACATATGCGACAAAAAAAAAATAGCAAAGAAGGGAAAATAAAATCACACAATAAATATAAAATGATATCTAGCGTAATTGATACGGAAAAAATAAAAGAACAAAATTTATTATATATACATATATTAAAATCAGAACACATAAGTGTTAAAATAATGTATAGATTATGTACATGAACAACATCTCTTCGAGAATAACAAATACCACAAAATATGAATGCATTTATTATAAAATTATATTATACAAATTAAAAAAAGAAGATTTTGTGTTGCGTTTTTTTGTACCAAAAAATTATAATTAGAAATGAATAAATAAATGCAAACATTCTTCTTGTAATCTAATTTTTTGGATTTAGCCATGCAATACATTAAAAAACTATGAACTCCGATTTTTTTGATAGATCTCGTTTACGTATTGGAACGGATGATAAAGTGAACTAAACTGAGGAGTTTTAGTGTGTTACGATACCAATAAGTGATCAAATAAATAAATGAGCAAAATAAATAGCGCAGATTTATGTATGTGTTTTTTTTCTGAAAACTTTATACTTTACTAATGAGAATGTGTAAAACGTCGGAAGTCTGAGAATCGAATCCTAGCCTCTTCCACCTAAAAACGAAATTTTTTACAAAAAATTACTTGCCCATCTTGGAATTGAAACAAAAAGTTTAATAACTCTTTAAATGAACTTAAAATAAAAAACAAAATGTTTAAAAGCTCACACTTCAAGTTCTACATGAACTCAAGGTGAAATAGCAACTAAATTTTTCTTAAAATAATTCTGTTGAAATGCCCACTTCGGAATTATTGTTCAGTCAGGTATTCCTTCTTTATCCACACTATACTAATATGTTATACTTCACCTGGCCCGATTTTACCTTTCATGCAAGCATCGATGCCCACTAATAACATTAACCATATTTTGCTAAAAACTCACATATTTTAACAGTTTAAGGCTACTCATAACCTCGGTAGTGTGCCAAAATTAGATGTCTTTTACAAAAAGTTAAACCTGATTGTCAGAAGGTACATCTATCTAAAAACGAAAGCGAGGGTGGAGGTTAAAAACAAGTTATTCAGCCCTATTTTTCCCCGGAAAAACAAAAATCCCAGGGAAAGAATGTTTCCCATCGCGAAACTCCCACGAAATAATTTTTCCCCAAAAACTTAATAGGGGAAATGTTTGCATTGATATAAGGAAAAAGTTCCCTGGAAAAATTATTCACGATAGCTATTTTGCTGAAAGGTATATTTTCCTTTATAATTTTCAAGATGATTCCTGATACCAAATTTCCAAATGGGAAAAAAAATCCAGGGAAATTTCTTTCGCGATAGGGCTGAATTATGTAGGCTACTCTATCTGAACATACTCATTCAGGAACATATTACATAATCTGATTTATATAAATACAGAACATCGACATTTTTATTTACTATCTTTTAATTTATTTTGATATACCTAACAACAACTTTGGGTTATGAATTTTTTTGTTTTTAAGTTGAAAAGTAAATAACGACAAAAATAGACATCAAAATAAATATTAATTTTTGTATTTACAATTTGATCTTAAATGACCTTCACTCATTGGCCAATTTCAACAAGAAAATAACAATCATCGTCTGTTCCGTTAAAATCCATTTGTCATCAAAAAATTTAATTTCCCTAAAGACTAGTTCGCCTGCGTGGCTTCTTCTCTGTGTCTCAGTTGTTATTTGGTCTTGGTCTTAAAATCAATTTGCCAGTGTCATCACAACTCATATTGAAGTCTCCTAGCACGAGTCGCATGCGAGAGGTAATTATTTGTGGAGCTATCACAAGCTTATGGATTCCGAAGAGGAACAGTAGAACTACGGAAAGTTAATAATTAATAATATTCAAATATTTGACTATGTGTAAAATATTAATATTAACTCACTTAACGTAAGAGTTGCAAAAGAAAATACTGGGTGTATAAGAAGCGATTCCGTGAGGGGAACTACTGAAGTCTTTGGGTCGCGTAACCAATACCAAGCTCCAATAGCTGTGCACATCGATATTACAGCTAAAACAACTAAATAGGGGTATTTCATTTAATACGAATCTTCTATTAACCCAAACAACTTACTTCTCCACCGCAATGTTGAGGGTCGATATGAAGAAACCACTTCCGTTAGACGACGTTCAAATGCCTTAAGGTCTGCAATAGAAACAAATACCAGATAAAGATATGATTAGATGGAGAAAACAAAGTTCACCGTTCTCTTCTGTTTCGTACTTTGATTACCTTCGCATGCCGATGGTTCCATTGTGGGGTAGGTAGGTTTCTTTTTACGAACTGTACGACTTTTTAATGCTTTGACTTGGTGGGATTTAATTGATTGATTTTGTAGAAAAGAATTATTTAAAATATTATAGATTTAATGGTCAAATTATTTGCACTAATCGTGTTTTCATTGTTTTATTAATATAAACTTTGTAAGGCTGAATATACAGCGTTAAAATTAAGGTATTATCAATTGAAATCAAACACAAAACAGAAAATTACTGTGGCATTGTGCGGAGGAGATCAGAAAGCGTATATTTATTTGTGGTATTTTTTGGATAATTTGTGACAGCTGTCGGGAATTTCGCCGCATTGTTTGGATAAGAATAGGTACAGTTAAAAAGAAAAATTATGTGATCTTTTTATGTCGATTTTCATTGGTCACCGCTAACATGCTTCGCTTCCTGTTTTTAGGAGTGCTTTCTGTGTACATTGCATAGACTGCTTTTAAACGCTGCAAATATGCTGCAATTACCCTTGCAATTTTTCAGCATGTAGGCGGGGGACGTATGCGGTGTCCGGGGTAGACAAAGTTGATGAGGTTGAAATAATTGCAGAGTTATCGCTCTTTCTTCTTTGTGCTTTTTCTTATTGTTTGAGACGTAAGCGGAGTAAAGAGTGAGGAGATATATTATCCTTCTCATTTAACAAAAATTGCAGGTATTAAATTTGCAGCGTTTAAATGGATGCTGCAATCGGAAAGAAACTTAAAAGAGAATTGCGGATAGAAATTGCAGTCGTCTAAAAGCAGTCATAGCAATTAATAACCCTATAATTGATACACTCACGTTGACAGTTGTGACATTCATTGCATCCGCATGATTAATTAACACGTGAAGAAAAAATACTTAATTATTCGAATTATACAATTTAAAAAAAAAAACAAATTTTTAAATAAATTATTATATATATGTATGTATATGTATATTGACAGTTTTGTATACACAAAGCAATTATTCACACGCATAGCCTACATCAATTCTGAAAATGCAAAATAGTTCCCTTTCACACGAGGAAACTGAGCTTGCAGAAACTTTCAGATTTTTGGAGAGAAGGGCACCAAGTAAAAGGAATGAATGGTCAACGATTGGTGAAAATTAAAAGAAAAGGTCAACAAATCTTCAGCATAAATATTCCTCCACTAAATTTGTATTTTCACAAATCAAAGTTCACCCGAAATTCAAGAATTACAGAATCTCTTAAAATGTTGCTATAGAATTACATTAGGCGTGTTTTTTTGCAAGCCCGGTGGGAATTGCAGGAAAAAAACGACTACAGGGATTATTGACAGCAACACAGAAACAAAATGGAGTTTTCATACAAACTATCGATAACAAGCGTATAATTTATGCCGGTAACACAGTTTTTCTGTGTGCTTAAGTTAAGCCCGGAGAATTATCTGGGTTTAGCTTAGCCCGTAGGGGATTAGTTGTTGTTGTATTTAACATGGTGATTGTTTAGCACCGACGTTGTTTTTTCGACCAATTCCCTCTGGGCTTACAAAAAAACACGCCTATTATATACTGATTTTTTAGCTGGAGCTGCATTTTAAGCAAAATGCTTTGCATAATTCTGCTTGGCTAAATTTTGGAGAGTTTTGTATGGAAACTAAAATTTATAGCGCGATCAGCGTAGCGTACTATGCTTTAAGTACAATTATTTAAAGTGTTGCCGTTTGCTCTCAGCGATAAAAACTGGAAAGGTATAAAGCAAAAATATATTTATTAATAAAAAAAGTCTCAAAGTTATCCATGTGCCAAAAACAAAAGCGTGTTTTTTATTGTCAGGGTATCTTTATTATTTTCTAAATTAACTATAAGTTAATTTTCACATGAGGAAACAAGTTGCTGTTGAAATAGAATGCACAATGCCACACTTCGTACATGTACCCTATTATTATATAATTATTCTTGTAATAAAAACTCCATTCTTACTTGCTATTCATATCTCAATAAAACCAGTCGTGTTCTATTTTTATAAAAGGCTCTGCATATTTTACAACAGGTTATGGGCCCAGAGCTCGTTAAAGAAAGATAAAAATAGATTTATATTATTATAATTATATATCTAGATTTATAATAATGGCTAACATCCTCCCATCTATTCAGAAACTCAAAGGAAGAGAAAACTACGACACGTGGCGGTTCGCAGTTCAGGCGTATCTCGAGCTTGAGGATCTGTGGTCCTGTGTTGCGACCAATGACGAGACGGACACCAAGAAAATCACCATGGCGAGGTCGAAGATTATCCTTCTCATCGAACCCATCAACTTCGTCCATGTTCAAGACACAAAAACGGCAAAGGAGTGTTGGGACAAGTTGCAGGCTGCTTTTGAGGACAACGGACTGTCTCGGAGAGTGGGTTTGCTGCGTAAACTCATTAGTACAAAGTTAGAAGAATGCTCTTCTGTGGAGCAGTATGTAAACGAGATTATTTCAACTGCACACAAGTTGAACGGCGTTGGTCTCAAAGTTACAGAGGAATGGGTAGGTACTTTGTTGTTGGCTGGATTGAGTGACCACTATAAGCCTATGATTATGGGCATCGAGAGCTGCGGTATGAAAATTAGTGGTGATTCAGTTAAAACAAAGATACTTCAGGATGTGAAGTTGGATGAATCGGACGCGGTGGCTTTCTACGGTAATGGTGGAAAACGTAGGTTCCAAAAGAAGAAATACAATGGTGCTGGTGGTGGTTCAAGTGGTCGTGCAAGCAGTGGTGTTGGTGTTGGCAGTGGCGTTGGTGGTAACAATAGTGGCGGCAGTGGACCTAGATGTTACCAGTGCAATAATTATGGACATTTGGCTCGAAATTGTCCTTCGAAGAAAACTAACAAACAGGGAGTCAAACCGACGAGTTTGTACACATCGTATGCTGTTTCATCCGTGCAGCCAGGTGCATGGTATGTGGATTCCGGTGCATCCGCACATATGTGCTCAGATCCAAGTTTATTGTCGGATGTCAATCAAGCGGTGAACAGCGAGGTTGTGGTGGCAAATAATATGCGTTTGAATGTACAGAGTACCGGAAATGTGTACTTACCGATTGATGATTGCAAGGTCAAGGTGGAAAATGTATTATGTATACCAGATCTCTGTGCCAATCTTCTCTCTGTGAGTCAGATCGTGCGCAAACATAATAAAGTTGTATTTGATTGGAAAGGGTGTAAGATTTACGACTCAGATAACAATTTATTGATCTCGGCTTCTCTTGATGGAGAGCTATTCAAGGTGAATTGTTCAGGTAAAGATTCTGCTTTTGCAGCGAATCGTATTGATAATGCTATTAATTTGTGGCATAGAAGAATGGGCCATTTAAATTTTAGAAGCATCCGAAGTATGCTGAATGATTTTGGAATTTCAGATACACAAAATTTCCAAGAAAATATAAACTGTGAGGTATGTGCCAAGGGCAAACAGTGCCGTAGACCGTTTAAGAAAATTGGTGCCAGGGCAAGTGATGTGTTGCAGTTAATACACTCCGACTTGTGTGGGCCGATCAATGTTGCAAGCATGGGTGGTGCACGTTATATTTTGACGTTTGTGGATGACTTTACCAGAAAAACGTTTGTATATTTCTTGCGTGCTAAGTCAGAAACGTTGATTCGTTTTAAAGAATTTAAAGCCCGTGTGGAAAACGAATGCAACAAAACCATTAAAGCACTGAGAACAGACAACGGATCCGAATACTGCAGTAAAGAGTTTCAGCGTTTACTCCGGCAGTCAGGAATTCAGCATCTTACGACAGCACCTTACACACCCGAACACAACGGTCTCATTGAAAGGATGAATAGGACTATCATCGAAAAGGCGCGATGTATGCTGCTTGATGCTAATCTGCCAAAGCATTTTTGGGCAGAGGCAGTTTCTACGGCAGTGTTCCTAATCAATAGATCTCCGAGTAGCTCATCAACATGCAAGGTTCCTGAGGAGGCGTGGACTGGTATTGCTCCTGATATGAATTTCTTGCGGACGTTTGGATGTAAGGCGATGGTGCACATACCAAAGCAGAAGAGAAAGAAGTTGGATGCAAAGTCAGAGGCTTGCGTATTTCTTGGATACTGTGATGGAACGAAAAATTATAGACTCTACAATCAAGACAAAGACAAAATTGTAATAAGCAGGGACGTTTTATTTTTCGAAGATGAGCATCTATATCCAGTGGGGGATGATTCAAGTTTTTATTTCTTCGAGATTGGTTCAGCTTCAGGTGAAAATGGTGAAGTTGCAGGCGTTGCCAGCGGGGCTAGTGAGCAGGATTCCGACGAATATTCTGATGCTGCAAGTGAAATTAACAACGTCGAGGAAATATTTTCGAAAAGCACTGAGGAAGCAAACGTTGAGAGCTATCCCAGTAGAATGAGTAGCGAAGTCGAATACATTCTACCGCATTCAGTTTCGAGCATGACAGAGGCTCCAGAGCTGACTAGAAGAAGCAACCGAATACCGAAACCGGTGAAGAGAGACGATTACATATCGTATGCAGTAAAAACAGGTGAGTTGCATGACCCTTTCACTTTAAATGAAGCCCTTGACAGAGCAGATGCGGAATGTTGGCGACAGGCAATGGCAGATGAGCTAGATTCTCTAAGGCAGAATGATACTTGGGAGCTTGTCGATTTGCCATCCGATAAAAAACCTATAAATTGTAAATGGGTCTTTAAGACCAAACGCAATTCCGATGGGGCAATTTGCCGTTATAAGGCCCGCTTGGTAGTAAAGGGTTGCTCACAAAGAAAAGGAATAGACTACGAAGAAACCTTTTCTCCGGTGGTACGATATAGTACAATACGGTTTTTGCTTTCATTAGCCGCTCAGTACGATCTCGATATAGATCAAATGGATGCAGTGACTGCATTTTTGCAAGGAGATTTACCAGATTTAATTTATATGCTGCAACCAGAGGGTTTTTCGGATAAGACTGGTAAAGTATGTCGCTTGAAGAAAGCTCTTTATGGCTTAAAGCAAGCCAGTAGACTTTGGAATCAGAAGCTAGACACCGCACTTTTACAGTTTGGACTAGAAAAATCAAAAGTTGACCCGTGTGTATATTTTTCTCACAAAAATGCAAGTCTCATCATTGTAGCTGTATATGTCGATGACATTTTAATTTTTTCCAAAGATGTTGGGATTAAGAAAAAACTAAAATCATATCTTCACAGTTCATTCCAAATGAAGGATATGGGAGAAGCCCGATTTATATTGGGGATTCAGATAAAACGAAATCGTGAAAAGGGGTCTATCAGCATTGACCAAGAACATTATATCAAAGAGATATTGGCACGATTTGAAATGACCGACTGCAATCCTACGAACACGCCGATGGACCATAATCAGAAGCTTACGAAACTTATGTGTCCTCAATCAGAAGAAGAAATACGTGAATTGTCCAGTGTACCATACCAAGAGGCGGTTGGATGCATCATGTTTGCTGCGCAGGTTTCAAGACCCGATATTAGTTTCGCAGTAAGTAATGTATCTCGTTTCAACAACAATTTTGGAAAACCACACTGGGTCGTTGTCAAAAGAATCTTACGTTACTTGAAAGGAACAGCTGATGCTAAGCTAGAGTTTTGTAAATCCAATGATCGTGAAGTTGTTGGATTTTGTGACGCAGATTGGGCGAATGATAGCGATGACCGTCGATCAACAACAGGCTATGTTTTCTACTCTGGAAAAGCGGCAGTTTCGTGGAATACGAAGAAACAACCGACTGTTGCACTGTCATCAACGGAAGCTGAGTACATGGCAGTATCTTCAGCCGTACAAGAAGCTATATGGCTTAAGAATTTGGAAAAGGAACTTGTTCCATGTACTTCATCATTAACAACGATTAATTGCGATAATAAAGGGGCTATTAGTTTGGCGTTGACTACTGCTTATCACCCACGGACTAAGCACATAGACGTCAGGCATCACTTTGTTCGAGACAAAATAAATGAACGTGAAATCAAGCTCAATTACATCAGTACATCAGAGATGCCAGCCGATTTTCTGACAAAGGCGGTTAATCACCAGAAACATTTGTTTTGCTCTTTAGCTGTTGGACTAAAATTCAAGAATTGAAATACAATGTACATTCAGTGGGGGTGTTGAAATAGAATGCACAATGCCACACTTCGTACATGTACCCTATTATTATATAATTATTCTTGTAATAAAAACTCCATTCTTACTTGCTATTCATATCTCAATAAAACCAGTCGTGTTCTATTTTTATAAAAGGCTCTGCATATTTTACAACAGTTGCTGGAGATTTTTTTTAACGTTTTCTTTTCATTTCATTAAAAAATTCTTATACGCTTTTCACACGTTGAAACAAAATCGTTGAAATTTTCTGTGGTTTCTTTTTAAAGTAGCTTGGTTGAACTCACAGCTAAGAAAACAATAAACAAGGTTTTTGAACACATTTTTCAAAGTTTGACAGTTGTCTAAAGTTAGACAACGTTTATAAATAAGACCATGAGTAGATTGTCTTAACCGCGACCAATTTAAAAATAGTTAGACATTGTCTAAGTAGACAAAAATCGAATTAATACGACTGTCAATTTCGACAAAGAGACGAACCGGACTTCATTCAAGACTTTTCCAATTCGCCACACAAAATTTTTGACAGCTGTCAGAAGCTATATCCATCCCTTTCTAACTTTATCCTGACAACAAATTAGTGAAAAAATAAAAATTTTCTACTTTGTGCATTTATATTTAAAGAACAATTTATTATAGCATTAACTTAATTAGCCAAGTAATTAGCACCCTTGTCGACCTACAAACCTTTTTAATTATGTGCCGTAACTAAATGAATTAATTTTCCTGTGAAAAAAAGAAGGAAGGATTTTAAAAGGCAATCATGGAATTATCTGTATCGAGAGTGATTTTAGCTGGGTTTCTATTCGTATATGGTGAGAAAGAATAGTGATAAAACAAAAATATTTTCTGAAAACATCTTTTCGTTTAGTAATTCCTTCATATAGCTATGCAACGCGGGTACTTGAACTCAGTGACCGTTTCATTGATGTACGCCACGAAAGCCAGTGGCTAGTGATGTTCTACGCCCCATGGTGCGCATACTGCAAACGCACCGAACCAGTTTTTGGGCTAGTAGCACAATCGTTGCATAGTACAAATGTCAGAGTGGGTCGGTTAGACTGCACCCGCTTCCCAGCAGCCGCTAAAGAATTCCGCATTCGTGGCTATCCGACCATCATGTTCATCAAGGGCAACATGGAATTCACTTACAGTGGCGATAGAACAAAAGAAGACCTAGTCGATTTCGCCCTTCGCATGAGTGGGCCCCCAGTTCAGCTTGTCACTCGAACAGAAAGCGTCGACATGCTCAAGGATGCACACACCTTGTTCTTTATGTTTGTCGGACAACAAGAGGGCGTCGTTTGGGATACATTCTATGCTGCTGCCGAAAGCTATCAAGAACATGGTTTCTTCTATGCAACGACCGAGGATATTGCTCAGCAACATTTCGACATCGAACATCTGCCAGCTGTCCTGGTTTATAAGGAAGAGGCACAGCACATGTATGCACATGCGCATGTAGCTCATGAAATGGATCCGACTGAAGTCAACGAAACCATACATCACTGGGTTAATGTTGAGCGTTTTGTCACTTTCCCCAAAATTACTCGATTTAATATTCATCAATTGATGAAAACCAAGAAGTACCTAGTCGTCGCTGTGGTGGAAGAGGACAAACTCAGCCAAGTAGCCACGCATGAATTGGAGTTTCGTGACATGGTAGAAGGAGTTATACGCAAGTATCGAGACCGTTATCATGATAAATTTCAGTTTGGATGGGTAAGTTTAGATTGGAAAATCTCGTCTTTTTTGGCGATTTCTAACCCTAATGAATGTCTCTACTTTTTGTCGGAACATAATATAGTTCCGATCTATATATTTTTGTATACATATATACACATCATTATTTAGACAAAAATTTAATGGGAGTATACAGGTTTTAACATGTAAAAAACAATCTACCATTCAGACTGGGTTTTTAGACCTTCTAAATTAAATTCCATACAAAAGGTCTTTAAACAATATAATTCTAGATACGTTGTCAAATTTAGATGTGTGAAAGTTTAAATTAAAGAGCCCTAACCATTTGAATGCGATTTTTACTGTCTTTTTTCAAAAAACTTGCACGTTTTCATGTATTTCTTAAAATTTTGCAGATTGGCGACCCAAGCATAGCACATTCCATAGTCATGGACGCACTGCCAACACCTCACATAATCGTTATCAATTCAACAACCCAACATCATCACATCCCTGAAGATGATCCCATGCAGATGACTCCGCAATCTCTACACATCTTTCTAGAGTCAATAAGCAATCAGACGGCAATAGTTTATGGAGGTGACACCTTCTTGGTGCGTCTGTATCGTGCATGTTTCGAAGCCAAGAAATCACTACGAGAAATGTGGCTTGGCAATCCAGTGCTTACAACTGTGTTGTTCGGCCTGCCATTGGGATTCCTAGCATTGATCTTGTATTCGATATTTTGTGGTGACTGTCTGGACGCATCTGAAGACGACGAAGAAGAACACGAGAAGAAGGAATAAACTTTCGAGGATTTCCTTGAAAGTCGAATCAAATTAAATTTTAAATGTTGTACATTTCCGTTGTGATCTCAGTTTAAATTCCTTTGTTTTTCATTTATATTTATTGTGCTACATTTTATATGAAGGTTTTTATTTCTCCTGAGTATCTTTCATTTCTTCTATATTTTGTAAATGTGTTTTGTTTTTCTGTCTTTCACAGTTATAAGTTAAAAGAATCATTAAATTATTTTGAAAAATACCTAAACGGCGTGTTAATTAAAAGCGAAAAAATAAAGCCAAAGAATGGATGAAACTTTTTCTTCGTGATGACAATATTTCATAGACCTTATGAGTCAGTAAGTTCAGCAGCAATCAGCATCCGTAGTCATCGTCATCTTCAGAATCTATGGCAGCTCTTCGGCGATCGTATTTCACCGTGGACGTGCTCTGCGGCATTTGAGAGTTGACTTTTTCCAAAATCGAGACAAACTGGGCGTCGTCAAGTTTACCCATTATTTGGCCCATTTGTGCCATGCGAATTACCATGTTCTCGAAAATCTGGGCTTTCTCTGGTTTGCTTAGTTTGAGTGTGTTTACTAAAGAGATGACATTATGACTTAATTTTAATGAGGAACCAAGTTATTTTAATTTAATTAAACCTACATCTAGCTCTGGCTTGTTGATCTAGGACCTGGGAGAGAATTGAATTCTTCATTTCTTCCTGTTGGCGCATTTGTTCTTGTTGTTGCTTTTGTTTCTCTGGGTCATTGCCACCGCCACCCTAAAGGTGAGAAAATGAAAAATTGTACAATAACACGATCAATAAACCGATCAATAAGTGCGATTTCTATATTTCTGAGTAAGGAATAGTCAACGTCCTGGATAACTACTTTTGAACAGTTTTGCAAATTTGTTGCTATTTTTGGTAAATATTTTTTTTCTCTCGAACTTCTGCCGCATGTTGCTTTGGATTGAAGTAAAAGGAAAAACTTACATATTGCGATTGAAGTTGGGCCATTCTTTGTTGGCGGATTGCATCAAGTTCAGCATCACCCATTTTGCTAATCGAATATTATGAAATGTTACTTTATTTTAAGATTTTTTTTTTTATTTCGATAAACGTACGTAGGTAGTATGGTACGGGTACGGCTTTTTTCGTTTTCAGATTTTGTGAAATGACAGTTCTACCATTTGTTATTTTTTTGTGTGGTTGGTGCTTCTGCTTCTGAATGTTTTCGATAATTCATTCAACTAGCGATGTTCATTTTAATGTTTTTTTAAGAATTGGGCGGATTATGAAATCAGCAATACTGGATCTGTAGTGATTAGCAGTATAGTGTTCTCTTTTCTTTTCACGACAAATGAGTAAAGAGAAAAGAGAACCCTGCACTGTTAATAACTGCGTATCCAGTTTTGTGGATTCCGTAATTGATGAGGTAATCTATTTACTATATTATATTTACCGGTTCTAGTTGGGGAGCATACAATGCAATACAAACAAATATACTTACATATACAAAAACTTTTCCAAAGGAGCGACTAGTGTGCACATTGTGATTTGTGTTTGCATTATGTAAGTATGTTGTTTTGCTTGTTACGCATTGTCACATTGACGTATGGTGGAACATACTTCGAAATCGACCTCTGGTAAATAAAAATCTACTTTGTTGATTGAAAGGAAATTGGAAATCGGTATGAAATCAAACAAAATTACATTTTTTGGTTGAAAATAAAAGAGATGAGTTTTTGAATCAACTGATTTTTCCTAACAAAATGCTCGCATTCGAGGAACTATCCATATCCTATCCAGTCCGTATAGATTTTTTTAGCTTTCGAACGCGCCCATTAAAACAAGTTGAATTGAAAATAAAACCTAGTCGACCAAAAAGCAAAACAACAACAAAAAAATCGACAACTTGCAATTTTACGACCACCGATCACCATATACATACGTCTCTCGATAACATGCTTAGAAAACGCCTTCCTTCCCAAACGCGACCAAAGCTATTCAGGATAAAACCCTGAACGCGCTTAATTTTAACAGCTGTTAGTTGTCAAAATTTTATCCGGTAAATTTAACACCTCAAACCACCACGTGCAGTTAAAATTTAAAATTTGTTTCTTGTTTATAAGTTATTTACCCATTAGATTCGTCCTTAATTTTGTTATTTTAAAATCATAATGAAAATGAAAGAAGAAGACCAAGAAGTAGACGGACGTACCAAGATTCACAATGTACGCTTCTATAATTTAACTCCACGTTTGATAGCTTGCATGGCAGTCAATAAAATCAACAAAAAACTTGCCCTCTCAAGGTTTGCACTTTGTTACATTTCATTTCAACAATCATTTAGAAATTAATTAAATAAAATTAAATAGAAACGATGGAACCATTGAAATATGGGATATGCAGCATGCATCGTTTCTTGAGAAAACCATTGTCACTGGAGAGGAGTCATCTATCGAAGGAATGGCATGGGCTGGGCATCGTTTATTCACCGTCGGACTTACTGGGCATCTCGTAGAATGGGATTTAACTACCTTGGACCAGCGTCAATCGCAAAATGCCACTGGCAATTCGATTTGGTGTCTCGACGTCAATACTGAAGGCACTGAAGTGGCCCTCGGGACTGAAGAAGGTTATATAAACATATTCGACTTAAGAGACGACCAAATGGTTTACAAAAAGCTCTTTGATAAACAAGAGGGTCGAATTCTCTGCTGCAAGTTCAACGCCACCGGAGACCAACTTGTGACAGGAGGAATTGACGCTATTCGTATCTGGGACGTGAAAACAGGACATGCCATCCACAAGATGTCCTTCACAAGGCCCAGTACGAGTAAGGAAATCATTATTTGGTCACTTCAGGTTCTTCAAGACATGACCATAATAACTGGGGATTCACGAGGCATTATCACCATATGGGACGGAAAAAACGCAGCATTTCTAGAGGAGCATTGCGGCCGGAAAGCCGATGTATTGGCAGTGGCTGTAAACGAAGAAGAAGATAAGTTAATTTGTTCCGGCATCGATCCTATGATACGAATTTATGCTTTGACTGAGATAAAAAGAGAAGACATCATCTTGCGCAAGTGGGTCAAGTACCGCCAGCGGAATGTCCATGACCACGATGTGAAGGCTCTCATTTGCACAGGAGACAAAATTCTATCTGGTGGCATGGACGGTTATCTTGGTATTTCATCAGTTACTCGAAGTGCTGCAAGTATAGTTAAGCATGGACCATTCCTTCAGGGTCCTGTTGTTTTTGTTGCAGCTAAAAAGAGGCTTCTCCTTCTGCGCTACCCTAATACCGTAGAAATATGGAGATTAGGAGAAACCACCGGTAAAAAGGAGATAAGCTTGGATGATGCTAACGAAGAACAGGAACCAGGTGAAGAAAAAAACCTATTAGGTTTAAAAAAACCTCCACAAAAACTTCTTGAATTAAAAAGCAAACAAAGCCAGCCAATCACTTGCAGTGCACTCTCGCCCGATGGAAATTGGTTAGTCTATTCCACAATGACTGTAATTCGAATGTTCTCCTTCACAGCTGGAGATGATGAAAATGTGTCGCAGTTAAACCGAATCAAAGATCTGCATCAGGAGTTTGGTGCGTGTAAAAACATTCTCTTCACTCATGACTCCAGCACTTTATTTCTTAGCAAAATAAACAACTCGATAGAAGTGTTTAGCATACTTTCCAACGGTGATATTGATCATTTGCAGACTATTAAAGCAGATAAATATATAAAAGATACGATTCACCTTGTGGACGTATCACATTGTGGAAATTACTTTGTCACGGCTGGAACTTGTCGGACAATTGCGGTGTGGATTAAAAAGGGAAAACACTACAAACACCATTTGAATTTACCCCGGTACACAGCTGCCACAACGGCAATATCCATTCACCAGAACTCTCCCCGCCTGGTAGCAGTGTTTTCAGATTCGAAAATCTTCGAGTATGATTTCGAGGAAATGTGCTTCACATGCACAGATAAGGATTTCTTTGTCAAGGAGTCGGAAACTCACTGTGTAAATAATATAATCCTGGATCGTCGGAATCCTAATATTTATATTCTGCACAATGATACCAGTTTGTTTGTGCTGGAAAAATGTGCTCCTGATGCTGTGGACAACGCAGTCGCCAAGAAGACAAAAACGGTGGATACCAAGGTCGCGGGATTAAGACTTAAGTTTCAGAAAAATGATCAGGTATGATTTTGTTGTTGCTTAATTTATCAAGCAAAGAATCTTCCAATTTGTTCTTTTTTTTTAGCATTTAATTCATCTGGCATGGTTAAGTATAGATGAACTTGTGGCCGTTGGAGTGAATCCGATTTCTTTGATCGAACAACTGCCAGAAGCTTTCTTGCAAAAGAAATTCGGAGCGGCGTAAGATCAGTGTTTAGTTTTAAATTAAATAAAAAACATTTTAATTTTTAATTAAGTTCTTTTTGATTTTTGTTAGTTTTTTGCAAATGAGAGAGACATAATTATACTTTTTTCAAATTATAATTAAATTAAATTACATAGGTTCATATTTGAATTTTGAAATAGAATATAAGCTTTCTATAATTGGTAAAAGAAACTTCTTTGATGTACAGAGCAATGCTTCTCCGCGCAAATCGCTATCATATCATCTGCGGGGTGCATTTTTGTAGACAATCGAGATGACCATCATTGTTTTAATACTTTAAATGCACTAGCAAAAAATTAGTTGACAATTCTTCTGCGTCAGAAAAGAACTTATTATTTGGCATTCAAATATGACTGAATTAACGTTTTCGAAAACGAACAACTATGTGTGGTCTTTTGGATTGTTAATTCGGAAGAACTATTTGATACGTGTGCAAACTTCTGGACCAATTCTGCGAAATATTTTATGCCCTCGAAAGTTTTTCTGCTATCCTGAATGTCCTACGGAATAAATCTGCCTCGAACCAAGGCCAAAAATGTTTCCTCAGCGTAGGCAAGCGTATAATGCTTAATTAATCTTTATAAACTGAAACTATAAATGAAAATTAATTTTTGTTTCATGCAGAAAACTTTCGAATAATCCATCACATCAAATTTCGTTCGATTTTCGAATTCGTTAATTTTCTCACATTTTATAGTTGCGGGTTCCTTTTTAAGGTAAATATCAAACTACTAATTGACAGGGAATAGTAGGTTCTTAAATCTTTTAAAAATTCAAAAGATGGCTTTTATTTCAAAGTAAACAATGAATTTATTATTGATATCTTCAAATAATTATAAACAATTGTCATTGCAAAAAAATAAAGCAAAACAAAAATTACACGCTAAATTTATCATTAGACACAATCCATTACCATTATTACAAACAAACGAAAAAAAAACATAAAATATATTAAGCGACTTAAATTAACTAACATAATCTTCAAATGTTGTACATTTATTTTTTGCAAAATCGTTTAAAGCAAAAAAGAAAAAGAAACAGAAACTAAATAAGAATCGGGAGGTTTTTCGTTGTTAATTTTCTACTGCTGCTAGACGAAGATGGGGAGTGAGATGTGTGATGAATTGCGGCTGGTGATTTGGACATGGTATCCATTAGGTTCATCTTGGAAGGCATTCTTGCTAGTCGAGGATTAGGTAGTCGGATGTTTTCCTTTGCTGGTTTGCGCAGGCGACTGCTGCTGCTGCCAGCTACTGTGGATGTTGGCATTATTGAGGACCGGGCTGCTGGTTCGATACACTTTTGGAAGTGTTCGTAATTATCTGCGTCCGATAGGTCTGAACTCTCTGTGACGGTTATTTTGGGTGCGGCCTTTGGCTGACGCGATGATGATCGTCGTTTCTTGGCACTTCCACTTTGACGTGCTGATCTTCTGCGAATTGTGGTTGCGAGGACTCGATTCTTTTTGTAAGGTGATTTAAACGGTGTTTTCGTGTTATTCGAGGTCGAATAGCCAAATACACTGGGACTGTTCAGGACATTTAACAGACTCCGTTTAGCCGAAGGAGCTTGTCGATCTGTGGCAGCGAGCTTTCGCTTATTAGCACTGAGTGCCGACGAGATGTTGGTTGTGGACGGTGTTCTCTTGATGGACGACGCAGACATCTGGCAGTTTCTTATCGACATCGGAGTACGATTGGCTAATGGCGTCTGGGGATTCTTCCTTGCACTGCTCAGCTTTTCCTTTTCCATTTTTTTCTTTTCCCAATCTCGAGATATTAAGTCTAGAATATCTTCTCCGTAGATATAAAATTTTTTGTTTTCTTTTTCTTCGTACACTTGAACTAATTCTGTGAGGAGCGCCTCAATTTTAGGCAACTTGCTTGCAATTGTTTTTCGTTCTTTCTCTTCTTTGAGTAACTGTCCTCCTCGGTTGTTGTAGCGTCCTGGCTCCGATGCTTTCTGTTCAAGAGCAGTCATGCGTTCCCACAGAATCCGTCTGTCTTCAAAAAGCTGGAAAATCTTCTCGTTATTGTGATAGTAGGTCTTGAGGTCTTCCAATTCCATTTCGTGCAAAATGAGCAAATCGTCAGTAAAGCAATCGCTATAGAAATTCGAGAAGCGACTGCGTTGGACATCTGATTTCATGCATTTATCCCACCATTCTAAAATTTCCTTGCGAATTTGCTCAACGAATAATTTTATGTTTTGCTTCTTCAAAATCTCGCAGCGATTGACTTCTTTGTGAAGAATATCGGCAGTCAATTGGGAACATTCTGTGTACCGACTGAACTTGTTTCTTGTCGCTGGGCTTGTGTCCAATCTGTCCCAGAGGGAATTTAGTTTTCGTTTCATTCCCTCGATGGTATCCTCCAGTTCTAGTACCTGATCCCGGTAGCGAGCATGCATTTCTTTCAGTCCGTCGAAAGTTTCTTTGCTGAGCTTGATCTGGCGATGGTTCAGAAGTCGATCATCATTTTCGGAGAACATCTTTACCTCAAGGATCTGAAGGAAATTCTTGATTTCGCGACGCATTGTAGATACCCTATTCAAACGGTCAACCTTTTCTGTTTTAAGAACCTCTAAATGGTCCCGAAATATCTGAAGTTCCTCCTCGGAAGGTAATGGGTCAGCAACGAGAGAACGTGGCTCCTCGCCCAATTCGCTACATAGAGTCTCTTGCTCGAGCAATAGTTCGAATATCTGCTCCCTCCGAAGACGCAATGTTTCACGTAGTTCAATAAGGCTTTCATCAAGTTCAGACTGGAGCACCAGCAACGGAACACCTTCGGTCGGCTTCATACTTATCTCAACCTTTAGCAGGCGCTGAAGGTTTTCAGCTTCAGAGCGCAGATCAACGATTTCTTTTTCGATTTGTTCCTGCTTCTCCATCGACTCCACCACTAGGTCCTCAAAATAATTTTTAGTGTGCTCTTCAAGTTTGGTGATGTTTTCTCTGCAGGCATTTTCGTCAAATATTTTTTTCCAAATTTCTGTCAATTCGTGTACGTATGTTTGGGTCAATATTTGCATGTCCTTTTGTGCTTTGGTAAATAAGTCCGACATGATTTCAACGAATAACAAACAATTTTAACAAATATTTACACTTAAATTTTGCTAAATTTTAAGTTTAATTTTGGGATACAAAATAAATGTTTTTGACTATTTCTTTATAACACATAAATCTTAAAAATCGGCGCTGCTAGAAAAAAGTAGATGCTACCATACCAGGAAATTCGTTAATCGTTACTATCTATTAAATTTTGAAATATGAACAGTTTGTTTTCGGATTAAAGAAATGCCAGCGAGTGAGAAAGATACATATATGAAAAAATGAAAAGGAAGACTTTTGAAAATGAGTGAGTTCAGTAAGAAAAACTGAATATGTCTGAATGGTTTGGAGTGTGTTCAACAAATAGTTCTGGGGTCGATTCTGGTTCTGTGAAAAAGTGAATCGAATAAATAATTTTCATATTCGGTGGCATGCATTGCTTTCATTTTTTCGATTCACTTGGTGCAACAAAAAAGCGATTCCGGTTCAATGAATGAAATCCTTTTTTTGGCCAATGTAGTTATGGCTTTAACTATACATTTGCCAAAAAAGTGAAAAAGTACAAAAGTGAAAATTTTCAAACTCATTTTGGTATAGTTTTTCTGGCTGGGAAACTTATAGAAATGGTGCAGAAAGTTAAATTTGGGTTTAAAAAAAAAATTGTATATTCTTTTTCACCAAATAAATGCGCTAGCGCTTTGCAATTTTGCAAAAAGTGGTCAATGTAGGTACTAAAGACTTTGGTCTTATTTATAAACGTTGTCTAACTTTAGACAACTGTCCAACTTTTGAAAATGTGTTCAAAAACCTTGTTTATTGTTGTCTTACAGCTGCCTAACTTAGACACCAGAGTAGATTGTCTTAACCGTGAATAATGTGAAATTTATTTTTATTAATTAAGGCATATTTCCACCAATTTGAAAATAGTTAACAGTGTCTAAGTAGACAAAAATCTAATAAATACGACTGTTTAGTTTCAAAACTGTTTGGTTTCGATTTTGAGTCCAATAGGTTTATATGAGACAGCGCTCACGTGCACCTGTGCAGACTCCCATATAAACCTATAGGACTCAAAATCGAAGCCAAACTGTTTCGAAACTGTTGAGTTGCATGTGCGCGCCTGCACTTAGCAAGAACAAACATTTACAAACTGGTCTGTTCTTTCATTCATGTCGGAGGCCTCCTAGGTCTCAATAACCTGATCGGGCCTATTTAAATATAATGGATATCGGTGGATTTTTCAGCCCACTTAAGATCTACCTGTCTCGCCTCAGAAGAAATGCTAAGTTCCAGCATCTCTTTCCCACACGATCATCTGTTGTTTTGCACTTAGTCTGTTGTCCTTTTCATCTACCCGTAATTTTAGTAATCTTTCGGCAAACAAAACAAAAGAAATATACATTTGGCTCTTTTGTTCAGTTTAAATGCACTCTTCTTCTAAGTGCACTTGCATCTCTATATACAAAATCCAACACAACACATGCGCACAAGGTTTATCAATCAAGAATCAAGTATGCATTATTTAACTATTAAGGAAAAAGAGAAAAACAAAACCGATTATATAATACTGCTAATGCACTTAACAAAGGGAGATGAATACATTGGACCACAGCACAGCCCCGTCAATTCACCCTACAAAATTGGTATGTATGTGTGATTTGAATTCCAAATTCCACCTTCTTTTTCTTTTACAAGTTCATTCTCAATTTAATCATTGTTAAAGTGAGACGTACCTTCGTTTTTCTCCGAATTGTGTTTGTGTGCAAAAGCAAACCAGAATATAAATTCATTTTAATTCATCAATTTGGAAAATTTATAATTTGTTTTGATATTACATATGTATACTTATTTTGTGTTGGATATTAATTTTTGAAATATACTTTATATATGTAATTCCTAAGAGTAAAACAGGATTGATTTGCTAAGCTACATTTTTCATATTCCCGTGGGTTGTGGCCAGTGAAAAAAAAAATAAAATAATTTCCATTCCAAGTTTGGGAGTTACCATTTTTTCCTGCAATTCCAAAATTGACGAAAGAAAAAATAAAAATTTAACTTTAAAATACAAGTTGAATAAAATCATTTTCTATCAAAAATAAGTAGATAGGATTTTACTTTCATTGCGATACAAGACCAAATAAAAAAAAAAAAACAATTTTATTTTTTGGTCTTCCCCTTAAAAATCAAATATGGCGGATGTTGAATCGTCTAGCTCGGCTGTACAACAGCCCCCAACTTCTACAAGTCACCTCAATTCGATTCCATTGATTGCTGCCGAACTTATGGTAGACAATAGCAATGCCCAAGTGAGCATTCAGCAGCAGCAATTGCAACCCCAATCTTCGTCGGGGGTTGGTGGTTCGTCGAGTGCTTCGTCGTCATCATCAGCAAACTCATCAGCTTCGAGTGCTGGACAGACCAGAACATCATCTGTTGTTGTTGGTGGAGACTCCAATGAGCCGGAAGCAAAGAAGCCCAAGCTGGACTTGGTAACAGCTGGTACATCAGCCACTACGACACAACACGAAAAGCTCGAATATCGTTTGGGTGGAATACTATGTTGTGCAGTTTGTTTGGATCTGCCCAAGACGGCTATGTACCAGGTGAGTACATCCAAATATTTTGTTTGGAATGAGTTGTGTCAGAATTCGAAAGTCAATACCGGGGTTGTATAGAATAAATTATATATGTAGTATATCTATGTAGGTACCAATCTCTTTACAGAAAATATAATGAATGTGGTACTTTTCCTATCTTATAGCATTCCATAAACAAGAACGGCCTTGAATAGTTCTATTTTTATGTTCATAAGAATTTTTGAACGAAAGTGGCCAACGAAGTGTGGCACTGTGGCTACCACGAACTACGAAACGAGCATATAAATTACAGATAATTAGGTAACTTATTAAAAATAAAAGATGGTGTGGTGATTTTCATTTAATCGCCACATGAAATGCAGCAGGAAATGTCACTGCATTTTTTTGAGAAAGAGACACAAACAGAAAAGTCAAGTAAATAATATAACAAGGAAAGTTTTTTTTACTGCACTGGCTAGGTATTCCTAATTCTTGATTTTATTATTTTCTCCATCCCATTTGTGTTCGTGATTCTTAAAATGTCAGAGTGAGAGAAAAAGGAAATAGTGCAACGAGTAACGACGCAACAGCAGTGCGGCGCAGTTAAAAAAAATTATAAATAATGTAATCTGTAAATTAATGCAGGGGAAGGGGAAGAAATAGTTGGGATTGGTAGATAGGCATAGTAAATAATAATGTAAAAATGTATTTTACTGCGTAGAAAATGATATAGGTACACGAATTCAAATGTTGAAACCTTGAAATTAATTTAAATTTTATGTGTACAAATTAAATTATAGCTAGCGTTTTTGGTAAAAGATTTTAACGTTTTAATTATTTATCTTTACATGACATAAAAAAAGATTTATAAAAATATTAAAGAGTAAAGGTAGGTGGTATACAAAATGTGAAGTAACAGCCTATTGAGACTCTAACTTCCACTCTTTTTTAAAGATGCATTGCTTAGGTCTGTTATGAATCTCAGTAGTAAAAATCACTATGAGAGAAGGAAGGAATAAATTTAAAGGGGTCTATACTCTATACCTAAATGCCCGGCTAAATTTCTATAGGATCACAACATGCATACATACCTACATACATATGTAGGTAACTTGAAATAGGTATTCACAAGTTTCCCAAGATTTGGTACCAAGGAATATTGTTTTATCTATTTGGGCATCAAAATGTAAAAATTATTGATATTTCACGTTAGCAATGAGGTCTTATAATTGTCAGGTTACTATGCTTTTATTTGGTTAACTGATTTTATTAACATCAAATAAGTTAAATAAGTTCCGACGTGACTTGTAATAACATTTGCCGTCGTAGGTACCTACTCAGAAATTGAAATTTTTAATAATAACTAACTATAAATGTCGCCTTTGTGAAAACGGGATAAGATCATATTTATCTATATCTTTCTAGGTGCACCTACCTAACTGCCTACATAGATTATTTAAAAAAAAATACTAAAAAATACGTTAAGGTGTACTTATAAGATGTAGGGACAATTTTCTTTATTTTTCGGACTAGGTAGGTATTATACTCATATATGTAGGTAGTATATATGTACATATACTATCCATTTTGAGTATACAAAAATATTTATGAAAACAAGTTAATAGGTATACCCATAAAATCAAAATTTAAAAAATAACAGCAGTAACTAGAAACCGTGCATTAGTTACTTATTTTGCTTCTTTTTTGTGCCCCTTAACTTGTTTATATCCTTATATATATATGTATATATAATATACATACATTTGTATATACTAAAACACTAAATAAGTAATCACCCCTATGAGTGTTTAGAACTCATACACTTAGAAAGGGTCAGCTGTTATTGACAAACCATTAAATACTGTATTAAATGTAACAACAACAAAACATCCGTTTGTATTTGTTATTTTTATCAGCTGAGCGAGAACAACTTTTTGTTTTTTTTTCTTGCATCTTCATAAATCACTACTTGGTTTCTTATTTAGATTCAGATGAGCTTCATCGTCGGACATAGATTTGTTGTTATTGCTTTCTCATTTTCTTCCCTTGGTTATTACAAACAAAAATTAAACTATATCTTTTCTTTTTAAATACAAAATTTCTTTAACTGAGAAAATTGTTTTAAATTATTTGGTAGTGGTAGTGATAAGAAAGTATAAAAATCAATGTACCTAGTAAGATAAAAAAGGGTTTCTAGATATCCTTTTCAAAATCAGGTTCAAATCATATTTATGTTTCAAAAAATCCATTATCGAAATATGCACGCAGCTACATACATACATAGGTACTACCTGGTACCCATATTAATTTTATTGTTGAAAAAAAAAAAATGATTTTTATACTTCTGTCGCAGACGACTTTCTATTTTCAGTATTCTAATTTTATCACTCTCCGATTTGTTTATATAAAAAATGCTACGGAAATATAAATGTATATTATGTATGTATCTATCTACTTAAAAACGAACTAAATTATTGAGAGAAAAAATATCCCGGTCCCGGACAGCGACGTGTAAACTTGTACAGGCAGATATGAATGCCACCGCGATTACATGTTATGTACCTCTTCCTATATTTTAAATAAGTATTGTAAGGATACCTACCTAACCTAACTATTGCAACCATGCCTTAATTAGTGGTGCCAATTTGTATACAAATCCACATGAGTAAACAATGCCATTTTGGTTATATGTATGTAGGTACTTAGATCGTTTTGTCTGTCTACCAAGTATGATATGGCTGCATTATGTAGGGATATTGTTTTCTAAAATTCCTTAAGGAAGTAATTTCAAGTCCCAATAACCTTTTCTTTAATGATAATGGTAAGCTATACGAAATTTAAAACATTCTTTCACGAATAATATTCATCACTTAATGAACTAAGCCTTAACCTTAAGCTTAAAAGCTTTTTGAAATTACTTAAAATTTGTCTTCGTTAACTGAAAAAACACTTATTCTTCCAAATTGTAGGTTCATCCATTTTACATCTTAAGACTCTGCAAACGAGTCAACTGCAAGATTTTATACCAGTCGTTGATACCATCATTTAGTATAGAACCCACCCTGTTCAATCAAATTGTAATCAATTTAAAATAAGTTCCAACAGTTTATAACAGTTTAACTGCAGCGAAATAGTATTCCATATTACCGGTTATAAGGACGGTACGGAAGTGTCTTAAAAAAAAAAAACAGAAAAATTCCCGACTGTGAGTGAAATATTACGGATCACATAATAGGAAATACATATTTAGTATTTTTACGCGTTATTGATCTGTTTCTGTTCCTATTAAGTTTGTCATTTTATCTAACCGAAATAAAGTATACGGCTCTAGAGCCGATAAATCGTGTTTCAGTAGAACGATAATATCATTACTATGGAAAAACCAACACCCTTAATGAGGGTAATTATCAACTTTTCTGTATCAATACAAGTCTGCCCGTATAAAACCCGCGTTTTGCTGAGTTTCTTATTGTTTTATAGTGATTGTAATTTAAATGTCTACAAAAATTTACAAAAAAAAACATCAGAATTAATTCGTTATGAAAATTCGAATGAGTTTTTGCCATTAAATAATTTGTCTGTGGTAAATTAAACAGTACTTGCCTGAAAAACCTGGATGATTATATTGTCAAACACAATTTGCTAAAATTCTGAACCAACCAATAAATACTTAAAGATAGGGAAGTATTAGTGATAATTTAAAATACCTATGTATGTGTTCTGAAAATAATTGTATAGATTACTTTCCTAAAAAAAGCCTTGATCAAAAAATACAGTTCTAAATTTTATACGTCCGTTGTTTTATTTATTTATTTCATTTAGATATATGTAAGTAATCAAGTTTCAGTTAATACAATCAACTAAAATAAGATATAAATCAAAATCAAAATAAATCCAATTTTATTAATATAATCGAAAAACTGTGTCAATAGATGAGGTCAACAGTCCAGTCATTTTTTTTTTTTTTTTGATACGTTCTCAAATTAAATGTTTTTATTTTTGTTTATTCTCTTTTAGTTCCTTTCTCATAACAAAGGCAAAGTGTTATCTAATTTTCACAGAAAATAAATACTATGAGTGAATGTAAATATTTTTTGGTTTTAAATTTAAAAAGAAAAAAAAATCAGTCGTTGCTATTGAAATATTTGATATTTGATTAATATTTTACCTTAGTAAGTTTAATTGGCACCCTTGGTGCGTATAGTAATTTTGTACTTATTTTGCATTTATTTTCGTTGCATTATGTCGTTAATTTACAAATACATACAAAAATTACTAGGTAAATATTTTAGTTTTCGTTGTGAATTGAAAGACGCAGATCTTATCCGCTCGCTTTCTTACCTTTAATTTTATTTTTATTTCAGTTGATAAGAATTTGGAACGATAGTAAAATATTACATACATGAAACAAAATAGGAAAATAATTCATGTAATCTAAATGATATACATACCTATCATTTCGACTAAATTGTCTTATAAAATAGATTACATGAATTATTTTCCTATTTTGTTTTAGGTATGAAATATTTTGCTATCGTTCCATATAGGCATATGGAACGATATTTACAAAATCCAACAACAACTAAGCCAGTATAGATATCTATGAAGGCTTATGTATTTGGCTTCTACAAAAAATTGATATTTATCAAGGCTTATATCCTTAACTTGAATACATTTTCTATCGATGCTAAAAAAAGTTATTTTTCTTCAAAAACGGTATAGAATACATTTAATATTCAAGCTTTCCTGTTGTTGTATTATGTTATTATTGAACTGTTTTCTAAGTCTATAATTGATGACCACACGTTGCATTATAAAAGGGGAGTTATTGGTGATCGAACTTTTATTTTAAAACAAAAAAAAAAATGATAAGTATATTTTTATCCCCATTGTGAAGTTGTGAAGAAAACTCAAAATCACTTTTGAATTTTTCCAGTCAGCTCGTCATTTCGTCAAACCTCCCACATACATACAATGAAGTTTCTTTACTTTTTAAATGTTGCCAATTGTTTCGTCATTAGAACAAAATTTTTGTTTTTAGGAAAAATAAATGATATAATAAACTTTCAGTCAATTAATTTACAAAATAAATATATATTTATGTAGTACATTATTGTGTTTAATTTCATGTAGATATTATTGCAGTGCACAGTACATTCCAAAAGTTTACTAATTTAAAATTTAATACATATTTAGTCGAATATTTTAAGTTCATTCGTTAAAATTTATTTCAAACTGAATAAAAACAAAAATTATAAGCTGCCTTTGACAAATTCTTAGTTTTTAGTTAACTAACTTACTAATTTCTAAAACAAATTATGTATAAGTACTTATATGATTGATTTGTTACTGTGGAAAAAAATTGAAGAAATTACATTAATAAGTTAAATACAAAATAATTACCTGAGAAAAAAATAACTATAGTACTTTTTTTATTTTCACTGTGTGTGTTTTAAGGTTATATTCAAATAAGAAAGCAAAATGTGAATATATTCATACTTACAAAAACAAAAATTAAATAATAAAAACAAATCGAAACAAACTTACGAAAGAAATGTTATTACAAACAAACATATATCTGTTTTATGTAAGCTGTTCTGTATATCAATTCATTAAAAAAAATGCTCAGAAATAAAAAATAAAAAAAAATAAGTGATTAATTCACAAAGAAAAATATTTTTGTTTTATTCAAATATCTCCTCTCTTTCTCAACGTCGTCGTCGCTTAATCATTTTCAGATCAAAAAAAAAATCGAGTGTTCATTTGCATATTCACATTTTATTTCATTTCTTTTTTTCTAGGAAACATTATTTTTTTTAAATTAACCACATAATTGGTAAAAATTAAAAAAAAAATATTTTATATTTAAAAACTACATAAATATTATTAATCAATATGGTCTTCTTTTCATATTTTTTTTTTATTTAACAGAGAATGTAGTGAGTTGGACATTTTTTTAAAAAATTTTACAAATTTCTATTTTTTTTATTCTCGTCTATTTAATGAAATAAATCTATTTTTCTATTTACACATTTTCAGTGTCAAATGGGGCATTTAATGTGCGCAGCTTGTTTTACCCATCTATTGGCCGATGGACGGTATGTTGGATTGGGTGGATATTTATTCAAACAGTTTAAAATGATTAATTCAAATATGTAAAGTGTTTAAAAATTATCAATCGATTTCTCTTAACAATAGATATTAAAAATTCGTTTATAAATATTTTTTAGTTTGTTGGTTTATATTTTGCTATTTTACTTTTATTTTTTAGTTTAAGGGATCAAATAGCTACTTGTCCAAATTGTCGTGTTGAAATCTCAAAGAGTACTGCATCTAGAAATTTGGCAGTGGAAAAAGCTGCTTCAGAGCTTCCAAGCGAATGCCAGGTATGTTATAAAAAATAAGTATTTATAACTGTTTTGAATTTAATGAAATGTGATTTTAGTACTGCAACAAAGAGTTTCCATATAAGTCTCTTGAACGCCACGAGCAGCATGAATGCCAAGAACGTCCTACAAATTGCAAATACTCAAGAATTGGATGTCAATGGCGTGGACCCAATCATGAAAGTTAGCCGAAGTTTGATAATTTCAAAGAATATAAATGCTAAATAATTGTTTGTTTTATATCCAGCTACACAACATGAACGGGTTTGTTTGCACCCACATAAGTCTGGCTATGAAGTTATGTCCGCCTTGGAAGCATATGACGCTAAGATGAAAGACGAGAAGAAAATGTTCAGCACTCTTATTGATCTATTGAGCTATGAAAAAATCATTTTCAATGGTAAGTATTATATTGATTTTGAGTAACATAAGTTTTCTAAAAAAACGATTTTTTTCTTTCTAGATTTACAAATGAAGCCATACCGAACAGATGAGTATGTTCATAAGCTATTTTATGAGACCGCCAGATTTTCTGCATTCAATCAGCAATGGGTTGTTAAATCCAGAATAAACAACAGTCAACGTGACCCACACCAATCAAATGATAGAACGATTACCTATCAAGTAAGTAGTGGATTATTATCTAAGATTATTTATAACATTTTTATCGGTTGAAACATTTATTTCAGCTTATTCTTAAAACTAAGACGAGCACGCCTTTGAGCATTCACTTTTTTGCCCTCAAAGGTCCTTTTTCTGATATGAAAGTTTCTACACAAATCTACAAACATGACTTTACAGACCAAGTGAGTAATTAATTATCATGAGTCAAATATAAGATTGCATAGGCCAGCCGGCATAGATAAACTATGGCTAAGAACCCAATTGAACTTGTGAATAAAAAAAGCTAAAGCTATAACTTGTATTTTTGGTTTTCAAGCTAAATAGCTAGTTAAAGACTTCCTGTAGTTGTAGCTATTTTAAAATAACTCCAAAATTATTTAGTTTAACAGTTTTTTGTGCGTATGTTTTGTTTTCAATTATCTAGCTAACTTAAGTGTGCAGAGAGATGACTTCTTTCGTTTGCACAAAGATAAAATTTATTAAAAATCCCAGCGTTTAAAGCGACTCGGCAACCGAAAAGAGAAACAAAGATTAATCATCGCTTCGTTTGAAAGCAGCAAGAGAAATCTTCTGCGATTGAGTCGTTCAGAATAATAATTTTCTTTTCGTAATAGTGGCGTAGTTTTACAAGAAAAAAAAACATCTGTCGCCTGGTCTAATAAGCAAATGTATTTTGTAATAATTAAAAATTTTGTTTATGCAATTCTTTTGTTTTTCTTCCAGAACACAGAAAGTGACTACTATACTTTACCCCTTCCAGATAGCTCGGAATGCAATCGTTTGCTTTCAAACAAAGCAATCAATTTCAGGTTCGTATTGATTTGTGTTACATAAAAAAATAAAACAAAATATTAAATAATTTTATTCATTTTTGATCAGACTTTTGATGTTTTTACTAAATAAATAAGTTTAAAACTAAGGAATACCAACCAAACGTCATTAAAAGTCCAATCCCTTCAAAATCTTAAAAAGAAGAATATAAACTGATTATATTTTTTTTATAACGTTCAAACTTTCTTCTCGTAGAAAGTGTTCGTTTCTTTTAATATTTAAAATATAATATAATACTTTTTATATAAATTTAAAAATATATCTACACAAATTTTATTTACTTTTCGGTAAAAAAATAAAAAAGACATTTTATTTTCAAAATTTTAAAAGTATATACTTTTTAAAGACTTGCAATAAAAATATTGAAATTAATCTTTACGTTTGCCATTCGTTTTTTCTTATTTCTTTGAAAGAAAATCAAATCAATAAGGGAAATAAAAAAATAAATTACACAAGAAAATAAATAAATAGTTATAATGAAAAATTATAAGAGCATACGCTGTAATAGAACAAAAGAAAAATAAGTTAAAATAATAACGAGCATACATATGTTGTAACAGATCAAAAAGAAAATTAAACTAAAATCTTCATAAAAATTAATAAATAAACAACAATACAAAAAGATTTTAGATTTAAATTGATCTCACTCATAATATTATTTAAAGTAAAATTAAATACTAAACGATTATTATAAGTGATCAGTCCTGTTTTTCATTGGCAATAATTTCGTAGACATCTGTGCATCTTTTGTGCATTATATAAAACAAAAAAAAAAAAAAAACTGCTGCTATGTAACGTTTACTTTGGTTTTAGTTTTCTTAATTAACATTAACACCTCTGTATCTTTGAGTTAAAATGAAGATTTAGTTTTGTAATAAATTAAAACTAAGTTAAGGAGAATTTATATAGGAAAATTTATTATTATAAATTACAACCACTATAATATATATATTATGAATACAAATATATATGTAGTTCTCTAATATTCACTGTGAAAATGAAAAATGAATAGAATAAAATGAAAATAATAAAATTAATTATTAAAAATTAAAATAAATGACACACGTTGTTTTTTTGTTTCAGCAAGTTGCTCAAAGTTTTACTCACTTAAATAGTGAAATAAAAAAAAAAAATAAGCAAATTCACGTTTTGAGGTGTGCGATTGATAAAAAATAAATACTGCACTTTGGAAGGGGCTATTTGTTTAGCTGTAGCATACATTCATGAGTTATGACACCTTTACTATCCATTTTAATAAAATTCTCATCGCTGTTTTGAAGAGCTTGCAGCTTTAAGTTTGGTTTTGAGTGGTTCACATATAAATTTATTATGGATAACTAGTGAGGTTATCGATAATTTATTAATTAATTTATAAATGATTGGCTCAGGTTTCCCTTAGCTACATACGAAAATAATATGAAAAAATGTATTTTAGATGTCAGCTGTGCTACATAACAAAAATAACAACAATTTAGTGCAAAAATTATTATTGACAAACAATTTAAGTTTGCATTGTCCCTTCCTATGGAAACACTTACCGAGGACGTAAACGACAAAAAAATATGAAAAAATTGTATTCCTAAATGAGGTGATTTCCAAAACCAGCTATTTGACTTGAAAGCAGTTTGTGTAAAATGCGAAATGCGATGGAGCAAAAATAACTACATTCCTCACGTCATTTTAGTAATTTAAATTAAAGTTTTCGAAAAAGGTAAATATAACTTTAGTTTTCATATTTAAATCCTTGGTTCAAAACTCAGAATATCTGCTTTTGGAAGTACAATTGAATTTTTAGCTTCATTTAGAAGTACATTTAAAAAAAAAGAAGCTTTTGGTAGTAAAATCACAGCCAATTTTTTTCGTAAAAATTAAGTAGAAAATAGATATGTACTATTTTAGGTACATATTTACAAATGTAATTTTTAATAAATAAAAATAATTACCAGCCAATTCAATGTTATAACTATTTCGTGCCCTTCACTCAACAAATTAAAATCAAACATCAAAGTGATACAAAATCAAACGTCAACTTGATACTTTTTGTACTGAAAAAGTGAAAAGGCCTAATTGGAAAGACAAATTTTGTAAGGCCATTTTGGAAAAGTATTAGTATTCAATATGCTGTGTTGGAAATCATCTCCAATGTACATAGTTTAATCGAAGCAACGGAGTTGCGGGGGAGAGTATGATAACTGTGGCGCCAAGAAATGATAACGGTTTTTTGTTGAAAACTTTAATACAAGCATTTTTTATTATGGGAGGGGGACTATCTCCCCACTTTTGGGCGGGAGGGCCGATTTCATGAAAAAATGGAAAAAAAATTATCAAACAATAAAGGTAATACCTACCATTATCCTTTTAGCCAGTTTTTAAATCAAGTGAAATCTATGCATAGTTTTTGAAAAAACGAGTATCAAACTCAAAATTTGGGAAAAAAAACATTAAAAAAAATGTTTGAAGTAAAATTTTTCAATACTTTCAGATTTTATATTTTTTTTTCTTACAATTCGTTGCTCTTATTAATTCTTTATCAATAACTGAAAACTGGAGAAAATTGAAAATTACCAAAACTACTATTTTAATTTAATTAATTTTTTGTTTGGAAAAGAATCTTTGCATACACCCAACTTTGCACCTACCCCAAATCCTATAGTGAGCCCAAGCAGGGAGGTTGCGGGGGGGGGGGGGCAGCATGCCCCCCATACATAATTCACTGTTTATACGACGTAAAGCTGGATGCGGGGAGAGTAGATAGAGTCGATTTGTATAAGAATTAATCACATATTCTATTATTACTATCAAATTAAAACAACGTAAATACTCAAGCAAAACTAAATTTTATTAAATAAAAAAAAATTGGTACTTTACAATTTTCACGAAAACTAGAAGACATAAAATCATCTAGTTTTCAGTTTTTTATTAAGAATTAATAAGAGCAACGAATTGTGAGAAAAAAAAGTAAAAAAATATAATGTAAAATCCCAAAGAATTGAAAAATTTCACTTTAAACATTTTTTTATGTTTTTTTTTCCCAAATTTTGAGTTTGAAACTCGTTTTTTTTCAAAAACTATGCATAGATTTCACTTGATTTAAAAACTGGCTAATAGAACAGAGTATTGGCTTTAAAAAAAAGTATAATACTTAATTGTAGGGAGTATCGTTATTTTTTAATAATTTTTTTCCATTCTAGTACTTTTTCATGAAGTTGCCCCTCCCGGCCAAACGGGGGCCGATAGACCCCCTCCTATAGTAAAAAATGTTTGTATTAAAGTGTTCTACAAAAACCCGTTATCATTTCTTGACGCCACTGTTATACTCTTGCCGAGTTGCGTGACCTGGACAGAGGGCACAAAAAGGGAGCACCTAATGCTAAATACAAAAAGTGCTGTATACTTTTAGGTGAACAGCTCTTTTGCTTTAATGCTTTTACCCCCTGCGATTTTTAAGCCCGTTGGCGGGGGACGTATGCGGTGGCCGGGGTAAACAAAGTTGCAGAGGTTGAAATAATTGCAGAGTTATCGCTCTTTCTTTGTGCTTTTTCCTATTGTTTGACACATAAGCGGAGTAAAGTGTGTGAAGAGATATTTCCTTCTCATTTAACAAAAATTTAAATTTTGCAGCATTTAAATGGACGCTGCAATCCGAAAGATATTCAAAGGAGAAACTCCGTTAAAAATTGCAGTCGTCTAAAAGACTGCTTAAAATTAAAAATTGCAGTCGTCTAAAAGACTGCTTTTAGACGACTGCAATTATAACGGGGTTTCTCTTTTGAGTTTCTTTCGGATTGCAGCTTGCAGCATCCATTTAAACGCTGGACTAGACTGTAGCAAAATAGAATAAGAAGCTGGCAAGTGAAGGAGACGGCGATATTACTTATTATTGAAGAAAGAATAAAAATACTTGTTATTCAAAGTCATATCTTTATAATTCAGTACCTTAGAAAAAATATGGATTGGGGGGAAAATTATTGAAAAAGAGTTTCCGAACAAACATTTTATTTATATTTGTTGATATTTGAATTCAAACTGACATTTTTTGACAGAACAGAAACTTGTCGATTTCTGCTAAACGAATTTTCTTGAGAAGCAGCTGGATAGAAGTTAACAGGAAGGGGAAATGTTAGTTTCACTCGTGACCGCTCTCTTCTGCCAAAAACAAAACTATTTTAAAGTAAAAGAATTGATTTAATTAGTTACAATTGGGAGTTTTGGTTTTGGTCAAAGTCTGTAACAAACTTTTAAGTTTTATCTTTTTACACTTTTCGAGAACCAATAACCTTTAACATTTTTTGTTTTTTTTTTTTCGTTGTTAATTAAGTACCAATGCAAAACAAAGATCTCGAGAAGCTTGTAGTCATAACAATAATCGATTTATTTCAAGAAGACCCCAAAACAATCAAATATTTGTCCTACATCCCACAACTTTGGAGTTATTGTGAGTTACCTTTAACATTTCAATAATCAAATCTTATTTGTATTTATAATCATTTTTGGTTTTATTAAATAAAGTTTACTTCATGGCAGAACCCGATGAATCCCAAAGGAAGACCTATATATGCGATGATCATGAAAGAAGAGTCTCTGAAGAAATACGCAGTTTCTATGAATCGGGGGAGTTCTGTGATATTGTCTTAATTTCTGGAATAGATAAATTCAAATTGCCAGCCCACCGGATGGTTCTATCAGCTTCAAGTGCATATTTTCGAACAATGTTCCGTAGTAATCTGAGCGAAGCAAAGGCATCTGAAGTTACTCTTGAGCAATGGGATGGCGTAACACTAAAAACTATCGTCGATTTCATGTACACACCGACAATTGATATTACAAATGAAAATGCAGAGAATATTTTGAGGGCGGCTGATTTTCTTGAAGTTACTTCTCTTGTGGCTTCGTGTTGTACATTCATGATGGACCAGCTGCACGCTTGCAATTGTTTGAGAGTAGTATTTTTCGCAGAGCAATACAACTATTGGGAATTGCTAGAAAAAGCGCTTGAATTTACACATTTAAACTTCGAACAGGTAACGAAGGAACAAGAGTTCCTGGAGATGAATGATGAGCAATTGGGGCGATTCTTGGCGAGCGACAAAATTCGAGTATCATCGGAAAAATCCCTCCTGCTAAGTGTCGTTCAGTGGATTAAACATGACCCTGAAAATCGCCAGAGTTCGGTTGCCACTTTGTTAATGCTTATTCGTTTCCCGTTGTTAGAGCCAAAGTGTATTGTTGAAAATCGAGAGTATCTATGCAGATCACCGGAATGTCAGAGCATTATTTTGGACTGGCTTCAGTATCTCATATCGCCTCAAAGTCGTAGTCAGTTTCCGCTTGCACCAACCATACCGAGAAAATCGTGTAAAAAGCTCTATTTTTTTAGTGGTTGGGACAATTCATTCAATTTTAAAGTTCAGACATTCGACCATGAAAAGAACGAATGGAGTACGGTCGATTGGCCACATCCAATTAATAGAAGGAAATTTTTTGCTGCTTGTGTAATAGATAATATTTTGATTCTAGGCGGAGGAGACAGCGGAGGACGTTCTACAGCCGAAGTTGAATGCCTGGATATTCAGACATTGAAATGGAGTCGTATGCCACCTATGTCTATGCCTCGCAGGTGGTTTTCCATGGCCGAATTGGACGGATGCTTATACGCCATGGGTGGCATTGATTCGAATTGGACTAATTCGGTGGAGAAATACAATTTCAAGTCTGAGACTTGGGCCGAAATGCCATCAATGAATTCTCAACTTATGTACACTCAATCTGCTGTTGTCGATGGGGTTTTATATGCAATTTGTGCTGAAAATCGTGGGTTGGAATGTTTCGATCCTCTCACTAACAAATGGTCGCAATTGCCTCCGAAAAATGAATTTTCCGCACAGTACGCATTAGGTGCTGTTGGAGGATATCTGTATGCAATTGGAGGCCATTATGCTGAGGGAAGAAGCAAGACAGTTGAACGCTATGACCCAAAAACTCGCAGATGGTCCAAAGTGTCCTCGTTAAAAGTAGGTCGTTCAAGAATCTCGGTTACTGCGTTCAATAACAAATTGTTTGCATGTGGAGGACATGATGGGCGACAGTTTTTAAAAATAGTCGAAGAATATGATCCAGAGACTGACAAGTGGACACTTTTGGCGCCGTTGAATGTTGAAGGTGATAGTTGTTCACATGTTTTGGCAATTTAAGTTATGATTTTCCTTATATAATTAATAAATTATTAAAATTACATGTACATGTTATTATTTACCTATTTGGTGTGTATTTTCACTGCCACTGCACTGCTACATTTTAACCTCTTAAAAATGTAGCAGTAGCAGTGAAAATGCCTCTTAGAAATGTAGCAGTAGCAGGAGTGATAAACTGGTCTTACTATTATAAATTGGATATATTATTTTAACCTGATATTTTTATACCTAGACAAAATGAACAATATAGACACCGTGTTGCACATTTATAAATGCATGGATCAAACAGTTTTAACTGAAAAATTGTTTAAAATCAACAACATAATAAATAGATTAATAAAACAACTCTTACTACTTATTTATTTTATTTAGGTACCTACTTATACAGGCTGTCCAGTAAAATAATGATGAACCTTGTAACTGGTTTTAGGTGGTCTAACTTCAAAACTACCAATTCACTTGAATGTTACATTCAATTTGTCTCATTTTTTAAAGTCTTTTTTTTTGTACAAATCTTAACCGATATACATTTTTGGAATTCTCAAGAAAATCTAATTGTTATAATTTTATTTTTATCGAAATTTATACACAATTTGGAACAATTATAGGTGTCCAGCTTCTAGTTCGCTTTGCACTTAGCTTTAAGTTACTCTTAAGTCATTTGAATTAATAAGACTTGAACCAAGAAACGAGTTGTTTTATTACACTACAATAGGGCTGAAATTATTAAAGAAGCTCGGCCAACAAGACTCAAATTAAATTGATAAAAAAGTCAATAAAACGCCTTATAGTCTTGTTTTTAAAAAAAAAAAAATTATTTTAATGACGCGTTTCGGCTAATTTGCCATCATCGGATCACAATCGACTTTGATTTGAAATTACATTTACAAAAAGCTCTAACATCAACAAAACTTTACTAAATACAAAGAATAAAAAAGCTTTTACATTATTGTCAAATTTAAACGAAAAGAAAATAAATAATGAACATATACATATGTAGATCAGCTGGCTTCTTTACATAACTTGACCAGCGATGAGTCAGCAAACCCACAATTGTCGTTCAGCGCTACGTTATGTAGTTTGTTTATAAAAATAAATTTTTTTTAAAAAACAAGACTATAAGGCGTTTTATTGACTTTTTTATCAATTTAATAGGGCTGAAGATTACATTTTTTTTACAAATTTGAGATTTTTCTCATGACTGATTTAAGTCCAATTAAGGAAAAGATTCAAAATAAAAAAGCAAATAAAAGTATTTAAAAATAACGAATAATGAATGAATGTTTCACATTAAAATCTATAAAAAAAGACGTATAAAGTTGTTTTCAGATGATGCCAAATGACATCCTTTATTAATGAGAAGGAAAAAAATTAGTTATTCATTTCATTTTGTTATCTTATCTTACTGCAAATTATATTATAGTCCAATCAGCGACTAAAGTCTATTTATGGTGAATTGGAAATGTCCATGTTGTCCGACTTCTCCACACTAGCAGATTTTCTGGGCTTATCGGTGCTATGACGTTGTCCGATCTTCTCCTCAGCATCGTAGTCCCTCTGCACAACGGTATCTTCTACGATTTTCTTGAGTTTGCGCGAATCTGGTGAGCGGGAACGCCTCTTTGTGATGGACTTGGCGACAGATACTTCCTTGGTGCGACTCGAGGTAGTACGTGATGGCGAACGACGCTTGCTGCGTGACCTAGTGGTTCTTCTCTTTTCGTCACGTGTACGATGCGAACGCTTACGATCACGTGAACGGGATCGTTTCGCATTTCGAGATCTGGATCTTCGTGATCGGGATGTTCGTGAAGCGCTGCGGCGACGGGATCGAGATCGCTTGCGACGATCACGCGATCTCGAGCGTTTGGAACGCGAGCGAGAGCGGCTCTTACGGCGAGATCGCGATCGCTTACGTGACCGTGAACGCTTACGGGAATGCGAACGTCTCGAGCGAGAGCGTGATCGTTTGGATTTGCTGCGCGATCGTTTCGATCTCGTTCTTGAGCGCGACCTACGCCTCGACCTAGATCGGTGCGAGCGGGAGCGCGAAGCTCGTCGATCTCGGGAACGAGACCGCGATCTCGAACGCCGGCGCTTGTCCTTAGCCAACATCCCGATCACTGGATCGATTGCCGCTGAAATCATACTTTGCGCTTCCTTGACGATAGTCATAGCTTCTTCGATCTCGGCCTGGGCAGCCTCGTTGCTCTTTGCCTCTGGCTTCGAGATTGAGTCGGTTGCGTGGTAAACACTCAAGTAGCCACCTTTGAACTCCATACCTTGCATGCGTAAGGCGTGGATGATGCTCTGCTGCTCGCAGAACTCTACCATGCAGTACGTTTTAGAGTCCTTCTCGGCCCAGCGAGCATATTTTACCTCACCAGCTCGAGAGAAACATTCCATTAGGTCGTCCAGGCGCCACTCGTTCTTTACGTCGCACACGATTATGGTTCGACGGATTTCTTCAATCTTTCTAGAGTCGTAGAATGATGGCAAAGCCGGATACTCTGGGAGGTTGTTGTCGGATAACTTGGGATCGTAGGTCCTGATCACCTGCAAGGAAGATGAAATTATTTTCTTAGATTTTTGTTGATTTATTTTCGGACTCACCTGCTGGGGCGATTGCCCTTCGATTCGATTAACCACCTCGGGAGGCAATTTTGAATCGGGTTTCTGCAATCCTGGTACTATGGTGCCATTTTTCGACATTTCCAGAGCACGATACTCTTCGGGTATTGACAACACAGGGATGACAATCAAAGCACGATCAATAAAGACCGTGTTGGTTAGGTGTTGTGCGACCGGAACGCACGAGTTTTCAACATACTTTACGTAGCAAATGCGAGACTGCACAGGGCAAGAGACATCACGTACTGTGGGATAAAGACGGATTTCTTCAATTTTTCCAATGTTCCCGAAAAGTGTCTGCATCTGGTCCTTGGTGGCTTGCGGCGCAATGTTGGTGACTTGAATCACTTTTGCACCAGATGCTGCTCCTCCTCCCGCCATTGTGGAGTAGGGTTTTTCAAATTAACTTTTGTGGTCAATATAAGTTGTTTTTTGTGTTTTTAAGAGTTAAGAATTGCTTAGAATTCTCGGCTGCGGTAAAAACTAAAAATGATTGCCATGAAAATTTTAGCTACAGTGTCGCGAAAACTCCATTGAAAATTTTATGTGTTTGGCCACTGAACTGAAATGTGTAAGCACTTAACGAAGGTATTAAACGAAGTAATGATATTTATGGTGGGTGCAGACTTAAATACAAGATGTTAAAAAATATTGTTATTGACGTAATGTAAACACTTGAGATTATTGCAAACGTTTTAAACGTTTATAAATATTACAATTAAAATGATTATATAAATTACATGCAATCAAAACCAGTGCTTTCACAAATTATTCCTATAATCTTGAGGCTTTAGTTGTCGGCAAAAACAACAATCCTATCAATTTGACTGGTATTACACGACGAGTGTAATGAGTATCTGTGAGTCTTTTCAAAATTGTACAAAGAAAAAATCAGTAATCGTTTTTGCACGTTTTTCATATCTTATATTTTGATTGTATATTTATTTTTATTCAATAAAGCATATTTCCACCAATTTGAAAATAGTAAGACAGGGTCTAAGTAGACAAAAATCTAATATATACGACTGTTAGTATTCTTCCCTCTGCCATTTTATCAATTGGCATTGAACTACTGTTTTTATTGAATTTTTATTCAAAAGATAAAGTTTGCTTGTGTTTTGCTTACTTAAAAAGTCCACATTTCGCATTTTTGTGTTTTCTTCGCGTCTTACGAGAATCCTTACCGCATACTTCTCTGGCCAATCCACTTTCGTGATACCGGACTCAATCTTCCCAATCTAAACAGTGTCAATAAGTGCCATAATTATTCACTCGATTATCATCCAGTTTAAATCTTAGGTCCGGTTGTAAATTAACATACATTCAATTTAAATACATCCGGATTTAAGTTTTAATCTGGTTTAATCGAGTGAATAATATGGTGGTAAGACTAATGTATCTGGTTTTTATTTTCTGTTCGTCCCTCCCGAGTATCCTCAGTGAGGATTCCTCACCCCACACTTCCTTTGCCCACGAACTGCCTTAATACCGGAAAGTGTTAAAAAATCTTTACAACCGAAAAGAAAACAAAAGAGAAACCAAGCTTAAAAATCGCAGACGTCTAAAACCAGTCAAAAGGCCATCCCTGATATGTAGGTAAGTTTTAGGACACTGCCAGCTTCTATTCTTATCGAAAGAAATAATTCATCCAAAATTAATTTCCAACAAACCAATGCGCTGTCACTTAAATGTCATCCAATATTTTATTATATATTATCCTTTTATCTCTTTTTAACAATCGATCGTCAAGCTTCGTTTAAAAGCAAAACAAGCTCTTTCTCTTTCGATCGAAAAAGAAATGAAATACAAAAAAATGTATTTTTACCACCCCACATCGGCCAGCGCACAGTTCACGGCACGGTATTTAAATTAAATGTTCATCCATCATTCGTTATTTTGCTTTTAACTTGTTCGGTTGTTCATCTTCAAAGTGTGTTCCACCGTCCAACTGGGCAAAGTAGTCGCTACGTCAAAAAAAAAATAAAAATAAAATACTTAACGCGAAATACCAAATTTGTATTTTTGTTTATCGCTTTCTTTTTTTATAAGTTAAAATCTGTTTTCGAATTGAAATAACAAAAGGAAATACTAGAAAAACAAGTTCGCGTTCAAATCGGGGAAACAAAAAAAAAGTACCACGTACATAATATTATTATGTTATTGATTTTGTGCAAAAACAGTGAACAATAAATAATCAAAAAGATTAACAAAAACTTAAGACTTATTTGATTTCCCGATCTGAATCATTCATACGGTAGGTCTTAGTAAGCTCATTGAAGTGAAAAGTTTTTTTCCACACCTTGCATAATTATATTATTGTAGGTACCTACCTTCTAATCTTTAAATTCACCCCAATGTCATATTATGTTGATTAAACTCAAGGAATTTTGCGTCGACTTTTAAAAGTTTCTATACTATTAAAACTAATTTAATGCATAAATCCTAACCGGTATCGATTTTGGAAAGGAAACAAAAAATAATTCCGCCTCGGTAAAAATTTTCTTGAGCTGTTTTTTTTTCTTTTTACTTATTTTTCTGTATGAAACCCATTTTTAGAGTGAATGTCTGGCACTTTTTTTTTTCTTTTTATAAATTGAACCACTTTCTCTAATAAAAAAATGTTTAAAAATTGAAGTCCATAAAGCGAATTACATTTCCGGGGAGAGGTCAAGAGTCAGGCATTTTTTGAAATTAAAAGTGTGATATTGTGTTTAATGCTCACACTGTTTACATAATAGCCAACTGAGAAACCACGTAAGTAGATATTTTCCATAATTTGGGGACAGTCTTCCTTTTTGATAAGAACTGGAGAAAAAATTGTTTGCCGGTTTCTTAAAAAAAAAAAAATGATTGTAGGTAATATTCACGAAATCACGAAACAAACATGTATGTATGTGGACCTATCTACCTGTTTTTGGTATTTGTTTCAAGTTGATGTCAGATGCAAGGGCGTAGACCATATAAGTACCTTGATAGTCCTACAAATGTCAGTTTTTGTTTATATATTTTAAAATACCTATACCTACCTACTGATGTCCAGTTTTGCAATAATTGTTTAATCTAATCTTTAGTTTAACTAAAACCTGTATTTAAATAAAATACTAAGTTAAACCCGTTAAGATTCACTGCTTGGTGTGAACTTAAAGTTCCATACGTCAAAAAATTTCTTGCAAAAACTTTTATAATTACCTGATTAAAACCCAAGTTTAGCCAATAGAGTTTTAGTGCACTAAAAAATAAGGTCGACTTTTTTTAATTTTGCATGCCTTGTGAATTTTTTTAAGGAGTTAGGTAGGTATTAAAAGATGGTTTAAATTCTATTATTTTTACTTCTATTTATTTTTATTTTAAGCCATTGTATGACTGAGTGTAAGAGTGGTGTGGTTGTAAAATTGGGCTTTTTATCCAAGTAAGATTTTTAAGCATCTCAACGAAAAGTTCCAATAAAACCAAAAAATTGCAAGATACATCAAGAGTTGCACTCTATGTCCTAGAGTCTAGACGAATGTTAACCTTTTAACGTTCAAATTCTTAAATGTCCAACTCCAATCTCTGTCTACTGATAACGATACAAACCAAGATTAAAATATTTTATGCTTTTTTTTTATAATTACATAGGTATATTAAAATTTCAATATTAAAATTTCAAAAGCATTTATTTACCAAATTTCTTTTTTAATAGTGGAATGGAATGGTTTTCACCGTCCTTATGAGCCATTTTTTTGGGTTATACAAATAAAAGATTTTGTTTTTTAATAATAAAGTTAATTTTTAATTTAAAGTTAATGTTTAAATTAGCGTAGTTTTTTATTTGGAATTACAGGATCTTGGGAAATATATATAAATGTTACATTTTGTTATTTATTTATTAAATGTGAATTATATGCAAGATAGAATTAGGTAGTTTTAATTGAATAATTTTGGGATATTGTATAATATCAGATAAATATAGGTTGTTCGGGACCATCATTTCAATTTACCTAAAAAATTAAAGAAAATATGCTTGGTTAGCATTGTTTAATTAGAACTCAAAAACTCCACACTTCTAACCTATAATATACAAAAATATCTAATTTTATATAACGAACCTGATGGTAAATAATCTCACAGGTGTTAAGGCTTTTTGTTTTATGACGTCTGTTTCATTTGAAATTTGTACATATGTATGTAATGATCTATGTGCACATACACGAAATAAAATTAATAACGTAAATGCTATATAAATTTAATTAATAATCTTTTCATTGGCTATTAACAAGAAGCACCCCATTAAATAATTTTTTACCAAAAAAAAAGTTTATTCAATTCAGCAATAAAATAAATACAATACTATTTCAGCTTAATGGTGGCGTAAATTTAAATAAACTATGTGTCGTTTCGTGTAAGCCAAGCATGCACGTAACAGGTGAGAATCAAATTTTTTAGTACTGCGCTCGTTAGTTTTAGCGTTTCGTTTTATTTAAATCTTCTCTTTTGACGCCTCTGCTTCTGTTTACGACAAATTGTTTACGCCGCACGGATTCCTCTTTGTGTGTTTTGCCAAGAATTCCGTTTAATTGTTATTCAGTTGTGTATTTTTAAATTGTCTTCAAGCTATTTTTACAAAATGGTGTACAATCATTATTTTCCCTATCTTTTTTATTGAAATCACACGATTATTATTCTTTTTTTGCGTTTCATATTCTGGTCAAAGATAATAATTGTTTATGGTTGTTTCGACTTGACATGGTTTTTTTCTAGATTCAATTTCGAAACAAGTAGTTTTGATGGGACCTTCATAGTTTTATGAAATACTTACTGCGCTCGTGAACTACTTTTGATCTATAATTAATCTGCAATATTTGAAGGAGGTACTTATGAAGACAATCAACCCAGTAGAAAACAACAATCACAAAATGATGATATGTTTTGGTTTAATGTAATAATTATGCTATAATTGTGTAGTGCATTTAAACCTATACGAAAGAAGGGTGCTTTTTGCTGCACAAATAACTACCGTGTTATGTATTCATGTTACCATACTCATATCGAATTAAGGTCAACTTACGCTGTGAGCTATTGGGCTAGGTTAGGCGCCACGGTTTAAAATGGCACAACATGACGTTGAGTTAATGGATATTATGTGTTTGGTCTGAAATTGTTTGAATTCTTTATTAGATTTCTGAAATAATATGAAGTTTTTTTTTGGCGCTTTTGTATGAATGAATATTTACAAAAAGAACATTTACATATGAAATATTATAGATGCCTGTAAAAACATTAATTTTAAACAAATTTTTAAACAATTTCACGTCTGAGCGCAACACAATCCTAAAAAAATAAGAAAATAATGTATTGAAATTGTAAAGTAGCAAACTTATTTAAATAAACTTTATCTAATCTAATCTATTCTAATATCTGACCCAAGCTAAACTTTCTTACTTTGCATGATTACCCCCATTAATAAAATATTAAAGATTAAAATTATCTACTTATGTACCTACTTAAAACGAAAAAGTTAAATTAACATTAAAATCAGTTTATACACCATCATTGTACGCAAATTCATAGCATATCCGTTTCCTCTTTATGTGATATGCACGAAATGATGCTAAGCTTTTTTTTTTTACTCTCTCTCTTCTCAAACTCAGATTTAAAAAAACTGAAATTTTTAACCACAAAGAACAGAAATTCAGAGATAGGGGAAGTTTTGAACTCGTAAGTTACTCTCTTCTATGAAAAACGCTTTTCACAGGTTCGAAACGAACCATTTGATCAAAAGTATATACACAAATTATCGATGAAACACTTTCAATTATTTGTACAGCGTAGTTAAAAACAAGAGTTATGTTAGGCCGACATTTGTTACTTGCCTCATTCAAAACAAAGAACATTTGTTTTAACAAAATACGTATAAAACATTTTTATAAAATTAGATCTCAACGATCAAACACAATTTGAAAAAAAAACGTTGAATTGAAGCTTTCACATTTAAAATTTATAAACAATTATTCAAATAATAATATACTTGTTTTATTATTCATTCATCAATCTTTTATCAAATTTAATTATATGCAAGTATAAGCGCAATGCAAGGTCATACAAATTTAGTTATATAATTTAATTAATGAAACATATGGTTGAAAGGTCTTGGAAGAATAATTAAAGCAAATATAAATTTATATAGAATTAGTTACCAATCTTATCTAACATGCATATATTTATGTACATATATACACACATTTACTTGCATACACATATAAGCATTGAATTGTCATAATTTAAATCCGATTGATTGGTCATGCATTAAAACCATACATTATAATAAATTATTGATGTGTCATTTTTAATTTTGGGGTATCTAAAGTCTAGATCATGGGCTTGGTGTTATCAGTTCCGTTGTCTAGAGGTTATCTTGTCAGCTTGTATTAAATGTATTTCTATATATTTTCACTGCGTTATCACCTCTGTGAAAATCTAAGCAACACACACATGAAATGATTATTTCTAAATAATTTCCTGATTTTTTTTTAAATAGTTTTATTTAGTCTTCATTGCATATTTTTTCCAAGAGCAAAAATGTTTTTTTTCAACACCAATCAAACCAGAATATGTACAGGATAATAATGCAAATTTTATGTTTACGGATATCATACTATGATTCAATCTATGAAGAGAATTCTAACGCGAAAAATAAACACGTAACAGTCTTAAATTGTAGATTCTGGTTTTTCTCTGGTTAAAAATAGTTGCCATCACGACAGAATAACATTCTCAAAATTTGAAAGGCCTTGCCTTCTAGGAAAGAAGCTGTGGTTTATGAAAAAAATATTTTACTTTTGCAAAAACTAAAAGAACTTTTAAATAATTGAGATAAGATATAAAAATATGACTGCAAATTGACTAGTGGTCTCAGATAGAAAACTTATTTTGAAAAACGGCTCTGACTTTGTTCCAAAATCAATTAATCCTAAGTTTAATTAATTCATTTTACAATTTTATGGTTCCATTAAAGTTTTAAATTAAAGTATACAAGCATTACATTAAAAGGAAAACATAATAGAAATGCGCATTAAAATACACAGGTATTTAAAAATAAACTTATCAATACAATTTTTTTAATATTGATCTGCTTCCAACCACACATTCATATTGTTTATATAAACAAACAAAGAAATCTAAAAGTAAAGCAATTAAGCGTAGTGCCAAATAGGCATTTTTTTAAAAGTTTTTATTTTTTTTTCTTTATTAATTTCGCATGTGGAGTTCGTTCGATCTTGTTCGGTGTTTCTTTTATTTATTTTTTTTTTTACTTGGAAGCCACGTCAAACTTGTCATCATCAACGTCGAACCAGTGAAATCATAAAGTGAATCAACTTCATAAATAAAACCAGAAATCTGATAAGATTTCAGTTAGAAAGGGCATTCGCGTTCATGTGGTTATTATTTTTTTGCAAAAAAAAAAAAAAAAAAATCAATCGAACTTCAGACCTGATCGGATGTTTTAACTTCAAGGGGAGTTGTCTTTTCAAATACAAACAAAATTTAATAGGAAAAAGAAAACGTTCAAACACAACCTTGTTTGCTTTCTACCGAAATACGATTTTTAATTTTATATTAATTTATAGACGAGAGAGATAAGGTGAGTTGAAAATGTATCCTTGATATTATTGAGACGAAGTAGAACAGAAACGTCACTGATTTATCATCAATAAACTGTATAATAATTTTCAACGATAAACAAACTGATTATGCTGCTTTCATAGTGTAAAGTAAATTTTAACATACCCACTATTGCGCAGTTTTTTTTGTATAGAACGAGTAGGTCTTTTGTCATAATCCGATCGATCCAAGGAATGCATGCAAAAAAAAATATTTAAATTAATCAAACAATGTTTTGAACTAATCAGAAAGTTTAATGAACCTTAAGGCAAATTATATTCTGAATATTGATAGTTTCCCAAGCTTTAATTTAAAATTGTCAGTATAGTTGTATGGCTTTGAATCTATGTAGATTTCTTTCAAAAGTTTAATGAAAACTTTAGATTGATGGTATATGTGGTCATCAATTCGAAGATTTAACTTAACCTTAGACTCTTTATGAAAGATATAATATTAGACCTTGAGGTTCTCTGATAGAGATTGGTATAAATGTAAGTAAGTACTTGACATTGTTAAAAAAAGAAAGAATTAAAAAAAAACTAATAATGACACACATTTTGAGAAATTTGGGTTAGATTTTGAGTTGACATTTTGTGACCTTCTTAAAGTCGTACCTACAAGATTATTCGCTATATACCTACATATGTAAGTGCTTAATTATTGGTTCAAAAAATAATAAAATAAAAAAATGTGTTTGTTGTTAATTGAGAAGTGCACGAAAATAAACAAGGTTCTTTGTTTTCAAATTTTTTGATATATGTAGATGGCGCTATAAAGGCAAAATTAAAAAAAAATATCTATCCGATATAGCTGAAACTTTATTTGCGTTTATAATTAAATGCATTTATAATTAAAAAGTTTTGTCAATAAATTGTACTGCACACCAAAATATATAAAACTTAAAAATTATCCATCCGATTGTGTTGAAATTTACATAATATATTTTTTAGAATATATGCAAAACAACCTTTAAAAATTTCCCACACTGCTGAAATTTTCAGAATTTGTGCCTAAGGTTGAACAATATCCGCCGATTGCTACGTTCCCTGTTATTAAATTTTAGTTTTCTCTTTAATTGAAGTCTTAAGTATGACATGTGTTATTTTGTCCGCCCACTGTCATGACCAGTTTTCCCAAAGCATAACATGTGTTTTTTGTATGGAAATCCATCTACCACCACGCCCACTTTTATTATATTTGAGTGTTCTCTTTATTTTACAAATTAAAATTATTTTAAAAGTTAAAATCTCTTGAACCTAACCCTGAGGCCACAAGAGTCAGTACTCGTTAGCTAGTTGCGATACAGTTACACACCTGTTAATAAAAAACGTTTAATTTTTTACTGCGATCACCCTAGAATAATAATTCATTAAATTCACTTAGTTCACACGAATTCGCTTTTATCTAAACCATATATATGTATGTAGGTACATATATATGTGTATTGTATAATAGTTATTTATCCGCTGACTGGTATCAATTTTTAAATATTAAATAATGATTATATTAAGGTAACGTTTATTTTCGTTTTCATTTTTGTTATAAACTCCACCCTTTCATCGTTTTGTATAAAAATTATTATTTATTTATAGATACTTCCGTTGAGAAAAGCATTTGTTAGTCACAAGAAGCACTTAAGACAATCTATTCTATATAATAAAGGCATACTGTTATATCTTACCTACTTCGACAAATCATTTTAATATAAATTATAAACAATTTAGAAATAAATTGATTTCAATTGAATAGATGATGATTTTTACGATTTGATTTTGCTTATTATTAATAATTTCAATCTGAAACTTACATATATATACATATGTACATATATAGGAAGCACGTTTTGTGCACTGACACTGACCAACTGTCACTTAAATAGTATGTGTTTTTTATTTTAAATTTACTATGTAGCCAAAAAAAATTGCAATTTATTTTCAATGCGAAATTAATAACGTCATTGAGATATATATTATGCTTAGAATATTTATCCATGCATGGTTTCATGAGCAGCACGGGAATTCAAAACATTTATAACTAGATGATCCTCTAAAGGGATTATCTGGGATTATATAGTCAAAGCGTGGTGGACGAAAGCATTCTGGCTGTACCAAAATGTCGGCTGTCAAGACTGTCATATGTCATTCTCCATTTGGATACTTATTCTTCTTTTCTTGTCCACAAGCCGCAAACCATTGTAAATTATTGCTAAAGAATGACTTAATTGAAAAATGCATTAAATAAATACTCATGTATGTAACTTATAATATACAGCTTCATAAAGAATCCCACCCAAGAATGCAAATGCAGCAAAGAAATTATTTACCATCATCGATAAAAATTCATACTTCACATCCAGAAGATATTTATCACCACGAAGAAAATATCGAATTACAATCACTCAGCACATCCGGCGTTGGCGTCCGTCGTATAGCTTTTATTTATCATTAAGTTTTGAATTTTGTAATTAGTTCTAACCCTGGACCCAAAAGGAACACATCGTTCGTAATAAAATAATTTTTAATTTATAATTTTTAAAACCGAATTGAAAAGTAATAATTTGTATATCTTGTTACTTACTCTACTCTTAATTAATTAACATTATACCAACATTCATCAGCAAAGGCAACAGTAATGTTTCGTATTTGCAGTGCTTGGAATATTGAAACTACTTTCTTCAATTTTTAAACCTAAAGAACTTAGCTGATGCAAAACGAAAACATACAATTAATTTTTAATTAGAAAAATAATTTTAGGTATATTATGTTCGGCTATTCCATCTACATATATGTATTCTTTCTTGTCAACAATATTCATCGTCATCACATTATTTGTTCACAACTATGTAGGTCTTCAATTCCTCTGAATTGTTTTATCATTATTTTTTTTTTATCAGAAGGTTATTATAAGTGGTTAAGGTTATTATTCATAATACATAATATGATGTAACGAATTTGCGATAAAATACCATATGCGCAGTTGCTTATTATGTTGGAAACAGTTATTTTCGGATATGATCCGGTTCATAAAATTTATTTTAGTTTATTTTAGAATCCCGCCATCCCATTTATAAGCAGCTGATACGCATCAGTCGTTCTTCTATGCGAAATACCAGTGAACTACTGTGTTTAATTATATTTAAACGATCACGTGTGCTCTACTGGCCTTCTTCCAGTAAACTCATAACTTATTTTGCATCCATTAATTAAATACAATTGAGTTGGTTTATTATAAAACCAACTTTGACTTGATGGGATTTTCCTTATTTTTCTGTTATATTATGTAAATCTGCATGATTGGCATTCATTTAAGTACATTGTACAGTATGTAGATACTTTTCTTGATTAAACTGGAAATATTTGTAGATTTTACTTGAGTTTGTCATAAGGATGTTCTAGGTTACACTGATTAGTTTAGTGTCCGATAAAAGTCAAGTCAAATGAAATTAATTGATTAAGATCCGTTTGCTTTAACAAATAATTGATAAGTGTTCTCTTTGAAAAGCTGAATGGAACTTCGAGCATTATATTTAATTTAAAATGTATTATTTATTTGAGTCTAAATATAGCACAAAGTTATTAAAACCAGTTCTGTATTTTATGACTCAGATGTTTAATTTGTTTTAAGTAATAATCGTAATTTGACTCTTACTTTTCAATCATCCGTTGTTTTATTCATAAGCTAATTAAGGTAAGGTGGGGGTGGGGTAAGTGCGGCCCATAAAATCAAAAGTAAATAAAAAACAAAAAAAAAAGACCCATGGTATGTAAGCATTTTTTGAATATGCACTTACCCCGGGCTTCAGTTATGCACTTCCCCTTTCATAATTATTTGAAGGCGCAAGTTCATACCATGGCCAAAAACGTATCTACTACATATATCGGTAAATCACTAAAACTGAATACATGCTTATTATAAACAACATTTAAACAATACACTTACCACTTTTTTTTTTTTTTTTAATTTTCTTAAAATATAAAAACTAGCGGAGTTAACATCTCCCATACCCGACTTTGCCGGCAACCAAAAACGTCAAAATGTCAAAAATATGTAAACAAAAACATTTGTCAGTGCTGCAAACTTTCTTGTTTTATAAAGAAAATATATTTAACGTCCGTGTTCATAAATTAAACATTTTTTTCCAATTAAACTGTAACTTTGTTGGGCAGGGTATGCACTTACCCCACCTTACCTTATACCAAATCACACCACTTTATTTATAAATTAAAGAATAATAAAGCAAAAAGAAATTAAAAAAAAATAATTGTATCCTTTCTTTTTCAATTGCAGATCAATAAAATTCAGTTGAAGATCATACGATCTGACGTTGACGTCACAACATTTTGTTCCACAAGCGGAACTATTACCACATCGCGTAGCTATCCAATCAAAGAACACACGAAGGTCATCTACAATAGATAAGAGAAAAATTTTCATTTGACATTTGTTGTACTATTGTGGGACACATAGAAAAGATAATATATACTTTCTGCCAAGTACTGCATAGATCTCGAAAAATAAAACTTGATTCTTATTCACCGCATCTTTATTATTTCGTTACTTTTGGTTTAATTTCGGTTAACCGAATAGTATTTGGATAGATACGACCAACTCAAATTTGCTATGGCATCATCGTCTGTGCTAGCTAATAATCCAATTACAAATCACTCAGCTCTTGGGACGTCTGCTTCGTCGTCGTCGTCAACTTCTTCGTCTCCTTCAAAAACTACATCTTCTAATTTATCTTCATCGTCTCGCAAGAGAACCTATAAAAGTGCACTCTCAATGCCCACCTCAGCAATGAAGGCAACATCTTTGGACGACGAAGCAGGACTTCTTACAACAAAATCCCCTTCAATAATCGATTTGGATATTCAAAATAGTGATGAAGCTGATAACATACCAGAATTACCCAACGATGTGGATTTAATTAAAGGAGGAGTTGCCGGCACATTTCCCAATGGCACTAGTAGCAAAAAGAAGTATATTCCGCCAAAAAGTACAAACTACTACAACTCTATTGAAATTCCGGTAAGTACCTATTTAAAAAAAAAAAAAACGGACATTTTTTTTTTGTTCGTACAGTCACTAATTGAAGATTGCGTGCGATAAAATGTGTAACAAACAAAAATCCTAGGAAATTACGATTAATTCGCATTTTATGGTTCGATTTTATTTATAGTGTCGACCGGTCTGTTTAAATTGGAATGAATGTGACTGTATTAATTGATTTCGTTACGAACTGAACACAAGCATATTACTTCATTCATTCAGGGAATTCATGACTAATATGTGAGCCGGTAAATGAAGTGATAAGTTTTTTTATTTATTTTATTTGTGACATTTAGAAATTTTATAACAGTTTTAAAATTAAATCGATCAAATAGAAAACATTTACTTTTTTTTACTTTTTTTAATTTGGCTTAATTTGTTACACAGACCGAAGCCATAAAGTGATTATTTTTATAGGCTCTAAAGCGTTTTTTAGTTGTTTCTGTCTGATCTGGACAATTGTGATTAAGTCTTACCCCCAATTACTCTAAACCTGTGAATACAAAAATGTACGTACATGTCTCTTAAAAAAAAAACATTTACAAAGGATTAAAGTGAAGAATTATTTCTGTAGCTTAAGCATAATTCTCAAGATTTGGGTTTACTTTAATGTATATAACCAGAAATCATGAGTTTTGGTGATACGTTATGATGATACACTTTTTCAGTGAAACAGTGATAAAAAAAAGAAAGTCAGCTATTTTATTTTGAAACTTGTTATTACTTTAAAGCGTCATAATCTCTGCTATGTATGTATATGTATGTCTATGTACATAATGTAGTGAATGTTGGACATTTATCATTTTGTTATATATCACACACGAAAATGTTTTGTGATTAAGAAAATGAAGCAACAGAAGGTCGAGTTATTTGCTTTGGTTAACTTTGTAAGTTGAATTCAGTGCAAGTTTCGGAAAAATTAAATTTGCTTTATGTCCAGTGTATAATTGGCTTGAGAAATTGTGTTCATTTTGTTTTAATATTTATTTTTACTTGCAATACACATACATATACTATATGGCAAGTTATGCATTCGTAAAAAAATCGAACTCGAGATTTTGATCAAAGCTGACATTACGATGATAGCGAAGTCGAAAAAATGGTTCTCGCAATTCTGTCTGTCTGTCTGTCCTTTCAGCTGTAGCCTAAACAGGTGGGTCGATTTTTTTAAAACTTGGTATCTAGCGTTTTTTGGGCACATTTCATTTTTTTAAGACCAAAAATAACGGTTCCTGTCGTCAACTTAATAATAAGTTTGAATTATATTCCATATCAAAATTCAAAAAATGAAGTTGTGTATTATTAAAAAATTTTCAAAATTATTTTTTGAAAATTCGATATTTCATTTTTTATTTTAAATTAATCGTTTAACTCCGCATTGATAAGTACTAAAAATTTTATGTATAAAAAATTATTTTTTTAAATAAAATCACGGTGTTATGTTGTTCATATTTATGTACTCACATACTTCCTTAAACTATACTATATTTTTGGCAGGTGGCATAAAATATAGGCTCCAATAACTAATAAATTTCTTTTATCAGATGAAAAGTTTTTAAAATTATTAAGACTTTAAAGCTACAGTGTGATCGTACATAAGAGCAAGTTCGTGCGACCCAGTCGTGTATTTTATTTTATTTTTGTTTGCACTTACTGAAAACAAGTTTGATAAAATTTGAGAACATAAAATGTATTTCATATTGAAACATACACTTCAATATTTTGTTATGCCAGCAGAGTGTTCACACTTTTCTTGGAGGTTTTTTTTTTTTGTTTGAGTTGTTTCAAATTGTAAATTGAAAAAATACTTTCCAGCTAAACTACATACAAAATATATTCTGAAAATGCAATTTCTTTTTCGATTCATTCATGGTATCTTTTTTATGGAATATACGAAGGTGCATTCATACATAATGTACATACATATACTGTAGAAGAAAATTATTTTATGAAAAAGCTCAAATTTGTCATTTTTGTACTACACCATAGACGAGATACTTCTCCTAATTGTACTGCCAAAATATAAAAATCTTAGCTTTGTAAAAGAACCTGAAGTCTAATTTACATCTACATATGTATTTCTTAATAAAAAAATCCCAAATCAAAGTAAATATTTTGAATTACCTAAAAAACCCCTAACAGATAAAAAAATCAAAATAAAACAAAAATGGAATTTGTGAGTTTAACGACGACGGTATTATATAACATACATAAGCTGCAAATTAATAATTCGCATAATTTGCAGTACCAGTTGTTCTTATTTAAATATTTAGATAAATTACTAAAAAAAAAAAAAACATTTTAAACTTTTTGAATGCTTGAATGCAGAACTAATTGGTGTTTCCATTATAAAAGATTTAATAAATATGCACGTGTTTGTTGCTGTCCAATAATATTTTGCTTATTGACAAAGTCAGAAATACATTCTATCATATTCATTTCATTTTATTATTTGCATGAAAATTCTAGCCCTAGTTAAAGGTAGATGCGAATGAAGAGAATCGAAAATTTTGAAGACAGTAACTGTTCCATAAAAAAGTATATTTTAATACGAATCTTTTGAGATAGTAATACTACATTCAATTTCTTAAAATAACTTGAACCTAAAAGATATGAACATAATAATGTTAAAAAAATTTGGTGTTTTTCAATTTCAATTTAACGTGAAAAAATAAAAAAAAAATCGATATAAACTCTGTTTTGAGCGTATTTTGCCATAAACATTATGGCCAGTGAATTAATTTTATCTCTATTTATTACTCAGTATTTTCTGTACTTAATTATTAAATTCTTACTTTAAATATTTGTTTAGTAATAGGTACTTTTATATGTTCTTCATTTGAAAAATAGATTACATAGATTTTATTTGTAAAAGGGGAACCACATCAATCATGTAATGAATTTGCGCTGTTTGAATGGTTTATTTAGCTCTATTTTATTCTATTCTATTTCATTCCACAATGCATTGTCAGCAGACAAACCAAAATAATCATTGTGATTTTTTGTTTACCATCGGTGTGAGGTTTTAAAATATTTTGTCCAATCAGTTGTAAGTTTGCATTCACCGGTAGAGCAAGTTAAATAAGAAAAAAAAAAATCGCTAACCATCTTTATATTTGAAAATTCAAAGTTGAAACATAAAATTACGATTATTGTTGTTATTATAAAAAAAATGGGTCGTATAGTAGCTATAACGTCTTTATCAGAAGAAACGGTGAGTAACAATTAGTAAAGACTTTTTGGAATGAAAAGTAAATTAAAGCTATTCTTATTACATACATATGTATGTATGTACATATTTCTAATATTTCTTAAAAGCTTTAAAACAAACTTGAATTTTTTAAACAACAGGAATAAATCTTCTGTAGTTTAATAAAATGACAGAATTTTAAAAGGCAACCACCATCGAAATAATAATAAAAACAAAAAGAAACATTCCATATTTCCCCCCAAATATTCTGGTAACTGCAATAAAGGAACACAGAATAAAAAAAATCGTAGATATATACTTTCACAATTACCTGTCAAAACCTATAGAAAAGAAAATCAGTGCAAAAATTGGTGAAATATACCAACTTACGAAACAGGCATAGGTATTTCTGATTTCAATCAAATCACGTTGCAGCAAAACGTTTTCCTCTATCTACAGACGATTTAAAAAAATTATCCTCTCATATCGTTCTCTGGTTAAGTCTTAAAATCTCACCCTTCTAACCCCTCACGTTTCTTACGAAAAATTAAGTCAATGCAATAAAATTTATTGATTTAACTTCTCATTAAAAGTTATTGTAATTTTTTCAATTTGTCGAATAGAAATTTCGACATACCTCCACTTTTCGAGAAAGAAAGATGTCTGTGTGTGTGTATGTACATTATGAACGTGATACATTTTTTCGTTCAGAATATCTCGTTAATGAATAAAGATATCCACTTCTGCTGATAGATTTTATTTTGCAGATAATAACTTCATAAAGTGCAGAAATGGTTTTCAAACCAAAATTTTATTACTACAACAGTTAAAAAAAAAGTTGTAAAATGTCATTTGTCTGGAATATCTCGAAAAGAAACAGTTTTTTTTAAAGTAAATATCTCCCCAAAATTTCAAGAGCTTCACACCGAATCAATGCAAAATGATTTCCGTGTGAAAAATCGTAATTTGCAAAAAGAGTATATAATGATAAATAATTTATAGAGATTTATTTATGAGTTTATAATAAAGGTTTATAATAAAATGTGGATTATATCTATTGTTTTTAAAAGGCCAGAGTTTTTTGCACAAGTGTCTTAGATAATAGATTTTAATTTCTCATCGCTAAGTTGAAACTATAGTTTTTTTTTCATTAACCCTCTTAATTAAGCTTTTAATTTCACGTTCAATTTAATTATCTTTCCATAGTCAACAATTTGCCAGTATATCTAGTATTTTTGATAAAATTGACTTTGATTATTAATGATATAATAACCTATAAGTCGCTTCGCGTTCATATTGTGTTGTGACAGACTTTGCTCCGAATCATGCCATATTAAATAACGCTGAGGCAACAAAAACACACAAAAAAAAGAAAAGAAAACAAAAATAAATCAAATAAATAAACAACAGAAAAATATAAGATGCACTACGTAGTTTGGTATAAATAAATATAAATTCTTCTTTTCTCGTTTGTGTTTGTTCTTTTCCTCAAAGAAACGCCTCATCAATTGAAAGACGAATCATTCACTTAAAGTTTGCGGATGATAAAATAAAAACGTCGTCATCGTTGGTTGATGCTACATGGCAAGTAGGCAATTGAGAATGTTTCTAATTGTTAAAATGAGAGTATAGTATTAAATGCAATGAGTAGAAAGGTGTTATGAGATATTCATTGTCACGAACATAGCTTGGAGCAAGAGAATCATCCATCAACAATGTCCAATAAAAGAAAAAAGTCGTAGACAATTAGTAGACGGCAACGGCAACAACAACATGGGATACTTTACCAATCTTTCTTTATTGTTTCGGACCCAAATGACTTAAAGAAACGTTTCCAGAAAAGAGAAAGAATTTGAGAATGTTAAAGAGGAAATAATCGAGTGATGTTTCCTCACTTCTTGTTTGTTTATTTTTTATTGACGAGTTTGACCTCGAAAATTATTTGCGATACAAGACGACAAATCCGTTTGTTCCAGTTTAATGAAATTAGAACATTCGCAAAAAATAAACTTGTTAGATTTCTAGAGTGATATTTTTATTTGATACATAACAAACACCTACATAGTATGTACATAAATAGTATTCATTGATTTAAAAATAAATTCACAAAGAAATTTGTATATATTTCTTATGAAAAAATGGTAAAATTAAAAAATAAATTAAAACTATTCTATCATTGTTTTTTTTTAGACAATTTGCAAGCCAGCACCTTTCTCAACAGACGAAGAAGCTATTTTGGAATGTGAAAGATGCGATTATACGCAAAGAATTACCTACCAAATGGCACGTGCTGGACAGACACCAAGACGTGTTCGTGTATATGCTGATGGAATTTATGATTTGTTCCATCAAGGTCACGCAAGGCAGCTTATGCAGGTAAGAAATAAATTTAATTATTTCAAATGTAATATATGTAAGTCGTATGGTTAAAGGTCTATGGGTTTACATACTCATGCTTCTAATTATATCCAAATACATACCTTATCATCTGTCTGTGATGAACTTTTGAAATTAATTTAGCAATAGTTGTAAGAGATATAAATATGTATGTATGTCTAAGGTTAAAGGCCTTTAGAGTTAGGTTCATTATTGAAAAGAAATCGACAAAATAAAAATACGCATAAAAAATAAAATTATTTTTTCTTTGCAGGCTAAAAACCTTTTCCCCAATGTATATTTGATTGTTGGTGTTTGTAGTGATGAACTGACTCATAGTAAAAAAGGTCGTACTGTAATGAATGACTCAGAACGCTATGAAGGTGTTCGTCATTGTCGCTATGTTGATGAGGTAAATCTTAAAAAGTTTCACTTTGTCATTACAATATTCATTCTCATTCGGAAATTTTTAATTTTGTCCCTAGGTAGTCCCAGAAGCACCATGGGAGCTCACAGACGAGTTCATAGAAGAACATAAGATTGACTTTGTTGCACACGATGACATTCCATACACCGGAGAAGGTGTCGATGATATCTATGCCCCATTAAAAGCAAGAGGAATGTTTGTGGCTACTGAACGCACAGAAGGTGAGTTTACATTTTCAGTTAGAGAAGTACAAATTATGAGCTAACATTGGTTTTTGTTGTTGTTGGGTTTTAGGTGTATCGACTTCTGATATTGTAGCACGCATTGTTAAGGACTACGATTTGTATGTTCGTCGCAATTTGGCGCGAGGTTACTCAGCTAAAGATCTTAATGTATCATTCCTGTCCGAGAAAAAGTTCAGATTACAAAACAAAATGGATGAACTCAAAGATCGTGGTCGTCGTGTTATGACTGAAGTAAAGGGTGACATTATCACAAAGTGGGAGGAAAAGTCACGCGAATTTATTGATGCGTTTCTGTTGCTTTTTGGACGGGAGCGTCTAAATCATTTGTGGAATAACTCCAAGGGAAAATTAATACAAGCTTTAAGCCCACCTGGAAGTCCTAGTGGATCAGTTGATGGGGATTATGAAGATTTCGATGATGACGAAGAAATACCAGATGCAACTGTTGATCAATCTCCTTCGGCGAGGCGTTCCTATCGTACTGCTGCCTCAACATCGACAATGGAAAACCGTCACAGCAAGAGATCAACGGCGACTGCTACATCGCATGACGAAGATGATGATGATGATGACTATGAAGAAAGGAGAAGCAACTAAGATTGGCATTGAACCCATCGAAGAGAGATAGACATTCTATTGACATCCTTTTAACCTCATTCAAAATTTCCTTGCTTACAATTGTTTCTATTTTGATTCTCTTTCTCTCTATCTTTAAAGCATGTAGGCTTTAGTCTAGTATAATAATACAAAAAAAATTATTTTTGATTGTCTTGAAAATAACGTTAATTGCTTGATGCATTAAAAGTGCAGTATCAACAACCCATTGGTGCATGCTACAAAAGAAGGTAGTGATCATGATTCCTTTAACAGTTTTAGACTGCCAAGGATCAAGTGAAATTAATCCAAATAACTTATTAGAATGCTAATTTTTGTTTCGTTAAATTTACAACGAAACTGATTATTTTTTTTTTTTATTTTTCTGTTAAAAAAGTTATTCTTTTGTAAGCATTTTTTTTAACGTAATGCTGTTGTGTGAAACAGAAAGTAAATGACAGTATTCCGTAAAAAAAATGCGCTCGTATCTATTTTGTTTTTCTATTTTTTCTTAAATTCTTTAGAGAATTTTCTTTCTTATAAATGTATAACAAAAATGATATAAAACATTAAATGTTGTTTAGCTTTAGTTTTTACAATTTTTTTTTTTAATTAATTTATTATAGATCATAACAAATTGATGGATGATATATTTCTTAAAACCAAATAAAAATATTTTGTTAAAAAAAATAAACTATTGATAATGTATTTCTTAATACCAAACAAGAATGTTTAGTTAAAAAACAATATTAAATTTAGCGTTATTTCAGCGTTCGTTAGCGTTATAGAGACACAACTGTAAACCAAAAGAAAAAATATATAATAAAACATTTTTTTTTTAACTTAAACTGATTTACTAGAAAAAATAGAAATGCATTATTAGATTCTTTATAAACAAAAACAAAAACAAACAAAAAACTAAAATATGTAACTTGTCATGTCACAAAAAATGAGTTGAATAAAAATGTAATTAAGCTACATTATATTACATTAAAATAAAATTAAATACTGAATTAAATTTTAGTTCTTCTCTATAAAAAGTGATCAATTTAAAAAATGTAAGCAAAGCAGTCTTAAGGTTATTTTTATTAAATATTTTAATTTAATACGAGAGTTTTAAAATCGAGACTTTATAAAATAATTAAAAAAATATACCATAAGGAAAATCAAAGAGTATGGATTTTCAAGAAAGTTATAGTGATAAGAACATACAATTTAAAAGCGAAACATTTTGAATAAAATTCTAAAACTAAATTAAAGAAAAAATTGAGTACTGTGTTATCCATATCGGACTTTCAGATTACAAAAACAAAAGCAAACAAAAAATTGGCTGTCAATGAAAATCTCCATTTAACCTCCATTAGGACTAAAATGATAGTTCATCAGTCACAAACAAATTCGTAGAATTTTCTTCAAACTATTTAATTTTTTTTAATTTAAATCCATCATTAAAAGTGGACGATTAAACTAAAGACGAGACGAATGAATAAATAGAGTGTTCTAAGAGTACAACTAATCTAAAAGCAGTTTTACCTTTATAATGGAAAATGGGAATAATAAATACCGAAAAATTAGGTCGTGAAGAATAATTTTTTTTTGCATTTATAAAACAATGTTTACTCAAATTTAATTCGAAATAATATTTTTCATTGTAGTATTCTTTCAAACTAAAATCAAGTAGAAATTATTTGATGACGTCGATACAAATGTATAAATTGTTGTTTCTCTGGAAATATGAATATCCTCCGGAATAAAAATAAATTTCCCTTGGACAAAAACCCAATGTATGACAGCCGAATTCCTCTGGAAAATTTATATCCGATACAAATAAATTCAGAGGCAAGCCTTCGAGCATCATTCAGGTCCCCAATTTCCGAAGAAGGGAAAGAAAGTATGCCATGATTCGCGATAACCCTATATTTTATATAAAATAGAAAACATCGATAGAAGAGACTCACAAAGCCGGCTGATAATGAGACTCCAAAAGTCTTCCATTGGCTGTTCGGGTGATGTTTTAAAAGTGGTTTGGAGCACAATCTGAACACTCATTAAAAATTTAAGTATTTCGTTGGATTTCGGTAGTTTGTGTATGAATTTGGACATGCATTCACAAACATGAATTACAATTTTTTTTTAGATTTTTGATTTTAAGTATATTTTGTTGAAAATAATCGCTTATAAAAATGGAAATATTGGTTTCCAATGGAAAGAAAGAAGAAAACAAAGCAAATCGAATGAAACTATGTAGTTTATAATTCATGATTGTGTAAAAACAATTCAATTCTACTCAATAATTGCCCTTATTACGGTTATATTTATTTATCGATATACAAATAATTGGCGTACTAAAAATCGAACGTTAATTTTACTGAAACTCCAATTATCGCTTCTGGAACCGTTCCGTTTTATTATCGTTTAAGTAAAACTGCAACTTTTATAAAAGGGTAAATAAGTATGGAATTCAACTCAAGAACGAGTTGATTCTGAAGTGTGATACTTACCTCAATTAAGAGTTAAAAAACGTTAAAATTCATAAATGTTAAATATGATTAATAACGCTTATTGTTTATTATATTATTGTTTATATACAAAGCTTGGACAATTTTACAAAAATGGTTTTGTTAAACAACAGCTTTTTTATTTTAGGTTACGCCTTCTTCGCCTAACGCCCATTCGACTGCGTCTTGGAGTCTGAGGTGCTTCTTTTGCCTACATAAAGTTATTAAACAATATAAAATATTCATAAATTGATTAACTTAATAAACATTTCTTACCATTTTAATATATTTAGATTTATCCCTCTGTGACATAGACCTCCATTTTCGAGCTCCCAATCTAACAGTTTCGACGGCAGACAAGCCGCAGTGTGATTTACGAAAATCTCTTAAAAAATTTAAATATCCATTGCGGGTGACTCGTCCGGGTTTCATACATTTTGGTGCTGAGCATATGGGAGCTGGAGCCATTTCTTATGTTAAAACAATTCTCGATAACTAATAATTTATTTTTTATTAACAAAAATTTTAATTGCTTTCTCCTAAATCTTAGCTTCGATTATTATTATTAATAATAAATTGTTTCATATTAAAAAATATTGAAGTATGAAACTTTTTTCTCGATAGTTTTTTTTTTATTATTTATAACAAGGGTGAGTACAGTTCGCTTAAGAGTGTTAACTTGTTAACTGTTTGTGACTTGATTTAAATTCACATGGAGGGCTGAATATACATAATATGTATGTAAGTTTGTATAACTTCCACACTTGTACACTCTCAACAATAAATTCTTGAATTTGAAAATAAATCTTCAAAATATGGGTTTTCATTTTCATTTGCACAAAAATAAACAAATACTTTCATCATTCACTTGGAAAAAGAACTTCTTAACTTGATTATATTATTCCCTTGTGCAAATTCAGTTGGGAAGTGCATCTTCTTTAGGTCCATCATTATTCTGGTATATACTATTATTGTCTAAGGTTAAAGTTTATTGAAGCAGATAGGCCGGTTTTTTATTTACACTAAATAATCCAAAAGTTTTTAATTTCTACTGCAAGAGAAAGTTACCATCATTATCATCAACACAAAGCCCCAGAAAGACGTTTCAATTTTCAATCTGACAACATAATTACTTTTTGTATTACAATCCTTCGAAGCAAGAAATTAAGGAAGAAAGGAAGGAAGAAAACACAAATTAATAGAAAGGAATTGCACAGAAGAAAGAGCATGGTTTACCTCTTTTTGCAACGATGAAAATAACAAATTAACTTTTAGTTGAAAACTAAGATAAAATTATACGGGTAAAGAATGAATAAAATGAGACAAACACGAAAGGCACAGCACGCAATTTAACAAAAGTGAGCTTAAAATACAAAACTCATCATTGCATCGGTTCGCTGCATTCCTTGACCTTAACCTGCTTTGGGTAGGTTTGCATCTGAATAGTTTTTGTGGTTTTTTGTCTAAAGGTATGCAGAAGAAAGCTAATTAAGTTATTTAAATCAGGTTGATGATGTACTCTGCAAACCCATCCCCCTTTGCTTACCAAGATGATTTTTTTATAAAGTGGTTTAATTAATTTTGTAAGGCCTTAAAGACAAATACGCATCAAAGACAGAAGCTTTTTAAGTAACGTTAGAAACGTTTTTTTAATACTCTAAAAGGGTGGGCAAAAAGAGCAGTGGCTGACGGTAAGGGCATAATTCGTAGTTGACCGCCGCGTTCCGTAATTTACAGTAGAACTTCCCTTTGAACACTAGGGTTGATCCGCTCCAAAAATGAATAAAAGTGACAAAAACTTACATTCATTTTAAAGCTGGCACCTATCTCTTCCTATAGGTTTTTATTTTTCCTTGATACATTTATTATTTTTTTTACACACATGTAACCAAAACGGCAACACTGTAGTAAAAGAGAAGAGAAGAATAAACCAAAATTACGCTATATTTTTTTAAACGAGCTCGAGAAAAGTCGACAATAATGTTCTCAATAATTAATTGATTGTCTTTTATTATTTAAAATTGGTTAAATTCTTTAAACACATTTTAATGTGTGCCCGTCACGTTCTTTTTAAAAATCGCTTTCTCTCCCGGCTCTCCAATTTAAACAACACGGTATGATTCTACACCACACAGAAAACGCGACGGACTATTTTATTATTGCATTTCAAAATTTTAACAATAATTTTAAATATAAAACAAAAATGCAATTTTATTTTATCCACATAATCTTGATCACTTTTGAAGGAAATTCAAATATTGCTAATATATGTATTTAAGTGCCACCTTAATGTCCACTTTTTTAAAGGGTGTCCGAATATTCAAGCAAGATTTTAATTTTACGCCATTTGTTTGGTAAGGTGTTGCCAATGAAAAAAAAAGACTTTGACAGCTACCATTTGAGAGTTATTAAAAATGGAGCGCTACACGAAAGAACAACACATTTTCATTATTAAGCAACAGTTTGAAAAAATAATGAAAATTTGAGGTGATTTTTCCAACAATAGCCTCCAAACAGATGCTTTTTTCCATCTTGATATCTTTGTTAATTTTAATCTTCAAAATGTTCGTATTTGTGGCACAATAAATAAACGAGTAGTTATTGACTATTGAGAAACAATTCACAACTTATCAGTGCTAATTTTGGTCTGGAGCCATCATCGGACCATTCTTCCTTGAAAATGAGACTGCTTAAGCAGTAACGGCCATGGATGTGCCATTTGTTATCAAAGCCAAGGAGGCCAATCATATCCGGTATTCTTTTCCATACATAACCCTATGTACATATATTTTATGAATCTATGAAAAAAATAACATATTTTTGATTAAAAATTCATGTTTGCTATCAAAATTACTTCTTTTGTGAATTTTAGGACACCCGATATATATTTTTTTGTACAAATTTTGAATTGAACTAAACCAAATTTGGGTATTGACAAGGTCAACTGTTGAGTTCAAGTGAGATAGCCGCCGCCGTCACGACGAAACGGTTTAAATGTGAAAGATATCCAATACTAAGACTTTAACCCAATAATTTTTTACCCCTATACCCCGCCGTTTAAACTTCAGTTTTTGATGAAAATACTGAATTCGATTTTTCCAATTTAATAATTGCTGCATATAAACAGTAAGAAAAAAATGCAAGGAAAATTAATAACAAGAAAATATATGTATATGTCACATGTTTAAATCTTATGATCCACATTCCACAATACCACCCCCATCTCGACCTCATTTAGTATGACAAATATGAAACATGTTGAAATCGAACCAATTTAAAGCTTTTTATATGAAACTTAAAAATTACGATAACATTTACCTTAATACACATTTTGAAAAGAACTCTAACACATTTGGACTTTAAGGTGATGCGTTATTGCTCTCTAGTTGTTGGGAAGATTTGTTGACAACAGGATTGCCTTTGTAGAGTCTGTTACACCAAACTTATTTTTATATGTGAGCATAATCAGATATCTTATCAAATGATATGATTTTTCATAAGGGATGATAAGATCCACCGCTTTACCAGGGATTTCTAATTATATTTATACTATCTGGAATTTAGTAATGAAAACTGTTTAAAATTAACTTTTAAAAAAGGTCTATTTACTATTTATGGTTTCTCTAGACTATACGATGACGTAAAAACCTATATTAAGGAAATATGCTTTTGTTGTTTAATGGGCGTCTATCTTATGTAGTTATATCCATCGTGTTGAAAGTATAAATAAATAATATACTAAAGAGATTATGTATTGGACAAAATTATCGATTGTATGGAGTGAAAATAATTTATTGACGGATGACGGGGTTATCCTAGAATCACCTTTCTTCATAACGATTTTATAAAATCAGACCGTTATTTTTTGTACATATTATAAATAGATGTGTGTCATATTGCGAATACAAAGAATTATGTGCTTACTTATTGCTTATTATGTACATTAGGAAGATACGTAAACTTTGAATTATTTTTGGTGCCTTTACGAAAAAATGTTATTGGTGTGCACACTCACAAGATACGACGCCTATGTAGGTATATGCCAAAGATAGAAATTCAGAAAATAGTCAAATATGCAATCGTTTTGTGTTGTGTACACAAAATCTGTTTGATCAACGTCAGTTTATTTTCTTGCAAACGCATTTGACATTTACGAAAACACACTCTGATGGCTTTTCAATGTTTTTGGCCTCACTCGATTTTTTTTTTACTGCAGAGTTGTACCGTAAACGTTTTCATTATCAAAAACAAAACCTCCGTTTTAGGTTTTCAAGTAGGTAGGACTTCTGCAGTTTTGCAGAAAAAAATTATAGTTTGACCTCATAGCAGCGGGAGTTCAATGAAATTGTTACAGAATGTGACATGAGGATGATAATCTTACCATTAATTTTTCAATTTTTAATGAAGTAAAAATAAAAAGTATGTAAGTACTGTAAATATCAGTGTTTTATTTAGATATATGCTATATGTAGGTCTAAAAAAGGTCTGACATCAAAATGTCCGTAATGTAGGTATCTACTCGCATTCTATATTCCGTTCCGAACTTTAACGACGACGTATGCACTGGCAAATGCTGGTCTTTTATCGCAGTGTAATCTTACAGACGTTGTCAGTGCCATTGAAAATATATTATAGTAGCAAAGTTTTACAATTGTCTAAAAACAAAAATCGAATAACCGAAATATGGTTTTGGTGTTTTTTGAGAAGCCAGCTTTTAAAGGCTTCGCCGATTTTGTTATTATTTTTCAATCTGGTGCTTCTAAATATTTCAAACAATATTGAATTGAAAAATTTTGAAAATATATTTATTTTTCAAATAAAAAGAAATCTGTTTGATTGAACAAATCATTTTTTAAAGTACCTTTGACTCTTTTCCATTTTTTCGTTAAAGATATCATTATTAAACCTTAACCATACATTTTTAAATTTATCTGTTACCCAAAAGAGCAAGTTCTAGTGATGCTGTTGTGCATATTTTTTTAAAATGTTGCACAAAATTCAAAATCATTATTAATATCATGTCCCTCACAAAAATCTAAAAAAAATCCCATTCAAAGAATATTATATTTATTATTATTATTTTCGATCCAAAAAAATCAAATTAAATAAAATCAATATCAATCAATGTTGACAATTTCATGTAAAACTAAACAAACAAACCTGAAAACAAAATTCATAGAAATAAAATATCGATATACCATGAACAAACGAATAAGTGTGTTGACTGTTGAGCACAAAAATTTCGTCGTATTTCTGTAAATAAATAAACAAAAATTTAAAAATGAGGCTTGAAGCGCAAAAAATCAGTTCTAACAAACAAATTGTACGTATGTAAGTATTTATGTAAATATATAAATACGTATGTAGGTATGTGTGAAATCGTAAATATACTATAGGCTGGATTAAGAATTTTATTTTGGAATTGGAATGTGAATTTCTTCGTTGCTGCATTTCTAAAGAACTATACAGCACTTTGATGAAGGCATACGATCTTTTGCAAATTCCTATTAAATAACATTTTATCATAAAGATGAAGAGGGAAATTATTGTTTCCTACAAAACAAAAGTTCCTATTATAAAATAAAATTTGAATAGAAATTTTTGTTGAAGAAAATATTAAAAGTCTTTTATGACGATTTTTTTATTTTTTTTTGTTGTTCAATTTCATTTAACAGGTCATGGTTAATTTGTTGTTATTGTTAATTCCACTTGTTTTTTTGTTTTGCCACCTCTTTTAAATAAAAAAGCAAAGAAAAAAACGACAATGACATTGATATTTATGTTGTGTTGATGCAGATTAAAGTTCTGACAAAATAAGTTTAATTGACAATAGCCGTGTTTTTTTTAACTCGTACATACATATGTATGTATGTATGTACATAACGTAAGACGTATACATAAATTATATACATACGCGGATATTAAAACAGTATTAATAAAATCTTACAATGTGTTTTTTTTTTTGCACGCGGAATATTGTTTAAAAAATAATTATCATGTAGTGCTGAACGCACTTATCCCCTAAATTTAACACTTCAATTTATTACTGCATTCTGAACAGTTTTGAAGTAAATTTCTTTTTGATTTGTTTTGTTTCATTTTTGACAGTTAAAAATTGTTTTTGCCAAAAATGCGGTTAACTGCCTGCACACAATAGAATGCTGCAAGTAGAACGGAGCGGCAACAGCTGTGAAAAATGTCGTACGCTCTTATTTTTACGTATCCACAATGCAGATGTATACCTACAGCTTTTTGTATATTTTAAAGAAAATAAAAAGCAATCACGGGTTTAATTAATAATTTTTTTTTCTCGAAACTCACAATAATCACAAAAAGCTTCAATATTTTTTTCCGGATTTTTTTTCTTCATACAAATTGAAACGTCAAAATATGCCTGTTTGGTAGGTTAGGTTAGGTTGAAGTGGCTGTCGGTGGAAAAACCGACACACTTAGGCCAATTGTTGGCCCGTTGTGATACCACATGGATCTAGGAAAGCTTTTCCTTACTCAATTAAACCAATTTGAGCTCCTTATCAAGCGTGCGAGATTACTTATAGAAGTATTTGCTAGATCACTCGTATCGTTGTAGTAGTCTCCCAGGTGGAGTCTACGTCTCTGTGACAGAGCAGGACATGTACAAAGAAGGTGAGGAATTGTTTCCTCCTCTTCCTCATCCATGCAGCTTCTGCAGAAATCATTAGAGTGAACGCCTAGTCGCCTGGCGTGCCTACCTATTAGACAGTGTCCGCTTATGACACCTATTACGGAACTAATGTGCAATCTGCTTAAAGATATCAATTGCTTATAGCGTTTCAGATCCAGCATTGGCCAGATTTGTTTTGTCGTTAAGCAAGTGGTGAGGTTGTTCCACCTAAGGTTTGTTTTCTTTATAGCATCTTGCTTTAGAATATGTTTAAAAGCCTGTTTGGTAACTTTTTTTTAACAAATTTCCCAAAACTCGGTTTTTCCTATCAGTTTTGACAGCGAATACAATTTCGTGAAAGTGATGGTACAACCGTTGTATCGTGTATTCTCCCCCACTAAACCTTTAGGTATGAGGAGATATCTTAAATTTAGAGAAAATGTTCCCTCAAAGGTGCTTTTTAAATTTCTTTCACAAAATATAATGTACATAAGTTTCGGTCCGGGGTACCACAAAAAGAATCTATTTTCTATATGGAACTTTTTCTTTTATCAAATAGAGTTTTTTTTCTACAACATTTTCTATGCTAGTTATTTATTTCCATAAACCATATATCAAGGGTATTTCAAAATTGTTACAGCCTTTAAAGAAACAAGCAGTCCATACATCAAATAAGAAGTTTTTGCATTAGGTAAATTTTTTTTTTCTTATATGATTACCAACGTCAACTTTATTTAAATCCCATGTCAAATTGATTATCAGGAAAAATGTTCAAACACAAAAGAACTTAAAATGCCAGCAACTCCATATTCGTAATAAAATTTATAAAGCCCATGCAGTACAAAAGAAAAAAAAAAGTTAACATTTAACTTTTTTTTTTTGGGTGACTGCCCAAAGATCAAAGACCCAGACTTTGGTTTTTCTGCTTAAAACAATGAGCTAAGAACAAAAAATCAATTCACAAACTAAACTTTTAATACGGTTACTTTACTCAGAAGCTTTTAGGATCTGCCGCAAGGTGTTTATAAATATAGCATCCTTGTCAGGAACACAGTTTTACTATATTTTTTACTGCTTCAAAAAGTTCCAATAATTGTTTTTAATTTAATTTTCACTTACAAATTACATAAAGGGTGTTATTTTTTCTTTATTGGCAGAACCATATATTTTAAAAAACAAAATTTTGCATTTTCATTATTGTTTAAGCTCTTGATTTTTTTCTGGAAAACACGAAGTTTATGTCTTTGTACTTTTAAACGAATTACCTACCCCACATCTGTCAAAATTCTATAAAAAGTATTATTAATATTAAGTCAAAGGGTAAATTTAACGAACGTTAAATAAATAGTGTCCTCAAAGAAATTTGACGTTTCGTGGTTAAAAATTTTTGAACGGTTGTTGTTGAAAAAATTAGAAAAAAATCGTCATTACTTCTTTAGGCCTGACTAAAAAATATTGAGAAAGCGAATTAATTATTTTAACGAATTTAACGAATTAATACCTCTATTTGTTTACTTTTCAAAACTGTCAATTTCTACTAATTTTACTAAAATTTGTAGAAATATTCGCAATTTTGGGAAGTAAACAAACAGATCTAATATTTACATATATACATTTAGAGATATCGGTGATTTCAGAAGTATGAACTGACCAAATTTAAAAAATAAGTTTTTAATTAGTACTGGATTTAATGTCTGTCAAATTGGTAGTATTTTTGTCAAAAGTAAAAATATATGAATATTATATAAAACACTTCCTTTAGTTTATTGTTAGTCGCAGCAAAACATTAAACGCCATATTATTCACTCCATTAATCCAGTTTAAAACTTAAATCCGGTCGTAAATTAATATAAATTCAATTTAATTACATGCGGATTTAAGTTTTAAACTGTCTTAATCAAGTGAATAGTATGGCGGTAAGTATCCAATGATTTTATGTGTGTATCTGTAGTTTAAAAAAAATCAACATTTAGAAAGCGTTTATTTTAATTCATGAATTGTTGAAGTCAAAATAGTAAAAAAAAAAATGACAGTTGTATACCTAACGAATAGAAGATTGGCAACTCTGTTTGCAGCAATAAGTTCAGTAATTTACGGTCACTCATATTAATTTTGTTTTTTTTTGCCATTTTAAATAGTTATTAATTTTATAAAATTATTTTATTGGTTCTGCAATAATAGCTTCACTTTAATCTAATAAATTTTGGTGAGTTTGATCGATTTTCACTTCGAATTAAATAAAATTAGAAAAAGTTGAACAACGGTGCACGTACAACTGTCTTCAAACAAAGGATCCGATATGAAGCGTACACCACCACCGAAATCTACCAAACGTGACAACCAACCACTCAAAAGATCACATAAAGATATGGCCCCGGAATCGCCACCCAACCAATTAGCAGGAACAAGCCAAAGAAACTCTGCTGTTGGAGCAATGGAAGTGTCTGACTTGAGGATTATGATACAAGAGATTATGTCACTAATATTAGATGACAAATTGAAGGACATGCCAACAAGATCCGATTTAGACACCATTCACAAAGATATCAGCAACCTTCAAGACAGCAACTTAGCTTTGCAGGCACAAGTGGAGAAATTCGAAGCCCGCTGTAACTCTCTAGAGCGGCAAGTTGAATTCCTCGAAACGAGGGCCAACGAAAAAAATGTGGTGGTTCACATACCGGTGAATGGGGAAGAAGATGCAGGGGAGAAAGCTCAAAGATGTTGCATAGATCTTTTGCAAACACGGGAAGTAGATGTGATTGCATCAACAAGAGTCTTGCGCCTAACTAACAATAACACGGCGAACGTCATCGTTAGATTGAACCGAAGGGAAGATGTTGGATCCATATTAAAGGCGTCGATTAAACTGCGTAACACCGGAATTTCGATACACAGAGATCTACCTGCAGCTGTACGAACCCGAAGAAGAAAATTAATTAAGCTGAAAACTGAAATTTTTGCGAAAAACAAACATCTTAAAACGCAACTTCGCGGACAATCATTAATGGTTGCAGGTAAATCATTTTACTTTGACAGCGACAATAATCTGAAATGTGACGGAAGGTGCGGAATGTCATTGTTAGACCAGTTGGTGAATGACATTTCTGATGGAAGCGTTCCGGGGCAGAGCAAAAACCACATTGATACCAGCGGTTCACACATGACATCTCCGATGTCTCAACCTAACTTTTAGTTGTAATGCCGTCTGCCCGTCAATAAATTGCAAAAGAACTAATTTTGATAATATAAATAATTATAGTAAGGAAAATTTAAAGATTTTAAAAATTTTATCATACAATATAGCAGGACTTAATAATAAGTGTATATTTAATGATTTTTTTAGTTTTGTCAACAAATTTGAAATAATTTTTTTGTATGAAACCTATATAACTGATAGTAGCCTGATCAATTACGAAAACAAATTTAATAACTTTGAACTTAGAATAATACCAGCAATAAGAATACACACTAAAGGCAGAGCAAGTGGAGGTTATATCTTTGGATTTAAAAAAGATTTGGATTACATCAACTGCGAATTTAAGCTTTATGGCGAGGTTACGTGTTTGGACTTAAAAATGTGTCAGAAGAGATTTCGGATAGTACCAACTTATATCAATTGTAACCATTGGGAGACAGATTTTGAAAGAATCAAAGAGTTTTTGACATGTGAAGACAGCGATAATGTAATGCTTGTTGGTGATTTAAATGCGAGAGTTGGAAGCGAAGGAGGTGTTGAAAATGAACGGATGGGGTGGAATAGGCAGACTAAGGATGCAACTAAGAATGTTAGAGGTGTGAAAATTCTAGAACTATGCAACTCATTCGGGCTAAGAATTCAAAATGGTACGAGTAAAGGAGATAGACTTGGTGAATACACATTTGTCGGGAAGCAGGGGAGTTCTGTAATCGATTATAGTATTACAAGTGGTGATTGGAATTCTTTTATAACGGATTTCGAAGTAGAAAAGAAACCTTATTCGGATCATATGCCGATTATTGTTTCATTTAAATGCGAAAAAGAGGAATATGAAGAAAGTCGGGATTTAGAACTGATGCCTAAACTGCATTGGTCAATCTCAATGGCCTCAATATATAGAAGACAGTTGGATACACTTCTACTGGCCCATGAATATGAAAATAGCCTATCTAAAATCGAGAGCAGTATAAAGGAGGCATATCACGCACCGGTAAATACTAATTGGCAGAGAAAGAAAACCTATAGAGAACCATGAAAGTTTATTATGAAGATGAAGCGCAAAAACTAGCTATGTGCAATAATCCATCTGATTTTTGGAACTTGGCACGGAAACTTAATGGAACAAAATGGAGTCATCATAAAAGCTCTACTTTTTGCAGACGACATTGTACTGTTTGCTAGCTCAGCAGAGTCGTTGCAGCTTATGATAAATAGACTGGCCGAATATTGCATGCGATGGAGTTTGTTGATCAACCTCAACAAGTCAAAAGTTATGGTATTTAAAAAAGGTGGAGGCAGGGCAAGTGCCAACGAGCAATGGTCTTTGAATAATGAACAAATTGAAGTTGTGAAAGAGTACAAATACTTGGGAGTCTATTTCACCAAAAACCTCAACATGGATATGCATCTCACAGATAAGCTTTCGAAAGCCAAGACAGCTATTAACGTAGCATGGCGTGAATGTTTCAGCAACAAGGCTATTGCACACAGCAATAAATATAAAGTTTTCGAGGCAGTATCTCAATCGATTCTTTTCTATGCAGCTCAAGTGTGGGGTGGTAAAAAATATGAACCAGTGGAAAAACTCCTCAGATATTATATCAAACGAATATTTCGCTTGCCCCCTAGCACTCCGAATTACATGATATTGCTGGAAACGGGATTATCTCCACTATTTATCAAAACATTAAAACTGCAAGTAGACTACATTGAAAAAGTACTTAACATGTCAAATAATCGTCTTCCGAAAAAAGCGGCTCTTCATGCTATTAACTCCAAGACAGGATGGTTTAAGGACTGGATGGAACTTTCGCAAGATACTGGTGTTGAAATAATCGCTGGTGAATGGAGTTCGTTGAAGACTACGATGTATACGATGATTATTCGTTTAGATGAAATTTATAGAGAAAGGTACAAAGAAATGGCATCAAGTTCATTACACCGAATGATCTACAGTAAACTCAGTTATAACCTTAACGAACGTAACTATTTCCGAGATGATTACACTATCGATCAAATTTCAAGTATGTTCCGGCTAAGAGGTGAGCTACTTAATTTGAATTTTATACCGCATCGTGAAGAATTACCAATACTTTGCAACATGTGCAATATGGCAGAGCGTGAAGATATTTTACATTTTGTTGGAAGATGCCCGGTATTAAGAGAAACCAGAAGACACATATTGGGTAACGACTTTCTTACAGATGAAGAAACCCTATACCTCCTAAATGAAGCAAACGTATCTAAATTATCAAAATTTTGTAAAGTGGCACTTAATTATAGAAGCAAGATTATAAACGAATATTTTTAATTGAAAACTGTAACTTATATAATGTATAAAAGAAAATTGAAGTATATGGATTCATTGTCAATCAGGCAGACGGCAAAGCCATGCATTTAATTGATTGTATTATATATTTGTAAATATTAATTGTAGAATGAAAATAAAAATCAATCTTAATCTAAATCTAATCTAGAAGTTCTCTTTTACTTCTATAATAAGACATAAACACCCTATAGTATTCCAATCGCCAAAATCTATCTGAAAAGTACCACCGCAGTGAGAAAGCTATTAAGTCATTTTTAGTAAAAGAGTAGGCAACTGCATTCTATACTGTTTGCCAACAAATAGTCTGCACTTGGCACGAAACAAAGCAAAACCTAGACGATGACCACTTTTCCCCTAAAATAGTTAGAGATAAAGTTTAAAGGATATTTTCTGAGTCACTTGCATACTATGAAGGGAATTTAATTTGTTTTCCAAAGTTTGTGGTAAAATTAAGGGAAAAAAGTTGGTTCGGCCCGCAACCTGTCACTTGACCCTAACGAATGAAGTTACCAAATAGATAATTCGTTCTCGAAAGAAAAGAATAATACGTAACTTAATAATTCTAGATCCCCCCCTCCACCAACAAATTGTCCTGCAGCTACCTAAGGAAACAAAATTTCGTAAAAGATACTCATCCCCAATAGTGTCATGAGTGCGTAAGCACATCCAGTCAAATAACCAACAAACGCACTAATGGCATTTTTTTTATTATTCCTTAGAGAGAGAGCTAAGGAAAGAAAGTTGTTTCTTTCCTTTATAGGGGAATCCACCATCACCACCATCAGACCAGCAATAACAATGGTGTTCAATTTATGTTCTACTACAAAACGTTTTCAAGAGTTTAAAAATATTCAAGAGCGCAAACAAAGTTTTCTCGTGTAGCGGTAGCGAACGGCACTTCTACATGATGTATACTGTCTTCCGATTGTGTATGGTGTTTGGGTGCGTCCCATGGACCATGGTAATTTTATTAAAAGGACAACTCGAGACATCGATGGAAAAAAAAAAAAATAAAAAAATAAATCGTTTCTAGACAAATTCATAGGTAGAGTAATGTGCCTCTCGTAAAGTGACTGGAAAAAGAGCTTTATTAGCATTTTAAATTGAATCAAATCGATTTTGTATATTGTGGTTGTTGGCAATGATTTGGTATAACTTATTTTTGAAAATTCACTTCAGTGTATTGAAATCAATGAATTGAGGATGAAATGAGATATAGGTATTGGTTTGAGTTGATCAAGTTTTAGTAAAGGCTGGGAGGGTTTTGATAAGGATGGGTGCAGGAAAATATGTTATCAATAGGGATAAGTGCTTGAAGGGTTTTTTTTTTTTAAATGAGAATAATCTCAAGGATACAATTTGAATTACTATGTTACTTAAATATTTGAAAAGATATATGTATGTATGTATATTTTTTAAATTTCGTTATTGAAGTTTTATAAATTTTAACTGTATGACTGTATTGCACAAAATTAGTTTTAAAAAGAATTTTTTTTTAAGACGTAGCTTTAAAAATATAAAACACAAAAACAGCAATATTAAAAAAAAAATACTTAACTCCCTGTAATCCACGGGTTTACTTAGCCATGAAATAAGAGTTAACTCGTGAGTTTAAATTTCCTATTAATAAAAAGAAACAGCAATTCCCTTTAGTCCATTAAAAAAATATTAACCATGCATTTTGGTACGTGTAGGGGCGAGCATCTTGAAAATAGGAGCGTAAAAATGTATTTTTATGATATCTTAGGATCCATAAATGTGGAAAACAAATATTTAAGCAAGTTCTTGAAAGAGAATTGAATTCTCCGCCTAGATAGCGGCCAAATGGAACGTCTTTCAACCCGATCCCCCGATACATATCAGAAAAAAATAAAGAAATCACGGTACGATTAATTTTAGTATAATATTACTCATACGCCATAGTGAATTTAAGTTGTATGTATTTCTTTCGATAATGAGAAGTGTTTGTAATAAATCCCCTAAAAATGTATCGGGAATTTTCAAATCATGTTACTGCACAAAAATATATATCCCTAGCCCGGGTTAAATAAGAGGGGCATACTTTTCTAAGAATTATTATAAGGAAAAATAATTAATTATTAATGAGGACAGCTTCTTGCAAATGAATTTTTTTTTATTAAACAAGTACCTACATATGTACATAAAATAATATATACGTACATATGTGAAAATTAATCTCTCAATTTTTGTATTTTATATTTTATTCATTACCACCCTAATAAAGACACATAGATAGAGAAATTATAAAGTTCACTTTTTAACACCTTAAATATTTCAATATACATATGTATATACTATACATATATATTCAATCCTTGAAAATGTAACTTAATAAGTTCCTTCCATGTGTATAGTGCAGTGACACAATTTTTGCAGTAAAAAGAGTAAAGTATCTCCTCTCACATAAATAACAACCCTAAGTGATATCGATGACACCCACAGAAGTGTGTCGACATTCGATAAGTACGAATATAAAAAAAAACAGTCCATTTTATGGCCATTAGAAATACCAATTGATATAATTTACCAACAGCAAAACTTTAAGCAAGGACATTTGTTTGACTTAACAACAAAACAAAAACAAAACTTAATATAGATTCGCATTAGAAGTAAATTCTTTAACAAAATAAAATTACAACCATTAAACATCTCAAGGATTCGGTAAAAAAAAAATCTTAATGCTGGGCAGAAAAAAAAAGTATATAAAAATTGATTTCTGATATCTTTTAACATCTTTTTCTTTGCAACTTCATCACCCCACTCCCACACATTATACTTACTTAATATAATTTTCTTCTTAAACGGAAATTGACAGCTTAAGGGACGTTTGCTAACGGTGTCATCATACAAAACTACAAGTATATACTTGAGTTTATTTTTCTCCCATACACATACAAGCATAAGTCTGTTTTTTTTTTTTCTGTTTATGGTTGTGAGGATTACCATCAACCATCAAGTGCGGTTCAAGAATGAAATGTGAATAAATGTTGAGAAATAAAAACGAAAACGCAATAAGGAAACAAGAAACAAGGAAGTCTACTTAACACAACAGGTGAAGTGTAGTTTCTTTGAATATATCTTTTTTTTTTCGATAGCAATTGAAATGTCTCAGTTTGAATTGAAATCTGAATGCTTGATCAAATGGAAATGAATAAGGTAGCTATTTTTTTGAAATGAGAACTGAAAAATGCTACTGAAGACATTTTTGTTCGTTCAGCTTATCGAAGCATATTTGTTCCTTTTTGAATGTAGGGGAAATATATATTTTTTTTTTTAATAAACAGAGCAAGTAAAATAAATTTTTTTTTTATTGTTGAAGAAATTGGAAATTTTAAATTTTCATTTCATTGTACAATGATGGTATTTACATTTTGTTTACATTTGTTTTGTTGTCTTGAAATGTCTTCTTGTTTCAGCTACATAAAGAATAACAAATACAGTAGAAGTATCGATTTGATTTTTTTTCCTTAGTAAATTCCCAGAAGTGAATGCAAATTTTGAGACTGTGATTAAGTCTTATAATGGCAATTAAGTCTTAATGACTTTCAAATGAATTTTATTCAGTATATGAGCGTAGGAGAAGAACTTATTTTTGTTTGTTTCTAGAATATAACAATTGGAATCGATTGATATTCAATTCCCCGCAAGATGAATAAAATAAAGAAAATATCAACAACGATAAACAAAATAAAGAAAATATAAAAAACGATAAACAATTTCTGTTTATAGTTGGCAGAGGCTGGGAATTGATCCACAAACCTTCGTCATGAGCTCACTAAGGAGTCAAATTTCAACAAATTAAGCAAACTTTTATGGGTTATCATGATACATAATTGTATGCAATCTTCAGCTTAAGAAATTCTTAAAAATTGCACCTTATACGAGTTAAGTTGTAAAGTAGAGAAAATGGTATAGAATGTAGGGGACCCTCCATTCTTAACAACGGACACAGAAATAGATTGAGAGTTGAAAGTCCCTAGGCATTTTCCTTACAAAACATATGGCATGTTATATATTCGTAAAAAAGTCGAACTATGATATTTTTAACAAACTTGACTTTCTGATGATTAAGAAGACGAAAAAAGTGGTTCTCGCAATCCTGTCCATCTGTCTGTTCGGCTAACACAATAGGTTATGAAGATTTTTTTTTATCTTGGTTACTTAGAGTATTTTGAACATTACCTGTATAGTTTTTTTGTTTATTAAACTTTGCCTCAAGTGGTTTTCTTTAACATTCATTATCTTGTATATTTTAAACAAAAATTAACGGTACTTCCATACAACTGTTTAAAATCCGTTAAGAAAAATATTATTTTTCTGAAAAACAACTCCTACGATTTTGGTAAAAAATTTTCTGTGACCTTACATTAGTACGATATACCAACTACTAATATTTGCAAATTTTACATTAAACAATTGTTAATAGTGCTTCACATAGAACTAGTTTTTTTTTAATCTTTAACTATATCAGTTTGGTCTTATCATACTTTGTGTTAATTTTGAATCACAAATAACCTTTTTTGTTGTTTTATCATAAAATAAATATTGAATGAATGTTTGAGTTTGGACATCTGGATTAAGTTTAGACCTAAGCAAAAAAAAAAGTAAATGTTTATTTTAAGAGAAGAACGTTAACTTTCTATTACATCTGTACTGTACTCGTGAAATAGTTTTTTTAAACCCGCGACAAATTTTGAAGTTTATGGGAAACACATTGAAATCTCCAACATCCGCAATCATTAAAACACAATCCACTGTACTTACAGCATCCATTTATTTAACATACAACCCCCTAAAGCAAAAAAAAAATAAACAAAAATGCCGGCATTGCGCGTAGAACATGTTGTAAAGCTTTGTTGTTTGACTGCCAGCAGAAAGCTTTCTTACGATAAAAGGTTCTAATATCTACGTGATATATTTATAAACACTACCAGCTGAGGACCGTTAACTTTAGTTTTCCTCCTAACATCACGGTGACTAGACTTTGGAATTATTGCGTTAGCCCCTAAAACAAAAGTGTTTATTTTAACAGTCTGTTTTTTTTTTTGAATTAACGTACATAAGCTAACTAAGGATATTCAAATTTGGGAAGAATAAAAAATGTTAATGTTAAGTTCAGTAAGCTTGTGGGATTCTGTGGTATCGGACGTGTTAACTTAAGCGCAAAACAAATAAAAATACCCTCGGGAATTTGCGATCTCGATATATTATAGTTTTATTCTGTGTGTTTCATCAGATCAAAACTGTTGATTTTAAAAAGGGGATATCCTGTGCGAGTATAGGGTACTCGACCGGAAGTGCTATTTAAATGAAAGCCTCCCACAAAAGGGGTTGGCCTGATATGTTTACGTGTGTAAATGATAAAAAGTGTATAGTAATAGTGATTAATTACCAGTAAAACAAAAAAAATATTTTAGAAGGTTGTACAGATGTGTGTTTAATGTTTATATTTAAAAAAAAATAATAAATGAAAAAATAAAGATCCTAAGGACATACATAAGGATATTAAGCAAAGACAGGACTTAAATGTTTCATCGATAATGGCGGTATTAATAGCAATTTATGGCTATTGTAAGTATATCCTGATTCGATTTTTTTGTATTTGTTTCTATTTTCTATCGTGTCCTCATGATTATCGATTAGGTTTTTTTTGCTGGTTGAACAAAAATTTAACATTTAAGGACTTTAATTGAGTATAGGTTAAGGCCAGGAAATGAATGGATATTAGATTATGGATGTATGTTTTATATGACGCTGACTTGTGTGAAACAATTTTGTTTCATTCAGACTCATTTAGCAGACAGCAAACCAATAGTTTTATGTTTATTTTATTATTAATTTGTGCCAATTTTAAGCTCTTTTATTTGCCATCGTGTGAATTTATCAGATAGAAAATAGAAGTTCTTGTAGCGGCATATTTTTAAAATTCATGCCACCCCGGAAAATAAAAATTCCAGGAAATAAAAAATAAGAACAATGTTTGAAGCGTTTTACAGAAAACCGAAATTCTAACAATTTTTCGGAAACAAAAGGTAAATAGCCTATTTCTACAAAAATTAACAGAAATAAAAAAAAAATCTTTGGAATCTTGAGTTCGATTTTTTTTAAGAATCTGTAAATTGCCACAAGTAAATAGTAATTACATATAAAATATAAATATATTCCGCGATTAAAAAGAACTTGAAACTAAAGAATTCAGCACTAAGCCCAAGGTTGTTTTTGAGTTTTTTTATTGTATTATTTTTTAAACTGTGCCGGGTGCGATGTCTAGAAAATTCTTTCATCACAAGAAAAAGACATTTCAAGCTGTAAATTGATTTTTATTTTTTTACAACGACCATTAATCACGAGATGTGAAAGTCTTTCCTTTCAAACATCACTAACCGCCATATCATACACTCGATATATATGTACATCCAGATTAAAACTTAAATCCGGATGTATTTACATTGAATTTGTATAATTTACATCTGGATTTAAGTTTTAATCTGGATGAATAGAGTGAATAATATGGCCTTAAGGGTTAGTTTTCCAGTGCCTGAGTTAAACCAGATCAAGTTAGTCTTACAAATAAATTGAGGCCGAGTTAACTAAGAAGCAGAATTAACTATATTTTTCAGTTGTAAAAAATCTATCAAAATAAAAATGCAACAAAATAAAATTAGCTGAAAAACATTTTTCAGGAGTTGACTCGGGTTTAACGCCAAAAAAGGGATTATCTCGCACTAAAAAATAACACCTAAGGAATTAAAAAACAATTAATGATCCCTTAAATGTTCGGATAAGTATATTTAGAAGTGTTTGATAAAAAATAATTACGGAGATAAATATAGTGAAATATGTAATCCATGAGACAACCACAACACAATTGTCTCAAAAGAAGTCAAAGCCATATTTTCGTTTTGCGGTCTGCAATGTTTAAGATAAGTTAAAGAAAACATTAAAGTGATATATTTATTTTTTAATTGAATTCAAGGATGATTTTTTTTTTGTTTAGAATGATGACAATAACAAAATGAACAATTTTTAAATTAATCATCATTAGATGAAAAATTCTGTTTTCGTAAGACACATTTTTTGGAAATTTCTTGATTCTTTTAAACTTAATAAACACAAAAAAAATCATTCTTTTTTTTCAGTATATTACGTCTCACAATGACTCATTTAGAATGAGTACCTCACGTTTCACTCCATTTACTTAAATTAACAGATAAGGGAAATTAATTTAGACTGGTCATTAGCATCATGACCAAAACACACAAAAAAAAAAATGTCCAAACTAAACAAATTACGATACTTATTTCCGAAAAAGGATATCACCATAATAAAATTCATTGCCTCATATTCTTCCAACAGGTTGTATATATGTATGTACATAGTTGATGGTGGCCAACGATATTACAAATGTGTAACCTCTTCCCTCATCTTATAGTTCAATCCACAATTCACTTCCACTTACGGAAAATGAACAAAGTTAAATTAATTAATAAATAATATTAACTTCTTCGAAAATATAGTTCCTTAGCACACGGTTAATTAGTTTTCGTCTACATTAGATGTTATAATTAATCGATTATAGACAGTGTGGACACTCTAGACGGGATGTGCGTTTGAACTTAAGAACTTATTATTAATAAGGCGATTAATTTATCAGCTTATCCGGGACAATAGCGGATGAAACCGAAGGAAATTAAATGGGAAACGTGTGTCTGTGTACACATAATATGAGTTAAGTCTGATCATGAGGTCATTTTGATTCATTATATATTATACACACACATAAATCTATCACATAAGGACCAAACTTTCAGCTTTATTATCGTCCTTTTTACAAAATGATTATACAATAGAGGCTTTTTCTCATTTGAGAAGACTATCATAATATTATCGCATTGAGAATAATTACGTCATTTGTTTGAATTTGTTTTTTTTTTGTTTTCTATTGACGCAAATAATGAACTTGAATTACAGTTTTGAAGAAAAAAACAAAAAAAAATAAAAAAAACTGAAAAGGATTATTTTTTTAAAAACAAAAGACTAATTTTTTTTTATTGTTATAAAAAATATGAATAAATGGATCGTAATAATTGCCCTGTCTAAGCTTGTGATATACTTTATACATATATATATGTACCTGTAGAACATTTAAGAGGGTAATTTTTGAGTTTTCTGACAATTTTTAAGCCTGGCTTATAATTATTTCGATTGAGTGTTGAGTTGTTAGACAAAGTTTTCTGACTTCAAACTTTACAGCCTAGGAAAATTTATATTTTTCAACTACGAAAAACTCCCACAATGCTGAGTTTTGAAGGAGATTTTTATTTGTATGTGTTAAGCATGGGACCTGGACTCTTGATTTCATGGGGTGAAAGTGGCAAAACATATTTTTTTTATGAAAATTACTTGCAAAGGATCAGTTGTTTTGTTGAAGATATGTATGCCTATCCGTATAGACATTTATCTGTCAAAAAATGTGAGCGGTGAAAAGAAATATTAAAATATCTCTCCAAATCGTTTACAAGGACGATTTTGTTCACTCTCCTAACTTCATGTCCTTCTTTATCCAAAAATTGAAAGTAACCGGAACAAAGTTTCCTAGCCTAAAAAAGGGATAAAAGGATTCAGACACGATTTGAAATGTAATGGAATTCTTTTCACATTCTTTTATTAGGTATTGCGTCAAAAGGCGTGTTTATGTTGGAAGGGTGTTAAAAATTGTTTATCGTTAATTTTTTTGTTTTCTAACATTAGTCTTGTGTGTCTTTACACACTTTCAAATCCACACAATCATCCCAATAATTTGTACATCAGTATTGATGAAGTATGTATGGCAGCCATTTTGTAACGTTAAATCTGTAAGGGATATTTCATTTTCATTTTAAATGTTTATATCAGACATTTACATTCATATATTCAGTAAAATGACGTGCAATTCAACGAATTTGTTAATTTAATATTTCTCAAAAATTACACATTTTCGTTATTTCCGAATTATATAATTGTTCCTTAACGTTTCGTATTTCAAACTGAGCATTTTTGATTAGAAATAAAAAAAAATTAAAACGATCCAATTTTAAAATAACCCACCAGCAAAATATATGTATGTATGTTTCACTTTCAAATCCACACAATCATCCAAATAAAAAGAAAACAAAAATTATTCATTTCAGTTGGATTTTATTTCAAAAATGACATTAATAGTTTATGATATTATGTAGAGTTCTGCTTTCTGCATATAAAGTGCAGCTATACCTAATGCAAATTTTATTTAAGAACATTCAGTCGAATAAAAAGCTTGTTTGATGTTAAATAAAAAATTATAATTCCACGCAATATATATCCAATATTATGAATATTCAAAGTATTGAACTTATTTTCCAAATACTTTGCTAAATAATAAACCCTGCAATAATCCCTTGTTGAGTGAAAGAGGATTTCTCTGTCAAAAGTTATTAAAATTTCATTTAAGGAATTGGCATGTTTGTTAAGCATATATATAAATTAATATTATGTGTGATGTTTTTGCATTCATTTATAGCTCATTAAACTTTATTTAATACAAGAAACCCTGTAAAAAAAAAAAAACGGAAAAAATGTTATTATGGATTTTTGTTTAAAATAAAAATGAAAGCCATGAGCCCATGCACGATCTGCTTTTTCTTTTTAAATGAAAATAATTTCTCATGTGAAGTATGTATATTCATACATATTTTTGAGCGTTTTTATAAAAAAAAATATTTTTCTGAATTGTATGTAATATTAATATTAATGAAAAATGGTGTTAAATTTTTTTAGGGATTTAAACCCGAGTTAATTTCTGAAAAAGGATTTTCAGTCAATTTACGTACATAGAACACGAGCACGACTACCAAAATTTAGATCGTGACACTATGGAAATCACCAGCTTTTCATAGTGCCGCATAAATGGCTTTTCCAGAAACCATCCTTGTCTTTTCTCTTTCTAATTTTATGGTTTCAACTGAAGAGAAGACAACTGCAATATAAACAAATATAAGATTTGGAAAAAGTGGTTAGTTTTCTTTTCAACAAGAGCAGTAAAACACTATTGCTTTGTTTTGCATGTTTTAGAATGACGGACGTATGGTGGAACTTGGTAGCCTTCTCTGTTTCGTTGGTAAAAGCGTATTTCCATTGTGTGTTGCCCTTTAATTTTGATTGATTTTTGACAACTGAATAAGTTATAATTAATCCTGGTACACTAAAAAACTGCTCATATTCGAGGAACTTTATCCAAAAATATCCGGATAAGTTTTTGTTTTTAACGGATCAATGAAGTGATGGGTTAGGTCTACTTCTGAATTCAATTTATTTGCAGGATAAATTAATCTACTTTAACTCAGGCATTGAAAAACTGGGCCTAAAGAAACATCGAATTCGATTAAATCTTCCCACAATTGGTATTTGTTTGTATATGTATATAAATATGTGTCAAATAATCATCTGTCATCAGTCATTGTTTACAAAAAAAATTGTTGTAAATTCGCTTGCGTAAACGCATGAACAAGCACCATTTGTACAGAGCTCAAACATTTATCTAATCTCATGCCATGACAAGATCTACTTTAAAGTGATCAAATAAATTCATCTTATCAAAATCTTATTGGATTAGGATTTTTGCAATTTTTGGGGTTGAGTCAGAGTGCCTTCTTTATACTTTGGTTATACCAAGAATAAATTAAATCAATAAAGAAAAACCATAAATGCGGTTACCACTTTTTACAGAGATTATTTATTTTACCATCTTCCAAGTTTTTATTTGTTTTTTGATAGATAGAATTCTTTGTTTTCTATACGGTTGATACTTGATACTGAAACCCGAAAGCTTCTTTCTTAACATTTACCTTAATTAGGTAATGTTCTTATTGTTCTTTACAAAATTATTGAAATTTTTTATTGACTTGTGACTTTAATATTGGCAGCAAAAGTATCTGTAGCAAAAGAAAGAAAAAAACGTAGTTTGATTACTTTTTTTTTGTAGATATATTATTTGCCAACTTTCAAGATCCGGTATCTTAAGATAAGGCCAAACCTATGACTCCTTATAGATTTTTTGTTAAAGATAACAAAAAATATTGTATACCTATGTATGTATGTATGTACATATGTAGCTATAAATAATATAAAATAAACATGACTTGTTTTATTTGTAAAACAGTAGCTATAACTACTCTGTGTAATTTGTTTCTTATCTGTTTCTTGATACCCCTTGGCGGCGCGGCGGTGGTGGTGGCGGCGATAATGACAAATCCAAGAACGTATACAATTTACTCTCCCCATGATTTAATTTGGAACAAAATACCTAATCAAATAAAGAAAATATAACAAGTTTTTGGAGAATAAAAATTATATTGTATTTCTGAAAAATGTGCATGTGCTTTGATGCTTGATGCAAAATAATTTTTATTGTTTCTATTTTTAAAACTCAATAGTGAGGCTGAGTTGTATGAAAAAATTGGTTTGGCAAGATTTTGAGTCAGTTAGAAAAATAAAACAAATTTCATTTACTAAGAGAAAAGGTATAATTATGTACATATTAGGGGAAGTTTTGCAATGGCTTGGTTAACACTGAGTTAAATTTCCGACAGTTCGGAAGTTCCACCATACGCGGTCAGTGTGAAACAATTAAATAAAGCATTAGTTTGATAGCTCTATAGTTGGAGAGAAAACAATTACTCACTTTAAAAAAAGCGCGCTGTGATTTGTCATTGTATTTGTATATGTTAATATAGTTGTTCGTTTGTTACATTGTTTTCTCTGCAGTTACATAGATTTGTCAAATTAGAAAGAGAAGAGCCAAAGATAGTTTCTGGAAAAGCCCAATATGTGGCAATATGGAAAGAAGCGATTTCCATAGTGCCGTCCTTTCTATTTTGATAGTGTTATTAAAAATATCTATTAGAACTATATATAAATAGAAATATCTATCCCGTTATCCAGACTTAACTCAACGAATTCGATAAGTTAAATCTAAAAAACATTTTTAGGAGTTACATTATATCGTGTTTAACTCGGAAACTGGGATGATCTCGCACTGTCCAACTGGGTCTTATTTATAAACTGATTTCAAAGTATGCATGTATGTATGTCCGACTCCAAAACCTTGTTTTTAAACATTTTCCATCGATTTTCTAATTAATTGTCTGATCCTATTCTAAAATGGGCACGTTCAATAAATAATGCAATTCAGTTTTTAGAAACGAATTGAAAAGTTATCTTAAAATTAATGAAATGTTCATTGAACATATCCAAAAGTTCACGAAAGTGACAGATTACAAATATGTCAGTGAATATATGAGTATATAACGGGTGATTTTTAAGCTGGTTTGGTTTTGGCAACACTGGTTTTGACAGCTGACGTGTGTTTAGTACCTTGTGTCACTGTCAAACAGCTTCAGTTTGGTTTGCAATTTAACCATGGATCGTCTTACAAATGAACAACGCTTGCAAATTATTGAATTTTACTATCAAAATTCGTGCTCGGTTCGAAATGTTGTTTATCGAAAAATTGTGTTCAGCGATGAGGCTCATTTTTGGTTGAATGGGTACGTAAATAAGCAAAATTGCCGCATTTGGAGTGAAGATCAGCCAGAAGCATTGCAACAGCTACCAATGCATCCCGAAAAAGCCACTGTTTGGTGCGGTTTATGGGCCGGCGGCATTATTGGGCCATATTTCTTCAAAGATGATGCGAATCGCAGCGTTACTGTCAATGGTGAACGCTACCGAGCGATGATAACAAACTTTTTTTTGCCCGAAATGGAAGTTCTTGACTTGCATGATATGTGGTTTCAACAAGACGGTGCCACATGCCACACAGCACGCGAAACAATGGCGCAATTGCGAGGCGAGTTTGGTGAACAGTTAATTTCACGTTTCGGGCCGGTCAATTGGCCGCCTAGATCGTGCGATTTGACACCATTAGATTATTTTTTGTGGGGGTATGTCAAGGCTAATGTCTATAGGGACAAGCCCGCTTCGATTGACGCACTGGAAGCCAACATCCATGCATTCATTCGTGAGATACCGGCCGATATGTGTGAAAGAGTATGCCAAAATTGGACTCAGCGGATGGGCTACCTGAGACGCAGCCGCGGTCAACATTTGCATGAAATTATCTTTAAACATTAAATTGCAAGGTTCAAACTATCGATTCAAATAAATATTTCATTCATTTTTTCGAATTTTTTGTGTTTTTTTTTTTTTTAAAGTTCTAAACCTCTTAAAAAATCACCCATTATTAACACAAGTGTTGGAATGCGTTTATAAATAAGGACTAGCTATTGATTGTTTTAAAGATATCTAATAAATATGACTTTTTAGTGATTTGCTCGGTCATAAATACTAACACTTCTTATTCTTCTTATTCTCAAATCAACTAAAATGTTGATAAAAACTTAATTCACGAATAAAAATATTTATTAATAAGCAATTAACTGCTAATTAAGGTTAAGTAGCTAATTTTAACGAAAATCTACTACATTGGACAAGAACTCGCTGCTGTCTCCAAAGAGTTTATTTAGTCTGCACACATACACTTTCTTTTTCATTTATGCACAAACACAATCACTTTCAATTTTAGGTTACAAATTACATACATAGATATGTATGTGTGAGTAGCGTTTGTTTTATTTTTAAAGAAAGTCATTTAAAAATATACCTTCGGCATATTTAACTTAATAACTTCTTAATCCACCTACTTAGCTGAATTATCTAATTAACGTAAATCAGTTTTTTTCAATTCAATTGTTTTATTTATAAGATTTGTCACTTATTTGACTTGTTAAAAATAATTCATGCTAGATTTGTATTTATTAAAGATTTTCAAAAAGGTGTTAAAACCATTAAAAATTTTTGCCTTAATTTAAAACTTCACTATTTCTCATAAGAAAACTTTCTTAAATTTATTCTTTCCAAATTCTGTTTGTTTGCAAATAACAGATTTTATCTTATATTGCAGGTTTATAGTAAAAGGTCATCCTTCTATTAAGACCGCACTTAGGTTCCATTTCAGTAAAATAAATAGTTTGTGACTCTTCCATTGGTTTTTTTTTTAGAATTCTCTTTTTGAGCCAAAAAATTCAGCTTTGTCTATTTTTTTTCTGGGAGAATTCATTTGCTTTATCTTTCATTTTCTCTTTCGGAAAGAAGAAAACTTTTAAGGTTTTTCCGTCACTTATAATGAATGGTTCTTTTGACATATAATTGACATATTTTGCCATGGTTTATACAATGATGCCACTTCATTGCTTAACCTTCCTTCGATTTAATTGGTTTTTTTTTTATACAAATTTTAATCAGTACAAAAGTGGCTGAGTTTGCCGAAAAAAAAATCATCCTCATTCAATAAGGGGCTATCTTGCTTACAATCAATTTTGATTTTCTGTTTAAAGAGGATTTTGAAAATAAAACCATCACAGCCTATTATGTATATTGGCATAAAATTATTTTTTTTGTTAATCTTAACAGCAAAGCCAATGAACCAAAAATTCGAAATGGCGTAAAATCTGACACCATCATCCTTAGAAAAATACTCCTTTCTCATATCGATTTGTTAAAAAAAAACCTAGAGGTAAAGATGGTTGTGGGGTTTCAAATTGTTATCTTAATAGATTAACGACAAACAAATTGTATTTTAAGCGTGTATGAATATGAGGATTCGAGAAGCATTAAGTTACAAAAAAAACTTTGTTATATAGAAATATATTAAGGACGACATTTTTTTATTATTTTTTTAATGAAAATCGAATTAGGTTAACGTTTGAAGTTGTCGGATGAAATTTTTACTTCATATAACAACTTTGAACGGTTGCAAAAAAAAAGGTTCATAATAAAACGCTTCAGGGATTCCAATGGAATTAAAACTTGAACCCATATTCAATTTTGTTTTGGGGAGAGAACACAAAAAATTTTAATGAATGAAATGAGGTTTAGTTTGTTTGCCATAGATAAATATTTGCAAAAAAGCAAAGTGTGGTTAAATAATATTTAATAATCTTTCTAAAGCAAATGAATTTGATTTTGTCAATTTACATACATACATATGTATGTATATTCGTAGAACCACTGAATGTTTTGGTTAATTTGGTTTAGCATCAATTTGCACCAATTTTATTTGGCTTGCTATTGTATGAAGATATTTTATTAAATTATATTAATTAAAGGAAAGCATCAGGAAAATATTTTCTATTTTCATATCTACAATCGAGGGGATAAAGAGAAAAGCTTAGCAAAAAATATATTTTCGAACATAGATCGAACTTGGCATGAGAGAGCGAAAAAAAATATTCATAAAAACTAAACCACTTAACCGATTTTGATGAAATTATCGTAGTAGTGAATGGGATGCGAAAACAATACAATTAATTTCCACCTAGTGCCACAACCACTTTTTACAATCGAAAGTTATCAAAATTGAAAAGAATTAAGGGTGTGGTGCAACACTATGAAAATGCACTTTTAGCGTCGAAAAAGTGAGGGCGACTCTAGGTGGCAGTATCGAAAGCTGGTGATTTTCTTATAGTTAAGCCAGTAGTAGTAGTCAGTCAGTAGTATCTATTAAGTTAATCAAGAACGAACTCACAAAATTCTGTGAGTTAGCTCATAGTTAATTCAGGATCTAAATTGGCTGATAAACCTTTTTTATGAGTTAATGCGTTTTTAACTCTGAAACTGGAATAATCTTGTACGGAGGCAAACAAGACCTTAACTGATAATTATATTTTAATAATTATTTTTCAATGAAGAGACAACAAATGTTACATTATATGTATGTAAATTTTTAGATATAAGTATTCTAGTTAAAAATTTGAAACTATTTAAGTCCATTGCAATTTAAATTTTACTTTAAATGAAATATTATATTTGTTTACTTCTATAACGATAATTATATAACAATAATGTGCATACATAAACATTATTGTTATATAATTATCGTTATAGAAGTAAACAAATATAATATTTCATTTAAAGTTGTAAATACAAAAGCATGCAAGAAAAAACTTTTATCAGTCAACTTTTTTAAATAAAAACAACAATAAATTGAATTTAAGAAAAATATAACGAATGATCGCATACTATATGTAGTTTGATTTTATGATAGGTATACTCACTACGACTCTGCTATTATGAGATAACTATTGAGTCATAATTCTTTTGGAAACATAATAAGTGCGAGGGAGAAAAAAGATGAAACATGCCCCGTGAATCGTGCCTTACTTTTTTCCGAAAGTCATGATCATGAATTTAAAGTCATTGTGTAGTAACAAAGCATAAATCTTTAGCTTATAAATCAAAAGGGATGAGATAAATTTACGAACCTCGTATTTGCGTAAACTTATGCTTAAATTTGTATGAATGCACCTTTAAAGCAATCTGTGTATCTTAGCTGTTTTTTGAATTTTACGTGGTTTTGCTTTTGACATTACTTACTTAAAGGCCAGGTAAATTTATAGATAAAAACAATATTGCAAGACGAACTTTTTGCGTTTTCCCTATTAAAATCTCCAGTCTTATTTTTGTTTATCAATGCAAAACTTGTACGCAAGTATAAAAATAGAATTAGTAATGGCAAATACATACATTACCTACCAAACCAACAAGCCTACCATTAATTTATTTAGGGTTTAAGTATTGTTTCGGAATTACCTAAACAATAATATACATATATACCGACAGCTAATAATTTCATTAGAAGAATAATAAAAGAGTAATTAATGAAATGACAAATATCATAAATGGAGGTAGGATACATATTTGCCTCATAATTATAAATTAATCGGTGCTTTGATCACATAAATGAAGTAAATAATGAATACGTGGTTGTATAGTTTACAGTATTACAACATAGAAAATGCATAATTATTTTCAATAATGCAGGTTCATATGTACATCAATAAGTGTGTATACAAATACATTCACATACATAAAAACCCAAAGTTGTGCTTTATTGGTCATATTTTCGATAACATATTTTTTTTTAACTACAACTCCGTAGTAAAAGAAAAATCGAATTCAGGACAAACATATTGAAAAGCCATGCATGTGTTCGTAAATGTCAAATGCATTTTTTAATTTTCTCGAAAAGTGGTGTTTAATTAGGGGCCCCATCCGTAAAACAAAAACGATCAAACGATATCATTTTAAAGACAAGACAAGACAGCTTCGCCTACAGATATGATAGAAACGGGTCGTTTGTCTGTATTCTAAAATTCTGTATGGCTAGAATTCTGTAAATGGATTGAAGATTCTGTTTGAACAAAATTCTGTTTTCCATTATTCTGTAAATCAATTATTCTGTATTCCAAAATTCTGTGAAGTCAGAATCCTATGTTTGAAAATTCTGTAAATCAAAAATTCTGTAATAAAATTCTAGAAAATACTGTATGGTGATATATTTATAAATACTGTGGATGCGTTACTTTTCTCTTCTGTTTTTTTTTTTTTAATTTTAACAATTTTGTCCATACTTGGCATACTTCCAAAAATATTTTTCCAACCATAATTTTAAAATTTATTCGTGAAATCCTATATTGTATTAATAAATTATAAAAGAAAAAAGTTTTTGATATTGGAATATGTAATGCCCACCTTTTACTACTTTTTCTTTAAATAATTGCGTTTAAAAATTCCAAATTCGACTTTATTTAAATTTGAATGTCGAAATGCACCAATTTGTACTCTAATTAAGACGCTGATTACACGAGTCTTTTTTTCGGTTGTTTCGTCTTTCTTGTTTTTGACAGCTTGGGCGAGGGGTGTAGAAATGTAGGGGGAGTGAAGTAACGAAAGCAGGAATGTAAATTTTAAAATTTTTTCTGGTTGAACATTGACGTTTTTGGTTTGATAACAGGGTAGAGATGAGCGATGGCCAGTTGTCAGCAAAAATCGTAGTTGATTTCAGATATCGATTTTAAGATTAAATACATCGACTACAGAAAATTACAAATATGCAAATAAAATTGTTTATGTAAATCAAATGCAAAGAAAGCAACTTCAACTTTGTATGCTTTCTACAAAGAAAAAAACATTATTCTTATAAATATTAAATGTGAAAGTAAATTTTTTTGCACTTTTTTGGCTGGAATGATTTCGGAAATCGATTATTTCATGGGAAAGGAATATGAATATTTTTCATACTACAAGGGGTTTTGCGGGGTCTCAGCAAATGGAGGGAGTAAGAACTAGTTACAAATAGGGTATCCCAAATCATGTTAATGTCTACTTTCCTTTCTCTTTTCTGCTGAAAGAAATGCATCGATTTTAAAAAAACATCGATGTTTCAGGTTCGATAAATTTCCTCACCGATTTTAACACTGAAAAATTTAATCGCCCATCCCTTAAATTAGAGCATTGTGCGAAGAACTTATAAACTTTTAATTTCGAGTTGTAAAACAATTTTTCACACTTAAATAAGCTGTACATATGAATAATAAGTGATTAAAAAACATTTTTAATTATTACTTCTGTTTATTTTCCAATAAATCGACCGTAAAGTCTTTGAACATCAAAATAACGAAAGAGTCTTCACGAATGTAAAAAAGAACCATGTAATCACGACGATACGTGTCTGTCAAAAAAAGGAAAGACGAAACGAACGAAAAAACGAATCGTGTAATCAGCGTCTAAAGTTTAGCTCCAAAATCCTGTATTTCAAAATTCTGTAAATTTTGAAAACCGCATAGGGAATTATGACACCAACCCGGTAGAAACAACAATGGTGGAACCGATATCGTTTTTGAAATATTAGTAGATTAATGTAATATTATTTAAATATTATATTTAGAGCACAATTTTATAGAAATTATTTCAGCTGTTAGTAAGAATATGAATAATTACAAATATTGCTAATTAAAAATCCTTTTTTTATTAATTTATCTTTAAATAAACGCAACATTTGAGGTTTGAATCACTTTGATTTAAAATTGATTTTTTACTTTTTAAAACTAACAGTTTCTTGTCTCTTAAATAATTTTCTCGGAAAGAAAACCGTTCAAGGCACATTGATATAAAAATCTCTCCACAAAAACAAAAATTTTATAAATGATTGTCGAACTCAGGAATTCTTCATTTATTTTACTGTTTAACACGAATCTTATGAATAAAACATGTAGTGACAAAAAAGATAAACGAAAAACGACCATAACCCTACTCAAATATAACCTTAACCCTGACAACAGTACCTACATATATAACTCATTAATTCTGAAATGAAAAACATGCGTCTGTAATGATTCCATAGTCTTAAAAATTCCTAGACTTTAACATTACTGACAGATTCCTTTGCTTATACTTCAACTTAAGATGGTCTGTACATAAGTATCTTTTCAGACATACATATGTATGTTCATATATTTATTTATATAACACGAGAAATTTTGTCCTATATGTTTGATGAAAGTGATAATGCGGGAACATCATTGAATGTGCAATAATAAAGAATCATTTTCCGCTTGAAGAATTCTTACATTTTTAGAGTTCAACAAAATTAAATGTCATCCTCAGACATTTATTAATTCATTATTTGATAAATAATACATGTATATTTATATTTATTTTATTTTTCTTGGTACAATTTCAATATTTATGAAAGTAGCTTAAAGAAAAATTCAATAGCAGTCATGTGAAACGTACCCAATACGAGTATATCCTGCATCCTTCCTGTCAGAATACATATTTTTCGTCTTGAGCTTACAACGGAGTCACGCAATACAAATTTAACATGGTTTTTAAATCAAAGACAAACAATACAACAAAAAATAAAGAGAGAAAACATTAAAAACATCTGTTTTTGGTCTTCTTTCAATTTTCAAACATCGCATGTACACTCGTATAGTGAACTCGTGCAAAGGTTAAGGAATGACCAAAAAAAAAAAAAGATAAATCTTTTGAATTGCAACTTTGCAGCGATGTGGAATAATTCCATTCCATTCTTCTTGGTTCACTTGTTTTCGAATTTAGTGTCTTCGTTATTAGCAATAAAATTGAAGGGAAATCCTTATAGCTTATGTTGTTTTGTTTTGAGCACGTACATATCCTCGTATATACCTTAAACCACGAACTTTCAATATATTTTAATTTTAATCTTGACATTTTGCAATAAGAAAATGGACTGACAATATTTCTATTCACTATTCGCTTGGTGAATTGAAAATAAAATCGAAGATTTGTGCATTGTTTTTGAATAAAATTAAATTGTATTTATTTCTTATTCTTTATAAACCTTAAGGTATTGTATTTGTATTCGAAATAATTTTCTCAATATTATTAGATAAAATTTTTAAGTTAAGAGCTGTGGTTTATTATATTTCTAGTCTAGGTTATGTGGGAATGAATTGTACGAACGGTCTAGCTAGCTTTACCACCAGTTAGGTGCACGTTGAAGGACCTTTGCAATGTATTTTAAAAATTCATTGCAATTTTTATAATTATTTCTAGATACAATAATAATTACCCTAAAAAATAATTTGTACATATAATGAAATCATGATTTTTTTTAGTACCACATTATATGAAATTCAATTGAAATAAAAAATACTTTTCATGCCTTAATAAGTGATGAGGTGAGATACGTCCATTAAGATATTAACTGGAATTATGTTTATGAAGTCCTTGAAGCATTTTAATGGCATGGTATAAATGTTGGGTGTGTCTTTTTCATTATAAACCTATATTTAAGTAATGGGTTTTATAAGCAGAGTTACTCATTTTTATGTGAACAATATAATACTCAATTAATAAATAACAAATTATTATTATTTATTTAATTGTTTGTCGTTCTTCTAAAAAAAAATTGTTTATCAAAGATAATTATTAACAGCTGAGCTTAATTATTATTTGTTATTTGTTGTGAAATAAAATCTCTTTAGCTTTTATTTTTTAAATCAAGAAATACCAATAACAGAACAAGCGATAAATGATTTTGGATTTTCGTGAGCAAAATTTGGGTTTGACCAATATTAATCATTTTGGGTAACCATCATATTGATTTACATCCGGATTTAAGTTTTAATTCGGATTAATCGAGTGAATAATATGGCGCTAAGTGTTGTGTAATTTAATCAACTTTTCGTTAAACGTCAAAGATTAAACGTTAAAGACATTTTTTGAGCGTACAAATTCCGTTTTTATAAATTCTAACCTTTTGAAAAAGTTAATTCAAAGATGCCAAAAAATAAACAAAAAAATTAAATTTGTTTAATTTAATTAAAATATGCATTTCTGAACACGCCTAATTTTCTAAGTCACAATGACGTTTAGTTAAGTTTACCAAGCTAAATGCATTTGGAATAAAGGTTGCAAAAGAAACTTTCAATCGAATTTTGTTCAATATATATTCTTCAATATATATTCTGTTATTGAAATAACTTTTACCAAATTAATGTAAGAATTTGTTCATGCTAATGACATTTGTTTATGTATATAAATTAAAAACGCAGTTGTAAATAAACCAACCTATATTTCATTATTAATTTTTTTTTAAAATTAAATGAGTAAGTATGTGAAGAATTCGTCGATTTTTTGTACTGCTACAGATTTCACAGAATAATAACAAATGACAATCAGATAGAATTATAGTAGATTCTACTTACAGATCTATTTCGATGCGTTCCATTTAAACTGCTGAATTATAAGTGATGGGGTTTCCGAGAAGCGATGGCATTTCCTTGAAAACATAGTTTCGTTTGATTAAAATGACCAATTTTTTTTCATCAGAAACAATTTTATCAAATGCCGATATTCACATCAGCACCTCTCATATAGTTTTTCTTTGAGTTTTGACTTCCTCATTACATATTGGCTTTATCGATTTAAATTCAATTTTTTGTACAGAAACTTTTTTTTCGAAGACACTCTAAAGTTTTTGAGTAAACTTCCTACTGTAATAATTAAAGCAAACTTAAAAATACTACGTTTCAGGTTTTATCAATAATTTCTTATAACGGAAATATAGCTTTGAAGTTTTTTGAGAACCTTGCAATATTTTGTTGCTAATTTCCGTATATTTGGCTGATAGCTTTATCGATTTTGTTTTAATTTTGCAATTTTGTAGACAAGCTCTTTAAAGAATTTAAAATATTATTGCATTTAAAAATTTTACAAATCATTTCTAGACAAACAAAAACTATATAAGCACATTTTCCCGTTACAACAATACCAAAAGGTCAAGTTCGTGTGAATCAGTAGTACATTTTTTTAATTTTTTGAGACGTGATGAGATTTGGAAAGTGGATTCTTTAGTCTTTTTCACAAAAGTACCAAAAACTATAATCTGTGTTTGACAGCACTCGCATAATGAATGCCAGCGCATGTGTTACAAAACACTCGTGATTTGTAATTTTTCATTCTTACTCACATTCCGAACTTACAACTGTATTTAATCATTAAATATTTTTTTTATTAAATCATCATTTTATAAAAATATTTATTAGAGAAAAATTGTACAAAAAATTACCAAAATCTGATTTATTTAAAAAATCCACAAAAGTTAATTGAAGACTTAAATTCCCTTTTAGAATTTTTAACAAACTCTTTCTGTCTGCATAATTTAAGCTGGACAACCACATTCCATTAAAACCATATTTTATAGCAAATATAACTGAAAAATGGACACATTATTTATCTCACACTTTCCGTTTCCGTTCACAATTTATGCTTCAATATAAATGTGAATCCCTCGTCGACAATAGAACTGTCAAGTTTTCTATCCCTATACTTTGTGCATTTTTAATTACTTCATTTCCCATATTTGCAGCTGTTCTTATCTTATTCGTAGACCCATAGAGAAGTTAAGTCTCATAAGGACTTCTATACAAACTTGGACGGACGAAAGCTGTCCGATGTACAAAACGTACACTGAACACAGTCATTTGTTTGTTTCTTTCTTCTCAATTTATTCAGCATAAAAGCAGCACACTCATATGTAATATGCCATGCCATCATCATCATCATCATAGTCGTGTACCTACAATAATAAATCATAACCATTTCTGCAAGGATCCATTCCTGCATATATATATAGCCCCTCCACCATCATATGTGTCCAATTCAGGACAATGAAATTGCTGCATTACAACTGCTGCTGTCCACACCATTTCTTTATTTATTTTTTTTTTCCAGAAGCGTTTTATTTTACTTTCTTCCTATTTTTGGTTTTATTTCTTTTTATTTTTATTTTTATTTATTTTTTTTTTGCAGAATACACAGTCGCCATTCTTACTTTCTTGTCATTGTCCTGTGTCCACTCTACACTATGCTCCATTCACCGCAAATAAGCAATTCCAAATGAAATTTATATTTCCTGTCATTGTCGACTTCATCGTTGTCCCAACTATACCAACACCGCCCAAGACTCAAGTCCCAGCCACAGTAGAACTTTTTGAGAGTGTAGGGATCAAAAGGATATCCTGCGTTCTTCAAAACGAAAGGAGTCAACAGCCCACAATGGGGCGCCAATAGTGTTGTCATAGACCAAGAAAAAAGTATACAGTTTCACAAGAGTACTTCTGTGCAATTTTGTCTTATGCTGACGCAGAATAATATGCAACACCCCCAGCACCCCAAAGGGCGAATGTACATAATTTTGTCGAATAATAATTGTAAGTAGATATATACGGCTTTATAATTATTGTTTTGCCAGCATGCAATGATGGCCAAGGAGGATTCGATTCAATTCCATTCCAGCTGTGTCTTAGGATCTAATGTGTGTCCTGCAATGCAGTGTCATGTGCTTAATTCTATATATGAGAGTGGATGTGTGCGTCTGGGCGACACACCCTGTGGCATCAATTAAAAGGTTGAAAGTTTTCAATTAGTGGCGAGGGATCAAGTGAATTGAAATAAGAATATTTATTTTCTAAAAAACAAAACTGTCTTTACTCTAAAGCCGGAGTTGAAGCTGGTGTGGGTGGGAAGATAACGACGACGATAATTTATAATAAGAACACCAAACAAAGGACTTAAAATCATAAAATGAACGACGATGAAGATGAGGAAATGGTTTGCCTTCGGTGAGTAGATATATGTACGTTAAAGATTAGTAGATGTTGTGTTGTTTTTTAGTTAAGGACGAAGATGATTTGAATTAATTCAAAACATTTACCCTTAAAGTACCTATGTATGTATAGTAATGTGCATCCTTAGCCATTATTGGCAGCTGCTGTGTGTCAATATATATTTATATTTTACCACAATCTGCTTGCTGAGGCTCATATATGTTTGCATGGTTATGAAATAAAGGGCTCTAAGAGACTACATATATACTCGTATATGTGATATGGTTTCTTTTTCGTTTCCGAAGTAATTCACCCGAAAGCTTTAAAAACTATTATTAAGGTATGTTCAACAGAGTCATATTTAGTTTGCTCCATATTATAAGAAAATATTAATGTTGATTGAGCATTGTCCCTAAGTAACTTAATAGATAATTCTGAGCCACTCTGACACTAAGAATTTAACATGCTGGCCAGAAATATGGCAGTTTGTGAAAAATCTTTAAAGAAATGTAACTTGAAAAAAAAAACCTAAAGAGGTACATGGGTATTTTTTTTAATATGTAGATATGTATTTATTTGACCTGAAATAAAAAACCGATTTTACATGATTAATATACTGGATTTACACGTCGACATATTTTCTGCCATTTTGCAATAAATATAGCAGAAGCAACTACATTTGGTTTTTTTGATTTGAACTTAAATCAAGTCAACATCTTTAAAATTAGAATTTTGTCACAACTTTTTGTAATTTTTTTCAACAATTTAAACTTGAAAATCACAAAGTATAAATGTTAAATGTGAATATGACATTTGTGTGTATATATGTATGTACATACAATGTACATATATGTAAAAATTATAATTCCCACTCAAAAATCAAGCGATACAAAACAGACATGGCTCATAAAATTGAATATTGCTTAAATTATTGTTTGTTTATTTGGAGAAGTCTCCGTTCCGATGATTATTTATCACATGAATCCATAATTGTGTGCGAACTGTGAAAATGTGGCATTTTAGTTTTTCATTCAGGTTTCTATGATTTGTTTGCATTTATTAATTTTTTCACCTTTGGTGACATTTTTAATAGGTATTTTTGTTTCGTCTTGTCTATTTTCAGAGGCTTCTCGTTTGTCAAAAAAAAAAAACAAACTTGAGCACTGCTTTCACCCGCCATTTATTTTAAATGTATATTTTCTTATTAAACTGGACACGCCTAAAAAAGTTACAGTTCAAAGAAGTAAGCAAAGAAGTAAACAAACATACCATTTTGACATTTTAATTGTCAAAGTGACATTTGCAGTGAATTGTTAAATTTCACAAATTTTCTCAAAATTTCACAATTTAGCAAAAAAAACTCAGTTTTGTAAAATTTGTTGGAAAAAAAAGTTACCAACCAGGCAGAATATTATACTAAAAAATTAAAATAGCCATTTTGTGATCTTAACTTTAATAAAATGTTAAATAGATAGCACGATGCAAATTTTTTTATTTTTCAAATATAAAACAATTTTAAATTTTTCTTTCTAGAATATAAAAAATAATATAAAATATAAGTTAAATTTAAAAAAGCATAACTTTTGTGCTTTGAACTTTTTGCTTTGAATGGGTATTACCACCAGCATACAAGAGTGCGTACTCTCACCCACAGAACCAGTGTAATGTTGGACCACACAACGAAGGACGGTATCGCGATAAGAACTTTTTTGAACTCCTTAATCATCGTTATATAAGTTTTGATTAAATCTTTAAAAATATTTTCTACACGAAACCGATAAATCCAAAAAACCAATATTATCTATTTATAGTTCTTTTTGAAAACTTGCCAAGAAAAACACACAAAAAACTATTTAAAAATACTAAAATCACTGTATGTATCCTGCATTAGATACTTGTATTTCTTTTTGATTGCATGTTATAGGTACGTAGGTATTAGGTTTTTATGTTAACTCCATAAAAATCCTGTTAAATATTCAATCACATGTTACATACATTTTATAACATTTTGAGCTAAGCTAAAATTATACAAGAGCTTACTTGGAGTATTTAACTTCGAACAAAAAAAAAAGAGTAGAAGTTAAATGTGAATATTGTTTATTAAAGATGTTTCATAAAAACCTCATAAAGTATAGTCGATAAAAATTTTTTCATATCCTTGCATCATAAAACATCCGAACTATTTATGTATATACATATATATGGACTTCTCTACTCTGACTCATACCCAATTTTAATATCGTATCCAGTTTCTCAATGCAATTCCAAATTTATAGTCAGTTTATTGGAATGTTCAGCTCAATAAATCTTCTCAAAACCAAACGGTTCCTTCGAAACAACTTTGAAATGCTTTTTTTTTTTTTTTCTTACAAAAGATCAAAATAAAAATGTAATTTCAAAAAGGATATGCTTTGGTATTTTGTTCTTTTTTGCGATAGCGTTAAATGTACTACACCCAATTGACTACTTCCTATTTGAAGCGCATGGTTGAAGATGTTGATGGGAATTTTCAACATACGGCTCAACAAAGATGGGAAAAAGAGAGAATGTATAGAGGTAGCTACATTTTCATAATTTTCGACAAAGGACTACATACCTAAACTTTAGTTGTAAAATTGAAGGAATATTCTATTCTTCTTATAGTTTTAAGTGTGACCAGCATTAAAAAAAAAAAATTATATAAAATGGTTTAAGTTTCCTAAGATAAAATGGATAAATGCATGTAGAAAATAGGAAAACACTGATATCAATGCAGATATGTACTAAAAGTTTCAGAATGTTCAAAATGTTTTAGAACAATGGATGTTTTCAAATAAAGTTTTTGGTGCAACAAAGATCATAAACGATAATTTAATACCAACATTCATAGTCCAAGGCCAAGTTTATCATCTTGCTGGCTCTCTTTTACCGATTTTAATTACAAATTACAAATTTCTTCAAATATATTTTATAGAAAACAAAAATGCACAAGTTTATTAAACGTTGCGCAAATAATACAGAAAACTGACAGAACTAAATAGAAAACAAAAAGTCAGTTTTTATTTATTAAAAAAGTCACTGCGCTAGGGTTCAGCTTTGCGTTTAATAAATAGTTAAAAAATATTCCTATTTTCTCAGCTTCCGGATGTGTTCCGCTTTTACGTCAGATTAAAAACTCTGCACCTAAAAAATTCTGACAGCTGCCAAAGTATCTTATTTTGTATAGAATTTAAATTAACACTCACAGTCGTATTTATTAAATTTTTGTCTACTTAGACACTGTTTAACTATTTTAAAATTGGTGAAAATATGCTTTATTTAATAAAAATAAGTATCACATTATTCAAAGCTAAAACAATCTACCCTTGTTTCTAAGTTAGGCAGCTATAAGACAACAATAAACAAGGATTTTTGAACACCTTTTCCAAAGTTGGACAGTTGTCTAAAGTAAGACAACGTTTATATGTAAATAAAATGCTCAACAAATGCTTAATTTACGCAAATATTAAGATTATCCAGTGAACACAATGCCGGTATTGGCTTTCGAAATAGATAAATAATAAATGTCAGTTTCCCCAAATTGATGGTTTATGTATGTTTGGCAACTTTTTTCTTCAACAAGTTTTAAAAAACTAAGATTTTTTTCTCTCGAAAGAAATTTTTTGCTACCGAACAAACCTTTTGCTATTTTTGGTGATCTATTGGATTCCCTATGGCCTTTGCTGGTTTTTTGAGTTTGACGTAATGTTCCTCACTAGCAGTGAGCAATATCGAATGTGTCATCCGTATAAAGAGCAAAAAGCACAGGGCTGAGTTTGCAACCTTGTTTTTGGCCGATTTGTATTTCGATAAGTATTGAAATGTGTAGTTCATTGAAAAAAGCTGAAACTGTGGGTGCAAGAGTATAAAAACTTCCTTTTACTTTTTCATAGACATTACGAGTATTTAAATATTTAACTTAAATGGAAAAAGCTCTTCTATCTTTATTATCAAAGGTTGGTGCTAAAATCTATAATAAATGAGTACAGCTTTCGTTTTGTATGAATTTAGAATTTAGGACTATTGGCAAGTCCATATATTTGATAAGGTTGATCCACTCATTTGATTTTCTCATAAAATCAAATAACTGGTGGAACCCAGAAGACAAATTCAATAACATAAAAGAAATTTCAAAACCTCAATTTTCGATACTATGAAAACTTTCTCTTAGCACCTGGGGTAACTGAGGCACGATACAACCATCACAACATGTGTTTCATTTTCTCCATTGTAAAACTAGAGGTTTATTTTTATTGAAACCATACCAAATTAAGTTTTAAATAAAATATTCAGGTTATTGATCCTGGAAATGTTCGTACACCTAACAGAACATTTTACGTATGTATTTCCTTTTTTATGTGAAATAAACTATTCTTACCTAGAGTTTCCAAAGAGTGTTTTTATTATACAAAAGCTATCATCATTTAATTTTGAAACTAAAATAATCCCTTTTTTTCTGATGACTCGACAGAAAAACTGAATGAACATCAGCATGAACTCTTCAATCATTTTGCCCTAAGGTTGTAACAGCTAGAATATCCATGCTAGAGAACGGCAATTTTAAGTAGATTCTACACACGAATTTAGGTTTGCGGTGGTGGTGGAAATTCGTAACTACCTCACGAATTTACAACGAAGCTGTGTAACACAGCCGAAAGGAATATTGATGATATCCCAGGTGAGGAATTCTGACGCAAAGCCGCGCACTGTTAGTCGTTGGATGGTTGGTTGGCCTAACGTGTGCACATCAGCACATAAAATCTTCCCAAAAACCCAGACAGAGTATAGAAATTAATTAAGGAGAAAGACATTTTTGACAAAAAGTGTCAGTTTTTTACGCTTGATATTCGTGCTGCTGCTGTTGGTGCTGGTAATGGCATAGGTGACTGAACAGTGAACACCTATGTATGTATAAGCTCGACGACCTCTGGGTTCTAAGCACCTGAAAATAATTCGCTTTTCTACTATTTTCGGTACTCTAAGATGGTGAATCCCTTGTTAAAGGTGGGTCATCAATTCTGTGTGTGCTAAATCTTCGTTGAAATTCCAAGAACGTTAAATGAAATTCCCATGGAACTTTATGAATTTTAATTTTGTGGAATTTTTTGTGTTCACAAACTCGACACGACACGGCATGACAATGTTAAGGTAGTTACTGTTTTGATGTTCCCTATCTTCTTGTATATATGTACATAGGTGCTTATGACCAATAAAGAAGAGAGTTTTAGCTATCAAGAAAGTCGTTGTCAGCGTCGTCTTGGCACAGGTTTAATTAAAGATTAATTTCTTCATTTGCACACGTGTTGAAATAATTATGTTGAAGATCTTCTCCTGCTTCGTGGTTGCATTAGGAATTATTTAAGGAACTTGAATTTTTTTTTTCCTTTCTCAATTTGTTTTTCTTTTTTTTTTTAAATCCATGGTTTTGTCCTTTGGAAGGATTTATTCTAGAACTACAAGAAACACAAGAAAAAAAATATAATTTAATGAAAAGCACCATCGTCATCATCTTGTTGATTTGTAGGTATTAATTGATTTTTCATGATGGCTCTCAGAGTCATGCTCATGTTTATTTCGGCCTTAGTATTGATAACCTTGATGTTGAGTGACTTATAGGTATCCCAAGAGAGTTTCACCAGCCTGCTCTAGGGAACTTTGATTAAACAAAAGAAGAGCGAAAGAGTTCCTGAGTGGTTGCAGTAAATTTGCACAGAAAAAAAAAGGAAAACTAAACAATACCAGATAACTTGTGGAATTCAATAATATTGGAATGGAACACAACACTGTGTACCTCCATTATAATAGAAGTTAAGGGAAAATACACAACTGGAAGCATTGTGATTAGGGACATGATTCTATGCCATGCCGCACAGCACCGCACCGGCCGCACCAAGCTTGTGTTTTTTATTCATTCGTAGGTCAATATTATTGTTTGTTATTGACTATTGAAATTGTTTAGGGATTTTTTGGAATTTGCCTTGGAAATTAGAGATGTTGTATTGGGTTAATAGCCTTTCGATTGGGGATTGGCCAAGGATAAACATTATTTATTTTATAGAACTACTATATATACCAATATACATGCCCTTGAGATAGGAAGTTAATTTATTGTGTAGGTATGCTGTGCAAGGAATTGACTCAATTTAGGTGATGAATTTTAAATTATGCTTCGAAAAGTTGTTCTTGTGTACATATTTTAGAAAAATATTTGTTCCTATTTATGTATGTATGTGTGATGATGGGCGTAGAAAACACAAGCACTAATAAATATTTGAGATTTTATTTTTTTCTTTTTAAATAAAAAAAAGGTACACTTTTTAAATCTCAGAGGTCTTTAACAAGTTTTTTTTTTTGTTTTAATTTATTTCTCCGCACAAAAAATTGTAACTTGGAAAAAGCTTTAGGGAAAGAGAAATGATAAATTAGATATGGTTGTAGGTATATGTAATGGGTGGAGGTGGATTGAGCTACATTTAGAATCGGAGTATTGGTGTCCATCCGCTACATGACCTAGCAATCTCATTTGTTGTACTTTTACTTTTTTGGTTACCTGTAGGGCAGTGTTGCTGTATACAGTTGAATTTTTAGTTTTTACCACCCGGAAAAGTTTTCTTTCAAAGTAACCTAAAGCGTTCTCATCCATCTTTGACAAGTTTTATGCTTTGCAACATATAGCAGGAACTGGAACTTTACCAGGATGATTATTGATTAACGTTTTATAAAGGAATACTTTAGTTGTTCGAGAGAGGACTTAGCTATTCAATTGGCTCTAAGCACAAAGCGAAGCAACGATTAGCAAGAGTTAAAATTTGTTTAATTTCTGTCCATTTATTTTGTTTTTTTTTTTTTTTTTTCATTTAAATGGTCAGCCATAGTTTGTTTTTTCATACAATTTTAAAATATTTTTAATGTCTGATATTGTCATCACCTCATTTATGGGATGTTCAAAAAAAGTCAACCATCTATAAGATCAGTAAATGATCATAAAAACTCAGTAATGTTAGTAATTAATCAGCCATAGGTGATCTTTTATGAATGTGTAAAGTTTTTGTCAAGGTCACAATTAAAAGTTTTTTGCACCTCATTGGTGGGATATTGGAAAAAAAGTAAACCATCATGAAAGACCTGTAAATGACCATAAAAATAAGTTAGACCAGTATTTTTTTTAGCAAAAGGTAATTTTATATAATGTTAAACTTTTTTTTACCAAGATCCCCATTAAGGATTTAAGCGTTTCATTTCTGGGATATTCGATAAAAGTAAATAATCGGTAAATAATCATAAAAATTCAGTAAGTTTCAGAAATTGGTCAAGCATAGTGGATTTTGTATGAATGTTTTAATTCTTTTTCTAAGTCACCATTAGAGGTTGTTTGCGTCTCATTTGTGGGATATTCGAAAAAAGTAAACTATCATGAAAGATATGTAAAATGTCATAAGAACTCAGTGAGTCTATTATTTTTGTATCCAGAGGCTAATCTTTTATAAATTTTAAATGTTTTTTTTCAATGTCCCTACCAAGGATGCTAACACCTCATTTTTGGGATATTCGATAAAAGTAAACCATTTATAAAATCAATAAATGGTTATAAGAATTCAGTTAGTCGATTTTTCATAAATGTTCCAAGTTTGTTTGCAAGGTGATATGTGGTCAAAAAACTATGTTAATTTCTAGTAATTGGGTAACTACTAGGATATGAGCATATCATTTGTGGGATTTTAGAAAAAATCCGGCATGTCAAAGGTTTTGCCACTGGATTCTTCATATTTGATGCTGGCAGTGTGGCCGGGTATCTTTTCATCGGAATAAGAACTGGCGAAATCTAATGTGTGATTGCAAATGATCGGCATAAAATTTATTCACAATATTTGCTGATATAAGCTTTAGTCAGGATATCTATAGAATGTGCCTTGGCTACCAGGGTTTAGTGGTTTGAGTCAATATTGCCACCTGTAGGAACGTTTGGACATTAATGGTACTGGAGGAATGTCTTGCATCAATAGCACTGTGATAAATCTGGTAGACGATTGATTTGATCAGTAGATCTCCATGTCCTCTTGTGAATGTATCACCAAAAATTTGTTGCCTACCTAGCGAGGCGTTAAAACCATCTGGGAAAAAATGTAAGTACTTAATAATAATTTCGGCAGTAAAATTCAAGTTCTAATCGTAGGCTCCTATAAAAAGCACTTAGTTACATCCTTTATCTTAGAATTGTTGAATTTCGGGCTTGAAGGTATGATGCTAACCACCAGCTTGAGTCATATGGTATCCAATATGTGATTGTGAAAGCACATCAGAAAATATCTATAATGGAGAGTTTAAAAAGTTGCAAACACAAAAATAAAATAAAACGAAAAATTGCACGAAATGAACAAACAACAAAATGAACAAAAACAACACACCAAATAAAATCCAAATATCAACTTTCTCAAACAATTATTGGTCCGGGAAATTAATCCAGTGCGAAAAAAGAGTGAAAAAATCTATATCTGCTACAATTATCAATTTCACTCATCGAACACCATACTGATGAACGAAAAGCAGAACCAATTTTTTTGTTTCGTCATTTTTGTATGGGATTTTTTGTTTCGCATCAGCGGGGTACCAGGCTTCATGCAGCAACCAATAAAAAAAACCGCCCAAAACAAAGAGAATATATCAGATTTCCTACTTAAGGCAACAGTGAGAAATACAATGAGATTTCGTCTTATATCTCAGCTAAATAAATTGTCTGTATGTCTGTAAAGTGCCAACAAAGTGCCCTGGCTTCAACTGTTTTAATTATTTGTTGTCCATCCATCTATGAAGTCTCATTAAAATTGGTAAAGTGGTCTTGAAGGTTATTCCAGACAGACAAATGGATATATAGACTGACAGAAGAAAAAAATTTAAAATGCTTCATTGCGTACAAATAAACATGTGCGTTCATGAGAAGACACTTCAATACAATTTATTTACACATATGTTTGTGTTTATATTTATATATATGTATATGCATCTGTCAATAATATAGATTTAAAGATATTTAGATTTGGTTAGATAGATAAGTTAAACTTTCCTTTAATTGGTTCTAAAAACCATCCATCGGACACTGACTTTTAAGCTGTTGTCACATCTTGATTATGTTATGGTTCATTTAATTTACAACACAACATTCAAGTTCTTGATATTTATCAAATAATTAATTTATATTCGATTCAATGTTTATAGATTATCCATACATAACTAACAAAAAGGTTTACAAATAAAAGCACCCACATACACGACATATGAAGGAATTGACTTCAACAAACACTTTCTATATGTTGTCTTCCTTTGTTCACCTTTCCATAACTGATAATATTATTTTACTCGCAACTTGGGTGGGGCCATTTGCCAAACCCATTATATCCTTGGGTGACAAATGAGCCTATAGCCTGTTTAGAAGTATTCAGGTGTATATTTTTCTAGACTATGTGATGTTTTGTTGCATTTGGATATACATTTGTACGTACATTTACTACGTATACACATATGTATTTATGTACAAATTGTACATATGATATGTGAAAGGAACTTTCTTTTCTGTCCCCAGATTATTTCGCCCGCGCTATATATTTTACCACCTTTCATTGAATTAACGATGTATACTAAAGTGAAATTTACTGTTCACAGGCAAAGGCATAAATAAAATAATTGCTTCACGGCATTAAATTCACTCGATGAAATTTCAGCTTGACGAGGTTTTCTTTTTAATTTTGACAAATTAAAAATGGAATTTCGTGTTGGATTTTTGATTGATGGAGGAATTTGTAAAATAAAAATACTTACATAAATATTTGAAAATTTAAATTTATCCTATAAAATCTTAATCTCATAGAAAATAGAAGTAAAAAAAGAAAGCAAACAAAAATAATGTACTACAAGAATGTTTTGTATATTATTCTTTTTTCGTTCACTGGGGCGTATGTGGAATATTTTGTTCTGTAATCTTTTATTTGGAATCGTTTTCATTTAAATATCTGCCTGCATTCAAGGCGACATGACACTTTTTTCTAGATATATAGACCCTTTGAATGGAATCAAATCAATACTCTTATAACAAAGTTAAAACTTACACGACATCATTGTGTATATCCTCCGGAAAGAAAGCTGATTAAATGCAGCACGTATTCAAGAAAGTTTTTTTTTTATTTCATTTTTTTTTATCTACTTTATTGTTCATGGGTTAGACGTTAGAGTTTCTAAAGTGGGATAGAACAAAGTTTTGGCTTTGTTAGAGAACTTTAATAGAAGAAAGTTATGCATGAAAGGATTATACGATTTCTTTTTTTTTATTGTTCTCAAAGTCATTTAAGGGACCAAGATTATGTCTTACTTCATTATTTACGAAAATCTAGTTTTAATAGAGAGATGTGAAAATAAAAACTGTGTGTGATGCAAATGAAATGAAACTTGCTTACTTAATTTAAGTACAAGTTGTAATTGTTTTTGTGGAATTTCACCTGAATGTGCTAAATATAGGCCTTTCAAGAATTAAGTATTTATAAAGCCATGTGTGATACATAAACCACGCATATAAAATACACGACTGTATAACATGAACTTGCTCTTGTAATCCAGAGGGCTAATAACGTGAATAAGCCATTGAAGGCTCATAAACTATTTCTTATTGTTAATTAAATGACATTGTTGGCGGAAAAGTTAAAACAAAAACAAAACAACTGAAAAAATTATTTTTTTGTTTGTTGAAAAAAAAATAATTTAATAAAACTTGTAATGTAATATTATTTGAACTATTTAGAAATACTTATGTACTAAATTTCAACAAAATTTGTTTAGCCGTTTAATAGGTATACAAGATTTACTCAAAATTAAGAGACCTGGAAATTTTATAACTGAACAAATTTGCACGTTCATGAAGAAAAATTCAATATTGTTACTCATCAGTCATCACCATCACCTTTTCATTCATAAAAAAAAAACTATATTGATCCATGTGCTACTTTAATAGGCGCATAGTCATAAGTCCACAGGCAAAAGTCCAAAATTTACTTATTGTAACTCACTCACATAGGCCACAAATCAATTGTAGACCCACGCTAATGGCCCAAAAACTCTACAGTAATGTGGGTCAATATTCCCTAATTTTAGAAATTAAAAGCCAAATATTTTCACAAATTTTCTTAAATTATTTTCTATAAATATTCCTAAGTTATTTTTTTTTTTAAATTGAAATTAAATTTTTTTTTCGTGGTTTTTATCAAAGTTTTTAAGTTCCTTTGTAAGGTAGCTCTTCATATGTCTCATATGACCCTTTTCAATCCTGTGGGCTATTAAGCAAATATATTACATCTGCTTTTTGTAAGCTCCAATTATAGTATATTTTTCACTTAGTTAATATCTTCCTTTTTTATCCAGACTATGCCAAAGATTCACTGATAATAATAAATAAACTAATTTAAATTCCCATTGGGGAAATCAATCAACATTTATACTCTCTTATTTCCGGTCAATGCAATCTCCTTTAACTCCTATTTCTTCTTGGTTTTTAAAATCTTATAAAACTTTAATTTAATGTTTGTTCTATTATAAAACCCTTTTACGATTAATTATTCGAAAATAAATCAAACATTCTAATAATAGGATCTAAGAACCAACCCCGTTGCCTTGCTGAGTGGAAGACGGAGTAAATACCATTAAAACAAAGCACCCATCGACTTTTTGATTGATATTTTTGTGGAAAAATCCATCAATATGTTTGAAAAACCGAAACTTCCATTTTTGCTCCCATATTCCCAGGTGAAAGATTTAGAAGTATGCAAAAAAAATTTCTTTTGATGTATTTCAAAGTTACTTTGTTAAAATAAATTGTTTTGGTGGTGCGTGGTTAGAAATTCGATTTACAGTTAACCCGTTAACATAGAGAACTGTTGCCTGAAAAATATTGACATATCGTTTTTTTTTTTCTTAGTAGGTATACCACAGATTTGTTAGTGTGATTCTTATATCTTATTATTATATTATTTTACTGGCATAAAAAAACAGTTAATCACATGGCTTTAAATGTCTACGTATAATAATCCTGTTTTAATAAATAAGACTATTGCCGTCTTATCTTTACATTTCAATGAGTCTATTAATGTCTTTAATGAAATTTCCACTTTTTTCTTCTCTGAACACCATTTGTATTAGTAAATAATAACTATAGCCTACCCGTGAGAGAATTCTGTCAATTACATGAAAACAAAAGAGGAACTGTCATTTAATATCAAACAATTTTGTGAACGGACCTAATAAGTACAACCGACCTAATGTCACATGCGAAAATATTATCAATAGGAAATTAGAAGGGTTCATTTAAGAATTCATTTTTTATTGGAATAATATTTAACAAACAAATGCAGTTTTTAAAGAAATTATTAACATTTTGATAATAAAATTATAATTCGTTAAATCAGCTGGTAATTCCACTTCGATTGAAACCTCATTTTTTTTTTCAAAATCGGTGTAGTATGAGAATCGGAAAAGGTATCCAGAATATAGAAATAAAATAAATATATGTATTATGATTAATTCTTAAGTCCTGAAGAACCAACAAATTGCTCTAAAATTGATTTAGAATTATTTAATAAAAAATTCCTTTGAAAATGGTTCACATCAAAAATATTCATGCAAAAAAAATTAAAATTAAATCATTCTTAATTTCACACCATCGCATTTAAGTTTAAAATTCGCTCATTAAAAATTAATGCAATTAACATAACACAGTTAAATATGTTGCAATTCCTTAGGAGGTGTAAAATTACACTAAAATACTCATCGTATCACAAATTAGAATAAATTAGTGACATCTTGAGATTTTATAGTTTATACCTCTTTCTACTACTATATAGATATAATTTAGGCAGCATTTACATTTACATATAGCTTTCTCTAAAATAATGTTTAAGCTAATGCGACACTTGGAAAGCATATAACTTAAAAAAAAAATTGTAAAAGAGTATAGTCTACCCCCATTAGATTGTTTTAGACTTGCACGAACCCAAAACATATATAAATGTATCTTCTTATAAATAGAATTACTATTTATAAAAAAAATAATCTAAATTTAATATTTTAATCCTTGAATGCATTTTCCGAACACGACTCACACAATCCACAAAATAATCTTAAATCTGAAAGAAATTACTTCTACTTCAATTCAATTCAAAGAAATCATTGAAAGCTTGTAAATGTGTGTGCTGGTGTTCCCTTATTATAGAGCAATTTTGTTCTTAGACTCCACTATCACACCAAACAGTTTAGTTCTTAAAATATGAAACTTACCAACTAAGGAGACTCTAGCGTGCGTAGTAAAGTTTTACTTTGATGTCTCTTCGTGGCTGTGTGTGGTGTGTGATGATTTTAAGTTCTGGTAGAATTTTCAGCAAAAATGTTACTTTTAAATAAAAAAAAAACAACATTTTTACTATAGTACTTTGAGCAGTGATGTTTAAGTTCCTGATGCTTCTCGGATGATTGCATAGCTTTAAGAAAAAAGAATATAGTGACGTCAAAGAATTCTCACACAAAGTGTGTTTCAATCTCTATGAAGGAAGTTAAAGTAAATCGACTGACTTTATATTTATAGTCAAGGTGGCAATGTTGAATGTAAAGGCGGTGATACTTTAAAGGTATCTAGGTAGATACTATAAAATTAAATTTTGTGTGAATTTTGTTACTATTTAAAAAAAAAATTACTCAATAAATACGTAAATTAAATAATTCAAACGAATAGAAGTCATCTTGGCTGTTTTTCATTTTCACAATGGTCATTTCTCAATTTAACTATTTCTTATCTTGCATTTAAGCAGTTCGCATTTAATAGTTTGGCATGTTTATATTTCGCTACTGTTATGGTTTCGCAAAATCACCAATTTTATCTACCATTTCATTATTTCACATTACTTTGCACACTTTTATTTCCCATTTCGTTATTTGTGCATTATATTACTTCGCACATTATTATTTCGCATATTACTATTTAACGTAATATTATTTATCTTTTAAATTATTTTACATTTTTATATTTTATGTACATGTTAAAGAATTTCAGTGTTTCTATAAGCATTAAAAGGAAAATAATTTAAAAGCTGAATAATACTTGTAAACTAATAAAATGCGAAATTTAATATATTTGAAAAACGAAGCAACAGGCAAAAAGATGAAGCGACAAGATGGCGTAGTGCGAAACAACAAACCCGAAATTAACATATTACTAAAATAAAATCCTTTGCAAAGCAACAAATGCATCTAAATGAAAACTGCAAGAGAACTTTTGGGAAATTATGAGTTAATTCAAAGATAAAAAAAAAAACATTGAAACAACTATTGCGAGTCGATTAAAATTTATAGTTTTATAATTGCGAAGTAAAATTTCCAAAAGGATTTTGAACCAAATGTAACAGGAATCTAAAAAAATTTTAAATTAGTGGGTTTTGTATGGAAAGCAGAGTTTGTGTCTTTATCAGACACTGAAACAAATCCAAAATTAATTTTTGATGGTGCGACAGTTCGTGGAGTACCAGGGATTACCTAGTGACTTCGACTTTTTTTTTTTTAAGTTCAGGGATCATGCTTTGTTAAAATCTTGAGTTATTTATTTTTTGTTGCGAATATAAAATTAACCATAATGCGGAATTATCGCAACTGCAAAGGAGTGCATTTTTAACGCTTTGATTAGTTTTTACCCGTTTTCGAGTTTGTGTCAAGTGATTTGTTTGCAACTTTGCCTCCCAAACTATATGAAGCTTTAAAGATTGTTTGATTAATACAAAAATCTAAAGTGTATCCTTAATAACTTCCAGGTTCAAGATTTTAAGAAGGACCTTTGAACTTTTTAAATTTTTATGATTTCATCTAGCCAGAGATTAGCAATTTCGTGTGTATGTACATTGTACATACATACATACATACATACATACATAGGTACATAAGTAAATCAAAATAATTTTTGTGCTCGAATTTTAAAATTATTTCATAAAAATGCTTGACAATATAATAAAATCAAGACAAAGACTTTGGATGTTTCCATGAAAATTAAAAAATTCAATTAAAATCAACTTTTGGTGCCGAAAGAATTCATACTCAAATTTACGACACCCTACTCGTAATTCGTGTTGAACAAACGGTCCTTTAACATAAATTGAATAAAAAAGATGAATCCCTATAACACTCGATGTTTGTTTGAAATTTATTCACAATCCTTAGAATGACAGCTCATTTGAATATTTGCATAAATAAATCCTCAGTCAAAGAGTTTTTTTGTTTTTTGTCACAAAGAATGCAATACATTGCCGCGCACACAATCTAAGCTCGGGATTCTTCGCGCAATAAGTGAATTCAATTCACATTCCATTGTAGCCGGAGAATCAACAAAATGCAAAACTCAGGACTTTGTTCTGTTTAGTGAGGACGACAACGAGAACGACGACAACGATGAAGCTCTATATAAAGAGTCTATGTGATTAAACTATGGAATTGAAAAGGAGAGGAGTGTGCTTTATAATTTGTGTATTGGGTATGCTCGAAGGACCTTTGTGGTGTGTCATGATGACGTTCATTTGGACATTATACCTATTCTATAAAAGTCTGCATGCATATATGCACAAAGAACCACTCGATATATATATTTATAGGGGTAGGTGAACTAAGAGTTTGACTCCTTCGTGCTCCTTCCCAAAAGTCAAACTTATATACCATAATCCACTAAGGCAACATTAAAAACATATAACAGAGTCCTCTATTGAAAATGAGTATATGAGTGGAGACTAGTTTTTTACATAGCTGAAGAACAAGATAACTTTAACCATTCACAGCTATGATAGCTGCAGGGCGACAAAATTGGGTTTGGAAGTTTTTTTTTAGGGACAAATATTTGCATTAAAATTTAGTTCATCGTGGTTAGGTTCTGTATTTTAGGATTATAATAATGGGTGAGTGTGGTGTAGTGTGAGAGTTATAAATTACAATAGCTTTGGGATTACATACACAAAACGGAAGTGGCTATTGAGTAAACGATTTGAAACAGAGCGAAACGAGACAGAATTTATCAATGAACTTATTTTTGTGTATTCTTGCGTTTTATGTTAATAGATGTCGAACAATGCCCTTAGGTTTCCTCCGGATTACTCAACAAACAGAACTTCTATGCAGCACCACCTAGCCGACAAATTATTTTTCAACACAAACACATATAGCTGTCATTTTCTTCCCGCCGCAGTTTGCACTCCTCACACCGGACATAATTCTTTCGCCATTTTAACTTTATCTTTCTTTTCTCATTGTGTCACACATGTTGAATTGTACATTTAAAATCCATCCTTGAAGCCGAACGGTCGAAGAGTGCAAACTGCGGTGAGTATATGTCTTTAAAGAACAAAAGAACATTTGTAATTTGTAATTTCCACTTTATAGAAATAAAATACCTACCACTACCTACCTACCTATACTATAGGCAATCGTGCAATTAATTTTCGAGCTCTTTGGCCGCTTAACAAGGATAGCGTTTTATTTCGCAATTTAGTAATCCCTGCCGTGGATTAAATTGCGTTTAATTATTTGCAATTGCCAATGAGCACAAGAGCCGTGCACTAAATTGCATAAAATTGCCGCCATTTTGTGGATAAAGTTAAGCGCTACAACATAATCTTTGCCGCCGTGGTGTCCTCGTACAAGTAATGCGCCGTACGCCACCAAGAAGAAGTCGTCGCCTTAACCCCGAAGATCCACTTTCTGTCCGCCCGAGTATGGAAGACAACAGCGATGACCAGTCAATCAATGTACCAGCGCTCAATTCCGCAGCATCGATAAAAGAGGTTCCATTCATCGATGCCAATGTCTCCGCATCGATGACCCAAAGGGTTTCATTGGTCGATGTGGACAATACGAATGTTTACAGTTTGCCTGCCAGTTCTTCACGAAGAATTTCAGTTGGGAGTGCCAATGTCACCGCAGCATCGACCGAATTGCTAAACGGTGCTCCAATGTCAGTTGCCGGTGCCTATGTCGCCGCACCAGCAACAAAAATCATAAAGAGTGCTGCATTAGTTCCAGCTACAAATGCTGCAGCCGTCGCTCAAGTTGCTTCCACACAAAATATACTTGATGAGTTTCAAAGAAAACTTATCGCAATTGAGAACAAGTTAAAAAGCACTCAGATAAAACTGAGTGAAAAGAATTCACAGTGCGAATCTCTAAACGTAGCGCTACAGATGCAGAACAGGTCAATACCTGCCGTTTCGTCGTCACTTCCTCAGTGGACGCCACCGTTATATACTGCCGTAACACATGGGTCACTTACATCGGTACCGTTTTTGAACCCGCTATCCACAGTGAACTATTCACAGCCAGTAAGTACAGTCAACCATCACGTCACATTCACCAGTGTGCCAGGAAATTTTAGTGGGCAGTCAACAGCACCTACATGTTTCTCTGCAAATAATCCCATAGCGCATACTACTCCAACCTACTCTGGTTATTCTGGAAGCTACAGTGGTGCATCTCAACAGCAATTTACTGCGCCTCGAAAGCTCCAAGACTTGCCACAATTCAGCGGCGATCCAGAGGACTGGCCTATGTTTTCAAGTGCATATACGGAGTCAACGGCAATCTACAACTACAGTAATTTGGAAAACAGTATGCGTCTACAAAAATGTTTAAAAGGCGAAGCACGTGACGTGGTTAAGTGCATGATGATTCATGCTGAGAACGTGAACATGGTTATGGAGCAATTGCGCTCCAGTTTTGGTCGCCCTGAACAGTTGATAGAGAGCCAGCTTCAACAAGTTAGACAAATTGCGCCGATCTCCGAAACATCAATGGAGAAGTTGATCCCGTTTGCAGTGAAAGCGAAAAACCTTGCCGTGTTTTTGTCGTCGATAACTGGTCAACATCATTTAGCTAACCCAACATTACTAAAAGAGCTTATCCATAAGCTTCCTATGAGCCAGAGGATTCAGTGGGCTGGGTATGCAGCTCAGATTCAGCCGTATCCAACTATCGTCGACTTCAGCAACTGGTTGAGTGGAGTTGCAAGTTTGATTTCCGTGGTGCAAGACAATAAGAGCACCGGGAGTCGAACAATACCAGAACCAAGACGCCGTTCAGTTCTCCATGCAGCCGAGGGTAAGCCAGCACATGCATTCAAGTGTCCAATTTGTCAATGCAATCACCAAACACCTGAATGCAAACAATTTTTAGAACATAGTGTTAGTGAAAGGTGGAATCAGGCTAAAAGATGTCGACTATGCTTCACATGTCTGGGGGTTGGTCATGCTATTAGGCATTGCCGCCGCCGACGAAGACTTTGTGGCGTTGATGGGTGCCAAAAGAGTCACCACCGGTTGTTGCACGAACCAAAACAGCCCGCCATCGACAGTGCACAAAAGCCACTTACACAGCAACAAAATGTCTTCAACAAACCGAAGGAAGCAGTTCTCAGCTGTATAGGCAGCCCAGATAAGAACAGCAAATTACTTTTCCGAGTGCTGCCTGTCATCCTATATGGACCATTGAAGCGAGTCGACACTTATGCACTTATGGACGAAGGTTCGTCAATAACGATGATGGATAGCAGCTTGATTGAGGAACTTGGTCTGGATGGTGAGAAACGCAGACTGGATCTCCAATGGTTCGGAGGTAGAGCTGCTCAAGAACCTGCAACTGTGGTCAATGTTCAGATCAGTGGAGCAAACAACAACAAGAAGCATTTACTTCGAAACGTTTATGGTGTTTCTAACCTTCGTCTGCCAATGCAAAGCCTGAGTGAAAATGACCTGCACAGGGACACGGGGTGGTTTCATCAGTTACCAGTTTTCCCTTACGATGACATCACGCCGAAGATTCTTATAGGCTTGGACCACTGTCACCTGGGTCTTCCAAGTGAGACAATTCAACTTCGAGTTGGAGGGCCATATGCTGCCCACACTGAACTGGGATGGGTAGTATTTGGTCCAACCAAGACAGCCTCACCACTGACGATGTCATGCCTGCTGATTAATCCAATTGAAGATGCCCTCCACGAACTAGTGGCAGATTACTTCAACACCGAAAGCTTTGGGGTGCGGCCAGCACCAGTCGTAGAAAGCGAAGAAGATGTACGTGCTCGTCGTATTCTGCAGTCAACTACGGTCAAGGTGGAAGGAAGATTCCAAACTGGACTACTTTGGAAACGTGATGATATCAAGCTTCCAAATTCCTACACTATGGCAAAGAAGAGACTCATAGGCATTGAGCGTAAGATGAAAAGGGATGATGCGTTTGCTGCCGCCTACAACGATATCATCAGCTCTTACGTTACGAAGGGGTACGCCCGCAAGCTGCAGCCAGCAGAAGCCGAAAAGATTGGACCTAAGACGTGGTATCTTCCACACTTTGCCGTGGTGAATCCCAACAAGCCGGTCAAACTGCGCCTAGTATTTGATGCCGCCGCCACAGTTGATGGGATTTCACTCAACTCTTGTTTACTGAAAGGACCACAAGATTACCAGCCGATGCCATCAGTTCTATTCAATTTTCGAGTGGGTGCCTTTGCGGTGTGTGGAGACATCCGTGAAATGTTTCACCAGGTGCTCATTCGACCTGAAGATAGAAATTCACAAAGATTTCTCTGGCGCTTTGGAGATACAGAAGTAAACCCGCCTGACGTCTACGAGATGCGAGTTATGACCTTTGGCGCTGCCTGTTCGCCCTGCGCTGCCCAATATGTCAAGTCTATGAATGCTTTAGAACATCTCGAAACCAAACCCAGAGCTGTGAAGTCTATCATGCAGCACCATTACGTTGATGACTTCGTGGACAGTTTCGAGTCAATTGATGAGGCCATTACCATCTCTAAACAAGTTCGCCAAATACATGAGCTTGCCGGGTTTGAATTGCGAAGCTTCAGTTCAAATTCACCAGAAGTCCTGAACGCCCTAAAAGATGAATCCGAGCCCAACGTCGTTGCAGTGACAAAACACCAGTCGACCGATGGAAGCTTGACTACGGAAAAGGTGCTAGGTATGTTCTGGCAGCCCTTAACTGACTCTTTCAGATATGAGCTGAAGTTCCATCGAGTAGATCCTGACATTATCACTGGAAAAAGATGTCCGAGTAAAAGAGAACTGCTCAGTGTCATCATGTCAGTCTTTGACCCTATTGGATTTTTGGCAAACTATTTGATCTGTGCCAAACTATTGATGCGTGAGGTCTGGAGATACAAGGTACTTTGGGATGATGCACTACCCAGCAATATCAATGTAGCCTGGACTAATTGGTGTGAGAATTTGGACAAAGTGGTCAATATTCAAATTCCACGCCACTACTTCCTCAACGCTTTACCGAAGCAGCTGCAGCTACACATCTTTGCTGATGCCAGTGAGGAAGCATTCGCCTCCGTAGCATACTGGAGATATGAGACGCCTGATGAAGAAGCTATCGTCGCATTTGTATGTGCCAAAACTAAGTGCACGCCATTGAAACCGATGACTATCCCACGCCTTGAGCTCCAAGCCGCCGTTTTAGGAACTCGATTGATGCAGACAATTGTAGAGGAGCACAAAACTCTCCAAGTCAGCCGTTGTGTTTTTTGGACCGACTCCAAGACGGTCATTAAGTGGATTAGCTCACATAATCGTCGCTACAAGCCATTCGTAGCCCACAGAGTAGCCGAAATTCTTGCCGCTACTGAGGTGTCCGATTGGAGGTGGCTACCTACACAGGACAATGTAGCTGATGAAGCAACCCGATCAAAACGCCCGATCGACTTCAGCGCTTCATCGAGATGGTTGACTGGACCAGGCTTTCTAAAACAAAAAGAATCCTCGTGGCCTGCCGACTTTGCCAATGCTAGCCACCACGAAGACAATCAAGATGAGGAACTCCCATCCAAGTTCACTCTTCTTGTTGTAAGTAAAATTTTCATAAAATTTTTCAACTTTTCTTCTCTTTTAAAGCTCAAAAGAACGATCGCCTATGTCATACGATATGTTCGCTCACTCCGTCACATACGCCCAGGCAATGGATTGACAGTAGACGAACTCAATGCAGCTGAACTTGTGTTATGCCGTCAAGCACAAGCTGAAGTGTATGCTGCTGATATCAGCCGAGTCAAAGATGGTCAATGCCTCACCACAGAAAGTCCCTTGCACAAACTGATGCCGTACGTTGATGAGGATGACGTCTTACGTGTGAGCGGTCGAATTGACGCTGCCAGCTGGCTTCCATATTCTACCAGAAGACCTATTATTTTGCCGCCTGACCATGAGTTCACTAAACTGGTCGTGAGTTATTACCATAGCAAGATGAAACATCTGAACGTCGAAGCTACTATCTGTGAAGTCCGCCGCCTGTATTGGATTCCTCGCCTTAGACAAGTTTTAAGAAAGGTAATTTCTAACTGCCGAACATGTATTCTAGAACGAATTAAGCCTGTTACCCCGTTAATGGGACCCCTGCCAGATGGTCGTTTGACGCCGTATGTGAGGCCGTTCACTTACACTGGCCTGGATTATTTTGGACCCCTTACAGTAACTATTGGTCGACGTATCGAGAAGAGATGGGTGGCATTATTTACGTGCCTTGTTGTCCGAGCTGTCCACCTAGAGGTTGCCTGTGATCTCTCAACAGATGCATGTATCCTAACCATCCGGAATTTCATTAACCGTCGAGGAGTACCTGTCCGGATACGTAGCGATAATGGGAAGAATTTCGTGGGAGCGGATCAACAGGCGAAACGTTTCAGCGAGGTGTTCGATTGCGACCGTATTCAAGATGAGCTGTCAACCAAGGGTGTTGAATGGGTTTTCAACTGCCCTAGTAACCCATCTGAAGGAGGCGTTTGGGAACGCATGGTCCAGTGCGTGAAAAGGGTACTTCAACACACATTGAAGGAAGTCTCACCACGCGAGTATACACTGCAATGTCTGATCGTTGAAGCAGAAAACGTCGTCAATTCGAGGCCCTTGACTCATTTGCCAATTTCCGTCGACCAGGAAGAACCACTCACGCCAAATCACTTCCTACTAGGAACAGCTAACACTGCCCAAACGCCAGGTGGAAGTGAATCGTTTGAGAAGCTGTGTACTATTCGGAAGCAATGGCGAATTGCCCGTCAGCTTCGAGACAGATTTTGGAAGCGCTGGATCACCGAGTACTTGCCAACATTAACACGCCGATCGAAGTGGTGCCAAGTAACAGAGCCTCTGAAAGAAGGAGATCTTGTATTCATTTGTGACAAGGACATGCCCAGAAAACAATGGTGCCGAGGAAGAGTGGAACGAGTTTATCAAGGTGCAGATGGAGTAGTGAGACGAGCAGATGTGCGTACCAAGTCTGGAGTTCTCCGTCGTCCCGTATCAAAATTGGCAGTTCTCAAGGTGGATGGTGAATCGGGTTGATTCACGGGGGCGGGGATGTCGAACAATGCCCTTAGGTTTCCTCCGGATTACTCAACAAACAGAACTTCTATGCAGCACCACCTAGCCGACAAATTATTTTTCAACACAAACACATATAGCTGTCATTTTCTTCCCGCCGCAGTTTGCACTCCTCACACCGGACATAATTCTTTCGCCATTTTAACTTTATCTTTCTTTTCTCATTGTGTCACACATGTTGAATTGTACATTTAAAATCCATCCTTGAAGCCGAACGGTCGAAGAGTGCAAACTGCGGTGAGTATATGTCTTTAAAGAACAAAAGAACATTTGTAATTTGTAATTTCCACTTTATAGAAATAAAATACCTACCACTACCTACCTACCTATACTATAGGCAATCGTGCAATTAATTTTCGAGCTCTTTGGCCGCTTAACAAGGATAATAGATATGCAAATGTATGAATATGTGAATTTGGTTTTTATGGTTTTGCTGAAATAGTTTTCCCTCTGAATTCTGAAAAAAATAATATTTTCCAATAGAGAATTTTGAATAAAACTTATAACACTATATGTCCGATATAAGTTTAATATTATAAAGACAGGTTAAAAAAGAGATTAGATTCTTTCAAGTTCTATATTTTTCAATAAGCTGTTGTCTGATGACACAAATTCTTCCTTGGTCTGAATATGTCAAGTATTAAGTCTGGAATATTCGTGGTTTTGATAAAAAATTATATTCCGATAATGAAGTAAGAGATTATCAAACTATCCTTTATATATCCGTTCATCTGTACATGAAGCTCTATTTGCTTGAAAGGTAATAGATTTACTTAAAATTTGGTAAAGATGAAAAAGACGAATGTCATTACTTCCATCGTATTGTCATCTCCCTTTCTCTCTCTCTCTCTCTCTCTCTTACATAATTTTATTTGTTTTCGCTTATAAAAAAGTTTTGTTTTCTTTTTCTTCTCGAAAATGGCTTTAAAGATTTTGATAAAACTTCGTAACTCCGATCTGTTTATTGACTGCAACTGATTGTGTGTCAGGTTTTTAGTCAAAAATTGTCTAAGTAAGACATTAACATTGCGAAGATTTACTTATTTTGTTGTTTATTTCCTTCAATGACTGAACTGTTTTCGATTAAACATTTCAAACATGTACTCCTGTTGTTTATTAAATTATATTTGCATTATAATAAGCTAAATCAAAGCTGGGGTTGGTGTTTGGTGTGGCACTCGGATTCTCAAGAGATTACAGCTAGAGGGCACGCGATCAAAAAAGATATAGTTTGTGTATCACGATCTGTTAAGAATACTGTAGGCTTGTATTGCGTCAATTAGTTGATGGTGTGTTGATTAGAAGACTACCAAACCCTTCCGAATATTCAAGTGTGCTGCCAGAATTTCTGAGAGTGATGAGTCCAATTTGAATATTTTTGCCCCGAAAATAGAAGCAGAATAAAGAATAAATAAAAACTATTATGAAGTTATTTGTTTAATTTTAACTGCTTAAAAATTAAAAAGCATTAAGAAATCAACACAAATATTTTTTAAATATAATTATGATTAAATCAAATAAAGAAATAAAAAAATCAAATAAAAAATTAATTTTTTTTTTTTATTATTTTAACTTTTATTTTTATTATTAACAACTTTATAAAATAAAATAAATTTATATTAAATTTACGCTACGCATTTCGGAGTGTACTCCATCTTCGGGCGTTAAGCTCAGTATAAAGTCAAATATTTTTTCCAAAGATTTTAATGTCAAAATAAAAGTTTCGTTCGTTGAACCTTACCCAGGGTTGACCCAGGTTTTCTTAACAACCCTAAGAATTGTCAAAAAAACCTGAGTTTTTTTTCAATTTTCAAAAAACACTGGAGGGTGCAAATTGTGTTGTTGGCATTCAAAGAAAGAAACAAGAACTTCTGTGCTCAGTAATTAAAACTTGAAATTTGTTTTAAAAATGAAATAAAACCACTTCAAGCGTTTCCCTTTTCTTAATCACTTGCAGCAAAGGGAATTCACAACAAAATTGCCTTACAATTAACAATTAATGTCACTTTGGCAGTTAATTCGTTAACTCAACTTGGAACAGCAAAAACCTAGGTCTATACTTCAGGGCGAGTTCAGGGCGATCTTAGGTCTCAAAAAACACAGAATTCGACTGTCAGGATGAGATTTGAGAATGTGTGGTATTCAACCTTACAAGAAATATCAAAATGGAAGTAAAGGTTAGTTAACAATAAATTTTTTTTTAAAATGCCCGAATTATGATTGATTTTTGAATAACCAAAATTCTTGAGCACGATTAATAACATTGCTCATGTCATGATGTATGTGAGCTGTTTTTTATAACTGACTGCAGGAATTCTAAGTACGAACAAAGTTTTTTTTTACAAAAATTACGGTCTTAAAGCCTATTGTTAAGCTTATTTTATTGGTTTTTTGGAATATTTAACAACATTTAATCCTCGTTTAAAATTAAATAAATATTTATGATACCCCTTGCAGCATACCAAGTTAAGTTCTCAAAAATCTATACCAACCTTTAGAATTTAAAATGAGAATCTTTTACCTCACTTCAAATTTATCTCATATGCATAGGTACTTACATTTTCTTACATCAAATAAAAACTATAAGGACCTGCCTACTCAGGAAATATTTACTTCCGATAACTTTGCACACAAAACTTAACATAACATGCATGCATATAATGTAGGCTCCTTTCGTTACATTATGTAGCATATTTTAACATTCCTTTTCCTAACTTTCCTACCTTCCCCAATACATATATAAGTCAATGGCAATCGAAACGATAATATAACAAGATACAACTTGCCAAAAATTCTGAGCACTTGGTTGATAATATTCAAAAAATGAATGCTTATGTTTACATATACGTATGTCGTTATCATCGTTGTATAACCTACCTTCATTCTTAAACAACAAAACAAGAAGTAGATATTATGTTAAAGGTTGGGGCTTGTGTGTAATGTTGGGGGTATACAAACATATTTTATTTTATTTTTATTTAGAGCACAACAAGGGATGACAGACATAAGAACGTATGAGTAGATAGATAAATAGATTTGTTCTTTCTTGTATTTGATATTTTGGTTTGCAAAGTCCTATAGAGAAGTCTACTTTTGGTTCTGGTAGCCGGGTAAAAAGTTGTATATGTACACATTTTTTTGTATATTGATATATATTTTGTTTGTTTACATGGAAATGTTTTTGTTTACAGATGGTGAACATACAAATTAGATGAAGTTATATATAGTATCGAAATGAATGGCATATATGTACATATGTGTATCTACGTTTGTCATTTCAATCTTATGAAAAACGGCCATACATTTTATCTCAAGGTTAAGGGTAGTATGTACAGATTTTGTGGTTGATGGAAGAATTTACGAAAAGGTCCAGGAAGAATGTTTTATTAGTTTTGATATCTCCATTTATATGTAGAGTACGTGATTCCAGAATTATAATTAATGAATATTTAACATAATTTTAAACCCCCTGCATGATTGAATCATTATTTTACAAGCGGTTGAAAATGCTTTAAATGTCACTTTTTAGTAATCCTTGTTTTGGTTAAAAAAAATGTTTGACAAAAATACCCCAACAATCAGATATTAAGGTAGGCACTGTTTTCATAGGTTATTAAAAATTATAAAATAATAAGTTGATTTACAATTCTAATCGGACTTGCTACAATAGTCTAATGACTAAGATCACGTTTCCACTGACCACTAAATCGAGATTTCCTCTTCAAATCTCAAATAATTATCAAACAAGTTTATTTCATTATTTTTCGAAAAGAATTAAAATTAAACTTTTTACCGATAGTTTAACAAAAATTGAACTTACCTAAATATGCATGTAAAATATATGTACCTAAACAAGCTATATAGCTCTGAACGCATTCACAAAGTTTGACATTTATGAAACTTTCTATATCTCTAATTTCCCAAACCAAAAAATCATTTGCATTTTGGAAATGGGCCGTCAAAGACCAAAGTATAAATCTACGATTTACTGCCTGAACACAATAAAATGCTGCAACTGGAGCTGGAGATGCACAGCTTTGAAAAATTGTCGTACGTCCTATTTTGTATGTGCCCACAATGCAGCTGTACAGCTTTTTGTATATTTTAGAGAAAAAAAAAACAATCACGGGCTTATTATTCACATTTTTATTTCCGATAATTTTCTTTTAAATATCTAATAATATTTTTCGCGAAACAAATAACCACAAAAAGCTTCAATAATTTTTGCCGGCTCTTTTTTTCTTCATACAAATTGAAACGTCAAAAATGCTGCACGTGAAACGTTAAAAGTTGATGAACTCTTGCAGCACCGACTGCAGTTGCATTGTGTTGTGTTCGTAACATTGAATTTGTGTGTATTTAATATTTTGACAGCTATTGCAGGTGCAGTTCCAGTTGCAGCTTAATATCCATTGTGTTCAGCCAGTTCATCTTCCTTCTTGTGCGGTCGAAACACTACACAGATTTAATTAATCTTAAATGAGATTAAGTTTCGATGGAAAAATAGCATAAGTCAGAGTCAGACTCCACTCATATTCATCCAATGATATTTTTATATGTGCAGTGTATGCATAACCACTCCGCATGTTTAAAATTCCCATATCAAATACTATATAGCATATCCCAAAGAGGTAAAATTCACTATAATAGAAAATATGATTGCATACTTGCAGGTGTATTTCGTAATTAAACTATCCTTGACTTCGAATTTACGTTCGAAGTTTATTTTGTATTTGTAAAAATTATTTGGATAACGTTAAAATACCTACACTGGATTATGATGTTATCGCAGTAATACTGCTTAGGCTAACAAGCACTTTTCGTGGATATCTACCCTTAATTTCCAGTTTATTCACAGAATTATTAAAAACCGAAAAGTTTCCATTCCAATTTTGTTTTCCCATACAATTATAATTTGACATTTTTAACATTTCAAGTAATCTACAGTAATGTTCCATTAATCAGATTCACCTTTAATTTCATTTTTCGAAAAGCTATAGGTATATTTTATATAAAAGACAAAAATGGATTGTTTCGCTTGTTTATCCGCTGAAAAAAAGCTATGTAAGGCTTTTTTGTAATTAATAAAAATATTCCAAAGATGTCAAATTAACATATGTAAGAGTTTTGCTGTTACCAGAGGAACTCTAGGCGCTCATTCATTCAGATCAAAGAGATGCTACTGTATTTTCTTTAGAAATAAAAATCCATGCTGATAATGTGTGTCATATTTTTTGTGTTTATTGAAAAAGACGTCAAATGTAAAAAAAAAATGCAATAAACCAACTATGGTATAGATGGGCAGGTACTCATAAAACGTGTGTTTCCTCTTATGTGCTGTTTATTAAAAGAAAAGGTACCTACTTGTGTGTGTGTGTGTTTTTTTTTGTATGATATGATATACATATGTACATAGGTTATGTGAATAAGTTTCATTGAATTTAGAAATCGGCGCACAAAATTCAACTTGAACAATAATTTCCTTTGTGTACTTACATATGTAGGTATCCATCGCCTTACACTTGTTTCTGGTTGCCTAGTAGAAACTTGTTATTGTTTATTTGTATGATTTTCTTTTTTATAAAAACACGTTCTAACAATTTTTCTGGTGCTATGGGAATTATGTACGCGGGTGAAAAGGAATATCTTTTATCTAAATTGTTTGAAAAGTAGGTCAGCAGGGTTGCCGAAACGAGTATTAAAGTAGTGTTTGTACTGAATGTTTCGTTCAGTGAAAAGTTTCATACAAAAATATTTTCAAATTTAATAAAAATTGAGTAAAACAAATTTGGCCTCAAATGGTTTAGTATTGATGGTTTGAATGAAACAACAACAATTGAATGAGCTACCACCAAGATTTTATAGGCTGGAGTTATTGCTATTTCACGACTGCCAGGCCGATCATCAGACTCCTTTTAGTGGTGCTTGGTCATTGTTCAATTTTAATTTGAAATTGTTAAATGGTTTAATTGTAAATTTTCAGAAAGACATTATTGTGTAAGCTTATCAGCCAAATAAAGAAGCGAGTTAAAACATGGAGCTATTGAAGTTTTGAGAACTTATTGATGAACCCGGCAGCTTATAGATGTTGAACATACAAACAACACTCTCCTAATGGTTTCCTTAGCTGTAATATATTAGTGGTAGTGGTCAGAGTTAATGATTATCTTCTAAAAGGTTCAAAGTCCATGCTACACTATTGGAATGTCTTCCATGTATTGTAAGTCTTTCCAATATGATATATGTTTGCTAGATACGATTGCCATGTGTTTTTAAAAATTAAAACATTGCTTGAGGTTTCTCAAAGTTAAATACCCTTTAATCAATTTCACCCTTCTTTAATAATATTGATCGGGGAGTTAACAGAGAACGGTGAGAGTAGCGCTATTAAGAAGACTTGAGCTACGTCTAAATATAATACGTGTGGATATGAAATTGGTTTTAAGACTAACAAATTTTACAAACTTTTCTATTCAAATATAAATGAATTTTAATACCTACCCAACTTACTTCTAAATCTCTGAAGGAACGACATCCCTGGTAGCCAGAGCTTCGCAGGACTTAAAATCTTTTGACATGACTACATATTATTGTGTTGGCAAGTGTGAGTGGAGTGTGCACTGTACAGTGTGCAGGGCCACTACACACATTATCTTCTGATACATTTGCTTTTTGTTTATTTTGTTTGCATCCACGTTTTTTGTGTAAATGAGAAAAGGCTTTTGTGTCTGTCAGTGTCAAATAAGTCAAACGAAACATATTATACCATTGGCTAATGGACAAAAAAAAATATAAGGATAATGTTTGTTGAGGTCATTACTTTCAACTCGACCTTGATTTCAATGTTGTCTGGGTATGGAAACAACATCAAAGCAACGTGAATTAGTCTATATAGCTAACGAAATATGTTGACTTGGTTATTTTGTTGAGGATGGATGGTTATATTATTTTTGTTCTTTAACATTTTTACTTTGATGAATAGATTTATATAATTTACAGTGTGGTTCACTTGAATAGATCATTTCGATGAATAAGAAGTAAATCTTTACTGTTTTACTGTCGAAGTACCGCAATGTTTTACATGAAATATCTAGCCGATAATTTATATCAGAAGATTTCATAAAAAACAACTCTGGTGAGTAAAGTAGAGAATGAAACTAAAAAACTGTTTCAAAAATAATACATTGATGAAACTTTGAAAATATGCCTAAAATAATTTGTACTTTCCATTTTTATATTTGTCTCTAATCCATTAAACACTACTGTGAAAGTAGATAGGTTTTTGTGTATACTTTATAAAAAGTGCTTGACAATATTTATTTCAATATGAAATTAAAATTTATTCAACCACTCAAATGATAATATAATGTACAAGTACATCTTCATTTCACTTTCAATTTTTCCTGATATCCTGGCTATGACTTGATGTTGTAAATTTTTTATAGGTATATGTATATGTATGTATAATGCCACTTTGTCATGTTGAGGTGAAGAAAAAAATAACACATCGTATGATGGTTTTTTTTTTGTATTTAATTTGGTCTGTTTCAATTTCCTGAGAAAGAAATAAACCTTCAAAAATTGAAAAGGTTAAATTCAATATTATTTATGCGTACTCGAAAGTAGAAAGGCCTGTTTGAGAGCATTATGTATGTACGTCCTAAGTACCTTAAATTTAACAACAAGTCCCTTTTTAGCTTATATTACATTAAGGATGAAATCCTTTAATAAAACCATGTTGTTTTGGAAATAATGTAATTTATCAAACTTATTTATCTGTTTCAAAAGTACAAAAGAAAAAAAGAAAAACAGAAAACAAACTCAAGGATAAAATATTGTATTGTAATTTTCTGTTCGCCTGGTTTAAGCTTGTTTATATGGTAAACATATATTTATTTTACTTCTTATATTTTATACATATGAAGGTACTTTCTTGGATTTTCTATACCCTAAAAAATTCAAGGGAGATTTAATTTATGTCGTAAATTGATATGAAGCTGATTTGATTTGTAAATGATAAAATTGCATTCGAGATATTTCTTACTTTTTAGGAATTTATTTAAAAAATGCAATTATAATATTAAAGAGTATTTCGATATAGCACACTGAAACTGGGAGGTATGTAAAGCTTTAAATTTAAATGTAATTTAAAAATAAAATAAATAAGGAGCGCAACAGTTCGATTTATGATTTATGTGTACGTGTTTTTTAATCGGTAGGTAGGAATGGAGGGGATCATCTGCCATCATTAGTGTTTAAAAATATTTGAATGAATGGAATTTCTATTTTCGAACACTTTATCATTAACTTTAACTTTATTTTTATTCTATATGAGTTTCTTTAATGGTAAAATGGAGAAATATACTGAGCACAAATCAGCTGACAGCTGTCAAAACCTGCTGTCACTAGAAGCAGGGTTGCCAATTAAAAAAACCAACAAAACATTTAGAAAACAATATAATGTACATTTATGTAGTTTTTCTCTCCGACCAACTGGAATGGAATTGAATTTGTTTTTAAAAAAGGAGTAAGCTGAAGGGAGCGTTGAGGGGGGAATTTCTTACTACCATATATTTTTTTGTTTTTTTTTTATTTTCGCACTGATATTTGAATCCCGTACTGTCTCATGTGAATGACACGCATGACACGATATTTGGTTCAATTGAAAACATGTGAGCCAAGGAACTAGTACATGCATATTTAATTATTCTATCACAAGATTTAGATTTAGTAATAAAACAAAATACAAATTCAAATACAAGTGCCAAAATAGGACAATTTTCAAAATAAAACCCACACTGACAGCGAATATTTGTTCACAATTTTGTAAGATCTGTTTGCTTAAATCATCGAAAAACTGGTATAAACTGTTATAAAACTCAATTTCGTACGAAATTTCATTAAAATTGAGGTTATTTGAGAAAATTAAGCAATTTCGAGGTTTTCATTTTAAATATTATATGAGTCAGATTCACTTTGTTTATGATTTGTTTAATGTAATGGGGTCTTTACATTTATCTCTACATTTATTTCCCACTGGTGTTGTTCAGAGATCCTAAATTGGTTGCTGTGGTATTTTTTTTAATCGCTCTATGTTCCTTAATTCCCAAATATGTACATAAATAAATAGATTAGATATATTCTTGTGACCAGTTCCATGTCATTTTATAGCCAATACTACAATTCATTGTTGTATTAAAATTCTCTCAAAATGAAAAGGCATCTCCTCATCTCATATCATTGGCATGCCTCTGCATCTATACCTACTACTAATGGAAAGACCTGGGGCCAAAAGGGTCCAAAAGCTATATCAATAGCATATTTTTCTAACAATCAAATCAAATATGTCATCCGTTTAAGAAAACCATATTTCCCAAAATTGATTCATTGCTGTTGGCATTTTAGAAAATAATCCATTCACATCAAGTCGATAAAGTTATTCAATACAAAATTTGTATAATGTTTATGTACACATCGAACTCACTGCCTTAAATATATGTAATTTAAAAATAATAACCACTTCACAAACATAAAAGCAAATCGACATGAATTAATCAAAATCAATCCTTCTTTGTACCTGGAGGTTATTGACTTTTGATTGACAACCATTAAAATTACCCGCAACCATTTCGTATACAGAGCTAATAAATCATTCAAATCAAAAACAAAAATGTCATTTTTGTTTTTCACTTTAAGTCACAGTAAGAAAATGATGTTTATTTTCTTCTATAGCATAATGTGGTTTCACCACATAAACTACCACCACTTATTATTATCATCATCACAGATTTCTAGTGCAGACAAAAAAAATTAGAATAAAACTGGAAGCTCACATGAAGTTGAAAGGAACATAAGGATATTTTTTTTTGTTGTTGCATTAAAAATTCAGTAGTCTTAGTGGAAATGCATTTTTCTGCCAGTAGTCTAGTTTGTGTTATATGTACATCATATATCTCGATGAAATAATATGAGTATCTATGTAGTTACAGCTCTGTGCATGTGAGTTTTGTTATTTGATTCCCTTAGGTAGTAAATTTTTAAAATAAAGTTCCTGCATGTCTTCTTTTTTTTTGTTACCTTTGTCAACATGGATTTTATGGTAGATGGCATTTTAAATTGCATGATTGCACAGTTGCAAAACCTTACAGGCATTTGCACTCAGTGATTGAGGGTATTAAGGTACAGTATTGGAATTGCATAAATAAAATGATAAAATTTAGATATGATTGTTTCCTATGTATCCCGTAATTATTGAATAAAAATAATATAAGTCAACAATATTTGTTTGTTATTTGAAATCAGAAAGAATTTCCTTATGTCATCTGATAAACGTCAACCTGGTAGAAATAGTCCCAAGAAACTTCTCAGACTAAAAATTTCAGAAAGGATAGAACTGTTTAATTCTCTGTGAGCATTCTCTTTTGTTCAAAATAATACATTTTTTTAGTTGTGTAACAGGATATTAAAAATTTGAGCAAGTTTGTCCAACCAATCTGATTAACTGAAATCCATTTCACTATAACTATACAGATGAGTTGAAAAAAAAAATGACAAAATTGACGAAGTAAAGGGTCACTAAATGAATTAACTTGTCATTCGAGAGAGAGTGACAACGGTTATATCAAACTGATCTAAAATCATTTATTTAATATATGAACATACTGTCTCTTATTAATCTAGTTTATCATTTTTTTTTTTCAAAAGAGAACCCAATTCAATTTGCTTTGTTTTTTGTATTTTTCCAGGAAAATGCACTTTAACAGAATAGAGGAGGGCACATTGATGCATAAGATTAACATTTAATCGAACACTGTTAAGCGGGTTTATTGACATCGTTTGACAGCTGTCGAACTTAATAATTGCTTATCGATTGGCATGATGTTATTGCTAAAAGCAATTGGTGTCATCTTTTGTTGTATCTGTTGGGATTTAAATTATTTTTGTAATTTTACTGTAGGTATTATTTGAAAGGATAATTTAAATATGAAAATGATTTCAGCTGAGGCTTGAATGATCAGAAAAAATAAGTATGAAATATTTTTCAAGCTATGCATGTAAATTGAAAATAATGAAAACTATTACAAAGATAAATTTTTGATTCCCGAATTGTGAGAAATTTAATATTCTACTTTTCATGGCTTATATTTAAAAAAAAAAAAGATTAATGTATTTTAAAATTGAAAATATGGCGTGAGAAAGTCTCTTGGTTTATGTTTCTATCACGTGAATCAAATAGAAAAAACAACATCTATTAATTATTAATACCAACTAACATTCAATTTCTAAACTAACCTTTAAAATAGTCCACTAATGTCAAGTTCAATACCAACGATTGTTCTACTTATATTGATATCAGTCAATCTTGCAGCAGAAAAAGTGCACCCATTTAGACTGCAGACACTCTCTCGTTTGCAAAACAACCATAATAAATATTTACCATATCCATTAGTGAAAAAACCAATTAGACATAAAGTGCTATATTATTGTATCTATAAAAGTGCACAAACCTACGAGTAGGTATACAAGCATTCATTGATAGGAATCAACTGCAATCATGAGGGAAAAAAAGCCCCAGTACGTCAAAACCATTTATTCTTTTGTAAAGGATATATTTTAACAATGAAAGTGTTTATGGTTCTTTTTTATCAATAATAACAACAACTATTAAAAAAAAAAAATATTTAATACGAAATGAACACGAGAGAGGCAGTTCCATTGCCAACCCATTCTCGACCACGACCCGAATCATACTCAGCTCAACCAAAAAAAAAACATTGAATGTCAGAACCTTTGCAGTTCATTGAAGCGATCTCCTGCGGATGATAACATTTTCCATGGGCTTTTTCGCATACCAATTCACATTTTCATATACAATAAACCAAAGCCGATACTGGGGTGGCGGCGGCGGCGGCCGGCAGCGTGCGGTATTAAGTAAGGTACCTAACCTATACAGGAAATAAACGAACACAAAAAAGTTACGTATACGCCCGAGTGTTAATAACTAAAAGTTTTCGCCCTCCATCATCAAGAAAACGTGGGTTTGCGGTTATCACCCTTTCTCGAGCTAAATTAACTCCTCCTATATAGGTATAGACCGACCGCTTAAATTCCGATATTTCAGGGCCTAACACATTTCGATGATGATGAGGGTTGATAAGCAATGCTAGACTGAACGGTGCGTTAGTGAAAAGCTGTTAGCCAAAGCCTTTAGATGGATTCGATTCTGAAGCAATAAAATAAAAGATCTTCCAAAAAACTAAAAGAATCAAAGTGTCTTCTTAAAAGTGTAAAAGTGTGCTCTTTCAAAGTTCTTTAAATCTTATATAAATGTCATCCCTTGAAATTATTGAAAGACTCAAAATAATCAAACATCAGGTGGCTTCAATAGCAAATTTTCATCAATTTTCCGATTGTATCATCACATTCAAAGTGTATATCGATTTATTTCCTTCTATAATTATTATTATCAACGACAAAGTTCGTCAGCTATAGCTTGAACTATTCAGGGCTAAACATCCGGGGTGCAAAAGATATCGTTTTAAACTTGCTAATTTCATTTGAATTCGGATGCATTTTGATGGAAGAATAATATATTTATGTGTTTGTGTGTTTTGTTTGATTAGTTTAGCTGTGAGTGTGAGTAATTTGTGTTGATGATTACCGATTTGAAATAGATACGAAATGATAAGGTTGCTATTACATTTTATTCAACCCTTATCGAAGAAAACAAAACATTTAAGTGAAAGTAGTGAGTAATGTTGAATTAGCAAAACGGGAATTCCTAATAAGAATAAAGGAATTTTTTTTTAAAACGAATTTACGCAATTGAATGCACGCATAAGTAAGTTTGATTTATATTAGCTTTTAATTTATATTAAAATACGTAGTTTTTATCGCTTAAATATTTGTTCAATATCGTATTTCGCTAACGTCAAAAACTCATTTAAATGATGTAAGAGTGTCACGGGAAATGTTAATATTTTATTTAGATGATAGTTCTATGAAATTGTTTGTTTTTCTTTAAATACTTTTTGTTCATAAATCATAACATTTAATGCATCGTCAATATCTGTAAAAGAATATTGAAAACCATAAACCTTCACTTTCGAAGATTTTGCAAAACTGTGAATTAAATTATGTACCTATTTTCATCTTGACATAAAATGCTTTGGAATACATCTTTATACTTTCTAATTGATTTATGACTAGCGGAGTCTAGCGAACGTTGTTTCGTTCTAGCTAGATAGAATTAATGCTTGTTATAATAAATATGTATGTTTTAAAACAAAAAAAAATTTAATATAATAGCTTCAATGCCTATAAAGACAAAATCCAGATACAAAAAAAGTGGGCGTGGTAGAATGCGGACCTTAAAAAAATCACATATGTCATGTTTTAAATCAAGAGAACTTAATTTTCAGTTTTCAGCTTTTTCGAGAATTTAAATAAGTACAAGAAAATTAAGTGTAAAAATAGTATAAAAGCTATGCTTTTGCTTAAGGAGAGTTTAGTAGAAATATGTTTGCTTTAATTAACTTTAAAACTGATAAAAATAAAATGTAAAAAAAATTGGTAGATTTTTCTGAAATTACTTTCTTAACCTTCCAGTCACTTATAACAAAACAAACTCTGATTCTCAACTGTACCGGTTTTCGGACCAAAATGGAAGATTTCTTGAAAATTTGAGCTCAATCGGCTCGAAGGTTTTGTACTCCAAAGCATCCATATCCATAGCAACATCGGATTTTGTATATAGAAAGATAACATTTTGTTTGTTTTAACCCATTTCACCCTATAAATAGTATTATTTTGAAAAACATCTAACCCTTTAGCCATCATCGTAGTCATTATTATTCTTAATATCTTTTTAACACAAAAAATAAATAAACAAATAGGATAACTTTTTGTTTCAACCTCATTTCACTATATAAATAGCTATATGTAAAAAAAAATATATCTTTCAAACACAATAATAATTTGAAGATTTGAAGAATTTCCGGTTCTTAAACCATTTTTTTTGACGACCTTTCAAATACAAAAAGAGTTGTCAAAATAAAATACCTTTTTTGTTTTTACCCCATTTCAACCTATATCTACATATTATAGCGAAATTTTGAAAAATATCTAACCCTTAAGTCATCCTCTGAATATATTATGCTCATAATAACTTTGAAGCCCAACACTCTATTTGTTAACCCCATTTCACCCTATTAATTATAAAATTTTATAAAATAAGTGCACAAGCCAGTCTGTGAGTAGATTCTTTCAAACACAAAAAATTCAAATCGGACAGTTTTTTTATTTTTACCCAATTTCACCCTACAAACAAATAAATTCTGAAAAACATATCTAACCCATCTGAATATAAAAACAAGAAAACATTTTTTTTTAAATGGGATGACATTTTGTCTACCCAATTTAACCCCATAAATATCTAACTTATGAAATGGTTGTAACTTTAAAACCATTCTCTAAGTATATTACCTTTCAAACAGAAAAGAATTTTGAAAATCGGTGCTGTGATTTCTGAAATTATTCCGGACATACAAACAATCAGACGAACAAAGTCTCTATTTGGGTACCCGGTGTGCATTTCTACACCTTGTTTTTAAACTTTTGGACTGATTGTGACTACTTTAGTGTCAAATTTCAAATTTATATTCATCAATTATGTGTGACCAAAGTTTTAAAATATCAAATGCAGATCGGGGAAAACATAAATATTAAGAGCTTAATATATTTACAGAAATTTTAATTGATGGTGCAAATCTTCTGCAACTTGTACTGCGCGTATGGTTAGTACAAAACACCCTTTCAATGAATTCATCGCCATCCTTTCTCAAATTTTAATTCAACCTCAAAATTCCAAAATGATATTAAAACAAAAAAGATTTTGCATAAATTAACTCCCCGACATAAATATACATAAAAACAAGAAAATATCACATGACAGAGACACAATTTTCAAAGCTTAACCACAAACCATCATGCAAGCACTAGAATAAAATTGATTTCAATTACAAACAAATTGGCTTTCCTAAGGCATCAGTCTTGAAATCTGCATACACATAACTCTTCCCCTTTAAATCTAAATGCTTTCTTTGATAAATCGAAACAAATCCCAAACAAAACCAATGGGTGAAAATACAATTTGCATAAAATTCAGTTGTCTTCTTCTTTGATATCTCATGGTATGAGAGTCTAAAGAAGGGAAAGCCAAGGCGCCTTTTTTGTCCTTATATAAAAATATACATGTGACAACATGACGTATTCCATTTGAGCTTTTAAGATATTTCTTAATTGGTTTTATATAAATTTATCTCTATTGATCCTAAAATGAAAGTCTTCTCACACATTAATTATACATTATGTCCTTTAGATAGTAAAAATGAACTTTTCAAACTTGCATGCAAATATAGATTGTATAGATTTGCTATTATGTATTTTCTCTTTGTATGTATATCCCCACAGATCGGATCACGAACGAGCCATGGACATTGGATTGGTTTCCGATGAATCGAATATCCGGGGCGTAAGTCAATCACCATTGCATCAACTGAACGCAGATTATCATCAAAGAAAGGATTCATTGACGACGAAGACGACGACAACAACGACGCTAAATCGGAGATTATCCAACGAATGCAATATTCTATCAAGTAGCGATAATGGCAATGCAACTGGGAAAGCAGAAGAAGATGACATTGAATGCGGTGTAACCAACATGGCGGCAACGATTAACTTTGACGATCTAACTGACAGTGGATTTGGCAGAGCTGAGGTAAGCGCTTCATTTGAAAAGGGAAACACAAGAATGACAAGCACAAAAGCAAAAGGATTGAAAGGATATCCGTTCTATATTGCGGGTAATTACGGGGGTTGCTTTGTGATGGTGGTGTGGTTTCTTCCTGTCTTCCTGTGTTAACGGATGTAATATTGGCAAATTAACAGATATTTTTCTTTGGTATTTACCGCGTGTAGTACGGTTTTGATGGTGTTGTGTGAGTTCGGAATTGGGGGGGGTGCTTAATTATGTGGAGGCAAAGTAAATTTCAAATGAAACGGTACCACTTGAAAATGATATATATGTGTAGTGTGTATTATGTAAGAAGTGAAAGCATAAATAAGTAGCAATGGTATGTAATTAAGAGTACGTTAAAAGTGAAAATGGGGATAATATACATATATAAATAGGTACATTATGATGTGTGAATAATGTTTATTTCAGGGCAATGCTTTGAGTTTTTGGTGACATTAATAAACTTGAATCTTCATTAATTGAATTTCGGCAAGTCGAGCAATTTTATTTTAATAATACTGGTAAGGTTAACTCTTCAGAGTTGAAATTTATAAAATGTTAGGTAAGGGTTTTATGGTTTTTACGTTAAAATATGACATAATCATTTACTCAAAAAGTCACGTTAATTGACATTTTTCTTATTTTATTTTCAGTTGTTGTTTAACAAAAGATATTTATTATCAAAAGCTTCTAAAATAGATTATCAATTTTAGCTAATTCTCAAAAGATACCATTCCGCATAAAAAAAAACAGACGAAAAATCATATTTGTTTTGTTCGTCTTAAAATATATGATTTCTTATATGTATTTTAATGGTAATGGCATATAAATAGATTATTGATTTCAAAATTGTGTTCTGGCCCTAATGTATCATTAGATACGATAAGCGAACTGCGAATTTTGACGTTTCATTAATATAAAAGGTCGCTGACACAACTAGGAATTGACAGAAAACTTAACAAAACACAATTTAATTTGTTAAAGAAATAAAATCGTTTAAATCCAAAAACTAAATATATTTAACTTAATTTCAGATTAAGTACAATGTTATAAAGCATTTTTAGTATGATTCAGTTCAAAACTAGATTTCGAAAAGAAATTAGGATCGTACTTTTAACAACTTATTAAAGTTAAAATTACCAAATACTTATTTTATCTTTTTAGTACCATATTAACTGCAAATGTCACTTATTGACAATTAAAAATGTGAAAATGGTATGTTTGCTTACTTTATTGCAAGAACTGTCACTGTTTTAGGCCTGTTCATACTATAATTAAAACATGTTTAAAACTTAGAATATTTTAGTTAAGAGCTCTAAAGTTAGAAAGTTAAAAAGTAGTAGGGTGCTAAAATACCTAAACATGGTAATATTTTGTTTAATATTTAATATTTTGAGTCATAGACTTTGATTAGAGATAGATTCGAAATACTTTGAATAACGAATTAAGGGACAGTTTTGAAAATCAGATCGGTTAGGTGATAACGCTCCTCATCGCCCACATACTGAATAAGTCTTACCAGCTATAGCAGGACTTTTATTGGCAAAAGAGATAAAAACATACAAACTGATTGGAAAACGTTTGAACACGTTTTTCTCAAAATCTATTGCCACTACGAAAAAAGTGTTTTAAATTTTTTTTGTGAAGAATTTTATGATATACAAAAATTCTAGAAACAAATTATTAGTTTTTGAAATATTTTACTCACTTCACCCTAAAAACATCACCGAAATTCAATTTTTTTCGGAATTTTCTAGTCATCTTATTTTCCTGGAAAAATATATATATATGTATACGTATAGGTCTGGAAAGTTATGCATTCTCAAAAAAATCTAACTCGATATTTTGATTAAGTGAGTCACACTATTCTGACCTCAACTTTGATCGGTCGGTTTTTATTTCTGAAAATTAGAATTTTTTGTTGAAAAGTATCATTGTATAATATTAACAAAAAAGCTCTTTCATATTTGACTCGGATAGTTTTTTTGTTTTTTGTTTTGAAAGTCCTTGCCAAAATTGAAATTGAAATATTTTAGTCCAGTATATACTCCAATAACAATTTGTTTTTTTTTAATTAAAGGCAAATTACTTAATCCTGACGACTCTCACTTAATAAATTAATAATTTAAAAGTGACAAAGTGAAGAAAGCAATTACAATAACAACAATTAAATAATCTCATAACATGTTATCTACTCACATTTTAATCGTTTCTAATTAGCGAATTAATGTCTCACTTAATTAGTGTCAATTAAATTATAAGTAAGATTTTCACTTAATAGCTTTTCAGGTGTCACCGCCTTTTAGAGCAGGGGTATTAGCTTAAGCTGTTGCATAACCTTTAATTATTTATCTATACATGATTTAAGCAGTTCCTTTAAACTATCAAACATCAACATGGCAAGTCATTATTTTATTATTTTAACACGCAATTGACCCTAAATATCCGCAGTTAAATCGTTTTATTTAACACACTATTTGATTTAGTCAAACACTCACACACATACACATACACAAATATTCTTTCGACTTAATCATCCCTCGTTCTATATATCTTGTTGTTTTTTTTTTAGGATCTATCGCCATCGGAAATTGCCAAATTGCCCCGACTGCCTGGCGACGGTGCTCAAATGGAGGACGTCAATCATGTCACTTTAGTTCAAGAACATTCCAGCATAGATAAAAGCCTGCAAATGAACACTCTATATCCTTGTGCAAATGGCCGTAAGAATAATAATTGCAAATCCCCACAACGAGTACAATCAGTACGGATTGTCGAAAGCAATTCCCAAATAACTAAAGCCGCACGAAGACGCACCCAGAGTTGTGGGATTTTTGAAGAAGACAACAATGATGTATACCGGAGAATTGGCGATTTGGCATATTCCTATAATCTTGGTATAAGTTTGAGCATTTTTGTTTAATCTTTAATTTTCAATTCTTCCATTTTATACAAAATGTAGACTCCTGTGAATCCGGAGCTAAACCACAACCACGTCCTTTCAACAATGAAATTTATTCGGCCTTTAAAAGTGCTAACGTGGTCAAAGGTATACTTTGCCCATCACTGACGAACTCATTCAAAAATAGCTCCCTGGAGCGATCTTACCTTTTATATACCCATCGACAGCGACAGAAGTCCTTAATCATTGTCAATATTGTGGATTTTGTATTAAAAGCAGTATTGGCTGTTATCTGGCTGCTTAAAGAGGCTAAAACAAAAGATGACACAGTAAGTCCAGCTGACATAGTTCGTTGGTAGTTTATCATTTATTCTTCTCAGATTAGCAATATCGATGTTGCAATAACTTGGTCAGGCTGTTGTATGATTGCCAATCTTGGAATATGCTTCCTGGGCTATTGGAGATGCTTTGCTAATAATTACCTTCAATGGGCGGCGGTATGTACGTGGCTTTTATTCAATATTCAAGGTAATTTATATTGATATATGTTTAGTGTATGTATTAGTAGGTATGTGCGTGTATCTAATGAGTATGTGTGGTGTAGGATATGAATCTATTATAATTTCGAAGGGTAGGATATTTCAGACGGTATTTAGTTCAGATTGGAAGGACACATTACAAACTATGTACAAGTTGTGTTTGAAAACGAACTCCCTGATGATGCGGTTGTGTCTGGGGCTGTACTTATTATTTTTGTATATAGCAAATAAGGTTTGGTTTAACCTTCCAACCTGAGTTAATGGCAACAGAAGTATAAAAAATACTGAAAGTGTATCTCTCAGAGGTTGAAACTGATATAATTAGTGTTTTCAGGGTCAAGTTGTTATTGCTCTCATTAATAAGCTGTTTATTTATTATTACAGAAATTTGTGGTAAAAAGTTAGGTTCTCAAAATATTGGGGCATGAAAATTTATAACAGAGTGACCAGATGTCACTAGATCATGGTTTTAGGTCAAAAAAATAGGCAGCCGACTTGACTCAAATTAATTGTATTCACAACTCAAACATGCCTATTAAACTAGTTTAACTTTACCTTATAATTGAGATTTTAAATATGTATACGCATTCATAGATAAAATATTTGTTTTTTTTTTTTTTTATATTTTCTCGCAGGTTTCATTGGTCAAGGTTTGGGCTTTACTGAACGCGAGAATTTAGTTTGGTACGTTCTCTTTGTGATATTTGTTCCGTATGCAATGTTACCATTGCCACTTAAATGGTGTGTAGTTGGTGGAACTATATCGGCTAGTTGCCATTTAGCCATAATAACTTTAAACAAATTTCAAAAAAATATTGTAAGTATATAAATAATGTTTCCCTATTTAGTTATACGATGACCATATTTTTCTGATGGTGAAATACAGAACTAAAACTAAAAGTGATCGTAATAATATTTTTTTTTATTTATTGAAACAATATATGCTTGTTATGTTGAGCTTCTAATGTGCACATTAAGATATATGTAGGTCTGTTTCTTTACTGGTTGGAAATAGTTTGGGAAAAAGTTCGGGGGCTCGAGCTTTTCGATGTTGTTGTTGTAATTTTTGACCAGAAATGAAAAGTAAGGAAAAGCATTTGAAATGTTTCTGATTTGTTTCTGAGTATAAACGTCACATTTGACAACAGAAATTATCAGTATTTTGACAAGCAAGAAAAGGCAGTATATGTAGGTAAAATGTTCGGGTAATTTCTTGCTGGAGGGGAAATGAAATAAATTTAAAAAAAAAGTCAAAAGCTCTGGCATTTTCGTGCTGGGAAAAAGTAAGGAAACACATTTTGAGTAGATTTGCGATACCACGGGATGCCGCAGGCGAGTACAGAAACAGTCCCAATGTAAAACACACTTCCGTCTTTAATCAGGGTGACAGCCCAGAGAATCATTTTTAAAACTCAAACATTACCTGTGAGTTTCCAAGAGACATAAAGTCAACAAACTGTATAAAACTGTATAACTGTCTTCTAACCTTATCCATGGATAAAAAAAAACCTCTCAGAACCCAAAAATGATTAGTACTTTTTCTTTCGGAAGCGCCTTCAAGTAAACACGTTATAAAAGCTTCAAGCTACAAAACTGCACCTTAAAATATAATTTTTATGTTTTATTAAAAAAACACTACCTATAACTTTTGGAAAGGGCCCCGAACTTTGTGTGTCCAAGGCCCTAAGTTAACCTAACGTAACACGATAACCCAACTTTTATACATGCAAATACAACAGAAACCACATTTTCTCTTAAGTAACTAAATACAGATACAAATGGGGGACATTTTAGAATTTTCATAGTAATAGAAGCACAACAAAACACGCCTATAACGATATTTGAAAAACATGATTGATTTATTAATGTTTCAATTTTTTCAGTAAGCGTTCATACAGAAATGTTGCCAGAGTTCACTATACCTACTGGGCTTATAACGAAAATTTGTTTTGAATGCTTTCATATTTCGGACATATACCTTATACCTTTGTGTCTTCTATCTTATAACAAAAAAAAATCATTTATAAACAAGCTCATATTGTCTCTTAGGTACCATATTAGAATAAAGGCTTCAAATACCGTTTTGTTTTATGTCATTTATTATCACGGATATGGTCACCGTATTTATAGCTAATGCCTTCATCCCCACCAAACATAGTCCATTATCCTTTCCTGCGTCTCCTTCCTGTCAGTTTTTAACAACTTAACTGTATACGATGGCCGTGTTAACATGCTGACATCCGCATATGCACTTAATTTTATTGGTTGTGAACATCTATTTATTTTATTTTTTTTGTTGTTGTTGTTGTTGATTGTATATGTGTTTATTCTTCTTTTCTTTATATGGTGTGTATCTAAAAAGTTTACAACGTGTGTTCTATATCAAATAATCGCCAACTTTATCCTTTATACGGCCATCAATGTTGCCGGCATGTACACCAAGTACTTGACAGATCGAGGACAGCGACTGGCCTTCATTGAAACGCACAAGGCAATGGAGCATAAAAAGGAATCAGAGCGGGAGCTGCAAAGGACACAAAAACTATTGGACTCAAGTGAGTACCTAACAACATTATACATATGTATGTATATGAAGGGTCAAGTGGAAATTTGATTCCAAACACTTCTGGCTGTCGGTCGGTTTAAATGGGGGTTGAGAGTTGAGAGTTGGGAGCGATAAGTGCTTAGGTATATGATTCACATTTTATTAAGCATAGAACAGAAGTAGAAGGACTCTAAATAGCTTGTAGACGCACGACTAAGTTTACAACTTGTATATTCTATACAAGTCACATTAAAACTAAGTGCGGAACAAACTATATTATATAGGGACATTTTATTCGAGTATCATTTTGCCATACAATGACAATCTAAAATTTATAATAACCTTATCATCATTGAGAATGTTAAAGTATTTAAATAGATTATACAAATTTTTTTATGACTTCATTCGTCTGAATCACGTTTATTTACTTGCGATGGGAGAGGACGGGAGGTATGCAGTTAAAACCGTCTGAAGTCTGAACTCTGATGTTCTGATGTCTGATGCTTCGTTGAATAATAAGCTCTGTTTACTTTTAATGTCATGCTCTAAATGGTTTATCCTATGAGCCAATTTCTTAACACGTTTTTGTGTAATAAAATGCGTTGTTTATATAGATGGATAAAATCAAACAGTCACACTTACATTACATCCATAAGATAGCAGTTATTTATAAAAGGTCTTAATGCTTATAGTCTAATGGATGAGATTTAGGATTTTCATAAAAGGCAAAGAGAGTACTTAGTACTTATATTGGTGATAATCGAGGTCATAAGATTTGAGTTCAAATTATTATGATGCTTGTTAAGTATGTAGGTATTTTTTTTTATTACATCAGAAAGATTGGGGAAGAAGGGGGATTTATCTTAAATTGAATTTCGAATGGGCATTATTTTTAACTTTAATTTTTTTTTATTTAATAAAACAAAAAAATTGACGTCTATTCAAATAATGTTATCGAACATTATCATCTTCAACGATCCATTCACCAGCATGGGTCTTATGGATCAACAAAGGAAGCTTATATTTCAGATCTTCTAAAGGTGTATTTCCATTTTTAGTTTTCATTTATAAATCGAGAATAACTGATGTTTGATCTTTCTGGGCACTAACTACACAGAGTCAAACTTATAATATAGAATATTCAAAATTTTAAGCTGAATATTTTTTATCTTCCTACTTTTCTCTCGAATTAATAAGAACTAGCTTAACTACCCATGTGGGAATTCTCACAATTACATCAAAATAAAAGACGCACAAATTATTTTAAAATGAACGCACATAATAAATTGAACCGTTCTAATGTCACATGTCAAAATATTACCAAATGGAAAGTGGAAGTGTTCATTTAAGAGTTTATTTTTTATTGGAATAATATTTAAGAAAGAAATGCAGTTTTTAAAAAAAACTTAACATTTTTAAAATAAAATTAATTTCTTACTTACTTATCCGGCTCCCGATCCATTTAGGGTGGTCTCTGCCTGAGATATTGCAGTCTTCCATTGGTTGCGGTCCCTCGCAAGCTCCCTCCAATCATCGAGACTAAAATTATATATCGTAAACTCAGAAGGCAATTCCGCTTCATTTGACACCTTATTTGTCAAAATCGAAGAGTTGGAAAAGGGATCCAGAAATCCAGACTATAGAAATAATATACAAATAAGACGATGATGATGATTGAAACAAAGCGGTTTAAAATAAAACGTCATCCAATTCATAATTCAGACTTTATATCCCTGTCAAATCGAACTGTCATCTGAGGCTGTAAATGATTAGTTTACGATTTGCCATTTTACAATATGGATCGTTTAGTGGAATGTGTAAATACTTACTACAAATATATTGATTCCCTAGCTGATATCTGTACCTTACCTACGTTTATATAAATCATCAGAAGTCAATATTATCCACATTCTATAAATTGAAAATGCAATTCATGTAAAAAAAAATGAATTTACCTTTTTTAAACTGTAATAAAATATTTATCAATAAAGATTCCAAAATAAGCATAATGTAGTTATCTCTTGAAAATACTAATAAACTTGATTCATATACAAACTATTAGAGTCCTTCGGGTATATGACAACTTAATCTATTTTATTTGACATTTTAATTTATTGGGTCACATAAATAACTCTTTTCACAACCAAAGTTATTTAAAGTTTTCTCATGAATTTCTTCCCAAACCACATTTGGATTGATTTGTTGGAAGGGAGATTGTTGTCTTTCTGTTTTTAATCTTATTAATATTCTAGTATAACAAAGTTGGGATAAAAACAACTTTACATTCCATAAGAAGAGTTGATTGACAAAATGTCAAATATTTTTATGCCACTCAGGCCTTTTTCCTCAGGCTAATATGCTGCGATATTAAAACAAAAATGTAGGACGTATGGAAAAAATTTTGAAAAGGTATACACACATATAGATTTTACATTTCAAATCAATATAAAATTTAGTGAACGAAGTGTGTTTTTGAATCCAGCGACTGCAAAAGTTATTTTTCTGAATGTTTTATTTATTTCACTTAACACATAAACTAGAATTTACTTGCAAAGTTACACGGGACATTTTTTGAAACTTTGTAGTTTACTATATATACAATACATACCTATACATCTCAAATATTTTATACTATTGTCTTATGGAATGGGTATTTTTTAAATGAAGGTACAGGTATCAAAAAGTAGAATTTATTTCAGTTTTTTTTTCAACAGTAAAAAGTATAGCAACAAGAAGTGTTTGTTTTTTTTCCTTTGGAGGGACAATTCGATTCCCTCTTCACTTGATTTTCTAAAAAAAAAAAAATATGAATGAAAACGAAAACATTTCAATCAAACAGACAAGAAAAAAAGATTTATGTGTTCATAAACTTTTGATTGCTTTTTCTTTTGATACTTAAAACCAGATGGTAATTCAACAAGACAGAAAATAGGTGAAACTTTTTTTAAATTCTATTTTTATGTTTTGTCATATAACATGAAATATACGAAAATTATATTAAAGATAGATTTAAATGGGACTTGAAAAATATTTGAGATTATATCAGGTGCCATGATTTCTTTACATAGTACATATATATTATATATGTAGGTAAGATATGATTTAATTTTTTCGTTTGCATTAACCGCTGCGTTTTAGTAAGATAAAATAAAATACCTTGGAGGAGAACTATACAACTATAAAGCAAAATTAAGAATTCTTAAAAATAATCTACTACAATTTAATTTTGACAGTTCGAAGAAATTTCGAAATTTTCGAATATCAAAGTACTGTAGAACATAAGAATTTCATTTTCAGTGAAATTGGAAGTCAATATCAATTCGATTTCGTTCGAAATGCAAAACATGGGTGTACATCAGTTTTCACTTGTAGACAAATATCCAACAAAATGTTCAAAATATATTTGACAATAGTAGGAACATTAGTCTGTATATATGTAAGTACGTATTGTGGAAAGGTTTTTGGAATAATATGACGTGCAGAGGACGCAGAAAGTATACATTTTTTATTTCACATAAGTAAATTTTTTACTGGTTTTATTTTTCACTTACTCGTTAGGACAAAAATACAAAGAATTTCACAAGATATTTATGGGAGATAACCAATTTTTTTAAATTCAAAATACCTAACCAAATTTAAATCTTATATAACCTTGAAAAACCTTCGATGTTTTAAAATTTCTAAAATGCCAAAAAAGCATTTAACATTGAAATTTTATCTCATGAAAATTATAAAATAAATTCAATTAAGTAGGTATAATGCAGTACTTTCATTTGTAATAGGTATCATGTTATGCTCTTTAGAGAACGTTATTTTCCTGAGAACATTTTCATATAGCTTATTGAGTTACATGAATGAAAAAAAAAATAATACAAATTTTCTTTTTAAAATCTTCCTAAAGCATGAATATAAACTGCATAATAATGATCTTTCTCATTTCTTAAAAAGGAATTTTACTTGAAATTTTTTTTGTTTCAACTTTCTATCGATTATTATCAAAAGATATGCATGGCACACAAAAAAAAATAAAACTCCTTCAGGTAAATTATAAAATAGTCATACTCGTTTATTTCCTCTCAACTCATCTATCTCAACTCAACTCATTCAAGCAAAAAGGACCAAAACTTTTTTTCATAACTTACCTACATTTATAATATTTTTTTCACTCTTTTCCATTTTTCTTTTTCTATTTGCTCTCAACAGTCCTTCCTATGGTTGTAAATAATGAAATTCGCCAAGAAATGTACAAAGGTACCGACCCGAACGTGGAAACGCAGTTTAACAAATTGTACGTGTATCCTATGGATAATGTAAGCATCCTGTTCGCAGATATTAAGGTTCGTACCTACTTACTTCACATCACATAGTCAGCACTAAAGTCATCAGTGTCACGTTTATTTTCGCCCAAAACCATAATATTAGCAATTTAAATTGTGTAAATGTTTTCATTTTAAATAGTCCTTTGAATTTTTGTCTTCAACTGTTTTTATTTTTTCCTCTTCGTTTTGCTTGAACGGTTTATCGCCGCCGCCATACTGACTTTGGTATTTTAATGGTTATTATTTTTTTGTTTTCTTCTTTTATTGCAATAACACAGGGGTTTACGGAGTTGGCAAGCAAAACTTCGGCACAACAGCTGGTGAAAATACTGAATGACTTGTTTGCACGTTTCGATAGAATTGCTGAGGTTTGTTTCTCGTTCGAAGTGTTTCTCGTTTAACTATATACATATACTTCGAGATGATTTGTTAAGTTTTGCAATAAATTATGTGTTTTTTTTTTTGCAGGATAATCACTGTCTGAGAATAAAGTTATTGGGTGACTGTTACTACTGTGTGTCAATGTTCGAGAGTGATAATTGGAAGACGAGGCCAGATCATGCGGTTTGCAGTGTTGAAACTGGCCTGCACATGATTAAAGCTATCAAGGATGTGAGACTGCACACCCATGTAAGTTAAATTAAATTAATAATCTTGTACACATAAATGGTTTTCCTCTTTTTGTCATCAAATGTGTGTATAAAGAAAAACATCTTCTTATTGTACCTACCTTAACTACGTTTTTTTTTGCGGTTATATTGTGAGATGTCGCGTGAATTGAAAGCACTGTCGTCTGGCAGTCGAGAAGATGACAGTTCTATTCTCAACATTACAAACGTCAGGCATTTTATTATTGTCTCACTGTTACTTTATTTGCTTTTTTCTGCAGGAGATATGTATTTTATGGGGAATTATTATATCTATATATGTATAAGGTATGGATGATTTTCACATTCGATATAAAAAAAATCTGCTGAAAATCTTCTTGTAGACGTGTAACAAAGGCTTTTTTGGCATTTATTTGGTCATACAGTTTTTTTTTTCCTAAGTAGGTGTTGTTATATTAGGAATCTGAGCCAGACAGAATTGAATTGATTTTTTTTTTGGTTTATTTTGATTGAAATTAGAGATAACAATTGAATAAAATCATTATTTTTGGTTTTTAAATTAAATATTTGTGACGGTTATAGTGAATAATGTCTTAGACTCGTTATTGCTGACACCACCAGACTCAAATATTTTTTTCCATACCTACTTAAATTGCTTGTGTGATTCTTTTACTTCTCAGTAAACTTCCACATGGGAGCTTATATCTATGTATTTCGAACTTAAATATTAAATTTTCGCTTCAGCAAATGGCCTTAATGGCTTAGGTATAGAAAAATAAGTTTTACCATATGAAATTCGACACACTTTAACGGCGCACACAAAAGTACTAAAACCAATAACCTGGCCAAAACTATTTTTTGTTCTTCAAGTCAATATTTTAGACGATTTAGTATTATGTTAAAGCATTTTAAGTATGATCTTAGGTTAAAAAAAAGGAACTTAAACGAGGTAGCATCGTACTTTATCTTTTTACATTTTATATTAAAGTTAAAATCAGAAAATGCCTATATTTTACCTTTTTAGTCTCAAACTTACTGCAAATGTCACTTTGACAATTATTAATTCAGGAATTTAGTAACCTACTAATTTGCTATTTTGTTTTAACTAAACTAAAAGTTCCAATAATCCTTGCTACTGTTTTTAACTAAAAGTTGCGATATCTGTCATTAATTGAATGTAAAGTTATGTAAACAAATTATTATATTTGCCATTCTCAGGCGGACAACCTTAAGGTCATGTCCTTATTTATTCAAGTTTAGTTATATAACATAACCGATGAATAAACTATCTAAATCTATTAAGTGACGCGAGAGGTTTTTTTAAATCGTAACAAAAATTGTTTGTTAATTTGTGTAATATTCCCCTTTTACTTCCTTCTTAAAATTTCAATACAATTAGTTTTGTCTTAAAAATGATGTATGGCGTATGAGTGCTTTTTCAAATAAAGGTAAAAAAAAAACAATTCTCCCAAAAAAATTGGAGTTTCTGGAGTTTCTTTTTGTTTTGAACATAAAAACATTTACTAATAATGTCTAAATTATGTCTAAATTAAATTAAAATGGATTGTAATTATAATCGCTCCAAATGCGGAAGTTCTTTTTTTTACATAGCCATTTAACAAAAAGTGTGCTTCATTATGAGCGCCATAAAATATACCTAATGCCCGCTGGCTATCTTTAATTTAACCATGTTTTTCAAAATAAATTTAAACATTTTGCAAATGTTGCACCGGTAGCCCAAGTCTATTGATGATGAAAGGACCAAGAAACTTAGCTCAAAATAACTGAAAACATGTCAAATTGGCTGTTACAGAAAATAATTATTTTTTCCATAATTTGGAATTATGTAAAATAAATTGAAAACAGGTTAAGACATTTTTTGAAATAATTATTTTATTAAAATATTTACTTTATTAATTTATAAAATTATTTGACAATACTTTGCCTAAAGTACTATTTTCACAGAAAAAGGAATCAAAAGTGAAACTTTAAAAAAAAACAAAAAACTGTATTTAAATTGGCAGATTATGTAAAAAAAAAATAAATCGAAGCTATTTTAGCGTTCACATGGTATTTCAAAATAGATTTTGATCACTACAGTGTATGTTTTATGCATCCTATATTTAAAGTGTTTTTTAGCAAGTATTAACAGTATTTTGTTTTTATTTTTTGGTGCATGGATACATCTTATCGTGTGTATAGTAAAAAAGTAAAAGGACCAAAATATTAATAAAATAAAATCAAATAAAATTTGACAAACGAATTTATTAATGTTAAAATCATAACTTGTAAGAATGTGTTTAAGCAATTATAAAAAATGAGTTCCATGGTTATTTACCATTTTCTGTAATTTATTTTGTTAAATAATATAAAATCTTTAAAATTCTACAAGTAAATTCGTGTGATCCAGTCTTTATTTATTGTAGAAATATATTTGGAACGAAAACAATTGGTCCAAAATCATAATATAAAATATCAGTTTTTGTTTCTTACGTGTTTACGGAAGTATTTCCAGGGTCAATATATGTACGTATATTGCTTTGAAGTATTTACCTTTCAATTATTTTAAATATTATAAAAACGGATTATTTATTTTTTTAATCCAAAAAGATTTATTAATAAAAAAGGTGTTTGTCATGGCATAACCAATTAAAAATTTTAATCGTTTGTCAATTTATTGCGCCAATTTATTTGTTTGTGCGAACAAAAAAAAACGGGCAATTTAATTCGAACGGCATATTTGTCTGCCCTTAAAAAGCTCCATACTCTGCACTTGTATCCAGAGGACATTATATATAGGTACTAGGAACCAGAAACATTATACCATCAGTATATGAGTAAAGTATATCAGCCTCAACCTTCGGTCGTCAACAATAACAATTTATAGAGAGTTTCAGAAAATAAATCTCATTCAACTTATAAATTGCATATTCTCCCATTTCCGTCATATGAAAAAGGTCCTTTACCACATCATCGTCTCTTCGTCCTTCTCCATATAGTATAGTATAGTATAGTATATAAGTTAACAACAACTTTTCTATACAAAAACGAATGTTTGTATATGTATCTCATATTTATCATTGCAGGTCGATTTGGATATGCGAATCGGCATACATAGTGGTTCGGTGATGTGTGGTGTCCTAGGCAATAAAAAATGGCATTTTGATGTATGGTCAAATGATGTTATCATTGCCAATCATATGGAATCCGGTGGTATACCTGGGTAAGTTAAGCACAACATTGTGTTAAGTCTACACCACACAGACCATTGGACACCATTTCAACTTCTGATCTTTCTCGTCATTTTTTTTTAATATACTCTGAAAACTGTAGTCGAGTGCATATATCAGAAGCCACATTAAAATGCTTGAATGATACATACGATGTGGAACCCGGTGATGGTGGAAGCAGAGATAACCATTTAAAGCAACTGAACGTCAACACATATCTAATAAAAAGGACTGAACCATTGAGGTAATAATTGATGTCCCTACTTTTACGAAGAAAAAATGAAATTTAATTTAAAAAAACCTCTTAAAACATCAATATTGTGGGATATAGAACCCCATTTATTGCATCTCAGTAAAAAAAAAAGTACAATGGTGTAGAGATTGTCTGGCGAAAACCTTAAGTTTTTCACCTTTAGACTTCAAGTTCTTTAATAAAATATTTGTATTTTCTTTAATGTACATTTCAATTTCTTCTGATCTGTTTTTTTTTTAAAGACCACGTCGTCGTTTCGGCAATCGACATTCTTGTAACATCATAAAACCAACTCCTTCAGTTGAACAACCTTTAGCAAACAATAATTCACTAGAAGTCGACGTAATCGAAGCGAATGGTGATACTCGCATTGTAGTTGCAAATGGCAAGACTCCAGCTACTACAATAGCCAACAATATACAAACCATCGAAAATGTCAACGCTGTAAAACAAGTTGATAATGATAAATTGGATCCCAAGAATGTTATAACAGAAGATGAACCAACCACAGAGTGGACACCGGAAATCCCCTTCAAAAATGTAAGTTCGTTTCCTTGAATAAAGCTAACAGCAACATAATGATATCCCCCCTATAAAGTTATATCCAAAACCCTACCCACATCCAAAATGTTTTTTTTTTGTTTTTGTTCTTGTCATCCCTTTGCTGTGTTGCGTCGTGAGTCGTCGGTTGTTGTAAAACTCTCGGCTTTGTCTGTCAATTTGTTTGGGATTAGTTTTGTGGCTGGGAAACAATAAAAAAAATTCCTCAAACTTTTGGTTTGGCCTCAAATGATCCTTTTGTTTGTGGTGGAAAACTGGAATCATATAAACAGTATAAAAAAAAAAAACTTTAAACGGATAAACAAAAAAGAAGTAAGAGAAGAAGAGCCGAGTTGTTTTTCTGTTTTTCTTCCTTCCACACCCATGATACTATATTATAGCTTTAACTCCACTTGTGGATATGTCTGGGTTTGAGAAGGACGAAGGACCCAACACTGGACAGTTTTATATGACCGCCACCACTTTACTTCTTTTTCTTATTGGCATCGTCTGTTTTGTATACATGTGTATATATTTTCATAGCTTCCATTCTTTTAATTTGATTATTTCCAGCTAAACGAACCAGAAGAAGCACTTAATCGTACCGATTCCATTTTGTGTGATGTAAAACAGGATAATAGTGCGTCCTTAACTGCAGCTGAAGAGGTAACGTTAAATTTCATTTAATTTACATTTACTCGTACATACATAAGCTGATTTAAATTTTATTTTGACGTCGAATACTTAAGTAGGTGTGCTTACGTAAATACGTATACCTACGTATAACTACGTTGGTAAATCCGGAAGTGTATATTGCCATGACTTATATTGCCAAGTTGACTTTACGATGTCTGGTTAGTCTTTTAATTTTTTTTTATTGTTTAAAGACTTGAGAAATTCATTCATTATATGGCATGGTTTTATTTAAGTTGCTTTAGGGATTATTTGGAAAACGATTTAAAGCTTATTTTTTTAAGTATACATAGTTTGATAGTAATTACAATTAAGCTTGGTTGAACAAGAATTTAAATTATTTAGTTAACCGGAAGGATGTTTATTTATGAGTCAATTATATCTATTGTACAATACTCATCGTTTAGGTTATTGATTTTTAATGTTACAGTGATAAATATCAACACTGAGAAAAAAACCCAAAAATATAAATGTCTTCAAGAAAGTCGTAGGTATATGAAAACCATAAAGAACATTTTATGAAAACCTTGATGACTAGTCTATATGATGCTGCTGACATCTATTTTTTTAAAGAAGATTGCTTATTGAATTTACTTGCCAGTCTCGTGAGACGAAAACAAAAAAATATGGCTAGGTTTCAATTTTATTTTATTAGACTTACTTTTACTTTTACTTTTACTTTTTCTTGTTTTTTTTTTGTTCTTCAGTAAAGGTCGCAGCTGTTTTCTTTTTATTCTGAAATATATACAACTTTATTTTATTTGAAACAAAGTTCTCTTTAACTTATCTACTTAGATCAAACTGGGATTCTTCTACTCACACTTATTATTACCCAATATGTAACTACTAGGTCAATTCCCAATACACATATAGGACGATATTGAAAATTATTAAGTTTTTTTTATTATTTTTTCATACATTTTTTGACTTCATAAGTTTGGGGTTCTTGAAAATATAATGCATTTAAGAAATAGTATCATTTAATGTGATATTCTAGGCATGTTATTTGATGTTTCTGTTATAGAAACTCTTCAAAAGTTTAATACATAAGTTTTTCTTTAATTAAAACAATCAGATTTCCCTATAGAAATATTTTCCCGGATCTCGTCAATAATTCGGCAGTACACGTCAGTTGTTTTTGGCGAATTTATTAAATTTCATTAACCAAGATGATTGTCCAGCTAGCCATTGTCTAAATATTCGGAATAAACCTTTTGCGTTTCTTTATTCACCAAAATATTCCGGAAACAAAATATATTCTTTTGTTTTTTTATTCTTTCTGAAATATTTAGAATAGATTCTTTTTAATCCATTTGAAGAGTGGAATAAATGGAACACTGATCGCGTTCAGTGCAATTAATACGTATACCTATTCTCTTTTCTGACAGATTCATAATGGTGTTAATTCTTTAAAAGTAGCAAAATAAATAATAAAGACTTTTTGGTAAATTAAATTTTCAACAAGTTTCCCAAATTTAAGTTTTTTTCTCTGGTTTTGACATAGAATTGTAAAAATCTGTGCAAATTCACATGAAATTTCTTGTTACCAAACAGACCAAATAATCAATTGTTTTGACACGTCAAGGAACAACACTGTTTCCAGAATGAACATTTTTGCCATCATGGTCCAAATTTGGGGTACTTTTTAAAAAAAGCTAAGGACAGCAAAATAAAGCTTTCCATCAAAATGCAGTTATGTCTGCAAATTACACTAAATAAACTGAGTAAACGTCGAATGTCATTTTTTCGAACATAATCGAAGCGTTCAGAAAAATGAGATCTCAGAGATTTTTCTCACTCAAAAATTGATTTGAAGATTTTTTTTCTCAGCATTTTGATAGCAAATCTTAGGAATTTTCGGTTCATATAAATGAGATTGCTTAGATTTCCGAGATCTCATTTTCCTAAACATGCCTAAAATTAATGGTCTTGATAACTTATCCCTTTCGGTGGACTGTTCAAAGATATTAACTAAAATATAAAAATAGATGTTTTAAAACATTCCCCCTTCAAACTTGCGTTCATGTGCGAGAGGTTAATTTACACAAATATACCGTCGATATCCGTAAATGTACATATCCCATTGCATGAACACTTTATACAAAGTATTTTATTTCAAAATAAAGTTCAAATATCTTTTTGGTTATTCAAATGATATTATTAAACTCTCAAGTGCACTTGACTTGTCGTTTTCTTAAAGTAAAATGTGTTTGGTTCTTTTAATCTGTTCAAAATCTCTCCCTTTTTTTGACCTTCTTACCACGCGTAACCTTTGTGTTTTAATACAAATTCGAAGTCAATATGCAATACATTTTTCCTTCCTCCAATTATTAAGTATTATTAGTTAATCGATACAAATACTTCAAAATACCTACCATGTACACTGAACTGACCCTCCTTTTGTGAACTTAATGACTGATGCTAATGAGTTTTGTTTTGTTTTCTTTTTTCAGTTGTAATTTAATATAAGACAAGTAAAAAAAAATAAATTCCTTTGTACACTTCCGTAATTTGTTTGTTAATGATTATTATCATTTATCACCATAAATATTTTCATTAAATGTAAATTAATATAACATTCTTTTCCTTAAGATTGACGATTTTATAGACCAAAATATTCAAATCAACTCGAATAAGGAAATTCGTCGAGAATATCTAAACGGATGGACATTAAAATTTAAGGAAAAAACTCAAGAAGCAAAGTTTTGTCAATTACGCGAAGATATGTTCAGGTAAAAATAATAATATTTGTGTAAAAACAAAACACATACAAATATACTACTATACAAACCAAACACTATTTCCCAGTTAATTAAAAGTAAACATTCTCATCTTTGTTGTTATATATTTGCAACTTTATGCAACGGTAAACAGGTCCAATATGCTGTGTGTTTTTGTGATATGGATATTCATTGTTCTCTGTCAAACAATTGTGCTACCAAAATGCACAAAGTTAATTATTTGCTTGGCAGTTGGAACTATTGTCCTGACTGCTGGTTGTATCCTTGTAATGGCTGAAGAATTTTCAGGTGAGTTTTAGAATAATTTCCAACAGAAAAAAAAAAAAAAAAAAACAAAAACCATAATGACAGACTTTATATGCATAGGTTATAACGAGTTTATAAATAAAAATTGTTTGCGTTTTGCGTGTGTGCCCCGATATGTCTGTGTTGTTTTATAGTTGACATTTGGAATTTGAGTAAAAGGTCATTTCCGGTTTCGAAATATTTAAATTGAAATTGTGTTTTGCGCGTATATTTACTAAGATTATTGGCGTTTTTTATTGGAATGTTTTTTTTTTTAAACAAGAAGAAAATACGCTCCCGATTTTACATAAAGCCAAAACCATAAAGATAAGCGTTACTGTAATACAACGCAATATCATATCGTAGCTGAACGTAACGCAACAACATTACATATCGTAAATGGACGGTAACGATTTAAAAATATGTTAGACTAGCAGACCCGGGCTCGCGTTGCTTCGAAAAATACCCTTAATTTATGTAGGTATATTATATTAATAAAAAAAAGTTTATATGCCTACGTTTTGAGGAAAAAAAAAGCAAATAGAAAAAGGAGGAAGAGAAAATGCAAAAATACCGGAATGATAATGAAGTGGAACAAAGAAACGATCGCTTGATTGCGCATAAAATCAATTTCTAAATTAAAAAATACACTAAGTTGTAATTTTAAAATTAGTTAAAGTATGTAAATATTTCTCAGCTTGTAGGTGTTATTAAAAAAAGATTTAGGCCTTATAATTTGCGTTTAAATATTGACTTATTGACGGGTTCATTTTATTCCATTCATTTGCTGTTCTTTTTCTGTGATAAATTAATGCACTCTCTTCTTTGTTTTTGCCTTTTTGTAAAACACAAACAGTAGCTGAGATGTATAAAAAGTACTAGCAGTTCATCTAGTTTGACAGATTTGTGGTTTTTCATTGCGTTGCGTTACATTACGATTGTTTAATTAAGCATCAATAGAAAATTGATTAAGGATAAGAATATAAAGTAGCTTACATTAAATATACATATTTAAGCAAACTTAACGAATTGACTTTATAAAGATAATTTAAGAAATCTAATAAAAACCAGCTGATAATTAAGCTTTTAGTATTTAAAGTGGTCCAGATCTACATATTATATTATTTAATAAATCATTTCAGGATTTCCTAAAATTTTAAAGCGCAACTCAGAGAAACTTGTCCACCAGCGACAACGACGAACGATTTTCATATGCTTGGTTATTATTCTTATGTCCGTATTGAGTTCTGTTGGTCTAGTACTTTGTCCAACATCGTCATTTGTTCAAAGCGAAGATCTGCAAAAACCAAACAGTAGCAGCAGCAGTAGCAGCAATAGTAACAACAGTGGCATTAATTTGAATATCCAAATCTCACTTATTCATCAAAACATCACCATTAATGATCATCAACAGCCGATAAGGAATTTAGCTTTAGTTGATACCATAAACAAAGAGAATTATACAACAGACTCTACAAGTCGCAAGCTTCTTGCTGCCTCAATGCCAAATACTGTTGTGCAACATACCATTGTTAATACAACCATCAATCTTACAAAATCAATTCCATCACCGAATCTCGTCGAAAATTTCGAATCCTCAAAACGTGCTCTCGTCCTTCAAACAACACCTTTCCCCGTTACGTTGAGTGAAATAAGCAAACCCTCTGTCGAGTCAATTCTGGTCGAATTTCCTGATTGTACACATCCCGAGTATATTGTGTTCACCTGGATTCTCTGTCTGATCGCCTTGGCTACTGCTCTTAAGCTCTATTACCTGGTAAAGACCATGATGGCAATTATTATGGTTGCGGGCTACACGTTACTTATTATGGCGGTCTTTCCCAATATTTTTTCTACCGTTAACGAAGTAATGGAGCAATCGACGGTAAGGATGCCCCTGTCCGGGCAAATGCTGATACTTCTGGCAGTCTTCCTTGTTATGGTCACATATCATGCACGTTTGGTTGAGGTAAAATGTCCAGCTAGCGCAGTTTTTTTGTTTTTCTTTTTATTTCTGACAGAAACGTCAAGCTCACGTCATGCCATTTTAGGTTACGTCTCGACTGGATTTCATTTGGAAGGAGCAGGCGGAAAAGGAACTCACGAATATGAAATCGAATCGGTTCCTCAATGACACGTTAATAAAGGTTGGTTACTTTTTTCTACAACAGAATTATTGGCTGACATTTGAGATATTACTGACGGTTGGTATATGTGGTGACGCATATTTTATGTTTTTTTTTTGTTCTTTTTTTTAGAATATCCTGCCAGATCACGTGGCTGCTTATTACTTGTCTGATGAACGAACTGACGAACTCTACTCGAATATGCATAATTTGTGTGGCGTAATGTTTGCGTCAATTCCAAATTTCCAGGAGTTTTATTCGGAGGACATTGATAATGGCAAAGCGTGCATACGTATATTGAATGAGATTATATGTAAGTACCTACATACGATATGTGAGCTTCCTGGGATATAGGCGTCACTGAATTTATGATTGAATATACATTCGAAGTTCTTCATGTGACATGGTCTGACCGGATGTAAAGATATGAATGTAGATATTTTTGATGTTCCATTCAATTAAGAAAATGTGTCAGGGGATTTTCCGCTATATAGTATGATAGTATTGCTTTGATTTGATTGATGTGTTTCCCTACACTTTGTCAACCTCGTGTAAAAGAATTCACAAACTTTTTTGATTGGAATATTTTTTCTCATGAATAACTTATTGGTAAGTGAGAAAAATGTATTGCCAGGAAAAAGGATACCTACAGTTACAACCTGTTTTTGCAAACTCTGGTTTTGAAAGAAAAAGAGTTTTCAATTCACTGCACTTCATTGTATTATAGAGAGTGCAAAAAATCAGAAATGTTCGTTCTTCGTATAATTTAAAGAAACAGTGAACTTTAACTCAATTCTCAACAATCTCTGAAATATGAAGAGGATTCCTTAGCTAAATTTGCATGTTTTGTAGTGCACGTTTTAATTGTAGCCGAATTTAATGAATAAAAGATATTAAGTTTGACATCTCTTTTCATTGTCAAAGCTTTTATATTTCACAGAAATTGGGCGGGTCGGGTTCAATAGCTTTCAACTTTTTTCAAACCTTATCGTCTAAATTTTGGTTGAAATTATGTCATTTTGAATGTTCATGGGAAATAAACAAATGATGATTTTGAATCGAATTGGGAAATTTTTAAAGAATTACCTCATTATTCCCCTGATTAAAACACATATTTGATGATTCTTTATTTATTCAAATATTGAGTGGAATACGCCAACTGTATCTTGTACCCCACAAGTAACATATATATCAAACAAACTACAGTATGTTTATATTTGTATGTATTTTTTTTATTCACAGGTGATTTTGATGCCCTTCTCGAAGAACCACAATTTGCTTCAATCGAGAAAATAAAAACAGTTGGTGCAACTTATATGGCAGCTTCTGGGCTCAATTCAAATCATCTTCTTGAACGAGGTAAAACATCTGAAGATAGTGTCTGTGATCTTGTAGAATTTGCCATGGCAATGAAACAAAAACTCGAAGAAATCAACAAAGAGGCTTTTAACAATTTTCAATTAAGAGTTGGTATGTGATGAATTGTGTATATTTTGAATAGAATTCAAATCCTATATTGAACGAAAAAGTCTTAACGGTTTAACAAATTTTTAGGAATCTCAAGTGGTCCACTGGTAAGTGGAGTAATTGGTGCTCGAAAGCCTGTTTACGATATATGGGGTAACACGGTAAATGTTGCTTCCCGTATGGACTCGACAGGGATTAATTGGAAGATTCAAGTTCCTTCAACGACTGCAGACCTTATTAAAACTAAGGGCTACACTTGTGTGGTAAGTTTGTTTTTCTGACCAACCTTAGAATAGCAATAATAAATAAAAATACAACTTTGGAGGAAAATGAAGTTTTCAAATAAACTTCATATTTTGTGGGATATCTTAGGGGAATGCACCAATTGAATCAAATTAAATATTTGTTTTTCATTTTTGACGTTTATTAAAATTTTAAGTGACTAAGGATATGCCAATTTATAACATTATAGGCATTTTGTTTGTGCGGTCCCTTTCAGTAGGTATACTTCAGGGACCCAGAATTTTCTTTCAATCTGTGCGAAGCGCTTTGATAATCGCATAATTTCAATAACTGATAAACTGTTATAAATGTCTCTATTCTCGTCGTAAATTTGTTTCCTTTAGTGGAACCCCTTATGTATGAAACTTTGTTATTTTTTTTAAATACTTACATATATTATCATATATCATTTTTCTTGACAGCTTCGTGGAGAGATCAATGTCAAGGGCAAGGGAATCATGACAACTTATTTTGTACATCCGAAGGGTGTACCTACTAGTCAATTATCATCACCTGTACGACTGCCACCTGGTGTGCCTCAAATGGCTCAACCACCATCCTTGCAAAGGCAAACATCATATCATGGAACATTTAGTGCTATAGTATATGAGATGTTGCAAGCTTCCAAAAGGAATACCATTGCCGGAACACGTAATTTTCTACATTGATTTCAATGCAGGAATTTTCTTAGACATGGTTTATATTCCTGTAGCGACGGGTACTCCATCACCACAAATACGAAGAGGACGCAGAGGAAGTACATTTAGTTCAGTGAGACTTTCACAAAAAACACCAGCAAATCCTGTTCGAAGGAATACAACAAGAGTAAGAGCAAGGAGTTATCATCAGAAGAAGGTATTTTTTTAAAATTTTGTTACACTATAGAAGATTTGTAATTCTTTAATGTTGATTTTTTTTTTTTTGCAAAGAGTACATCAAACAATTCGATTGTTAATCAAAGTGGCAGCACTTTTATACCAACATTTAGAAAAATCGAACAAGTCCAGTTCGATGATGTTCAAAATTCGTCGTTATAGACCATAATTTAAACTTCTCTTCCGGTCTCTCTATTTTATCTCTGAACTAACAAACACACATACAATTACTTGTAAATATAAAAGTTTAACATAAGTACCTTAATTGTATTTATTTATATATATTTAATTTAGTTCATAAATTTTTTATTAAATAAAGTAAAATTGAAAACATAAATGTAAGTTGTCTAAAAGAAGAACAAAAAATATGCTTAATTATTTTTTAAGTCCATTATATTATAAGTTATAACAAAAAAAATAATTTAAATATACACTTTATATAATTTACATAATTAATTTATATAGGTATTTGTTTATTTTTATAAAAATATGTTAAATTTAAATTTAAAAAAAAATATTGATATGTAGATAAAATACAAAAAAAAAAATATACGTACTGTGTGTATAAAATTTAAATTTATGTTCAAAAAAAACTATAAATTTCAAAGTAATTTGACAAATTTAATATCTAGTTAATACCGCTTCCAATGTATATATTTTTTGTATAATAAATAGTATTTGATGTCAAGAAAAAATTAAATTAATATTTGTTTTAATTCTTTTATTATTAACATTTATGCTGTGAAAATCCTGCATAAAGTTTTTGTATAAATCTGGAAACTGCATCAACAAAATTATAAATGCATGAAGGGATATTGGCTCTGATTCTTTTCCGAAAATACTGACAAGACAAATGAATCGTGACAAATAATTTCTATATCTTAACAAAATTTAAGGCAACATCAGGCAAGGGTCAACTTTTATTCTCCATCTGCTCTTACGACATTATTTCCTTTACCGAATACCGAAACAAGGCTACAATGATGGTATCAAGAACTCCGAAATTTTTGACCGCAAATTTACAACTCTATTAATTAAAAATACTTTAATTGCCAAATCTGTATACGAAAATCTACTACAATCAAAAAGAACTCTATATACTGCACCTAAAAAGTATTAATTAATCTGTACATATACGCTTCCTAAAAAAATACGTACTTTTACATCGAGGAAAATATCATGTGTGCGAGAAATATCGAGCAAGAAATATCATGCGAAAAAAATATCATGAGAAATAGAAAAATATCATACTCTTTTTCGAAAAGGAGCACATATGCTATGTTGAACATAAATTTTTAACAAAACACGGAATTTTTGCAAGTTTTTATGACTTTCAGGCCTCTTATTTTTTACTTCACTAAGTGGCGCCCGGGTAAAAATATTCACAGCTTCATAAGTATTTATGTGTATAAAATCCCCTGTTAAGAATTTGATCAGTGGAACATGTGTGTTTTAACTCTTTTTCTTGATATAGAAAATTTACCTGCTGTAAGTAGCAGAAAGTTGTGAATTGTCAACTTCCGCCCCCTAACCTAATGAGCAGTGTACTTGTGTAGCACATTTAAAATGTATGTACATTATTTGAGTTGATTGTTCTTCTTATTCTGTCGCAATATAAATCGGAAGTGGCCGCTACATAATTGTTTGCTTAGCATCTGTCCCACATCGCGACAATCTAAAGGAGCCACTTAAAGCCCCTGAAGCGCCAACACTCTCATTGTCTTCTTATTGACTCAAGATGGTATTCCATTTTCATTACAGGCCATTCGTCTGGTCGCTTTCAGGCAGGTGAGTCTTGAAGTGAGGTCTTATGCACATAATTATATATATGACACGTTATTATCGTGGATCTTTGGTAATGGTAATTAGTAATTACTGTGGAAGTCGACGGGATGAGCTATGCTCTCTGTTATTATTTTTATTCTTTTTCAAAACAAAAACTTCTGCTGCTGCTGCTTTTCAGATGACAGACTCTTTACCTATGAATTATTTCTTTGTTCATCACTACTATGGTGTGTGTAACATCTTTGAAATTATATTTACGTCTTAAAGTTGCATTTGCGTTTGTAATTTTTTATTATAAACAAAAGAACTCCATTTTTAAATTCGCATGGTGTAAGTATAAAAGTTTTTGTTTTAAGTCTTCTTGATGACCTAGTTCACAGAGGAATGCAAAGCCAAAGTCTCGTTAATTAATATAATTTTGTAAATAAGAAAAAAAAAATTGTAACCAAATTGAAGAGTGAAATTTGTTTGTTTTTTTCTTTTTTTTTACAATACTTACGTTCTTTTAAATATTAAAGGTGATAACATGTAATTTGTTTAATTGTCAAGTCATGCGAATGAGAATAAGAGTGAAAGTTCATTGTCGGCAAGGGAAACAAGTGAATTTTCAAAAGATAGAGTGTATTTTTAAAGGTATTGATAGTGTCTGAACAATGTTAGTAATATAGTATGAAGCTCATGATCTTCGTCAAAGTTATACCTATACGTAGATATATATGTATATACCTTTCCTTATCTTCATTTATTTTACAAGCCATTTTTTAGTTTTATTTTGATTAGTTATAATTATAAATAAATAATTAAATATTAATATTGGGCGTGTTTTTTTGCAAGCCCGGAGGGAATTGCACGAAAAAAAACGACCACAGGGATTAGTGACAGCATCACAGAAACAAAATGAAGTTTTCATACAAACTATCGATAAAAAGTATGTAAAACACGCCGGTAACACAGTTTTTCAGTGTGCTTAAGTTAAGCCCGGAGAATTCTCTGGGTTTAGCTTAGCCCGTAGGGGATTAGTTGTTGTTGTAATTAACATCGTGATTTTTTAGCACCGACGTCGTTTTTTTCGTCCAATTCCCTTTCAGCATTCAATTAAAATATACATTCTGGCAGTGCTTTTTTAACAGCTCTTATATTTCTGTTTCAAAATGTTCCAACTCTGTTACCATTTCCTCTTGCAAAAGCATCTGTCATTTTCATAAATACCCAGCTATCTCTTTTTAACAACACAATCTAAGCCCGTTACCAAGGTACATCCATACTGCTCTATTTGCACAACTGACACACATGCACCCATACTCAACTCAACACAAAAACAAAAACCAAATTCCCCGTTTCCTCTGTACATGGGTTACGCATATAATTTTTCATTGTTGTTGTTGCGTGTATTCATTGAATATTTATTTCATTCATTCAACCAACCTACCTCATGCTCTAGCAGAAGTATATTCCAGCCCGCTGCCGCGCAACCCCGTCTTTATCTACTTCTTGTCTACCAAAACACCATTGTACTTGTACACACATATAACACAGCAAAGCAACGGAAAGAAAAAAAAATTGCTCTGCTCGTATCCAACCATAATCAACCCAGCCAGACTGTCAGCCAGCCGTCGTCGTCGTTCGTTTCGTATTCGTTTTTGTAGTATATCGCAAAACTTCTTCCGTTTCTGACGATCTAATGTTAAGCGCTGTGGAATTCTGCAAATTTTCATGATCGTGCGTAAATTAAAAAAAAATTAAAAATGAAAAACTCCAATGAATATACATATGTACATATGTAAATAAATTAAATTTACAAATATTTAAATTAAAGAAAAAGGACCGGAAGTCACTTTGTATCTATTCTCCCTATGAATTGAAGTGCTAAATATCGAAATAACAGTGAAAAAATCCTACCCCAATGAAAATGTTTTCGAAACCACGGAAACAAGTGAAAATTATTAAAATGCAAAATTTTGTTAAATGAAAAAAGTTGACAGAAAAAAAAGAAACAGGAAAAATAATACAGGTATTCCGCGTTCCGCCGAAGGATTTTTTTGTCTCCTTCCGCTCGAGTCTTTTTTTTCGTTTGGTAAAAGTGTGCGTGTGTAGTGTAACCCCAACAATTTTTTTTCTTTGGATTAATTTTCTTGCATTATTTGAAAATATTGGAAAAAAAATAAAATCCACCTTAAGCTATATAGCTCTATCTTTGTCTCTCTCATTTGCTCGCGCAAAGCCTTGGAATTCAATTAAACAAAAGGTTTTCTCTGTCTTATCTATCAAAATGCATTTGAAAAAGAAACGCCATATATCAGATGAAAGAGACGACCACAATAGTTATGGATTCAACATGGCCGACGATACACGCAAAGTACGAATTGAGGAGCAATTAAGAGTGAAAATTGGTATGTAAATTAGTGGAAAAGTGTTAAATTTCCAATAAAATCAATAGTTCTTAATGAGATCTTCAATTTAACATCATAATTGTGTTAATCTGTAAAGGATTTATATAGAAATTCTCATGTGGAAGGTGTCTTGTGTTGGTTTACCCTCTTGAAGGAAGTGAACCCTTGTGTCTCTTGAACTTTCTCAAACAGAATATATTCAACGGAAAAATCTAAACAGGTGTCAATTAAATGTAATTTCCCATCCAAAATAAAAGGAATTCGGTATCAAGTGTTTGTGAATTATCCCTTAATCAATCGAATTCCTGTGCAAGGACCTACAGAATAACTCCCTCTTCAGATAAATGCATTTTATTGGATTTGGCGTTTATAACCTAAGAAAAAAAAAACAAGAAAAAAAGTTGAATAGAACATCGCTTCGACAAAGTACCTATATTCTTGTTCGGTCGTCGTCTTGTTTCTTGTATTTTTTTATTTATTTTTTTTTTATGTGAAGAGATGAATTGGAGGAAACAGGAATTTTCTGTGCGCCTGTGTGTGCGCGCGGTGCGCTAGAGCTAGAGCAAAAGAAGAAAAATTCCAATACAGACAGTTTTGTTTTTGTATAATTATGAATGAATTTTTTGGCAGTGGTTGTTGGCTGGTTGTCAAAGTGTGAGTGTTCTTTTATGAATGGTGTTGATCGCCGCCCCCGCTTTTTGCTGTTGTTGTGCTATTGAACATCAGAGGAAGACGAACAAACAAGCAATAAAAAAAAACTTAAAACTTTTATGGCGCTCCAAATTGTCAGTATTTTGTATATTTACAAATATTTTGTATCGATACCCCAACAACAACTCTTAGGTATGTGCTAAGGAGAAATACAAATCACCTTTGGCCATGTGCCGACTCTCGACTGCCATCTGAGATATCAGTCTAGTTTGTGTGTATGATAGGGGTTCGGTTTGCAGAATATGCGAATGAAAATATATAGTAAACTGATGAGAACAACCAACCTCATTCATTAAAAGTAAAAGAGAAGTAAAAAATAGTAGTTCACTCGTATTTTACAGTTAACTTCTCCCCTTTCCGCCTGACAACTACATATAATAAGTTTGCTCTTTGTTGGTATATAACTTGCTCCAATTTCATTGATTTGGGGATACTTTTTTGGTTGTTTCTGAATGGTGTGTACCTCTACCTCCTTATATAACGTTAAGCTTCGGGTGATTCATGAAGCGGGTCAATATTTCACTCACTTCTGGTGTTTCCTTCGCTTTTGAATGGACATTTATTCGGAGGTTGTGGTTTTGTTGTTATATACATAGGTAGTTTTGTAAATTTAATTGTTAAAGGAAAATTTCAGTATGATCTCATAAATTAATTACCTACAAATTTGTGCTGAGAAATAGATTAACCAACAATGTCACAGTGAAATTGAAGTTCATCAAATTCCACATTACATTATGTACATAGGCATAAGTTAACTCAGATTTCTTAAAGATCACAGCACAATATTTTAAAACATAATTTTATTCAACATACCACAAAAAACGCTAACCAATTGTATAAAAATAAGAATAAAGTTTTACGAAAGCAGGCTTTCTCTGAGTGTAATTGGTTATAAGCTGAACAAAGTTGAGCCGGGAATGATAAGTTGCCCCTCTTTAAGGCCTTTCGTTTGCTTCTTTCAACGTCTGACCAAGAAATGAATATAATATAAAAGTCATACCTATTACATTATGTACACAATAAAATTTAAGAAATCCATACGTTATAGTATAACCATTCTAAGTTCTATTTTTAAGAGAATTCTTAAACAATTTCCTAATTCCCGAATTTTAAAAATTCATAAAAGATCATAGGTACCTACCAAATAAATTCAGCAATAACTTGACAATTTCAGTCAACTATTTTTACTTTAAAAAAGTTTCTCTTAGTAATGAATGAAATAACAATTAAATTATATTTTTTTTCTATAAAAGTCAGTCTTATATTTTTTCTTTTTAGTTACCTAGGTACCTATTTATAGAAAATCTTATTAATTTTAACCCAAGTTTTACCAAATGATGACAAAATGCCATAAACTACACAAAATATGAATCACCACTACTACAGAATATTGATATGAAAATTTGCAATAATATATAAATCTAGATTGAAAAATTTTAAAATAGGTGTCGATTTTATCATCTGGGTTCTTTATGCGAAGTTGATTTAATTGATTTGCCTTTTCCAGTTTTTCGTTAAATTATACAAAAAAAAAAAGATAGGAGTTTAGTCATTTCCAATGTGGGCTCGTCAATAATAAATGTAAATAATTACATATCTCAGGAGAGTGATTCATAAGTCTAGGGTTGATTGGCAAGAAAAGCCAACAATACTACCAGATATTTTGAATGAACATATGTATTTTCTCAATAATTGAAGATAATGATTTGTTACGATGAAGTAGCAAGTTAATTCATTGCAAATAGGTATAGGTATGTATTTTCTTAACTTGGAAAGTGCGATCACGATTATGGTAAATTAAAAATTAAAAAATGATACAATCTTAGCCAAGCTTTTTATTATTATTATTTGTTTGTGTCCAAGTCTTAGGCAAACAAAGTTTGTAATTTTAGATTTTGGAATTTAGGGTATCGAGGAGGAAGACTGTCGATGTTCTTCTCCTTATAATGCTGTAGGTATTGGCAACTGTTGGTAACTGATTCCTTATCAATGAATTTTTTATGAATTTAGTTAAGTCTGTTTTTGTAAGAATTCTAAAGTTGTTTACCGGTGCATCCTTGGTTGAGCTGGCTGCTTCTTCGTTACCGGGTATTAAAGTTTTACATGGAACCCATATACGTTTGGTTTCATTTGGGGTTTTGATAAGTTCGTTTCCTATTTTGCTTTTTAGGTGTACGTTGTTGTTTGGCTTGGCAATATTTTGAAACACAGATAAACTATCAGTACAGATTATGATTTTACCACCACGCTTTAAGGTTGTTTTAACAGCTTGAGCAATACCAAAATACTTCAGGTGTAAAAATTGACGTTAATTCTGGTAGAAAAACGTTAAATATTCATAAAATAATTTACTTTTTTGTCATTGTAAGAGCAGAATCTATTAGTTAAAGTAAAGATTTAAAGTTTATCTTAAAAAATTTGTCTTTTTACTTGGAACGTATGCTTTTGCAATACCTGAAATTGTAAACAAAACTAAGAATAAAGAGTATCTAGCTTCTATTTAATTTTCTGGCTGCATTCTTGGCAAATTTACTATCATATTCTACCAGCTTTATATATTAGATTCAAATTTTTTTCTCGTAAATATCAAAGAAAACTGGCAACCATTCTAAATCACAATACATGCGTAATTAAAAATCAAACTTAAGTAAGTCGCCACACTCTGCCAGGGCGGATGGATATTGTACTCCAGTTTCTAGCTCACCGGGGGCATAAAAAAAAAGAAAATAGCCCCACACAGCAGAACATGCTTGCTTATTTGTTCATCATGCAGCCAGCCATTTGCCTCGTTTTTGTTAATATTATTTCGTGTCTCTATTGGATAAACATTTCACGAGCAACACCTCTCGGACTGCTGTGCAATGTGTGCACCTCTCTATCGACGTGCGGCGGCCCCATTTTGAGTCCCAAAAATAGACTAACATCGCGTAAACATATAAGTGAAACACAAGTAGTAGCACAGCAGCAACCACAGATGTGAAAAGCTAGAAAAGTTGGAGAAAAACCTTACTGCGCCCGTTGCCTCCACTATACCATCACTTCCATAAAGATGAGCCCTGAACCAAAGGTCAACCAGTGGGGGCCTGATGATGACGGGTATCCCAGAAGAGAAGGGGAAGTAGTACCGCGTAAACGGGCAATTAGTTGCGCGCTTGAAATGTTCAAGTAATTGGAATTATTAGTAGCAACAACCACAAGAGGTTCGGTTAGGCTGCTCGGTTGACTTTACTTTTCGCCGCACTCTTAGTTAATAGTGCGTCAGTCATGAAGCGTTTGAAGGCTTTATAAAATGCGCGTCTAATTGGCCATTTTATATGAGCACTCATAATGGCTGTTGCTTCTCTTCTATCTTTATATGTATTTTTTTTTTTATATAATTATGTTGCAAAATAAAGTACCAAACAAACGATGATGTTAGAGAAAACTGGTTTGGTTTATGGTTACATATGACAAGAGGGAGTAGGTATACATATTTACATACATATATTATTTCTCAGAATTATGTTGTTTAGAAGAGATTATTTTGATGATGATGATGAATTTTTTTGTAATTTGCGTTATCTTACTTGGATTTAATGAAAGGCACAGTATCTCTAGTGAGTCTAATTAGTTTTTCAAACAAAATGCAAATGAGGTCTTAATTAACCAAGAAAAAAGATCTGCGTTCCTGTGTACATATGTACATATGTACGTTTTCTTAAAAACTCTAGCACACAGTAGATAGAATAAGAATTTTTGGGTCGAACCCGATCCAGATTTGTATTTTTTTACACAAATATATGTTTTTCTTTTCACTTAAGTGGGTCAGACCATTTATAATAATGATATTCGTTTGTAGTTTTTATGACCTGGCGCTCAATTGAAAGAGTGTTCTTCTTTAACAAACTAATCAGGCTTTTGACTTGTACAAATAAAGACACTTTATATTTTAAAACCAGCTAGAAGTCAATTTGAATGATATTCATTTCTGGACAATTGTAGTTCATTAAAACCAGTGCATTGTACAATTGCCTCTGGTTAATTACTTATAATCCTCAATAATTTCTTTTTACAGAGTAAACACCACCGAGGCGAAACAATTTTCCTTTGTTTCTGTCATGTTCGGGTGTTAATAAGGGGGAGTTCATTGGACAATTTATAGCACTGAGAAAGATTAAATGGTGATGGAGTCAAGTTCATGTTATCAGTAGCAGGCCGTGGCCGTGGTGTAATATTAGTGCATAGGACTGAAACACCGAAGGCCTGGATATCGAATATTATCCTTTTTCACCTAAAAAAAAATGTCTTGCACGGTTACTACCTCTTTTAAAGAATTAATGAAAAAGTGCTTCCCACTTTAGCCGTTCGGTAGAAAATTGTAGGTCCTTTCCATTCCAAAAGGCACACAAGAATTGTTGACAATTGTAATTCGGTTGACGGTTGGTCCCGTCTTACAATCGGAACAATTGTCCCATATTGAAGACTTAAGTTTCACTTATTCAGGTAAGTCTGCACTGTGAAATTGGTTGTTCAAATTGGCCACTTAAGTGCCACAAAGACTGTGAAACTAAACCTCAACGTGCTAAATTAAAAATACAATGGGTTCCTACTCACGTAGTTCAACTTTCTACATAATTTTGTATCAATTTCGAACTCGAAACGAACCATAAAGTTAGAAAAATACATTTTCAAATTATTGTTATCCATATTTACACACTTTAAGAGGAAAATCAGCATTTGAGTATGAAATTCAAGAATGCAATGGGAGCTTTCAAAATATAGAGATCAACTACTAATTCTCTGCTCGATATTTTTCATTTCTTTTTGTACACGCTACTGTAGCGACACCCAAAATAGAGATTTTTCTTTTGTTTGACGTTAGCAAAAACTTTTTACTGTTTTTTTTTTAGCTTGTTAACCTGTATTCATTAATACATAAATATAAAATACAATTTGTTATCAACAAACATTTTGTTTTTAATGGAAAAAATAAAGTAAACAAATTTTACGCCGGAAGCACAGTCCCTGTCTTGATAACGAGCGATTGGCAGTATTGTCGACCTCAATCGATACTACATAATACCAATTTTTTGATTGCCGAATCGACAACCGCATTAGGGTCCATTGCTTCAAAAGACAACGAAGATATCAGCTGTTTTTTTTAACTGCGCTAGAACCAAGCTATTACCTTCTCATTTCCACTGCGGTAAAATTAAAGTATGTATTGTCCTTAAATTGGCTCTGAACTCCTAACCGGAAAAATATATACTGAAACTGAAGTTTAAATAGAAGCAAAAGGAATCTAGAGACATTTGTTTTAGAGCATAGACTTTAGCGGAATAAATAATAATAAATGTTAACTTCCTGCTGCAAGAATTAACTATCAAATTATGTACATATGTATATATGTACATATTAATGAAAATACATATGATGCCATTTTATATACATAATGTACTTCAAATTCAAAATAGCTAAAGTTCGAGTCTGTTTTAAAACACACATGTTCAGTTTTCTTTTTTTTGGCCATTCTCTGACTGGCTGATTGAATTTCTGACGCACATTATTTTGTATTGTTTAAAGTTTTATACAAACAAATATTTATTTAAAATCTGTTTAAAATTTGCGTAGCTTTTTTCCTTGATCTGCGTAGCTCTCCACATTAATCATGTTTTGTTGTATCTGCAAACAAACAAACAAAAGTTTTCTTAAATTTATTTATTTACTCTTGGACTTTATAAATAAAAAAAAATAGTCTCAAGTTAAATTTTCCAACCCATTAATAATCAAAATCACAAAAACATGGGCAACTCTGTGCAAAGATGTTTTTTTTTTTGTTTTGTTTATTTTTTTTTAAAGGTGCTCCACCATCAACGACCGGATAAATGTGCTCCTTCAGAGACGTGTGCGCATCACGCTCATTTCCTACTTACTCCCTTATGCCGCACCATCACCGGTCCGGTACCCCTGGTATTCTATCCCTTGACTTGTTTGCACCATCAAACCCACCGTTCTTCCAACTTTACTTTACTTTACAAAACGGACGCCAACAACAAATCATGAATGTTTCGCAATAAAATTCTTAATTCCTATAAAATTGAAACACCGCGCGTTGCGCAGAGCAGTAAATAGATTTCCGGTGATGGTGCGTAGAAGGGATGGATGAGATGATGATGATGATGAGTTTAATGTGGTAGCCGCGTGCCCGTCTTGGTTTGCCGTTTTGTAGTTCATTATTATTAATTTTTTCCTCTGAATTCAATTTCCTTCGTTTTGTTTCCAGCCGATTAATTTTTTTCTTGTTTATATTTATATATTTTTTTATTTTGCTTTTTCTTTCTGTAAATGGTGGACGAGGTTTAATAGAATTGCAATGATTCAGAAACATCGATCTTATTTTTTGCTGACGTAGATATTTGGTTCACATCCGACAAAGTGTCTGTCTGTCTGTCTCTGTAATGATTCTGAGATTTTGCTGTCTCTATGCCAATTTCCTGTTTATTTCTACTTTGTTCAGATCTGAATTCCTCAAAACAGCAATAATTAATTCGCCAACTTGATCGTTTTACGCATATTTTTGTATGCCTTGTTTTTGGTTTTGTATTAAGACGCATTTTGTTTTGATAACAAAAAATGGCTCAGGTGGTTTAATAAACAAACGATCACCCTTTTGTGTGTGATAACAAAAAATCTTTGCAAAACAAAAAATATAATCCAAATAGTAAAGTATACTACAGGAAGAGTTTTATTAAACATAAACAATTATTCCTTAGTTCAGCAATGCACATTATTATGCACAGTAATATTACAAAATAATATTATTATTTTTTTTATTATTATAGCGGTTGATAAGATATCTTGTTGAGAGTATTAAGTCGATTCATTTCCGTTTGACATATGTGGTGAGCCCCAGTCACAATATTTATACTTGACGGAAACCAATATACCTACTTAACTAAGTCGAAAGTGGCATCTAATCTTATCTTATCAAATATATTGCGAGTGAATGAATTGCTTCTTAATTATGTATATCTGTGCCCCTAATGAGGGGATGAATGAAATGGGATAGCCGACGACGGAATACACACACAAACACCTGGTGCCATTTGAAATTAGATATTAGAATTTAATGAAATTAAATACAAGTATACCGAATATCTAACTAGGTGGAGTTTCCTCAGATAAAAATAATAAATTTTATCGTTGCGAATATATGTACGCTATTGCTTTTATAATAATGTGTATGTTTTAAGTTTGTTGAATGGAAAAGCATTATTTGTCAATTGCTTTGTTATAAAGATTAAAACTAAATGTGATATATAGATTATTATATTGTTGTATGATAGGTACTATCTAGAATGAGCATTTGATGACCTTGACAATAATTATGAATCAAATCATTCATTGTTTTAGAAATACATATTTATTAACTGGAGAGAGACAGAAAAATACGTTAAGTTGGAAAGAGATTCACTACAAAGGTTAGACAAGGTCTTCCAGAATCGTGAGTGCTGTCACGTTTCCAAAAGCTAGTTTTTATTCTATTTACAATTCTTCAAATACAAAATTTGTTTTTAGATTTTCTTACATGAACTAAATGTGAACCGAGTGCGTTCTAAGAACTCTGCTTTATTTATAAACCATCGATAACTGGCTGTCTGCCTCATCCGCCACATAAATTGTTGCTGTATAATTTGTTTTATTTTATATGCCAAACGTGTTCAGATTATTTGTGTAACAAAATCACTGGAGCATTAAGTTGTGAATGTTAGGTTTGCTAAGTTAACTCAAACTGTTCAATTAGCCAGTTTTGGGTTTTTTCTCTATTAATTGGACAAAATTTAAGTCTCAGCTTTTTGATAGCATAAGTGAGGAATAATTAAAATTAGACAGGTTAAAGAAAATGAGATCTCAGAAATCTCAGTGCGTCAAAATGTGAGCAAACAAATCCAGAAAACAAATTTTCCTCAGCATTTTGACAGCAAAACTGATAAACTTTAACCTTGATCATCCGATACACAGAAAATAATTAATAGAATTTTTCTTTGTTTTTCAGGGGAAGCAAAAAATTTAAGCAGCCGGAATAATGGAGCTAGCAGCAGTTGTAGTGCGTCTGGTACACGAGATGTCTATTGTACGGTAGCCCTTGACCAAGAAGAAATATGCAGAACACCAACAATCGAACGGACATTAAGTCCATTTTTTGGCGAAGAGTATTATTTCAAAATTCCGCGTCGATTCCGTTATCTTTCAGTGTACGTTTGGGATCGAGATCGCCATTTAAAACAAGACAAACCAATTGGAAAGATCGCAATCCGCCGTGAAGAATTACACATGTATAATCATAAGGATCACTGGTTTTCTCTGCGACCAGTTGATGCTGATTCGGAAGTTCAAGGAATGGCACGGGTGGAAATTCAATTCGAAGACACAACATATGATCATATTGATCTGAGTAGTGGTGGGAGTAGTGTTGGTGGTGGAGGTGGTAATGACTACAAAGAGAACAACGATCTGCATGGTCGTGACAGTCAAAGATCGAGCGTTAAATCAAGATCGAGCTATTTTACTGGACGCGGTCGAGTGGCGGTTAGAGTACATGAGTGTGTGGAGCTGGCAAAGAAGAATGGTGCCTGTGATCCATATGTGGTGTTCACAGCAGTGTACTCAAATAAACGACAAATAATCAAAAGAACGAAGGCTCGTAAAAAAACTGTTAATCCACAATTTGACGAAATAATGCATTTTGACCTGACCATTGACTATGATTCGAAAAACGAATCTTCGAATAAGGCCTATACAATTTATCCCCTGGGTGGGGCAGATCTCTGTGAGATCTGTGTCACTCTATGGCATGACGCACCTGGCATGAGTGAGAAGGTGTTCCTTGGAGAGGTGCGAATACCACTGCGTAACAAGCAACAACAGGTAGCTGTCCAACCAATCGCCTGGTACTACTTGCAGCCGCGAGCTAGCCAATCGAGACCGACCCGAACGTGTGCAACTCCGCCGGGCACTCGCCTCAGCTGTGATAACTCTATAGGATCTCTACGCCTTAATCTGGTTTACACCTACGATCATGTGTTTCCCCTAGCCACTTATGATGGTCTGATGAATCTACTGCTGGAGAGCGTTGACCAACGACCAATCACTACTAGCGCTGTTTCGATCCTGGGTGAAGTAGTTTCCTGCAAAACAGACGTTGCCGAACCTCTGGTTCGATTGTTCACCTACACAGGACAGATTGCAGCGATGATAAAAACACTTGCCGATCATGAGATATCGCATCTGACAGATCCCACAACGATCTTTCGGGGGAATACGCTCGTATCGAAGATGATGGACGAGGCTATGCGCCTCTCTGGCCTGCATTACTTACACAATACACTACGTCCTGTGCTGGAGCAGATTCTGCAAGAAAAAAAGCCATGCGAAATCGATCCGGCGAAGGTGAAGGACAGAAGTGCAGTTGATTATAATCTGATCAATTTGCAAGAATACGTCGAACGGGTGTTTGATGCAATCACTATGAGTGCGGTCAAATGTCCAGCAGTATTGTGTCAGATATTCCACGATCTCAGAGAATGTGCAGCAAAACATTTTCCCTACAATCGTGAGGTGCGTTATTCTGTAGTATCGGGTTTCATTTTCTTACGATTCTTTGCTGCTGCGATACTTGGCCCAAAGCTATTTGATCTCACCACAGAGCCAGTGGTAAGATTTAAAGCAACTAATATAGAAAAAAAATAAGTTATTAAGTACTCTCCTTCTTTTTTGTTTAAATAGGATTTCCAAACAAGTCGGACACTAACACTAATATCGAAAACCATTCAAGCGCTTGGCAATCTAGTGAGTTCAAGATCATCACACAAACCATGTAAGGAAGAGTACACAGAGCAGTTGTACAAAAAATTCTGCACAGAAAAACACGTTGAGGCTGTTAAGCATTTTCTAGAAGTCATATCTACTGTTGGTAGTACATCTGCAGGTGGAGGACAGACTATTCTCGAGCCAGTATTACTCAAAGAAGGGTGAGTTCTTAATATGAGTATTATATTAAATTCAATAATTTACTTGTTTTTAATGTATGTAATCAAATTCCTCTTGTGTGTTTCAATTTTTGTATTCTTGACAAAAAAAACCAACAAAAAATAACTCTTATTTGATAAAATTCTTGTTTCGGTAAATCAATTCAAAGATTTATAATTTTAAAAGAATTTCCAGTCTTCTGCCAACATATTTATATTTATTATGAGCAAGGTTTTTTTTTTTGATAAACAACAGAAGGTGATTAAGCACGCTTTTATAATAACTCACACTGTATTTCATGTTCATTTTTTTTGTTTTGTGATTTTTTTTTTATATCGCCAATGTTTACAAGTTAGCATTATTTATCATTTTAGCATTTTTTGTTTAAATATGTAAATATATGAATAAGTCATATGTTTCCTGTGATATCAAAAGAAGCATTGAAAAGTATGGAAAATTAAACTGATCCCACAGAAATGCAACCATTTAGATGCAGGTGTAAATTATCGTACAGTCTATTAAGCGTAGGAACTCAGATCTAATGAAGAGAATTATGGGCTTTCTTTAGATATTACTTCCTTGTCCCGTAAAATCCACCTAGACATGTTCATTTTTATTACTTGATGTAGTCCCCCAAGAATTAAATGTACATTTCAAGACCCATGTAAATAAAGGACCGTACGTTAAATGATACATATTGCTAAAACAATTATTTAATCCCCGTTTAAGTTTAGAGATTTCCAAGAATGTTTCTTCTTCTTTTAATACTTGTATCCTGGTGAGCACGAGGAATCCATTAAGATGTGAGTTAGATGATGCGGCTAACCATATCATCACTCCTAACCATAGCTCATGAGTACAATATATGAAATTTGTTTTAAACATAGTTAGCTTTTTTCTCTCCCCTGGTACTTTGAACATTTTTGGAATATCATTCTGCTAAGGCAATGAGTTAGCCTGTTAGATAATTATGTTTATCTCATTCAATTTTAATGTATCGCAAGCGCATGGTAAAAATAGCTCATTTGTATTTTTTAAGAACAACGAACTCTGTTATTGAACTACCTTATGTAATAACTTGAATTAAACCTTTGGCCTTTACTTCCTTCCATAGCTATCAAACTATAAATTCGACGGACTTTTACTTTTACTGATATATTTTTCTTCTTCCTATGCTCTCATATTGTTTAAATTTAAAGCGAAGGGTAAGCCTAAGATATATGTACATATATATTTTTTTATCATTTTTAAATTAATTTTTTTCCATCTAGCAACTTAAGTTAAATATTTTTTATATTTCCTTACAGAATGATGACAAAACATCCTCAAGGACGAAAGCGTTTCGGTCGACGTATACTTAAAAATCGTTACTTCAAACTAACAACACATTCGCTTAGCTATGCTAAATCGAAAGGAAAGCCACCCATCTGTGATATTCCATTGTCTGAAATTCTGGGAGTTGAACCATTAACTGAGCGAAGCTTTAAAATGCAAAACAGTTTTCAGGTAAGCCAAGAAGTTATTTCCTTTTATCATTTCATTCTTTTTTACTTCCCATGTTAAAACTATGTGAACCAAAAAAAAAAATTAATAATAAGAAAAAAAAACTGTAACAAAGGATCAATGTAAAATTTTTTTCTTCTTATTGCTCTTTGCCTTATAATAATTATTTCCTGTGCGAAATGTTAAGCCCTTAAAGACTGATTGGCAACCACAAAGGCAACAAACCAACCCAAAGTTGTATAACCAACCCATTGCAGTAGGAGAACTTCACACGGTTTGGTTTTTGTTGCTTCATAGAGGGCTTTGTTCTGCGCTAAGTTGTCTTGATCAAAAAGTGAGACTTACTCCATTGGCTTATAAGCGGCTTTCGTCGTTTGGATCAACCCTTTTGGCAATTTAATTACACTTCTTCACGCACACGCAAACAGAGAAAGTTACTTTACTTTTCACTTGGGGCATGCATGAGACAAGTGATACAAGGAGACAGATAGTCACATCGCCTAACATACTACTAGGCATCTGCTACAATTGCTGGTGCCGTCCGCCTACTTTTCTCTTTCTCATTCCTTATTATTATCATGTTTTTTTTTTTTTTATTGTATTAATTATGCAAATTTGACACCATCCATCCGGCCGGTTTACTAATATGACCAAGCTGGTTCTCTAGATCAAGTCAAGCAATTGCCGTCGCGCCGCACGAAGGTGTCGTCTTCGTTGGTTTGGTTCGGTTGGTTGTTTCTGCTTGTTTACGTTCCACTACAACGATCGTTGATCAAGACGAATATGATGTATGTAGAGCAGGAGGTGGTGGGTAACACAAGAAATAATTCAAAATAAAAAAAAAAACGTGTATCGTAGTTTTGCGTTTCCGGTGTCTTGTACACATATTTTACTTTGCTCCCCTTTTCTGAGCTTACTTCTTCTTCTCACATTATTGTAAGAGTTGGATTGGAACTCTTGCTTCATTGATTCCGGTATTTGATGATATCGCGTGTGTATTTGTTTGGAACTCGTTTCAGGCTCGTAGGTGTGTTTATTTTATTTTTTTTTGTTTTTCTATTTTCAAACCTTGCTGCTGAAGAAACAAATTTTATAGGAACGCATAACGCATAAAATTTATTCAAATTATTTTAATTGGAATTTATTTTATAGTTTTATATGCTGTTGTTGTTTCTTTTTTTTTTTTCATTTATTTATTCATGAGAAGGTAAAGGCGATACTTAAGAAGTAAAAGACACCACAGTAAAAAAAAAATGCGCATGGGAAATTGTTTACACTTTTTTTGTCACACATATGTAGATAAGGAAAAAGAAGGAAGAGGTATTGAGCCACCGACACAGTCAATAAAGGAAAAAAAAAATTGTTGAATGGGGTTAAAGTATGCATGAATGGGAGGTACATTTGATTAAAGATAGAAAATCGTGTATGCAATTTAATTGCAATTTGCCTTGAAAAAGTATATATGGAGGGCTCACAGCTGTACCGAACCAAGTCAAAAAAATCAAAAAATCCAAAACTTGTGCTTAAGTTGTGCTAAGTTCCAAACTTTGAAGTATAACTTGGAATTTGTATGCCTGTAAGATTCGTAACTTCGTAAGTAATGACTAGTTAAATTCTTGTGCATGCATTTCGACAGGACTAGATTCCTCGCTCGAAGCTCTTTACACTTTTTTGGCGAAAAGAAAAATAATGCTGATTTTTATTGTACTATCAGGAGGAAGATACAACATTTGGGGTACCAAGTAAACCGCATTTGCGGTTCGTATAATAAAACTCGACGACTAACAATCCAGTTTGACCTTCCAGACTAATCGCACGCACTTTGTCGTCTCAATAATTAAATAATTTAACAAATTCTCGAACTCTTCATCTAGGCATATTATTCCTACATTTTTGACGAGACGTTACAGACACCTTTTTGTTAATTAAAAAAAAAAAACAGTACAGAACACGCGGATGAAGTCGAGTAAAAAATGCCAGTAAGATAAATAAGAATAGGAATTCATGGAAGGGATCATTGCTCTTATCATAAAATGGACAGCTTTGTCTTGACTTTTTAAATGTTCAAAGCTCAATTTTTGTTTAACAAAATGTAATGGTGTTAAAAAATGTAAAGCGGATAATTTATCAACGTAAACATTTGGACGATAAATCGGATAACGGTACACCAACTCTAACTTTTCAATCCACTTTTTTAAAATAAAAAATAAAAATCCGATTTCTGCTAAAATTTCTCACTCGCGAAACCTCAGCGTTTTTTCACTTTCAGTTGCTTCGTTTCCTTCCTGTGCAGAAACTATTTTTTTATTTTTGTTATTTACAAACATTCCTACTGAAAAAAAATTGATAAATTTCGTGTTAAATTCCAGCAATTTTTTTTTTTTGCTGTTTTGTTTATGAAAGCTTCCTTTTTTGATATAATATTGTTACTCATATCTTGCATTTTTTGCTAAGCTAACTGACCCTGAAATTCCATCATAAAAAACCACAATGTCTACCATTTCCTGTCGCTCACTTTTTTCTGTTAATGTAGGTATTACTCATTCAAATGAATTATAATAAATTTTTCCAATCGCTTCGCCCGCCACCCTCAAATTCGCACGTGAGCTCTTTTTATTTCATTAGGTTATGCTCATTACCCGCCAGTCGCACATATTTCACGAACTCATCATTATTCGCCTGCTTATCAATCATTGCACGCACATTATTTTTATTTAAAAAAAAGAAGTTTTTTTTAATTCAAAATTCTGAATGAAAAGTAGCTCATTTCGAAATTAGGTTGAAAGTCATTTCATTCAAACTTGATGTCCAAGTGGTTTTTATATGGGGGCATAAAGTATATACCGACACGTTATATCAAACAATTAAGGTAATGTAGCTTCCTTTCGCCCGTATGGTGTGTCAAGGTAGACGAATGCGTCACATGAATACAAACCCCTTTTTTTATGTCTTAGAACAAGGCGAAAGTGATTTTGATACATGTTTGTTAATAAAACAAGTGCCTTTTGGAGGTGGAAATTAAATTAATAGTATTTCTTTTTTTTTTTGTATTTCAGATTATCCGCAAGGATCGTTCATTGTACGTACAAACGAACAATTGCGTTGAAGAAAAAGAATGGATTGATCTACTGAGCAAAATCTGCCACACAAACTCGAAACGTTTGCAAAATTTCCATCCGTGTGCATATGTGAATGGCATTTGGAGCTGTTGCTCGCGTAGAGATGAAAATGCCGAAGGTTGTACTAAGGTATCTAGTGAACCATTCCAAATGGAGTTGGCGACAGCTCTTGATCCTGCAAGGGATCTGCAGCGCATACAGACTCTCATCACCACACATATGACACATCTAAAGGGGCGAATGGAACCAATAAACAATCACTCAATCAATCCTTTAACTGAGGAGGAATACAAAAGCACCCGAAATACAATCCATCAGCTGTTGGAAATCGCCTGCAGCCTTGATGTTGTACATCGAAACTACAGACAAGGAATCGCCCGTGAACTTAAATTGGGCAGTCGAATGGCGCCCATAGGGGATGACAATTATTTGCATATGATGCGTGGTGCATCACTGCAGCAAATGCAACCAACTGATAGCAGTTACCATCGGTCTTTGGTTCTGCTATGTAATCGCTAAAAAGGTCTAACCTTAGTTTTAGTTTTAAGTTTAAAACAAATAAGAGAAAAATAGACCAACATCAATGAGGAAGAGAGAGAGTGAACTAAATTCTAAACTATTATATAAGAAAGCAATTTCACCCTTTTTATGGGGTGGGTGGGCGTGTTTAGCTTTAAGTATTTATTATTATTTTTTAAACTCATTCGTTTTTTTCTTCATTTTTTTCCTTAATTTACTATCTGCGCTGTTCTTCCGTTAAAATACAAAATAAGAGATGAAAATATCAGTTTATATAATATCTTGGCTTTTAAATCCAAATGCATTCCATTGTAATATAATTTTTATTTTTTTTGTTTTTTCTACAGTGCTTCCTTTCATCTTTTTAAATTTTGCTTTTATCACTTTATTTAAAAACAAACAAAAATAATTCTATGTAGCATTTCTACTTGCAATTGTAGATACTATGTTTAAGGGCAAGTTATAAATTCACACAAAATTGAACTCGGGATTTGAGTTAAAAATGACATAAACAATTATTATAGTTGAAGTGGTGAAAAATTAAATCGCTTGAATCGCACAATGTCTGTCTGTCTGAGACATCAAAAATAAAGTTATAATTCGAGATAGAATCGCATTTTTTTAACTTTAAAACTACATTAAATTTTTCGAAAAATCGTTTTAAAAACTCCTAATTTCTCGAAAAAAAAAGCTTCAAGAATTCACAAAAAAGAAAAGAAGTGTAGGTAAATTTTAGCGAAATGATTAAATATATGCGACCCAGTGAAAATGTATTTCCTAAATATTAAAACTGCAGTGTGAATCATGAAGCAAATATTTTAATCATGTTGTATGCTATAATAGTTCGTCGTTGACAAGTTTCAAACCTTCGCAAATCTCTTGAGCTAAGCCGCTCGAATATTTTCAGTAAATTTTGTCTCTTGATTTGTCGGTACGATCACAAAAGTCATGTTTTAAATCACTTGAAAAATTAATTTTGTTATGTTATGGCACGGTTACTTTGCAATCTATCCTCTTCAAAATTTAGCCGTAGTTTTTTTCGCGAAATTACAACTGATTTTATCGAATGTTTCCCCAACAATAGCATTACTTATTATATGAGTTTCGTCTTCCTACGGCACTATACATATTATGTGGTTTCTAATATTATATTCATCCAACTTCACGGCATCTTTCAAGGCTTGTTAGACAAAGCTAACCAGTTCTTTAAATCAATTAAACGAAATGTTTTGTGTTTTTTTTTTAATTTCAAATGATTCTCTTCCCTAAGGAACACAATTCTCAATTATTATAAATCGAAAATTGATAAACATTAAAGTTCAATATTTAACAACAGTTTTAATTAAAGTTTTGACTATTGATAATGATTCAGACTAAATTGTCAATTACAACAAAATTAATGAATAATTATAAATCCATAGTTGTTAATCAGTTCTTTTAATAAATTAAGTTTGAAAATACCAAAATTTCAATATTTATCAATTGACAATCGAAATAGGGATGTTGTACGTCTTTCACAGTTTGCATTTCTTTTAATTTCTTATCTCAAAAATATATAAAAAGTATATAAATATTTGAAAATCTCCATCAAAACAAATACCAATTCAACTAGAACCTATCTTAAAACTTAAAAAAAAAAACTTTTAGATATAGAGATTATTGAAAATGGTACTTGCACATCATGATAAGATACAACAAAAAAATGCACAAAATCTATTACCTATGAATAAAAAGTTTTGTTTTTCTTCTTAGATCTAAGTAACAACAATCGAAACATACAACTGTGAATTACCTTAATTTTCTTTGTCTTAATTTTTTGGTTTAAGATTTCGTTCCCCTCAAAATCAAAAGCAAAACATTATTTTACCGAATACCTACACACATATCCCTGTATACAATAAAAATACATATTCATTTATTTCTTTTGAAAAGAAACGAAAATTCATAAATAGTTTTAGTTCAAACTACAACGACTCGAATAATTATTTAAAAAAAAAAACCCTTAAATAAACATAAAAATAACCATTGTACTATTTTATAATTTGTATTTAATAATTATAAAAAGAAAGTATTTATTTTTAGCTTAACATCTTTATTTTAATATTGATAAAACAAAAAATATGCATATGAAATAAAATTCATACAAAATTCTTCCCATCGTTGAACAATAATTATATTAATTAAATTGTAAGTATTTTTTGTTTGTTTGTTTTTTTTTTTTTTTATTTTTAATCAAAAAAACAAGTGAATTGTAAAAAAATATTATATGAATTCAGCTAGCAATAAGCAACAAGAACTTAATATGATTACACGTACTACCACACAAACACATTCGATTAATATTAGAAATTAATTGTTTTTCTCTGTTAAGTATTAATTAAGTTTTAAGAAAATGAAAAGTAAGAGAGCAACTGCAGTTTAAACATTTTTATTATCTACTTAGAAACATTTAAAAATATATATTTATATATGTATATGTATTTGTTTTATTTTTTAGAAATAAAATAAAATTAAAAACAAAATAATGTTAAGTTTTGAAATTATGTTTGCCCCCATGATGTTTTTACAAAAACAAATCAAAAGAAATTTAAATACGAATAGATTTTACTGTTATGATATGAAATTACTTTTTTTTGGAAATTAATTGAATTGATTTAAATAAATGTACAAATATTAATATTAAGAGAAAATTTATAAAAAAAACCCAAGTTACTTTTTATGTTGTAAATAGAAAGCGAAGAATGAACAAAATATGTACGGAGTTATATTTTTATGTTTTTATTTCTTAATTAACTAATAATAATAAAAAAAAAGATTGTTTTTTTCTTTAACTTCTGAATTATTATTGCAAAGAACAATTTCTATGATAGTTTAAAAAATATACTATACAAAACATACAATACATATTATCATATACATAGTTAGTAGTAAAAATCATATTGTATATTTATATAAAAGAATACAAATTATTTATATTCGATTTTAGATTTATACTATTATATTTTTTGTACTGTAATATCTAAACAAAAACAAACTAATTTCCTAACGAAAAATGAATAAAATTAACTATAATAAAAAAAAAAACATTACAAACATATAAGACATGGTGTTATGATTTTCGATTTTTCTACGGTTTTGTGGGTATAAATTTATTAACAGTTTAGACCTCTCACATGGTCAGCCATCAGACGAATAAGATACTAAGCATGTAGTATGCCATAGCATATCCATGTGACGTGTCTATTCGAAATTACTGGAAGTGTGACTCTAGCTTACGTGTCAATATGTGTTTCAATTACAAAGGTTAATAAATACATCGATCACCAGACAATAGGCAACACTGTGGATGCTTTTAGCAGAACATTTGGAGCAATAATTTGGACGCAGCACAGCAGTGGGCCCTTAGGAAAAATTGCTCTCCCTTATTATGTATGTTTATCTATAAGACTTGGTTCAACTTCAAGCGCACCTACATACGTGGTCTGTCCATTATACAGCACATCGGCGCTCGACTGTCGCTGTATGTTGAGATTTTATTTCCTTTGGTTTGCGCCTGCAATGCGGACTCATTCATTGTAATTTGTGCCAAAGAGAAACACCGCATACATATACAGGCAAACAAGTAGTTAGTGTCTCGCTCTCTTAAAATGTACAAGTTTTTTGCGGACTTATAGTGCGGTATTTATTAAAGCACCTTAATTTTTCTCAAAATGAATTCAATTTTATTTACAAACAAGCACAAACAAATATAAAACAAAACCAAAGGAACAAATATTTAAAAAAAAATCCATAACAAAAACGAGATGGTTTTCTATAGCGTAGAATAGTACCTAAGAATAGTTAATATAATTGCAGAAAAACCTTACAAACACCCTACAGAAACAACACGGCACGTCACTGTTAAAACGGTATGAAATATGTATGGTAGTGGCCTTTACCACATGACACACATCAATAACAATCCACACAACTTAATTTTGTTAATTTCATTTATATTTATACTTATTTTTATCCAATTAACAATTAAATACCTAACATCACACAGAATACTAGAGAAATTCTTTAATTCAAAATGTACTGTTTTAAATATTTTATTGAAGACTCGATTTAGTGCACATTTTACATTCCATTTTGTTTTAATAAGAAAATACATTTATGTATATAATTTGTATTTATAAAATAATTGATCTTAAATTTAAGTGAAATTAATAACAAGAAAACCATATTATAAGGTAAATAGAGAGACAAATCTTTTCGATTGAATTTATTCGATTGCTAGGCTTGAAACAAATAAGTTTACAAATCGTTGCACAAAAAAAACTTAATCACTTAGCAAATGAATAAATATGCAAATTCATTTTGCACATAGGTACATAATTTTGATTTTTTTTCTTTAGTTTCTTTTTAATACTCCGAAGTAGTAAAGCCAAGTCAACACATCCAAGCGAAGTGAAATTTGTATAGAAAAAAAAATATTTTTTTCCTGGGAACATGATTTATAATTGAAAAACCTAATTAAATGAATTAACTTAATATAACTATCGTCAAGTGTTATTTTTTCGTTTAAATATTTCGCTGCATTGGCGTTTAATTTTTATTTCACTTCGAATGAATGGATAAACCAGGCTTATTAAAAAATGATTGATAAGAAAAATGAAACCAGTCAAGCATGTGACTAGAACTAGCTACCTTATTTTGTAACACACAATTATTATTGTTTTTAACGTAAGTTCTGATTTTTTTTATATATATGTTAAACATTCTTTTTTTTACTTTATGAATAAAGAAAGGCAAAAGCTCCACAATTATTTTTAAAATATTTGTTGATCATTGATAAGATCCCTGTCAATTTCTTTTTTTTTTTTTAATTTAATTGTTAACCACATAAATTTGATGGTGTTTCTTATGTATAAATAAATGCGTCAAAAATTGACATATGTAAGTTTATATGAAACTTTAGATTAGTTTATTAAAGTGTTTTAATGGTTAATATTAAACTTCAGCATTATCAGTTGTTGGTGGCTTTTAAAAGATCAATAACTTCTTTATTCAAATCAGTCGCCTGTTTCCGTAGCTTTAAGACCTGGATAAAATAGAGGAAGAATTTGTTAAAATTGAATATAAAGAAAAATTTATTGATTAAAAAAGATAAGAAACTTTTTGACAAACGATAGAGTGAGTATTCACAAGTTTTGTATAAGGACCAATTTCTATTCCTCTACATAGTCCTTTAAAATTTATTTACATATATACCAACAATTCTTTAAGTTTTTGGATATAAAAAATGCCTTAATTGGCTCAAAGGTGAATGATTTAATACAGTTGCCTTTATTAAATTTTTTTTCAACGAAAAAATTTAAAAAAAGGTTCGAATTATTTGAATAGACCCAACTGGTAAAAAAATAGGTGTTTTTTTTTTTTTAATCAGCATTTAGGTATAACTGCGATATCAAACGCGCCTAAGAATTTTTGCAACAAATTAATTTAATACCTTTGTTCTCAGTTCTTTTTCATAAGTTATCAATTCTTGTATCTGTGCCATGGTGTTCGTCATATTTTGTTGATCCATTGTCCATCTTAGATAAAGTTCTAGAAACAAGATTTTAAAAGTTTTTAAATATGGTTTTCAATTTAAATAAATATTTACGAACTCACCACCCCACAACTCCAAACTGATTGGTGCCACCGATGGCCATATAACACGTGGATTTGGTTCATACAAAGGATTCAGTAGACTCTTCATCACATCTGGACGATTCAAATACGACCACAGGCTGGTTGTACGATTTTGAACTTTGTACTCAGAACGTTCCTTTTCCGAGTCGCAAAGAAACGTTCCATATTGACTAAAGTAACTGTGTTCGAAAAGTAAAATTAGTAGATTTGTACTGAATTCAAAACTGCAGGGGAATTGACAAAATAATTGATGTATACAATCGAGGAAGAGTATAAATGTGGCTCCGGAGGTTTTCAAACGTGTTTGGGGTGGGGTATAGCAGGAGTATTTGTGCCGTGAGAAAAACGGATGCCCAGCTTGTATCCACTCTCGTTCGATAAGTGCTTGAAGGCTGTTTGGATTAAATATAAAAACAAAAAAACAAAAGGGAGGGTTTGGGGAAATAGGACTCACCCTCTAACCGTTCGGCAGTCGGGATTTAAAATTATTTGAACCAATGAAGTTACAATAAGAGTTGAATCGAGTCCCTTTGAACCATGTACAAGGACAGGACTGCCTTCTTGATCTAAACATTGAGCCACGACACAGGCGGCGTTCAACGAATTCAAAACCATCCCAAGCCAGCCACTTCCCTCAAGCCGAGAAAGCCACTTATCAGCGCTGCAGGTTGTGTCATTACAAGCTAAATAGAAAAGTGTTTATGCGAATTTAGAGAGAAAATCATTTCTTACTCACCATCGACAAGTTTTGTAAAGCTGTCCAATATAGATGAAGGATTCGAAACATTACCAATTGACCGATTCACCTTCTTCCACTGCGAATAATGTTGATCTGTTTCTGTATTTGATTTGCCCTTGCCCCAAGTGTCAACAATAAAGCCCTTTTTACTTCGTCCTAAAACCACGTTGAGAATAGCTTCATCAGCACGACACCGCTTGATGCCTTGGGTTGAAATCGGTTGGGAACTTCTCATTAAGGTTGCCTACGACATACATAAATCAATATAAAACTTTTTCTTTTTCTAAAAAAAATAGTCAAACCAACTCCATTGTCATGTTTGTAACTAAGTATTGGAAAGCGTCCACCATCTCGGAAAAGAGCCGACTGACAGATCTGCTCGTCGGTTATTGATTTTGGAACAATCAAGATAGCACCATATGTTGAACATACACTAAAGTCTTTGTTAACATGTGAAATTCTCCACTCGTCGCCAGTGAGCAGTTTTGAAAACTCCGACTCCGGCCTTAAAGATATTCCTAGAAGAAAATGTTTCCAAAATGTAGATAACTACTTACCGAAACATAGTGAATCCATCTTCCAATATGGAATACATGGGCCTATAGAAAAATGGATAGTCCAATTCTATGTTGTGCAGGCAGCTGAGTTGCTCCAGGGAAGATGCGACGTTAAAGTACTCTTTGGAGTATTTTATTTCCAAAGAAATTATCCGCAGATCCTTGCATTTCAGAGTGATTATTCCGCCCACAACTACATTATTGTTGAGGAAAGGTTTCTTCTCCACATAATCGATATTTTTGTGCAGTAGCTAGAAAAATTATGAATATAATAATAATTAGAATGACCTATTTAAGCGGGAAAAGGTGGTGTGATTCAATTTCATACCCATAGCTCCTGGCTATTTTCTTGTCGAGCACTTAGCAGTAAATGGTGGCCTGTAATGCACAGAGTTCCCTCAACTGTTGCATGTAAATGGTCATGCAATAGGACACCATCGAGTTTTGGAGTTTTTATGAGATCAGCAAATTCCATTGAATATAATTAAAGCCGACGAAATATGGTTTGTTGAACGATGAATGAATGTTTTCTTTTTATGAATTGAATTGCATGGTTCTTTGTTGTGGTTTGTGTCGAACTGGAAGTTTTATTTCACAGGAAGGGAAAATTATCAAGTAAAGTTTATCAGTAGCGGTAGGGGCAACCGAAAAGTTATAAAAACTACTCTTTTTGGTTTATGTAGGTTTGGGGGTAGGAAATTTTTTGTTTTGACTCAGGTGACAGTTTGAAATTTCCCTTTTTCAAATGTCAGCGAGATGCGAAACTTGTGTTGATATACGGATGTACAAACTTGAACGCGAATTACATGAAAATCTCCGTTTAACGTAATTTTCATTGGGACTTTTGGAGTATTCCATTCGCATTTTTTTTTCAATTCAATGCTAAGTTTTTATTTCTGAAAATAAAGTAATTTCCCCATAAAAATTTGGATTTTCGGTAAACTATATTTTTGTCTTTTCAACTTTTTTGTTTTTTGAAAAAATTATGGTTTACAAAATAATTAAATGAACAAAGATATGAAAAATGAAAATATAAAATTTTTGGTAGATTTTGTTACAAAAAAAAGATTAAAGCGTTTTGCAAATTGACACATGTGTGCGTGCGCTTGACATACCAAGTTACCAACATTTTTTCATAAGAATGTTTTAAAAACTTTGATTACAAAAACAAAATTTAAAACCTGTCCAACGATATAAAAATTTTGTTTGCATACATACTCGTATTTGTTCAAGAAATCAGATTGTATTGTATTGTAATAAACTCAACTCATACCATTTTAAAGTTTAAGTACTAGGTGCGACCCAGACGGAAGGAGTGTATAACCCTGAAAAACCAATTATAAATAAATCTAAAAACCTGAGTCCCCATGAAGTCAGTGCAATCAAATGCAAAAAATAAAACACCCTATATTTATTTTTATTACTAAATTTATAGATAACGGTTATATTAACTATTCCACTTCAACTTATCAGACACAAGGGCGTATATGTAATAATTAAATATTTTTTGTTGGAGAGCATGCATGTACATGTAAAGGCATCTAATTAAATCAACCGTGCAAAACAAAGCTTTTTTGTTTTCATTCTTTATCCTGCCATAGCAGGACACGATAATTATACAGATGAAAGTAGATTTCGTTAGAATTTGGGTACTATATATAAGAAGGAGTACTGTTTTGTTGTACCATTAGTTAATTCAAATTACTTCAACAAACTTTATCCGTGGTTGAGAGTATGGAAACTAAAAAACCCAAAGGAATCATTTTCACTGGATCATTTCTAGAAGCTATTTGTCCTAGTAGATATACAGTTAAATTCTATTTAAACGAATTTAAGATTAACGTAGTTTTTTCCACAGTTCTCTTTGTTTCCCAAATTTTGGGGATATTTCCACTAAAAGGTATTCGACCAACACCATCAACGAATTTTCATTTCAGCTGGTTTTCATTTGCATCTCTGATATGTATAGCGTTTATTATTTGGGATGCAGTAGTTATGTTTTCACACATATATTCAACACGAAATTCAAATATCACTGCTAGTATTATCTGTGAGTAAAAAGAATCGAATCTTTTGTTTTATAAAAATACATTAAACATTATGCTTGATCATATAGATAATCTATTCTTTTTTTAGCCACAAATGTTTTTTTTTTGATGGGATTGCTTATCTATGCAGTTTTTTTTCTACTATCTATGCGATGGGTTAGTATAGTTAAATGGTGGACTGAAAAGGAACAGCGTTTTCTAAAACCTCCGTACGTAACAAGACACTCAAGACAGCTTAGAAAGAAATTAATAACAGTTGCAACTGTTATAGCTTTTTTTGCAATTGGTAAGATTCTATTCCATTAATTGATTTTTCAGATATGTTGATCACATATTCTATTTAACGCCTTATTTTAGTGGAACACACTTTATATCAGATCTCTGATATTTATATCTATACACGAATAGTTGAGGAATGCAATGTTACCAAAGGTTTCGATAAGTTTTTGTATAGACGGTTTGAATACGTACATGCTTATATACCGGGCATACTTGCTATGATCTTATCCCAGGTAATCGTCATGATATAATTATGTACTCGTATAATTAAAATAGTAGTTATCTACCACTAAAATAAAACAATTCAAAATGTACAACTTTAATTGGAAGAACGACAAGCTGATAGCAATACGAAACTTTCCGAACACAAGGAATTTTTTTGATTCATAGCGAATAGTTGCGCGTTGACATTTTTTTATTATATGCGTTTTTATCAAACATATTCGAGATTTTTATTCTAAACCAATTCTGGAAAAAAATGAATATTTATTTTAATTTATACCTTCAAAATCTTTTTTATAACAGTTTGTAAGTTGGTTTGCCACGGCAGCATGGAACTTCTTGGATTTATTTATCATTGTCATTAGTATAGGGATCACAACCCGCTTTGATCAACTAACCATGGCATTGAAAAATCATTTGAAACACGTAATTAAAAAAAACAAAAACCAAATCAATAACTTAGAATTAAACAAACAAATTTTATACGAACACAAAGGATATTCCTGATTCAAAGTCAATGTTAAAGTTTCGATTGGATTTTATTGCAATTTGTGAGCTACTCCAGTATGTTGATAATCATATGGGATTAATTGTATTTTTGTCTGCGGCAAACAATTTATTTTTTGTGTGTAAACAACTTTTGCATGCATCTAAGTAAGTTAAAAGGAAATATTATTTTCGATATTAAAATTAATAAATATTTATTTATTTTGCAGTGTCTTGAGATACTTGACCGATTATGCGTACTACTGGTTTTCATTATTCTACTTAATTTTGCGAACTTTGTATTTGTTTTTATCCGCGGCCGCTATTAACGAAAGTGCTCGCGGTCCAACGGTTCTATTGCATAACATTCCTCAGGAGCATTGGAATGAGGAGGTTTTAAGACACAGCAGGCTTGTTTTGTTAAATTTTTATATTTATTTTTCATTTCTACAGAGCAATCGGTTGTTGTTTCAAATTAACTCATCTACAATTGCTTTGTCTGCTATGGGATTTTTTAATTTTACTCGTGGGATAATTTTAACGGTAAGATTTCTTTATATTCGACCTAATGAACAAAAAATAAATTTTCAGATGGCTGGAGCGATTGTAACATTTGAACTTGTAATGATGCAGTTTGTCAGCACCATTAGTAGCTTGAAGCCTTTGTGTTCTTTTTGAATTAACATTGAATTTCTTTATGTTCTTTAACTACCGTAATTTATATCACTGATAAAGTAATGCAGAAACGATGAATTTCATTTGAAAAATAAATTTATTTAACTTGACTAAATATTGTTTGTTATTTACAAAATTCAGTTATTCATATGTATGCATGTAGGTCAAGTCAAGACAAATTCTACGGAGTAATTAAATTGTCCCCAATAAAGTTCAATACGAGTTTAAAAAAAAAACATATTTTTTTTGAGGCAAATTGACAATTATTTTTAATAGGTAAATACATTTATTCATTTTTCTTACTTGATTTTTTTTTAACAATTACATATACAACATCCAAAACTACGTATACACATGTACGTTTTTGTTTACTTCTCGAAAGCTGAGGTTCAAATATATGAATCTACTTAAAGAGATTTCTCAAAGCCTGCTTTTGTTTTCGATCGAATTCAGCTTGTAGTTTCTTGGCACGATTAAGCTCGTTAAGAACTCGTTTATTATCAGGAACCAGGGATTTAGTTTTCGTAAGATCAACAATTGCTTCCTCATAATTCTGCAATGAAATATTCGCCTGACCACGTCGAAAGTATGCTTTGCTGTTTGTTGGATCAAACCGAATTGCCTGAAAGTTATTAGCTTAGGATATATTCTAGAATCACTAAAGTAAACAATAAATTCATCACCTCGGTAGAATAATGCTTTGCATTTGAATATTGGCCAACTTTCATTTCCACTGCAGCCAAGTTGATGCAGTTCAATACATTGAATTGATCTAAAGAAGCGAGATCTTCTGTGTTCTCATATCCTTCCTCTTTCCATTCGAACTTCTTGCGGAAGAAATTGTAATATCGGGTGGCTTTACGGTATTTTCGTCGGGCTTCGTAGTACTGCTCGCTGGAAAAAAACTCATTACCTGCGTTGCGAATTATTGTCAGCATGCTAACAATCTCCTGGGGCTATAACAAAAATTTTATTTTTAAGTTTCTAGGGAAAAAAGATTATCGTTTCTGGTTCCTGCGGTGTTATCTTTTTTAGTTTCCGAGTTTTCTTGACCAAAAGAGCTAAAGCAAAAAACAATATTGACACAATTTACCTTATGTTTGCTGTATTTTTCCTCCCAATCTTGTGGGAATGGAGGCCAAACGTCTGCTCCATCTTTGTCTTTATATCCCCAATCCTCGCCGGCAGGTATCTCGCCACAATCGGCTATGTATATTTCCTAATTGAGGAGCGAGTGCCATGTATCTATTATGTAGGAAAACAATCTCTTACCTCTGCTGGTTTACCTTCATCGGAGGTATTTTGTTCCATGTCTCCGATTATACCCAAACCGCGCAATACTTTTCCCACCACAACATTTGTCCCATTTAAAACATCACATACCACTGATGTAATGATAAACTGAGAATTGTTGGAATTGCGCTGACCATAGTTTGCCATACTCACGACACCTTCGTCATGCTGTTTGGAGTAAACTTGTAAATATAATAAAATTTTATTCGCAAAACAGTTTCACATACCTTGAGGATATAGTTCTCGTCCTCGAACATAGGTCCATAGATACTGTCACCACTGGTGCCATCGTTGTTTACAACATCACCGCCTTGTGCCACATACACTCTGGTAACTTTGTGAAATTTGATTCCCTTATAGTGCAGTGGCTTTCCCATTTTACCGATTCCTTGCTCGCCAGTACACAGGCATCTGAAGTTCTCGGCGGTCATTGGCACAACATCCTTTCGCAGTTCAATGATCATGCGTCCAGCTGAAAGAAAACAATCACAAAATACTGTTCTGAAGATACAAAGTCTAAAACAAACCGAATTCCTTTCCAATATTAATATCAAAATATACAATTGGATTATCGGCACAAGCTGGATATGCTAACTCCGACATTTTTGATACCAAAAATGTTAATTTTCTTTAATTAAATGAGTTAAAAAGAAACGAACTCCTCTACTCTAGTTAAAAATCATCAAACTTCTAAGAAATAAGAAAAACGTCAAATCTGCACAAAACAAATAATTACCAACTTGAACTTAGCCGTGGTTATGTAAAATATAGTGAAACCATTCAGTTTAAAGCTCTCCTAAAACAAAGCGAAATATTTCGTTGGGAAAAAATCGATGAAAAATTCGCGAGTCTATACCTAAAGCGACAGTTTTTAATCAAACAAAATAAAATCAGTTAGTTAGACCAGTTATGCAACTTAAGGCCCAGTTTGTTCACGGCTGATTATCTTTAATCAAATATTACTGCAAGTGGTAAATCATCGAATGTGCATGAAATTTTTATTAAGGAAATCAAAAATTGTGTTGTTAATCGTGGAAATAGCTAACCAGCCGATTTTGGTTGATTAACGCCATTTAATAAGATCCTTTTGAAAGTCATGGCACAGATTTAACGCACTTTGGACAAACTGACCCTAAACGTTGCATGTACGCGACTGGCCTTATTGTCGCAACCAAAGATACTGAATATTCAATATTCAGTATCTTTGGTCGCAACTTTCTGTTTTTCCGTGTTTCTTTATTCATTCGGAATAATACGATTCTCGTTCGTGTTTTTTGTATTTATCGGAGTGTTCCCGATTTGCAACCAAAGGAATGCAGCCCTTTCATTTCATATGAACCATGTTATAAAAAAGATGTTCTCATTTATAAACGCCGGTTATCGAGCGAGTTGTTAATCATGAAAATTGCTTATGGTTGATTAGCAAAGAACCTGTGAGAGTCATGGTACAGATTTAACCCAGATTTTTAGATGTGAAAAAAACTGCCTTTTATGGTATCACTATTTTCAAGTTATGAAAACTTATTTGAAAAATTTTCAAACTAAGCCGTATAAACGAAAGCAAAGGCATCGAAAAATACAAAGTCAATGATATTATATCCAAAATGTAAAACATTAAAAAAGAATTGTATTTTCTGCGGATTTAAAGAAATTTTCATTTTCTTTCCACTTACTCAAAAAAACAATAATTAAAAACCATTTCCATTACGCTTTAAATAATTTACATTTATTATTGTTACTAAAGTCTTACATAATAAAATTTTGTGTTATGTTTTATGATATACTATATGTAGATAGAACATAATATTTTTTTTCTTTTGTTTATTCTTGTTATTCAAAATGAAATCCATAGATGTAGTAAAAGTAAAATTTAAGTTTGCTTAGCATTTCTTTTTTTATGTAATTATATATATTTGATTTATCATTGATTTTCTTTCTTTTTAACCAATAAAACTATATAACGATTTTTTGTTCATTGCCATTTCATATAACTTTCGTATTGCAATAGAAAAAAGCTTAATGGAAAGTTTATGAGAAAAACGTAACTAATGTCATAACCAAAAATTTATTTCAAAAATTGCACGGGTTTAACGAAATATTTTGTATTTGGTCAAAGTTAAAGCGTCTGATTTATCAGTTTGTCAAAACAAAAATCCAATAAACTTTTAGTTGACACTGGCAGCAGAGTAATCAGAATTCCTAAAATATTTATTTGACTACAAATATCATTTTCGTTAAAACCGACCATGAAAAACAAAAAGTGAAAAGAGTTGAGAAACACCAAGTGCAAAAGAAAGAGAAAATGAAAGGATTAAAGAATCAAACTAGAAAATAAAAACAAAACTTATTTAATAACTATTAGTAGACATTTTTGTATATCTATAATTGTTCCCCAACCAGTGGAGGAACAACGTTGCCTCCATCAACATTTACACCAGCTTCATTTTCAGGAGCAGCATCTACTGCAGCTGCATCTATATTAGCAGCAGCTGATGCAGCGGCTGCAGCGGCGGCGGCAGCATCTGCCGTTTCCTGTTTGCGCTTTCTATGTTCATAATTCACTAGTCGCTGTCCAACTAAATATTTGTCATTCTTGATCGCAACGTAGAGTTTCTTGAACTGTCGTATCTGGAAGTAGATGATGGCAAAAACAATCACTGCCAACAGGAAGAATGGATATATTTCCCTGGCAATTAAGGTTCTTGCATTTATGTTTTCATAGAACATTGGCACAATCGAGTGAGCAATCACATAAGGAACAGCCAGAGCGAGTCCAAAACATGTAATAACAGGTGTGGCTAGTTCGCGAATGATAAATTTTAAATCAATATCTCTCAATCCATCACGATAGGCCCGCTCAATGGCTCGCTTAAGGCGCCAATCTGGACCCATAAGCGTAAGTGCACATGCAATTTTTGTGTAGAGCACTCCCAAGGCCCAGTCTTGCCACAAGAAATGGATCGGTGTCTGGCCGATTGGCACGCGTAACGGAATCACAAGAACCAGCTCTAAGAGAAGTCCAAATAACAACGGTATTACACCAAGCATTAGGACAAATATAATAGCAGCAAGAGCATAGGAAGCCCCGACATGAAGCCAATGCTTTATTTTGTCCATTACTGCAGCCCTGCCTTGCGGCAGAAGATTTACTGCAATTGCGATTCCTCTGGAAATTATCCAACAAAGATATGTTCCAACAGCTGCAGTATATAACTCATGGGGACGTGGTGGAACTTCGGGATGTGTCGAAACCTGATGGTTTGCAATGTGATTGCCAACCGACCACAGGGCCATAACTTGGCGTCCAATCCAAACTGGAACAGTCAGTGTGACCAAAGAAGATATAACCAAACTGATGCACATGAATACAATCAGGCCAAATAAACGGAACGGGAAGAATGTCGGTTTGTTATATGGTTGGAATCCCACAGGAGCATCACGTTGTAGGATAAACTGATGTGCAGCGGCTAGTCCTTGATTCCGATCAGGTTGAGCTCGTTCGGGTTCAGCTTGACCGCCATTACCGTTTTCTGTAGTATCATTTCCGAGAAGATAACTCTTAATGCCCAAAGTCCAAGAAACAGCCTGACACCAAATTCGAAGTAATCCCTTAAGCCAAACTCGAGTGTGAGATTGCTCGAAGAAACCAGGTAGTATAATCTGAAACAAATTAGAACTTTTAATGTTGCCTAAGAGTGATAAACAAATGAATATTGAAAGAGGATGGATATCTAGGGACCATTTGACAAACTGGGATAACCCTTTCATAGTTTTATCAAATATTCCAACATAGAAGAACTTAATGTAAAGCCTTGAAACCTAACTGAATATCATCCTCTCTTTTTGAAAATGTTCACCCTCTTACAAAGTACATCGTCTTCAAAAAAAATAAATACTTTCAAATTACCTGCAACAGAAGCAATTGTAAGCTCAACTCATTTACTTCTGAGTCCCCGGAAAGTGTATACGGCAGAAATGTAGGCCAAACTGATTTCAAAATTTGAATAGGCAGCCAAAGCATTAACAAAACTGCCGAACCAAATATAATCACAGATGCAATCAACCGCCGAACATGACGCAGTATCGATAGATGAATCATTTCCTAGAAACAAATATTTCTGAAAAATTTCTGATTTGAAATGAACAAAAAAAAAAAAAACAAACCTGAATTGGACTGAAATCAGGATCGTTGAGATTTCTCAAGAACCACAGAACTCCTGGACGTAGAACTTCCCTCAACAGCGAGATGAAAGCGGCAAAGTAATACACATAGACCATGCCAAACATCCAGTGTATGAAAAGCGACGTTCCGGGAGCGGCTCTAAAACTAGTTCGGCGGTCCTTGATAGCAGCGTCGAACATTGGCAAAGAGCATATGTCCAACCACCAGCCACAAACTAAAGGAAGAACTCCGATCTCTACCACAGACAGAAGCGATACCTTAACCACAATGTAACACAATCCCAGAAGCCAACGAATCTTGCTCATTTTGAATAGTCTTGCAAAGTAGTGAAGTACCACTAGGGTCAGGCCGATGTTGCAATATCCGAACAAGGTGGTAATCAATCCGTGGAAGTGCAACAAAGGCTTATCGGGACGTAGGAGTCCAAGCCAGTTGATGACAAAGTTGCCAATGCAATACGGACAGAAGGCAAAGGTGAATATGAAAATGGTATTGAGCGATATGACCCAGAAGACATGTTCTAAGAAGACCATGCTCCCATCAAGTCCCAAGAGACGCTCCCAAGTCAGTTCTTCAGCCGCACGGTCCCACTCCATGGGATTCCAGTTGGCCTCTTCATTAGCATTCGCAATATCAGCTGGATCCTCGTTCAAGGCCCGATTCCCAGCGTTGGCTTCTGCATCGGCGGGAGGTGGTTCTGCATTGTCTATCGGCACATCCACAGGTGCCTCGTTCTCATTGTTGTTATTCTCGTTATTATTGTTGTCGTTCAGCTCGATAGGTCCATCGACAACTGCCGCAGCTATCGGCTCCGGAACAGCTCCTGCTTGGCCAGCAGCATCATCCCCAGCATTGCCATCGCCATTTCCACCACCACCGCCCCCAGCAATGGGAGCTACTTCATCTCTTTCCAACCAGTCCGGCCCACCTCCATGGAGAATTTGCTCGCGTAGCCAAACCAACCCCACAAACGAGAGCAAAGTGCAACTTACCACAAAACTTCCACGAAAAGCATCCGAGGCGATGTTTTCCGTGGAGAAAACATCAAACGGAAGGGAGAGAATCATATCGAAGCTGGAGCCGCTGAACATGAAGCGATACGTCCGATACGCAGATAGGGGGACAATACCAAACCAAGCGAACGCGACCAGCGTGTAGTGCAACCAGTATTTTGCTGCCTTTCCCACCGATGAAAGCAGTCCCCCTGCGACGTCGCGCAGTGGAAGTACGCGAGGCATGTCCGGGGAGTATATCGGAGTGAAGGAAAATCTATGACCGCACAACTCGCAGTACTCTTTCCGCGAATATCTCATCCATTGCATAAGACAGTCCTGATGGATGTACTTTATACTGCCCGTGCAGATGCACGGATAGAAGAGTGGACGATCCGATTGGCCCTCGCACCGACAAACGCGACAAATGTCGCCCTGAGACAGGTCATCCATTATTGCGATATTTATGGCGTTTTTTGGAATCCGCGCACTATACAATGGTATTCATTTGAGTTTTACAACGCAACAACAAATCGCTTGATTTTGTGAGTCCTTTCGAAATAAAAACTAAGGGAAATTGATTGATTGTAGTTTTTTTTGTTGAGCTGCGACTGAAAGTGAAAAGGAATTTCCTTTACTGCTGGTGCTGCTGTGAGAAAGAAAAACCACGTCAGAATATCTGTCAAAAAAATAAAATTCGGAAAATACAGATTTCTACGGTTTACTTTTACATTTTCACACGAAGTTAAATTGTGCGATGTGAGGGTTTAATTTTATGAACGAGAATGAAATTGAATTTAATTGTGATTTTTCGATACGAACAATTATTTTGCAAGAGAAAAAACACTTGTGTTTTCAGTTTTTTGTTCTTTCTTATTTTCCTTCCTCCTTTGCGACATTTGGAATAAAATCCAGAGTGGCCAACACTGGGTTAAAAAAAAATATGTTTGACAAAATGTATAAATGAGTTCAGTGATGTTTGATGACCACTTTTAAACGTTGCAATTTAATTTTGCACTTTGCCGGTAGTCGGGTAGCTGAAATAAACAAAATAGCTGACTTAAAAAATTGCAGAGTAATCGCTTTTTTGTGTGTGCATATTGTTCGCGAGATTATGCGGAGTAAAAACGTTCTTAAAAACGCAAGGCGAAATTTTATGGTTTGAAAACATTCTATTAAATTATTGTGTTTTTTTTATCTTTTAAGATTTTGTTTCCTAGTGTGAAAAGTACATGAGATCATAGAGGAAATTTAAAGAAAACATAAAAAAACATCGAACGGAACTTCCAAGAGTGTTCTATAGACGCTGTTAAGATTGGGATATTGGGAAGATTGAGTCCAGTATCACGGTAGTTTATTGGCCACAGAAGTGTGGGGTGAGAAAAAGGAGGAGGAAAACGAAGAAAACATAAAAACCAAACTCTTGAGTTCCATTTGTTGTTGTTTTAGGACCAGTTTGTGTTCACAGCTGATCATCTTTAATCAAGAATTATTGCAACTGGTATATCATCGAATGTGAATGTTTACTAAAATTTTTATTGAATTCAAAATTTTATTTGTTAATCATAGAAATCGCTAGTCGGCTGATTTTTATCGAACCTGTTAAAGTCATAGTGCAGATTTAACCCACTGTGAACAAAATGGCACTGAATGTTCGAAATGTCAGTGTTGTTGTTTCAATGTATTTTAGGCTCCTCAAAGATTCTAAAAATTTAAACACGATGAGACTCACCAGTCCCAATTTAAACAGGGTCTATAAGTACGACTGAATTAGCATCTGTGCTGTTGATTCAAATCGATAAAAATGATTATAGTTTTTTTTTTGTTTTCATGAGACTGAAGCTATTCATTTTTAATATTTACTGAACGCTTAACATTTTTGACATTTTAATTTTGACACTTGTATTCAAAAATAAGGAAATTTTGCAACACGTTCAAATAAAAAATTTTCAGTACACAAGGCAGGTTTGTAAAGAAATTTCTCATAAGAAAAAACAAAAACAAAACAAAATTTTATTTCATGTTTGTGCCAATTCGAAACACCAAATTGATTATTTAAACACTTTTCAGCTGAAGAAAAAAATTGTCGGACAAACAACAACAACTGTGTAATAAATATCTTTTGGAGGAAATCAAATTTAACAGCAAAAAATGTTTACTTTGGCACGAACACAACCCCTCCGTAGCATTGTACGCTCAAGCATCCGTTCAATTACAGCTTCTGGTTCTCGTCAAGAAATCTTCAAGGTCCAAAGTCAACAGGAATTCGAAGAAAAAGTCAAAAACAGCAAACAACCAGTCATTGTGGATTTTTTTGCAACGTAAGTTTCAAGACTGTTCTAGAGCAATTATTGTTACGTAAATGCTACATGTGTATATAACTCATTTTTCTCTAGATGGTGTAATCCATGCAAAATGCTCACACCCCGCATTGAGTCGGTTATTGGTGAAAAAGCAGGTGCCATTGCCCTCGCCAAGGTCGACATCGATGAACATAGTGAACTAGCTCTCGATTACGAAGTTGCCTCTGTGCCTGTCTTGATGGTTATCAAGGATGGTAAAGTGCAAACAAGGCTGGTAGGCCTACAGGACACAGACAAATTACGCGCATGGGTCGACAAAGCAGTGGAAGATTCCAAATGAGACTGTGCATAGCACTCGAGAAAAATTTTTAAGTGATACACAAATATGCTTTATATATAATTTCATTAAATAGGAAGTTGCTTCAGATTTGTATCTTTTTATTTTTACTAGAGATCGACATAGGCTAATACCTTATCAATTAAATCTATTCGTTTCTTAAGCAGGGTCATTTTTTCGTCGTCCAATTTCAGAGAAGCTTCGTTCTTCAAAAGAAAATGCTGCATGAACAATCGCATACTATTTTTAAAGACGTTCAGCTTCACATTCTTGACAATCTTCTCGAATACCTGCCGACAATCGGCCTCGGATGAGAGTAGAATGCCCACCATGACCTCCTTCATTAGGACAAAGTTCGACTTGTCCAGGTCCACGAAGTTAACCACCTTCAGCACCGACAGCGCCAGACCACCCTGCTTTATCAAATGCAGCAAGAATTTGGCCAGATTCTTAATCTGCTGTTTGCTTAAACGGGCAATGTCATTTATTCGGTCCCACGAAGCAAATTGGAAAGCCAGTTGGTATTTCCGATTGTGCTGGCAGAACTTCTGTGCCAAATGCGCATAGTACGGGTTGTATTTGACTTCGTTGAGGTTGCAGTGAAGTATCACATAAGCTATGCTGCGCTGATCTTTTAAAGCGAGGTGGAGAATCTTCTCGAAGGCATCCACATAGTCTTCCGCACTCATCACGATGCAGAATATGTTCTTTCGATCATCTGTGTTCATCTTCTGTTGTTTCGCCAGTGCTAAAAGTTTCTCACTGAACCGCTCGTGTTTGGGCAGTGATGATGAGGATTTGTTCGCGGCGTTAATGTCCTTGATGTTTCCACTCCATGCTGAGCCAACAATCCACCACTTACCGACTTCGTCAGCTCGCAGCAGATCGTCGATTGTTATATTCAACGTGATGACGTATTTGTCATTGGTCAGCATAGCCTTCAATTTCTTTCGCAGATTCTCGCCAAGTTCAGGGTCAAATTGAGGGATTTTATTGATGTTGTTATTCTTGACTGCGTTCAAAATGTCTACCATGAACTTTAGACGCAGGTTCTCCTTCATTTCCATTGAGGATTCAGCGATTTTCTTTTGAATTCCATTCATCATATTCTTAAACGCCAATGGATCATCCTTACGAAGTTTGAATCCTACCGACTGAAAGATCAACAACAAGCATTCGACAGTCTTTTCGCATAGGTTATCTCCCAGCTTTCCTATGAGCTCAAGGAGAAGATTATGTTCGAATACTTTGAACAGATAGAGATAGGAGAGGATCAGAACTAAATTGTTAAGTTGCTTATTTTCGACGTCCGAGTTTTCGGTGATGTTGCGAAGATGTTCATCGAATTTGATGACGAACATTTGCAGAAAATGAGCACCAATCTCTGTTCCAACGGAGGCGTGGAGATAGGCCAACAGCACTACGTGTTCTTGGATCATTCTTTCCTTGCAAAGGGATTTTGTTAACAGGGCTTCAGATAGCAAAGCATAGAGAGTTTCATTCATGTCGTGACGAGAATGAGTCATATAAAGCTTTTCGATACTGTTGGAAATTTTGTGAAGGTTTATTTCTGAGAGCCTATTGAGGAAACCTTTGCAGTTTTTACTCAAACGGTCCAGCTGTTCTTTGCGATTGGTGTTGTCGGATGCTGCTGCTGCAGCGGCGCGTTGATGAGGTGGAACATATTTACCTGCAGCTGAAGTAGGGGTAGATTCGGAGATGATATTACCATCAGTATCACGTTTGCGACCGTAGATGTCTTCCTTAACTGAAAATTAAAAAGCTATATTCATATTCATTGTTTGAACCCAATAAACTAACCTTTGGGAGTTTCATCGGCACTGCCATCACTTTCAAAAGCTTCATCATCATCGTTTTCTTCAAAAGACCCATCACTCATTGGTTCTTCTTCTTCATCGTCGTCAATTCCCTCATCGAAATCAGAGCCAAAATCGTCCTCCTTGGGAACAACTTTCTTGTTTTTAGAATTTTTATTTTGATTTTCATCATCATCCAGGCAAAATTCCAAAGCATAGTCTAAGCCATCGTTAAACATCTTCTGCACTAGACGCTTCTTATCCTTGCTTTTGTTTATTTTAAGTTTTTTCTCCAACTTCGAGATGATTATATCTTCCTCCTCATTGGCAACTTTCAATTGCTTCATTCTTTTTTTCTGAGATGCTTTCTCTAGGTCTTTTTGTTTGGCCATTTCACGTCGATGGATTTCATCCGGATCCAGACGACCCGGAACTTGGACTTTTGGCTTTTTGACTGGCTTTTCATTTTTCTTTGGCATAATTGCATCGACTTCTTCATCTGAGAAATCAGAAGGGATTTCATCTTCATCATCACTTTTGGGTGGAGGAGGAAGACCCCGGTGGACGGTCGTTTTCGTGTCACCCACCGCCTCAGAACTTACCTTAGTTTTAAATGATTTTGAGAAGAAATTACGTTTGTTTTCTTTCTTTAGAAGCTTCTTTTCTTTGCGTTGATCTTTTCGAGATTTGGGTTTTTCGATAACATGATTTTTTTTCTTTTTATTTCCTTTTGGTTTTGCCATTATTATTTTGCACTTAGAAAAATACAAAATTTAAAGTTTTGTGTTGTTTTTGTTTTGTTGTATGTTCGGAATGTCAAAGTACACGTGCTCACTAGTTATGTTCGTTTTTTTCTCAATTCAACGGTGAATTTGTGTTACCTGCATATAATTATCTACTTTTAACAAAAATAAGTTCTAAGGATGTATACATTCTGATTTTTAACATTTATGAAAATTCTTCTTGTTCAGAGCTAATCATCTTTAATCAATAATTTGGGTTGTCTTTCATCGAAATAGCTAATGAATCGATTATTGTTGTTAAGCTGCATTTAATTAGAACTTTTGATAGTCATGGAACAGATATAATTAATAACTCAGTGTGAACTAACTGGCCCTTGCATTTTGCAAGTTTCTTTGCGGCCAATCATCTTTAATCAAGGATTATTGCAACAGGTAAATCATCGAATGTGCATAGTAACCAAAATTTTTATGAAGGAATTTATAATTTAAAATCGTTAATAAGCCGATTTTGGTTGATTAACCCCACTTAATTAGAACCGACTGTGAACAAGATGGACCTTAATGTAAAAAGTGAACACTACTCTCTACTAGTTTTTTAATCGAACAACACAACATACATTTTCGCATCAAACAGATCTTTGAATTGACATCACACTTCAACGTGTTTTCGTTCGTCTTTTTAACATCTTTTTCCTTTTTTGTTTTGATAAATCTTGATTTGATAGGAAATTACAATCGATATGGGTAAAATAAATAAAGCACCTGAAGAATCTGTACAGATTTCTAAAAGACCTAAAAATAAAAATAAATCAGAAAGAAGTGAAGTTATAACAAAAAAATCTAAAGGTAATCAAACGGAAATTAAAGCCCCCAAAAAATAAAAAGTAACCTAGTAGTCTTCAATTTTCAGACCACCAAAATCTCCCTCCAAAGAAGCAAATCAAGAAGAAACTTAAAATAAAATCTAATGGTATGAAAAAGGCAGTTAATCTGATTGCCAGTCAGAAGATACACAAAAAAGAACAACCTCAGGGAGTTGAGGATGAATCAGAGATTCGAGAACCAACAGCCGAAGAACTTTTGGAAAGTGAGAAGCCTGAAAATGTGAAAGCAATAGTCACTGTCCGTCAAAAGAAAAAACTCAAACATCAACAACGATTAGAGGAACAGAAAAACAAATGCCCTATTAAAGAAATAGCTCGTAACCAGGAATACCTTCTGAAGTGGAAAAACAATCGTGGCGAATGGAAATTTGAGAAACTGCGACAAATTGGAATTCAACAAACCGTCTTTGATGACACAAAAATTAGCGCTGAAGTTTGGCCAATTGCTTTGGAATACCTTTCTGGTTCGAAAGGAGCTGGCAAGGATAAAATAACTAAAGCTGCTGAGGCAGTTATAGATGAAATAGACAAGGAAGTTGAAAAGGCGGGTGATAGTGATACGACATTGATAACTTCTTCGGAAAAATATCGCAGAGCGCGGGAGCTGCTGCAGATTTTTGATTAAAATAGTTTTAAATGCAATTACAGAAAAGAACTTACCTTTACGTCTTTTTTTTAAAGATTATTTCTTTCAATATCAGTTCAGTAAGTTTTCGAATCAGGTTTTGTTTGTTATAGCTATGTATGTAGGTAGCAAATAGCTATGGTCTTATTTATAAACGTCTAACTTTAGACAACTGTCCAACTTTGGAAAATGTGTTCAAAAACCTTGTTTATTGTTGTCTTAAAGCTGCCTAACTTAGACACAAGAGTAGATTGTCTTAACCGTGATTAATGTGATATTTATTTTTATTAAATAAAGCATATTTCCACCAATTTGAAAATAGTTAGACAGTGTCTAAGTAGATAAAAATCTAATAAATACGACTGCTAGAGTTTAGTTTAGTGAGTGGTGATTACTAAACAATTTTTTGCGTTGTCAGTCTACACTTAAGAAAAATCACAACTATGTGGGCTGCTTCCGCAAGGGCAAACGTTTTTAGCATAAGGCAATAGTCTATATAGCTAATGGATGGAAAATTTATTTGAAAATTTTCCTAAATTCAAATTGGAAAGAAGGTCCAAGGTGAACACCTTAGTTGGATTCAATAATGTCGTTTTCCATTGGTTTCACTCATTCTTAAATCCAATGGAACAGTGTTAACTACTTCTAATCAACTTAGAAATTTTGTCATTGCATTGAGGGTGGGTGAAAAAAGAATGCATTCATTTATCTCTTGCGCAACAATTTTGTTCTCTTGAATCCCCTCTCCGCAACCGACCGACCGTTGGCCAAGTGATATGAGTGAGTTTGTTTTGAAGTTAGAGCTTAAATTGATTAGTGCTTCTTGAGTGGATTCTTCCGAACGTCCAATGGAAAACGACATAAGAGAAATAATAAGGTTATAATGAAAAATAAAAAATGTTTGCAATGATTTTTCTAAATAATTTTTACCATATTTTACGTTTAGATTTATCATTACTAAATTCTTGAATTAACATAGGTAGGTACTTACATACTCACTAAAAAAGTTTTAAAATTATCATAAACTGGGTTTATTTACTGACTATCTGTTATTATTGTGAAACAAAATAGATGATAGATCTATTTTTCACGAAGGATCTGATATCTTTCGCAAAAATTCTACGTTGAGTGAAGCACCGCATTAAACGAACACTATATGCTAAAGTATGAACTTTTCTAAAAAAAATTTATCAAAATATTAATCCGCGCTCAACTTTTCAAATTGAAAATTACATAAAAAATTAAGTAGGAATATTGGATTTTTTAAACATTTGATCTTCAAAAGAAACAGAGCTAACATGCAGTGGCCATCTCCTGGCCAATAGAATTGTTACGGTTCTTGTTTTTCATCTGTCAACATTGGTTTTAGTTTTAAAATGTTTTTCTTACTCTTTCGCACCCTTATGATTGGTTGCATTAAAAAGAAACAATGGTATAATACAAATGCATTTGTGTGTATTTTGATTTGTTGACAGTCGCGACGCGTTTTCCAACTTCATCTACATTTCTACAAAGTTTTGTTAAAAAATACAAGAAAAAACTATTTATTTTCCATAAATTAATAAATTTTAATGAATGAAACCACGATGGCTCTGTTCCAAATAAAAGTGTTCGCATATTAAGTAATAAATTGCAATACGTTTTTAAGTTAAATCATTTAAAATTTCCATCCAATTAGAAATGCTGAAAATTTCGTTCAGTGAATTGATATTGATAATTTCCTTGATTTGTTTGTTTAATTAAATCTTTTTTTTATTAGTGAGATGCAAAAGGTAAGTTAGGCTAATATTATTTCGATGAATTTCTCTGTACTTAATGTAAGGAAATTATAAAATAAACTTCGGGAAGAATATTTATTTTGTTTTGTTTTCTTTTTGATTAAGAGTGGCCTTCATCATTTGGCCTTGTAAAGTGTTTTTTGTGTATTTTTCGTGTGTGATAAAAAAGGACATGCGGTGTTGAGTAGAAAATATCTTCTTGAAGGTTCCAGGACAGACGTAGAGATAAATTAAAATGTTTTCTTGAAGGTAAGTCGCTTAAGTTATAAACTTAAAATTATAAGTTCAGTTATTTTTTTTTAATATTTCCTTTAACTCACAACAACGTTAAATATTTAAAAATCTTTTCCGTTGCGATAACATACTTTATGTCTATGATATTATTATATTGGTCACCTTAGATATTTCTAATCAATGCCAGAAAAGTAAAAACGATGTCCTGCAATATGACTTTGTGTCAACCTTTTTCCATTCAATCAAAAAAAACTTTATTTTTTTTTTGAGTCTCCTTGATCTTTCCATTATTAAATTTCCATTCAACCAAAAAAAGTTGATTTTTATTGGGTCTATTTTCTTTTCAGTTTGATCCTTCCAACTTCGATTTAAAAAAGATTTACGTTCACACGCGCTTGCACATAAGTACAAAAAACTTAAGTCATTTACATATATCTAAAAATTAGTGTATTCCGTAGCGCTGTTTACTTTTTGTAAGATGTTGGCGCTGGGTTGGACAAATTTACCAATAGAAAAATAATACACAAAAATAGTCCGAGTTCTTCTGACGCCAAATCTGAACTGGTTGAATGGAATACCACACAAATGTTAAAAGTGAGCTGGACTGAATTTGATGCGTTGCACGCACGGAGTAACACAGTTTCTGAAAACTTCCATATTTCTTTTATCGATTTTGATACGTCAAAAAAATTGATCCAAAATAAACACTTGAAATACCATTTTATACTTCCACATACTTTAAGTATATTAGGGTGTCCATTATTTTTCAAACAAATTTTTGTTTTAGAAATCATAAAAAAATTATTTGTTTAACTATCAAATTTTTTTCTTCAATTTTAAATAAACCTCTTAAAGTTGTTTTCATGTTTTCAATTAAAAAAATAACAACAAAATTAAAAAGACGCACAATATTATCCACCCGAATACTAAATTTTAGGCATCTGTTCCTCTCGAGAGTTATTTTACTCTGCCTCTCATCTTTGTCCATCCTTTCGATCAAGTTTTCGTTTCATTTTTCCTGCCTGGTCACTTACCCATGCCCGTATATTGATACGAGGGTATTTTATTTTATGTCTATTTTTCTTGTGGTTTTGTATTTTGTATTATGTTTTTCGATTTAATTCTGTTTTCCTCCCTATACATACATAATATCCATTCGCACTCGTAATGTTCTTATTCTGTAGGAAAAAAAAAGAAAAACACTCGTCATGACCGGGGGCGGTGGCTGTCTATACTTTACTTTAGTACCCTAGAATATCATGGCAATAGTTTTTCTTCTCTCGACAGCCGACATGCCAAAACAATTTTAGTGGACCGTTGTTGCGTTCAAAAAGCAGACGTGCACAGCACAAATCACAAATAATTTAAAAGACGCTTCGAAGTGACGTGAGTCCAAGTCGCCGCACTGGGTCGTCGTTGTCGTTGCTCGGTTGATTTAAAAATATTTTATTTGAATTTTTTGAAAATTCACTGCGGCGTATACGTAACATTTTTTTTTTTTATTTTGTATGCAATTATACTTTATTCGCGTACCACGTTGACGGTCAATCAAAATTATTTTTTGTTGGTTTTATTTTCTCCTTTGAAGAAAATTTGTCAATTTTTTTTGAAAATTAAATTTTCATCATTACCCGCAACAACAAGTGCCTTCTTTAATTGGATTAACAACAAAAGGAGAAAATAATATTTAAATAGATTTTATAAAATAAGAAAAAAAAAAATAAAACAGAAAAAGAAGAATTCCATTGTTGACCTATGGCCGACGTATCGATTGGTGCTTTTTTTCTCGGGATAGTTTATGTGTTTTTGTTTTTGTAGTAAAGCATAATAACATTGTGTGCAGTTCAATTGCAGTAGTTTTTTTTTTTCATCTACGAGAACACAACGGGAAGCTTACGAAATAAGGTTGATTTATGTGCTAATAAGGAAATTGGGAGCAAGTTTTTGGAAGATTCAAACATTTGTTTACAAAAATCAAATGAACTATCGAGAGTAGAACACCTTCTAAAGACGCATATCAGTTCTTAGAAATCGGGTGAGTAAACTGTTTATTTAAGACTATAAAAACCTACCATGATGAAATTCAATGAATGTAAAAATACCACGAAAAGCACTCGAAACTTGAACGTACATATTTCAGATTGTATTTTCGGGTAAATATAAACAGTGCCTAATTCTTTTCATATAATTATTCCCTTTTTGTCCAGTCGGTCAAAAAGTTTTGTGATGATTTTTTATACAACTCATGTAGGGTGTTTCCATTGTTCCAGGTTTCACATTGACATTCATATTTCAAAAATAATTCAGAAAATAAATAAATATAAAACATTTGAGTAATTTATGCGTAGAAAGCATAATGTAAACCAGTGTGACCTTAGAAAACCGGATGTTTTTAAATTGGCCCTAATATTCATGTGGTTTAAAATACTTCATGAAGACTATAGGTCTGCTCATTTATTTCCAAAATATGCCGATTTCTACCATATATGAAGTTTGACAGAACAAAAATATGCCGATTTTTCTACCATTTATAATCCAAATTGTTATATGAACATTGACAGAACTTTGGATTGAAATTGGCAGTTTTGTTTTGGAAGTTAACAAACAGACGTTATGTCTTATTCTTTTTTAAATATACGATATAAAGTGTACATTATATATTTAAGTGTATATATGTATATAGTGAAAGTTATTAATGAAAAATTTTAGACGATTTTATGACGATTTTATGAGTTTAACATCGTACTATATTTTCAACATTATTGATAGAATCAACTAATGGTTATTTTATTATCGTTTTAGTGTCATACTCACTCTATTATGACAGTTTCCTTGCGTTCGAAAACATATCAGATAGGTATCCAGTATCCACTTATCCCAAAATTTTTATACGTCGAGGTGTTGTTGAATTAGTTGTTTTTTTTTTACAAGAAATTACAACAACAAAAAACTATCCGGAAAAGTTTGGATAGTTCCCGAACGCGAACTTTGATATTTGCAAATATCAAAAAAAGTACGTTTGTTTGGTTTTTTGAACAAACTTTCATTGCTTCAGGCAAGTTCAGTTAGTGTTGCCTGAAAAAATAATGTTCCCATTATCAGTCATGCTCATGATCGATAGTTATAGGTGTGTTTTGTGGGCAAGTATTTTCGTTTAAAATAAAAGTGGACTTAAAAATGCACACCAAGCGCAGCACTTTGTTTTTGGCAGCACTGATACTTTAATAACATCTGTCAGCTGTTTTGAAAAATAATAAAACAAAATTTAAAGAATATATCTAATCCATCAAACAAATATTTTATGTTAAATTGTTTTAAAAATGTATTTTCTATCATTATTTTTTTGCAATATTAATCAAAGAAGAATTCTGAAGAATTCAAGTAGGACGAAGGTGGCATTATACACATGTACAATGTTCATACTTGTTATCTACTGTACGAATATGAGTTTGATTGACTGTATTTTCTATCATTATTTTTTTGCAATATTAATCAAAGAAGAATTCTGAAGAATTCAAGTAGGACGAAGGTGGCATTATACACATGTACATACATATGTATGAAGGTCTTCGACCCTGTCAACAAAAACCAAATTTATAAGAATTTATTTTATTTTATTGTGTAATTTCCAAAGTCTCTACCTCGTTTTTTCTTTAGGAATATTGTTTATGTCAAATCATATGTATATATGTATTTATGTAAAAAGATGAATTTTCGAATTAATTGACGCAATTCATCAAAAATAGATTTTTGAAGCACTTTTATATAATTGCTTATTTCATAAGCGAAAATGTTTGTCGCCGCTTACTAAGCAATATTGTTGTTGAATTTTACATGTCAATTATATTTTAAGTGAATATTCTTGAACAAAAAAATACACCTAACGTGTACCAGGTTTTAGGATAATGGTTGAAGTGGATGCGTATTCTATTCTGACTGATAATTTTTCTGTTCGTTTACTTCCCAAACTGCCAATTCTCACCAATTTTAATTTCTATTAAAAATTAACGTAACAAACTAAGTACAGTAGATTTATTTGTTTGTCATATTTTCAAAGTCACATCGCTGATATTTCCTTAATTTAAAAATAACTTAATTTCATTTCAACACAAGAACAAGAGATTTTTCAACGATGTCTCATTTATTTACATGTTAACGTAAATAGATTATAAACTTTAAGTGCGAAAACAGGTCTTTGATCGTGTACACATTTTAATTCTATCGAATAGATAAAATTTACCTGCCAAGTATTAAAATCTTGACCGGTGCTGTATCAGCTTCATCCTAACGAAAATAAAATCATATGGTATATATAAGTATTATAAACTAAAAATGTAGGGCAAAGATGGGTAATTGTGAAAAATTTTGCATTTTCGTTTATTTATTAATTTATGTGTCTAAACTACGGGTAATACATATATCTGCAATGTTTAAAATAATGTATTAGAAAACAAAAATTTTAAATTCATATAGAATTCCTAATTTTTATAAAATTAGCTGTTCTCATTTACTTTTTTTTTTAAGAATAATGAATTTCTGATGGGTTTCACCTGTCAGAATAACGGAAATATAATTGTTTTGAAAATAATATCATAGAATGTTGATGAACCGATTTTCACAGAATAAAGTGTGTTTACAATTATTACCGCCTTTGACCGTAACAGAAATTTAAAAAAAATTAGTACATATTTCAATTTACTGTACATTAAGTTGAGCTCTGGCGTCAGTGTCAAAATAAATGCTTCAGTCTTCTAACGCAGGAAATAGTCAAATATTCCCCCCCCCCCACCATAAAATGAAAAACATTTAACTTTGCGACGCGTCGCGGAAAAAACAAAGAAAAAACAACACCACACCATATCAAAGTCACACATCAAAATAAGTTTTCTTTGAAATACTCGTAAATTGAAAAAAAAAGAACAAAATGAATATGCCGGTTTTCAAAGCAACAGATGCGGGTTAATATGAACAAATAAATCATTTTATTTTAAGACAAGTGATTTTTAATGAACGATTATTTATGATTTCTTTTTTGTTGTTTGAAGAAAATCATTTCACTGCTTGATGAATTGATGGTTTATTAATAATGGAAAAACATATTAAAATATAAAACATACAAGCATTTACACATTTAAATGTCTTTTTGAGTTGTATTATATTGGGTTAATATCAATTTTTTTAGGAAAAGAATTAATAAAAAAAGCAGACAAACTAATTTTTAACGTTTAAAGCCGGCTTTTTTTACTTTCTGTTTGATCTTTAGTTTAAAATTGGTAGAGCTTAAACGTAGACAAGTTTATTTCACATTCGGTTTAAAGCATTTTTCTCTATGTTTTCTATGTTTTCTCGAAAACGGTTCAAATGATTTGATAAAACTTTGAACCTGCAATTTTAAAAGCATTTTTAATAGTACTGTATATGTATGTACTGTTTTCGCCAAAAAAAATCTTATAATTTAGATTTGATTTTGAGGAAAGAAAATTACTTCATTTTAGTTTTGTTTCCGAATAAATCGTTTATGACTACATAGTTTTCCATATATTTTATACTTCTTAATAGTTCAACTAATATCGCATTTAAAAATTTTAATGAATAATTTCTTTTATGGTTCTAGCTGATAAATTAGACCTTGAGAAGAAGCCAATTGTAATGTCCATAAACAAAATTCTTAGTTAATATTTCTTATACCAACAGCGATCACGTACAAGGTGATTTTTAGTTTTAATTTTTCTAAAAAGTAGCTTTTTGACAATTATTATACTATCTACTGCAAAAATAAAAAAAACAGCATCCTACCACAAGTACATAAAGCTTATACCTTTCGACGCGATACGTAAAAAATGTACTTTAAAAACAGAAACAAATCGCTTGATTTCCCATCAGGTATATCAATCCCAATCTAATTACTCAATTAACCGACTTACCAATCACGAACAGTGTTCACGCTTGTATCAGAAGTTCATTTGCTACATGTTCCAATGTGAAATAAAGTACACAGCAGTCTAACTTTGTATGTGTGTGGTTAAACATCATAGACTAATAAGATCGAAAGTTATTTCCGGCAAGCACGGCAATATCGTCGGCACCTATAGAGATACATTCAGATAATCCCTAAACTCTCGAACGCATTTGTTTTTTTTTGTTTCTTATTTTATCTTTGAGCAAACTTGCTAAACAAATAGAAAATAATAAACGCCTTGCCTGCCGTCGTCGTAACTGATGAATTCGAATATGGATGTATATCGGATAGAGAACCATGAGAACGGCACTTGAAAGCTTTCTATATTTGTTTTGTATGAGGGTATAATGTAAATATTTTTGGGGGAGGTGCTGGGTTGCGGGTGGATGATGATTTTGATGCCGATGCCATTCGGAGGCAAATGTCAGCATTGTTCAAGGGTTAACCCTATGTCAATGTCAGTATATTTATGTATTCACAACTCGTTGCTATAATATTCTATGGCCTGATGTGCATTCAATTCGTTTAGCCTTGCTATATAGTAAAGTAGGATATTTATGTCGGTTGTGTGGTGCATTCACAAAGTTGTCTACCTACATACATATCAAAGCCCTAATCAGATGTTAATGATGGTTGGGCTACCAAGTATTCTAACCGCAGACAAACTTATTTATGGAAATGAAGAGAAATCGCAATCAATCAGGACCGCAATTAGGGCGTTCTTCTAATCGCACGCAATCATTCACATACAAACATAATAAAATTACTTTTTTATATGCCGTGCTAAGTTGTACTTTGAGGTCTTATCTTTACATTATTGAACCAACGTTTGACCTTATTTGTATAAAGATGCGTTCAGTTCATTCAGATATATATAAATGCAATTGGATATACCGATGCGAAATAGAAGATAGAAACATGAAAAAACCATACAATTTTAAAAACAGTTTGAAATGCACGAATGGATCGGACGAACTTGCTCTCGTAGTTTTAAGCTATGTGTAAGATAATTGTTCAATAATGTAAATGTATACAATAAAATAAGGATTTGCAAAAATATTTGTAATCAACTTTGGAATAAAATGCAAAAGTCCAGCCAGTTAAAAATTTTTGTATTGTTTGACTGTTTTAATATTGTTAACGAGGAAATGTGAAGAAAAGTTAAAAGTACTAAAAAAAAATGTCTTTCTGATTTTTTTTCATACAAAAATGAAAATGAATGTACCTAGTATTATTTGAACTACTTAAAAAAAGCGAATTTCATATTTATAACAAAATCGATCAACCCATCAATAAGATAAACGGAAATAGATAAAAATAAGACAATTTTCTTAAAAAAAAAAGTAAAAACCCAATTTTCTATAATTCCGTTGTACTTTCGCACATTTTTGGCAAAAACCTGAAACGCAATACATTCCAGTTGAGAATTTGCAAACTTCAAACTTTACAGCCTTATTAAGTAGAAAATGACCAATGCAACTGACTGATTGGACCTCCTCGCACAGAAGCATGAACGCACGAACAAACAGGCCGTGTGTCGACGGATGGTATGAAGATAACCATTATTTTGAACTTCTCCATCATCATAATGTTAGATTTGATTAAAATCTCGTCATTTTATTTTTTATACGAAACCAATATTTGTCTTATAGAGCAAGCGAAAACTCATGTGTTATTTGCAAAAATACAAGTGATAACCTCTCATAAGGTAAAGTTTACATTATGGAATCAAACAAGTTTTAATAAAAAACCAAGATTTAGAAAGATGGTTAATAAAAATAACATGATGTTAAATAGGAAAATAAAAAAAAACTAATTTTACAATAAATACAAATTTAACGATGATCTCACAAAATGACTTTGTGAAAATATAAGTTAAAGTGCTGGCTACGGTCGAAAGTTCCAAATCTTGATAAAAATACAGAAAATCCTTGAAAACCAACTCAGTATTCTTTTTCTTATTTTGTTTTTTTTTTTTCGTACTATCTTATAAAACTCTATTTCTTTAAACAGAAAAAGTATTGAACTTTCTCAATTGGTACTGCCGATAAAAAGACATTTTACCAACATCGTATCGAAAACTTGCAAATGCTTCAAGCCATTGCATGCGAACTTTCTAAAACAATTATGCATTTCCCAAACCGCAAATCAGCAATCGAGAATTATTGCTTTGTATCTATTTCTTTCCATTCTTTTTGTTTTTGTTATTACAAGAAGAACTCTTCTTCGTTTCCGGTGCAATTGTTGCTAATTTCGCATAATACAAATTCAAACAATCTGTCTATCTTATCAGATGTAATAGATGGTCAAGGAGCGTGTTAAGTAGAATCAACTGTAAATAATTGTCAGTTGTATTGCCAGCTTTAAGGTGGTGGTGAACAATCACCTTGAGGTGTAAATTCATTGTTGATTGACATTTGATTGCAAAACCACCCGAAGCTGTTATTCTAAGAAAACAACATACCCACAGGCATGAATGGTCGAATGCCAAGTCCAATGGAGATTTCAAAACATTATTTGTATAGATTTCATGTTTATGCGGAATATGCTGGACTGCATATCCAGTCAGCTGGACCGACGCGTACTCGACAAACGACAATATAGACACCGCTGCTGCCGTAAACAGAATCCATGAAATGAAGCTCATGTGGCTATTGTTACTTACATACCTTCTCTTTAACAAGTGAAAGTGAAACTAATTGAATGGCCACCGCCACCATCTTGATCATCGTCATCATGCAATGATGATGACGACAAGTGAACGAACTGCATTTGTTGTGGGTTTCTCAGTTACAAACAACTTAACCTTTACCTTTCGCGTAACCGCCTTTTAACAAGCATCATCGGTTCTCGTTTCCCTGTGCCGACCGGTTTTATTTATTTTTGTTTGTTGGCGCGATGCCGATACGGTGAGGTGCGGGACAGCGGGTTAGTCTTGCCCAGACACTGCCGAAACTCTACATAGCTCTCCTCCAAAATTATTTTCCTTTTCATGCTGAACCTTCAGACGGACGCGTTTGTGACGACTACCACGACGCACAGTGGGCCTCAATATTATAGAAATAATTGTAAAAGAAACACAAATTGATATCAAAACCAAGCTCAACTCAGTTTTAAACCACTCTTGCTGACACGACCATCTCGACGAATGTTTACAAAATGGTTGAAGCACAATTTAAGCATTCTTCAAATATGCACAATAAATGAGTTATCTGTCAAAGTTATGTGTTGCAGGTTACAATAAAGAATTTATATTTCATTGATTAACAATGATTGCGTTGAATTCAGCTTTTGTGAAATTTGATTTATTACCAGGAAATTTTAAAAGCAATTATGGTAGATGCGTCTATCAAGGAGTCACTTTATACATTTCTATTATTTAAAGTCCATTACTTTTTCAGTTAAATAATTATATTTATGAAAGACTTTGATTATTTAAAATGAAACAAATAAAAATATTCAATTTTATCCCAGTGTGTCCCATATTTTGTCCCACTGTTAGACGCAACGTGTAGTTTGTTCTGTCACTTTGATTGGATAGTTGGGGTGCTGCTGTTAGTGCTGCAGCTGAGCTCCAGCAGCGTGCCCATAGAACTGCGCACGCCTCTTATGTTGCTGCTTACCTTAGCTAAACGAAAGTAAAATTACTCTATGTAAGCTTATTCGCACGAGGATTGGAGAAAGTTCATGTCAGTTAACATTGCTGCTGCGACACACCTTGACAGTGGCCCTGATGGGAATATTGATGATGATGCTGATGTTGATAGCCCCCCGTTGGTAGGTCAGTAATATTCCACCATTTGCAGTATTATTGCAGTTTTCATTTTTTTTTTTGCTAAAACGCACCTGACGATATGACGTTTCGGTGAATGTCAAAGATTAAAGTTTCTTTCGATATTTAAAGCAAAAAACACTGAGGATTTTGAATGGAAGCATACACAACACATCGTTGAAATAGATCTTGCCGTTCTGACGTGTTCCCCTCAGTAAGACGCAATGGGAGTTTATAATAGCTTTGTTTGGTAACGCGAAATTGTACAAATCTTCACAAATTGTCACAAATTCTCTAAAATTCGTGTTTGTTAACTCAAAAAAGTTGCACCGAGAGAGCAAAATTAGAGAGCAACCACACTTGATGTGTATTTTTACAGTTTTTGGGATTCGTATAGTTTCTACTCGTGACGGTTGTCAGGTTTGGAAAAAAAAAATAACCTGATAGTTGACCAGCAATTTTCAACAAGAATTATAATATTGAACCACTTTAATTATTACAAATTTCATCCACAAACATTTGCCACTAACAGTTGTTGGTTAACGTAAGGAGCTGTCATCTTCTGTCGAATTCCCATGTCTAAATAGTTCATACTAAAACTCTGGCTATGCTAGTAGCAGCCAAAGCACCATACTTTTTGGCGAAATTCTCAATGCTGATGGTTCTAGGTTATTTGCCGCCCTGCGTTCAAACATTTGTCCGTTTTGCTTTATGAAAATAAAAGGCTAAGAAGAAGATGTTAAAATATGTTTCTAACACTTTTAATTATACTTGTTGGCTCTCACGTCTGAGACATTATATATATATGTATATACTATATACTATACCTATATATATTTTTTACTGTAAATAAAGTGTATTTTTGAAATAATGTTGAACCAGGCAGACAAATTCCTAGACATTAGATAATAAAAATAAAAAAATAATAGTTTATGTGTAATGTATGTTCCAACTTTGAGTTGGTTTAGCAGCGGTTCTTTGGAATGTTGGTTTCAAAAAAGCCGTTTTGTGAAGTCTCTTATTTCCGTTTCTAACGTGCGCCCCGAACGTTCTGAAGAATACATAAGAAAAGCTTATGTTCTGTTATTTACAAGGATATTCTTTTAGTTTTGCAAGAGTCCCTGTAAGATTTATACATGCAATCTTTCAAACAATTCTGTGATAAAAGTTGTTAGTTACATCTTTTACACAAGAGCCATGATGATCAGGTTCACAAGTACGCCTCCTATTGTATTTTTTCAAGGAAAACGTCACCCGAGTAATCAATTTGAAAGATTTCGGATTTACAAGACATGAAACTGGTAATATGAAACATTAAAAAAATACTTTCCGTATTTATGTAATAGTCTATCCACATCAGGGCTCTTTAAACCCTTCATATGTTGTAACACTACTCTGTGGCACATTAAAAAAAACTATGGTCATTGGCATTGAATGGACTTGCAGAGTGCAATATTTTAAACATTAAAGTTATGACTTGAAACATAATATAGCTTTCACACTTTCCTTTATATGGTTTTGTCCGCTCGCGTTTCATCTCCCTCTGGATCTTACATACAACATAGAAAACATCTCTTCTTCTCAGTCAGCTTGTGTAATTATATGCCCAAGGGTATCGTTCTTAAAGAAATATACCGAACCGAGGAAAAAAGAAAAAAACACCGAGGTGTGAAGAAAAGTGAAACTATGTGCACTTGATCTCGCAGTTGGGTCATAAACATTATTTCCATCATTGCTTCATGTTGCGCCTTAATAATAAAAAAAACAAACGTTGATGTGCGTCTGGAGGAATCTATTTTTAGACAGCCAATGTGTTGAAATTTGTGATTGGCGGGTGTTTGAATTTCGGATCATAGAATTATTTCATGCAACATGCAACAGTGGCAATTTTTTTTTGGGGAGCGTGAAACATATTACGCAATCGTATTGGATTGTGGGACAGCTTTCTCGTGGCATACCACAAATTGTTTACACTAGCGAATTTCACCCAAAGCACACAGTCTTGTTGATATTCCATACTTATATGCTAACTGTGTGCGCAATGCGCACCTCATATTGTTTCCCATAAGGCATCATGTCGGTATTTTTCACCTCGAGCAAGCATCAGATTATTATTTTTCCCGCGAATATGATATAACAGGGGCACAGTGGCTTTTGATGCTTGCAACTAAATAGCTATAAGGCAAGGAAAGGCAAGGCAACTCTCTCAAGGAAGAAGCGTCTCGTATGTGAGCTGATCTTGTTTGCGGATGACACTATGTGGTCTTAGCTTGTATAGTTCAGTATAGCGGTAGCAGAAGCAGCAGCAACAAAAGTATCAGTGGCAGTATATAAAGTTTTAAGTTTCTCATGATCATCGGTGAGAAATGAGTACCACATAACTTTATAACGGGGGAGTTGAAAATTCCCATCCAGTAACAATTTATGTTGCATCATTTGTTGCAGTGCTGGAAGTGTGATCTCTATGATTTTGTGATCACATTTTCGGCGAAAAATAGTGTCTTCTTCACTTTTTTTTTTTGTAGTTGTTTGTCGATAATTGAGGTTGAGTTTTAAGGAAATGCTTTTGAGGTTATGAAATAAATCATGAACGACGATGGTAAAATAAAATTGATAAAATCAATACTGAAATTCCTAAGGTTGCAGATGTCAAACTTGAAACAATACGTATTTAATTTTTGTCTTCCATTCGGGATTGCTATAGTTATGAGAAAGTTGTATTTATTCCCACAGGTCTTATCTTAAAAAATAAATAAAAAGACCAACCTATCTGAGTATTTCAAGTTCCAATAAATATTTATTTCGTCATTTTCAATATAATGTACATACATATTCGAATTTTTAGTAGGTAGGTACATACTGTCGGCTGTCTCTCAAAACATCATATTATCTTATGGATAAAAGGATATTTAAATGTATCTATTTCAAACAAATAATTTGTGAATCTTCTTTTCGTCTTCTTACTCAGCTTTTTTCTTCTTCCTCTTCATTTTCTATTCAAACAAATAATCTGTGAATCTTCTTCTTTTCGTCTTCTTACTCAGCTTTTTTCTTCTTCCTCTTCATTTTCCTTTTCTTCTTCACTGTATTCTTCTTCCTCTTTATTTTCCTTTTCTTCTTCACTGTATTCTTCTTCATCATCTTCCTCATATTTTTCTTCTTTTTTTTCTTCACTTTTACTTCTTCTTTTCTTTTTCTTTTTGTTTTTGTTTTTCTTCTTTTTCTTTTTGTTTTTCTTTTTCTTCTGCTTCTTCTTCTTCTTCTTCTTCTTCTTTTCTTCTTCTTCTTCTTCTTTTTCTTCTTCTTCTTCTTCTTCTTCTTCTTCTTCTTCTTCTTCTTCTTCTTCTTCTTCTTCTTCTTCTTCTTCTTCTTCTTCTTCTTCTTCTTCTTCTTCTTCTTCTTCTTCTTCTTCTTCTTCTTCTTCTTCTTCTTCTTCTTCTTCTTCTTCTTCTTCTTCTTCTTCTTCTTCTTCTTCTTCTTCTTCTTCTTCTTCTTCTTCTTCTTCTTCTTCTTCTTCTTCTACTTCTTCTTCTTCTTCTTCTTCTTCTTCTTCTTCTTCTTCTTCTTCTTCTTCTTCTTCTTCTTCTTCTTCTTCTTCTTCTTCTTCTTCTTCTTCTTCTTCTTCTTCTTCTTTTTTTTTCTTTATTTTCTTTTTCTAATTCTTAATCTTTTTCTTACTCCTCCTCTTATTCCTTTTCCTTTTCCGACTCACCTTACTACGAAATAATTTATAATTTCGATGATGATGTTTTACCTGGATTCCTTAACAAATTTTTTCAACCTTGAAAAAGAAAACAAAAATTTAAAAGCAACAATTTTATCCACACGCTCTAACTCCAAGTAATAAACAAGTCTGTATCTTGGCAGCATTTCGTTTTTTAATTTTATAAGGAAGTTATTTGTCACGAAACGTCAACGTGCCATTTGTCAAATTTTAAACTTTATTTTAAAAAAATGTTGACATTAAGTGCTTGACGAATTAAAAGGGTTTCATAAATACCAACTTCATAAGTATAAATCAAAAGCACATAGCTTGCTCCTAACGTCATTTATGTTTATGTCTATCAGATTTTCATAAATAATAAAACAAAAAATCTACACAAGGCTCCCTTTATAAAGCGAGGCACACCCAATGCTCAACCCTTGATGAACTTCTTTTTACCTATTTAGGTATCTCTTCTTTGTTGTTATTTTGTTTACCTACGCTTGAAGATCTATTGTGCTATCAATCCGATAGATAACCCCCCAAAATAGAATATTTTGTCATTGCGTTATAGAGAAGCGTGTTCCTTGTTTTTTTTTTATTCTAGCCAATGTTGATAGGATCGTCGCGTACTCACGAAATAATTTACCATTTACGGCACGTAGACGCTAATAGTAGTTACGAGTTTACTTCGTTCAACCCCGCTTGCACTCCAATGGAATTTTCTCTGGGTAATTCGTACACACCAAAGAAATTAATAATCCATGCGACAGTATATTCAAATAGGCTCATACAATTTACACTCACGATTTCTCGCAGTCATGACGTGCACATAGATACAAGCTTTTAAAAATTGCCTGATACGTTACGCCTGCGCGTTTCAATGCCGAGCATCAGAAGCAACAATGTTTTGAGTAATTTGTAAATCAATCACGTAAATCGGATATTTTTCGATAGATAACTATAGAAAGAGAAGAAGAGAGACATATTCTCGACAATAGTTTAGGTGCGGTTCGAGGTGGTTTGTGGCAATCATAGGAATGGCAGTAGAATGACACTTCAGAAAAAGGACCGGGAGCAATAGTAACTTAACTACATATGTATGTGTATATAGTCAAGCCGAGGATAAAAAGCAGCCATACAATAATAATATTATGGCTCTGATATAATTGCAGTGAAGAACACCCTCTGGCATGGTATGGCGTATCGCGTATGTGATTCCAAGAATTTCTATACTGCAATCGATAGGTTGGAAGATCTTTAGAAAACGTGAGCGGCAATTGTGTATTTTCTATTTGCTATGATTTATCAGACTTCAAACTCTTGAATTATTCAGATTTTTTTTTTTTAAATTAGCATTTGCTATGTCAAGTGAAGTGGCATGTTAGTAAGTAAATCTGTATATACCTACAGTCGGTTTCTTGCACTCGATTTATTCGAGAGGTATAATATTATAATGGTATCTCAAAAGGGTGGAAAATGCGTGCATGGTTGCATTGGCAATTGAAATGCAGAAGGAGATTTTCAATATTTTTGTATAGGCATATTGAAATAATATTAATCTATTCAATATTTTTTCTCAATCAGATTTTTTATCAACTGCCATTTCTTATAGTTTTGTAATAGTTTAAGGAAACCAATAGCATTCTAAAAATAAAAACAGCTTTTAAATGTTATTTAAAATTTTAATATCTAGAGAAGAACAAAAAGAGAAGTAGAGAGCTTTTTTAAGCCATTTTTTTTAACAAAAAGGTCCCTAATAGATTGTTTAGAATCAGTCTGACAATCTACCTTAAAATGAAAGTACTAAAAACTGATCCTTCATTTGCCTGAAAATAACAAATTTTGCTAAAAATGACATCTGAATTATTTTTGGATAGAAATGCAAACAATGCTTGGATCTAATCCAATCTATGTATGCCTGTGAAAGTACTTTCAAAAAATAAATAAAAAAAAAAAAAACATGAACATGTTACTTTTTATTTCCTTGCTGTCAACATTGAAAACTTTAAAATGGCCATCAATTTTAAATACAACTTAATTTTATTGAATCACTAAATTGCTCTTGTTCCATATACCTACACTAAATAACTTAACCTAATGATAAAAAATAAAAATCAAATACATGTTATAGATAGAAAAAAAATAAATATTTGGCGCCATGTTTCTCAAACTGAAGTACCTATCCCATGCCATGCCAAGTACTGATATGCCTTGACTGACTCTTGGAAAACGATTGATAAATATTATATGTCAATCAGATTGGTTTTCTATGTTAACAACAACTCATTTGATATTCATAACAACACTCGAACGCAATAACTAAATTGGGACCCAACAGAACATAAAATAACACAATATACATATGTATATCTGCAACAAACAACAATATCCATACTTTTCTATAAGTACATAATATGTACAGTACATGTAAATAAATATATTTAGTTTTGTTGTTAAGATTTCTTACCTACGTTTTTTGTTACTTATTCGCATGCAAATTGAAAACACTCATCATTGGCAACGCTTGTCATGTTCGGTGTGGCAGAATTGAGAATTCCAAAATCTTTCCGGGTTAAGTGTTAATATTATTATTTGCCTCAAGCTTTTTTTTTTTCTTATCCGTGAAAATATTTAGCTTTACAATTCAAGTAGCACACAACAGGCAACATCGGGCCTCAAGTTGGATATTTTTGTTTTTATGCAGCCAATTTAGTGTCATTATAGTCATTATCATTACATTACACATTCCAATTTAATTATTTGTAGCGGGCGGCGCGCGATTTTATATAGATATATTATTTGTTTAGAAGTATAACTTCCTTGATACCAGGATTCGGACTCAAAATTGGGAAGTAATTATCTAAAGGCGGTTTTAAATAAATTAAGAAGAAAAACCTTAGGAGAAGTTAAAGACCACACTGTTCTTTTCTTCAAGAAATAAGAAGAATATAAACAAATTAAGAGTAAGTTTGACAAAAATTCTGACATTTTGCCACATCCTAGACATTTTAAAGGAAAATTACCAAGTAATGATCGTAATCTTTTTTTTTAATTAATGTTTCATTTTTGAAGATCGAAATACCTAGAAAATAGGTATTCTTTCAAGACAATATTAGCGGAGTAGATTAAAGAATTTGTACAAATAAACGTAAATCCCCTGCGGTTTAAGTAAGTTCCGAACCCTGTTCGTAATTCGGCTTTATCTGAGGAATGATTGATTATGAGTTAAATAAAATTTGACAAACGCCTTGTTCCCCCTTTTCTGTCAGAAAGACAACGACAACGAATCTCTAATAATTGACTATGCGCAGGTGTGGCACTTTGTTTATTTGTTTGTATTTTTTTTGTAATAAATTGTTAGGCGTCAGTTTCGCTCTTGAAATGGAAAGTGGGTCAATTGACGTGCATTCATATGTGATTTACTTGCGTTTTTTTGCATCAATCGTGCACCCATTAATAGGAGGAGGTATTCATCGTCGTCGTCATCATCGTCGTTAATGTTGTCGTGAAATTATGCACATAAAATCAATTGATCAAAAATCTTTGTTTTCACTAAATTAAAAGGTTTTTACTTAAGGCGTAATATTAGCATACAAAACAAAATTGGGGGTGTGTTTTTGAACCTACGCTTTGGTATTTAATTTTTCTTTGACATTTGGTAATTTCAATCGTGTTAATGATTGTTGAAAAAAATGTGTACATAAATAAATTTGTATAAAAGCTATAACAACTGATGGTTTTTGTAGGCATAGTTTTAAAAGCGTTGAGGGGATTTTTTAAAATTTTTTATAATTTTGGGAAGTAAAATAAGAAAAGGCTGAGGATTATTTATATGTAACCTATATATTATGTTTCAGAAACATGTGAAATTCGAAACAAATCGTGTTTGAATAGTCATTCTCATTAGTATAGGAAGTTTATTTAAAGTGTCTCATCTGGAGAATTTTTGGAGGAAATAAAAAAACGATATTTCAAAAATTTTAATTCCTTCTCGATAGGGACAGAACAAACATAGGACAAACAGACCGACAACGACGGACGATATGACGAAAAACACTCTATAATCGTGAATTAAATATTTTTAAGCGTTATTTGTTTATTTCCAATAATTTAAGTTTTACTTCCTTTAAAAATTAAAAGTAATAAAGTAAATTTTTTCTTATAACTTATTGTAAAGTAAACCAACAATCATCAAACAATTTTCACTCAATTTTCTAATCAATTTTCTTGTAAAACTTTCTCAGGAACCAGCCAAATTATATTTGCAACCTCAAAGAGGTTTCACTGGTATATTTTTCCCAGCTGCATTAACTGTGCCTGTTATATTTTGAAGCCAAACTAAATAAAGTTAAACATCTCTTTCCGCTCAGTTCCACAGCTTCAGTTAAAAGTTTTCAAATTGAATTTGAGAGTAGTACCTATGTACATGCAATCTAGCTGACTTCATGTCTATCTATTTGAAGATACATATATATGTATTTTTGTATTTGTAGTCGTTTGCTCTACAAATACCCACAAGTAATCGTGGTTGAACAAAAAAAATAAACATCCATATCACCTGAGACTGAAAAGAAGAAGGAGGAGTGCATTAAGTGAATCTTGAACTTGAAATTTATTATATTTCCATTCTACTAAGCATCGACTTGGTGTATTTGGACACGGTTCATTAATCTAACCAATTTGCTTTGACTAATGATGGTTTGAGAAGAAGTGAATAGAAATACATTTTTTAAATTTTGGTATGAAATATTTATAATTTTTCTTTGACCAGTATGATGCATTCTTGCACGAATGAAAAATATTAAGTGGAATGTCACAGACGACGAACGCCACAATCGTGGGAAGTTTCTTGGGTACAAGCTACGAGTGTTAACAAAGTTGCAGCGTTTATATTGTGATTAATGGTACTTGATAAAATGACAAAGAAACCAAGTGCTGATTTGTTTTAAAGACATTATTTAAGTCCAAATGATTGGAATTTTTGTATATTTCAAATGTTTCTTTATTATCTTTGTTGTATAATTTAACAAGCAAAAGAACTTTAAAACAACGAAAAAAACTAAGGCGAGGTCTCTTTTGTCAGGTGTTAGTAAACTGTTTGTTCGGCTTATTTGTGTTCGGTTATAAAATTTAATGGTCGACATTTTCATAGATTTGACAGGTGAACTAATGAATATTAAAAATGAGTATGATTTGAAGAAATGTTATTTTCTGTTAGAAATCAACAGTTGGAAAATTTTTTTACCAGTTTATATAAAAAAGTTAAACACAGTTAAATAAAAATGTCCCATGATCCGTTTTTATTAAAAATGACAAGTGTTACAGATACATTTATACGAGGCAATTCTCAGAAAATTGTTTGTCACAATTTTCTGTCAAAGTTCATTAAAATTATCCATCATTAGCAGGAAGAAATTGACAGTTTTGGTGAACGGAAACGAACAGCTCTATTCATAGACATAAATCTACAGTTAGGAGGATGAGAAATTGGTTCTATTCATTTACTTCCCAAAACTGTTAATATTTCTAAAAATTTTAGTCCAACGTTAATTCAATTTTTACTTATACAAAAAAAATTTAAATGAATTAAAATTGGAAGAAATTGAAAGTTTTGGGAAGTTAACGAACAGACCTTTTATGAATTCTCGCATGTCACCTGTTGCATGTTAATTTTGAAACATAGTCTATCTCCAATATAAGATGTGTTCTTCTTAAAGCTTATTTTGCTTGATTATCGCTTTAAATTTCTACAATTCGTTCAATATGCTTTGGCATAGCCACTTTTGACATCTCTTATAATAACTTAATATATTAACACTTATACGTCATTAATATACTCACTTAACCTAAAAATGTCAAAATATCAAATAAATTATATTTTTTTTATTCTCATTTCAGGTAAGTCAAAATAAAAAAAGGCACTTATTGGGCATCAAATTACATAGAATTGTAAGTATATCAGGTGCTAATGGTCGCGCCGCAGTAATAAAAATCCATTTCAATTATCATGCCCTTTTAGTGAAATCTATAATCCATTTATATGTATATACGGGCTATTTGCCTTTTAAAACGTCAACTTCCTGCTTTAAAATGCATTATAAATAACCAAATATCCCGCGCTTGTCATTTATTGACTCAGCAATAAAATATTTGAAAACAAAACAAATTTTCAAGAAACATAAAACACAAAGTCACTAAAGATAAATCAAAAATTCACTGGCGACAGACGGCTGCGGCGGCGCCGACATGATAGCATTTCGCCTACACCATCCACAAAAAAAAAAACTTTTTACCTATACCTAATCTAATCCCTTGAATATCCATTAGCATAAAAATGCAATTTCCTATTGTGCAGTCAAGTATCTGTTACCTGTCAGAAATTTGCCTCTAATTTAAAAAAAAATTTGACAACTTAAACCGAAATGCATATAAATATACCTACATATAGACAACCATAAAGTGATCATGTGCTGAACTGTCAAATTGACTTTTGCGCATATTGACGCTAAGCTGTCAAACAAGTCAATGTTATTTTTGACACATGCGATCCACAAGATATGCCCCAATGGAATTTTGTAATAAAATTCCAATTTTTCTAATGCATCTATGCCAGATGGAGAGGCAGACGAAGGCAGTAGTTGTCTCGTTTTCGTTATCTAATGACAGTCGCCAAAGCGTCTGAGTGGTGGCCCATTCGAGAGAGCGACGATGTGATGGCTGACTTCCAGAGCTGTGCGCCACAACAAAGAAAAATTAATCTCTATATTTATTTCTGGTTTGTTGTTTGGACGATTGCGAAGGTGCATTTCCGTCGTGCGTCCCATCGCGTAGTCGTCGTTGTTGTAAATAGTTGTAGTTTGACCGGCTGGGTGATGATGCTGGATGCTGGTCAAGATTTTGTTGTTTTCATTCGTCGCCACCAGAGTGCGTTTATTTCATAAATAAAAAATAATTATAAAAAAAATAACAAAATTGTCTGGGAAATGAAATGCAGTTTACCAGTTCAGTTAAAGTTGTTGTTGATGACTTGTTACATCCAGACGGTTTTGGTATTGCCGCGCGTCTGGTGTGCCGCGCGTTGAGTGAAAGTAAAAATGCACGCGCGCTTGAGAAATGCAACAGGTTATATGGTTGCTATAAAGTAAAGTATGTTTTTTTTTTTTTTAGGTTTTATTTTGTCTGGGGAGACGTTAAACTATTTTTTTTAGATTTTTTATTTCTTATTTTTATGAACAAAATAGATAATTGGTTTCGGGAAAAAGTTAAACATTTGTTATGATGTATATTTGCTTGGCAGGGGGTTGGGTGTTAACGGCTTTCGTAGGTCTAGTGTTGATTAAATTTTAATGAACATTTTTACAGGAAATTTGATGTAACGCGTTGCATTATATTGTTGATCATTTATAAATCGGTGTGCGTTTTATGAGATTGTTTTTGTTTTTAGCTTTTTTAAAACAGGTAATAAGTTGGGTATGTTACGTATCTCCTTGTTAGTAAGTATAATATACGCGTAATTAATGGAGAACTTGTTTAAGTGCGTGACTGCTTAGCGCATTTGGAGTGAAAATTGGAAATTTATGAACTTTTTTGTATTTAGTTTGTTGTCAATAATTCACAGGAAATTATTTACACTTCCGACACAGATAGGTGAATGCATTTTTAAATTGAATTACATTTTTTACAAAATATTCAAATCTATTTATAATCTTACACTTCCACCGAAAGTAAATCTCGTTGAGATTAATTAAGTGTAATGTAATTTTGTTTTCGCAAATTTGCAGAAATTGGAAATTTTCATAATTTGCTGTCAACCTCTTCACATAAAAAAAAAACACTTTTGGGAAACTGTTAAGTTGTTATGGCTTTCACTTCCTAAAACTGCCAGTTTTATTTCAATTTAATTCTGTCAAAGTTTATATACAAAAATAAAATTCTACTAAAATTGGTAGAAATTTTCAGTTTTTGAAAATAACTGAACTGGCCTACTATGTACGTAGTGTCTCCACCAAAGATATGAATCTTTCGTACGTTTTATCCTCCAAAACCCATTTATTTACATTGTTGTATTTGTTATTTCATTTTAGTGTCTATGAATAGATATGTAATCTAACAACAATATAAAAGGTGATGTGCAGATCCCTACTGTCTATGTGTGTGCGATGTTTTTGCAGATACTTTGTCATTTCTTATCCGACATCTTAAAGTTCTTATGTGACATCTGACAGTAATTTTGTTTGATTTGTGAATAAGAATAAGAAGATAATCAAGCAGTTTTTTATTAATAGAGATGTAAATATTTTAACCGTTTTACAGATCAAGCTTAGTTTCATACAACTTTTTTAGCAGAGTAAGATATCAGTGTGAATGAAATATTTTATTTTTGTCGTTCAAGTACCATTCAACTTTTAACCACATCTTACTATATAGACATTTCCTGAAACATTTCTTTTAACAAATAAGTGACGCAATTTCGATTTCAGACTACAGTGTGCCATAAAATGTGTCCAATCGTAAATTTCAAGGTTCACAGATTTCACCACAAATATATTTAACTAATCATTAGCGCTTAAACGAGCATTGCGACAAAAAATTAAATACATGTTAAAAAAAAAAAACAAAATAAAATCCAAAGCTCTGTTTTGTATGCCTTGTACACTTTGCATTCAATTATTTTTATTATCTACAAATATACAACATCACTCAATGTTGATTTTTAAATTTATTGCATTTTAAATAAATTAACTAAAGTCACATAAGTTTTTATTGACAATTATTATCGACGACACACAACTGATGATTTCCACAAATAGTTATCCTAAAAAGTCTGGACACATAAATGTACACATAATATATTATAATTGTACAAAAATTAAATGATTTCCTTTAAGAAAGTTTTATTTTTCTATTCAACCAATAAAATGCATATTCATCGTAATTGAAAGTGAAAACATTAATTTAACCAATCCAATCGCATGTCACAGTCTCATCCCATTATAACTGTCCAAATGGCTATCTCACAAAAAATTCGATAAATCTGCAATTTATTGTGCGAAATGAAAAGTAAAATTATCAAAGAATCCGCTAGTTGAGTCAGTAATTGTTACGTCTTGCCGTGCGCCATCGTCATCGTCATAGCCATCATCGAATTAAGTAGAGAATGTGAAAAATTCAAAACACTTTTACTATAAAGATATAAAATAGTTAAAGAGGTAGTGTTGTAAATGAAATTATATTATACAGGATATAATGAAGTGTTTTGTTTTTATGCGACAGGATTTTTTTTTTCAGTTCAATAATACTTTTTTGGTCATTTAATCTTCGTCACATTTTCTCACACTTAAATTGACATCAAGAGACTACGAATCTTTCCAAGTTTCAAAATCATCGATGAAACTAAAGATTCCTTGTATTCGTTACAATTTTTAAAGATGATAGCATAAATATTGTCGGCCATCTTGAATTAAAGTTTAATCAAGCATCTTAGTTTGTATACAAAACAATCAACGACTACGACTATCCTTGTGTTTCTCAAAATATATTCTACAAATGAATAACTTTCAAGGTGGCCGCCAACAAGGATTCTTTTTTTAATTAAAACACCAACTCGATTTATAAAACTTAAATTCATTATGTGTTAGAATGAAACTCTACTCCCAGACTATAAGATACGACTGCATGATTCAAACCATTGATCCAAACGCAACGGTGTGCTGCTCTCGCTTCTCTGTCATATAGCTAACCCCATAACAAAATTAAGTGATTAGCTTGTCCAGTTGTGTTGTGCGCTGCTGCACAGCCAGACACACTACTGATGATCATGCAGGTTAAACCTGCAGGTGGCATTCTGTTCGTGCCTCTGTTTTAAGAGATGCTGGTGGAGTTCCTGCCATTTGCCGGCAAACATGATAACTGAGCATTGCAAATATATAATGCTGCTGTATGCCGCGTTTAAAATGTGGGCCAATTATATGACATACGACTTTCTGCCAGACTGCGCTGCTAAAACTGATATGGAACTTGAACCAGTATAATAATGTTTTTTGGTTTTGGGTGAAATGCTTTACTTGGCTTTGAGACTTTTACCCAACTTATGATTTTCTAAATTGCATATACATAGTTATAGCCGATAAATCAATCAATAAATTGTAAACGGCTAATTTTAATAAACTGTAGGCATTCATATTGCGTAAGAGTTTGTCCCATATTGGAAAGCTTTGAATTAAATATTATTGTATCCATTAAACTTTCCATTTATACATATAAACTTATAGTTTCTTGGAAATATGTGCAATAGTCCATTAATACCTATTTGATATTATATTCCGGGGAATAAGTAATTTATACGATATATGAATTAATTGATTCTGAAAATTTAATTTGAACGTTCATTAACTTTAAATTTACTTGAATAATATAATTGGTGCTTAAACAAAAAAAAAGTGAATCACTGCTATAAATTAACCAAGATATTCAAGAAAGATACCAATTTTATTTTGAAGACTCTGATTTATTTCATTTGACCTAGAGGAACAATTGGAAAAAAGATCAATGGCCATTTACAAATAAAAGGTTTAAGCTTTCATTATTTAAAAGAAGTATTTTCGAGTCAACATGAAGCTATAGAGTTCATGTAAACACAACAAAGAAGTGTGTAACTACTAAATTACGCATTCTTTTTTCTTATATGATAAGAGAACTGCAGTACATTTTTGAAACTTTACTTTTAGATAATTTTATAAAACGGAATTTTGAAAAGCAGAATTTTGACAAGGGTACTTACTGAATATCAAAATAAAACAGTAAAAAAGTAGTTTTCTTACTTTTCTAAATAATTAAAAGGTATAAAGCTACGTTTTCGGTAAAAACGATTTTTACTAATGCGAATTCGCCCTATTCACTTTAGGCTATGGTTTCGGTAAAAGCAAATTTAATGCTCTTGCGAATCAGCTAAAATAGAATTATATAGAAACTCCTGTTTTCTCTATCTTTTGGTTTGGGTTTTTTCATTTTTCTTCGCGCGAGCAAAGCAATTTTAGCGAATTCGCATGAGAAAAATTCCCAACGATTTAAATTTGGGCAATTGGGTTGTGCTGAATCATGAAACAAAAATAATTTTTCGTGCGTTTTAATTTTATATTAAGGAGGTACATGATTTTTGGGTTCTTCTTAATTTTGGATTTAATGAGACCAAAGTCAAGACCAATCCGAAATTTCAACAATGTAATATTTCGGTACACGTTTCTTTTATTAGCTTTTACCAAAACCATAGCCTAAATCTTGTTTTTACCATTCAACTTAAAACCAATTAAGGAATTTAATATTAAAAAACTAAATTGTAAAATAAAAAAAATTTTTTTTCAATTTAAATTTTTTTAAATTAATTTAATTTATTTTGAAAATATTTTTTTAAAGACTTCTTTGAGACTTGATTAAAAAACAAAATGAAAAAATGGTCTTCTGACTTAAAAAAGCAATAAAAATACCTAAAAATTTGTTTTGAAATATCATTTTTAAATCGTTAAGTTAAGGTTTCAATTTTCAGAAAAATTAACCCATTCGTTTTCAACCAAATTTTAATTTTTTTTTAAATTAAAGTTACCTTTTCTTTTTTGCCAATATTTTGGTATAGATACAGTTATTACTATTTTTTCAATTTTTCGGAATTTTTTTTACAAAAATGTTGCCTTTATTTAATAAAAATAAAAAATTCACCTATTTTTTAATAAAAATGTGTGGAAACGTCTTTGAAAAAAAATTTATTTAAGAAATCCAATATTTCTTGAAAATTTTTCTTACTGTTCCAAAACTATCAATACAATTAACTGGCTGTGATACAATAGTTTAACTGTAGCAGTACCATTACCAAAAATACTTGTCTAATCCTTCGTTTCCAAAAATATTTATTTAAAAGTCCACTTTAAATAGGAGTTCATAACAAAACACCAAGCTGTGTCACTAAATGAAACTTAGATTAGTAACCGTTCAATTTCAGTACTTTTTTTTCTGTCTCTAAAAAAAATTAATTTTTCTGGTATTAGAACTACAGCGCTGATATTTAAGAAACCTCAACATCTACTACAAGCTTGTAAACCCTTGACTTAAATGCAAAATCTTTGAATTGATTTGAATTGATATACAAATTTTATAACATTAGCCGTGTTTTCTTCAAAAGAGCCGTCGGCGCAAACAATTTTTACACACAATAAAAGTGCTTTCATATTTATTTATATTAATTTTTGTTTTGTATAACCAAACAATAACTTTTTTTTTATTATAGTTCGTGTCTAAAATTTGCAGAGATGAGTATACACTTCTGACAAATATTCATTTAAACACGAGAATCTTTTTTTTACAGCCATAACCCTTTTCTTTATTTTGCATGATTTTTAACTAGGCAACCCTGCCCCAAGTACATAAATGCAACAATAGTGCAACAGTACAACACTTCTTATATCAAAAGAAAATTTCAAATTTCGAATCGAACACCCAACGAAACTTAACCGTTGCTATGTTGTGTCATTCAATTTTTAACTAATGCACAATAATGTTGCTTCGTTGTTATGTTGCTGAACACAAATACCAAACAAAACCACACCACATATATCAGATACATTTTTTCTTTACCATTAGCCTGTAGCTCTAATAATCTAGTATACTCAAACTATGAATACAACGCCGATGCCGCTGCCGCCATCGCCACTACAGTAGTTTATTATTACATACGATTACGAACTTCTTTTTCTTTCGTAGTTTTCGCTGTTGTCGTCGTCTTTTGCTACTTTCGTATCTTTCAGATACAAAAATATCTACACACGTCGCACACCTTGTCCCAACAGCAGCGGCAGCAGCAACAGCGACGCGCGGCAGCAACATTCACAATACAATGCACATTTTTTGTTATTATCGCGTAAACCTTCCAAGCGAAAGGACGGACAGACAGACGGACGGATTAAAAAAGAAAAAAACTTAGAGTGAAAAAAAAAAAAAATAAATATAGTTTTGTGATTTAAATCCATGAACTACGTACGGGATTTGTTTATGTCTTTTTTATTTGAATTTTTAGTTTCAAATTTTAAACATAAAATAACCGTCAAAGAAATAATTAACTAATAAAAAAAAAACTTATTTTTATTGATTTGTTTGATCAATAAAAACAACTGAAAGGAAACAGTGGAATTAAAAAAGTGGAATTGATTTTTTTCAACGTTGTTTTGAAATTCATATATCCACCACACTTAAACAATTTCTTCGTCGTTAAGTGATGGTATTTTGTATAAAAACATTACGCGCGTGTTGCTACAACAAAGTTATATGAAAAAAGAAAATTTAATTTGACAGCAAGAATCTATATAAAAAAATAAAGAAATAGAAAGAATTATATATTTTCCACTTTTGCAAAAGATATAAATAAATACAAAAAAAAAAAATATAATTACTCTTTCCAACTTGAGTGTGTGTTGCTAAAAATATAAAATTTTCTGCCCCACTATACCGGATAAATTTATTAGTGCAACTTTAAATAAGTATAAAACAAAAGGTCTACCTATATATACTCACGTGAAACATATAAATTAATAATCTGTGTGTGTCCTTCAAAATCTTGTTTTTTGACTTTTAAATAAATTTCCTTTAAAACTTACCTGATCGGCTTGACTTTATTATACGACTGCTATAATTCAGATTAACGTTGGACAGGTTAAGATACTTTTTAATCCCTACAAAGTAGTTTTTGTTAAAATTATAATTTCGTCGTCCTTCGCTAGTATCACTTGAATATAAAAATAAAAATAAAATATATTGTAACGAAAATCAAGTGAAAATCTACGCAAACGCCCATTTTGTCTTATACACCCCCAAATTAAGTTTTGTTTTTAACTTACATATTTTAAAAATACTAATATAAAAAAAAAAAAGAAAATTTATTGAACTTTTCGTGTCAGAAAGAACAGTTGCCCTCTCATATCTCATTCATTCATATTCGGATTTGGATTTAATTAATTTATGTATGAATTAATTAATTTGGCAAGAAACAGAGCACAACATCGGTTATTGTTGGATTTGCAGTTGCAATAAATATTTAACGGATAGGAGAGGAGAAAAAAAAAAACAAAAATTTTATCAGATCTCTCAAATGTATCTGATTCAGGTGAGATACGCTACGAAATTGTGAATAAATTATCTATATTTTATGTTTGTGTTAATTTTTTTTTTCTTCACTTGAATTTTTTTTCCATAAAAATCTATTTACAACAATTGGGTTAAATGTTTTTTTTTTCTATATAAATCTTACATGAGATGTTGAAGTTGAAAGACTGACGTCTAGTAAATTATTTCTTATTTTTTTTTTTTGTTATTTCTTTCATTTATCTCAGATTCTTTTTTGTTGTTGTTGTTTTTGTAATGATTTTTGATGAAAAAGTAATTGGCGACCGCATTTTGTTGACGTAGGTACTGTATACACTCTTGTGTAGTAAATTATGTTTATTTATTTTGGTCATACATTATTAACTTTATTTATTTATTTTTTTTTCTTGTAAGAGATGAAAGTGGCAGTTTTGAGCCGTTTATTTTTTTTTATTGATATGGATTTTAAGATTGGGAAATAAATGAGATATTTTAAAACATAAAAAATTAATAAAAAAAATTATTTGAGCTGTAATATCGAAGTAATTTTGTTTTAAACTCATTATGGGAAATGGGTCAGCATAAAAATAGTATTTGCGCAAAATTATAGTGGAGTTAACTCGATACTAACACAATTTTATTGCGACATTATAAGAAATTTAGTTTCTTATAAATTAAAGATATCATACCCTCTTGCTGTTGCGAAACTAAAAATTGTATGTGGGGGCCTGGCCTTATATTCTGGTGTAGATAGGTGTACATGTGTTTTACATGGGCAACCCCGTTCACTCTTTGTACTTTTTCACTTTTGGATAGGTTAGCTTCACTGTAGCTTCTTTCCCACTCATCGTCGATGGGACAAGAAATCTTCGGGAGAATTTTCTCCTAAAAACAAACTTAAGCTTCCTCAGAACCAAAGACAAAAAAAACCCCCAACTACCTTAGACTTACAGTTACCTATGGTGAAGTTCTGCCAAAAACTTATGGTTTTTGCCACATTGATTGTTGAATCCATCATTGCCAATCTCCTCATAAACATTGAGTGGCTTCGATTTTTCTGCGAAGTACATACAAGCTACCAATAAGCTCAACGTTGGGCGCCAATTATTGATTATTGATCTATTACACTCTTAAACCAAGAATCAGACATTTTGGAGTCGCAGCGGTTAAAAACTTAAATGAGAATTAAACAATTCAAAGGTTTATCAAACCTATTGTGGTAAAATTAACCAAAAAAAAGATTCTTTTTATATTAACACCTAAACAAAATATATCGCTTATCATAGAACTTCGTAATTTTTAAATTAAAATATTAAATATACATATATTGTTAAAATATAAGTCGGCTTTTATCGCTGAAATAAATACCGCCAATGTAAACTTGGTTTAACTTAATTTAAGGAACGCCGTGTAGTATATTTTGACGAAGAAATACAAACATATGTACATTCTCATACTTTTACTTACCTCAAATAGCTAGCAGCCCTGTTTTTTTTTTTTCTAAAGTGTATTTCCTTGCTCAACAATTTTTTTACAAACAAACAAAACCAGATTATTTTTATTCGTTATTTTATAAACATTAATAAAATATTTAGGTTCTCACTTTGTCTTTTGCTGAGATGGTTATACACTTTTAAAAAAACACGCCCTATGATAATTTAATTTGACTGCTGATGCATAGAACATTATGTTTCTGAGAGTTAAAGAGAAGATTAATTTATTCATGTAGATTGTAGCTACAAAAATCCTCCACTTTAAAACCTTTTATTTTTGAATTCCAAGTGATTTTTAAAAGGTTCATTAAATTTAAATATAGCGACCACACCTCCGCCACAAATTCAAAATTTTCATAAAATAAATAAACAAAAAAATCTAACGGTATAAAATTAATTTGCAACACTACCATCGAAACTATTAGGTAGGTACTCTCCTGTTGATATAAAACTCTTTGCGCATAGCCAATTGCATAATGACAAACATATAGCATAAAACAAATATAAATCTTGACAGGTAATTTAAAATTCTCTGCATGAATTCATAAACAATAAAACTTCCCACGATAATATCTATTACCACTCTTTTTTAAATTTATATTCCACATCAACATAAAACAACTTATTCATCGTGACGGTTATTTTTGTTGTAGTTCTTGTTGTTGTTTTCAAAAGATAACAACAAATATTGACCTTAAGTAACCTTTTCTTATAATAAACAGCTGCAATGGTGCCGGTGACGGGCGCCTGCCGACATTTTAGACTCCATTGAATCGATCAATTACAAATTAAAAACCCGCCTACGGTTTAGTCAATTTTCAAATGAAAAATCAAAAGAAAAAACCTAAATTTTCCGTCTATTTAACGGCAAACCTTCTGTGGAAGTTAATTTTTTTTTGTTTCGGCCTATCGGCACCTACGCATGAAATAGGAGTCCCTACCTCTGAAGGCTCGTAATATAGCTTACATAATTAGGAGTAGATACAGATGAAACAAAATAAATATAAAAATATCTACAAACACTTAATTACAGATCCTAATATGCATATATCAGCTTCAGCTAAAGCGCCCTTTCTGTGCGATACTTTTAGCTGTATATGGCGTAGGAGGTAAACGTTCATAAATTTCAGGAATGGGAGGTGTGCTATAGGATTAGGATCTTAAGTCAAAGTACAGTTATATATCATCTTTATATTCTTATGAACTGAACACAGCGGCATCGGCATAGGTACTTATAATAATATTTCAGTCTTTTTTTCTCGTTTTTAATTTTGAATTTTTGCAAACAAACTAAGCTAAGCTACCTTTTTCTGTACGTGACAAAATATAAAATCTGTTTTGTTAGTGACGGCAGAAGGGTAAATATCCGTAAATATCAGGTAGACGTTTGAAAAGTGACATTATGCCTCTTCCAGACTATGACTTTTTTGCTACTTTTTGTCTTTAATTTTTACCTTTTAGCCGTGCCGTAAAACTTAGTATTGTTGTTATATTATGCGGTGTGACTTGGAACGTTTGATTTATATTTTTATTGCTTTTCGGCTTTGTTCACACTTTTTTGATTTGTTTTTAAAAAGCAAAAATAATGACTTAACTTTGGCGGCATTAAATAATGAACTGCTGATGTTTGGAGTTGTTGTTTAAGTTGAATGGGCTTATTGTTGACAGAAATAATTAACGGGGCAGTGTTAAGGCGCAGTTAAATGTTCAATGTGTGCACGGGTATAGGAAATTTACACAAAAGGGTTGGTTATATTGATGAAATTTAAAGATTTGGTTTGTTCGTTTGTTTTTCTTTTAAGTATTTAAATAGTTTTTATTTTTTTTTTTTTTTTTGATAGTTCAAAACTAACTAACTAAAAAGCTTATAATTTGTTGCTGAAAAAAAATAAATAAACATTGGTGTTGGGAGTAGGTGTAAAAAATAAAAGAAGCAGGTAATGCTCTAATATGCAGGTTTTGAGAGTAGGTTTGTAATATTCTTTGAAAAATTAAATTAGAATGGGTTTCTTTCTGAAATAGGAGCTCTTTGAAGCAGAAATAAGATCATACCATAAAATTTAAAAAAAATAAAAGCTGTGTTAATTAGAACTGTTGGTTTACTTTTCAAAATTGTCATTTTTCATCTTTTTTAGTTCAATTATTTCGATTCGATTAACTAAGATTAAAAAGACAGTGTTTTTTTGGGTCGCAGGTGAAACACTTTACAGTTTAAGATAAGATATTCTTGAATAAAATGAGAAAGGGGGTAAAAACCCAGAGGTTAAGAGAACAACAAATCTAAAATCATGCAAAACAACTTTTATTGAATGGCCTGAAACTTCAAATCTACTACACCCGTTATTAAATGTAGGTAGGTACACATTGTTGAAAAAAAGCTTTCTATCATAAATATATACGATTACAATATGCTACCTACATGGCACCCTTTGCCAATACACATTTGGTTTCTTGCGGTAAATTCTTTTTCCATTTTCAATCTGCAATTTAGCAGCAACATTTACAGCTCCAAGATTCCAAGATTTTTCATTGAAATAAATATCGATTATTTCGAGTAAGACAATAATAATATGAAACTATAATTTACGAAAATAAAAAAAAAACAATAACAAAAGATAAATAAACTTACTTCGTTCAAGACTCCATATTTTTGTTTCACTTTCAGTTCAAAAGTCAAATTGTGAAATGAAAGCATCCAAATAAAATTGGATGCTTTTGCTATTCAGTTAATGCGCATCCCTGACAATTGGGATGCGTTCAAAAACTCATGACTTTGTCAGGATTTTGACTTTTGATTTTTGAAACTCAGTCGGTCGAACGAGAGAATGTAAGCTAACCAATAACCGTTATTAATTGGTTGGAAAAACATTTTAACTCAAATCAAACTAAAAAAATATGTGGCGAAATAAAGCTTTGAAATTAGGCAATTATAAGTATGAAAGACGTATTGTAAATGGTTATTCCATGAAATTCCATCAAAATTAAATACCAGGTATTAAATAATAAGGTTGTTAAATTATATATTTTAGCTGAACCCAAACAAGTTTTAGTTCTAAAAGTGATCAAAATGTGGGATAACATTCTGTGATGTTTAAATTTTTTTTATTTTAGCTTTTTATAAATCTGAGGTCAGCCATCTGGTGTGATATTATGATGTCATGAGATTTAAATCCTTTATTTTTAATGGAAAAATATCATAAAATATGAATTTCATTTTCACAATCTGATTCATATGGTCAATCAATAAGCTGAAAAGGAGAGTAGAAGATATTTTTTTCCTATAATTTATCTTACCAGAATTTTATAAAATTTTATAAAAATGATTTGTCTAAATAAAAATATAAACAATCAAAACTGTTAAATAACAATATTTTCTAAATAAGTAATCAATGGGTAAAATATTTAAAACCAATTAACTTTTATTAACTTATTCAATAAAAAAAAAAGAAAACAAATAATATAATTTCGATTGCGATTGCAAAACCAAAAAAGAGCAATAAAATTTGTTCAAAATGCATTAAGGCCAAACAAATTAAGTTCAGATTAATTAAAGAGAAAAAAAATACACTCATTCAATTGTAGGTATCAAAACAAAGTAAATTTATCATTGAATTCCAATTTCACTTGATTCTTTGAAACGAAATAAATTTCGTTAGAAAAAAGACCTTAGCATTTTCATGGATTTGGCATAAAGGCAACAAATTTTTTTGCAGCTCACTTCAATTGAATTCTGTCTGCGTTTGTTGGTAAACTAAAATAGAAAATCAATTTGTAAATCCTCTTTTTAATTGAATTTCTTCTGATATGACAAAAGATTTATGTTGGTAACTTTATAGATACTGCGACTGCTTTTACGACAAAAGGGTGCAGCTTTATAGAATTTTACGTATTTAGTTTCTATTGAATCGATTTAGTGCTTTTTTTCGTAACTTTGAAGTAGTTATGGGATTAGATTTTACGTCACAAGATAGAGTTTTTCATTATTTTTTTTTAAATTTATTTTAACACACAACTGTATTTTTTCCGTAGAGAGAAGTGAACATTACTCATGGAACTGTCAAATAAAAGGTCTGTTCATTTTATTTTTCTTAGCTATCAATTTCTGCCAACTTTAGTACAATTTTATTTGTATATATGAACAGGACTTTGAACTAAAATTAGGAGAAATTGACAGTTTTGGAAATAAACGAACAGAGGTAATATTGTCCACCATTTTATTTCATTTTTGACATTTATTCTTTATCTCCCCCCTGCCACATTGAAGTTTGTTGGGGTGATCCTACTCTGAAGTGCCAGTTCAAAAAAAAGAACCATGAACACCTTTGACAACTCAAAAATCAGTCTTCTGAAAAAAATGATTCATAGCATTTGAATTAAAAGCGTTGGTGTTTTTAAATTGTTAACATCCTTCTTATGAAATTAATGGAGATGACAAAATGTATCAAAAATATTTTCGCAACATTAAAATTACTTTATTGTTCGCTGAATGTTCTCCTTGAAGACATACATAAATACATTCTTACAAATAAAAAATATTAAAAAAAAAACAAACAAAATATTAATGTATATACATACATATGTATGTGGTTGAAAAAAAAATGTAGGTTTATTTTGACTTTAAGTATGACGAACCAAAATAGTATATACTCGAGTGTATATTTTTATTTGATTTTTAATTTAAATTTTTAAATATTATTTGGCAAATGAAAAAGACAAATCACTTTGGCATAATGCCAGAGTTCATTGTGTGAGTGGTGCAAAACGAAATATGTGTATGATTGGGTGTGTTCAGGAAATTCTGTCGTAATTGAATGAAACCATTCAAAGTGACGTTTAAACGCAAAATCGTTTTTCGAAATGATAAATTAAAAACAGCGAGGTCATTTGGATAAATATACATTGCACATATTTATACGAGTGGTATTTAAAATGATAAATGTGTTATGATTTGATCGAAAGTAGTTTAAGAAGAAAACACAAAAAATTGTCAAAAAAGAATATGCAGTTATTGACTTTATTTTTGGAAATACTGTTAACTAAACTATAAAATTTTTGATCGGGTTTTTGGACTTTGCATGAAAGTGCAAACAAATCTTTACAGCAAAAACTTGCAAGGTTTTATAGGCCTGTACTATTTGTTAAACCATTTGCATTGCAAAATAGTCGATTCGTGTTGACCTTAACATAATTTCGTAACTTTTTTCCTTTAAAAATCTGATAACTCTCAGAACAGAATAAAATTCTCTGGCAATTCCTACAAATGCAAATCGAAAACCTTATTTATTTCGAAATTCACATTCCCCGCAATGAATTAATTCCCATATTTGCACATCTGAATCATCACCTTTCGAGGCAATATAAACGTGCTTCTCCATTGATTCTCCATATATTGAGATATTACAATTCTACCTTGACATCGTTCATGAATATTCAAAAACTATAATTTTCTGATCAACAAAAACTTTTCTCAATTACCCAATTTGTTCAAAATAAACTCAAATAATTCCTCAATTGAAGCATATTTTGTCGTAAGCTCAATACGACAACAACGATTACGACGACGACGATGCGACCGACGACGTGCTGACAAGTATTATGGTGCAGCAGTCAGTGAAATCTCCATGAAACCCCACCTCAAATTTCGATATTCCCAATAAAAAAAACTAACAGCGACTAAACTTCACAGATGCCAGACTTCGGACATGTATGTACAAGTACCCTACCCATAAGGAACAGAAAATTGCAAGGTAGCCCACCAAACGACAAGTGGACTTGGACAAAAAATAAACCAACAACAACAAAAAATACCAAATGTGGCTTACCTTCGCATACCACTGCAATGCCGAATGCCGCTTTTGAAGAAAACCTCAACTGGTTAACCGAAAAAAAATATAAATAAAATAAAACTATCAACTGCAATTTGCCCAAATATCTCAACAATTCATATATTGTTTGTATTTGTTATCGATAGCGCTAGGTTTTAATTTATGTATTTATTTTTTGTTTTGTTGAAGTTGAATTTCAATTAGATAGATAGATAGACATTGATAAAAAGCTTTTGTTTGATGAAGTACCTCAATTGTGTACTCTTTGACCCATTTTATTTTTTATTTAATGAATTCGTTCATTTGTAATAATTTGCATACGCGCTTGGCATGGCGAAGAGGAGCTCTCCATATAACACACCACAAACACCTGCTCCTTTTATAGTATACCTAAGTAGTTGAAAATTTGAATTTGGATAACAATAACAAAAAATAATAACGCATGTGCGTTTTGTATTTCTGGATTATTTTTATGGTTGTAATGGATAAAAACCAACAAATAAAAGATTGTATATTATTTGTTGTTTTCTCAGGTAGTCGTCGTGATTTTTTTTTGTTGTGCTCATATTTCTTAATTCTTCTAAGAATTTTTCTTTATATAAGGACTGAATTGATGATTGTTTTCCATGTTTTTTTTTTGTTTTTCATGGCGTGTGATGAGCTTGGTAGTATTTAATTGTTCAATAAAAGTTGAAAAGGATGAAAGGGAAAATTACAAGCACGCAATACACATTAAAATAAATTACAGGGTGGTATTTGCAGTTTTAATGAGTTTTTTTTTTAAATTCTTTATTTAGAAAATACCATCTTTTTTGAACAATTATTTTATGCTATATAATAAACGTGAAAATAATACATAAATGGTAAAGCCACCTAGGTAGATAGCTAAAAAAATCAATTAAGAATGACTTTCAATTTTTAACATAGAACAAATAAAGGGATAAGAATGATTTGCCAAATAAATGATTTGTGAAGTTTAGAACAACACTGAAGGACAAATGACAGGTGTCATAAAAATATTCGAAAATATAGACAGCTATTAATGAAAGAGTTAAGTCTTAAAATGGGTATGATCAACTTATTTACATAAATAAAACAAACAAGTCTAACGCAAAAAAGTTTGTTATTTTTTATGTTTAAGTTTATTTAGTTCGGATCACGCTTCTTTTTTCAATAACGATTTTGCCTTAAAGTTGTGAATAAATGTTTAGAAGAGTTAAGTCTTAAAATGGGTATGATCAACTTATTTACATAAATAAAACAAACAAGTCTAACGCAAAAAAGTTTGTTATTTTTTATGTTTAAGTTTCTTTAGTTCGGATCACGCTTCTTTTTTCAATAACGTCCTTGCCTTAAAGTTGTGAATAAATGTTTAGAACTGTCTGAGTAAAAAGTCGAGGACAACAAATGTCACATTTACAGGGAGGAAAAAATATTTATAAAAAAATTAAATGGATGACAGGAATTGATAGTTGAGCCGTCTGAGTGAAAAGCAGTACTACAAGCACTACAAGCGTTAAATTTACAGTCGGGAATAAAATATTTAATGCTCAAGTGTCATTAAATAAAATATTTATACGAAAAAAGCCTACTTGACAGTTTAGTGATCAAGTGTCATTATTAAAGATTTCTGATAAGTTTTTTTTATCGTTTTTTCTACCATTTTTAAGCCAAAGACTGTCAAAGCTCATATAAAAATTTAAACTGGTAGAACCTAGCACTTTTGACAAGCAAATGAACACGCCGGAAGATAAGTGAAGTGTGATGTGTCAAATGAACAAGTCACTCTAAAGATTTTTTTTTTTTGATTTGGAAACTTTGTTCATATTTTAAGAAGTCTAACAGATATTCGATTACCCTGACTCTTCACATTTCGTGTTATTCCTATTCGTAATCGTAAATATAATGCGTAAATCAAACTACGTCTCTTGGGAATAAAAAAAAACAATCACGAAATCCATTTGATGGGAGTTGATTCAAGATTTATTTCCATTTTAAAAACTAAAAAAAAAAAAAAAAAATTATATACACATAATTTAAATATTTCCCCAAAACAAGATTAATCCCCAAAGATAACAAGGAGTCAAACCCAAAAAGGGAGCCAGCATCCATTAGAGAATCAATAAACGCCTTTTATGCCGTATCTTCTTTTGTTATAAAAATAAAAATAAAAATGAAAACCCATCGCATTTTTCATTCCATTGAATTCAAATTTGTCACAAGGACAAGATATATTTTTGAGTATACATTTTGTTGAATTCTTTGCTATATGAACAACAAAATTCATCTGAAAACCTCCCAAACAAAATTCCATTTAAGGAGCAAGGTGTGTTCGATAAAATATCTCCCAAACAATCATGGTTCATGTTTGGTCACCAAAAATATGCAAAAAAAACTATCGAATTACGATAAACCGCAGTGTAAAAAAAAAAAAAAAAAAAAAAAAAAGAACTCGAATAACGAAATTTTTGTCTGTGACCTGCGGTCAGGAATGAATATATGAACCCTTAACCACAAAAACAGACGCCACGCAGCTAAGCTATAATGAACTTCGAGTTTAGAGATATATTTGACGTGTGGTGCAGTTAACAATCAAATAAAGCGGGTGGCTGTGGTTTGGTGCGGCCGCGGCGTCTCCAGACACCCTCAGTAATCACCTTAGTAATTGATGTGGAAATGATTGATGGGTGTGGCAGGTTATCATTTAAAAATAAATAAATTTCTACCTGTTTTAAAAGCCCATAAATACAAAAAAAAGAATGAAAAGATAATTAAGATGAGACGTGACATTGGAAATTGATCAGTAAAATGTGTTCTTAAATATTATTTGTGTTCTTATTTGGAATTCTTTATTGACGACCGTGTAATTGACCTTAAATTTTTTTTTTTTTTTTAAATGAGTGATTGATTTTAAAGTCAAAATAAATGACAGAAAAAATACGAGTCGGATAAATGATCTCAGTTCTTAAGAGAAAATTTGTCTGAGGACTGACCTGGTTTAGTTTTTGAAATAAGGTCGGGTATTTGAAATTTCTTGGAATTTAATTGAAAATGCTGAGCTGTCAAAACATATTATATATAAAATAGTTGTAAAACAAATTTGAAAAATATTTGAAGTGTAATGATAAATTCGATAAGAATTCAAATGATTAACTATTTAAAGTTATTAACATTAACTTCTAAGGTTATGATTAGACGGCAAGTGCGTTGACTCTCTTACGTCAAGATGACGTCTGAAAGTTGACAAGTAATAGTCAACGCAGAATACGTTAAAACGATTATTTTGTGTGACCGTGTAATCACTATGTCAACTTAGTTAGGGCACATCGACAAGCTGCTCGTCAAGGGGTTGGCTGTAACCCAATATTGACACAGCAGAGACAGATGAGCTTCATCTCAGTCTAAAAAAATTCCCAAAATTCACCGAAATAGTGCCCATTAATTAATAGAATTTGACAGATACATATGTAGGTAACAAATAAAATTTTGACGTATAAAATTACAAAAGCCCTAAAATTGCCTTCTTCTGGAGGAAGAAATTTATGATTTCTTTGAGGTTTTTTTTTAATCCATCGCATCGAAATTAAAAAAAAAATAAAGGATTAAGATGCCTCGCTTGTGGAAGGCCGCCGAAAGTTCATTTAATGTTTCTTGAAAATAAAATAGAGGAATAGATAATTGATTTACCACAAGAATACTATATCAAATGCCATTTAAATTTTTAATTCAACGTTAGTAAAACTACTCTTTTTCAAAGCGTTTGTTTTTTATTTAAACAAAATATAATTTTTTTTTTATGCTAGAAATAAAAATATCAGAAACGAAGCATGCGTGTTCGTTATACACTCTTATTATTTTTGTTGTTGTTGTTGTTGTCCGTAGCACTCCCGCATAAAACTCCTTATATGCACTTGACTTGAATTTATTAAGTAAAATTCATGTTGCAGAATTGAACTATAGCAACAAACTTTGCAGCACATCAAACATGAACAAATTTATTTATCCATTGAACTGTAAATGCAGCAGTGATGGTGTAGGTATCTAATTTCAAAATAAACACCGGACGACGACGACGACATTGCGTTAAGTCTATGCAAGAATACCAACCAACAACGACTCCAGCGCCACCGTCAATGTCGCTGTCGCCACCGCCGCCACCGGGTTTCCAGTTAAAGGTGTTAAGAAATTGCATTTCCATGTCGATGTCATGAGATAGGTTTACCCTAAACACTGTTGTTGGTAGTATAATTTTGTGGTTGAGACGTGTTTTATTTTTGTTTCGGTATACCTACTTATTTTTACAAGAAAGGAAATTATCGATTTTACAAATAATAGCAATTTTGAGATACAATGTCTTGAATATAAGTGTTCCAAAGTATGAACAAATTTAATGTTGTCTGGAAAGGCATACATACATATTTAGTACATACTTGACAAGTGATAGGTAGATATATAATTATTGTTAATAATAAATCGGAAAAATGCGTGGAAGTCTTGACTTAATAGGTGATTGTTTTTCTTTTTGTTTAAGTCAAACATGAAGTCTTGGACATTGGCGAAACTATATTTAAGTAAGATATATTTCTTGTTGTTTGTTTGAAGGTTTGAATGAAATAACAAAGAATTGAGTGAGCTACCACGAAATGTGGCTGAGTTCCAAAACGTCAAACAAAAAGTTTTGATGCAATAGCATTACACTTCGGAACTCATTTATAATTTTGATGTTGATTTCATCCCTAGAAAATTGGTTTTGTGGGATGTTTCCTAAATTATTTGCAGGAGTCTTTGTTTGTCACAGATCATTTAGTTTCTTGCATTTGCTGATAATGTGTTTTTCCATTTTTAATCACCAATTCAGGAGCAGTATTTGTAGCTTCTGATTTTTTCCATATTTTTTTTAAATTTTTGTTTCACTTTTAGTTCAATTCAAACTGTCAAATGAAAGCATCCAAATGAAAATCGGGGCTGCGTTCGTTGACCAGTTAATTCGAATCGCTGACGTTTTGGATGCGTTTAGAAACTCATGACTTTGTCAGCATTTTTTCGGAACTCATTACTTTTCATCAAATACGCATTTAATGCGTTTTGGAACTTAGCCCAAGTAAAAATGATTAATTTCAATAATAAATACAAATGTAACTAAAAAACTGACAAAAAAGAATCTAAATCATTAAAAAGTATATAAGATAAAAGACATCGCAACCTTAGGTATAATCCGTCTTCAAAAGGGTATATTTCCATCAATTATATTGTTTTTGATAAGCGTATATATGAATTCACCGACTCGTTTTTTTTTTTTCAATACATCTTCTTCGTCCATATAAAACCTTGTATAGCCAACCTTCATTAGAATTAAATTTTTTACTGTCTTCTGGAATTTAAATCCTAATAAATCATCCCAACAGGTTTGTCTGCTCTTAAAAAAGAAAAAAAATAATAATAAGAAAATTTTTCTCCTTATTTTGATTTTAATTCACACCCCCGAGAAGATAGAAAAAAAAAACAAACAAAAGATTCTCCTTTTTTTAATGGTTTTTGTCTTCGCTATGAAATTTATCATCAATGGAATTTTTCCATACAAACTGACAACCACACACAAGCACAACTGACATCTTCAATTGATGACGCGGTTGCGCATGCGCACGTGATAAAGAACATGCATCATCAAATTCTTCATTTCTCTCTCCATCATCCATCTCATCTCTTTTGAACCAACATCAACCAACAAAAGACGTTACCGCATCATGCATGTGAGCTTCAATGATGTGAAGCTAATTAACTAACCACGTTTATCTGTCGCTCAGGTGTAATATCTAAGATCGTTTTTACGACAGGATTAGATAGATACCTTAACCTAGCTCTCTGATGATCCTTTTATTCCATCCCAAGCATTTCTCTAGCTATAATGTATATGGGCGTAATTTTATGATGTAGCTCGTTTTAATGCATATGTATTGTATATATGGATGGATCTTTTAAACTGTTCTATATCACACTTTTTGATCTCCAGAGCATCAGGAGGAGAACAAAAAATTGAACAGGTTTGATTTTCGAAAGGCCATCCCATCATAGGTATCTAGTAGCAGCTTTATTGATGGTAATTGTGATCGAAAACGTAGATAAAGATACTTTTTGGTCGATTCTCTGTTTTTTTTTTTCTCTTTCGTTAAGCTGTCTGCTCGGGTTAACTCGTAATTTTATTATGATAAGCTTTTAATGAGATTTTTATTTTATGTTCTTGTAATGGTTATATATTTTTTTTGTTTGGTGTTCTCCTCAAGGGCTACCATTATGGGCCTGTTCTATTAATAAAATTCATTTTATGCTTCATTTTGGTTTTAATTCTGATTCATTAAGCAGCGTGTGTTATAATCAGACTTAATTCCCATAGGATTTTTTTAAATTCTTGATTTTATCGAATTTTAATAAAATAATTTATTTCTTCTTCGTGTGATCTAAATTTGTTCTCTTTTTTTCCCTTTGCAGGTAAGAGTCAACTATTTTAAAAACAAATTCAATTAATCGTAAGTAAGAACATGTGAATTCATTTAACCGTGTGAAGCCTAAGAAAATTGTTGCTGATGGATAAATAACATGTTACTTGATTTTCTTGCTAACTTAGGTATTTAAAAAAAAAAATAAATAGAAAAAGAATTTGCAGCAATTTTCCTGCGTTTAATTGAAACCTTTTAAAGACAATTTCTTTTCAATTCATTGTGTGATGCGTGGTTTTTTAAATTTAAATAAATAATCCGAAAATCGATAAAATGAACAGTCAGTTCAATTCAAGCTCACCTTGTAACAGTTTTTTTTTTTTTTTGCGAAGGTTTAAAATTTATTCAGGTAAAATGTGTCATTTATATACATACTTAAATATAAATTGCAAATGAATGTTCCATCGTTAAAGTTGATACATTATTATAGGTTGACATTAATCGTTTATCAAGTTCGATGTTGTTGATTGTTGTAATTTACGCGAATTAGATGACAGATTTTGGATTTGGATCAGTAGATATAGAAGTTGAAGGTTAGAAACATTTCGAACAAGATTTGGATAGCTTTTCTTGTTAAGTGAGAAAATAGTTAAAATATTTTTGTTATTTTTTATAACATTGGAGTATTAAAGAAAACAAAATCTTTAAGCAGTATTGTAGAATTAAGTTCAATGGGGTGGCAATTTGGTATTTTTCAATGAGTGCATCCGTATACAAAAGATCGAAGTGAACATTTAATAAATCGACTTCGCATACGATTTTGTTTTGCCTGGGCTCTAGCTTTTTGCGAATCACCCTGTATATCTTCTTGGTGACATATTATTACCGAACTTTACTCTAACTTTAAATATTTCTATTTATAAGGGGTTTTTGTGTGATAACACACTTCCAGTTAGGGTACCAAGCTTTCGCACTTTGGTTGAGCTGGAGTTATAGCTGTTTCACGACTGCCAGGTTCGCCATACAATTAAAGAAGTTCGATTTAAATAAACCTTCATTGACTCGATTATAAGTAATCATCTTTATTTAAGTTGATTTCTTTTTTAATCTAAACTCTAAACATTCTAAAACATCCCTTTTTATTAAAAGAGTCAAATGCTAATTTCCGGAAAAATATTTAGAAAAAATTAACCTCTAACATTATAACGCAAAACATAGGTAACACTGATAATTATGAGCCAAGGTCGGATAAGCAAACATAGAAAAGTTCCCCCTCTGCATATAATATGTATCCCAACCAACTATAACCAGTAACCACTAAATTGCATTATTATGCCTCTATGAAGGGATCCGACGGATGTTGACTATTTCCGGTTTTTGTAATGCTAACTAATTACCACGCATTACATAATGGTTATAGAGGTAGCATAATGGAAAAAGGAAGTATGGTGCCATAGAATTCATGATATGAGGGCAGTCGCGTTTTTAAATGCATTTCAAGGAATGAACCTTACACAATAAAAAAAAGAAAAGAAAAAATAAGAAATTCAATTGAATGGAATAAAAATGTAGGTGCATATTGTGTGATGTAGGCGTAGCTAGCTAGACAATAATTCACAATAACTTTTTTTGCTTTCTTTTGTTGTTGGATAACAAAAGAACAATCTTTGTTACATTGTTTTGTTTGTTGCTTAACACAATGTTTGTATATAATATTGGACATTTCAGTGGGTTCATATGGTACACGGTTGTGTTGACTTTTTTAATTTTTAAAATATGTTTACACAAGAAACAATGAGTATGTTCACACGATCATTGATAGGTTGATACCCTGTCGCATCAATAAAATAATATTCTTCTATACGAAGCAATAAGAGGAGAGAGCTTATCCTCGGATGAGAAATACTCATTGTTTCTTGTAAGGAACCACAAAATATATTGTAAATCTGGCCTTAAAGTCAGCCCAGTATTCAAATCTTAACAAACTCAGTAATGAAATCTTATTCAAACATCCATATACACTTTTCTTATTTAATTTCAAAATTGGTGTAATTTTTCAACAAGTTCAAGACTGTGTTCGTAACTATTTAGTTTTTTTGGCAGGCAATGGTGAATAATTTATTCCACTATAGGTAGCGTGGAAAACATGAAATATCCTGGTTTTTCTATTTTTCATTCTGCCATGGTCATGATGGATGAATCGTTGTTTTCCCGTAAATTTATTGACTTTTGTTAGAATTCTTTTTATTTTATTTTAAAAATTGAAATGGGAAATTTTCGAAGTCATGTTAATATGAACTATCATATCTTGGGAGAAAATACATATATGTACATTGTACAGGTAGCTAAGATATCCGCGGCCATGTGTCAAAAAACATGACAGGTAATTTAAAAAAACAATAGTTCTTGGTCATTTTAAAGGTACATATAATCAAAATACTTTGAATGCACGTACAATATATACAAAAAATATTCCTTAAAGTATTGAGTGGAATCGTCTTTTAGCTGAAAAAAAAACAGGTAGCCCATACGCTCGGAGGCAGCAATTCATTCGTTTGAGTGTGGACGGTATGTGGAACGCGAATAGAGTTTGACAGTTCGTAACAATCAGATTGGAATTCCTGACGACCAATTTTTTTTCAAATTTCTCTTATTTTAGTATAATTAAAACGCAAATTTTAGTTTCTTAATATTAATTTAAATAAGTCTTCTACCATTTTCTCCAGTTTTTGTGAAGAATTTAGGCTTATTAATATTACTTTCATGGAATAGTGCTTAAGCGATGAGCATACAGAGAATACATTTTGATGCCGTTAAAATCAATTTTTTTTAATGTATTCTTTTTTTTTTTTGTAACGTAAAACTTTACAATACAGCTTAAGCGAGTAACTGTTTGTGTATTGAAATTAAATTCAAACTTAAAAGTGATAAGGCCTTCCAAACTACAAACTGCAATAATAATTTTTATAGTTTCTAGAAGTTTTTCCATAAAAAAATTTGATAAAAACATAAAAGTTTTCTGTTTAAGCCTTATATGCTGCTGATGTGAAAAGAAATTTTTCTGTGGTATCCATGAAGACAGTTAAAGGAAATTAAAGCAAAAAATATCTATTAAAAGTGTCACTTATTGGAAAAACAAATCGCAGAAAGCCATGGTGTAATTAAAGAAACACCAAATGCAAACACGAATAAAACTCAAATGTCACTTTTCTGCTCACAGTTAATTGTCGTGGCGATTAATTCTGTGCGAAAAAAGAGCTGTTTTCTTCGAGGACAATATAAATGACAGCTTCATTTCACATACATTTATATTTCACCTCAGGGTGGGCGAAAAAGAGACGACAATAGAGAATCAGATTTTTGTTTTAATCTTTTTGATTTCTTTTTGACATTTGTTTTAGTTGTCCCCACTTTTTTTTTCTGCTCATAATTGAAAAAATTGCAGAAAACAAATTTATTTAAAATACTTTAAATATTCTGATCTAAAAACACTTGTCTCATTGTGTCTGTTTGTCATTTTTGAGTGCATTTTTGTGTTTTTTATTCGGTGACTGTTTGTTAGTGTCTATAGCAGTGAATCGGTCGTGTTCAAATTAATTTGTGTCTGAACAACAACAGAAGACGTCAAAATAAAAGCAAAATAGCAGCAAGAAATTTTTGTATAATTATGTGATTTGCATACAAAATAATCATATAAATTATCTAGAAGTCTTCAGATTTTTAAAAACATAAGCTTTTACTCTTACAGTTATACAGTCATCCTTTCTTCTGTCTATTCTATCTTTCTTATATGAAAAATACCTGATGAATGTCTTCAGAAAATAATGAATGTCTTCAGAAAATATCAATATTTTAATCAAAATAACTCAAATTTTACTGACTAAAAATTCGCAAACTGCTTTAAAATCCACCCTGACTGAAAATATCAGATTTTCCTTTCCGGTTGTCAAGTTGCCAATTAACACATAAAATGACATATAATTTCGCCAATCTTCCATATCACCATGGTTATAAAAAACAAATAAACAGACTTTTGTCACGGTCACGGTCAATGTCATAATCAACGTCAACAAAAAACCGCAGAGGCAATGATTTGGAAAATGAGTTTTCATAGTTTTGCTTTAATTTTTTATCACGAAATCTCTTTGAACATGCGAAGAGTGTGCAGAAAGAAAAAATCATGCAAAAATTATGATATACAAACAAAATGTCAATGCAGATGCGTGATAAAATTAATCACATGCCTCAACGATCGCATTAAAACAAAAAAAAAACCGAAGTGTAGGCAGAGGTTTAAAAATAGTATCTATCCAAATAAACACTTTTCCACGCTCCGTAAATTTGATTTTCCTTGTTATTTTCTAATTATTCAGAAATCATGATCGTGTGAATTTTATTTTTGTTTTCGATTTTGTGTGTACATATAAACTATAAACTGCAAGATCAGTGTTTTATTTTTGCAATAAATGTTTTTTTTTCTGAAAAATCATTTCGCTTAATCTTGATCTTTCTCGATGAAGGAAATTAAAAGATTGTACTCATATTCGCGCGTGTGTTTGCGCAAAAACGGATGAAAATCCAGAGCCAGTCCGTCGGAGAGAAAGAGAGTCTAGTATTTCAAGGTTATTCGAAAATATATAATTGCAAACATTTTCTTATGAAAATAATTTAGGAAATGATTATATAGGAATTTAAATATAGAAAAGGAGGAGAAGATTTTGTGTGTGTGTTCGCCTAAAATCATGCAATGAACTATCGCCAATTCTTTTCAATTTCTCAAAAGCATTGAACTTTTCTATGAGCTGGGCACTCTTGTCATGAATTTTCAACTTTCTTTTTTTTGTTGATGGACTGTTATAGGAGGGAGAAACATAAATTGACAATAAAATAAAATTAAGAATAACAGTAACCCTAAATTCAAATTGAACTACATATAAGCAGTGGGACTGAACATGTTAATCATTTTATTGTTCTCGTGCTTAAAATTTATTTGTGGAAGCGTGGATAATCAATTTGTTGGCGAAAAAGGCATGGGGTTGATCGTGCGTGTAAAATGCATGCCGGTGATGAAGCATGATGTAAAAGTCGTTAGTCTTAGAGTGTAAAGAAGCTTATGGGAAATTAATTAACTGCGAGCAAATAATGAACCATATAAAAGGTCTTAGAAAAAAAAAAAAAAAAAACAAACAAATGAAGAACAAATAAATTTATCATTGAATTTGTGCATTTTTTGTCTTACAATTAAATTTGCTTAGAGTCAAGTTCATTGGTGTTGTTTGAGGTTAAGAAAAATGTTAAACTATTTTATTTGCTGAAGTCGGAAAATATACAAAACAAAAATTATCTATGTACGTGATGTAAAGAACTGGTTAAACCATTTTTTTTTTACATTCACAAAAATAAAGAATTCAAAAATCTCTGCGTAGTCACTTTTGAAAATTTATAAAAATTGTTAATAGATTTTTATTTTTTTTATAAAAACTAGGAGCATTTCTCAAAATTAAAACATTTGAATATCAAGTTTTTTTTTCTAATACACAGTACACTGCCTAATAACTGACCTTCACGAACCGAAACTGCCATTAGTTTTCTATACTTTATCATCCGAATACTATTTGTTATTCCCCTTTCGTTTTAGTGAGTTGTGGGTAGGCTGGAATTAAATTCTTACCGAGACCCTCCTATAACTTTCAAGAAACAGTAGACTTACTTGTTTTTCCCTTCACTTCTTCTAAGTGAATCTCGTAGGCAAATTTAAAGAGTTGTTGGTATAAGCATTTTATGACACATTTTTGGGAACAGTTGAATTAACTTTTAGTGAATCCTAATTAGTATCGCAATTATACCCGCTTTTTGGATACTTAAAAAATCTTTTCATCTGTTCTCATTTTCTGGTTAAAAAAATTTTACTTCAAGATATTAAAACTGTTAAAAAAGTGTTTTTTGTTGCAATTCTAATTCAACATAAACCAGCAAAATAAAAATACAAAAAACTTCAAAATATCTCAATAGACTAAACCCAAGTTTATTTTTGTCAGCTTTTTTACAATCTTGGCTTTATTTTTTTTTTTCGCTTAATTAGCCATCTAAGAAGAGATAATCTTTTCAATTTTGAATTAAAGAAGTCTTTCTCTATACCATAATTATGTGTGATAAAAACAAGCTACTTGACAGCTAAATTATAAACACATCAAAAACCTAACAACAAAATAAGGTTTAACCACCTCGCCGCTGCCGCTGCGTTGTCTGCGGCATCTTTTCAATTTCTCGAGAGATAAATAATGGTGGTAGACGATTTTGTATTTTTTTAATTAAAAACCATTACTTCAGAGGAGTAATAGCCGGATGGCAAACCACTTCTTTGTCGATAGAAAATTATCTTTCATTGAGATTCAAGAGATTTGTTTAGTTTTTTGTTAATGTTCCTATATATATAACAGGTAACTATATAAAAAGAAGTTTCAAACTGCTGGGTTGGCTGGCTGAATTAAACTTTCACTCTTACTGCTGTCGTTAGTTGTCATCTAAAGGTGTGGAAATGATCTTTTGGATTGATCATATATCGATTAGATAATATCATCAATTTTGTTTCTTTTTTTTTTAATTTAAAATTAATTTTGAAAAATAAACACATCAAATTCGATGTTATGATACTTTATGCATTTTAATTTTGATTGAGTTCGAAAAATAGGCTTTAATCATTTGGAAGTGATGAAGTGAATTTGCTTAAGTCTTTTACAGCCTTAAATTGTCGGTTGCCGTCACTGAGCCACAGCACTGCTGTCGTTTGAAATTGATTATATTTCTTGGATTTTTTTCTTGTTTGGAATTTAATTCACAAATTGAATTTTTTTTTATTGATTGAGGAACCGGCTTTCGATTAGCACATGCAGCAATAAAGTGTGACAGAAGAACGTGTAGTTCGTAAACGTTTTGCTTGTTTTTGATTAGCATCATATTGATTGAGCATCATGTACATATATGGAGTTGTTAGGTAACATACATAGATGGGTTGAAGAAAATAAATGTAGATTGGAAATTTAAGATTTAGAAAATTGAACTGCAAAAAAATTACAATAAATATGTTTATTATAAAAAACATTGAGTACAAGTAGAAAGGAGTATAATTTCTTTTTTTCTTGGCATTTCAAAAATATTGGATAATTTAAGAGCTCTATCAGAGTCGTTATTAAGAAAAACCATGTTTTTACAAATATCACCGAAATTACTCATGTAGGTACCTATACAAAATTTGTTAAGTTATTTTTGTAGGAAATTTAATAATTTTTTCTTCCAAACTTTATACCCAAAAGTTTAATACCCATTATAACAATATGAAGTAGAAGTTTCCTTTCAAAAACTGTATAAGGTACACGTACTGTACAAGTTCGCTTGGTTTTACATTATACTGACAAAAAAAAACAATTTCTACTAAAAAATAATATATAAGACGTAGAATTTCGTATTTTTTTTTATTGCCAATGAACGAAAAGGTCACCCGAACGCTGTTCAATTATATTTGTGTACCATACAATAATCATTAAATAAATATGAGTTCATTCACACTCAATGTTAACTGCCTGGAAAATTACAGAAATTGAGCTTAATTATATAGGGACCAGTATTTTATTAAACAAAAAAAAAACAACAACTCAATTTGGCACGAAACAAAAACGAACAAAAAATCACAAATATCAAATAAGAAGTTTCATGAAATTAAATGACCCTCAGAAGAGTTGAATTTACAACAATTTGTGTTGAAAAAAAATAAAATAATAAACAACAGTTTGCTTGACATTAAACACTGTACAGTCCAATTAATATAAATTTAAAATATACACAAAATATTTCTTTTACAACAGCAACGTGTTTCTTTGTGATTATTTAAATATTAATTTAAATATTTTGCAAATTAGATACAAAAAGAAAAATTTGCAAATAATTTGTCATGTAGTGATAATTTATTTAGCCTCCAGCAAAAAAGCACGCTTGAGGTAAAACCTATAGAGTTAATGTCAATAGAAAAATATAGACGCGTGCAATCATAACAATTCTCTGTAAATCAAAATCCGATTTCATAAAAGAGTTATTCTTCAAAAAATATTTTCTCTATTACCTTTCACCGAATTTTTATTTGTACTTAAATTAGCATAAACAATTTTTGGGAACTTTGGGTACAGGGTGTTTCAAATATATTAACATTTCACAGAGACAATGGCTAAATTCCAAAAAATTAAACAAAAAGTTTTAATGCGGTAGCACTACACTATTCATGAGCTTTTGGAACGCATCCCGGAAGCTTACTACATTTTATTTTGTATTTGTTGGACATTTCGGAACGCATTTTATGCAGCTTAAAAGAAAGAGCGGTTAGATGTCGTTTAAGTAAACCGAAAATAACAGCAAATTAAACTTGATTCGCTTGAGACTCCATATTTTTGTTTCACTATTAGTTCAAACGTCAAATTGTCAAATGAGAGCATCCAAATAAAATTGGATGCGTTTGCTGCTGAGCTAATGTGCATCGCTGACGTTTGGGGTGCGTTTAGAAACTCATGACTTTTTCTATATTTTCTCTTTTGAATTTCGGAAGTCATGATTTTGCATCAAAGTTAAGTTGTCTAATAGGCTGAACTCCTTAAAAACTTCTCGTTCATAAGATACACAAATACTTTACACAACTGAATTTAAATTAAACTATAAACTTGTGACATTAGTTTATATAGCCTTGTTTTAATTTATACACCTACTACCTATTCGAGTTCTTATAATTTTACTGAATCATAAAATTTATTAATTTAACCTACATCGGCAACACTCATATGAATGAGAAACCCCCTCCCTCAAGTAAGTCAAACTCATCTGAACTCCATCTGTTTAAATTCCGACATTAAAATGCCAAACCAAACCAAATACCATATTCAAGTTCTCCTCATCGACATCGGTATCTCAGTGGTTAATAAACTTTTGACTTCATCGGCAGCGGTAGTAGCTTATTAAAGCGTCCGTCGCGTGCAAAACAAACCACAATCCGGGGTCGATTTGAAAAAGTGACGTAACAGTATACCTTACAGTTGGTTTTATGTGAATAGTAGTTATATATCTACGCATTGCAACAACAAATGCAAACAAAAAACACATTGTTTTAAGTAAAATCTAATTGAAACGTAAACCACAGTAAGACAACGATTAAATTAAGAGTGACAAACCTAGGGCAAGGTGAACGGAATAAAATAAAAAAAAATAACAGTTATACGTTTATGTACTTTTGCAGACAACTGACTACGTCTCTTTTGTGCACATCATCATCAGTTCTGCCAACTTGGCTCTGTTTGTCTTCTTGTTTGTTTTGTTTTAAAAATATATATTTCGTACACAAATCCATCAATGGCGACTCAAGTCCGCTGTTCCAACTAAACCTAGGTGCGTGTTCCAGATCTCTTCAGGCATAAAATAATCCAGCTAATGTTCTATTTGAAGTATATATATTCGTGCTTCTACTGCTGATGGTGTTTCTAAAGTACTTCGGGGCTTATAGTGTTGTGTGTTTTTTTTTAAATACAAATCGCGACCAGATGCAAATAAAATGACAAAACTGGATTTGTTTTCTTCTGTCTTTTTTTGCTAGATTTGATTCGGAGGTATTAAAAAATTTTTAGTTCGTTTGGAACTTTTAACCTACGCGGGTGATTGAGTGAGAATCTAACGTGTTCGGTATAAAACAAAATTATTTATTGTTTTTTGTTTGTGGTTTTTGTATGAGAATTAATATTTATCCAACTGCCACAATTCGTTAAGCATTGGCTTACTACCGCATAATTTGCATAGACATATAAAATAAAAGGTACTCTGGAATAACCTTGATGTTTTGTAGCCTCATTTGGAATGTTTTGAAGAGAATTTAAAAAAAAAATACCAATTTCAGTTTAGACGTTTGAATAATAATAACAATAAAAATAAAAAAACACAAAAAAAAAAGAAGTGAAATCATATGAATATGCGAAGGTGAAATGGTTATGCCATTTTTTAAAAGTGAAATCAGAAAAGATAAAATCTTAAATGTATGATAAATGTATTAATTCCATTGCCGTTGTTGCTTTTGAACTTCTCAACATGCTTAATATTGTTCAGGTAACTATTTGATATTTTTATTATTTTGTTAAGAAGATGAGATATATTCTAAACGTATAATGTTCCGGCTCCGAAGTTATTTTATAGAAATACTTCACTATTTGATGTGAAGTAAATTCTATAGTATCTATTTCTACAGTTCTGTAGAAGCTTTATACTGTTGCAGTTCTATAGAAAAATAATCTTTATATAGTTCCGTCAAATTATTTATTCAAGAAAGCAAAATTTTTTACCAACAAATATTTCATTCAATTTGTACTTTGTGTGAATTATTCAACGTTTCTACCGACTATTAGAGCGAGAATAATTTTTTTGAAATTGCGAAGATTTACCATAAAAATGTATTCCGTAATTCAGAAAATTAGAAACTAATCTCATTAAATCTTCATATAGAAGCATAGAGTTTTACAAATGGAACTATCCTATGTAAAAATATCGATGCTGAATGCATTCAATTGAAAATCGATTTTTTTCTTTTTCACTGCTCCTACTTATCCTGATTATTTTAATGTTAATTTGATTATGTTTATTTGATCAAATTATTTCAAATTATCCAAATTTTTTGACGCAGTTATTGCTATCTTCAAATATGCAATCGTCCTTCTTGCACAAAATCTGTTTGATCAACGTCAATTAATTTTGTTGCAAATGCATTTAACTTTTACAAACAAGGTCTCTGGCTTTTGAATTTTTTTGTCGTCAACTCGATTTTTTTTTTTTTTTAACTTTTTTTTTCAGATTTCGAGAACATAAAATATTCCGACGGAAATTATATTTCCCTTTAGATTCCCGAAATAAATGAATTAATTAATTAATGGAAGGATTGCTTGTGGGATACCTACAGGATCTATATACGTTAGGCCTTTTTTTATATTTACAAAACAACAAAAAGCAGTACCCCTTAAAAAAATATTCAGGTACAATTAATTTAACACAGCCCCCGCTAAAGCAACAAAAATAAATTTAAATCCTAACCAACAGGTTATTAACTAAAAACAGATTCTACGCATTTCTATAAAAAAAACCATCATTAATCTAAGTAAAGTTTTTAATTTTAATTTTTAATATTTAAATATTTTATTGATTGTGAACGAGTAGCCAATAAAACATTCAAGTAAGAATTAAATTCAAATTTTCATTTAAATGCCTATATAAGATGATCTCAATTTGTAAAAAAGTATGATCGATAGCCTTAAGTTCTGGTTGAGTTTTTTTGGGTTCTATGGAAAAAACAACTTCTTGATTTGTTAAGCCAGTAATAACAACATTTGACCACTCAATCAGAAGCCCGTTTTTTTATTTTAGTTTTATAAAGAATCTATTGTTAACTATTTCCGTGATGTTGTATTTTTTTTTTGTTAAAGGAAATTCGCATTAATTTATTTTTATTCGTTTGATTAATAAACGTACAAAATGCTTCAAGGTTTTTGTGCGAAGAAAATATAATCGAGGTTATAAAGCAACTTCAAACAAAATTTAATGATTTTGTATTTTACTTCTTGTCGCTTTTTTTCTGTAGGAAAGTTAAAGTGGAATAATTATGTACCTTAAGTACCAATATCTATACTTGTCATAATGGTCTTGGCAGAATAAATAAATAAATAAGTGTCAAACTTTAAATTACTTCCATAAATGTTCCTTAGTTTTCGTTTTAAGTACAGTCAAAGTAGATCTTGACATTGCCAAAATGTGTTTTTTTTACTGACTGGACTTTTTTTTTGATCTCCAAAGTCTTAAGCAAAGAAAAAAATTGGTACTTCAAAAAATCTCATCACCCCAACCTATTTTAACAAGAAACGATTACTACAAAAAAATCTCGCCACCCTAACCCTAACGATTAACGAACCTGTGAATTGAATCATACGAAACATATTCGACTTCTTCGTACTAAGCAAGAATAAAAAAATATCTTTAAGTACCTTCCCATCCAACTTCGTTCGCCCCATCTATCATAATCCTTGGACTTAATTGTAAGCTTACGATTGTTTTGAGGTGTTTGCTATTATTTAACTAAGAAAGGTGTAAGGTATATATAAAAGATATATTTTATCTACTGCGTAAGATAAGGTAGATCTTTTATTTTTAATAGCTTCTACAGCAATATCAATTAAATGCTTAAAAAAATCAAGTGACCCAAAAGGTCAAAACAAATAAACTTTTTCCTAATTGAGAACAAAACTCTTGCTTCATCATGCTGTCAAATAATATTTCTTTCATCTGTCAAAAAATACTCTCCAATAAAATCCATAAGAGTACATAGTTATTGAAAACATTATTTATTTTTTTTAGTTTTGTTGTATTTTACAAAACAAAATAAAAATATGTACATATGTACTTCCATAAATAAAAAAATTATAATCTCATCATTTCGTAAGACCTTGAACTTTTAAAAGTCATAAATAATTAAATTTTCACAATAAAAATTTAATATAGTTTTAATGTTAATGTCTGTGTTGAGATTATTTCAATGAAAAATCATTATTCTCTTTGCTGATGTGGTTGTTGTAAATATAGCTTGATAAACAAAAAATCTCTTTCTGTGCTTTTAAAGAAGAAACAAACAAAAAATAAAAGTATAGGAATTCACAAAATTATATGTTTGTATGTATGTTTTTTTTTTGCATTTTTTTTTTTGATTATAAACAAATCGGTTTGGGGTTTCTCAAAATGTGTTAAACCTCAACAAAGTGATTTTCATCTTTTTATATATCGTAGGAGTATCAATGTGGAATCATATATAAGATATGTATGTAGATTAGTTCGATGTTAATTTTGTATGTACATATTTATACATATGTAGATATTTTGTTGGTGGATATTCATGATGAGTCATAACGCAATTGATATGCAAAAGGAATTTAATTTTGATTATTTCAGATTTTAAGTAAAATGCTTGCAGCTGTAATTTCTTTGATTCATAACTGTTTGTCATTTTGTACCACTTTCTCAGAGATGGTCTACTATCAGGTCAAGGATGATTCTTGCTATTGTGCCTTTTTTACATCTTGTAACTGATCGCTCGTATAGAACAGAGTATTAGGCCTGAAGTGAACGAAATATTGTGATAAAAATTTATTTGTTCCATTCGACGAAAAGGTCACAAATACTTAACAGTCAAGCTAATGAATCGGGGTGTCTTAAAGGTACAAGAAAATTTTTCATGTCCCCAAAGCCCAATCTTATCGTATGTGTTTTCAAATGATGTGAATGAAATGTAGTTGCTATACATTGCACAATCAAATTTTTTGTCATTCAAATGTTTGTTTTTTTTTGATTATAAACAAAATCAAACAATAGACCTTCAGTACGCGAGTATGTGAGAAAGTCTATCTAATTCTAATGAATAGATAACCTTAGTTCGTATGGTAATAAAATGCTGTCTTGAACTCTTTAAAAACAAATCAGTCCTAACCCACTTTGCTATCAAACTTTAAAAATTCAAAAAAAAAAAAAAAAAAACAAAACAAAACAAAAATGCAAATTTTCCAATTGTATTATTATTAGAGTTATGGTGTAAACTAAAACAAGTGTAAGGTTAGAAGGGTAATTTAACGTGGGTTGTTTTTTTGGTCGTATATTAATGCGGGCTTAGTTTTTTTTTTTGTTTATTTTTTTTTTTTACCATGTTCTAAATTAAGCCATAAAATAAAACAAAATTATGGTATTATATTTAAATATAAATGAGATGTAATGACAGTTAATTTCAGATGGTTTTTTGTTTCTATGTCTTTTTCTTCGTTTTGTTTTATACGAGCATACATAAATATACATTAAAATAACATAATTTTAGATGGGCATTAATTAAGTAAGTTATTCTTTAGTTGGTCAAACTTAAATTCCAAAGAGAAAAAAAAAGTCAGTAGAAAGAAGTCATTATAGACGAATTAGTACATACTGTTGTAAGTCTTAGAATGTTCGTCACTGTTGGTTTATATTTTTTTTTTATTTTTTGTTTAAAAAAAAAATCAAAAATGGTTTTCTTGCTTTAAAAACGCTTTAACATGACATCGTAAGTGTTGCTATTGATTTTTAATTATTTTTTGTTCAAGTCCTTTTTTTTTTGAAAATTTAGAAACCCTCTCCAATACGATTTTTTTCTTGTCTTGACCCAACAAACAAGCCCTAACTTTTCGTCGCATCTTATACAAAACATCCTGCATACCCTATATTATTTTTCTCTTCATGTTGCTGCACATGAAGACATGCTGACCGCTCGTAAATAATCTCTTCTAGCATTTTATATTTTAAGGACGCGTTATAATTGACAATTGTGTTATTTTAAGTATTGCCAACATATAAGTAACATGAATTGGGTCACCCTTTATTTTAAAAATCTTTAAGAACTTGAAAATTCTTAGAATTAAGGCATTCAGAATGTATTAAAAAATTCATTACTTTTCACAGACGCTTATGCAATAAAATTTATTGCGTTTTATAAGAAATGCATATTTTTTTTTTACAATTTTTCCACACAAACAGATCAAAAAGAATCGTTGTGCTTCTAAATATAACGACCTTAGAATTAATTATTTCATCCTGGATGCCACCAATCAGCATTAGAACTAATAAAAACAGCACTAAAACTATTTACTATGCCTCTTCAATTAAATGCGCGCCATATTAAAAGTAGGAAATGCATTTGCATCACAAAACCACTCATATTTCAAATATTCCGCCCGGCCCCAGTCAGTTCAGTGTTTTGGTTGTGGTGAGTCCGTATGGAAATCATTAAGAGCGCATTTATAATCCCAAAGTCATTGGACTGTGAATGCATCAATTAGTTGTCACTTGTCACCAAAACCACTGTGACAGTTGACCTAAAAAATTCTACGCTCACTGAATCATCAACAGCAGCGCCACCACAGAAAAATCATCGACATTAGATCAAATCGCAATTCATCTGACAGCAAAGGCATCTTATGTGTAAGTGCAGTCATCAAACTCGAGTGTTGTGAATGATGCGAAATACCTGTGGAGGCGATCAATGTGTGACAAAATCGAATCGAAAATAAAAATGAAATGAAGAAACTTGGAACGCGGCCATTGGATTGCCTTTTTGTGTGTGTGTGTTTTTTTTTCTTCTACCAATGACTATGGGGACATCCACCTGAGAAGATTGTTGACGTTTTTACGTTAATTTTTTACTCTCACTCACATTTAAATCGAATGAATCTTTCAAATGGAATTTAGCCAGAATTGTTGAGAAAAAACTCAAAACAATGAAAAATAATCTTCTATGAGTGTAGAAGGAATTTCCTCATCGCAGATAAATTTTATTTTATTGATCATAAAATTGATAATAGCCGAGTCATTAGGAATTCACATTGAATGACACCTGTCGGAAATTGCGTGCTATGAATTTTATTTGATGAAAGCTTTTGTGGGATAGCATGCAGGGTGGTCTCAATTTCAATTTACCACAAAATGTAAACGATTGAGTGTGTAAGTTGTAGGTATATTGTGTCTGTTGATTCAACAGGGTTGAAAATATGCTTAAAAGAATTTTATTTATTTTAAACGAAATTCGGAGACGGTTTTATTGATTTTTTTTTTTGTATATATGTATGTTGTTGTTGTTGTTTAGTCAACATTAAATAGCATGCATTAAATATTGTCTTAGCGGACATTTGATATGGGGTTGGAAGTTTATATGGTTGTATAATTTAGCTGGGGAAGTATGTGAGCAATTAGAAATGAGTCAGCAACCAAAGTTTCTGAAATAACCAGAATTGTGTGTTAGCCATTTGATGACAAACTGGCATTTTTCTGTTGCTTTTTTGTGAAGAATTAAATTAAAGTAATATTTTTACAACAGGCATAAATGGAAGTACTAAAATACCATTAACGAGAATAAGTCAATCCTAAAAAGAAAGTAAACTTGATTAAACGCAGTAGCAGTTTTTTAGTGGAAGACTAACTTTATAGCTTTAAATTATCAAAAATCTATCGAAATCAATATGCGTTACTATGGAAATAAGCTTTCACGATACTGTCGCCTTCTCTATTTCGATAGCGTATTCACAACAAACTTGTATGATCTTGCACTGAAAACCTGGTCTTTAAAGGTTGAGACAAAACCGGTCCTGTTGTCTAAGTTAGACAACAATTACATATGTTTTTTATAAATTTTTAGAGCTAAGCAGCTTTCTTAAGTTAAACAAAGTTTATAAATAAGACTCGTAACATTTAAATCAATTTAAAAAAAAACCGCCTTTGAGGTATTTTTTTCTAAAAATAGTGTTTTGACGTTTATTAAATCTGCACTAGTTAAAAATAATAAAGTTAACCTAAAATGCGATTTTCGTGAAAATATCTATTTTGCCAAACAAAATTTATTAAAGACGCAAGTTTTCCCCTATATTTTTGATAAACCTGAATTTTTTAATGAAACTTCTCAAAAACGAGTTACAATCCAGAGTTTAACTAAACAAACATACCTTTCGAAACATTCAGCCCTAAATTAAATAAACGTCAAAACAAAATCGGACGGGATGCTGCCAAGAGAAATTAAATTCACTATGATTAAACACAGTAGATCGCGATGCAGGGACACGCTTCCTTACTTACATATATTCGAGCAAGTTCCCTCACTGATAAAATTAAATGGGTAGGAATTCCACGTTCAGTTTTTCTATGTCTAATAGTTGTTTAAAACAAGTTGAATTTATTCCGATTATATTTTACATTTTACATTTTATTTTATATTTTATTTTACATAGAACGATACGGTTTTTTTTGTTATTATTTCTTTATCCAGAATCCTACTTCGTCGTAAAGTGGAGTTTTCTTGTATTTCTATGGGAGTTCGGACTTTATTTTATTTATTTTTTTTTAAATACAAATTTGGAATTTCTGTGTTTCAAAATACGCGAGCGACTGCACGTCAACGTTTGTATATTTATGTTTATCAATAAAAACAATAACTTTGAACTTGCTCATTTTTCAAACTTAAACGGGTACAGTTTTTTATACAAACTTACTCAACTTATTTCAAATTATACTCTGAACTCTTTCAAATGTATTTTGTTGTTCTCTCATTATCATCAGTTCTCTTCATAGCTCAAAATAAAAAAGTTTAAACGACAATCGAAACTTTCAAGTCAGCCTGACCAAAATTCACTTAATTTAATCGACCTTCACATATTATCTTTGAAGTGGGGGATTACTAATCTCTCCGCACTTCCCCTTATCATTCTCTATTTCTTGTAACTTTTATAGTTTTTCTAACCCACTACACGCGATCTATTGACATACTAAATACTTAAGAAAACTTAAATAATTGTACCCACCGCGCTTAATAAAAAAAATAAATTAAAGTGCTTCACTTCTATCTATCAGCCGTGAGTTGACTTACCCCCCAATTGACTCCCCAAACCACCCGTATCACCGGTATGGTCAGACGAAATTACAAAAATAAACAATCAATTTAGCCCAAGAAAAACACATACACTCACACACACAAAAACTATTCGCTATGCAGCATGCGTACTAATTTAATTTCTAATCCAAAAATCCACTCAAATGATTAGCCCATGAGAGCGGTATGGCCGCAGCAGCAGTAGCAGCAACAGTAGCCAGCAGCATGTATTTTCTGCTCACAAAATATCCCATGAATGCGTACGGGTATCTTTTAAAAAAAAATAAATAAAAAACAAAATTGTAAAAAACTTCAACATTTTCCCGAGAAGGAGTACGAAGCAAAAAAAAACCGAAAACACCAGCCAACGGAATTCGTCTTGGCCTATCGGTTCTGTAAGAGGCGACTCGCCAAGTCAGTCAGTTATTCTTCGAGGCGGTGGAACACGGAAAAAGTTCGCACGCCAAATCTATAATTTTTTTTCTCTACGAGTATACATTTGTTGTTAAAATAAATTAAGAAATTTTTTATTATTTTATTTATTTTTTTTATAGTAAATCCGTGAGCAGAAATCTAAAATTATCGGTTTTGTGTGCCTTTTGAGATTTATTTTTCGCAAGATAAATGAGTTTTTTTTTATATTTCAAGTAGAAAATTGATTTAATTAGTTAAAGAAAAAACTAAAACAAATTGAGAAATTTTTGAAAAAAAAAAAACAAAAAACTTAAATAAATCATAAAATTTTGTTCAATAGATTTTATTTATTTAATTAGATCTGGAGTGGAATATTTTTTTTCTTTCAGTGTATTTTTTTTTGGACAACTGCCACTTAAGATATTTGTGTATTTAAAAGAAATAAATATTTAAATATTTATTTTCATCTTCATAAAAATTGTGTTTTCTAAATTCTCTAGATTTTCTAAAATTGTCGCAAATGACAAGTTGATTTTTAAAGAGTTTAACATTTTATTTTTAACAAATAAAATGCAATTTTTTATACTTAAAATTAAAAAAAAAATATCTCTATATATATTGAAATGTGCTGCTTAAAAATTCGGTGATTTATTAATGTTTAATTTTTTTTATTTTTTGTTTGTTTTTTTTTTTTTTTTTTTAGAATGACATAATTTAAATGTGATTTCGTAAAAAAATAGAAAAAATATATTTAAATATATTTTTTTACACGCGATGAAACAGATGTTTTAAAAAAAATAAAATAAATTTAAAAAATTGGATTTCTCAACAAAGTGCAATTTCATTTACACATATGTACATAAATAGAAATTGATAGTTGTTTTCTTTAATTGAAAATAAAATGAGCAAATCCGCAAATCGAAAATCAAGAAGCAATGAAGGAATTATTTTGTATCAGAATAATGTTGGAAAAGTATGAAAAAGTGTATTTCTTTTATTTTTGTGTTTAATTAAATTTTTGTTCTTAAAATAAATTATACAAGTATCTGCATATGAATGTACGTAAAAACTTATATAGTTTTAAAGTGTTGATAAGATATGATAAATTTTTATGGCATAAGTTGTGTATTGTTTTGTGCTTACAAAGTGTGTGATATATTATTTCACACCTTTGTTTATCTGTAAGGAAGCTTAGAGATTAAATTGTGTGTATGTTTGTATGAATTAGTATATATGAATATGATTTATAGGTTTATTTATTATAATGCGTTAATGATAAACACAAAATAAGTTGAAAGATGTGAATGACCTTTGGTGTGTTGATAGAATTTATTTAATTTTTGAAATGTGCTTTACAGATGTGGTATTGTGAAAATTTTATTATTTCTTCTTTTGTATACTTTGGCATAAACTTTTTATTACAACCATTGTTGTGTTGATTCGATTCGACTAGAATACTTGAAATAAAGTATCAACGTGTAGAAAATTAGAAAGCTTAGATAAGATTGTAAGCTATTCCTAACTGTCAACATTTTTTTTAAATGTTTCAATGTATGCACTTAGAAACAGTTAATTATTTTTGTTTTTACAGTTATAATTACATCTTTTTAAATTGTTAAATTTGAAGTTAAATTAAAAACAGATTTTGTTTTCTTTATTTGAGATGTCATCAAACCTTAACAAATTCTTGAAAAATGATTGCGATTGTCGTTCAATGTTCGATGTGAAAAAAGTCGATCATATCAAAAAAAATTGTATCGAATAAAAAACATCTGGTGCGACAAGAATCCTCAATTTCCGATGCTAGGATTTTGGCGATCAACAAAAATCGTTTATCGAACAAAACGAATAACATTAGCAATAAGGGCCATATACATACATACATACATGACATTTAATATATTGTCTGCCTCAAAGTTTCAGACCTAATTAGAATGCAAAGTACAGTTTAAAGTGAACTCTCCTTGCTGGCCTTATGAAATTTGTTTTGTTTTCTTCTCCTCATAAAAATTGTTTACAATAACTGTTCTGTACCTATACTTGCAACGCATTTTAATAATTTGTTGATTTGAATAAACATTACTAATTAAAGTTTAAAATTGCAATATTATGCTAAATACAAAATAAAATTAAATCCAAATGCGAAATTACATTCATCTATACTAGGGAGTGTATTTTTTTATGGTGGCTTTTTTTTTTTGTTAAAATATTTAATTTCTTTCCCCCAAAAAATTTCATTTGCCTTAGGTAACATTTAAAAAAAAAAAACTATTGCTTTTCTTAAACAGATTTTGGGAGGTATTTTCTAAAATTCTAAATATTTTGATTAACATTTGGAATGAGTTCGGTTATTAAACAAAAATTAACAAAAAAACTAGACTAGCCGTTGTAGTTCGTAAGAAAAAAAAAATTAAACGTAAAACATCCAAACAGTTCATACAAAATTGTTATTTGCCGTTTATAATTTTTTAAAGGTGCGACTTTTAAGGGATTAATTTTTCATCAAAAATTAGGAGTGAGACATTAGAATTTCCATAAAAAAATATATATATTATATGACACACTCCAATCTATATCTATGAATTAAGTGTTAATATCAATGTTTTATTAAAAGTATTGACTCATCTTTAAAGAAGTTTTTCATTGTTTTTTTTTTCGAAGAATTAAAGAATTCTTTGTAAAAATTTGAATAACGCAGAGCTAAAATCTAAGATATGAGATCAACAAGCAGATGACAAATATGTACCTATAGTTTAGTATTTAAAAGTAAAAGTGAGTTTGTTAAATAAAACTCACTGTGTGAAAGAAGAAAAATGGAACTAACAAAGTGCCATTGTATATCGGATATGACGTTAAACTGTTTTTGGTTTGAGACACAAAAATAACAAAAGAAAGTTTATTTATTGTTTTTTTGTTTTTTTTTGTTATTGGTAATTTATTTGTTCCAAAGAAGAATAACATTGTTTATATTACAAAGCTAATAATTGTATTGTCAGAATCTGAATCTTATTGACGATAGCTATGTTAAGATTTTGTAGATGATTTTAAATTGTATTTACTTACTTATTTGCTTTATTTTTCGATAAATTTATTTTCAGTACACAGTGGAGTTGATATAGTTAAACGAATTTAATGAAAAAATTGCTTGATTGAATGTTTCTATTATTACTAAGTATGTGGATTGTGGGCGTTTCCAAATAAAATGGTCTTCAAATAATAAACACAAAATAAGACTATTAAGTGAAACAATCAAACGATAAATAAAAACAATTATTCAATGCTTATTTTCAAAGCGTAAATACTTTTATTTTTTATACTATTTGTACTCATTCGTAGCCTGAAGGTCTTTGTAGTTTATTGTTCTAGAATTGATTTTTTGAGAACACAATAAGTGATTCAACAAAGTGTAAGTGTCACTTAGGTAACAAAAGTGTCCTAATTTGTATAGAAATGATTGAATTTGTAGTTTTTTTCTAGTTTTATTTTATCAATTTAGAACACTTGGTGAATTATTTATAAAATCATGAGTATGTGTCACAACCGTAACATTTTATGGAAATTATAAAATGTGAGGTTGGAAATAAAAAAACAAAAACTACGTCGATCCATAAGAAAATAACAAGTCTTGGTATTAAGATGTAAGTTGTGTTAAATGTCAATATTTTAAGACTACTTCTGAGATATTGAGAACCATTTTTTTTCAGTGCGAAATCATCCGAATTTTTGACTTAAACTATTTCTAACGCATCAAACTTGGTGAGTTAACTCCGAAACTAAGATAATCTCTTTTTAAAAAAATTGGATAGGTTGTACTTGACTTTAACAAAATAGATTTCGTTGGATAAAAAAACTTCCTGCAAATTATTGTTGTTGAACCAAATTTAGACCTATTCAGTTGTGCCCAAAAAACGTTAAATTTTGGTGTCTATAGGTATTTCTTCAATAGAACTAGACTATTATGGGTGGTTAGCGCAGGTATTATCTGAAATTTTATTGGTTTTCAAGTGTATAGAAATTATTTTTTACAGCTTATCTGTTCTCGACAGTCAAACATTCCACTTTTTGTAATATTTAATGTTAGAAATAATTTAACTCAGTGAGTCAATACATGATAAAGGGAAATGTTGATTTTCCGTGCTAATTAAATTAATCATTTAAACACTTATCTACAACACCCCTCACTTAATAAATTTTAACCCTTTCATATATCAAAGATATGAATATTTTCCTTTATTTAATATGTTACACATTAATTTCGTTAATCCAATCGTACACCTAATTGATTATTATCATCATCAAATACCAAAATGCACACAAGATGTATGTTACATACATATAAGAATATTAGAATAGCTGCCGCATCATCTCCTCTAAGCTCGTAAGGTTTATTATTTTATTATTTTTTTTTTTCAAAACAAGCAAAAAAACAAACGAAAAGGCGAGATATTAGATATTTTTAGATTAAGTTTTTTCTCCATTTGTTAAAATTCTAAAAATAAATTATGATGATCCAATATTTATGATTGTGTTGAAGAAATGCGTGTTATAAAAGAAAGCAGCGAATATGCTCCGATTCACATTCACATACTCGAATTTTTATAAAAAAAAATTTATCTGTATCTCTTTTCAAAAAAAAAAAAAAAAACTGATGAATTTATGTTTCTTTTTTTTTCTGATTGCAGACTGTTCAGACATCGTGGAGGCCCCAATTGCCCCTACCTAAGGAGGTTGTTCCACCAACCACATCATCAGCTGAACCAAACATGAGATCTTCCGAAATAAATCGACGCAGCAGTGCTGCCAACACAACAAGCAACAACAAAAAAGACTCATATCAGAGTGCTCCACAAGTGAGTGGAGGAGGTAACAAAAAATGGTCATTTGGCCGATTATTCCGTAAGAAGAAAGAAGTCGAAACAGAGTCATCATCCGAAGAGGACCGCAAAGCAGGTTTCGCAGTTTCACCGAAATATCGTAAAAAGGACAAAAAGAAGCGCAGCAGCAAACACATCAGTGGTGGGTTCGATCATATTGTGGTGAGTCCAACAAGAGACAATGAGTTCTTTCTGCCATTTGAGCCAATTCCGGCTGGAGAGTCACATTCAACAACACATCTGGCGCCACCTGTTAACTACGATCCGCAAAATCGAACAACGAATTCTCTTGATCGACGTGGGAAGCGAGACCGGAATAAAACATCGGGGCCTAATGAAGTGCAACGTCATCCGTCGAGTGAGGAGGAGATGATATCGCTAAATTCTTCGACAACTTTCGCAAAGTACCGTAGTGACGAGAGTTTGGAAAATGGTGCAAATGCAAATAATGGTCAGAGTCGTCGGAGTCGGGCAGCTCGAAATGAGAGATATTACAAACGCTTAAGTCGAGATGGAGAAGTGAGCCATGGACAGGTGCCGCAGGTGATGTATGCGGCGCAACCAGCCCAAAGATGGAAAACTCAGCCGGTACCACTGTCGGTTTATAACGGACAGCCAAATCAAAGTGCCCACGTTGAAGTCAATCGGCAACAATATCCCCCTCCTGTGATGCATGTGCCAACGATGCGGAATTCAACAAGTTTAAGTCACATGGCTTCACATCATCCCCTGAACTATGGAATGCCACGTCAGACACAGAACCTTCAGAACACAGTCAATGATAATAAACGTAGCATCAGCTATGACAGTCACATTCACTTGCAGAATGTCAAAAAACCAATGCCTCCACCGCCGCCACCTCGTGATCCAATGCGAAGGGTTAACGTGGCCGGTCACAACGATCATCGTCCGATTTCGTACGCATTTGATCAAAGTGCTTCCCACATGGCGCCGAATAACGGGATGAGGGGTCGTTGTGTTTCTGACGATCGTATATGGGCGGGGAATGCCCCTATGTATCAATCAGCATCGTCCATAAACCATCCTCCGAGTGTAGCTAGTTCTCAGAATCGTCGTTTCATAACTAGAGCTGAGAGGGATGCTCAACCGACGAAAAAATCCCTTCCAGCGGGACTTGATTTCCGTTATGTGGCCGAGGGTGCCCCAAGGTCCCGAAAGCCGATCCATCTTTTCAATGAAAACGAAAAGAAACCGGTGTTAGCAAAACCACCATCTCCGGTGGTTATTAGAACTACAAAGAGTGGTTTGCCTGATCCAGCACCGCCAAACCCTCAGTTGTCATCAGAATACTGGCGTCGAGGACGAGAACCACACCAACAAAGGCCAGAATCAATTTTCAATAAACCTCGTTCGTTATCGAGCTCACGGGCTGGAGAACTTAACTCGGTTCCGATGTATTCAGAAGTTTCAAAGCCAAAACAAAAACCCGTTGCTCCAGATGACGTAAATAGTGTGGTGTCCGGAAAATTACTGATAAAACCTTCCAAAGATAGTCGTAGTAACTACGTTGAAATTCGTAATAACGCTAATAAGAGCAGTTCAATGCCAAATCACTACCAAAGGAGAGACCTGGCGATGCCACGGGGCCCTAAAGCAGACTCTCCAACTCCGAACAAGTATGATGAGTATGTGGCTGAAAAGAGGGTTCGTAATATCCTTGATCAGTCCATGAAACAAGCTCCTGATCCACCACAACGTAAGGTCATCACAAAACCCTTGGCTCCACCCCCGGAACCAGACGTTATCATGCGTAAGAAACCAACAAACTTAGAAGATGCAATAAATGAACTTGAGGCGATATACAAGAGTCTTAAGCTTGGTGATGAGACACTTCTTGATAGGGCCGAGCGTCGGGATATTCCTACGCCGCCGAATTTTGAAAAATACGCAGAAGCTCACAGCGAAGAGTTCCTAGATGATGAAGATGATGACGAGCCAGCGGGTGAACCAGATCTTGTGCGGGATGATTTTGCATATCGAAATATTAAGCATTCAAATATAGCTCCTAAGATAGCTGCCGGCGAGAAGCAACCTCCATTTGGCATACCCGTTGGACCGATAGCGATATCCCCCCGATCGGACTACCTTCATGTGACTCCAGATAAGGACTGTCAAAAAGTGAGAACTGGTCCTTTTAAGTACCCTGACATTGTTTGTGACGATCTGGCTGTGCGAACGTTAAGGAAAGACCCGCCAGGACAAGTGAAGACCCATTTTGTATACCCCGCTGGGTCGAAGAAGAGAGCCACCCGCACTCAGTCGGCTAATATCTACACATTGATTCAAAGGAATGCTGCAAAACCATCAGGGGGAGATATCGATGACTTTCTCGAGCTTGCTAAAAGTCTTGAACGTGCAGGAAGCATGTCTGACATTCACAAAGAAGACGACGATATTCCGTCTACTCTTCAGCTCTTGCGCAATCTAAGGGAACAAGAACACGGAAGTCCCAAAATTATACCTTTCCGTCATCCAAGCCAAGGCGGAGCCATTTGTAGTTTACCCGAAGTTCTATCAAAAGACGTCAAACAGCCTATTCCGCTTCCACGAAAGAGCTTGACTCCAGATCCAGAAAAGAGTAAAATGGAAGACGCTCTTAATAAAATCGCCAAAGAAGCCCGAGAGAGCAGTGAAAAGCTAACAAGAGACCTGATGGAACTTCGCCGAGGAGCGTTGATAACAACGTCCCGGTCTAAAGTCGCTAAACCGAACATCGAAAGGGACCTCGAACAGATCGAAGCTGTTTCTGAGGCGGCCAAACGTTGTCGTCATATGCTGTTAGATACGATCCCGCCGAAGGATGCGGAAGAGATTCAGTCAAATCAAAGCCCACCAAGACGACTGGTCACTGAGGACAAGCTGATCAAGGCAATTGATCAGGTGTCAACTGCTGCCAATAAGGTTTGTGAAAAAATTCTCAGTGAGATCGTTACTGCGGAACCACCAGTGATCGTCCAAAATTCGGTGGAGGTGAAAAACCAGCCCGAACAGAAGCTTATTATGCCATCGCTGATCCAGAAGCTAGATCCCAGTTCGGCTCGCATTGGAGAGATCGCCGAGCGTTGCATGCGTCAGATCAGCCAGCTGAACGATTCGCCGGATTACGATAATTTGCATCAGGTCCAAACAACAGCCTGTTATGACAGCAAAAATGACAACGCCGATCTTCTTATTGTTCCAGGATCTGGTTATGTGACTGCGGCCGAGAATGAAGAAGAAATTGACAAGATCATGAAAGAGTGCGAGAAACAAGCACGCAGCGAAGTGAGTAAAGCTACGGTGAGAGTTAGCGATCCTGTGGCTCAGAGTGACCTTGATAAGACGGCCACCACTACGACTACTACAACATCGGCGTCTTCTTCGTCGAGCGACTGTTTGAAGAGCTCAAGCCCGTCAGTCGAACCTCACCTTTCGTCGAGTATAACATCCTTTAACCCGTACTCCTCCAGTGATTATATTAAGTCACCAAGTAGTGAATTCCATGCACCAAGCACTGATCCAATAAAAACCTTTAGCACAACATCCTACGATGTACAGTCTTCGAGCGTCACACCCAACATCACAAACTCGCCATTCAGCTATAGTACACCATCGCCGCCGCTGAATTTGACAGTTTGCAGCAGCGGTGGCGAAAAGGGCGAGCGTAGCGGCAGTGCTTCCCAGTACAACTCTTCCGAGGAGTTGGCAATGATCTTTGGCATCGAGAAATCATCGCCAGCAACTACGACTACAGGTAAAAAAACTGAAGTTGTTGATTGTACCGTACCTAGTCCCGTTGATGTGTTCCGCCGCTCTGAACCTAACAAGCCTGATGTTCTTTCGATTTCCGCTGATACTACTGCTACCGCTACTAATCCCGAGTTGTGTGAGAGTGTGTTAGTTTGTAAGTTGGATACAATCGATGAGGGTCATGAGGAGGTGTCACCGTGTCAAGTTAGTAGGCTTTATCTTCCGAGCTATGCTAGTAATATCAGCATTATAGTTACGAATGATGTGGGCGACGATGATGGTTCAGGTGAATGCCCTAGAGCTCAGACAAGTGGTCAGCAATTCGATTCACTAAGTTCGATCGACGAGTCTTCAAATCCCGATTCAGGAAATGTCAGTTTGTCTGATTTCCCCGTTCAGAGCCCCATTAATGCAAGCCTTGAGGTAGAGTTGGCCCATAATAGTCGTTTTGAAGTTGCCAAAACTTTTGTTAACGAAGTCACTATAAGTGGAAAACCTTGCGATGTGGATTATTTACGAAACCTTTATGCTCAAGATGAAGTTTCGACAAGTTTTTCAATTGAAGACACAACACCTGAAGTTTCTAGTTATCATGATGAAGAAAATCAGATGTATAGTAAAGATCAAAATAGTCCGGGACAGCTTCTTCACGAAGTTCTAAGCCAGGTCTCTCGTATAAACGCCGGCTCCAATCGCAGGCAATTGATCTCCCAGTTAGAAAATATATCTGAATGCGCAAAAATTGTTGAGGATCTTAGTGATCGTTTAAGCCATCAAGCTTCTAAATTGAAAAGTAATGAAGATACCAATGAAAATAGTACAAAAGCAAGGCATAAGGTGAGGTTTAGTGATGAATGTGATAGCGACCTTGAAGAAGATCAGCGTGCTTGCTTGAGATCATTACAGCTTCTAGGTCATGATTTATCATCTTCAGAAGAATCTATTCCACAATTGGGTGAGATGTTCACTGTTCCTTTTACAGATTCAGAGAATGAAGATGAGGATAGTGATCGATCTTCGTGCATTGAAGAAGAGGATACTCAGTTTTTTCATTTCAATGAGATGGAAAGATCATTTGTTGAAGAGTGCAATAGCCTCAAACAGGCTCTGTCCAATGTAGTGCAGTCTAGGCAGGTTGACGAGCATAATGTTTCGGAAGAACAAGATCTTCAAATTGAGACCCCTATTAATAAGTCACTTGATCTTGAAGATTCTCTTACCTTGTCTTCTGAAGTAGTGTCTGTTATTGAAGTTGTTGATACAAACTTGAACAAGTCTCATAGTGAAAACCATTTATCTGAAGTCAAGGAAGATCAGACGATACCTCTGAATGAATCTGTAGATACTTTGTCTATTGTTGAGATTGAAGATTTAGATCAAGAAGATAGTCTGGAAGATTCTTATTGTAAATATAATAACTCTGAAGATCTTGAGGGTGTTTGTTCTAAGGCTGCTCTTGACACTCAGGTCTCAGATTTGACTGGAAAATCCTATTTATCCCCTGTAAATATTTCGTTAAAAATTGTTAACCAAGTTTCCAAAGTCAGCTATGTAGATTGTTCTCAAGACGATCTTACTGAATCCTTGAGCAAACCAACAGGTGAAAGTTATGATTTTACTTTTTATAAAAATGACCCTGCTTTTCAACAAGCTTCGGAAGTTATTGTGGTCGATTCAGAATCTGATTCGAATTCGGATACCAATCAGTATGAAAAAATTCAAAATTATGCAACAAATAAGTTTGAGAGCTTTCAAACATCTTTTGACACAAATTTTAACAAAGATTTTAGAATATTTAGCGAGTTACCTGAATCAGAACTTGAGACTGTTGATGATTTGTCATCAAAATTGACCGAAAGGAATGACTCAGATAAATTTGAAACTAAAAGCTCAAAAGCTTTAAGCTATAACGAACTTTCCCAAAGTTCAGAAGAATTAGTAAGATCTGTAGAGACAAAACAAACACTTTCCACTTCTCAAAACATCACAACTCAAGTGCCTTATGAAGATTTATTAACATATCCTTCATCGTCAAAACATCATCGTCATTTATCATTAGAAAGCTCATTTAATCAAGAAAGCTCTAACCAAAGACAACAACCATCTTCTCATGAAAATTCCGACAAAGATGTAAATTCATTAGCCCTTCATCGTCCATCTTCTTCACCCGCCAATTTAACAGTGTCCGAAGCTCCTTCTACATCGACAGTTTCAAAATCCTTGTCTTTATTGGCACAACCTCGGTTTGATGACCGTATGACCACTTTAGAGCACGTCTTACTAGTATGCACCTTTGGCGTAGTTACTGGCAATGATTTTATCACCATGTTAGCCATAATCATTGGAGTTTTGACTGTAATTGCAATGGTCCTTCTTACTTAGTTAAAAGAAAATCAAAAAAGTAACAAAACCATGTATTTTATTTCATTTTTGATTATTGAATTTTGCCACAAGAGTATTAAGTTTAAAAATATATATTTTTGATTTATATTTGTTTTAAGATTTAACGAATGTTTTTTTCTTTTATTTATGCTTGCTTGTTTGTTATTTTTAAGCGCAATTCACATCGACAACGATCATATTTTTTAAATGTATGAACTAGAAACCCGAAGTTAATTTTTGGATAATTTGTAAATTTTGTACAAAATTATTATTATTTTTTTTATTATTTTTATTATAATTTAATTTGTATAGTTTGCGTTTGTTTTTTTTTTTTGTCTTTTATATAGCATTTTGTGCCAATGATAATATTTAATGAATTTTTTATATTTTTTTTTTAAATTTAATCGAATCCAAAAATAAATAATTAACAACGAATCATTATGTTAAATATATTACATCCCAAAAAACAACAACGATTTAAATTGAATTTGAATAATTGAATGAAAAGAAAAAAAGAATATTATTTTCTCCTTTTTATTTATTTTCAGCACATAAATATATTTTTTAATTTAAGTTAAATTACATCGAGAAGAAAAATATAATTTTTGTAAACATAATTTTATTCTATAAATTTACCCTCGCTAAGTTTAAATAAATTAATTTTATTTTGTAATAAGTAGTTTTAAATATAATTTCCAAATTTAAATAATTTTAAAACTTAAACAACAATTTAGCTCAATATAAAGGTTATAATGGTAAAGAGTTGAGTGAGTTATACAAACAGAACTTACGAAATTTAAACAAAAACAAAATATATATAATATTATTAACAAAAATTAAGTGTGTTTTATTTATTTAAACAAAAAAAAATGGCTGAAGCTGCTCGCTTGTGTGTTCTTGCTCCAAGTAGTTTTGTTTTGTTAATGTTTCCTCTAAAGATCGTTTTTTTTTTTGGCTAAATATAATACAATGCTACTGTTTTGTTGTTTCATGTGATATATAATTGATAGATAACCCTATCCAAACTAAAAAAGGTAAATAAATTGATTCTTATATGAATATAGCTTTTTGTGTAAATAATTGAAGTCTCCCATCATTTTAATTAAAATTAAAACTATAGTGATTTAACCGAAAATATTAATAAATTCAAACTAATCATTTAAGATATTATATTCAGATAATTTTGTAATGTGAAACAAAATTTATATATTGCATAGTGAAAGGGATGTTGTTTGTTTTTTTGATCTCACTGACGTGAAGTTTTCTGGTAAAAACAAACTTATTAAGGTAAAAATTGTAGTAAGTATTTTTTTGTTAAAAGTACACACACAACCCAGGAAAATTAGCCAATCTTTCAATTTTCTGACAGCTGAATTTTATCAGTTGTGTAACTATCATATCGAGAATAAAAAAAAAAGTATTTTTGTGCATAGCGAGAAGAGAAGAGTGAGTACGCAACTAACGTGGGTTGTAATTGTAACCCTCAATTTTTACGAAAAACTAGATCTGTACGTTTTCATTTTGAATTCAAAATTCTTTGCAATTAGGACCTGAATGCACTCATAAAACCCCAAATGGTAGCATATTCTCATGTTTAAAAAAAATAAATGAAATTCGAGTGGAAAAATAATAATTTTTTGTTGTGAGTTTTTTTTTTAGTATATTTTTAGAAAAAATAAATAATTCATCTAATGAAAATGGAGCTAATGTTTTTTCGATGGGCATAGGCTTACTAGGTAGTTAAATGCTACCGGTGCAAATAACTATGTACATACATAGGTCTGTTTATTAAGGTGAAATTTCTTTCGAATTCGTACAAATTTTTCACAATTTGCAGTCAAAACTTGGTATTTCTGGATAGCAATCCGTCTATTTTAACTTTAATTTTTACGTTGGGCATAGTGAATTTTGGTATTTTCGATGCCTAATTCTCATACTCTTATAATTAGTTTTACCTTGAAAAGAAAATATTTATGACGAAAAGACCTGCAATCGAGAACAACATAAAATGAAATTTCATAAAATGAAATTTAGCATCGGTTTTCATACTATAATAAACGAAATACTCTGTAGCCTGTTCAAAGCAAATTTAAGAACATCAGAATCTTAAAATGTTCAAGGAACTACATATGGGCACTGTTTATAGGTATACATAAGTGCGTCAAAAACGAAAAAAATACAGTTTCGTATCGTAAGCAAAGATAACAATATTTTCCCTTTGAATTCAAACTGAAACGGTTAAAAAGCTTCTCTTCATAAAAAGCTTTTTATGAGCGCCACCTATCATTGAAAAGTAAAAGCAAAATGTGTCTTAACTTCACATAAATCAATTTACACCACGGGTTTATGTAAAAAATATGATGTTAGCTAAGACTCAAACCTGAGGTGGATTTCTTTTGTGTAACCATTTTAACTGTTGTTTAAATTTAGGTTTTTTTTTTTTTAAATTCTTATTGATTTGTAAGCATGTATAGCACGTTACCTGGCGTCACAAGTACCTTCCTGGAACGATATGGTTTTCTTTTTAAGTTTTATTTAGATTCGTATAAAATCGAACTCGAAATTTAAAACCCGATATAGAGATGAAGGTAACACTGTGGGCTCAATGTGGGCTCCGCAATTCAGTATAGTTTTACAGGTTTCAGCATAAAAAACTGAAACAATTTTATTAAAACTTGGTTCTTAAGGTGTTTAAAAAAAAAAACAAAAAAACAAAGAGAATCTCGAAAATAGCTAAGTACATATACAATAAAGCTCCTTCAAAAAAAAAAATTAATCTTTAAATAAATTTAATGGGAACTTTTTGATGGATAAAAAAAATAATTATTTAAAAAGTCTTTTTTACGACATATTTATTGATTTAAAAATTTGACAAAAATAAATAAATCAAACATATTAGTTAACACCAATTTGCCTGAAGATGATTAATATCACAATCGAAACGTCGCATTTACAAAAATTAACAAGACCTATAATCTAACAAAGAAGTTTTAATTAGAATAAACAAAAAGGTCACGAATAATTAATTTATTTTTCTTATACAGAACTAAAATCAACAAAAAAAAAAAAACATTTTAAAGCTTAATAACTTAATTATTCCTTAAATATCAAATGAATTCCATATTTCATCCTTATAAAATTGAAATTGGATATTATTTTCTGTTTTTTTTTTTATAAATGCAAATCCATTCTTTTGTACTCGGCAAACGAATGACTTTTTAAAAATTCATATACCTACTGATGAAACAAAAAGAAAAATATTATTTTCTAACGACCATTAGGTCCCTTTGTTACCACATTGTCATGAAATTTCCTTTTTATCATATAGTAACCAGAACGGTCTAATTTTTTTTCTTCTTTACTCTGTCAAAAGCATTATCAATTGCCATTTAGCATCATTACTGGACAGAGTTCAACATTCATCTTTTCACTATAAAATGGAGTCCTTCAATGCTGCAAAAGCAAACGTGACGCCAACAATAGAAAATCCATTTCTTCCGCTCTATGATATGAGATAATAATATTCTTCTTCAACTATACACAATTCCAACCCCATCGCATATATATCTACCATCGAGTGCTCCCTCTATCACATTTACTCCTTTAACTATATGGAATGATAAGTGTTTGCAGCATATCGTAACCGCAAGAAGAATTAGGTTGAGTTGAAGGACCTTAGGAAAAAATTTGTTCATTTATATTTTTATTTTTCAAAAGAATTTTCAAGAGTAAAAATGTGCCTACGTGATGGAATTTTCGCTATGCTATGAGTCTTCTTGTACTTCTTCTTCATTCTAATCCAAGAGTGTTTTTTTAACAGTCTAGACGTAATCCTTCTCGTTCTCATCATACTTGAAAAAGTCGGGAAAATCTCCTTTTGGGAATCATAAAAAAAAATCCTGCGGCTGTGGTACACGACATCGACAGTCCTTATAAACGTGAAAAAAGAAATTTAAGCTAAACTCCAAAGTCCCTGACCTTATACATACATATATTCTTACATACAAATTTTCGCAAAAGCAAACAAGGTGTGTGGGCTTGGTTGTCTGAGAGTATTTTTTTTTTTCATTTTGTCAAATTCGATTTGTACTTTTTCTCCTATACCTACCACACCACAAAAAAAAGGTCCTGTTCGATACCGAATATAATCTCATACGCTATTCATGTCGATGACTGCGTTTAAAAGGGGTCAATTACTTTTGGCTTCCCCCATCTTAGCTGCCACCCACCCACACTCACACAACAAAACAATGAAATACCTTCAAGTTGAAACAAAACACAAAGTACAAAACAGGACCCTCGGTGAATCTTTACTTTAAATGTTTAACGAGGCGTTAATGCTACAAAAAAATCGAACAAAGGCAGTTTCAGTAGAAAAACTAATTTGTCGCTTGAGCGGGAAACTCCCTTGTTGGTGGGGCTGTTGTGTTTTTTTTTTTATTATTGTTTCTCCCATCCCAACACGATTTAGTTTGTTCGAGAAGTTATGTCAAACATATAGGTAACCAAATGATTTCGTCTGGGAAAATCCCCACAAGGATTATTAATGCGCAGATACAAACAAACTGAAAGCTTTCTGCAAAGAGTGCTGCTAAATTTATTTTTTTTCTTTTGATCAGGTCTCATGGTACATATAAAAATGATTGTTATTATATCATGACATCTGATATCCTCAATAAAAAAAAACTGATGGATGCAGAAAAGAAACGAATTAATTTTCTGGAAGAAGAATGTACACACCTGTCATGCAAATTCTGACATCGCTATTATTTTTGACGTAAACTGTCAAACGAAATTGTATCATTTCTAGTGCGAACACTGCATAATGCCAAAATTGGGTTTTATTTAATTTTATTATTCTATCCACTGCATGAATACATAAATTTACATATAGATAGAATGTTTTAAAATATAAGCAAATCTTTATTTATGAGATTCTTAAAATTCTTTAATATTGGCAAATTCAAAGTCTATTAATTTCTGCAATCAAAAACAAAGTTATTAAAAAAATATTTTTAACACAAGAAGGTTATTCCTTTCTTTTGGATTAATTCCAATAATTTCCGCCCTGGTTAAAACGGTATTTCATGAGAATTTAGGACACAATTTCTCTCACAATCCATTTCAATTTTCATACCGAATCCGTGTGCGAGTAAGTAATCCGAAAAAGCAAACGAACTAAATAAAGCTTTCCTGAAAAATACCTGTTCCCTCTGGATGACTCATTGTAAGGCACATCACCACAACCACGAGGACATCAAATTCACAATCAGCTGTTTTTGCTTCACAACCATTGGCATTTTATACATATGTATATATATTTTCTATCAGACGGACGACAAAATCGGTTTGTAAAAGTTTCCAGCGCCATTCAGTTAGCAGTTAAGAATCTCAGCGCAAGCAGTGTGCATGCAAAAAGGTGCAGCAGTGATTATCTCAAAGTAAAAGAATTGAAGTGAAGTGAATTAAATTAAAGACCTTCTTTCATTGCCACACGCGGTTCGGAGCTGTTGCACTTTAACATTCGTGAGATGTGTCGTTAGGTGCACCTTGACGCCCAACCTGACGCGTGCCAAGCGGCAGTTGTTGCTGCTGCTGTCATACTTTCCTTCTTTTATACAAACGTGTTATCGTTCAATTTCAGTGTTAATATATAGAGGTGCAGCGTTTGTGTGTGGGGAGGTGAAATCGCGTGCCTGACCCTGTGCTCGGGGTGTATTGTATATCCATATATATGTATATGGTTGGCAAAAAAGAACATCTCCAAAAGACCGTAGTTACATTATTATCATCGAACGAGATATAAATCAGAGGAGAATCCCTTGTGTGATTGTTAGTGCAATTCTTTGTACGATTAAAAGGGACATAATAGCGACTGCGGCTTATAATACGCTGTTGCAATTTATTTGCATTTGTGTGAGATAAGGTTTTGCATCCACAGTTAAGAGAGTGTGTTTGTTCCCCATTAACGGCAGCAGTGTGATTTGAAAAGTGATCCCACCTGTTTTTTTCATTTTCATATACAAACTCGAGAATAAAATATACAATCGTAGTTAAGATTATGATGATTGTGGTCTGGATCTGGACCTAGAATTAGTTATCTGTGTTGTGCTGTCTCATTCTTGTTAACTTGATGCGTTGTGGTTTAGTTAAGTACATAATGTACATCGAGTGAGTGGGTTCTAGATTCAATTAAAGATACACTGAAAAAGGGGTACACCTATACATAAGTATCTCAACCTGCATCAACGGAAATAAAATTAATCGCGCCACGTCTCAAGGTAAATTTATTACGATTTTGTTTTTTTTTTTTATTTTTGTAATTTTGTTTTTATAGAGAAGGTAAATAAAAAAAAAGCATAAAAACTCTGAAGAGGAGTCAGCATTTGGTGGCAGTAAAATGACAGTTAAGGGGGTCGTCTAATGTGATGACGATGAGTTAAACATTTTTTTAACCATAAATCTTTTCTTATACATATTTCGATAGACAATGGAAAAATACAGATTCTGGAAAATTATAACCTTAGTCTTACTAAGTATGTAGGTACGTTAAGCTTGCAGACATGTTTTTCTTAAAGCTGCATTTTTTTACTTTTTTTTTTAAATATTCAATACATATGCGCTAGAAAGAATTAATGTGACATTTGCAGGTTTTCCAAGATTAAAGTTTGCAAAATTTAGTCATTTCTTTACATAGTACCTATCCATAGACAAAGAAAAATTTTACTTTCATTTTAAAATGAGAAAAATTTAGTTTTTCGTTAATTTCTCCAAAAATATGAATTTTACAGTTTAAATGCCAAGGAAACAACTATAGGTTATAAAATTTTACACCTAAACCTAAAAACCTAACTAAACGATAAGAGTAAAAAAAGCTGTCTTTAAATTAAGCATTTTTTTCTTACTCTAAATCTAAAGTTATTCATACTTTTTAATAAAAATGCATTGGAATATTTCAAATAAAAAAAATTATAGAAACGTTTGATGTGTAACAAAGTCAAAACAATTCGTTTATGATTAAAAGTCAGAAACCTTACGCTTTCAGTATCGCGATGAACATTTTACCAGAACTGATAAAACACTCTTCATACACTAAATCATTCTAAGCTAAGTTAACACTTTACCTTAATGATCCATGGAATATTCCCTTTCCTTAAAATAAGTTTTTGTTGTCAGGAAAATATTCTTTCACCAGTCATGACACCACCACCGCCGCCGGTAGAAACTCGTTTAGAGGTGTGGTAAGTGCTCGTGCTACATATATTATGTATGTATTACTGCATTTGAGTGTTCCAACTTCCGACAGCAAATTTCTGCAACTTTGGCGCCACAGAAATTCAGTCAACATTCTTACATAATCAGTCGAGTTAACAATAACCAATATCCATGAGAATCTTCGATGAAATAAGGGCAAATGATTCCACAAGCTAAATTTGTAAACCCCATCCAGATTTACTTAAGTATGATGAAAGGCATTATTTGAGGTTAAATCTTAGAAGTCTGGTTACAGCAATATGTACTTATCGGGAATTCCCATGTCGAAAAAGTTAAATTGATGTTTAAACTTTATGCATGTTTTCAGCAGAACGAAAAGTTCGTAACCTCCATGCTTGTTTTAAAATTAATTTCGATTCGAAATATCACATTTACGTCAATTTCGTAAATAATTAAAACCGCAGTTGAACATTGATTTATGTCGTGTTATTTGAACGCCATATTAAATAAATTCCGAAATGTAATGAAAAGCAATAGGCCTTAAGCCAACGCCACCTTGAACTAATCAATTTCGAGAAATTTGATCTAAAATTAAAAAAAATAATTTTCCAACCCTGTACTTATGTAAATATAAACAAAAAAATTGCAACAATAATTAATTTTGTTTCCTTTCCATTTCCATGATTTTCTTAATTTTTGTATTCAATTTATTTTGTATGAATATTACTTCTGAAATATTTTCAATGATTTAGAACTTTTATCAAAAAAAATCATGGATTATCACTTAATTTTTTTTTCTCACAGAAATTCTGCTACAAATAACAAACACAACCCACCCACTAAATTATAACAACTTAATTAGGCAACATAATTCGAACAAATTTATTATTGATCTATAAATCTCATGCCAAAAAGTATATAAAAGCACAAAACGTAACTCCGTCGAGTCGCCGCCGCCGCTGTATAGAAATGTAATAAAAACCTCCATCACAGGGAATTAGATTACAAATTGTAATAGCTTGAGCCCGATGCTAACATTTGGAAAGCCCATCTCACCTTTTTTGTCCCTTATCCCTGCATTCTGCACAAGACTACGACCTTAAAACAGGGTTACCTTTAAACATTTTTAAATTGTGTTTAAAAAAAATTATATATAGGCTCATTTTAATTCTATCAACTAAATTAAAAAGAGAGGAATTCCCGCGCATCAGGGAATTCCTGCAAATACAAAAATACGCGTATAAATAAAGCTTATAAAAGTCAAAAGTACCTACTTGTATATTATAATTGCTAATATTCAACTTAAACATTTAAGTTTCCTTTCTGCAAATGGGCATAAAAAACTTTATTTTAAAATAGACAAGTTATACCTATACATACAGTTTTTAGTAAAATTCTCAAAATGATTCCAAAAATCTCAAAAGGATTAAATTAAAACTTTTTTTTTTATTAAAATTTAGTTAAAAGAAAAATAATAAAATACATTATAAAATGTCCCCTTGGTAGCCATGATGCTTAATACCTTTTGAATGACAGCAGTGTAAATAAACGAAACTCTAGGTCCATTAGTTCACAGTAGAGACACTGAATCTACAGTGATTTGCGGTCCATAAGCCATACCTATATAGTATATTCAGTCAAAGCAGCAACCATGGCCTAGATGTCTTAGGTATAGAGGTGGCAAATGGTGTTGTCTGATGTTAATACTGGGATGTTTATTGTAATTGGAGGTGTTTAAAAACATCGTCTGCGTGGGATTATGTGAGCATATATTACTTCTATGAAGGTACTTGTTTTTTTTGTCATTTTTTGTTTATTTGCAAAATTTTATATTGCAATGAACAGGTCATTAATCAAAGTGGAACATCGGTGGAGCCCGCAGTGTCTGGGATACTGTGATAGCAGTCACAAGTCGTTGTAGGCCTAATTAGGTGGTGTGGCAATTAATTACTATAGCATGTATAATGTATACCTATATAGCTGATGACATTTTATTTTCACTTGTTTTGCTGCGATGAAAGTGAAAATATATCTGTGTGAAACTAAGTTATAAAAAATCCTTGGGAATTTATCGTCTGCGAAGCATTATTGTTAAGGTTGTTGGTGATAATAACGAGGTGTAGTTTTGAAGATTTTTTATTTTTGCAAATCGTTAAGGTAGGTGGGAATTTTAAATTATTGGTTGGCTAATAACAGAAAATATATATTTGTATATATTTAGGAATGAGCTTAAAATAATCTGTGGATACAGTACAAGTAAAAGTTATAGACTGATATAAGTACAAACTTTGCAAAATCAGAGTTTTGGATTTCTGATATGAAACAATTTTTTTTGAGGAAAGTAAAAACATCTCAGTTTTTTTTTTCTAACCCATTACTACGAATGGATTTGAAAACAGTAAACTTTTTGCTGCCAAGAGTTACATACACTTATAAGAAACTCATAGTAGTGCATAACGGTTTTTCAGTCCTAAATTCATTCATTTGTAGACGGCATATCTCAAGTTTATCTTTATTTATTAAAGTGATAGTTATCATTTTGACAGATGCAAAACTGTAAATAAATATGGCGTTTTTTTTTTTTTTAATATTTCGAACGATTTTTGCTCAATTTTGATATTTACAAAGTACTTAGTTAAAATAACAATAATTTTATTTCTACACAATGCTAGTATTTTAATAAAAAAACAAATAAAAAAATGTCAGTCTCAACAAAGTGATGATTTTGACGTTTGTGAATAAATGAGAAAGGGATATGTTCCTACTTTATGTGAAGAGATCTATTAAATTGTTTGTGTTTAGTTTAATTTTATATGAATTTAAGCTGACAAAACACAAATTATGGACTTAAGTAACTCCAAATCAATCAAAATACAAAAATAAACGTACATACATTCGATAGGTTAAGTAAAAAAATTCAAAAGAATGCAAGGATGCAACTCAAGGGACAGTAAAATATTATTAAAGATTTCAAAAATCAAAATATTTTTTCTTTCTATTTAACAAAAGGATTAAAAACAGAAAAATTAATCTACTCGTCCAATTACTTTTAACGTTGCATCTATCAAAAGCGTTGCCTATGGGTAGTTCCTTATAAGAATGTGTGTATTTGTCACTTGCACACAACACTGTCAAACAGAACTGTCACAAAAGATCTTCGACGCCAACTACAGTTTAATATGTCCTTTTTGCTGGAGATTATTTTGACGTTTTCTTTAAATTTCCTTAAAATTTCTTGTATCTTTCACCCGTGGAAATGGAAACAAAATCGTAGAAATTGTCTGCAGTTTCCTTTTAAAGTAGCTTGGTTGACCACACACTTCTGGTGTGTGTGAAGAGGAATGTCAAAAAAATCTCTTCAAATTATTGACAGGGGAGATTTCGTTTCCCCGTTACTTCGTGTCCTTATTACCTAAAAACTGAAAGTTGCTGGAAACTCACTTTCCTCGTGATTTCCTTAAAAAATCTTTTCTCTTGACTTATCACTATAGTTTGAGCTTTTTATAATGTAAGTTCATATAAAAGTACCTTTTTGGATGGCTAGTCTTATTCGTATGCTTATATTAATTAATTAAAATTAATGATTCGTACATTACTTCGGTTTGAACTTAACACATCATTTCTACATAAAATTAATTTCAAAAACTTTTATAATCGCTTAAGTCTTTTCTTCAATATAGTAACTTTAAACACTTTTCATCACAACTACTTTAAACTTACCAAGCACGAATGCCCCCCTTTAATACCTATAACTAAACCGTGAAGAAAAAGATGAAGCAAAATTTTAATCGAAGTACCTATTTAATTTTCATACTGTAAATTGTTGTTGTCGGCATCTTTTAACGCACCCAGCTTTATATTACTACTTATATCTTTGTTTTCATACGAAATCAATTAAATTGCGTATTGTATTTTCCTTTGCCATTTTAGCCGCACAAACAACAACTGTAGATGAGTGTGAACCAGAACATTCAATTCTCCTCAAATTTGTCGTAAGAAATCGCACCCCTTAAGAGTGTCAATATACCCCCAATTTCGTTTAATTGTTGTTTGTTTAACCAAGCCTTCCTTATAAATATGTATTTATAATAATTCTATGTGAACACAATCATCGTCATAATCATTACAAAAAAATCTACTCAAATTGCGCATGAAAATCTAGAAACTGTCCTAGAAAAAATCAGATATCATTTTATGTTCCACCTCATAAATGACCTTAGTCAATCAACTGTCACATTACAAAGACTTTAACGTTAAAAAATGATCCTATTCCTATATAATAAGCCCCACCTCTGCAAAATTCATAACTTAAATTGCAGTGAAAGAAGAAGAAGACTGACTCATCTCTACTATTGCGTTTGGTTACCAAAGAAGCAAACAAGAACTGACACAAGTCTTTGATTTTTTTTTTATTTACCATTCAAGTCGAAGTGAATAAAAATGAGGACGAAGAAAAATATGCAAAAAAAAAAATCAAAGTCAATAAAAAGACATCAGTTAACGGTGTTTTTTTTTTTTGCAAGTCGCGGTCTTGAAGTCTAATTTCATACCACAATGCACATTAGATTGATCAGTGCACTGCATAAAATGGAAATTAGAATTTACTTGTCAGAATCAGTTTGTTCATCTCTCTTATTTTGTGTGTTGTGAGTTAAAAACACTTTTTAATTACATACTTAACTACATTTCAACGCCTTTGGCAACACTCATTTGACAAAATTGTTAACATTTTCCCCATTTTCACGTGTTGCTTTCAAATAATTTTGTATCTCCTTCTATCTCCTCCAACCCCCACCAATTGAATCAGATACCGCAATGAGTTGAATTGTTTATTGTTTGTTTGTGTTTGTAAATCTTTTATTTGTTGTTCAATTGGTTGATTGAGTCGTAACTTTAGTAGGTAGATATGTTTCACTCGATGCTCAACGGAGTGCTAGTCATAATAAGTTCTTGTACCTCTTGGGAAGTATTTGAAATCCATAAGATAAATAAAATGTTTTCCTGCGTCAGAGAATTTCCAAAGTATATACATATTATGGCTTTAAGGTAACCGGCAAGAAATATAGTATAAATACTTACTTTATCGAGTTGAGTTCAGATGTGTGCGGTGTTTGTACTTTGTTTTTTATCCCACACTTGCGGGTTTGAGTTCAAAACCTTATACACGGGTAAATTTGCCTGATTTAGCTAAACATGATCTTTATTTAACAAAAAATGTTGATGAGATATGAGGGATAATTCAACGAATAATTTTTTTTTTTAATATAAATTTGCAATACAGGTATGAACGCAAAGAGAGTAATATTTAAATAAGATAAATTTTAAGTGAACGGAAATGGCACGGCAACATTATAAAGCAGCTATAGCAGAGCCATACATATATCTACAGTTGCAATTTGCAAGCGTTGTTCTGGTGTTCTTCATGATTGAAATGTAAAAATATACATCTGTCAGTTGTTAAATTTTCTGTCACTGGAAACAGTGTTGCCAATTTAAAAATCAAATCTCTATAAAAAAAAAAACAATCTTTGCATAAATATCTAATTCCGTTTGGCAACTTGTTGTGCAAAAAACGTTTTCAATGTTCAATTGAGTGAGAATCTAAAAAATCCTACCTCTCAATACATTTTTTTTCTTTAACATTGGCATCACTGCGATGAAAGGTAAGCCAATTTCAATATGATACATATGTATGTACATTATCCCCACATTTATAAATCATTACTCATTGCAGTTCTTTATATTTGTTTAATTTTTTTTGTTCTTCTTTATTGATTCTTTCTTTTATACTTTTTTCATTATTTACCTTGCGCAACATTCGTGCTTTCGTTAGCAAAAAGCGCTCCATCAGGTTTTCTTTATTCTTAACCAAATTCATTATTTTCTCTTTTTCTCTGATTCACAACAAGTCAACCTCTCTAAAGATACCCAACCATTTCACACACAAACGAACAAATAGTAGTAAGCATAGGCATCATAAAAACTCCGACATATCGATCGAGCCCCCCAAACAAAATAAACCATCAGATTCAGAACCACTCCGACTCCAATTCAGTTCAGAGCAATATTCCACTCTGAGTCTCCTCCACTCCATTCCTCCAACCAACCAATGATGAAAACTCAAATTTTAAACCCTCTTTTGCTGTTTACTGTTTAGTATAAAATTTGAATCGGTTACGATAAGTTGGCGATCGTTCGTTCGTTTGTATTAAGCTACAAGATCATCCGTATATTTATATGTAAAAAAAAACAGTTATTCCCAGCAGCAATTAGATTGTTGCGGTGACAATATTTTCAACGGTTTAGATAATTTTTTTTCTTCTTAAAATTAATTAAATAAGCTTTCGTTTAGTTTTATCATCTAAGTTGTTGTCGCGGTGTAGTTGCAATCGTGTTGAGTGGAATTTTTTTTCCAAACAAAAGTGTTGATCACTTGTTATTTGGTCTTTTTGTCCGGGTCAAGTGGATACAATTCAATTTAGGTTTGGAAAATTCAATACTTTGTTTTTTTTTTGAGGCCAAATACCGGTGTTCTGGTGAAAGATCATTTTTTTGCAATCGATCACTATCGCGTTTCGTTTCATTTTTGGTAGCAAATCGCTTGTCCTGGTTTTGTTTATTTTTTTTTTGTTCTTTTACTTCGATGGTGCTTATGACTGATTCTGCTTTTCTTCCTTTTTGGATTACTTTGTTCTCTTTTAGATTGATTTTGCCATGATCTTGCACTGATCGCAGGTTGTATAACTGGAATCTTAAAGATCAATAAATGATTCATAATAAAAAAAAATACACAAAGATAAATTTGCTGTTTCCAGTAGAATAATTATGAGTATTTTTCTATGAAAGAAAATTATATATATTATTGTGGTATAGCAAAAATTAATATTAAAGGAAAATTGATAAAAACCAACACGGAAGGAAAGTAGAAAAAAATAATAACTCTCAGTCTAACCAACCGAATCGCGTAAAGTGTCAAAGAAATTTTTTTTACCGGTTGTTTTGGTTTCCATGTAATTGCGCCATCATAATCGCCGCGGTTTTTTGCTGTTTTCTTTACTCAGCGGTTTTTGTTTTAAATTATATTTTTATTTTTTCTCGTAATTTAGTAATCTTTGTTTGAGTTAAGTGTTAAAAGAAAAAACAAAAAAGAAAAGTCTAATTTTTGTGAAGTGTCTTTGAAAATACGGAAGAGCTGCGAATGCCTACATCATCAGCTCCATTTTCGGATGTGTAGCCGCTTTTTTATTTTTTGCTTTACCATCGGCATAGCCTTGTAAGTAAAAAAAATTGCTTTAAACTCTTTCAAGGGTCTAGAATAGTAACTACTTGTTGGCTATTAAAATGGAACAAGATAGGTAGTTGAGCAATATCGCCTTTTTTGAGTTTTTATTTTATATTTTTTCTTATTTTCAATGCCGTCTGATTCGGTTTGTGAGCTTGTTCCAGTCAGACTTACCAAATTAGGATCCAATTTTTTGTTTGTTTTAGTTCAGAGTCTGGCTACTGTTTATTTTTTTTATTTTATTTAAGATGAAGGCTACTGATTGTGCATGATGTAAATGTAAAAAATTTATTGAAATTATACCAATTAATTTGTCATGAATATAGTAGAAATGAGATTGTTTGTTTTATGCGAGAAGTTTTTATACAAAAGTAATAACGCTGTGGTGATTGTTTATTTAATTTACAAACTCTTATATGAGATTATTGTTCTGCGGTTGTTTTTGTTTTATCAGTTATTTTTATGATATTGTGAAATTCTCAATGCGATAAAGATAAATTATTCTTATTTAATAGTTTCTTTAAATAAACAGCTGCGTGTATTTATAATACTAGACGTTCGTTGGAAAAATCACCATAGGGTTTTTGCCAGCTGGTTAGTTACTATTTATTTTTTTTATTGTTTGACTGATTTTACTCACCAATTGCACGAATAATAAAAATGTTTTTAAATGTGCAAAATATATGATTTAAACAATTTAAATATGTTATGCAGTATTATTTTTACGTTAATAAAGATAGGTAGGTTAGGTTAGGTTTGTATGTAGGTTATTAAGCCTTGTTACCGTAATCAAAAACAGAACTCGAGATTTCAATCAAACCTAACACGGACCAACTTTGTCTGTTTGATTTTTTGTTGTTGATTTTTTGTTTCTAAAAGTCTGAGTAATAAAACATTCAATTCCAGAATTTTCTTCCACAGTGCATTTCCCATTTGGTTCCTTTTTTTTTTTTAAACTCTTATCGGAAATCAAAAGTGTTTGTGGAAAAGGTCAGCTTAAAATTTTGAACATTTCTTGTCAAAAGACAAACTTTCTGTACATATTTATAGTTCAACTTAAAAATAGAGGACAGTAAAACAACCGAAAATAATTTTTCATAAATTCATTATGTTACAGATTTTTGTGATGAATCCAATTACGCTGACAAAAAATTAATTTGGCGGTCATATGTGTACATAATTCTAAAATTATATAAGTTTCGCGCAGAATCTCCAAACTGAAAGTGTCAAAAATTAAAAATGGCGCATTCAGAAAAATAAGATCTCAGAGATTTTTCTCACTCAAAAGGTGAACAAGCGAATCCAAGTTTTGTTGTTCTTAGAAAAGCTGAGAAATTTTGTTGTGGAATAGTGTTCAAGTAACTGCGATCTCCGAAATCTCATTTTCCTGAACATTCATATTATTTGAAACAACAACAAATTTGACATTTGACATTTGAGTGAAGCGACACTGGATCCGCCATTTTTAGTGGGTAAACATCTATGCCGTTGGTAGGATAAACTAAAAACATGGACATTTCTGTAGCACATTACGTTGTGCTGTTACACGTTACGATACGTTGATGTATATTGGATACTTTAAATATTAGGTACGTTCGTTCGTAGCTAAAACTAAATCGAAATGTCGAGTTGTTGTTGTCTTTGGGTTGAAATTTGGTTGACAGTTCGAACTTGCCGCGCTCTGTGATTCAAAACCAGCACTTGAATATTTAATTTTATGGTTACACATCTTAACCGGCACTCACATTTCTTTTTTTTTCATCACTGAAGTTTAACCCATATATGTACATATGTACCTATACAACTTATCGAAAAACTAAGATGCATAGTTCAACTCTTTCAAAATCCATTCTTTTTACAAACCGATCGATTTATCATCATTTTTCTTTTCTTCAAATAATTCTACAACATCTCCTTATATTAAGATTGAAAATAGAGTGAGCATGCAAGCCTTTTATGTCGATTATATAAGAAGAAAAAAAAAATTTTAAAATCTACTTAACTTAATTGCATTCACTCCTCTTTTTGGATTTCAAATTGATTAACCCTCCCTCATCGACAAAGTTGTTCTGAAATACCTACCGTATACAGATGATGGTGGTTAGTTTCAACAAGTTGATAAAACGGCCAGCACCAGCACATTTCATTTATATTTTCTCTAATTAGGTCAAGTGGTAATCCAAAACCTATCTGGAACACCATAACACCACCACACCACCATCAGGCTTATAATTACATTGCATTTATGATACATGCATCACGGATCCCTATTGTTCATTCAATCATACATCATGTACCTTCTCGTGCAATACAATAACCCTCTGCTCTGAGCTCTGACATGCAATCACACCCTCATAATCAGCAATGCAGTGAAAATCGCTAAATAGGACGATGAGTAGGTACATATATTATGTGGTATGAAAATAGCATCGAGTGCATTGCACCGCACACTCCACCGTGTATCTCCTCGAACAGTAAAACGCTCCTTAAACTGCATATATAGTCGATTGGCATTCAATACGACACTGCTGCTCGAGGGTTGTTGTGTCGGAATTCTGACATACGTCAGGCGAATATAATTCAATAGACATGAAGCTTTCATCGGTTTATTAATCCTTTTGTTCGTCAGAGTCAGAGTGACTTTTGTCTCTCTGCGATATGTGGATAATGCCGTGTCAAAGTTTTATTGTTTGGCTCTTTCTCTTTGTTTAAACGAAGACGACAGCGACAAAAAAATTAAACCCCAACGGACATTGGACGTTCTTTTATTTTTTTGTTGGCTCAAAGTGTCCTTGCTAAACGTTGTCGTCGACGACGTTCGTCTGTTGTATTTGATATTGTTGTTGTCTTTGCTTTCGTTCGTGTATATATGCAAGTCCCAACGCCCACACACTCAGTGTTAAGTACTGAATCATCTGCCTCTCCATTTCGTGAGACTTACCTTGTTATGCTTGTGGTTGGCTGTCCAATGTCCCCGCGTTTTGTAGGCATTTGTAGGCATTTTTCCTGAATTTTTGTTGGACAATTTTTAAATTTATGGCGTCACAATGCCGACGGCAATGGGTGAACACTCTTTTGTTTCATTTATTTCTTTTTTTTTTTTTAACTAACGTCAATGTTCACCACTAAATGCAAAAGCAAAAATATACAATGAACGGTGAAATGAAGATAAAGACAAACAAAAAGGGATACTAGGCTTGGCTATTTTTAGCTGAGATGCGCTTTATAGATGCATCAGGAGTTAAGGCTAACAAAAAACAAAAAAAAGAGGACAAGGAGTCATGGTCGTTTCGTTTCACATTCATAGGTGTAACGTGCTTATATACCTACGATGGCCAAGCTAAAAACAATGCAACCAGGGTTTATAATCTCCTCCGACGACGACACAACTACTTGCTGGCATCATTAATGCGAATGTCTATTTGTCTCCATTTTGAGATTCTGACATTGACTGGGTTTTCGTGTTTTCGTAGTCATCTTCATCATCATCACTATTATCATCATTATTATCATCATTATTATCATCATCATCATCATCGTCGTCGTCCTCGTTGTCGTGTTGCATGCTCATGAAGGATTAATCGAAAAATAAATCATTTTTGGGATGCGTAATGGATTGGCTGTTGAATTTGTTATGCACAGACATGCCAAAGACACGCATCATTTATATATATGTATAGGTATCTTCATAGTTGTGCTTCACAGACAATTTATTTAAGAAGAGAATTACCATCCAAACAAGTCTGCAAGGGAAGTGATTAGATATTAAGCATACAAAAGTGACTCTTGAATTTAAGTGACTTTTCGAATATTTAAGATAAACCTTTAAAATTTAGACCCAATTTAAAAAAAAAAAGGGAATTGGACATATTTTCATAGATTAAAGATTCAAAAGTCTTTTGGCTAAAATGGTGGTATTAAGAAAAAATAAAATCTAAGAGCGAAGACTGTTATTTTTCTTTCACTCCATATCCATCACCATATTATGTGAATAACCCAGACGTTTTGGAGTTGAAATTCAGTTTGAGTCATAATTCTGTATATGGGTCAAAATTCCTTCTTTTAAAATTCTGGCTGTACGAAATTCTGTAGGTATTCCAAAATTATGTAGGTATACTTTTTAAATTTTAAGCAAATTGGTTTTAATTGAATAACTTGCTCATTTTGATCTTTAGACTATAAAAATACTCATAATAAAAGTTGTTGGAAATTTAATTTTCTACAAATTTTCTCATAACAATTTTTTATTAACGATTGATATTTTTAATCCACTTATTCCACAAAATACGATTATTGAGCCCACTAATAAATAGGATCATTCTTGTATACGTTTACTTACTCACACTCACGCTCGAGAGTTTTTGAAAATTGGCCACGTTCGTTAGCGAAATATGAGCTGATATTAAATATTAAATGTTAAATGAGCACTCAGGAGCAAACATTTCCTTACCCTGCTTGCAGGAAATGAAATTCTATACAAAATTTAATCTGAATCTAAATGAAACTTAGGTAAACCATGAAAATTTTTTGACTAAGATTGGTAGTTTTTGATTTACAGCCCAAAAAGCTGGTGTGGAATCGGCTAAGGTGATAAGTGATTGTCGCATCAACCATAATCACATTTTATGGTCATTGAGTTTTCCATTTGGCTATAAGGTGATTCACAATTTAATTCACTTCAATTGAATGACATTTGTCAAAATCATGGTTGCCATAGTGAATTTTTCAAATATTTGTAATAAGCTATCGAAATAACAGAAAGAAAATGAAGTCTTTGCGATAAAATTCTTATATTTTCTTCATCTTCTCGAAAGTGGAAACAGAAAAAGTTCTAGAATTTTTGTAGGCTGGTGGTAGCTCTAGTCATAGGTACTGCCGCAGAAACGTCAAATTTATTTGAAAATGTCCATCGCTTTTTTTTTTCTTGATAGCTCTTTAGCTAACAAAGGTGATATCACCTTAAACAGAATTAATTAATTGATTGTGAATCTCAGTTATCGCAAATCACCTTACACGATTTCATCCCTAGCTATAATGCAATAAAAAAAATAGAAAAAATACTTTATTCATTTGAAAATGCTTGAAGTGAGCTCACAAATAACGATTTATGTTTAAAATGACATTTGTCAAAAACAAGGTCACCATAGTGAATTTAACAAATGTTTGTAATGAGCTATTGAAATTTTTTAAGTTGATGGCAACTCTAGTCATTTTGTGGGAGAAACGTCAAATTTGTTGTAAAATTAAAATCACATTTTTTTATGTGACAGCTGTTAAGCTATCAAATTGGATATCATCTTCCACAGACTGTATGGTTGATTGTGACACTCACTTACACAAATCACATTACGCAATTTCACCTCTGGTTTTTCTTCCGGACCGACGACGATATCATGTGATAACAAAAGTGTTTTTTAACTGAATCGGAAATTTGTCAGAATTGTTTTATAACTTAAACGGCATTTACTCTGCTGCGTATTAAATTTTGTATTTGTGAAAACCGATTTTTGTGAGTAAAGGCTATATATATGTCCAACAAACGGAGTCGTCTGATGTATAGACATTCTTTTGAGTGCAATATTCTTCCTTATTTTTTTTTTAAATAAATTTAATTGATGTCTGCATATCTTGGCACAGAATTCTTTCACTATAAGAGAAGAACCAATTACATGGGTTAGACGTTCATTTAAAACTATGCAACAAACTTCTCCGTATCCGTATAGTCCGCACATTACAAACCCCAAGAACGCTCCGAGATTATCTAATATAGTAATATAATAAGAATATATAACAGCACCAAAGGAAAAGTTTCAATTTTCCTTTTCATGCTTATACCAGGAAACAAATTAGCAAGTCGCCCCTGTGTCTCTTATAGAGATACCTAGACTAGACATCATACATACATATGTATAGGATCAACACAATGTGAATAGAATTGGTCGTAGTTGCAAGAGGTGAACTTTCATTAAATTGCAATAAAGTCACTGTAATTGCTTTAAAGGAAATGAGTGGTAAGTTGAATTGAAAGTCTTGCACCTTCACTTTACTTCACGAGCAATCATAATCGAAGTATATAGAGGAAGGAAAGGGGCCTTTGCGCACTGAAGTCAAATGCAAACCCTATTTGGCATACATCTGATGCATGCCCCAGTTGGTAAGAGCATTTGTAACGTACCGCTGCCCCGTAAAGCGTTTTTATTTTATTTTACATCCTACGGACAGGAAATGAACTTAACCTATGAACCCATACTCCGTCCTTTATGGCCATCATAACCCACTCCAACTTGCATAGCATGCTTGGTTGTTTCTGGAATGTTGTTTGTCAACAGCAAGTGGACGCTTTCAAGAGTTCTTTCACGTTCCTTTGCAAATGCCAAAGCATAGCACCATCATAGCACAGCAATGTCGTCTTATTTGTGTTTTTTGAGTATTTCCTTATATGTGAGGAAACACATTATGATGTGGGTGATGTTAATGGCGTGGTGGTTCACCTTAAGCTTGGCGCTTAACTTAACTTTGTTGCTTGCCGTTCTATGACGATGGTGGTTGTTGTTGTTGTTGATGTTGGATTTGTGTCTAGAGCATCACTCTTGTGGGAACGTTTTTCTACCTTTTTTTTCTCTTCATATATATTTTGCTACGAGTTGAGTGATGTAGAAAGTAATGAATGAATAATCAGTGAAAGTAAAGGAAATCCTCTGAAGGAAATTAAAATTGCTCCCCATGCCATGCCATGCCATACCATGCCATATATGAAATAAACACAGAACAAAGCTGAAAACATTTATTTACTTAAGTTTTCAAAGCGGAATAACAAGAGGTCATTCACCACCTGAACATTCGACACGCCAAGCGGAAGGATAATTTTAGTTTGAGTTTATTTTTTTTTTTAGTTTAACTATTTTTTTTTAAGGGCCGCAGTGCAGTGGTTTTTTATTTTTACTTTCTTTTTGAGTTAAATTTAATTAGAACAATTTATTCTAAGTTCATTCAAAGTTCAGGGTATTTGTTCATTTTTGTTTTCAATGTAGTTTGATCCTTTGGACATCCTGAAAAGAAAACATTATTGCAGGGAAAAGTTTTGAAACTATCTTTTTTTTTTTTTTCAATGCGAAAAAAGTTGTTGACGGTGTTATGCATTGAAAACTTGATGATGATTGTATTTGTGAACTTGTTGATGTTTTTGAATTAAACAATAACAAAAATTTGATCAGCTCTATTTCACTGTAAATTTTATAATATTTCGGTATTTTTACCGCATGGCTGTAGACCAGGATTTTGCAACTTCTCTGCTGATTTCACAACGGTTTTTACCCTGAGCAAAATTGTTACGATATCTCTGGTTTTTAAGAGTTATAATTTTTTTTAACCAAAAAAGTGTACATTTTCGATATTAAAATTGGCAAAATATGTTTTAGCAAACTTGGAAGGTCTCGGATTGGAAAGCTATAGGATTATTTGTTAAGTGTTTCAATGTCATTTATCAAGTTACTAAATATATTTTTAAACTTTTAATATTTTCGTGGAAAATATTGATTGGGTGATTTAAAGTTTTTTTTCTTCTTTTTTTTGTGTGATCTTTGCCTTCAAATTAAAAAAAAAAAAAACAAATAATTTAAATAAAATCAGCTAACCTTTGTTTACTTTTTTTTTATTTCAGGTAAAGAACCAGTTGCAAGAGGTGATATAAAATATTCTAGTTTAAATTTTTTGTTTCATAAATATTTTTAAATTTAAGTTTTTTTTTTTTTATTAAAAAATAAATATAGAAAGAATGAATGAACTTTACTGAAAATTTTACAATTTTTACAGAAAAATATCTTCGTTTTGTTTTGACATATAACTTACTTACAACATAACATAGGTACATGACATAATTCTTTACAACCGATTTGGCTTGAATTTGGGATATACCTACATAAATACATAATTATAGAGAAAAAAGTATTAATTTAGAAATAATTTCAATTTCCTATATAATATCGTCATAATTTATTTTCACAGAATTAAATTAACATCCACAAAACCAACAGTCATTAGTTTTTCTTCCCCCGCACATATGTATCTTGATTTATTTTTTCTAATCCAATTGAGTGATTAGTTCATCGAGCTTCATCATAATAAAATAATCACCACCCACATACACAAATTCCTCAAATTGACCAAACAATAACAACGCATTTTCTTCATGCGTTTAATTAGTCTCAGAGCTTGATGTTGTGATGTTACTCCTGGGGGTAGTTCACAATAACATTGTGTATAAAGTAGGTATAATAATGATTGTTGTTTTCTTTGGACTAGAAGTTGGTTGACAGTTATTGTCGCGACGGACGCGACGGCCATATAAGTAATCGTCATGCTTTTAATTATTTTAGTCTCCATGTCAGATTATGATGTCTGCTGTCGTCATTGAATGAATGGCTATAGCAAATCCCACTCACATTGTCTGTATGGAATTTCTTAAATAAACATAAAGCTATATTCACACTTTGTACTTTTAAAATAGAAATATTTGAAATTAGTATTGAAATAACCTGTCTTTTTTTTTATAAATGAGCTATAAAATTTCTTTTTCGCAACTAAATGAACATACCTAAGTCATTTTCTTCAGGCTTAAATTAAAATTTTTACGTTTTTTAAACGAATTTGACTAATTTTTATGTAGGTGAGAATCACTACTGTTTGGTTGCATAAGTAATGAAAAATGTGTGTTTAAATAAAAAAAAAAAAGAACATACATTTTGCTTAGGGTCAGTTGTACAAACGTTGTTCGCCTTTGGTTCAAGATTTGAACTGACCAATTTCGACGAATTAACAGATCATGAAAATTGCTATTACCACATATTTGAACCTTGAACCATCTTTGGTTGGTTAAAATTGCTGAAATATTTGTAAAACTGGCCCTTACTGCACATAACAATTTGATTCCGATATTTGTCATATACTTTTTGAAATATATATTTTTTTTTACTTCACCAGATAAACGTATTTAAAACTGATATACTTGAAAAACAAAATCATTAAGAAAAAGTTTTTTTTTTGTCTTGTCTTTAATGCTTTTGTTCAATTCATAGTGTAAATTGACCCTTACTCTATTTTTTTTTTGATTGATCTCAAATTTCAACTCCTCCTACAAGTATGATTACTGCATGTATGTTAGGAAATGCTTGTAATATTATTGTTACTTAATTTCAACTCATAAAAAGTTAAACACTTACATTATTTTACTTCACAATGCGGCAGAGAGTTAGATCCCATCATCAGCTAAAGATATACAAGTTTACTTTCATTTTCATTTCATATCTCAATCAACTGATTTCACTTTTTTTTTCTATCCCCCTTTCTGAAGTATGAATGAATCAGCAGCGTAGCTTGATGTGTTTTTTTTTTTTTTAATTTTTATTTTTTATTTAATTTTTTGATATATTGTGTCAAGATTATAAACAAGGAGCCACCCAAAGCTATGTAGATATAGTTTAGTTCAATTTTGTTTTATTATTTAATTTTTACATTTTTTTTTCACACACAGGGTGTAACAATTAATTTTTTTTCGAAACAATAAAATTAAATAGCTTAACAGAATTTACTTTTGGCCTGTTAAATTATTGAAAATTAAAGATATTAAAAATCAAATAAAAAAATTTAAAACATTGATAAAAGTCCGAAATGTTTTGTTTGAAATTTTTTTCGGGCAGTCAATCTAGACAAAAAACGGGAAGGAGGTACGTCATAAAAATTTGTTACAAGCTGGACTTTGCATTTTATTACTTATGCATACAAACAAATTGACATATTCCCCCACCCATTGTCAGCATTTTATTTTTTAAATTGATATATTTAATTTTATGTTGATCGGAGAAAAAAAATATTCAGCTTAAAATTTAACATTTCCATGTTTAGTTCCGACTCTCAGAGGACGGAAAAATTCCATACAATTCCAAACATAAAAAAAAAAAATAATAAAATTAATAATCTGAAAATAATCTGCCAATTTTCCTTTTATGCTTTAAATTTTGAGTAATCATAACATGTTAAGTCCAGTCTTTTTGAAATCTTCATGTTGTCTAAACCTAGTTAGACTTCACTTTTAGTTAACTTTTTAACTTAAAAGCAGTAAGCAGCCATTTTCAATATTCTGACTTGGTGTTAAAGTCTTTAAGTCATTTCAAAGTCACCTATAAATGTTATTAAATTTTTGGCAGTCAGTAAGTCACTTCAAAATTGACTGCTTTTCCATAAAATAAATAAAATAAAATGCTTAGCTGTTTATTTATTAATTTATTTATTTTATTTTATTTCGTTCACATGTAACATAAGTTTGAAAAAGTCAAAAGATCAGTAAGTATTTTCTTACATTTTTTGTTTTTGAAAGTGACTTGTTACCTTCTATAGAGGTAATTATCAACGAATTATTCTTTACTTATCAAAAGTATAACATACTGAGTGTCAACAATGACTAAAATTTAGAAATGGCCGGTATTGCAGTCAATTAACTTCTATTGACTTGACTGCTTTAGTTCAATTCTAAGTCAGAATATTTAAAATGACTGCTGATAGTAATTTTTAGATCTTGTTGTTTAAGTAGAGTTTTCGAATAAACTCAAAATTTTGAGTAAAATTAGAAATTATATTTTTCCAAGTTAAAGCTTTATTTCTTTTAGAATTTTCTTCAATTTAACTGAATTGAATTAGTTACATTAAAATAACGTTTCATAAAATATAAGCTATAATTTTTAAGCAATCAAATAAAAATATAAATTTCATTATATTTTTAGACAGAGGCACCCTGTTTACTTGAGTCATATAGATACGCAATGTCATCCAAATATAAGTACCGCTATAATATTTTCTTAAAGTAGCAATAGCTATGTTGATTTATACTGCAAAAATTGCAATCAAAATTACCGTCAATCTTTTAATGGAATCGATTAAGAAAAACTTTCTCTCGCCGCCGATATATTTATTATGATAAAAACCTACTTGTAGTGCACAAATACGGATTCCAGTTTAAACTTGACCTGAAATTATGATAAAACTAAGTTGTTGTTGTTGTTGTTGGTTTTTTTTATAGCACTAAATTAATTCCATTTTTATGCTGTTGCTGTTTAAATTAAGATACTTTTACGTGATATAAATAGCGATGATATTTTTCTGCATTCGCATATAATGCTTTGCATGCACTTAAATGCGAAACGCATTCATAGATTCTGCAAGCTGAAGGAGCATGCGGAGTAAGTCATAACACAGACATACCTGTGCGCGACATTAAAAAATCATTTCCCTTCGGGGACACATGTCAGTTATAGCTTTACCGAACCAACAACGACGATGTTGAGTAAAGTTAAAGTTTTAACAACGTCATAGTCGCGCCATTCAGTTTTTATGAAATATTGATAAAAATATAAAAACCGCCTGAATGTCTGCGATAAATATCTCACTTTTCCGGTTGCGTCGCGCAACCATTGCCATTTCTGTTGTAACGATTGCAATTTTTAGTTTTTTTTTAGTCGTATCGATTCATATGAAGTTTTAAAAGCCGCCTATGAAGAATGAGGAGTGTTGATTAAACAGCTAACTTGTATATACTCGCTTGTAATTTTGTATTTAATTTTATTTTACACTTTTTAGGGCAGATATTGGTTTTGTGAAAAAAAAATTAATTTCAATGTCAAATCTCTAGAAAAGAACCAATTTGTGCTTGAAATTGACTATTTTTTGTTATTTATTTTTTCCGCAAGATGGCATACAAAAATGTTGCATACAAGTTTTTTTAATTGTTGCTAGTTTACTATTGTATCTCATTTACTATACACTGTCCTTAATTTCTAAGCTACTCTTGATAAAATTGTGAAGCCAAGAACTTCTTACACAGTCAAAGTAAAGTCAAGATATACTTCATAGTCTTTAGCCGTTATAGCAATTCTGTGCGACTTCGTCTTGTTTGTTCATATATTTTTTTATTTTGCCTTTCGATGATTGAATTGATCGCTCGCGTAGGTAATGAGATTAATTTTATTTTTATGATTGAGGAAGGCTTATCGAACTAAAGAAATCTTGTGTGTAAATATATGAGTAGTTTTAAAGAAAAACCTACGCGCTGTTTCAAAGAAGTCCTCGTCATACAGTCGTTATTATGATAATGATGATTATGATGATGACGATAGAAATTTTAATGAAGCCTTTAACTATATTTAGATTTTTGTAAATTAGAAAGCCAACTGACAAATGGCGATTGTTGTTTGAAATAATATTTATTATCCATTTTGACATCAGATTAATGGGTTTTGTGTTTTTTTTTCTCAATTTTATTTCAAGAGATATTAGAGGTTAATTCTTTTGTATTTTAATTCATATTTATGTATTTGCAGTAATTTATCGACTAATCTACTTATAAGGATTTGTTCACACAGATTTTGTTTTGTCTTTTGTTTTTTTTTGTTGGCATAAATTGTCTGGAATTATATTTTTGTCCTTCAAATAAAACCGATTGTTCTCTGTTACAAAAGTTTATCTCTCATCTTTAAAAGCTTGGAAAAATATAAAAATTATACATATGTAAGGGGTTTTGTATTTTAAACAGACCTTCCTACTTGAGTTAATTTTTGCACCATAGTATGTTAAAAGTGAAGGGTTTGAGAAAGCTAACTATAAATTTAATTTATTAATTTGTTGTTGTGTTCTTTTATTTAAAATAATTTGTCATTTTTAACAAAAAGAGATTTCGATGATTTGATATGTAATTAATAAGAAACTTGTGTAAAATTTGACATTTTTTCGTTCCAATTGTCAAATGGTATTTTAAACTCCGAATGAATTAACGAAATAACATTTCTGACTAGTTCAAAATTTTCCTCCGCAGTATTTGGTCAAAATCAAGAAGAACTCAAGGGAATTTTCTTTCTATTTTTTATAAAATTAGTTTTCTGCGTAGAAATTTAACTGAGCAAACAAGTTCATTGAAATTTCAATATCAGTTATTTGACTTTAAAAGGATATCATTTTAAACAAAAATTTCTGACAATGCAAATTTTTGAATTGGTTTCTTTTGGAATCTAACAATTTTGAACAGTTTCTCGACTAATGACAAATTTGAATTTTCAATGTTTAAATATATATGTAATGGGTGATTTTTTAAGAGGTTTAGAACTTTAAAAAAAAAAAAACACAAAAAATTCGAAAAAATGAATGAAATATTTATTTGAATCGATAGTTTGAACCTTGCAATTTAATGTTTAAAGATAATTTCATGCAAATGTTGACCGCGGCTGCGTCTCAGGTAGCCCATCCGCTGAGTCCAATTTTGGCATACTCTTTCACACATATCGGCCGGTATCTCACGAATGAATGCATGGATGTTGGCTTCCAGTGCGTCAATCGAAGCGGGCTTGTCCCTATAGACATTAGCCTTGACATACCCCCACAAAAAATAATCTAATGGTGTCAAATCGCACGATCTAGGCGGCCAATTGACCAATTGGTCACAATCTTCCGAATAGACTGCTCAGAAGGTCGAGAATGCCGACCATAAAATGGAAGCAGCGCGCGATGAACATTTCGAACCGAGCACGAATTTTGATAGTAAAATTCAATAATTTGCAAGCGTTGTTCATTTGTAAGACGATCCATGGTTAAATTGCAAACCAAACTGAAGCTGTTTGACAGTGACACAAGGTACTAAACACACGTCAGCTGTCAAAACCAGTGTTGCCAAAACCAAACCAGCTAAAAAATCACCCGTTATATGTAATTCAGAGCAAAAATATATATTTTTTGGAACAAAAATCAAGGTTTCATTCAAAATGTGCCATTACTTTTGCCCCAGCTTGTATACGTTTCAACCTTATTTCTTTCAAAAATGTGTTTTCTCAGTCAGTGAACATTAGATTTGATCCGACAGACGATATAACACAGTGCTAATTATAAATCAGGCATTGATTATTTTTACACATTAAATTATAGCCATTGTTTATTTTAGTATTAAGAATTCGCTTGGATATTGACCAACGACTTCTGTTATAAAAAAATCCATTATTGGAGCTATTTCTGTTACCACTGGTTGATTTTAACTTAAGCTTTCATATTTTCCTTTATTAATCCAAAGTGCTATTGTAACAAAGTTTAAATTAACTGCCTTTGTACTATGTGAATAAATTAAAAAAGTAACACTTACCTATACATAAACCAACTTTAACTATGTTGAGAGAGATATTGACCTAGCTACCTATTTCATTTTTCAAACAATATTGATTGAACAAATAGAACAAGCAAAAAAAAAAAAAAAACACCGAACAATTTAATTTAATCTCGATCAACCTGTAGTGGTATATATGTAATGTATGTGTGTATACCACCTATCTTGTGTGTGAAAAAGTATCACCCTTCATCACCAAGAAGCCCAGGTAAATTCAATAAAAAAAAAAAAAAACTACCTATCTATAGCTCAACTAAAAATAAACTTTTAATTAAACTATCGATTGTGGTGCTGTTGCAACATGTGCAAGGTGATGCACTCGATATCCACCACTATATCTATCTAACCACAATAAGGTCTATAAAAATATCAACATCAACAACAACAACCATTGAAAACATAGTTTTTTATATCTTTATATCTTTGTTTTTTTTTTGTATTTGTTTCGTTGTATTTAATTCAAACTGTAGGAACCTCCGACATCTCAGAGATGTCGGCATCGACACAATCGTTGAATTTCATTCAACCTCATTATTGTGCCAGCCCAGGCCAGCCCTCCCCACAGATCGATCTAGTTAGACATCCTCACCACAACAGAGGTGATTTGCGGTGTCACTGGATCTCGATTCTCAATAGTTAAGAAATTAAACCTCATTAGACTCGAAGAAAAATAAAATATAATCAAAGTTCTCCGTCCTCAGAAATATACTACTTGTAGCTATGCTGCTATATAATGATGAAATGCAAAAATCCATGACTTGACTTATATTGGAAACCCACGTATATACATACGTACATATATATATTTTATATCTCAAAGTCCCTGATAGAAATCTAGAACTTGCAATGAAGTCTGTGACTTGTCTACCTGGCCGTATACTACGGACATGAGTATACAATGAGCCTACGTATATAAAAACTTGGACGAGACGAGGCTACTGCATAGTCCATCGCATCGGTCGTTGCAGGTGAGTGTCAAACGTGGGATGAACACCATTCTGAACTTCATGTCCAACTCAACCTAACTACTTGTCAAGATATTTATATAGATTTGATAAATATAGTCAGGAAGATAAAGATACTTTTTCGATTCGATTTTTTATATAAAGTTATGTATGACGGCCATCTTGAATTGTTTTTTTTTTTTTTTCAAGTATACACCTAGTAACGGTTTATTAACGCCGAGTTAACTCGATATTTAAATTGACTGAACACCATGTTTCAGGAGTTAACTCGAGTTTAACCCCCAAACTTGAATCATCTTTTAATGGCAAACTAAGCCTAAAAATATATGAAAATAAAATTTTAACATTACAAAAAATGTGAAAAGTTATTTTGTGTGTCTAATTAATTCTTGGAAAGATTTTTCCTATCACATATTAAATAGAGATTATATGCCAACAGAACTGTAATTTAAAAAGTGACAACCATCAGCATGACAATCAGCTAGATAGATAGATGAATGTGTATTTTTAATTTTTATCAAAGTAAAAATAAAATCACTACCCAAAATGCAACATTATTGCCGGGACTATAATATCTATAGTCATAGAATGGCTAGAAGGCAGCTGTTTCAGTTGGGTGGATGGCTTGATAGAGGTCGCATGTTAATTTAGGTCGACAATGGATATAGCCTGGGGGGGGTTAGCAATGTTAGGATTTGAATTGTTTTGCTGTTTGTTATATAGTTTCTTGTGTCTACATAATATTTGGTGTTTGGGATCAGATAGATGTTATGTTTTTTTTTTTTTTTTTTTTTTGTTTTCATTTAAGTAGGTTCCAGGAAACCTCCTACCTTGTTAAGTACTTCCACGCGGCAGCAGCACTGCAAATAGTGGTTTACAGATAATTATACTTGATTTTTTTTTATGGCTTTTTGTTTTTAGTTCTACAAATACATAAGTTCAAATTTTGAATTATATGTATTTGGGTGTGTTGCCAGGAAATTTAAGTGTTTTTTTTTTGTTAAATCATATTGTAATAAGTTGTGTGGTGTAAGTGCTGGCAAATTGGCTAATTTAGAACACTTGCGTGTTGGTTTTATTTTTTTTTGCCATGATTTGGAAAAACAATCGAAGTTTGAGTCAGAGTTGAGGAAGAAAATTCAAATAGTATTAATTTAAAATAAAATGTTCTGAATTGGTAGATGGGAATTTTTTTTGTTCTGAATTGGTAGATACACCTGCATTCCGAATTACACAAATGACCTATTTGCGTAATTTGATTTATAAAATTATGTATTTCATCAAATTTTAAGGTAGCTACTGACTTCAAATTTGGTAAGTGTAGATTTTTTTTAGAAACTTTTTTGACCATTTACAATGTAGCAATATACAGAAGGATTTACTGAAGACGAACCAAGCAAACGAAATAAGGAAAGATCAGTATGTACCTTTGAAAATTTTACAAAACCTCACATTGAAGCCTCCAAGAACGTTGAAGGGAACATTGTACTAGAATCACTCATCTTAATGTTTTTCAATGATGGCTATAACTGGCACCTAAGGCCTAGAACTTCTGAAAAGAAACGAGTTCATAAGTAGTAACTTTCCTTTAGAACTAGCACCGCTCCAACCGTTAGGATTCTGTGAAGAAATTGGCTGAAAGCTTTGTCAAAGACAACTTTATCTTCTTGATAAAAAATAATCTGAAAAGGAAAAGTACGTGTAAAATAAATGTGGGATACACCACATTTGCCACTTACAGCCTTAATTACAATTTTAATAGAAAGTGTCATTAACTTTCATATATTAAACTTTTCAAAGTAAAATTCGAAATTCTTTATTTATTACAAAAAAAAACAAGTATCTACTTATCAATTTAATCCTTTTGAAAAAGTCCATTTCATATAACAGATACAAATTTCTCCACAAGTAATTGAAATTGATTGACAACTCATCATTAACTTTTAAACCCACATGGACTTTTGTTGCACCACAACCCAAATCCGATACCACAAACCACATTATACCTACCTTCAAAACAAGTGCAGATAAGACTCAAATCAAAAAGGCCTAAAGACATCCAACATCCTCAATGGAGGCTGTATAAGTATTGTATGTACATGACAGATTGACACAAGGATAAGTTTTAAGTGTTACACCTCTGGGGGGTTATATATATTATAATAATATAAAAGCGCACTTTACAACAAACGACAAACGCACACTTATAGTTTTCCAAATTGCAATACACGTCGTTAGTTATTTTTTGTTTTTTTCTTCGTTTTTTTCTTATAATAATAATTAATCACTTAGCCTTGGTGTCCTTATCATCCCAGCTGTATATCCAGTCAATGCATCAACTCTACCACCTATAATGCTTGCGATGCTTGTATACGTTTTGATGGCAATAAAGAAAGAAAGATACAAAAAAAAAAAAAATAACTTGCATCGCCGGAACTCAAAGCCAATATAACATAACGTGGGATGGAAACAAATGCCATGACATTAGACATTATTGTCAAACAAACCTAGACCGGAATTGATAGTAATCTATCAATGTCAAGATGCTTTCCCACTTGCAAATGGTATAAAAGATGACTTCTTGATTGGAAAGATTTCGAAAAAAGGTCAAAGATGCGTGGTAGCTTATAGTTGTATGGCACTATCGACTGAGTATGGTCTTTTGAGGGTTCCGCTGATACTTATTCATGTGAAAGGTTAAAGAAAATCAACACTTGTATAGTTTTCAAAAATGTATATGCTATAAATATTTTTATGGACATACAATCATGCATATTATAAATTCCATACAGAATTTAAAAAAAAATGCACGAAAAGTGCTATTTCGCAGATATATAGTTTGCGAAATCGTAAGTAAGCTGCGAAAACGAAAAATGCAAAATATAGCAAGAATTCGCCTTTTTTTTTGTTTAGAAAAGGTAAATAAACTAAAAATTGTGATGATTAAGTTTGAAAAGCTAATTCGGTTTTCCGGGCTTAGTTATAAATTATAAATAACAACTTCAAATAACATTAATTATACTATCGCGCCTTTTAAAAAAAAGTTGAAGCAATTTTCACAGTTTTGCTAGCTAATTTCGCAATTCAGTTTTTTAAACTGTGTAGCTATTTTAATTTTGTAAAATTGAGATTATTATAAAAGAATTTCCATATCTTTGCAGTCTCAGTTTTCAAAACGTTCATAAATCAATTAGTTTCCTATAAAATACTCCTTAATGAGCAAACAATACTTCTAAGCAAAGAGCTGTCAGTTTTTTTTATAATAAACTTAAAACTCTTTTACGGACTATGATAATCTCATCAGGAACTGCTCTACTTTTTAAGCTATACCTTGGATAGAAATATCGTGGTATAGAGCATAAAAGCTAATCACTGCAACTTAAAGTCCATTGTCTTGCAGTTTATGGATCTAACTCAAGACTACTTAGTAATTTTTGCAGCTTGCAGCACAAAACCAACAACTAAAAAAAATATAATAATTACACCACCATCACTGGTTATGCGGTGGTTATGGTTATGGTCCATCAAGTATTATGTGTCTGTGGGTGGATGGATATAGCTACTTGCTTCATAATATATATATTTTTTTGTTTATTCACTTCGTGAATATATATTTTGTTCATGGAATAGTTCAAGGATTTTTCTAGCAAAAAGTGGGTTATCCAAGTTACTACCGCACAGAAGGACAAACACACACACACACACACCACATATTAAATACAGAAATATTTTTGCAGCAAGGTCCTCTCAATGTTTTTTTTTTAAAGTGCACCCTCAGCCAGAAGCGTGTATAGGTATAATACGCTTTTAGCTTGACTATGCAACTTTATAATAAATATATATGTAGATACATCGGTTTACTTTTTAAGTTAAATTGCATATTAAGTGCAGCCTGCCTCCCAACTACGCTCTGGGTTGGCTTCACTCGAAAGAGTAAACTCAATTTGGGGATCATAAATAAAACAAACAACAGCCAGCACGGGCCGATACTGCTGACGCAGAATGTATATGTATATACATACCTATACCTACATTATAGGTATGTGAATGTGATGTTTGCATGAGATAATCATGTTTGTTTGACTCATAGTCCTCTTTGCTTGTCTCGTGGTGCCATTTTAATCAGGTTGCCGGTTTGGTTTGTTGTTGTTCATTATTAAAATTTTGTTCATACAAACGAGAGACTAATAATTATATTTTCTCATTTTATAATGGTGAATGGAAAATTTAAATTTCAAAAAGCCAATATTTAAAATTTGTTTAAATTGGAAAATATAATCGAATGAGGAAATTTCGGATGGGTTGTGGAATTTTATATAAAAAATATGGAAAAATTAATAAATCAGTATGAATGTAGTGAAATTACGTACTTATGCGTTTTAAAACATATTTAGAATCCGTAACTGTTCGGGTAAATTTTATCCATTGTTTCCTTTAATTTCTTTAGCAAAATTCACAGCATTAAACGTTTACAAGTTCACATGCTGATTTGGACACAAAATAAAGGCCTCTAAATTTTTTTTTTTTTAATTCTTATCTAGATCTGTCAAAATTAAAAACACCAAAAGAAATTATGTTTTTTAAATAAAAAATCAATTTCAATAGCAAAAAAGGGAAATTATTATTTTTAAAATATAAAATCAATTTTAATGATTTTTTTTAATTAAAACAATTAATTTCGGTGGGGTCTGGATTTTTCGTATAATAAGTAATGACAGTCAAAAGTTTTATAGCTACTAGTTCCACATACACGAATATACACACTAAAACCATGAAAAATAAAATCAATCTGAAATTTTAATCTATAAATCTGAATTTATTTATCAACCGAAAACCCCAAAAGTAGGCAGCACTTTTATTAAACACACTTATAAGGAGATGTTTTCCATTGCGCATAATAATTTATTTGGCAAGCTTAAAGTTGAGTTGACCTTAAAAAAACGCGTATTGACAATTTAAACCTTTTAAGGATTAATTGTATGTTTGTAATACTAATATTTTAAAATCAACATTAAAACATTTAAAATATAAATATAAATATTAATCTTATACTGTATAAATTAGTAAATTTTGTTGTTATATGAAAAGCTTTCAAACTTTCCGACATTTTAATGCCCAACAACCATTAACAGTTTTTATAAATTTATATTTTTTTTGTTTAATATTTATAATAATGGCGCAAAATTTTAGAGGATTTCCCAAATATTCAACGAGTTATCTTTTTAATATTTTATAAAAGTTAAAATCACAAAATGCCTATTTTAACTTTTTAACTAATTCCAAATGTCACTTTGATAGTTAAAAATGTGAAATTGTTATATTTGATAATTTGTTTGAACAAACTGTCACTTGTTTAGGCGTGTTCAGCTGGAGTTTATTAAGAAAACATTTTAGATAAGGTCTTTAAAGTTAGTAAACTGTTAAGTAGTATCATGCTAATACCGTAACATTAGGGTGTTTAAAATTTTGCACCAATATTATTAACTATTGTAAATGCAATCTGAATTGTCTGACATTAGTTTTTAATACTATTGGAACAGTAGTCTAAAATAAGATGTTGGCGTCCTCTTCAAACTGGGAGTATATAGAAAAGAATCCTGCCAAGAGTGACGCTCTAAACCACACCCTTAAGTTAGTAGTGAAACACTTAATCTACTGCGTCATTTCCAGTTGCTTAAATTAAAAAAAAAAATAACAATTCTTTGTAATTTTCTTACAAATTTTCGCTAAAATGATTTTCAAAATACAAAGTTACCTCAAAATGACATACATATGTATAATCAACACCTCTTGTGATAGAACAAAAATCGTTTTCCATCTGTTTGTACACATTTGACGCCATTTGCAATAATTATGGCAGATTCATATTATGACATTATTTTTGCCCCACATTGTTCTACTGGATTTAAAAAAACAAGTCCATGGTGACTTGGCTATTGTTCATGTATTAATATTGGTATATGGGAATATTACTCCCATTTTAACAAGTCCAATGATCACCACAGCACGAAATAACTCATAGATAAGAAAAGTGCAAAGTTGCAACTGACCTTAACTTGTGTAAATTTCTTGATAAAATTAACACAGAAAAAAGTATTTGTTTTATTAGTCTTCTTGTTGTTGTTTTAAATTATTGCTTTAATAATTGATTATCATTGTTGATTTACTCGAGTTTATGGCGAATTTATAATATTATCAAATATAATTTAATACAACTTAAAGCTCCACATGAATTTAAACCCTTTATCAATCAAATAAAACAAACAACTGCTATTAAAATTCTTATACCAAAACTCATTTTCATTTTAAAACAATAAATCAAAAAAACAAAATAATATCGAATTTCTATGAAAAAAAAAATTAAATTATTTGTAGTTTTAAGAAAAGAAAAAAATTATTAAAAAAATGATCTGTTTACAAAAACGATAAACAATAATAAATTAATTCAAAGAATATTTATTTTTTATTTGCATAAGCTTCCTTGAATTGGAAGAATTGTAATACATGCATTTGCCACATACAGATATAAATATAATTGTTATTGAATTGCTGACCATGGAAGTATTGCTTGGTTGAATTTATTGAATTTTATTTATATGTATGTACATTGTGCAAATATAATCCATGCAAGTTTGTCCTTGACATGACTTAATTCTTGTTTATTTTTCTTTTACAATAATTTCATAGCCGATAGTATTAATATTAAAATTAATTGCAAGTAAATTTACAGAAACAGAAAACACCTCTCTTTTATTACGGAAGTTGCTTTTCAACTGACTTAATACCACTAGCGTTTCGAGGTTACCTTATTTTGTGTTCTTTGTTGCAAAATAATTCAAATTGCAAGAACTTAAAACAAAAAACACACTCACACAACAGCAACATATTCAAAATGGGGGATGAATGCATTCAGGCGTGTACATTTATTAAGCATAAAAAAGAGCGTCATAAATAGTACGTATACGCCAGGGTGGACATGGCTACGTATTTCTTTTATTTACTTATTTCATTTTTTTTAGTTTATTTTTGCTTGGATGCGTAAAAAATTGTTTATATATGTAATCTTTTTTTTTATTATTCTGGTTTTAAATATTTTTTTTTTTTATTATAACTCACTCAATAAAAGATATGATGTTTTATGAGCATATAGGTAAAGTTTTTTTTTTGTTTTTTTGAGAGGGAGCGCACGCTTTTGTTTATTGAAGTAATTTGCATAAACTCAGCATTGGTATTTTTTTGATGATTTCAATTTGATTAAGTGCTGTAATAAAATAATAAAAAAAAGGAAGTGAGATGATAAAGCTGATAATATAATGATGTTTGTTTTAATCTGTTTAGTATTTGATATTATCATTAAATATTTAATTCAGTAGTAAATATCTCATTGGCAGGCTTAATAACTATACTAATAATGTAGGTGTAAAAAGGAAGGAAATTTGCTGGAAGAATTGTATTTGGGCCCATTTACATAAATAAAGATTATAATTATACCAAAAAAATTAACAAACGCGAGTCTCATCAATAAAATAAAATTTGTATTTATTGACATTTATTTTATAAGAATTAGAATTTGGTTTAACGATGTAATAAGCAACAGATGTGTCAAATTTGTTTGTTTATTTTTCAAAATAAATTTAGTTGAATCTTGGGTTTTGGACAGGACAAGACTATTAATATGTAGAGGGTTCGACGGGGGGTCAATGTGAACAGACATAACCATTTTTGGAGTTGAAAGACATTTTAATTGGCGGAAAAATAGGGTGACCTTCAAATCCCTTTTCATACAAAATAGAAATTTTGCCAATAAATTTTATTTTGTTATTTTATTTATAAATAAATAAATACATGAATTAATTCAAAAAATCAAAATGACGTTTGGTTAAGTTTACCAAATCACTTTCCTCTACAAATTAGTTTGAGTGTATTTTTTTTAATTTAAGTATGTAGATAAATAAAAAAATTGACATGTCATTAACTTAAAATTGATAAACTTATATCCATTGTCATACACCGCGCCTGGAAAAATGTGCATGTTTTTACCAAGTTTAGTCTAGGCCTTGGAATGTATTGAAAATCTAGATGAAAAAAAACTTATCGATTTCTCGTAAGACACTTCTTTAGTTACCTATTTTTATAAATACGCTTACATATATATATTCTGTTGAAATAAAAGATATTATTTTTAAAAAGGATGTTGACCCCAATTTTTTTGATGTAAAGTCAAAAAAATCAATTGTGAATCTCTTGTTCAAGATATTCAATTCACTCTTATTTAAATAAAGCATACATGCTCGTATTTAAATCTTTGAAAGAAATTATTTGAAGCTATAACTAAATTGAGATTTTTATAAATTTCATACATAAATGAACTAAAGTTTTGTTATATTTTAAAGAAACAATTTTAACATAATTTTAAAGTTGAAAAAAACTAAATTTCTATTCTTAAAAAAAAAAAAAAAAAAAATCCATATAAATCTTAAACTAAAATAAACCCTTTTAAACCGAAATTTCAACTACATATATAATTTAAATAAGGTCACGTTCGTCAAAAAATCCAGTCCTTTATTCAGTAGCCAAGCCAAACAGTCCATTATGTTAATTAACCTTTTTATATCAACCCAAAATCGTTTAAAACCTTTTAAGAACACCCGAACAAGAACAAAATGTTGATTTTTGTTTCATTTATATTTACTCTATACCTTCCTATACAATCTACACCTACATAGCACCATCTCTATCATCATCATCATCAGGAACAGCATAAAATCTGCCTTCACTACTAGGTCACGGAGAGATAAAAATCAACTCAAATGGATTAAATAATTGCAAAAACAAAATCAACAAAATCAAGAATGAAAAAAAAAGATGAAGATAATACGATAATCTCAAAAAAAAAAAAAAAAAAACACACGAGTGCGGAAAAGGAGAACAGAGAACCAAATAAAGTCATGGATATACAAAACTTCTACAAAAGATATACTTCTTGGTTTTTGTTGTTGTATTATCTTTTGCAGCCCGTGCGCTACAACTACCTACCTACTAACATCTCGAGACTTGACTCGCTGAGCTGAGCTGTATTGGCACTGCCCACACAAGCGGAAAGCAACTACAGGGATTTCAAGTTTCAATCTTTTAAGACAGCCACATTGAATGGTTTCCTCCGCCTGTTTGTTAGCCATATATTCATTTGGTTGGCATAAATTTGAAACTGCAACTGTATTTTTTTTTGCCCAAGATTAATTACAACATTTTGATTCCTAATATGGTCAAGTTGAGAATGCGCGTAACATTATGAATTCATAAAATCCTTGTCCATGTTGGAAAAGCCTTGAGCTTCTGAGTTGACGACATGCATCCGCTGTATCGAAGAAAAACTTGTCGGTATCATTTGGTTAGTTTCGGGGATAAGGTCAATCATATCGGGATACAATATACAAACACAAGTGGTTTTATGGGCAAGTTTAGTGATTAATCGTTGAGATCTCTTAAGCCTGTGATCATGATTATTGAGTATTGAGTATTTCGATGAAGAACTGCAATTGCAAGATGGTACATGTTGGCAATAATCTTTTTAGCAACTTTTTGTCAGATCTTTCAAACAAATTTAAGCCAATGGTTTTAACCATCCGTATCTGGATTTGTAGAAATTTGAAAGGCCTGATAAAAATACTGGGTTAAAAGCTTGTTGTCATCATGCACCTTCTTGCTATTGCAGTTCTTCATTGAAATGTTGACTTTCTTCAGTGATAGCTTTCGACAAGGTTTTAGATGAAGGGTTTCGCCTGCTTCTTCTACAGGTTCTAGTTTTTTTCCGATTTATTTCTTTGAACTTAATTCAAAGCCTTTTACTTTAAAATATGATTATTTCAAGTTTTTCATTTTTGTGTTTTTCTGAAAGAAAAAAAACTTGCCATTAATTTCATCAAAAGAAATCAAGACTTTGATAATTTTAATTTTTTTTTGCATTTCACGATGAATATTGGAAATGCAATACAATTATTTTTTGCATCCTTGTTTGGAAACTTGAATTCTAGTCACGTAGTATACTCTGCATTTTAAGGAGAAACACTATACGACAACATTCTATGCATTCTATTCAGAGAGAGAGAGAGAATTCAGCATATTTTATGGGATTTTTTTTTGTTTGCTAAAAATTTTGTATCCTACTGCATCACAGGAAGGGAATATTTTTTTTGTTGTATTCTATGTTATATAAGAATGCTTTGTTGGCAATCTAATAACCTTTTTTTTCTATAGAACACAGGATAATGATGCATACTTTGAACTTTTTTGTTGTGGATGGAAATCGTTTAGTGTGTTTAGAAATATTTATAAGGAATTGCAATAGGTTTTTGAAAAATGTGACCTAGAATGTAATAGTAATGTGAGTGAAGAAATTTCATAGATATTTGGAAAATACATTTCAAACCGACATTTTTTTCATGAAATTGTTTAAAAGAGTTTTTGGATCGATTTTCAATTTGAATTTCAGTTGAATTTTATTACAAATTAAATTTTGACGTTTCTGCAGAGGGCAACAGATGATTTCGTTAAGTTTCGATACAAGAAGCCTTAATTTGAATTATCATTAATTCTTTCCTTTCTGAAATCAAACAGTTACTCCGAACTGTCAGTGAAACATTTTGCTTATCAAAAATTATAAAACTCACCTCAACAACATGAATGTGAGACACATACAACAGCAAATATGAAAACTTTGTTCCACCCAGGCTAAAACAAATGCATCCCTATTATCAAAAAACGCTTAACTCACTATTAATTACAGAAGTTCATGACAAGACACTTCGCAGCTTTAGGCATATAGCCGATGATATGTCACTTTGACAATAACATGTGCCAAAGAGTTAAGGTATGTTTGATTTGTTTTTTTTTTTTCACGAACTATCAATGTTTTAGGCGTGTTCAGCTAGTAAACAAAAAAAACTAAAACAAAGAACATTTTAGTAAAGTTATAAAATTGTTAAGTTGTTTTTTTTTCCAAAAATGAGGCCACATCAAGTTGTTTTTTTTTTTTCTTTCAATCACAATTTATTGTCAAGAGTAATAGAATGTTTTTAATTAGAAAACTTAAACCAAACAGTAAATAAGAAAACAATCTAATTTCAATGTTAAACCACTTCCTAGTTACATTTATTTACATTTACCTAATTAATTCCATTATTTTCATTCTCATAAAATCAACTTAAATAATTTGTTATAATTATATACAACAGTTATTGTTCTATAAGCTACACGATCTGTAGCAACAATTTTAAAACTTCGTCAAAATACTGTTTTTTTTTTTATTTTAAATCTTTTGGCAATCAAAGAAAAGAAAACAAAAAAAGTTGGTTATATTTCCACTCAAAACCCCCGAGATTCATTTGCTTCAGTGAATCAACTTGACTTTTTCTCCAAAAATAAAAAAAAAATAATGTGCAACTCGAATGAACCTTTCTCATTACGCCCTCATAATTTCCCTGCATTTGTATACCAGGGACAAGGTACATACTACATACATACAACCTTCCCTTATACTTTCAAGACCGAACAAAAGTCAAGTAAGGAAAGGAAAATGCAAACCGCAGCAGTAGGAAAAAAAAAATTTACCATTTCATCCTTCTTTTTTATTTCGTTTTGCGGCATCATTTTCAAAAGCAAATTATCATGCAACAAATATGCAACTTTCCTGGTTAAAAAGTTTTTTTTTTTTTATTTTTTCGTTCGGGATCCGCACATGCACAAAAATCTTTAATTTTTACTTGTTTTATTTTTGCATGCAGTGTGCACTTTGTGGCACAATATTTCTTTTGCGTTTTTTTTTTTAAGTTTTAACGATGGGAAAACTGTGTTCGCTTCTTCCGTGTGAAATATTTTCGTGCTTTGTTGTATATATTTTCATTATTATTAACGCTCTGTGTTTGCCAAAAAAAAAAATTATATCTTGTTTTATGACAGTCGAATGTTTTCTACACGCTTTTAATCGGAATTTACAGGGGTTGCTGTTGAAAGGGGGTTGAGGAGAAGGGATAGTGATGGGAGAGCAATATAGTGGCTGTAGCTGGGAGATTTCTCTATTAATAATGCTTACGTGTGCATGAGTACGTTTTGTATATTTTCATTGTATATAAGAAAATTCGTGTTAGTAAACAATTACTAGAAATTATTTTTTTTTAGAAATATTTCTAAGAGCGTGCAGTTTTATTTTGTTTTTAAGGATTCCAAAAACTGGGAGTTCTTAACCATAATGATTGTTTTACAGACAATGTTTTAGGTCAACAAAACGTACTTGGCACTCCAACATGATTATATAAGACAAGCTTTCAATAAATTGTTGAATTGAATCTGAATAGTTGGTCAAACAATTTCAGTTCTCTTTAATTTTTGGACGATTTCCCTGTAATATTGCTGTTTTCCAGGGCTACCTCCAAAGCATTGAAGGATTATACTACTATTGTTGTAAAATTATATTACGTAACGTAATGATGTGATGATGTGCTATTTAATCAAATTATTTACATATGTGCAAGTGCTGCAAATCACCAATTATGACTGGTGTGGTTTGCCTATCAAATAAAACGAAATTATGCTATTTGGTTTGGATTCTATTCTCTATTAAATTGAGTAGATTAAATTGAATATTTAAAGTGCCGTAAGTCCCAGTTTTCAATGCGAGATCATCCTCGCTTCGAAGTCAAATACAATCCTAAAACATGTTTTTCAATCTATTTAGTTACTGAGTTAACTCAGAGAATTGGTTGAGTTAACTCTGCATTAACTGAATAAATATTTTTGACAGACGCAACAATTCTGACACTTTCGAACAATTCTGACACTTTAGGAATAGAAAAGACGACATTATGGAAATCGACCAAACTGCATAAAGTTGCCCTGTCTCTGTTCTGTTTGATTTTGAAAGCGTATTCCTTGCTGTCGCACTTTGTATTCGATGGATTTATGACAACTAAAAATTAATGTTAATCCTACACTTCTGAGTTAACTCGGGTTCAATCTATTTAACAGGACGAAATAATTTTGGTTTAACTCAGGGTTAATTTAGCGCTGAAAAACTGATCCTTTCCTAAAAAAATGTTTCAGAAGTTATTTCGAGTTTAACACCAAAACTAGCACTGAAATCACGGTCTCAAGGAAGTGCAAGTAAGCTTGTATAGAAATGTAGCTAATATAAAATTACCAACATTTCATTTGCCTTCCCGACATCCTGTACTACATATTTTTTGTTCGTTACAATTCAAGAAGAATGTAGCTTATATATGTATGTATATAATTATTCAAAAGCAATCATATTTTTAAAGATTTAAACTTAAATTCATAAAGCAAACAATTAAAAAAGAAACATTTAAGATTCTCCTTGAAAATAATTACAAATGTCTGCACCTCGTATATAATACTTTGCTGCTATGTCGCAATAAGTTTCAGCCAAACCAAGCAAAACGGAGCAATATCCAAAAAGGAAACGATAAAACTAAACAAAACATAAATTAAAGGAAACTCGAAGAAATCATCTTCCAAATCGTTACACACGCCCTTAAGACTCCCCGTCTAAACATCCTTTTCATATATCACATGACAAAAAATGTATCATCTCTCCATATACACTCATTCATTGTTTATCTTTAGGTCTGAAGTTCAAGACGCGCCAATATGCCTCCGCCGCCGTCAATTTAGCATTTGAATTTCCAACAAAATGTGCAAATATGTGTTGTTTATTGTATATATCTGTACTGACTGAACTGTAGGTATTTGAAATGTGCATCAAGCCACAAATAACTCTTATAACGAGACCAAAGAAAAAACTAAAATAAAATAATCTAAAAAATGTTCTTTGTTTTTTGGCATTCAAGTCAATTCATATGATTTCTATTTATTTATTTTACTTCATCATTTGTCACTTACATGAACATTTATCTGTGTATGTTCATATGTTTGTATACACCATCCTTACACTAAATAGATTTTTTCGCATGCATTTGCGATTCACCAAAAACCCAACCAACCACTCACCCCCATAATATTGGCATTCTGAATGATTTTGTTTCTTTTATTTTTCTAACTATATGTCTGCTGATTTTTACATTTTCCACCCCATAAGCTTCTCAAACTGCCCTTGGTTCGTCATTATATTGCATAGGAAAACCCCATCGAACACCGCAAATATATGTTAAACTCAATAATATGGTGACCAGTTGTCATTTATTTTAAACGGCAGATATTTTTTTTTAGCTTTTCCACTTTTTAAAAAAAGAAAGCGAAATAAAATATATAGTTTTTATTGATAGTGATACGAGTATAACTACGCAAGCTCAATCAATTTCATGTTATTTATTGCTGAACACGTCGATTAAGGTCAAGTTTAATCACAATTTAACTCTTAAAATATGTTTTTTTCATTAAAATATGATCCCGATTTAACTCCGAGTTAACTAAACAGTTTTTTTCGTGCCTCTGAGTAAAATAGACAGCGTTATGTTTCTGACAATTGCTATAATATTCGGGTCATAACACTATCGAAATGCGGAAATGAAAAATTGATTCACTATTAAACACGGATTAAATATATTTGCAGGAGTGGTTTAGCTTTGGTTTAACATTTTAACTATTATTACATACATATGAAGGTTTTTTTTAATAATAAAAAATGTATATACTACTGAAATACATCAGTCAAGTAGAAGACTAAGCACTATTTTAATTGGACTTGAATAAACTATTATTACATACTTAAAACCTGAAGTTAATTCGCTGATTAAAATTGCTTGTGGTGTAAAATAAAAATCAACCAGTAGATATAGTAACGTTAACGCACATTCTCCTCAATGTTTTTTTACTTTTACGAAAAAAGTGTAAGAATCTTTTTAGTCCACATTTTCATTAGCTGCATTTTTTTCCTTCACATTGTCTTGAAAAAATGACATTTTTGAGAGTTTATAAACAAAATGTTGCCACTTTCATTCCCTTGTTGCTCCATTTCGAAAAAATACCTGCATGTCACTTGTTTTTTGTAAAACTTAAAGTACTTATAACACTTTTTGGGTTTGACTTGAAGTTAAACTTTCACATGTATGGATTTGCATTTTGTCCTCAGCTATATGGTCACCCTTACCATGGCAAAACGGAAGGTACAAATGTCTAGTGCTGTCTTCTAGAACTAATCGAAACAATTCCTCACACACTTCAATCTCTCCCACAATTCAATTCAATATTCTTCGATTGAGAAGGTTTCTTCAACCACTCTAGAGAGAAGATACAACCGAACAAAAAAAAAAAATTACAACAACACAAAAAAAAAAAATAAGCACAATCGTGCCGTTCGGTTTCGTTGTTGTGTATATTACGTACATCGTCATCGTCGTCGCTCTAGAACTTGGGGCTGTAGCTTTTGGTTTTGCTTTAGCTCGAAGCAGTTCTATACAAGGTGTCTATCGTGGAGCTCTTACGACAACGAGACGGCAGCCCGCCTCCCGATGCACGAAGACGGTCCAATTTTGTAGAGAAAGACAAAAATTCTTTCGAGGTTTTGTTTGTTTTTGTTGTTGTTCTTTTATTTTTTTCTATTTGAGTAAAAGATTCTTAGTTTTTTGAGTAAAAAAATATACACTTTCAACTGAAAAAGGGCAATCGTAAAGCAAATCACACTTAAGTGAATCAAGTGAATCTCCTCATTGTCACTCTGAGAGTGATTCGTGCGTGAAATGTGATATATCACTCTCACTGTTTTGATATTAGCATATTGTGTCATAAAGTTCACAACACCGAACCGGTGGTGGTGGTGGCGGTAAGGAAATTTATATCAAGGTTCATATAGAATCACAACGAAGTTAGATAACGCAGTGAAATTAAAAAAAAAAAAAAAAAAAACTCACTCTCTGTGCGTGATCTTGGGAGTGATTTCTGTGGTTCTGATTAATTTTTTGTTTCTTCAAAACCAAAAAAAAAAAAGTGAAAACTGATTTTGCACGAACGGGATACAAAGGATACGTTTTAAATTTTTAAGAAAAAAAAAAAAACATGTTGGCCTTAAGGGAGTGTCTTTTGCGGGAGAGCAACGGTTCCTCCATGATGCCCAACAGCAGCATCAGACGAGATGGTGGCCATGATGATGAGAGGAAACAAAGTAAATATCTTTTTTTTTAAATTTTTCTTGTCTGTTCATTTCCATCACAGAAGACACAACAGATACATTTGTGTAGTTTTCTGTTATCTGTTTACACTTTAGAGTACGTCTGGTGTGGTGGAATAATAATAATTATTATTATTACGTCTCTTCCAATTGAATGATGGAATTTTATCAGCCAATGTCAAATAAGCTTGATTTTTTTATTTTCCTTTTCCACTTTTTTTTACTTATAAGCTTGTTATCAATTTTGTTATATGATGACTTTGATGCGAGTGTCCGTCCCTTGATTTGGTTTAATCTTTAAGTGTAAATAAAACCTATAACAATGGCCGGTAGTATTTATTAGGCTTCTTCACAAATAATACCTATAGTCATGATGAAGAAGTATAAAAAAAAACAGTAAAACGAAACTCAAAATGGATTTTTATTTTGAACTAGTTTTTTTTGTTTCTTTATCCTGCTGGTGACAATGAAGGGATTTTATTTAGTCTTTCTATTATCTAGCTTAGCTGTAGAGCTTATGTAGAGTAGTAGGTGAATATGGTGGAAAATATTTGCAAAAATAAAAAAAATAAAAAATATGAACACGACGAGGCTATTGTCAGTCGTTGGTATAAGGATTTATTTACTTATACATATACCTGTGCTCTAAAAAGATCCTAAGCAGGAGTTCTGTTTTTTTTTTTTTTTTTAATGATGATGAATTTAAATAGGACATATCTTTGAAGTATCTACTTAAAGAATTTAACAATATGGCAATAGATAAAGCATAAGGTATGAGCAATTGCATCATACTTTATACAACAATTCGAAATATATATTACTGCATTTCTTAGAAACAAAATTGACACATTTTTCGGGGTTGTTGCCACAAAGATTTGATTTATTCAAATTTTATCAAAAACGGCTAAAATGATTTTAATTAAACTTCCTACCCATAATGACCAAAGTGGTTGTTCGAAAATTTCGTTTCAGATTTTTGAAAAAAAAAAAAAAAAAATTTATTACGGAAACAGGGTTTTGACGATTTTAGATTTTATAGATTGAACTGTAAAATTGTTAAAAATGAAAATAATTTAAAACAAATTGATAAAACAGCTCCTGAAATTTTAGTAGATACCTATGCCAATTTTAAAAATTAAAAATTCAATTTTGTAAAAAACCATCGACATTTGAACAGAATTAGAATCAGTTTAAACGTTTTCGAGGAAATTAAAAATTAAAATAATTGTAAAAAAAGCCTCAAAATTTTGTTTGCACCCAAAAAAATTTAATATTTCTACAAAAAAACATTTTCCATAGTTTTTTTGTGAAAAAAATATCAAACATTAGCTAAAGCCTATAGAAATAAACTGATTTTTCTTTACTTAAGTCGCAGGAGCCGTTTTCGAGAAATATTCCTTAAATGTTAAAAAAAATATAACACAGGTACCGTTATTTTGTGTCCTAAAAAAATTTAAAAAAAAAGGTCTAATGTAAAAAACGGTCATTACTTAGTAAAAAAAAATCAACTCAGTCGTATACCCGAGCAAATTTTTTCGCTTTGTCTATATCCTTGTAGTTTATATTTCAGAGTTGAAGATTTGAATGAAACAACAACAATTGGGTGAGCTACCACCAATATTTTATATAGGCTGGAGTTTAGTTATTTGAACGACTGCCAGGCCGATCATCCATCCGACTCCTTTTTAGGGGTGCTTGGTCATTGTTCAATTTTTAATTTGAAAAAAATTTTTGCCCCAGCTAGGGATCGAACCTGGACCAAGCTCCCTACGCATTGCGCTACCGAGGCCACCTGATCAAGTTCATCCCAATTAAGGTTTTGTTGTTTGACAATTGCATTTGAAACCAGCTTTTTTCTAAGCCACACACAAGTTGTTTTTGTACATTCGGTTTCTTTCTTTTTTTCTCCATCGTACATATATTTGTCTTTGATAAAACCTCAATTCTTTTTCAACAAACAATATAAAATATAAATATTGTGAAATTCAACGTTACATATAAATATTTTTCAATATGAACTTCGTAATCATACCACCATTCTTCATCTTTAATTTATGCATGAGACATTCTTAAATATATCTAAGGTGCAATCAACAACTAAATAATGAAAGAACTCAAATAAAAATTATTTATTTAACAGACTCGACTTTAACTGCCTTATGAAATAGTTTGCTATCATTTTTTAACCCACAAAGTTCAAATAAAATAAACCTCAATCAAAGGCAAGATTACGTGAATCAATATTAAAATTGTCTATAAACTTCTATAATTGAAAAAGAAAATTCAAACCCATTTCAATTCAATTTGTGTTTGTTGTAGCAACTCGTTTTGTTTTTTTTTTTTTCTTAATAGGCTTAACTTTCTTATAGCCAATCTTTTTAAATAAATAAATTATTCTTCTAACAATCGAACTTAATTGAATGAGAGTCTTTTTGCGTTTTAAATAATTAAGAGCTCCGTTTATCGAGGAACTTCTTTCAGAGCTATGAATTTATAATTCATACATATATGAGTATGTAGGTACAACACATTGTTAAGTGTACCATTTTTAACACCTTAAAAAATATTTACGATGCGTGAAATAAGATGATGATGATGATTATTTAAACAACGTCAAATGTTTACACAACTACATTAATCAAATTTATTTATTGAAAGTATATACCAAATATTGATTCAGCTGATGTAAAGTAATGTTTTGTTGAAGTAATAGAATTTGGGACTGGGCATTCTTTTTCACTTGAAAATTTTAAAATTTCAAAAAAGCGCACACATTTTTAACATAATTCAATAATTTCGTCGGGAAAACTCTATAAATTATTTTTTAATTTCATAACTTGACCAAAAAAGTCCGAACAAAATATTTAGCAATTTGAAATATAAAGAGTCGGTTACAAATATAAACCTATATTTTTTTGTGTGTGTTTTTTTTATTTATTTTTTTTTTATATCCCTACTTGTATCAATTTTATTGACATCCCATATTGCATACGTAAATGTAAAATTTCATAAAAATTTTATAAATTATAAATCTCCCATTTTTAATGGTGACTTTAAATACAAAAGAAACTAGGAAAACTAACATTGGATTCCTTCAACTCTGCATATCATTCAATGACACAAAATCCTATACCCTCCCAAATAGCACAAAAGAATTTTAAGTGTCAAATTTTAATATATGCTTAACCACCTTTAATTGGCAAATATCAATGAATTTTCTGATAAATACTTGAAAGTCACGTTTTTTTTTTTTAAATTTCCTTTAATCGCAATAATTCTCACAACCGTCGCACATTGTAAACCGCTTTATATACCGTGTTACCTGTAAATGTTTACATTTCAATTGATGTTCAATTAAATCAAACATTTATCTCAAGTATAGCACCTCACTCTTTATCTTAGATGGATATTGTTTTATTTTTTTTTTTTATTTAATTTAATTTTAAAAATAACTTAAGTTGCATTTACCTTTGCTGTAAAAAAAAGGAGAAAAAAAAACAGTAAACATTTCTCTTTCAATGAGATATTTTCAATTGGAATGTCATGCAATCTAATTATATAGTTAAACAAACCTATATCGACTCTGACATGGCATTCATTCGATAGACAATTTAAAAGAAAAAAATTCTTTAAAGTCTATACAAAATGCGCTGCGCTATGTGCAGCTTTATCAAAATAAATATATACACTGAGAGGGAAAAAAATATCTAAAACATAAATAAGAATTAAAAATTAATGACAATTTTTTAGTTTTATAAACCTTTCATTTTTTTATAAAAAAAATATTAAGTCTATTTTCAACGTGCATCTTGATAAAAAATGTCTGATTTTTTATCGCTGCGATTAAAAAAATGGTTGGGAAGCAGTAAAATTTGTTGCGACTGAAATGGATAGTTTCCAACCTAAAACTCATTAGTTATTATAACAGTTATTAATAATAATGCATATTATGTTTTCTAAGACAAGAATATTGGTCGAATTTTTATTCAGTCGTAAAAAATACGACACATTAGTTTAAAAATGTAAATGAAAGCACATAAATTCAAAGATTTCCTGCAATTTTTATTAATCGCAGCGACAAAAATCTCAAGTGCGCTTTTAGCGTTATAAAAATAAAATAATTCAGTGGCGCCTCATAAAATCCTCTTTAAAGCTCTGCAGAAATTTTGCGGTTTTTTTATTTTTATAGACATTTTGGAAATTAAATTTTTTTAATTTTAATTTGTTTGTGTCTAACTTTTTTGTTTGTGTCTATAACAAAGTAAAAATAAAAAAATGATTTCATTTAAGTTCTTTAAGTTGTGGGTTGTTGTTTTTCTGCCAGTGTATAATGCACAACTAGAAAATGAAAATTATACTAAGTAATTAATTTTACCTTCAATCATGTATTTTTTATTTTAAAATTCAAATATACACTTTCTATTTATTATCTTATCCGATGCATTTAATTATCGAACATCCACAATGCCATGGTCATAATGTAAAAATCTTACTTTTGCGGGGAGGGTAAGGGATTCTCCCCGCATATAAATAATTAAAAATGCATATTTAATGTATAAATAAAAATATAAATTTAAATTTTTCTTCAAAATAGAATATTTTGTGAGAATTTAATTTTCAGTTAAATATAAGCCTCCCTCCCATATCATTTCCGATTCGTGTGGAATAAATTTTTTGGTTTTTAGAGATTTTTCTTTTTTAATTTTAATTTAGTAATTAAAATAAATTATTATAGTACGCGCATTTTTGTGTCCAGATACATTTATTACATATACATAACACATTTTGAATTTTGGCTTCGAACACAAAAAAATTTCTTCTATGATGATAATAATAATATGTAGCATGAAATTTTTTGTCAGAAATCAGACTGATGTTGATGATGAAATTAGTTGCCAAAAACATCATCACATCACACACAAAACAAATCAAAACAAACAAACAAAAAAGAAGATTTTAATAAAGTTCGACGAGCGGCGTCGGCGATTCATTTCAATTATTTTATATTTGATTTTTAAATAATTTTACGAGTGTTTCCGTTCCTTATTATTTCATTTTTACAGATTCTGTGCATCATTGTGCATGTTATTTGAAATAATTATTACGGCAGTTAATTTTGTAAAATATGTAAATCAAAATAAACAAAGTAACTTTTAAAATAAAAAATAATGAAATTCGCGTTGCATCTTTTTGAAAAATGTGAATACATATTAAGGATGAAAATGCGCATCCATGAGATAAAAGTTTATATTGAAATGGATTTTTTTTGTCAAGATTTTTCTTAACTATACATGTGTATAATTAAAATTGAATATTTGAAAAAGAAAAAAATAGATTTTATTTAAAAAACCAGAGAATCATACTAAATTTCGTAAGTAGCAGGTACAACTACATATATGAACAGTGAAACAGTACACTTATGAATTCTTAAATGAAATAGTAGTTTAATTCTCACTTATAAAACAAAACTATATGTATAATTTGTAGGTGAAAAAAAAATTGAATTCTTAAAAATTAAAAATTAAATTAAATACCAGACAAACTCTTAACTATCTTCTCATCGCTTCGCATATTTTTCTTTTTCCAAAAATTGACCATTTTATATTTGAAGAGATTAGCAAACGTTAAACGAGGAAGGTTACTTGATTTTTACACTTTTTTTTTTTGCTAATGAGTCCTGCCCATACAGGTGAAGATAATCTGCTAACAATTCTAATCGAGATATTAACACTAAATTCTTCGGCCGTAATGACCCGGAGAATTTAAAAGCATCACACTTACTTTTCCCAGCGTTCAATTTGTTGAATTATTGAAGTTTTGCGTAGGTTAGTATTACAAAATTAATCTTTTGTTTGATCGGCTGTCACTAAATTAACGGCATTGTAAACCATGAGTACAAATTGGTTTGTGTCTTCAGTTTTATTGATGAACGAGGGCGGGCGCCCAAAAACTGTATCATCTGACGAAATTGACGATTTATTGCACGAAAATGGGATGGAAGATGGTCAACTGACTAAAAATAGCTGAGACTTGTTGGATATCAAGTGAGCAACGATATTTGTCATGAAAAAAATTATCCGAATGTGACATTTGTTACTAAATTGATTAAAAGCTCACCACGCAAGTATTCAATAAAATATTTATTAATTCGTCAGAAATTATATAAAATTATAATATGTGCTATGTATGTATAGGTAGGTTTCTCGTATCTATGAAAATCTATACTCCAAAATCAAATAGAAAATCGATTTAGTACGAAAATTTGATAACGAGGAATTTTCTCCATTTGAGAGATTTGTGTCTTCGATAGCAATATTTTTAAAATGACAGACTTTGAATATGTGAAATTTTTTATGTGAGATTAATTTGTAAATCAAAAAAACCTTTAAAGAAATCACTGCAAAATATTTGTACACCGTACACTATACTTCATAAATGTTTTTGCCAGATTTTAAAAAGCAGAATTATTAATTTGCGATTTTGGTTCACGGGATATTGTCGGCTGCCAAAATTAGCAAAACCTTATTGGTGCTGAAAAGTTTATATTATTTTTTTTTTCAATTTTTGTATTTCATGTAAAATAATGATTTATATTTGTTTACGAAATACTTAATACAAAAACTTCTAATTGATCATTATGAAAGATAAACATTTTGAAATAATATTTTCTTCGATAATTGCGAATCACAAATCACAAATCTCAAATATATAATCATCTAATCTCGAAAAAATATTATTTTGAAATACAAGAAAAGCAATTGAGAAGTAATAAAAATTTCCGAACAATTCTCCGTTTCTAAAATTGTTTCTAAAAATAGTTGGTACTTTCAAAATGTTCAAACTGGTTGCAAGTTTTTTTATTTAAAAGAAATAATGTATCAACAAAAATTTCTTGCCACCTTGAAAGATTTATGTTCTTATCTATGTGAATAATTTTAATATTCTGCATTTTTTAATGAAAAATGAAAACTACATTTATTTTAACAAAACACTAAAGTCACTAGATTTAACCAATAAAATGTTTGCGTTCTCATCATCTAAATTCCACTATCATCAGTTTATCTATTTTCAGAACACGCACCATTTATTTCGATGGTATATTTTGTTCCTTTTCTTACATCCGTACCGCACACAACGTAATGTGTGCAATGTCAATGTTCTCAAAACATTCTCTGCCTCTGTTACATTTGTATACACTCAAATTTAACTCAATTCAATACTCAATTTGAGATCATTGTTATTGAGGAATTAAAACTGAGTGTGTTCTTTTTAACGTTTTTTTTGTTGTTTTTTTTTTTTTAATTTATATTTATTTATTGCGTATGAAAGTTATTTGGCCTAGTTTTTTTTTCCTCGTATGTTGAATGCTTCGTTGGCCATTTCTGTCATGAGTACCGGATCCGGCATGGCCACCACCACCGCTGCCACGCCATTCGTTAATGAAATTAAATTAAGTGTTCTAATTTAAACAAAATTCTCATGATCGATGGCACTTCAACTTGACATTTAACACGAGATCAATAGTATATACGAACAAAATTATACCTAATGGAAATCAGAGTCCAAATAAATTAAAATTTATTTAAGAATAAATAATAATTCTTTTTGATGTTTTTTTTTTTTTTTTGGTATAAAACAAATCTCATAAGAAGAAAAACAAATCATTTAAAAACAGAAAAATCACTTTCAATTTAATTTGCCCATGGTTGTGGCTGTTACGGCGCACATCCCTCGTCATAAATACCAAAAAAGGGTGTTGATTAATTTGATCGTAAATTTTTGATTAATATTAAAAAATATTGTAAGTTTTTTTTTTAATTTACAATAAAAAACAATCTGGCATCGGTTGTTTGCCGCCGCCCGGAGTGTAGGAGTAATTTTTTTCTTTTATTTTTGAAAGCAGCACGAGCCCTAAAAATTATTATGATTGCGGTTGAAAAATTAAAAATTAATTTTTTTATAAAAATAAAACAAAAGTAAACTTTTTCTATTTATGTAGCTGGCGTCAGCCAGTCATGGATTTGATTTATTTTTTCCTCTGTTTTGTTCTATTTTTTTTTTTTAATTTTTTTTTATATACCTATGGGATGATGTTTCACCAAAACAGATAATGAAAAATTCGTTTTTTATTTGTTTTGTTATAAATAAATTTTAATGTTCGGTTTAATAATCATCACTGAAAAAGTTCAAATATTTTCATTGATATTTCTATGAATAGACAAATAATGTGCAAAATGCACTTGTGATTATTATAAAATATTATTGATCAGATTATTTTTTATTTTTTTTTTTTTTGTTATCAATAATAACAATGCGCGTATTAAATACACAAATTTGAATAAATAGTTAGAATTTACAAATATTTATTAATTTAGGGAATCATTATTGATGTCACAGCAAATTGTTTTGTTTTTATTACAAAACAATTGCATCAGACCCTGGGAAGCCCGTATTGTTTTAATCGTTTTAAATCCCCTCAAAATACTTCACAATTTAATATTCATTTTCAGTTGATTTTTTTGTTGGTATGCAAATGAAACAATTTTGTTATTTAATGATTTTTCCCTGCTATTCAAATAGGAAATTGAAAACGTTTTGAACACATTTTAAGAAGATTATTTTTATATTACTATTTTAAATATAATATTTAAATAATTACCAACTTTAAAGACAAAACAAAAGCATAGGGTTTTTTTCACTTCGATATTTTTTACAGGGTGATTCGTAGTTTGTATAGGATTATGAATGAAATAGTATAGAACGGGAGTACATTTCGCTTGTATTAAGTGGGAAGGCAGCAATTTTCTTCACTTACAATAAAGTGCTATACCTATATATTTTTTTAAAGCCAGAAATTAATTTATTCATTCTCTTTTTATATCAAGTTGCGTTGTTATCAAGTAATAGCTTTTGAAAAGTAATTTTTAATCTCAAAATTTTGAAAACAAAATAGAAACAATTTTTTCCAAACACATTTTTTTGAAAATATATTTTCAACAAATAAGTAGGTACCTATTTTTTTTTGTTTTAAATATTCAATGCTCTTTTAATTATCTAGTTGTTTAAACATTAAAATCTTAAATGTATTCTAATTTTTGATGAAAATTTAATAAAATTATGAATTCTTGCTTAAAAAAAAACTATTGTATTTCATTGTAGGTGGTAACGTGTTGCCATTGTTTTTTTTTTAAATTATTTTAATTTTGGTTTTAGGAATTTTTTTTTAGAAAATTGTAAATTTCCCACATGATTTTTTCCTTGTCTCTACCCAACCTGCACGTTCCATCCAATCCAATATTGGAAATGTCAAAAAACAAAATTGGATCAAAAAGCAAATAAGTTATTACGATTTCATTTGGGAAATCAATTTTAATTTGGCCTTAATCAATTATTTCTTTAGTTGGCTTTAAGGTTCTTGGAAGTTTGTTTTTCCTAGATGAATGAAATTAGTGAAACAACATAGATTTAGATTTAATTTTTAAAAATGCATTTTTTGAACACTTCATTTCCGTTTCCTTAAAATTAGTTTTTACGATGACAGCTATGCGTAAAATCAGCAAATTTAACATAAGAACAAAAGATGGTTTTTTTATAACACTCTTGTCACTGTGATTTTTGATATTTGTTTTATAATCATGATCTGATGCATTTCATTTCTTGTAGTTTTTTATTAGAATTCATAATTTTTTTATTTGAAAATCGCAAACATTAAAAAAGAAAAATAAATAAATAATATTTTGTTTTCGTACCAATTTAAAAAAAAAATCAGACGTAATAAAACCACCAGATAAAGAATATGTAGATCAATAACCTTTTCATTATAATTTTTTTAATATGATTTTTAGGTTCAGAAGACCAAACTACTTAAGGAACAAAAAACGGTCAATCCCAATTAGAGAATCTGATGAAAGAGCTCCGGAGGGAAGCAGGCTTGGTTTTGACATTTTACTTATGGTAAAAAACAAAAACGTCAAAGTTGAGTCCTTCCGCAGCTCATTCATCGCTTTGCTTCGAGTAACAGACAGGCAGACAAAATTTCGCTACCTATTTTTTTTTTCAAATTCTCTATCATCGTAATGAGTTTGAATTTTTACAAATTTAAAAGTTTCTCTATTCAAGCAAATATGGTACTTTTTTCCCCTTTAAGAGAAATTCATATTCTAATTTAAAACCATCATATTATTTTATCACTTTTCTATCCGGCTTTTTTTATCATCGATGAAACTGTTATGTTGTTAATAGTTTCTCCCTTTTAAATAAAATTAATCCACTTACATATATATGTATGTATGTATTTATATAGTTTGCGACTACATTACCATAATTAACACGCTACTATCTTCATAAATGTATACAATCCAAAATCTCATTAAAAACATCAATTTATAATCATTCATCTTCATCGTCACATCATGATCTGGTTTCGCGTATATCTGAACTTGCTTTATGGCACGGCGCGTTGCAAGTAAGCACTTTAAATTAATTGTATCTTATACAGTAGTTTCGAAATCAAGACTTTCCCACACCGCCGCCGCCATAGACCAACTACACTCACTACACAACATACCCCATGTCTATTCATTTATAGTGTGGTATGCAAATATAATGTCATTTTTGTAAGTGACAACGACATGAAAACTCTTTTAACCGAAAGTGTATACACATAACAAAATGTAGTGAAAATAACTACCATTTCCTTTGGAGATGATGATATGATAGTTTAATGTATCTACCTGCTTCCATATACTTACTTTCCACACATCAATGATATATAACTTCAGCAAAATGTTTTGCTGTCACTTAAAGCTGTCTTCGAATATAATGTGTCGCGTTATATACTTACCGCTAATTGCACAGATCTTCATATCCAATCACCTGAAAGTCATATAGAAATGCAAAATTGTCTTGTGGACAATTAATTTGCAGTGCCTTTCTCAACTACACATAGATAAAACTTTGTATAAATATAAGGAAACATTATATTGATAAATAAATACATGGTAAACTTTCTTATACCAAATGGAGGGTTAAACATATCTTTAGCTCAGCTTGTATGTATAGGATCATAGAAATTCCTGATCAAAACTCTTCTATTAATTAAATATGCCTTCACACTTATTTTATTAATAAGATTAAAGGTGTAAATTGGCAACACTGTTTCTAATGACAGTAAGTTTGACAGCTGACAGGTGATTTGTGCTGAGTACATTTTGCAATTTTACCATATGAATAGATTTAGATTAGAAATACTTTTGAAAATTGTAATTACCGTTATTTCGCATTGATTTTTGCAAGATTTTTCTCTCAATGTATACATACGCCAACTATTACCCTACACAGTGAGTTACTTTTATGTCAGGCTCTTGACTCAATTACAAATTAATTGCTCCTCAATTCGAAATCAATTAAAATGAGTTTTAAATTAATGTTATGGGTTTGTCATTCGTCTTTTATGTTGCTATTTCATATACAATATTATGTATATAAAGTGCGACGCGACATTTTGGCGATGCACGTTTTACAAATGCTGCCTCCGCTCCACTATGCCACCGTATATAAGACGCCTCTGGATCTTGATGGTTGGTGGGTTTAATTGCTTTGACATAGTCTCGTGCTACAAATAAAATAATGTAACTTGAAATTATGTAGAAGTATAGAGGTATGAGAGGTAGATATAGATACCTACTATGTATAAATGATGATGAAATTCGGTACAATTATCTAATTGAAAATACAATTCACGCAAATTGTTATTGACAACCTATCAATCAGTTTGCATACCTGTGTGTCTGCGTCTAAATCAAAGTCTGTCAAATAGATACTTAATGATTTGAAATTTATAAAACTCTATATGAGCCTATAACAACTAGGTACATACTTATAAGTTTACATACATATATATAGATAGATATAGAGATTTTTCATTATGTCTGACTTTGGTTTGATTCTAATTCTTAAAGCACGCGCAGTGACTGAATGCAAATTTGTATTTTTAACCTCCAGAAAGGTAGTTAGAATGTAAATAAGTGCATATATCGAATGCATATATATATATACTTTCGTATACAAATATTTGCCATGACATAAAAAAAAAGAGGAATTCACTTTTCATTAAGAAGAATTATTTGCTTTTTCATTTAAATATGTTTTAATACCTGAATGTATATTTTTTTACTACAATATTATAATCAGAGAGGTTGTGGACTTGGACGCTTTTTTTGCTTACAAATTTAGCAGAAAAGTAGTTAAATTGCTTAATTGAGTGCAGCTAGAGCAGAGCTAGTTATTTTTGTTATGTGTTGAATGTTGACAGAAATTAATTAAAAAGTTGGTAATTTATTTTTGAAAATAATAAAAATTTTATAGGAAAATGATTTTGAAGGAAATATTTTGGAGGAAAATGATTTAGGAATTCTTTCATTGTACTAAAGCTTTTAAATATATATGTATGGGTACAGTTAAGTGGGAAATAGGTACACCATAAAATCGTCGCCCCGAACTGTGTGGTTTACCAAAGTCGGCCAATTCGTTGTATGTAATTTTTATAATTGAAAGTAGACGATCGTTTCCAAGAAAACATCATTAAAGGGTTATCAAACTTCTTGTCCATTAATTTTATATCCCAAAAAAAATGTTGCGTACCTTTAACAGCAATTCTGTCAAACTGTCAATCGGTGTAGTGTATTCTCCGCTTTAGGAGCAGAATTAGAATAGTATTAGAATTTCTATGGGAGTGGGTTCTATTAACCTTCGTTTACATGAATAGAAAAATTTTATAAAACTTTAACATAAATAGGAAAACAATTGTAAAAAAAAATAACAGCTAAACGCACCAATAATATTCTGCAATAGGATTTTTAAAAGTATTTTTTTTTTTTTCATTTTTAATACTTTTTTTTATTTTGATTAAAAGTTTTTGAGAAAAATATTTAGGTATTAAATTACAATTATAAAAAAAAAGAAAAGTTAATTTTGTATAGGTACACAATCTTTTTTTTTTTCTTAAAATTTTGCTACATATAACTAATTTCGTTTGCATTATTTATCAAATCAAACCAAAAATAAAACGCCAACTTCGAAACTTAAATCCTTGTTGATGAGTTAGGAGGATCATTTTTAAAAGATTTCGGGGCCGCCAAGTAAATAAGCTCATTCTATTCAACGGTAACGGTTTACTGTACTCGTGAAAAACATAACCACACAAAATAAACAATCTTTGATGTTTTCTCTCATATTAGCACAACAGTGAAATTAGAGAGCATTGAACTCAGCGATTTTTTTTTGAAAATTCTGGGGAGTATAAAGTTCTTGGACGTCCATTTGCTACAAAGTATTTTATTAATTCTAATACTAAAGAAATGCGAAATTTCTCTCTTTTTTGTTTGCCAATTAATTAAGAATGATTTTGGTATTCCACTTTTATACAAATCCTTAAAGTAACCCGATTAACCAATTAACTATTTAACTAAACCAAAGAACATTGTATACATTTACAATCAATTACTTCTTCCACAAACCCTATTTCAACATCAAAACAATGTTAGGTATAGAAAATAATCTAAATCCATTCATGTTCCAATTTAATAAAATAAAAAAAAAACATTCCTTTCATAAAGTGAATAACACTATAGTATAGTATGAAATGAAAAAAGAAAGATTAAGGCCGGGGTTAGAAATGGCTAAAGTCTTTGACCCAAGCAGCTAACCCTTATAGTTAAAAGGGGGTTAAAATATCTATACCCGCCACCATATCATGTGAACTATTTGCTAAATGACCAAACTACGTCAAAGGAACCGAGAGAAACCATACTAAAACAAATAAAACAAATGAGAAAAACTTTCTTTTTTCTTTTTATTCATATCAATTAAAAAAGTTTCCTATAAAAGGTATAGGTATATAGTCGTATGGAAGCATAAAATAAAAAAATATCGTTCAAGGTTTACAAAAGGGTTATACCCAGAATTACATGTTCTTAGGTTATAGGAGTTACAACATTCTATTATAGCCTATGTGTTAGATCAGAATCTAAAAGAAGCAAAGGTTGATTTGTATAGGGGATGGAGAGTCGCTTTGCTAACCACCGCTGATTGTAATGTTTTTTTTTTTTTTTTTCAAATAGGCAAATGGTAAACTAACTAATTGGATTCAAAAATGAATATAAATGTTAAGGAATAAAAAAGTCTTTAAACCTGGTATAGACACACCTCTTATGAAATGAAAAATTCTACAATCCCGGTTGAGCCCCCATTTCTGGTTATATGTTTATTTATTTAATTATTTTACTTTAGGTCTTTCTCTTTTATGTCGATTCAATTAGTTATAAGTTTTATTTAGGTTTAAATTTGTATTTTTCATATTTAATTTTAATTTGCGTAGTGGAAGTATAAATTTTACAACAATTCGACAACTGTACAGCTTATCAACTGCTAGCGGCCATCGTTTTATTTTCTTCTTCTCCTGTTGGTTGTCCATCATGTGATTTTGAGTGTTTTTTTTTTTGGATTTCTATTTATTTAAGAAATCTTAAAGTTTTCTAAATTTTAAACTCAAATCACTGGAAATTTACGAAACAAAACCGAATCAGGAAAATAGTTTGACAGCTGTCAAATTGTTTTTCTTTGGTTTCAAATTCTTAAAGCGTAGTTTTCATTCCCAGTGAAATTAAAAACTAATACGTTCCGAACGAACGAACTTTGTTATAATTTGAAATTAAATAAAACTAAATGTACTTTGGACATTTATTATTTTTTTTTTAACTATAATTTCACAGAAATACTAATCATCATAATTTATTATTATTTCATTTTAGAATCTGTCGCATCCAAACCGTTGAGCGTCGATTTTGCAACAAACAATCTATCATCATCATCAACCACTGCCAACTTGAGCTGCCAACAGCAATTATCACAACAAAACCAGAGGCTATACTCTGGCCTTAAGTCTCAATACCCATCTACTTATTCGTCAACAGCATCTTCCAGTCAAAAATCAAATCTCTCACGCATAACTACTGAACCGGCCTACTATACCGATGAATACCTCCGAATTCAGACGTCTCCACCCACAGCAAGCGCCGCCGCAGCCAACGTCAATAGTGAATCACCATCAATCAATGAAAACTATCGCAGTGTCTATGCCACACCATCGAAATTAATAACTGGTGATAATAACGGTCAAAAGTTCTTCCCAAAGAGTCCAACGGCGACAGTGGCGCCACCACCAATTGCAGCTAAGCGAACAATATTTCGCAATAGTCCAACACAACAACCAAAGCCAAAAGGTGATCTTCTTCCTCTACCTAGATCCTCGTCGTCATCTGCCATTTTTAGTGGCAAGTTAGATGATCAATCTTCCTGCTTTAATCTTAATCCTGCTGAGGTAGGCGGCCCTAATCCAGCAACGGAAGGTGCTCCCATCAGTGCAAGTAGAAGTAGTAACGCTGGTAGATTTAGCAATAAGAAGCGAGTAGTTAGAGTTCGTAGTGATTCGCGTCCAATCAGCGCCCTCTATGATATAATATGCAAAGAAAAAGGCATCGAACTAGATCAAGAACCGACAATGAGTAGCAACGGTGGCGTAGTAGTTGGCCTTGAGAGTGCTCCTTCGTCGGTTGATAGCAATTCAACCGACAGACTTCATTACAAGGAAAATCACTTGTCCGGAGAGCCCTCCTCTCCCACATCATCTAGTCAGTTAAATTCGTCGGAGAATTTAAACATCAACCGTTATCGTAATCGACCGCTGTCATATCAGGATGACAATCGATACCGCCGCGGCGGCGGCTCTGACAAAGACTATAGCAACGATAACGGTGAAGCCTACAACAATAGTCGCCTTCAAATGAAACCCGATATTCTAACCACATCATCGTATTTAGCTAGTGAATTGAATCATTATCAGCAATTCGATCACAATCACCCCGACCATCATGATAATCCAGACCATCATCATCATCATCCGCATCATTGTAACGAGCCGAATATTCTTCCTAGTAGTTGTGTAGATAGTAGTTTAAATAATTATCGTGACAGTAATCGTAATAATGAACTGAATGATGTTCATGCGGCAGCAACAGCAACAGCAGGTGCTAGTGGCAATCATCATCATTATCGTCCGGCAACAACAAATGGACACATGCAAGAGTTGCCTCCGGTGGCGGCGCCAAGACCGACACCAAGATTCCGTGACGAGAAACGACGCTTTACCGATGGCATTGTGATGGATGCCAAAGCGAATGCTACGGATATTGGAATTGCAATGGCCAATGGAGCCGGAAGTGATGGTGATAATGGACGAATGGGAAGTCAACTTGGACGGAGGTAAGTTTTCTTTTTTTTGCTCACAAAATATTACAATTTGCCTAACCCTTTTCCTCTGGCTGCTAGAAATCATTCAAAAGATTTTAGATGATGGTTAAATGTTATTTTTATATGGTTCATGCTTTTTAGACCATTAGCTTACATTGTTACGTATTTTATATGTCGCGTATCTATCTCCTATCCCTTCATCTCTTATGTATATCAACTATATTCTATCATCATAGTTTTCTGTTTTCTTGCTATACAGTGTTTTCGTAAAGGATTTTTGTATTAATATAAAAAAAAATTAAATTTGACAAAAGGAAGAATGAGTTATATTTTTGGACCATTTCAATTTCATCACATTTTCGAAAAAGTTTTACTTCTAATAATTTAGAAACTGGAAAAGTAAAATACTGTAATCTTATTTGGTTGGTGGACCTTTATAAACTTATAAAATGGGGAAATATTTAGACTAATGGTTTAGGCTATGAAATTTTATTTTAATTATTTTTTTTTTCTCTTCTGGCATTTTTTGTATGCTTTTCTAAAAAAATAAAATAGGTTTAAAATGGTGAACATCCTTTTTCTATTATCAAAACAATTTTACTTTAATATCGTTTGCGGAATTTTAAAATAAAAATATCTGGAATACAATATTTTGGAGAAGAGAATATATACCTACCCAATCATGAGTTTATAGAATTTTGGATTTTTTCGAATTTTGGAACACAGAATATCGGAACTCGAATTTTACCACTCACCGAATTATGACCATAAAAGCTATCACAAGCATTTTCGCTCAAGGACTATTGGACACTTTCTCATTTACATTATCGTTGCACTGAAACTATTCGACAAGCTAATAAATTGGTATTGAATATTTTGTTATTCTTCAACTTTGCCATATTTTCTTTAAATTCTGAAACAAGTTTTTCATATGCAACATTGTTTCTGAATTTAAATAGCTTTAAAAATAACACAACACCATAAAAGTGTCAATTGTTATTGAGTGTATAAAATCCAAAAAAAAAAAACAAAATAGCCACAAAAAGTAATAAACTATTTTCTCAACGCCTACAATAAATCCATTGGATGTTGGCACAATAACATACGAACATAGTTTCTCATCAAGTTTTCCAAGTTTAAACACAAATTTTGTCATCCTGGATGTGTGAGGAAAACTAAAATGCATGGAGCTGTCATTTATCAAAGTCTATTTCAAATTGATGCATTTTCATGCTAAGGTATAGCTATAGTCAGTTTGTGGTGTTTTGCTTATGTAAATTTATTTGGTCACACATGAAAATCTGTTGTTTTTTTAATTCTTTGTTGTTCAAAGGAAAAAACTAAAATGTCAACATGTAAATCTTATAGTTTTTTTTATTAAGTTAGATATGGCTTATTTTTAGAAACTCGTAAATAATATGGAATTATTTTTTAACGTATCTATAGAGTTAGTAATTTGAAATTTTTTTTAATGTTGACAAAACAACATCGAGTTTGAGTTACTGTAATGGCGTATTAGGAAATACAAGAATTTATTATTTGTATTTTCAAAATTACTAGTTTACAAATAAAAAGAATGTTTATAGTATTTTCAGATATTTTTTTTTTTAAAGAATGTAGCGATACTGTATAATGTATGTATTTTTTTTTTTTACAGCATAATAAATTATCTTTATAGCTTATTTTTTCTTCTATTTAATCAGGCATTTTAAATTTATATTTTTTCCATAAACTTTTGCCAAACAAGTAAATGTAGCAAAACTTTTCGGTGGTGACAAGGAATTCATTAAGTGTTTTAATTTTTGATAATTAATTTAAATGTCAGCAAAGGAAATATATCTGTTTTTATAGCGTTTTTAATAATAAGCTTGATTGATATTATCATTAGTTAAATTATTTATAAGAGTTATTTATACAAAAATGATCCCCCTTTGACAGAAATATTATTTTTAAATTTAATTTATTTTGTACAAGATGACATATTTATCTATTTAAATGTTGTGACAAAAAATATCATACATAAGCTTGTAGCTATCACTCACCACATCTAATAATTTAAACCACACAGTAAATATTTAATATTTATTTAAGTCTCTAATCCACTGATTTGCAACGGAAATATCAAACCAGCCACACATTCTATTGAATAAAAACATATTTGAAAGATCCAAATTTTCGATTTTCTGTGTTTCTTAAGGTATTTAATAATTCGACTGGGTATTCCGAAATTCTAATTTTCAAGTTTCAGTTAAACTAATGCTGTATTTTAAATAAGTATAAGTCAAGTCTTTACCTTCAACCGAAAGCATGTATTAATTTTACAGGGTTTTTGAGGTTTTTTTCTTAAGATACGACACGCCAAAAAAAATTATTTTTTTTTGTTGCCTTTGACAAAAATTATTTAATTTCCAAATTTGGTAAGAAATTAAATTAAAACGCACCCAAATGGAATCCATTTCAAATAGAATTCATTAAAAATGTCAAAATTCAATGTTTAAAACAGAAAGAAAAAAACAAAAAAAAAAAGGGATTGGCAGTCAAATCAAATACAAAATGAAATGAGCTGTCAATAACGGTATTAGCAAATTTGAGATAAAAACAGTTTTTTTGTAACTCAAGAAATTTGTTACTAGATGTATTTTATGTCAAAAGTTTTGAATTTGTTTTTAAAATAAGTTATAAATATTAATATTAAAATTTTAAAAAACATGAAATTGCGTTAGTAGGTTTTTAAAATTGTAGAAAACTATTATTAAACATTTGTATTTACTTGTTTTTTTCTGTTTGTCTCTTCGATATAAATATCGCAATCAATTTCAAATTCCCGATAAAGTAGAGTCTTGAAATTTTCAAAATAATGTAGGTCAGAATCGGAAGACAACACGTTTGTTTGAAGTTTCAAGTCCCTAACTTATCAAGTAGTTGTTTTTAAATCAATAGTGCAGTCAAATAAATTTGGCACTTTTCTCTGTCATATTATTTTGATTATTGATTGCAAAAATTTGAACAAAATTTCACATGACAAAAAAGCAGAAAGTAATTATTTAAATAAAAACAAAAAGTATTTTCTTCTAGCCCCATATAATTAAACGAAAAAATGGGTGTCATAATTTCTACTTTAAGTTTTCGTTGTTGGTTTTTTTTTGCTACAATAAAAATTTAAAAACAAAATTGGACTTCAACTGTTTTCCAAAAATCGTTTATATATGTTTTGTTACCATTAATTCTCTATACGTAGTACCACTTTTTTAATTCTAATAATTAATAAATTATACAATGGGAAGTTAAAAAGAAATATAAAATTCAGAATTATCTGAATTCGATAAATTACATAATTAAAACAAATCTTAATATTCCGTTTCATTGTTTCTTGAAATGTAGGTACATAAATAGTGTTATGACTTTTTACAAAAAAAAAAGATTACTCAAAATTAATTTTAGAAAAAAACTTTGATTCATGTTAAAAACTATAATTATACAATTTACTCATTACTAGTTTATTTTAAGGCTGAATGAATAGTTCTTTCAGCTATTTAAGCACAATAAAAAATATATTTCTTTTGTATTAGTAATTTATTTTAAATAGAGAGATTGCGGAATTTATGAGTAAAAGAATGCGAAAACTATGTTGTATTTTTAGAGAAACAAAAATTTAAAATTGAAGATGGAGACTTGAAAATTGAAGAATATTTTTTATTTATTTATTTAAATCCCTATAAGTCTGAGGGTTTCACCATTTAAAATTTAAGATAATAAAACACCACATAGCTAGGAAGAGATTTAAAGAAATTCAAAAGTATTAGACGAAAAAATTATTGATTTTTCAAATTTTGTATATTTAAGGCATTTTTCCAAAATTAAAATCGAAAAATATATTTTAGTTTTTCGAATTTTTAGGGAATAACCTGAAATGTAGTTTTTGTACAAATAATTAAATATAACATGCCATTTACACTGGATTTATAAAAGATGCTCAACATCACAACTTCAAACTAATTAACTTTTCTCACACATGGTATCGAAAAATGTCGCCAATGTTATACTTATTAACCTAAAAAAACCTAAAAAATAGGTACTTCGTAGAATGAAATTTTACATTGAAGTAACTACAGGGACTTTAACATTTTATATAAAACACGTAGTTCGCGCCTTTGAAAATTGATTGAGATAGCTAGCTATAGTCGTTTGTTCTGAATAAATGAATTCATATCTCGCCTCTGGCGCCAATTCCTGCTAAGTAATAACTTCTATAATATCTACATCATTTGTCTATTTTCTCCTCAAAAATTCCCAGTTACATATTTTAGCCATTCTCCCCTTTTAGTTAATTCTCAATCCACCTTCGTTATATTCAATACGGTTCGTAAAATTATTAAAATGAAAAATTTAAATCGATAGCATAAAATTTTATCCTTGAGGGCTTTCTCATCGTTACTCGTTGTCCTTGATAAACTGCATCGCCTAGGAATAATTTTACCTTCTGCATTGACTGTGATTTATACAGAAAAAAAAAATGTAAATCTACATCCTCAAGGATTTAAAGAAAAAAAAAAACTTCCTTCATTTTTATTCCTCTTTTCATTTTCGATTACAAATCGTTTGGTTTATATTTCTTTTGAGAATTACTTATTTTACTTCGAAAAAAATATTAAAGAATTGATAGATCGTTATAACATTTGTCAATGTCGAAACTTTATGAATAAAATTCTTTGACTCGTGTTGAATTTATTTTTGTATGATAATTTGTATTAAGCTTATAACATATTACAAGTTAATTTATTTTAATTTAAACCGCAAATTTTATTATATAATCTTTTATGCTTGATAAAATTTTCGAACGAAACTTTCTAAAGAAGTTAATCATCTACATATTACATATATTGATTGAAACATCGCAAAAAAAATTCCAATCTCTCATACATAAAATACAAAATAACCATTCCAATTTCCATAAAATCAACTGTGACAAAAAAAAACAAGCATCTATACGAATGACAAAAAAAAAAAAAACATTGCATAATCAATGTTTAGATACAAAGGGCAATTCCGCGCGATCGATAGATGGAATTACGTTAGTTCTTGAATCACCTTGATTAATCCACTAACATCCCGTGTTTTTTTTTAGATTCTAAAAAAAGCTTTTAGAGAATTCCCATTCAATTTTGAAAATTGCCAACAGCGAACATTGTTGCCAACATTTTTGAATGTACACCATTTGAGTTTTACTTGAAATGGAAACCTTAGTTTTATAATCCACTACACAGTAAAATTCACGCTTAAAAAAAATACAATCACTTCCAGTAAAATAAAAAAAAATCTTATCGGGAATTTCGAGTGAAATTTTCGTTTCCTTTAAAAAAATTATTACATTTTCAGCTTTTGTGATCTTTTTGAATAAATTTCACAAAAAATAGCTAAATAGCAAAGTGAAAATAAATATTAACAAAGATAAAGAAAATTAAAAAATTACTTCTGGTTAGGCGAAGCGATTGAATATAATTCAGTTGAAGTAGCCTCAACTCCAAAATAAGTATCTTCAAGGTATTTTGGAGTTCAGTCACGTGAATTTTTAATTGGAAATAAATATAACTAAATAAGTTTCAATTTAGATATTTGAAGTGAAGTGGTATTCCAATTACAATAATCCTTTCTAATTTCTATATTAATAAATGTATGCCTCACAATGTTAGTATTTCCGTTTCCAAAAAATGTTGATATTTAGGACGTTTGTGAATAAAATATAATATTTAACATATTTCTTTGGATATGTTTTATCTGAAAACAAAAAAACTGTTAATTGGGTATTTCCATTATGTTTGATAATTTTATTTAAGCAAATAGAAACATAAACTAACTGAAGTAGTTTAATTGAACTGTTTTTCGTTTTAACATTTTAAAAATTGATATCCACATCTTAGTTCAAAAGAAAAAAAAAATTGGCAACCCTAACAACCAGTTACTATTTGTGCTAGATCATAGTAGAAATATCTATGGCAATATATGTGCACACCTGTTGCACATTGGCCGCCAAGTTATAGTAGCTTAGTTATCATTTCCCGAAAATCTACATTCAAATAATTCTATCTGTCTGTCTGTCTGTCTTTATATCTTTTCGAATGAAAATGCTTGATAAAAAAAATATAGTTACAATCCGTGTTATTACGTGAAGTGAGGCAGAAAAAACACCACCGAAACGAGCACCAATGTGAAATCAACCTCAAAAACGATAACCGGAAAGTGAGTACGCTCGTTTAGATAAGTTTTGTTTTAGATTCTGTTTTTTTTTTCGTATCTATTTTGTGCTTTTGGTAGTTTTTTTTTTTTTTTTTTTTTTGCAAAAATGACGACAGTATTATCATCGTCATCCAGTGTTGTCTGCTGACATCTTGCTACTATCTACATTTATATTGAATTTGACAAGCATAAAATAATACCAATAAAAGTGAAAAATATTTAATTTCCACCCAGATTTTATACGTATTCTATATTATTAAATAAACTAAAATTAAGAATTTATTTCAAAAGTAACAAATCGATGAAATTTTAAATATACCCTTATACTTTAAAAGATGATGGAGCAGGTGCTCAACATAAAAAGCTGGGCAGTCTTTCTCATACTAATTGTCTATAAAGAAAAAAGTTGGAGTAGGTATAACAACAAAAAATTATAAAATTTGTGGAAGCTAATCATTTTGCATTTCACTGGAATGATTATTTTAAATTATTATTATTTTTTTTGGTTTTAATTTTTTTACCCATAAGGATGGCAGCACTGATTTTATTTTATTTTTAAAATGTAGATTGTGCACCACCTTTTTAAGAGGGTGTGCGAGGGGAGCTTACATAAAATATGCGAATTCGTTTCGCACCTGGGAAGTGAAGTGAAGTGAATCTGCAACTGAATAAGCCAGTGGCAGTGATTTGGTTTTCGTTTCATTAAATTCTCTTTTACTGTTCTAGTTAGATATTTTTTTTTCTATGTTTTAAATTTTCTTGCACAGCTTGGCAAATAATGAAATTCTTTTGTAATTCTTATTTTAAGAACTCTATAGATAGATATAGGTAGCAACCTATACAACAATTGCGACTACAAATGCGACGATGACATGACCCGAAATACTTGTTCATCTTGTTTGTTTTATGTGTAGCTTTGGTTTTTTTTTTTGTATGATGGTACGTGAAGTATGCAAATTCTTGGGCTGGGCTGGTTTGAATTAAGTTGAAGCATGAGTACTCGTACATATTCTTCGCATAACATCTCGTATATTTAAAGAAACCTTCGAGTACGAACTTTAGAATACAAAAGTTGTTTAATGAATTGGTATACGACTGACGGCACGGTGGCGTGGCGCGGCGGTGGCGCGGTGCGGCGACATCATGTAGTTATGGAAAAGACATACACTCAGACATGTTGTTATGGAACATTACCTATTGAGTTCGTTTATTGAAATTCTATTTAACAGTATGAGCTAAAAGTTATGTTTCAGTTGCTAAAATTTGAAAGATAATTTTTAAAAATTAATATACACAAAAATTAAAGGAAAATTATTTAAAAAAGATTGTTTTATATTTTTCTTTACAAAATACATAAATGTTAAATGGAACCTCACATTGGGAAACTTGTGAAGTCCAAAAACAATGATTTTTGTCAAACTGTACGACGCACAGTGGTGCACTTTATATTGGAGATCAAAAATAATTCAATAAAAACTTTACAGCTTGACCGATTTTGATATGATTCTCAGTCATGATAATGGATAAGATAAGACATCATAAAAAACAATTTCCGCCCACTGCCGCGCCTACTTTTTCCAAAAATGGAAAATCTTCTTCTAAATTAATAAAAAAAATAACAAAACTGTCTTCTTAAGAACTTCGATCACACAAAGTTTTATGCCACACCTACTTTTTCGGCTTGTTTTATTTTTATGTATGCAGATTCCGTTTAATGATAATAATAATTTTAATTATATCTCTTTAAGACCTCTTGGAGTATTCCCCTCCCAGCACTTTGCCCCATTTTTATTTTTAAAATCGATTTATTTTATTTCCTTTTGGTCAGAGAGAAAAATTGTATCGCCTAAACATAATGCAACATTTCCAAAAATAACTCAAGTCAAAACATAACGAAACTGATGTTACTGATGTTTTGTCATTCATTTCATGCACAAATCTGGTAATCTAACTACACTAAAAAAACGCGTTGAAAAGTGTTTATCTTTAATAACCCCAGATTTTCGAGATTATCGAAAATTTTATGAGATTAGCCTTGTTTTGTTGAAAGTGTATACCTACTTAGCAAAAATTTTACAAGCAAACAATAAAAAATCATTTTTTTTTTGTTTTGTGTACAAACAATACGTGTAAAATGTTGCTGAGCTATCTACATACTTTCACCAAAACACGATTTTATGCATATATTTATAACAGTGATCAATCAATCTTAAACATTATTTTTTTTTATTTTAATTTGACGCCCATTTTAAACACATTTACAAATCTAAAATACTGCATATATCTACATAGTTTTAAGTTAACAAGTTAACATCAATTATTATTTGTAAAAGAAAAAACCATTGCTTTACTTTTGGGTTCTACTGTAACTCCTTCCAACACCGCATACCCTACCTCTCCTTGCTGCCTCGCTTACCCAAGTTTCAGCTATGTTCGAAAGGTTTTCTTCAGGTTAGTCTTTTTATTTTCGTTTTTCAGTCTGGTTTCTTTTTTTAATTTAATTTTTTCGGTGATTTCTCATTATTATGCTGCTAAGTTGTGTTTTTTCGGCATTTCTTTCGTTTTCTCTCATTGTCCTCTTTCGTCGTTTATTGGCAATTTGGCATGCCGTTGCCGTCGTCGCAGCTAAGCGCCTTACCTAGCTATCCACTCTTAAGTATTCATTGACGAACCGCCAAAGAAGATAGATTATCTACTTTTCGATAGTTGAAAACTTCTTTGCAAAAATAAAAATAAAAAAAAAACATCGAGACTGTTTCCAATATCCGCTTCCTTAAGGTTTCTTTCTCCTTAATCTACCATCGATATTATATATTTTATCGAATCATATTAAAGAAAGAAATTTATCTATATCTACTCGGATCTTATTCTTGTATATTTTTTTTTAAATTTTAGATACATAACTCGTTCGAATCGAACATCATCAGGAGGCGGTGGAGGTAGCAATAATAGCGACTCATCACCGTCACCGATACTATCTGCAGCAGCATCACAGAATCGATTGACACCCAGTTCACCTAGCACCAATTCTTCGAATCGCCTGAGATCACCACTCAAGTCGCCTTTAATAAATCGCCCTTACCACCATCATCATTACTCAGCTCCATCAGCATCCGCCTTCGTTGCTCCGCTACCACTACCACCATCATCATCATCGTCGTCAACATCGACATCAGGGTCAGGAATTATCAATGGTAACGGCAACAATCTTCATCTGCAGCATCATAACTTCCAACACCAGCCAGCGGACCCTTACCGATCTGTGATGACCAATTCTGTGGGCGCTGTGGCCACGGCTGCTGGTGCACCAATTCAAAGTGCTGCAGCAGCATCATCATCTCCATTGAGCGATATTTGTGGTGAGTACGTCCGGATATAATTGAGATACTTTTTCTTTTGTTTTGTTTTTTTTTTTGTGTTGTGTTGTTTATTTTTTTTTTATTTGACTCACTTTTTGTTTCTCTCTGCCTCGTCATTATTTTGTGTGCACTTGTGTTGTCATTTTTGTTGTTGTTTTTTTTTTCTTGTTGTCATATTTATTTGCACTTATCCAGCACTTAATTTTTTTTTTTTCTGTTTGCTCATCATATTATTTTTATTTTGAATTTTTTAGTTGATAATTTTGCATGACACGAGGACTTATCTAACTCATTAGAGTGTGTGTGTGCTTTTATTTGACGTCTCTTACCGCATCGAATCGGCAGTGTTTGATTTTTTTTTTTACTTTTTATCGAATATTGGTGAATGAATGAATTGCTTACAAGGAGCCTTAAGTTGTGTCAAGAGATTGTTGTGCCATCTACATGAGCTTAGTAATATTAAAATTATTAATTTTTATTAATGAGTCTTATGATTAAATTATGCGGAAAGTCAAGAACTTTTTTTTTTATTTTTTTTTTTTTCGTTAAATGAAGATTTTAATGTGGAAAGGTGTTTCGAGTTAATTCAGGTGTTTGGGAGTGAATGCACGTGGTCTAAAGGCTTCTGTCGTTCACTTTCAACGTCATTGAATGTTAAAGTATAGTCTAGGTAGTAGAATAGTTTAGTTATTTTTGATTTCACTCGATGAAGAAATATTATTATTTTGTGATATCTCAATACCTCGAAGACTTTTTTTAGTTTTTTTTTAGCAAATTCCCCTCGATGGAATAACTAATTCTTCATATCACACCGGATAAACCACACCCTCCCTCAAAAATGATTTGATACTGTATTGCTCTTCCGTATGTTTGCTGCCAAAACTGGCTTAAAAACCAATTAACCAGATGGTGGACAATGATTTGAACATCTTCGATTTAATGTGATTTTTATTTGTTCATATTCTTAGGTCCGTAAGAACTCTGTTCAGCAACAGCGTATGACTGGATGGTTTTACTAGAAAATATATTATTGAAACAAAGATAATAATTTCTTTACCATTTGCAACTCTAATTGATTGACTATTTTAATAAGACTATTTTAATAAGATTTTATTCAATTCCGCATTCATTTGAAATTCTCAAAAAAATTTGTTTTGTCAAAGATCGCTTTACTGCGACTTCCGTGTTGATGTTGAGTTCAAACTTTTATATAATGCCATAACCTTCATTTATAAAGTTCTATTTCCATTTTCTTGGAGCTTATTTTTAGATTGTCCATTCTTTGTATCTCGCTTTTAAAATTGTGACTATTTTTTATAAATGGAATCTATTTAAAGTTTTAAACTTTATTCCAAAAATTGAGAAATTTAGGCACCAGAATTCACATTCACTGTCTAAATTATCATATAGGCAAGACTTTAATACAAAAAAGGAGTAAGTATTCCTTTCATTTTACCTTGAAGTTAATTACTTCATAATGTTTTCTATAAAAAACAAATCGAATCAAAATAAAATAATCTTCATTAATTGAATTAAATTTTGCAATTAATTTTTACACACAAAACATAAATCTTAAAAACCCGTAAAATCTTTATAACATGCAATAAATCTTCTTTTATTGTAAAACAATATTTAAACCCGTATTTAATTTATCTTCCATTTTCGCTTCATTGGCTCGATGCGGCATTATTTATGCTCGTGCCATATTCGTGTAACCAACCCAAAAGCGGATTGGTCACACTTTTTGAAGCTGAAACCTAAAAAAGAAATAGTCTTAAAGCATAACAAAGTCTCAGTCAGTTGATTTGCAAATTCAAAACAAGTTTGAAACTTTTTTCACTTTATTGTGTCAGTGATGTTTAAGTGAAGAAAAACAAAAAACGTACTTATCTTCAAACCTTTAAATAGCTTAATCCTCACAATAAACCATCAAGTTTGCTCTTAAAAATCCCTTTAGGGCATCATTGATGTGTGGTTCATTGATCTCATAATCGTCATCAGCAAAGAGCTTCTGATTGGTATCTATCGATGGTCTTCTTCTCTCTTGCAGCATTTTAAAACGTATCCGTATAAAAGAATCACTAATTAAGTATATCTATGAAAATTTGCATAAATAAGTCGGTTAAAAATTGTTATAGCGGTTTGTAAGCGAAGAGTGTTATTGAAGAAGAAGAAGAAGAATACACAAAGAGACTTGGCATCAATTTATTGTTTACGATATCTATTATTTGATTTGATTCCATTGAACTATAAAAGACCGAAGCTAAAGAGCAAAGTGCAAGGCAAAAGGAACTATGCAAATTGATTGCCTCATCGCATCGGCTTATTTGCAAATTTCACGTGATTTTGTCTGTTTATTTTGTTTTTTCTTCTTTCTTTCTTTCTTGGTTTTACGTAAAAAAAAAAAACTAATACAAAGTGTTAACGTAATTATTTTGAGTAGCGAGACACTTTTTGATGTGAAAATTAATGTAATCTTTATAACAGTTAGGTACGATGATAAACTGAGATAGAATCTTATTTGACACAGAAGATATCGATTATATTTGAGCTGTTTTATTTTATATGCAAATAAATTGATTGATATTAATCGAAAGCTGTTGTGGTTGAAAGAAGTTTACACTTGGTTTTATGAATTATCAGAAGGAAATTTGAATAAGAATGTACTTTTCTGTCTTTAACATCAATTTAATTAGACCAGACAGAATGTACTTTTCCTGCATTTTACGGCACTATAGAAAGGGAGATTTTCCTAAGTTTCACCCTCTCTAATTCGATATAGTGTTTTGAAACTTGTCTGTCCGAAATATACCTATATTCAGTTAACTTAGAGTAAACTCACCAAATTCCTTTAGTTTACCTGGGATCTTAATTGACTGAAAAACATATTTCAAGAGTTAACTCGGGTTTAACTCCGAAGCCGGGATCATCTCGCACTGAAAAACTGGGCTCTTATGTTGATATTTAGAGGTCTTGCAGCTCAGTTTTCTATTTTTTTTTATAAAACATATAGTGAACAAAAAACATCATGATACATTTTGTATACAAATGGTGTTGCCAAAAGTCCCTTCAATTTCTCTAAAAACTAAATTGGACAAAGTAAGGCGTTTTTTAATTGATAACTAAATAAAAAGTCAGAGATTTCCTTTTAAAATAAAAATGAATATGGAAATGAGATGAAAAAAACTGACATGCTGCAGTAAAACATGAAATAGAGACAACACAGTTTCTTATCCTCTCCTTAAAAAACATCAAAATTTGCAGGCAAAAAAAAAAGACTTAATTTAAATGTAAAAACTCAAGGTGGCTAGAAGTATTGTCAATTTATCAAAAAAGCTGTCAGAAATTCACAAATAGATCAGAGTACCTCAAGACGTCTTGATTGCTTCAAAAATTCGGCCTCTAGTAAATTCTATGGCCTATACTTTTAGAACGAATGTTAGTGTTTACTTGAATAAAAACAAAAACAATCATTGCATAGTTCAAATTTTCTAAGTCATCCCATTTAAATTAAACAGCGTCATCATACTCCCCATTTCCTTTTCTTAGATTTAAAAAAAAAACACATTATTTGCTATTTGCACTTAATTCCTTTCTACCCCAGGCCAATCTATAAGTCCTACAAACAAACATAGCGAATTCTATACAAATGGTCGTATTAGGACGAAATCCTCGTCCTCTTCAGTAGGTCAACCAAATAATAATAAAAATAATCAACAACGTAGTCCTGCTAGCCTGCTAAATCAGCCTAATGAACAACAACAACTACCACCAGCAAAAATCGTAAGAACCACAAAAACATCTCGTTTGCGTGCTGCTGCGTTAGGTAAGTATATCTTTCAATATAAAAATTCTAAAGAAGCAAAAGGATACTTTCTTTTCTTTATTTTTTTGTACTATCCCATTTTTCTAAATTTTAATTTTTTTGTTTTGTAAAAAAAAAAAAAAAATGTGATGTAAATTTGCTGTACATAACACTAACACGCCAAAAAATCTCTCTCTTAAAATCTTTAAAAAAAAATTAATTTCATACAAAATTTTAAATCAACAGATAAGAAGAAGGATTCAGATGAGCAACATCCCTCGGGAATACCAACTGCAATTGGCTTACGCCAAACTTCACCACGGCAAAATTCTCGCAACAAATCGGCTAACAATAATAGCCCCGATGTAACTCGTACAACTTCAACTTTACGTTCGGGATTAAGTGCTTCACCACCTGCTGGCAGCAAGAAACTAATTCCTTCGGTTTCCATAACTATGCGGCAGAATCTCAATGAATTGCGTTACAATGGAAATCGTGGAATTCCACGTAGGGAACAAAGACCCCATACCACAGAATGTACAGTTAAAATAGGTCCATCAGGCCGTGAACTGAGTCATGATGATGAGCAATTTTTGAATGGTAACGATGATGGCGAAGATGCTGATGGAGAATTTTCGACAAGACCACGCTCATCGACTATGAATTCGGAGATAAATCATTTGGCTAATCCAGCACGCAATGGTCGTGATATGGAGTTAAGTCCAGTAAGAAATAATCGAACAGTGAGTTGATGAGATTGAAGTGATGATATTTTATTCTAAATTGTTTTTTTTTTTTTTTTATTTTAGCCGGAAGCACAGAAAATTGAAGATCGAGACAAGTCATCGAAAAGAAAATCGAATTTGAATCGTTCATTGAATGACGAGGCAACTGGAGATGGTAGGTGTATATAGTTGTGTACAATGTAGTACGAATTTTTAAATTCGCGTGTTATCTAAAAATCAGATATATATATAAATTGTATTATATATAATTATAATAAATTTTTTATTAAGTCTTTAAATTCACTTCCACATCCAAAGATAAAAATAACTAAGGACGATGCTTAGATTGGGAAGATTGAGGCCGGTATCACGGCAGTTCGTAGGCAGGAGAAGTGTGGGGTGAGGATTCTCGTAAGGCACGAAGAAACCATACAAACCGGACTTATGAGTCTACCTTGTTTTTGCTTCAATGTGTTGAATGTTGAAATTGTTGTTTTTTCAATGTTTTTTTGAGGCGAATCAAAATTTTTAAAGCTAAACACGACGAGACTTACCAGTCCGTACTCAATCTTCCCAATCCAAACAGCGTCAAGGATATTCATACATCGTTGTTAGTTTACCAATATGGGTGAATGCTCTGTAACTGAAGCAGATGTTCGTTAAACGTCAAATATTATTTTTATTTTGTATAGGCTTGTTTGGTAACGTGGAACTTTTTTGCGAATTTGTTCCAATTCTCATCTTTTCTCGCCAACTAATTTTTTTTTTAAGTTTTCTGAAATATTTTATATTTCTGAACACGTGAATTCAAAAATTCACAACGAATGACGTGACATGTTTGTTTTAGTTTACCGAATCACTTTCCGCAGCAAATTCGTTGGGGTATTTTATACAATTTGTATATATCATTTCCCCTATACAAATTTTGATGGTTTATCTATAGTAAGCTAACGCGAATGGTAAACGTTGCATGAATATCTTTACCATCTGTTTACGTTTAGATAAGGTTTAAATTTTAGTGGCCGTAAACAAATACTTTATTAAGTTTGGACGAACCAAGCTTCACTAATGTTGTAGTACTATTTGTTTCGTATGAAAGGTTCACTTAATTAATTAAATTAAAAATATAGTAAAGTTAATACTTTATTTTTTTTTGCATTTCTGATTATTGGCTACAACAATTTTTTTAATTTTCGTAAACAAGTATACCTATTTCTTAGTTATTCAAATAATATTTCCTGATTTATTTATTGAAAAAAAAAAAAACAATATTCTACATTTCTACATATTAGCCTTGAACTGAAAGTTTGCGCGATTCAGTCGTGCATTTTGTTTGATGATTTTCACTGCTTTTCTTCCTCAGTCATTATAAAAACGTTTGCATGTTTCCAAATTATTTATCTTAAATTTGATTAAAACATCGAAACTTTTTGTTTTTAGTTAGAATAAAGTGCAATTTAATCCCTAGAATTTTGTCGAGACAGTCCAAGGTACTAAAATCTAGTAATGTTTGCGAAATTATACTCTGTCCAACAAAAATTGGCAGTGTAGGCAAGATAGGACGTTTGCCTCTCATTCTGGCTACAGTGGATTGCATAAATCTGTCCTACATTAAAGCTTTCACAGGGTTGTCGTAGTGTCCACGATAACACTCATCATTAAAAACTTTTTCTTAAAGCTGGAAAATCAAAAGCACCTTAACAGAAACTCAAGGAAAAAAAGCTGAACGAATTACCAAATGCACACGGGTAACTCTGAATGCACATCAAGCAGCAGCCAATCGCCATTGGCCACAGCAATTCAGTGCACACTCAGATGTGCCTTGAGTAGGACGTTGGGTTTGTGTCAAATGCTAATAGAAATTCACGGGCGGGCAAACATTTTTTGTGGAGGAGTTATTTCAATTTAATATGGTGCAAAAATATGGCACGCTACTGATTTTGAAAAAGCTTTCCCATAAGACGTGTACTGCCAATTTTTGTTGGACAGAGTATAATAAGAACGAATATCTACGCTTTTCAATTCCAAAAATCCTACCTTGAAAATAAACCGTTTCGAGTTATAAAAGTGGTTTTAAAAAATAATGCCAGTCCTGCTTGTTCTTTACAATCAAGAGTAGAGTGTATACTTCATTTGTGGATTACACGCTTTATATATGTACATATACTCAGCACACAGGTAAAATTTCCCAAAAATGTGGATACATTTTTTTTTAACTATTATTGCAATAATCTATCGGAAATACCTATTTCTAAGTAAAAAAAAAACAAATTTGTAGTAAAATTAATTTTTGAAAATTTTATTTAAATAAAAAAAAATAATTAAAAAAAAAACTAGAAGACATAAAACCATATAGTTTTTAGCATTCGAATAGTCGATTAAAAAATAATAAAATCGTTTATAATTTCAGCCAAATTAGTACTTATCAATATAAGTTTTTTGTAAAAAAAAATCAGTTCTATTAACAATAAGTTTATCGGACCCACTTTTATTTTCACTGCTTTTTATATATTGCATTGCCATTATCTTAAAAAGCCGCAATGGTTTTTGATTGATTCTTTATAACAATACTTCAAGGTAAATTTAAAGCCTAATTTCAGTGCTCAATATGCCCAGAAGTCAAACTTTTTCTTTACGGTACAAAAAATACTATCTTTAGTAAGTCCCAAACAGTCATTTTTTTTTGACAAATAAAAAGTCTGCCCGCAAATATAAAATATCTCAAAAAATTATTACAAACTATATTCTACTTAGTATTAGCAACAGATTCCATAATGATATAACAAAGCATACATAAAAAAGAACGTAAATCCTTGTAATTGCACGCCAAAATTGTTACTGCATGTGCTTTCTAAAATCTTCCATTTTAGACGCATCAACTGACGAAACGGTTGCAATCTATATAGCTGGATTAATCACAAACTAAGCTCATCATATTTTTACATAATTTTGCATAAAAAAAAACAACAAATCAATATTTTTTTATAGTTTTGGCTACGTTTTTTTCGAAATTTTGCCTGTGTGCTCCGTCTTAATTGGAACGATTTTTAAATGCGTAATGTTCTTAATGAGTCAACACATTTTAACTCCACTTCAACAAAAATGAATAACTTATCTATTTATTCCAACTCAGTATTAATACCAACCAAAGTATTTCAGAACGCAAAATACGAAAAGATCTCGAAAATAACTTTTTAGAAATAAACTTGCTATTTGCTTGAAAAAAAACTATGTAAGGATTTTTAACTACCCACAATTAAATAACTACAAAGTTAGATCTCAATCAGGGCATTGTTTTATATAATTTGTTTTTGCGATTTCAAATTTCACGATCTCATTACCAAAACCATATTTTTGTGAAAATAAAGATAACAATTGAAAAGAGTTTTTAATAAAACAACAAAGACTTGAGTGAGCAAGCAAAAGCGCAATTTTATACTTCGTCAGTTAAAGATATTCAGTTTGGGGGTTGCAATGACTTTTTAATAAAAAAAAATATCAATTAAAAAACAATAGAAGGTGATTGTATAAAAATAGATCTCGGATCTAAACCGAAACCTGTTAGTAATTTATCTCAGTAAAAACCAAATTTAAATAAACGTTAACAGTAATGTTCAGGTTTTAATTAAAAGATTTAAGCCAAAAATTTAAACAAACCAATCATTTAACTACGAAATTTTTTTATAACGTTCTTTATTTAACTCTCTAATGAAAAATTTATATTTTTCCCAGATGAAGCTGCCTTGCGTCGTCGTCGTCGCCGTGAGCTTGGTATGGCACGTCAATTGATTCCATCAGATGAAACCTCAACAGCGCTGCGTGATATCTTATTATTCCCTAAAAAATCATCAGTCTCACCAACATCACCGAAAAATAATTTAGCATTACACATGGAAAATGCACGTCGTGGTATTGGACTGATAAGTCCATCGGCTGCAGAGCGTCGTCGAGCTTCAACAGCTAGTCCCAAAATTGGTGGTGAAAGTCCTGTATCTCCAGCTAAATTGGCTGAAACAAAAATTCCACGACGACCAGTCGAGATAAGAGATGCCATATCTTTGTCCCTTGGTGGAAGAACCTCATCGGAGTATTCTCGGCGAAATCGGTTTCGGTTTGCAGATGTTGGTTCAAAAGTTGATGCAATGCGTGAAAGGACAAAGAGTGAACTTGCTGACATAATTAAAATCACTGAAATGTGTGATGATAGTTGTGAGCCACAGCAGAAAATTGAGCTCGGATTTAAGCCTCCACTTAAGAAGGTGCCAAATGCAATTGACGATTTTGCCAGTTCACTGGATCGCATTTCAGCGAAGGAAGATTTGCCATTAATAGAACCGAAGGAATTGAATTCTTCCAACTCATCTGCTTCGCCGAGGTCATTTGTAAAGAAGGACCGTATAAGCTTTGACGATAGTGAAGACTTCCATTCAGATGGTGCATCATCGTTGGGTTTCCTACGCAGGCGAATGCTCAAGGCGCGTAGCGTCGAACGTGAAATAAGCCTTGATCAACCAAAATTGTCGCCGATATTAAGACGTAAAAGCTCCGATGAACCTACAAATCATATTGTTTCGATTTTAAAGAAGAAAGATCAGGCAGAGTCGAGTTCTACTTCGAGTAATGCCTCCCCGGTGACATTTGCTTCGACAACGATGGACACTCCAACACGAGCCAAACGACAGGGAATTCTGAAGAAACGAAGCAGCCTTGATGAAAGCCGTTATTACAGTCGTAGTCATTCACCTGACGAACGAAGTATCCTTGTTAAAAGTGCACGTCGCAATAGCCTTGAAGAAACCCAACACGGTATTCTCAAGCAGAGCAGCTATGAAAGCAAAAGTGATGGTTGCCCCTCAGCAGAACCTCATCATGGCATCTTAAAAAAGAAAGACTCAACATCGACACCGTCGGAGAGTAGTCATCCCTCGAAACATGTATCGATCTCACAAGCTGTGATACTAGCTGCCGCGGAATTATGTAAAGACATTGTCACATCATCGTCATCGCCACCAACTAGCAATGACAGTGAGTACGACAACATTCGACCAATTCTCAAGGTTGATAGTCAAGAAATTCGTGCCCCCAAACCGATACTTAAGAAAAAATCCTCCTCAGAGACTGAAGAAATTCGGCCGATACTTAAGACTTCTCGCAAGAGTAGTCGTGAAGAGTCCTCTGATCAATCTGATGATCAGGGCAAGAGATCGATTAGAAAGACTGATTCTCCTGCTAAACGACGATCGTTTGCTGAATCATCTGAGATGGCTAATACGGCTAATGCCACCTTGCAGCGAAGTAAATCATTAGAGCCATATTCGGATGAAGGAGCCGTAGGGGGAATTGAACCAGTAATGGTGGTTGAAGAGAAACCTGCTCTCTCTGTAGCAGAACGGGTAAGGAATATGGAAAGGTTCTTAAATTCAAATGCCGGTCGAAGTTGTGATGAAAATGGCCCAGCCAATTGTTCGGCCGGGGCGATTCCAAAGATTCAACGGCCAAGTGCTATCAAGCGGGAAATGTACAAGGACCGTTTCCGTACCCAGCCAGTAACTAATGATGAGATACAGTGGTAAGTAATTTTTATTGGTTTAGTTACTACCCATACACGCACAAATTTGGTTATTTTGAATTTTTAACCCGAGTTCAACTTAAAAAGTTAAAAAAATCAGTAATTATTGCTTTTTTCCTTCTTAAAAACGTTTAAATCAAGAAACTTTATAAATGATGAAGAATGTCTAGTTGGACAGTTCTAGCTTAGAAGATTTAAGTTTTTAGTCTTAAAACAACCATGAAAATCAAAACACCCAAAGTTTCCAAATCTTTGTTAAATTATTTTTTGTTTGTCCTCCCAACGAACCCAACTTTCTGCTGGATTTTTTTTTTTTTATTTTCTACTCTATTGGCTCCTGGCCAAGGGAAATGAATTTTCCAATTCAAACACCATACAATTTTATAAAAATAGAAACACTCTACTGCTGGCTGGGTGCAGTGGACGAAAATATTGTCTTCCCGTTATTTTCTAGGCTAATGCATTTGTTTTTGGATTGTATTTTAAAATTCCATTCCATCACTATGGTTTAAGAAAAAAAAATTGTTTTTTCTGAGATTTGTTGGATTGGGTGGTGCAGTAGAGCTGATCAGAGAACAGCCCAGCAACAAAATTTAATTTAAGATTTTAGCACTTGGAATGATGGAATTTGCCTGTAGGTTGCCTTTTTTGTGGTTTGTGTGGTTTGTGGTGAAGATGAAGTGAATATAATGGAATACTAATTATTTAATGAGAATTCTGTCGCTGAACGTTTTCAACCTCTATAAAGAGACATCATGTCTTTCCTGACCCAAATTAAACTATTTTGATTGCTTCGACGTGAAATTGAACGAAAAAGCAATATTGTTAATTTGGAAGTTGTGTGATGAGGTCATTTGGTGGTAAATTTAGATTGAAATGTATTTTTTGTTTTGCAGATTTATGAGATTGCAAGGAAAAAATGTTTAGAATGTAATCATTCATGTTTTTGATAAAGAGATAAATATTTTGAGGAAAGTGTCTGTGAATAAATAATGCGCAAGTTAATTATAAATATTTAACGAAAGCAATGTTTGTTTATAAAATTTCAAGCGACCCTGAGATTTAACTTAATTTTATATGCGGCAATAAAAAAAATCAAGGTCGAGGTTGTGATAGAAAAACACAACTCACCCTCAAACTTAAAGGCCGATAATCCTTTTCGGTTCTGGGGGTGGTAGTCAGTAAACTTAAATAAGAATTAAAACAAGCAAATAGCCGTTTTAATAACTCATGTGGAAATTCCTTAATGCAAACTGAAAACATTCGCAACTGGCTCGCATTCCAATTGTCGATTGAATAACTAATAATCGGCTTAAAGCCTATTTTTTATTGAACAATTTTTATAGTGTAAAAAAAAAACAATATAACAATAATTTCTAACAAAGTTCATTTTTGTATGTTTGTTCTGAAAACCTTTTACCGACCTATGACAAACACACTACAATCCAATTCATTTAAAAAAAAATATCTTTTTTTATGAATTATTTTGCAACCCTTCTTTCTTATACATACCTAATGAATTGGTGTCTCTGCCACTATCCTACGCAAGCTCTAATAGGTATAGGTAAATAGGAACTATAAACAAAATAAAAACAAATCTAAGAGGAAGAATAATTGGAACTAACTTGGCTGAATTGCAACAAATAATTTTGTTATGTGATTTTACTAGTTTAGTTTTGAAAAGAGTGTGGTTTGGTTAGTGATGGACTATGGCATTCATAAGATTTCCATTTGATTTTATCGACAGATAAATTATAAAATGTCAATTAAAATATAATTCGATAAGAAGCAATAATCGATATGGTAATTTAGATTTCATAACAAATAAAAATTCAAGAAAACTTTAGTGAGAACTTTTGTTCGAATTATTTCGAAAATAAAATACTTAGATACATATATTGAGTAAATGGTCATTTATGTGTTAAATCAGTTTTTATTATTATTGTTTGTTTCTGAATTTCATTTGCTTTTAAATTTGAATGATTAATCGAGTGATTGTATATACAAAAATGCTAACGTTGGCAATTTGATAATTGGTATGTTCAAATTGTTTTAAATTGTTCTAAAGGGCATTTATTGGTTATGTGCGAAAAAGGCGGTACTGGCCAAATTCTTTCGTAAGTTTGTACCTGCTTTAAATTGTGCACCTATTTAGACTCTGAGATTTTTACATTCGATAAACGTTTTTTACTGAGAATTTTTTTTAAATCCCCGGAAGATCAAATTTAAAAATTTATTTTACAATTACTGCTGGAGATTTTGCTTTTGTTCTTATTTTAATATAGCAATAGCTAATTTTCTTGGCAACTTTCAGGACTTGCAGTACTTTTATACCGATAAGTATAAAAAAAGTTCTTTATTGAGATGAAATTGAATGTAATTACTTTTATTCATACATTGCATTTTTTTTTCAACTAACACAAATCTAACGATTGTACTACAATTTAATAGATAATCATAATGATCATCAAATTAATTGCAATTAACTTCAATTTTGGAAATAAAGTGTAATACTTTTACTTATTTATGTAATTTTTTAACGTTTTTTCGAAAACAGCTAAAAATGATAAGAATAAAACTTGCGTTTCATGTCTATCCCTTTTATTAACTCAATGAAAATTGTCATATTTATTTTCCTATCGATTTTTAGTTTAGCTATTTTACTCAAATTTTGTAAAAATAAAATAATAAATTTCTTAGGTATACCTATATACCTTCGTCTCAATTATGCCGTTATATTAGTTAACCAATACGACGAGTGGCATTGTTTATCTACTAGAAACTAATGCAACAAAAAAGCAAGTACTTGCGATCTCATCGGGAATTTTATTTAATTAAAATATTTATAAATTATATTTGTCATAATTGATAATACCTAATCAGTCAAAATCATGTTTCTGAGTCAAACTTTTGCAAAAATATTTTTTCATTACAAAATTTAGTTAAAATAATAATTAGTTTACCAAATCATCAAACCAATCTACATTTCTTTTCTAAAGAAAGTGTTCAGTGCTTTAGTTTATTTATTTAAAAAAAAAATATGAAAAAGTATAATATTGAAATTATTGCTAACTAAACAAAAAGTCTTAAAAGTTTTAAATGCGAATACATTTTTATTTTAACTTTTAAAATTTTGAAAACTAGAACGTTCTTTTTTTCTCATTCATAAAAATATGAAATAACATGAATATATGTATTATTAATTTTTCTTGTATATCTAATAAACTAAGTTAACAAATTCAAAATTAAAAAAATAATAAAGTAATTACAATTTATTTGGATTGAACCCTATGGACTTCATAGACTTTGTCGTCATATTTTTACTTGCGATATACGTACGTAAGGTACTATTCAAGTTATGCATTCGAAAAAAAATGGAAGTGAACATTTTGCGGTGATGAGGAATTCAAAAACAAGGGATCTCGCATTTCGGTCGGTCTTTTCGGATGGTTTGATTTTCGTTTTAAATTTAAAATCTGTTATTTATTTAATCTGTTTATTTGTAAGAAAATAGCAAGTATCAACAATCAAAATCGATAAATATATCTTCAAATCTAACGTCCCTCAGTCCAACATTAAATTTTCACGAGAAGTGAAAAAAAGTTCAATAAAACCTTGAATTTCTATTAATAACTTAAAATTTTAAAACGACACAAGTATTTCATTTCTTCAAAATATTGAATAAGAGCCTTGTGCTTTTCCTTTGTTAACTCAAAAAATTCATTTGTTGACTGTTTTTTTTTTTTTCCAGACCGACGATATTACAGATATAGATATTACAGACGCGCATTAATTATTTTGATCAAAACTGCGTGGTTATATTATACAGTAGACTGAGGTGCTGGAAACCAGTTTATACTTTCTTTTTTTTTTATTGTTCGAAGGTGTTTCAATCAAAAATAATGCGGGATATTTTTGAAAGATTTTTTCCGTTCTTTAAAATCCTGATGCAATTGAACCCTATTAAACCTTTTTCATTAAAGAGCTACATTTTTGTATATTATACAATTTTTCCATAAGCAAGCCTTCAAATAGATTTTCGGGAAAAATCCGTTTGTTTTGTATTGTTTGAATTAATTTTCAAGTTGACACATTTTGCGAAAAAGTATCAATCAATTTGAGAATTAAAAGTTCAATCGACTGATTGAATAGTTAGAAAAATATAATATCCCCAAATGGGTATCCATACGTATAGTTTTTTGTTGTGTTTAAAAATAGATCTCTTCTCTCATTATTTTTTAATCGAATTCGAGTGTTTTTGATTTTCAAACCAACTCAATGAATATTTATCTTAAATCACGTTTATGTATGTTTAGATATTCAAAGCAAATTGTTGTTCTCGTAAAATTAAAACTTTTCCAAAAAAAAAAAAACTAATTTAACAACGAAAACATTAATTTCAACAAAACAAAATAATTTAAAAACTATTTTCATTCTTCACGGTGGTGGCGGCGGCGTGCGACATGCCACACGATCATTTCGAGCGCTACCACCAATTGCCACAAACCAATCAGCTTTGAAATGTTTTTATTTTATTTAAGAAACTATTTTCAATTCCCTTAAAGATTCTCTGTCAGAGAGTGGGACATAAGTTTTTCACTATTGCGCCAACTCAGTGAATAAAATGTTCTTTACCGAATCTGATAAATATCTTCTCTCAAAAACTATATCTCTAGTATTTAACGGTCGTTTGATTTTCATGCGTTGCGTTAATTAGAAAATTCGCAAAAAAAAAAAAAATATAACAATAATAAAACAAAACAATAAATATTCAAGACTTAATTAATTGAAAAAGAAAAAAATCGTTGTTGTTTGCCGGTTTAATCGTATCGTCTCATAAGTTTACGATAAACACAAAACAATTGATAAAGGCAAATAAAACAAAACAACCTCGGTCATATCAGTAAACTTATTGTTAATCGACTAAAAAAAATATAAAAAAATTTATACTAGTTACGTAAAAAAACTATTTATTTTATCATTGCCATTAAAACATAAGTTTAACAAAAACAAAAAAAGAAAAAAAAACTCTAAAGCAATCAACGGCGACGAAGACGGTGGAGCAGAGGCAGCGAAATATCGAAAAAAAGATATCACGCCGCATTTTCGTAGTTCCAACTTCCAAGTAATTTTTAACGGTTAGTCTGAGTTTGGTCGGCACGATTCGCGAACGTTAAGGCGCGCTCATTAAAATTACCGTTGTACATAACAAAACACCGCCATTGGCCCTTATCCATTAATCGATTTTCATCGATTTGTTCGTTATTCTTATACCTTCATAATTTCCAACAAGTGCATTTTAAAATACTGCTAAATGCAGAAATGTATTAAATAAAATAGAAAATATTCTAAAAATAGTTGAAAATGTGCAAACTGTGTTGAAAATTTCTCCCCATTTCACCTTGTCCATCGATAAATAGTCTTCGTGTATTTCTCTCTGTCTAAAGAGGAAATTGCTTTTCGTTCGTTTTTATTTTTATTATTTTTAATTTCTTTCTGGTTCAGAAATAGAAAATTCAAAATAACCAGTGTGTTGTGTATTATTTATTTTTTCCCACGCGAGGCAATTCATAAACAGAGCAAAAATAGGCACCAACAAACAATTAAAAAATATAATAATAATTACCACCAAAAATATAGAGCTCTAACTGTTTATTAACGAGTTTTTGTTTTGTTTTTTCTCTTCCTTTTTAACTACCTCCGTTTTAACTGTTGCTCTTACTCTCATTGTGTTCTACCAGCTTACAAGCAGCTGGATCACTCGACACTTTTAAGTCGGCATTTTCACTTGATTCGTTGAAGTATCCAGAAGAAGAATCAGCAGCAGTAGTTGTTGCCACGGCCTCTGCAGTCACCACTGGAACAATTGCAAATTCATCATCAACAACAAAAATCTCACCACGCAGTTTGTCATCGATATCACCGTCACCGCGCGAAGTTTCCGATTTGTTTTCGCCACGTTCGGTAACCGATTTGAATTGTGTTTCGATAAGTAGTGATAGCGGTTTGCAAACGGGTAAACATTTCGAAATGTCGTCGGGTTTGGATGACAGTTCGCCGAAGGCCGATAATTCATTATCGATGAGTGATGGTGTGAATGGCAGCAGTATCCAACGATTGCCTCGTGATGATTCGTTGACATTGTGTGAAGATGAAAATGGAATGGAAACAGCATCAGGAAATACTAAATGCTTGGGACGTTCGGCGAGTGTTAAGGCACGTGCCAATATGTTCCAGCAGTTAGAAGAGAAGACAAAAGCAAACAGAGTGATGGATGAAAAGGTTCCAGCGTCACCGATTACAAGAAGAAGTGAGTTTAATACATTTTTGTTTTATTATTTTTTTTTACAGGTATATAAAGAAGTAATTACAGTTTGGTGTTTATTGTCTGGAACATTTAAATGAGAAAAGAACTGTCATTATTATTGTTATGTAATTAGAAAATCGTTATGTAGTTATTAGTCTGGTAGAAGTAAGAACTTGATTTATACATACTTAATTATGTACAATGTAGAGATAAGGGGACATTTTTGTGTCGAATGTTTTATTAAAACCTAGAAATACAAGTTAAATGTTGCACATGGAACATTCAACAGAAGTTTTATACACAAAGTTGGGTTTTGATAAAATGTTAATGTGCCTAAAATTAAATAAATTTGGTTTATCAATATTTTTCACAGTAAATGAGACATAATACAAATATCATGTGCATACATTATATGACCAAATTGTTCACAAGGAAATGTTTTATTGTTTACATTTCACGACTACTTCTTTTTACAGTTAGGTACACCTAAATTAATATTGAATGCCAATATTTTCTACAAAAAAGTATTCAAACGATTACAAATTGGTAGCACTTGTCTGACAAATTTTGAATTCATAACATATTAACGGAGTGACAAATTTATCATGATTATTTTACAATTGCCATGATTGGTTGATTGATTTCATTTAAAACTTTTTTTTAAGAAAAGGATAACTAGACACTAAAAACCAAAGTTCAAACAAATTCCAGCATTACTGAATTTTGGTATAGAACTATATTAAATGTTAACTAAAGCACATTTTTCTCAAAAACTATTGCTCCTATAATCATTAAGAATTCCTCCAAAAAAACTGGTTATTTTTGAAAATTTTCGAAAATCGAATCTTTTTTCTAGTTTCCAAGCAATGATTTTTTAGTTCTCAAAAACGACTAAAACAATTTGAAACTAACTTCGTACCTAAAATATTTTAGTCCGAGGTATGCGAATATGATATGAACCCTGTTTTTGTGGAAGTGTATGGGTGCTCAGGAAAATTTGTCCACGTAAACAATAAACATAATTTTTTGTTTTATTTAGAAACAATGACAAAGTATTTATAATCTTTTTTTTTCCTACGTGCATAACTACACACAGAATAAAACTAAATAAGGGTGGAATTGTTTTTTTTTTTTCGTTATAAAATACCTCAGTCTGAATGTATTTATTTTTTTTAATAAAAATATATAAAGAAAGCGTAGAATATGACTTTTCTTAGAATCATTTATTATTAAAACAAAATCAGTTATATTTTCTTTCAGTATCACATATTTACTTTTGTATCACATATTTTTTTAATTATGTCGAAAAGGAATATATGTTTAACATTTCTTTTGTGGCACAGAAAACTAAATTTAAGTTTTTATTTTTTATTTACTTATTTTTTTATTTATTTATTTATTTTTTTATTGGGAAAAATTACCTTTAACTTCTTCATTATGGAGTGTCGGCAAAATTTAATTTTTAGCCAAATACTCAATAAATTATAAACATCATTTCATTTTTAAAAAATCTAATAAATTTACAACTTTAGCGTAGACTTCCTTCCTTCACAATTACATGAATTGGTTTATTTAAATTCTTCCATATAGCCAAATATGTTACATGAACTGGACAGCTTGTACTTACCGAGTACCAATACATTTACAACATTTTACTAAAATAATTTTATTTGCATGCAAAACAAAATTTGTAACTGTTAAAAAATTGTTTTGTTTGCGAAAACGTATTTTTTGTTTCTTTCTTTTTTTTCTCGGCTTAAGTATTCACATGCAAAAGTTTTTTACTTAGCTATTAGATAATAATTAAATATTTTTCGCAAGTGAACTGTAAGCTATGCTCCGAAGCAAAGTGAAGTTTTAAATAATAAAATATAATACCGTTGATAAATGACGAAACATTTTTTATTTTGAAAATTTTATTTAAAACGATACTAAGGACATTTAATTTTTTTCAGCTTTCCGTCGCTTGTCCTCCTCACCCCCAACACCAGCAGAAGAACCCAAAACTCCCAACAATCCTTCTATGAATGCCGATGAAGAATTTGGTAAGTATTTAATACGACAAAAAATTTGCCAATTGCCATTTTTCTGCACTTTTTAAATGTTGTTTGTTTTTTTTTTTTTTTTGTGTTTCTTTAATTTGGTTTTTTTTACTAACTATTTTTATAATTTTTGAAATTTAAAAAAGCTTTTTCTTCATTGAAATGTTTATAAAATGTTTTATTTTTGCTGCTTGTGAATTATAACATTGAAAAAATGAGAAGCCAAATATGAATGGAGTTTTCAATGTGTGTTTTCTTTTATTTATTTCAAACTAATAACTTAAACTATTTTCTTTATAATATAATTAAAGCGAAAATATGTATGTAAAAAAATGAACCTTTGACATATTTCTTTTGAAAAAAAATCGCCTTTTTTAGAATCAAAATTTAACTTATCATTGAATTTTCTGAAATTAGATTTACAAAAAACATTTTGTGAACACACTTCTGAAGAAAAAAAATATAAGTAGTTTTAAATAAACAATGAATTGAATTAAAAAAAAAATTGCATCAAACCTCATTAAAATATGACAAAATATAATATTCAATATAAAAATATAAGCTTAATATTGTGAGATTGTACGTTTTTTTGTAAACGCATTTCAAAAATTATGAAACAACAGCGCATATAATAAAAATTTAAAAAAAATTCGAACCTCCCTGCTAATTTTTATTTACACTTTTTTTTATTGTTTGCACTGTGCACGATGCCTTAATATTTTTGTTGTTGTATTGATATAAATTTCCAAAAAATTATGATTAGCATGAAATTAAAAATAGAAAAAAAACAGCTCTCCTATAATAACGAGATAGAATCAGTAAAAGTGTTTGTTGAGTTGCAATTATTATGATATTATTATCAAAAGACTGAATATTTTAATCCCCGCGAAAATAAATTACGTATACGCCGTAGTTACCTAACATCTTTTGTTTATATATTTTTTTTTCTTTACTTGTTTCAGACTAAGTTTTGAATTTTTTGTTTAATAACCTGTCTTGTAGGTGGTTTTAATATAATGGCATGCTCTTTTTCCATCAATGTTTAAATATCCAAGGGAGTGTGACTAAATTATTCATGAAATGTTTTTTTTTTTTTATTAAGAAATAAAGAAAATGCATTAATTCAATGAACAATGATCTGTAGTAAAACTACAATGTGTTTTTGCTTTTAATTATACTGACACCTATTGAAATCTTGAGTTGGATGAGGAAATTAAAAGAATGAAAGTTATTTTCGACTTTCAAGTTTAATTTTTTTTTTTATGATGTATGAATAATTTCTTTGTCGAATTAAATTTAAGATAAAAGATTTCCTCATAGTACAGCTTGATACTCAACTATTCGATCGACTTATTCTGTAGTTTCAATTTTTTGATATTTTTGCTCGATCGGTTGAATTTGAATGCTCGTTCAAGAAGGCCCGAGTTCCCACTGTTAAGAATGATGTTTTGGATTGTTCACGCTTGAAAGCTGTTAATGTCTTGTTCCGAAAAAATTGTTCCATGTATTAATTGAAGGAAAATAGATTTTTATGTAATTTTATTTCATAGTTAATTCAAATTTTGTAAAAACACAGTCATTAAATAAATGTCATGTTACTTTTGTGTATACAAATTATAAGGGATTTTTGAGTCAAATATCATTTCGATTCTGGGAATTCTTAATTCAAAAGAAGAATTTTGGAAAAACAATACATTTGCTACCTATTGTTTCAACCGCCTCTTAAATGCCATTGACAGTTGTTTCAGGATTAATTCATAAGAAAGACGCTAGGAATTAAATTATCTCGGATTCGAGTAAAATTCGAACGTTGATCGTGTATGTAAAAAAAAAAGATGTTTAATTTTAACATATTCACTATAACCACCCGATTTTGGCATAGAATTCTGAAAAAGGGAAAAGAATAAATAAATTCCTTCATTTTTTATTTTATTTTTCTATCTGTACATACACTTTTATTTTCTGGACCTTTCTTTTATTTTTTAAATTGAATTACCTTTTTCCATTCCCATAACACTCAAAAACCAATAGTTGAAATAAAAAAAAAAACAATTAATATTTTGAACAGTGAGCTGTCCATGCGAAAGAAAGATTTAAAGCTCCTTCTTGCGAGTAATCTAATCCAACTTAGAACTTCATCATCTTTGGTTTTAGATCAAAATACTAAGAAAAGAAAAAAAAATACTACCGCAAGTTAGCCTGTACCTATAAATCTTCAGTAAAACTCCACTATTAATTTTGAATCCTAATTTAATTTTCGTTTAAAAAATCAAAATCGTAAATGACCACTCAAAATTATATTATTTCGTCGCAAATCGTTTTTGAGCAAAGAATGCAGGAAATATCTTATTTGTGTACCCCACAAATAATTAAAGATAAATATTTTAGAAATATGTACATAGGTGCAACTTGAAGTAATTTAAAATTAAAATAATAATGAAAAAATAATTGCAACTAAATAAATACACTCAAACTTTGGTGGAGGGCTATCGCCTCTCTATATGTCTTCTATATATCTGCACTTTGGAGCCATGCTTTATATTCTTATTATCAACCTGACGTATTAATTTCTATAACTAGCACAATATTATCTTATCAATTAAACAAAAAAAAAAAGAGTATATCAAACAATTACAAAAAAAAAATATCACTCAGACTTCTAATAACAACTTTTGCTAATCAAGTTTTTTGTTTCTTATCTCAGCCGATTTTTAATAAAAAAAATAGAATAATTTATACAATCTTAAGGTTTAAATAAATCACAAAAACGATTGCAATGATTTAAGTGCACTATATTCATAGTGGAATTCACCAATTTACAGCCATTTTGTTTCATAATTTGCTTAAAAATTTCAATAACAAAAAAAAAGTTTACAGAAAAAGAAATGCGATTACAATATTTAATGATAATTTGAAACAAAAAAGTAGTTCCACATAAGTTCTCATAACATTCATAATTTTTTCACTCTAAAGTCTAAATAACACAGTTTGAGTGAAAACAATAATTTTAAACAAAAACCTTCGTTCTGAAATCTACAATGCGTTCCAAATTTTATTTTTTATATTTTTTTTTAAGGTGGAACCTTGAGAAGTTGAAAACATTCAATCAATTGTGGATTCTATTCTAATTGATTTATATACATTCCACAGTTTCTATTTTTAAATTATATAATAATTTATTGATTATGTACATTATGTATGTACATATGTACATACATATTTGGTCAAATTTTCAACACTTCCTGCCCTTCGATTAAATCTTTTAAAAGTTGAAGGGACACGATAAACATCGTGAAACATAGTCATTTGTAACGATATTTGTTTTTAATTAAATACAAACACTGGAATAAAAAGTTAAAAATTTCACGCCTCTAATTTTGTATTAAAATTTTAATTTCACTTAAACTGTTGTTTACTAGCATTAGAGTTTTAGTTGAAACACAAGAAAAAAAAAAAAAGCAAAACAAACAACCAAAATAAAGAGACAAACAAACAAACAAAACAATATTAGAAAAACAAAACAAACATTTTCCAGAACCTTCATCACTGCCTGTTGCGGAACGATTGCGTTTTTTCTCGAGCTTAGGTCAGGATTCAAGAAATACCCGCTGTGTGTCCTTGCCTTTTACACGTAGTGTTACTCCTGCCAAGGAACGCCGTGGATCATCGAACAGTGTGATACTAAATCAATCAATGTCACCATCACAGATAACACCTAAAAGCAGTATAGTTGTTCCAATGGATTTCGAAGATATCACCCCAACAAGTCCACTTGTCGAAGAAGCTCCATTGTCTTTTGAAGATAATCCATTCTTTACAACACCAACTTCGAGGGTAGCCCCAAAGGCGCGATTTAAGTTAAAGACCATCGGTAAAATCGTCATGCCAAATATCTTCAAGGATAACAACAACAACAATGGTAACTCCATTGATAACAATACAGTTGGTGAGACAGTTAAAAAGATCAACAAGATTAAGTCACCGTTTATTGAGAATAGTCAGAGAGATAGCTTTGGTGCGTTGATCAGTAACAAATGCATGAAGTACGATCTGAAGTCTATGCCTACGTCAAATACAAGCAAAGATGACGAGAATAGTGATGTACTAAATGACTCGGGCAAAGAGAACTATGACAATTTAACGCAAGGCGTCGAATTGCGAAAGAAAAAGACCAGTACGAGCAGCAGCAGTGGTGTGTCGAGTGCTCCTGCTTCACAACGCAACAGCTTCCGGCATTCTATGCGCTCCCCACAAGTCGACGAGAAATATGCAAAGTACTTTGGTATTTCGACAAATCATAACTGTGACAGTCGCCATAGCACACCATCGACGCCGCATAACAGCTTTGACCATAGTAACATGCCTGACGTTATTTGCGTAACGCCAAAACCTCATATGCATCAGCAAAACTTCAGCTATAGCATCGATGAAGTGGGATTCATCGAAAAGTCTTGCTCTGCTAAAGAAGTCCGCGTTATTCCCCCCTCTCCTGTGACACCATCAGCCCTATCACCTGTTCACGCATCCGATGGCAATGAAGTTTTTGATGACAGTGTGTTCGGTATGTCGAATTCAAACCTTGCCCTGCCGCCCTTGATGGTGAGACGACGTGACGCTTCGAAGAGAGTTCGTGCCATGACAGTTTTTGTAAACACCCCACAGAGTACACCGGAACGTTATGTTCCTCCAACACTTCGTTCATCGCGTAATCGTTCAATGACAATTACCCATATGAAGTTCTTGCCGCATGAACCCCAAGACCCGATATCTAAATTTGAAGATCTTAAAGTAACAAAAGAGGATCTATTGATGGCTCACAAGGAGTTTGAAAGAATATTTTTAGGTGTGGTATAAAAAAAAAACGAACTATAATATTTTTTTTAATTAAATTATCTACTATTAAGTTTAAGAAATTTATATCCGCAAGAGAACAAGAGACAGGGTTTTGAAAAATAGTTACATATTTCTTTATAATTTTTTTTTCTCTTTCCTAATGTTTACTTATAAAATAAGATTTATGTCGATCTAGTGATGCGCTTTTATAATTACTGTAATAATATTGTTATCTACCTTTATTAATTATTATTTAAATCTATTACAATTAAAAAAAAAAAACAAAAATTTATTATAAAAAAAAAAATTAAAAAAAAAGTGTTAAAATAAAAATTAAAAATTTAAAAATATTATAAATGTTAAAAAAGAACTGTGATTTGTTTTGCATTTTGTTTCGTCCATGTCCATGTAGCTATTGGGTTTGTTTTTGTAGCTATATATATGTATATATAATTGCTGGGATTAATTCAAACTTGCTTGATGGAAATTTTTTCGCTTAAATGGGATCATATGAACAGGAAGAGGTTTCACATCTGTCGAAATACTTTTAACAATAACTAGCTGATATTTTCTTCCGCAAATGAATGATCTCAAAATCAATTGACAGTTTTATCGACGCCATTTTGTGATATTCTCAAGACAAACTGTACAAATGTTGATACAGTACATTTCCGTTTGCGTAAACACCTGTAAACGAGAACATTTTTGTACTACAACAATACTACAGCAAAATATGAACTTGACAAAATATTATTTACCTTTAGAGGTTTCATGAACAATGTTTTTTTTTTGTTTTTAGCTATAGCCACTTGGATTTAATGTAATGCTAAAGCTACGATAAATTAACTCCGATGAAATAAGACTCCAAACGAATGGAAAAAATGCCCAAAACTAAATTAAATAAAGACTTGAACTTGGTGTTTTTAAAATATATTTAAATTTTAAAACCAAAAAAAAATCCCAAACCACCAGCATAATCCTTAAATGGAAAAGCTTAAGCATCAATAAGTAAAAGCTGGGAAAAATAATTATATATTATTAAAAAAATGCTATTGAATTTTGTAATTAATGTTAAGGTCCCAGTTCCTTTGGGCTTTATTTTATAATATTGAAAAAGGCCCCAATAAAAAAATTAAATAACATCCCATAATTAAAACAAAAAATAACATCCCAATTTTCGGGGCATTATTTAATTTATTTTTGAGCTTTATTTCGCGGAGCTCATTAGAAGGTTAGGTAAAAGTAATGTCATAAATGCCATAAATTGATAAATTGCTCTAGCTGTGTGAAGGGTTGCTCCATTTGACATTTGACGCCATTTGCAAAAATATGGCGCTACATATGAAATTACTTTTGCCTCACTTTGTATTTATCAATATTCACTTGTATACCATTTTGCATTGTTGAGTTGTTGGGTAAAATACACTTACATATGTTTATTTCGTTTATATGAAAATTGTCAAAAGAATTTTGAAAACCATGAAATCCATCTCACGACTATATCCCTGCCATTGGATTCATCAAATGAATAAATATTAATTCATCTTCACTCCACTAGCACCGTGTTTCATTCATATTTTATGAGATTCGACTTTGTGTGCTTTTTCATAATTCAAATCTATTCCTTTGAATGTCCTTCCACTTCAAGATGTCTTCTACTATACTCAAAAATACAATGTGAGTACATTTTTGTTTTATTATTATTTTTATTATCAAATTTGTTGCACACTTTTAATTTTTTTAACGCCTTGCATATATGCTTGCACGCTTTTTTCTTTGAAAATCTATGTTTTTTTTTTTAAATATTTTTTACTAATTATTTTCTGAATTTCCCAAATATAACTAACCAGTATTTCTAGCTGCTTTGAATTTAAGTCTTAATTTTTAAACAGTTTCTAATTATTTTATTCTCATTTCTATTCTCACAGAATCAACTAAACCTGCACCAGCAATTCTATCGCCCCCTTTCGCTGGATTGAGTGGATCTGCATCAAAAGGAATTCTTAAATCAAAATCTGGCTGTGTTGGCTTTATGCCAATGGATCTTAATTCAGAGCTCAAAAATCGTCTCAAACGTTCAACTCATGCCACTGTCTCAAATCTTCGTAAGTCGGCAACTGTTGAAAATGCCCCACATGTCCTTGATATAGGATCATCACCTAAAAATCCCGAAGATCCAACAAATTCCTCATCATCCGAGGAAGATGGTGTTGATCCTCAGAAAAATCTTGCAAAAATACTTCGAAGTGTATCGAAAGAGAATATGCCACGACAACAATCGAAAGAACATATCACACAACAATTTGCGGTTCCAGTTCCTGGAACTAGACCCAGTATGGTGCCACAACATGACGACACCATGAGTCTTGTTCGAAATTTAACTAGTCTTGAAAAACGTATCCCCGAAGTAGCTAATGCCACTGGTTCCTGTATAACGTCAACTTCTGAAGGTGAAAGTTCCGGCGGCCGAGAAGTCTCGGAAATCATCAAGAATAGCGCAGTGGCGCGTCGGCGTAAACTTAATGATGGGTGAGTTTGTTCTAAGTGTGCAGTGACTCCTACAAAACCACCACCACCTGCCAGCTACTTAAAACTATCCGTTCTAATATCAAATCAAAGTCACAAGAAAATAATAAAATTTAATATCTCTGTTTGCAATAGTGTATTTGAAATAACATTCAAATTAATATTTAAAATAGAAAAAAAAAATACATAATCATGCCCGTTTAAAATTTGTCTGTGTACTTTTTGATTGCCTAGTCATTTAAGCTAACTCTCTGATTTGATTATGGAATTTTAAGAGAGATGTATTATTTGTCAGCGCATTCAGCATTTCTTTACTTTTATAAATTTCGCTTATGCTGCAAATCAAAATTGCTTTCGAAGTGACATTTTATACCTATACAGGTACTTTGTCTCAAAATATTGGAAATATTCTTCAAAGTTGGAGCAAAGATAATTGGACAATTCGAAATGAGTCGGGAATGATAAACTTATTGACATTTCTTCATTTTAATTAATTTAAATGAAAAAAAATCGTGTCAAATTTGTTGCAGAAATTAAAAAAAAATCGATATGGAATCAAAAACGATTGGCTTAGAATTCCATAATCAGGCCGCTGCATTCATGTAAATCAAACTTAATCAAAACAGCTCTACTAATACCGTTAATCCCCTTTAATTAAAAAAAATTAATTAAAGAAACTCTTTAAAGACTGCTCAACTAATTTTTTTGTCACGTGTGCTTATCGTGTCAATTTTTTTTACATTCAATTTTAACAATAATTAAATTTAAAAAAAAATTAAATAAAATATAAATGTAATGTATGTAATAATATGCATTTCCTGTGAAAAAATACGCATTTTAATAAAAACAAAAAGAATTTTCTTTTACAAAATTAGTGGTTATAATCATTAAAATTGTAGAACTAAAAAAAATATTTTTATAAATGTATGTATGACAAAAAAAAAAATTAGAAACTTAAAAACTAAATCTACAATTATTATTATGTGTGTGAAATATTTTTTGTGTTTTATCTTTATGTGATTTATTTTGTTCGTTGTGCTTATCATAAAATTTAAACTAAAAATTTAAAAAATGAAACATATTTTTGTCATTATTATTAATAATAAAACACTACATATTATGTAATCATTGATAAATAATAAACCCTTAACAAAACAAATATATATTTATGTAGGTACTTTTGTAATATCGATTTATTGGTAAAATTATTAACAGAAAATTATTTTAAGGTTTCAATAAATTGTTTTGCTCTAGTTATATTATTAATTCGATTTTCAAAAAAAAAAAAAAAATTTAAATTTAAATAAATTTTATGGTCTGGTATTTTTTAGATAAAACAAATTTGACAAATAAAAATTAGATAGAAATAGAAATGTTCATAGTTAGATTAATATTATGACAATCAGTCATCAGATAGTCAAATATTTGTGAAATGATACAGGTGATTTGAATCTGTTTTTTGTTTAAATATTTTTTTTATGGACATTTTTTAAGCCTGCCCGAAAAATATTAAGAGCCCTTTTTAACTTTAAGAGGTTTTGTAAATAAAGTAGCAAGACTAATGTCTTATAATATAAATATTCCACTTCAATTCTGTAATATCCTTCAGTTTAATGACATATTTTATGAATTACCAGCAGTGGAAAATTGAAAAGCTTCATTTTCAAATTTGCTTCCAAAAATACGGACCCTTGCCTTTTCTGTTTTTATTTCGAAATCATTTTTGCGTAGATCATTCTGACCGTCAACCTAGGATTGGATCGGACAAGATTTATGATTTCGATGAGTTCGTCATTTTTTCTTGTTATGAGTACATTTTTAATTTAAACATTACATTTGGAGGAGACACAAGAAAACCTCCATTATATCTTAGATGTTAACCATATCCAACCTTTCCAAACAGAAAACAATCAGTGTTGCCATTTTGAGCGATTCACTATCATCGTTACTTTATTTACGTACACCTCGTATCGTAGACTTGTTTTTTGGCTGTTTGCCAAATTACTTAATTACTTAATTTTTATGAAAACATTGAATTCGTAATTTTGTACGCATTATATATGTCTCTATAACCATTAACAACTGATTCTACCGTAGCCTTATTTTAAATTCTAGTCTGGAACGGTAATTTTGCCTTTCAACTCTTGTGTGTTAATTCATTTATTCAGAATTCATATTCAAAAATATTGCTTTTCTCTATTCACCAGAATATTCCGGATAAAACATCCGGTTAATTTTGTATTCATTCTAGAATGTTTTGAATATATTCTTTCTATTCCATATGAAGAGTGGAATAAAAGGAATATTGGGCGCGTTCATGCAAATAACCTATCTATTGTCTTTTATGGTAGATGCACCTTGGTGTTTATTATTGTAAAAGAGCAAATCAATGCAAATAAAGGTCTTAGTCGATTAGTACTATGCATTTAATTTAAAATGTTATCCATTTTCTGCTTTTGGAAAAAAATAATAACGCAAAATAATTGTCATTCTTTTTGTTCTAGTTTTGTTTCTTTATTCATTCCATTCTGGATATTCTGAATAATTATTTTATGTTTTCAATATATTCTATTCCTTATCCGTAACTAATAAATAAACACACTCAGAGAAAACGGAGTGGTTCTTAAACATTCGGAATATTCAGAAGTAAGAACACTGAGAGTCGACATTTTGTGTTTCTGTATTTCACCATAGCATTCCAGATTGAACATTCTAATGTTTCTTTGTATTCATTCTAGAATATTTGGAATGCATTCCTTTTTAATTCCTTCCTCAATTTCCATCTCGCTTAATTTTATTGATGTTTTTATCTCTATAATCGGAATGTTAGTGTCAGATTTGATTAGAAACTCAGGTTCTTTTTTTTTGTATGAATACAATGCCCCACAGTACTTCCATAGATAACATCGCTATTACTAGCAGAAAAACTAAATTTTAACGTGTAAACGTTAAATTCACAATTTTATTTCCTTGGAACTTCTGAATTTGTCGTTGTTTCAATGTGCAATAGAATTGCGGGATGGTCTCTTAACTAATATTTATCTTATATAGAAATTTTCTCTTAACTAAACAACATCTCTTAACTAAACGTTGGCTAACTTTAGCCACTTGCCCAAGTTGAAAACAAACAGGTTTAAATGTTGTCTTAGAGTTTTCTTACTTAAACAAGCGAATCGGTTTGTCTTAACCTTAACTAATATGACATTTTATTTGATTAAATACAGCATAACTCCAAGTATTTCCAACTTTTAAGACAATGAAGGATCTAGTCAAAAATGTAATAAATACGGCTGTGTATGTGAAAAACATAAGATTTCTTTTCAATTTCAAAATAATATGGAGATTCAAGAACTTACTCGAACATCTTAAATTAAATAAATATAAAAATAAAGATTTGAATGGCAGCTCTTTTTCAAGTTTTTGAGCATGAGAAGGAAAAAAGGATTTTTAATTATTAACTCACATACAAAAATTAAAATTTTATTTGATCATTTGAACCTGCAATCTATACCAAGCTTGGTTTAGATGTTTTTAAAAAATATTTCCTTATTTCGTTCCATATATGCTGCTTTTATTTTGTGAGGTTTTAAATTTAAGAAAAAAATTTGTATACCGCCAGAATTAGGAAACCAAAATCTTTAGACATTGAATTGACCAAAATAAAAAAAGTAGATAATTATTTAAAACAAAAAATGTATTTACGCTTTATTGAAACCGTTTATGTGTTAAATAAAATGAATTGGTCTGTGTATTAATCAAATTTATAAATTATTAACATTTCTAAATATACCTATGTTCTCTATCTTTGGACCACTTTTATACAAATTAATAAAACAAAAATATTTAGATGAAAAATTAACAAACAACAATACCAACAATTAGAAAAAGCATTTTGCAAAATTACCAACAAAAGACATTTATCAAAACTCAAAATAATTAAAACTAACATTTACACAAGTGAACATGCCAAAAAAAAGAACAAAACACAAAATTTAATGTTAAATTAAAAATAAAACTTCATATTTCAAAAACAAAAAAAAATATTTATTTTTCTTATATTTTCGAACAGAGTTTTTCCCAAAAAGAAACATTTTCACTTTTGGCAGTACCCTTACAATGGCCGCTAAATATAAATTGCTACTTATTTTTTTATATATAAATAAATAATAAATAAATATACATACATACCTATTTAATATTATTTTAACCTTTTTATTAATAATATGATTGTTTTTCGTATTTGAAATTTTATTTATTTTATTAAAATGTTTTTCTTATAAAACAGAAAACCAAACAAATTATAATAACTTTGTTGTTATCATAAAATCTTAAATAAAAAAAAAATATCAAATAAAATGGAATTTAAAATTTTTTTTACCATAACAGTTAATGTTATAAAAAAACGTTGTTTTTATTCAAGTGCGGACGAGCTTTGTACCCTTATTTTTTTGTATGCTTTTAACCTTGGAATGGCTTATGTCAAAAATTTTTTACCTTGAACCTGTATACATTTAAAGCTTCCTATTCATTGTTTATTCTTCTTAACGACTAATCGAAAGAACAAAAAACGTTGAATCCTATTCTTTTTATCCTGATTAGGTACAAAATATCTGTTTTATATGTTTAAGATTCTATAGCACTATACTACTAGCTTATCTATGTGAGAACTCTTGCTTTTTATTCCACCCTGAAAATTTCACTTTTCGTCTATTTTGACTTTCACCCGAAATTTCATGTTCAAAAAATTCCCCTTGTGAACATTCATTTCGGACAGAATGTACCTAATACAATCAACAGCCTTAATTTTCACTTATTTTAAGTAGGCGAACCAAATTTCGTTCGGGGATCAATCCAAAGCTATCCGGATAGATTTGTGTTGTTGTAGTCCTTTGTGACAAAACAGCTGATGCAAAAACAGCCTGTCTGCCTGCCTGCCTGTGTCGAACGCAAGGACTCACAATAAGTTTGAGTATCTTTTAAAATTTTATTGGTGTTTTATTTTTTATTAAGAGTGATTGATTGTAAGTGAGATAGACGGTTAAGGTTTCATTTGTGTCAATCGGAGCAAATCAGCAAACGCAATGAATGCGTTCAGCATTGTGGATATACATAGTTTAATACGGTTAAAAAAAAAAAACTATTGGCTACATTTAGATTTCGAATTTACTGGATTAACGAAATAAATTTAGATAAACAGCCATATTATTCACTCGACTCATCCAGATTAAAACTTAAATCCAGATGTAAATTACACAAATTCAATGTAAATACATCCGGATTTAAGTTTTAATCTGGATGTATTGATCTGTGAATGACATGGTGGCAAATCTAAATAAATTAAGGGTATAACGAATTTGTTAATGGTAAAGAAGAAGATGTTTACATGAAAATTGTTTTAGTCCGGTCTTCATATCGTTGTTGAATCGGATAGAAATTTACCGCATGTTTCGAATCTATCTATTCTCCAAAACTTTTGTTTCTGTAGTAAGACAAATTACTAAAATTGGAAATTCTGTCTATTTAATTTAATTTGTAATTCATTCATAGCAGCATTCTTTCAATTTTTGTTGTGACGTTTAATTAAGTGCTGAATGTTTCGAAAGGTCTGTTTGTTTAGTTCAGCTTTGGAAAAACTTGTGTTTTTCATGTGGATTATTCATGAAAACCCGTTTTTCGCGAAATTAACTTTCTACTTTAATAACTTTTATTACCTTTTTTGAACATGAAATATTTCTGTTTTACTAGATTTATACTTTCTTTTTCGCAAAAAACGCTATTTAGAAATTTTTCACTTTAAACAAAATTTTAACATGCAAATTCTACCAATAACAAGTTAACAGCATATTTTTTCTTCAGCAACTTAATGTGGAAATTGAGGAATCGACACAATAACTATCTCGACAAAACACAAACATTATTTTCAAGCTAAATCTAAGCAGACGTCACATTTATTGGGATTTACTGTAGTGAATCATTCAAGCCCCTAAATATGCAATGCATCTGAATGTGTTCCAATTTTCCAGTCTGCATGATTTCCATCCAAATACATTCCACGTAAAGTTTAATTGAAAAATGTTGCTCAACATAATATTGCCTGGAGATTTTCCAAACAAAAACAACAACAAAAAAAATACAGCAAAACTGCACCTAAACAAATTCCACACACTCCCTTTTCATAGCAACATAGCAACGAAACAACATAAAATGTCAAAATTCCATTTGACAACAAAACAAATTTCCACCAACCTCAACAGAAGTAGACGACGAAACAGAAAAACAGACAACCAGCAACCACGGACACGGGCGGTAGTGTCGTTAAAAGTCTTCGTAAATTCAATCAATCATCTCGAATTAAACACGAAATTATCAAAATCTCGTAGAGAATTATTAAATATTTTGAATTGTTTCATGTGCAAGTGTTATTTATTTTCTGTGCAGGTGAACCTACAAATTGTGCAATATTAATTTGTATTGTTTTGATAAAATAAACAGAATTTTGAGTGCAAGTGTTTTATATCAAAGTAGTTAGAAAAAGTGAAAGAGAAGATCGAATCGAAATATATTCATCATCGAAAACATCATCACGAATATAAAAGTGGAAAATATTCTGTTATTTAAGGTTTGTTTTGATATTTTTTTTTCTGTTTTTGTTAATTTTTATTTTGTGCAAATATTTTGCGATGAATAAATTTAAATGCATTTCTTTTTCATCTTTAACTACGATTTCGTTGCATCGATTCCAGTTTTTTTTTTTTGCTTGTTCCTTTGATTTATCTGTTCTTTTCGGCGGGGTGCGGCGACTATGGCAATGGATTCTCTTCTCAATTTTCTTGTTTGTTTTTGTTTTCAACACTTTTACTTCATCTTATTCCATCTAAACCTTTCCATATATTCCATTCATCTGTCATCTATGAGTTTGGTGTTTTGTTTCTTTCGTGGTTTATTTTTTTCTATTGAATTTCTGTTCATTTCTGTTGTCAACATTTTTTAATATAAAAAAAACCATAGACATTTGGGCGGAGTGCAGAAAAGTAACCGAAAAAAACGTGTCCGAAAATTTCGTGTTTTCGTTCGTCTTCCATGCAAACTCACGAACGGATTGATTTCTTTTTTAAAAAGGGACAGATAAAATGACAGAAAGAAAAAAAATGCACAAAATTGTTGCCTACCGCTGCATAAAGTTTATAAACACGGCGCGATCAAGGAAAAAAGCAGATCAGTTGCATTGTTGATATTTTTTTTTTTTGTTGTTGCCATCCGAAGATCTTTTTTTGTTACCTTTTGTTTTGTTTCATTCGTTTGGGTTTTTCTTTTACTTTTTTTTGCGCTCATTCAAGTAACGCAGCTGTTTAGAAGATAAGATGAAGGCGAAGAGCAATAAAATTGCCTCATTTTTGCACATTTCCGTGGGAGATCATCGAATAAAAAAAAAATAACGGCGGGAAAAAAGATGTTTCTGTAGGTTTTTGTTTGTTTGTACATATATCAGTCAGGTCAGGTGTGGATTATTAAAAAAAAAATGTTTACCTTCCAGTTCTAATATGTAGGTATATCAGTAAGCCTTGTTATTTTTATCTACATACCTACGTAATTTGTATTGATTGTTTTAATTAAATTAAAAGAAATACCTACCTACCTACTTCACAACTCCATCAAATGACACCGGTTTGATTACTTAGTTCTACGTTGCTTTATTGAATTAAATTTTAAATGATCTTGATTTCTTTATAAAAAAATCGTTAAAAGTAAATTTAAAACAAAAGTTAAAAAAAGTAATAATTTAACTTGATCACAAATTCTGACTTAATGAATCCTTATCTGTTGTGATCCCCATTAGATAATCTTCTTCTTCTTCATTAATGTTCTCATAAACCAATTCAGGTTTTTAAGATCACATTATCACGGAGATCTAGATCTCTGTAGGTATTCTCAGAAAATTTAACAAAAAGAATTCTTCATACATACCTACCTACCTACTACCTACCATTAACAAATATAAAGTGATAATAAATTTTGTTAGCTAGGTACATTTTATTTGAATATTCTAGCCGATCTACAATATCGTAATAATTTAATTCTCAATAAAAAAATTAATAATTTTTTTTTGTCAAAAACTGAACACGTTTCTTTAAGTGTAAAGTTTTAACCGTCATTTTAAATTTATTGCAACGTGTTCGTGTAGAAAATGAATATTTGGATTGGCGGGAAACGATCATTAAAGAAGATAGAAGCAGGAAGGCATCTTCCCGGTTTTTACGATATAACAAATGTCCATATTCGTTCTAAGAACATCGAGAAACTGTCTAGAAGTTAGCAGGTTTTCAGCTCAAATTAAATTGTATGTACATATGTATGTAAGGAATCTACCTGAAGGAATTTTTTGAAATGGAGAAATGAAAGAAAGTTGTAGATGAAAGATCGCTTGTATAATCTGAACGAACACCGTTAAGATTCAAGATATCTAAATAAACAAGCTTTATCGGAAACAAATTTTGTTTAAATTATCACGGAAATCTAGATTCCTGTGGGTATTCTCAGAAAATTGAAGACAAGCTAGCCAGAAAAAATAAAAAAACACTTGTTCTTCAAGTGGCTTTAAAATTTTAAGATTTTATAAAACATTAAATTGTAAAGAATCATAAAACTTGTTCTTAAAATTGCTAAAACAAAACCTAAGAGAGTTTTGAGCTAAAAAAAAGAACGTCGACTGGCCGTCTGAATTCCTGAATTTTGTAAAAAAAATATTGATTTACGAATAATATAAAAAAAAAAAATCACAAAAGGAAACAGACAGACATGTATGTATATACACACAATGAATTACAGGACCCACTTTTTTCAACAGTTTCAAAAATTTTTGAGAATTTCTTCTTTGCTTCTACAAAATTTGACAATTTTTTAGTTTCTGTGCACGAATCGGATCGGACCTAATTAAAATGTTTTCAGAATTCTTTCTTTTGATTTATTCTGCAGATTAGTTTTTTTTACCAAAATACAAATCTTGTCGATGAGAAATTCGATTACAGGAAACACGCAACCATTATAAAACATTCTCTAAAATAAAACTAAAATTAAATCTTAAGTTAAAATTAAGCTAAGCTTAAGTTAAAAATAAAATTGTGAAATTTCATAAGAGTAACAAACTAAAATACATCAAACCAACAATCTGATCCTAAATATTTTCTTAAAATGTTAACTGACTGAAGCATTTAAAAAGAAAAGAGTAAATATTTGTATCGTCACAAGTAAACGAATATCCTATTTGTTGCATTTAAATGCACTTCCGTGACACGTGTATGGTGTATCTTTCTTCATTTTTTTTATATGCACTCCTGCAGGCACCAGCTGAAGTGAGGTGCCGTAAGTAATTCGTCTTCATATTTTTGGTTGAATGTTCCGCAATGTAGCAACAACTGCATAAGCATACCCTTTCACTAGTGTTTTTATAATATGTATCTTTTTCAAGTGAAAACACTTGTACATGTATCTACAGTGAATTGGTAGCAATTATGAGGGAGTTACACTCCTTTAAATATTTACTTTTTTAATTAAATTCAAGCACACATAAAGATATCTTATAGTTATCTTTTTTTTTTTATTTTTAATGATTACTGAGTGGAATAATTATTTGTTTTTGTGATAAAAAATGTAAACAAACTGCAATTATTATAAATTAAGAGATTTATGGAGAAACTCTTGGTTGAACGTTTTGATAGCAAACAAGAAAAAATACATACTCAAGTTCCAATGACCAAAGAAGTATTCAGGCTACAGGAATAGTTATTTGTACTTACTTAGGGTCTCGGAACTGTTACACCTGTAGGGTTACCATTCGGGCAATTTGGTACAGTTGCTGGAGATGCAATCATTGGCTTTTCAAATCATAAATAAATTTTATATAAAAATAAAACTTCGCCTGGAATTTGGGGTTACTGCTTGAAAATTTTAAAAAAGCTCATTTAAAAAAAAAATTCCATTACATTAATTAAAAATTTCAACACCATTAATTTTCCTTTCACCACTTAATAATCATGAGTAGAAAATAACAACAAATGGCCTATATTCAAAAAAAATTATCAAAAAAGCAGTTCCGTGGGAAATTATTTAATCTCTCGAAATGTTCAACTCTCGAAAATTCTTAAATAAAATTACTGTTATCTGATTAGTTTTTCCTAACCGAAATGGAAACATAATATATAGTACCTGATCAGAACTATTATCTTTGTGTTCTATTTTAATTCTTAAGCATTTCTTAGTAATTATCTAATCGAAGCCTCTTGAAATTGATTAAAGCTTGTCCTAAAACTAAATTTGCTGATAAGTGGAATACAAATATTGAAGTTGATAATTTATTCAAATCGAAAAGGTCTGAGTGGACAAGACGCGTTGACATAAATAAACATATGTAGATACATTAAAAAAAAATTATTACTAATTTAACAAAAGCCCGATTGACCTAGACTCTAAATAAAGACGATAAGACGACGACGACGACAAAGACGTGTTACTTTTCCTCTAAGACAGCTGATCAAACCAAAGTTGATTGCCGTGCTTCTTCGGTCAGTCTATCATCGTGACTTGTATATGTTTTCTTTGTATCCGATGATTCCGAAAAGAGTCTCACAAATGATGATTCACTCTGGCGATCAATCCCAAAAATATCAAATACCTATAGCTAGAGTAGTATATTATGTCAAAGAGCAACACAGAAGAACCCATTATGGCAGATACTTAGCTTATACCTCCTATCGTTTGTGTTCGTGATTTGAATAAATAATAAAAATTAAAAAAATACACCGATAACCGACTTGGAAATATATGTTAATTAATTTTTAAATTCTCTTCGTACATTTTACGATAGTACGTTACCTACTATTAATTCTATGCGAACAATTCAGAGAGTGATGGGAATGGAGTTTAAATAAACAAAAAGCTCTGACTGTATTTGGTGATATGAATTCGTTAGTATTCAATATAACGATGCAACGGCAATGCATTTTTGTCGACGAATGAGTATAGTTTGTTGATAAGTTGTTGTTACCGTATTTTAAACCTTATATGAAAAAGGTGATTAACCCTTTCCGTTATGGCATGCATTTTCTCTAGAAGAGTTTTTTTTTATTTATTTCATAATAAGGTTAATCATTTTGTAGCACTATCCATAGGATGATAACTGAGTTCGGTTTTTTGAATATCTATAAAAAAGTGAAATCAAAAATTTTTAGAACAGGCTTAGGTATAAGGGACCGCACATGTTCAGTTTTTCGTTAACAACAAAACAAAAAACTTACAAATATTCAGTTAAACCAGCTCTATGCACTGAACGCTATGGAATGCTATAGATGTAATAAAACTTATTAAACTTCTTCTACACAATACATGGATATGACACCAGTTTGAGCTGAAAATCTTCTACATTTTAAATATTAAAAATAGTTTGAAGCATCTGCAAAAATATAAAGATATCATAAATTAAGATAATAAAACCTAGTGTACCTAAGTGGCTTCCTTGAGGAACACCTGATATACGTATACGACACTACGGAAACAAATTAAAGGATCATTTATTTTTCACTTTTATTTTTATGGTTAGTGGTCGTATTGAGATGACACATGTCGTATTGAGGTGATCTATGTTTTTGGTGTCGATTTGAATAAATCAAATATATAGACAAGATCTGTTATTTATTCAGCTTTTAATGCATTTTTTTATGTCGTTGCAATTTGTTGATAGAAATGATAGTTGGAAATTTTCATCATCACGCCTAAAGAAGTAAGAAGTATGTTTCAACAAAAATTATCAAATAAAAAATCATTCGAATATGTTCTATTACTGCAAGGGGCATTGAAAGAACTTCAGCTTTCAAAAATCTCCATATAAATCTCTATTAAATTAACGAATGTCTTAAGCTCCGATATGGGCCACATCATTAGGAAATTGTTATTCCCAAGCAAGTTTATTCATCAACAGAAACAACTTCTTACAGGCCAATATCGCTTATAACAATTACAGCCCTGTTTTTTGAAAAAGAGAATAGCAAGCTCAGCAAAATGTTTACGCGCAAAAAATAACAAAAAAAGTGATTATAAATATTTTGTACACATTTCTTGTGAACAAAACAAAAAACAATTTGCTATTGTTTTTTTTTCTGAGTTGCTATAGACTTTCACCAAAATACGGTTTTGAAAACTGCTCCTAAAAAGGTTAGCAAAATAATAGAAACAAAAAATAGGAATCTTCGACGAAATATTGAAATCCTATGTCAACGATCGATTCCTCAGAGTACCTACGGTACGAACTACAGTATTCGAAACTCAATAAAATTAAAGCCGGTGTACCACAAAGAAGTGTCCTAGGACCAACATTTAATTTGTTGTTTACTAAGGATATTCCAGAAAAAAAACAACCACTCTTGTAGATGATATTGCCATTTTAGTGCTTGATAAATGAGATGTGAAGGCTAAAGAAAATCTGAAAAATTCAGCCGATAAAATAAGAGATTGGACGCAACCAGTGACGTATCAAACTCAAACAAAACAACTCATATAGACTTTACGAAGAAAAAGATTGTTAATGTTCCAATTACCTTAATACTGCCATATGCCTTGGAATGGCTTTGGAAGGATTTAAACAGTTCGTCGAATTTTTCTACGAACCTTGCCACACTTTAAAGTTGAAACAAAACGCCCAGGACAGGAAATGCCAAAATGTTTGTATGTTGGAGATTTTAATAAATTAATTCAATGTCCAGACTGTTAAAATTTTATGTGACGTAGCTACCTTCTATTTTCTTTCATATGTATTGCTAGACTACAGATTTTGTTGAGAATCGAAATGTTCAGATGTGGTCAGAGATGATAAACAAGTCGAAGTTAAGTTAAATCGACAACGAGTGCGGTTTTTTGCTCTTCCGTTTCCTTTCCTCAACTTAATTTTGGTAAATTTCATACAAAATAAAAATTTAAAAAAAATTATTTTAAAAAAGATAAGGTTCATAAAAATCATTGCAAATCTGAACGTAACTCAAAACGCAGTTAATTTTCCAGAAAAAATAATACTCTTATGGATGCACGTATACATAATTGTGTGGAATGGAATTCAGTCTCATTTTTGATAAAACGATGATGCAGTTGATTTTGTATTCTGCTAAAAAAAGCTATATATGTACAGAGTTGAAACATTATGACCTCAACCTATATGATGGCACGTATAAAGGTATTTGTTGAAACCACATCCATAAAATAACCCTAAATCTTCCAACCGAAATCTTTAATCACAAAGTCGTTAGAAAAAACATATATTTTTTACATTGATTCCTATCTTTTATGTTCACTTTATTGGACCTCAAACTGAAAGAAGGTTTATGAATTTCCTCGAGATGAGTCATTCATTATCATGCTGTCTTAGTTTACCTTTTATTTGATAGGTAGGTATGCGGTTGTCGGTTTACAAAAATGTCTAAATTTTGATGAATTATGATTAAGAAAAAAACAAACATTTTTAATTTTATTAAATTAATTAAAAAATCATGAATCATTTAGGAATATTCCAATGAGTCAATGACTTTTTGCTTGGTTTATGACATGGAAAGTAATCCAAACCACAATAATTGTGTTATTCCAGCAATAGCTAGAATTTCATCAGCACACCTGTCTATGATTTATCCGTCCATCCTCTTGGCGAACAAAAATTATAGTTTGACTTTTCCCTTTCTCCTGTGTCCATAAACCGATGACGGTAAACTGTCCACCATAACTCAATTTGAATTGAATCCCTCAGGATATTATCTGCAATGTTGCAGATAAACCCGAAAACCTCTGACATTAAACAAATCAATGACACAGAGACACACAGCCAAAAAACTACACTACTCTACTTGGCTTCGGCAGAAGTTCGAGCCAGTCAATGAACTTTTAGCACACCCATCACTAACGCTGCCGGGTCGGTGCAGCGGGAGTCAGCGGCAGTGGAGGTGTATTGTTGATAAGGAGTGTAACACCCTGATCGGTGTTAGTTGAAATCAACTATTTCCTATGAATCACTTGAAATTCATTCCGTGCCACTACGCATATGCCTTGCAGCAGCTACTGCTTTAGTCAGTATATATTGAAATGAAAATTCAATATCTCTGTGGCCAACTGGAGCAAAAGCAGAAGAGGTGCAAGAACAGGAAGCAGATGCAGAAGAGCAATGAATGGGTTACGAGTTTACTAAATTATGCTGTGTGAAGTGCGAAGGAGTGGTATATACATATGTATATATAAAGTTACTGGAGTCGATATTTTTTTTTTGTGTGTTTGCCATTGAGTTTCTGTGCCTTCCTGGATCGCTTTTTGATATAAAGTTCATCGAGTCATATATTCGTATGTGCTGGAAAAAAACCAAGAGGTATGAGTATAGTGGGGTGAACAAGAAAGTGGCCAAATTTTTGAAAAAGAAAAAAATTAGAAACTAGTTTTGATTTTGTTTTTTTTTTTCAATATTTTGAATTTGAAAAAATTGATTAAAATTGATCAATCCTTTGTTGATGAGATTATATAAAACTTTCTATAGCGCTTACTTATGCTAAAGATTTTGATACAAAAAAAATTATCACAAAGTTGCACCATACATTCCATAATAAACAAAATTTGATTTTTTTTATCATTATTTCTAACGGACAGTATTGCAATGCTTCAGCTAACTGCATCCCCACACATTTAATCGTAATATTCGCCCATCTAAGAATGCCCATCAGTTTAGCCTTAATCCCAACTCCGGGCATATTTTCAAGTACAGAGATTCTTTCTTTTACCATAGAGTAAGCTCTATGTTTCCCTTTAATTGTGATTTTAAGAAGTTCAAAGCCAATGTACATCGATGTTCTTACATGTTCATACATTTACCCCTTGTGAGTGTGCGTAAATATAAAAAAAATCATTTACGAAAATAATTAAACTTTCATTTTATGGCATACTTTTATTTATTATAAGAGCAAAATATTTCAATTTATGACAAGATTGAATTTTAAAAAAATCTTTAAAATTTTTTTTTTTTTTTAAACTTCTGCTGGACACACTGTACTTTAGCAGTTAATTAAAGGTTTTTCTTTTTTAATACATTGGTTTATATTCTGCTATAGTTACAATTCCGAATGTCCTAATTGAAGCAGATGGGCAGTAAAGCTCCAAATGCCATATTGAAATGCAAACTCACTGGTTAGGTCATTCATTAATTAATTATCCTTCGATAAAATTGTATAAAATCGAAAAGTTATTTGTAACTGGAACACTTGATTACGAGCACTATTTCCATTGCATTTATTGCATTGCAATGTTGATTAAATTAGATTCAACTCTGATTTATCCCCATGTGGTTGATTTGGTTGTGAAAGGATATTTGATAATTTGTTATTGGGTGTGGCCATATGCAGTGGTATAATTGTATACGTCCCATATTTATCATCAATATTATAAAAAAGAAATTTACAAAATGATGATAAATAGTTTTATTTTAAAGCTTGATTCATTTCCTTATTTAAATTTGTTAATTGGTTTTTGGTTAGGTCTAGAATTTATTATTTAAAAATTAAATTAAGTGGTTAAGTTCATTATTATTAAAATAAATTTTATATAAATTTTGTGTTTGTACATATAGTTGAAATATTTTCTAAAATTAATTTCACCGATGGGTAAGTTTCAAAAATAAGAAAAATAAATAAATATTGGTGCCTATACTTACAAATGTATAATTTAATCTAATATGGCGATTAACTGTTATAGATGTTATAAATTGTCTTTTCCTTACCGAGATTTTTATTAAAATAATTAATTTGTTTCAAATCAACAAAAGTGACAAAAAAACTTTTAAATTACAGCTGAACTCTCGTTTTGTAAAACTTAAACTATAAATGTAAAATTTTATTTTGTTGTTATTTTTGTAACAATACTGAATCCTTTTTGATAAATAAAACTGGCAACTACATATTTTACAAAACAAAGTACACATGACATGAATGACAGCTGTGAAAATAGAACTATTTGCTTATTAATTTAATTTGTTATCACTTTTTAAATATTTTGCTTGCTTATATGGAAAGTTGTATTGGTTTCGTATAAAAATATGTTCGAGTTGGTAATCAAAATTAACATTACGATGATGGAGAAGCCTGAAAATGTGGGTTATGTTATTCTCCCGGTCTGTGCATCTTTAATTTAAGCTAGAGTTTAATGAAATGGACCGATTTTCCTCAAATTTGGTATCTTAGAAGCATTTGTATGTGATTTTTTTGAGTGGAAATTAGAATTCCTGCTTAACTTCATATAAAAAAGATAGTTGCCCTTTTCAACGATTTCGTTTTTGTTCTCGAAAACGGCTGTAACGATTTTGTTTAAACTTGGCACCTGCAATGACCGAAAAACTGCGTTTCAGATTATTGCCAAAAAATTCGATTGGCGGAAATAGGGTTTAAACATTTTCTATAAAATATTCCTTTTTTTGATTTATTCAAGTATAGCTTTTTAACAGCTTGCCCGATATTGCTATAATTTTGCATTCTGGTGTTTCTCTAAATATTTCAAACAATAATGCATTTCAAAATGTTTTCCACTATACGTAAACACAGAGCACGTTTTAAGTTAATAAAGTTACATATTTGAGCAGTGTAAATACAGTTTATTTATATATGATATGTACATATGTGTCATATACGTAACAAAAATATGTCAAAAACAAACCATTTATTTATCAAATTGATGATTTGGAAGAGTGAGAAAAATATTATTATCCAGCGTCAGTTTAGTTTGCTATGGAAATTATAAGTAACCCGAGATTGTGTCACACTCGTAACTTAAATCTTAGTCTTTCTGTTATTCAACTAATTTTAAGTTTTGTAGCTTTAAAGATGGAAGTTTTAGTTCAAGGATATAATACCGTAGAAATTGTATCTCCAATTTTGTTGGGTATCTTCCCGAAATAAAAAAAAATAAATGATAATTTATTTAATTTTTAAGTGAGGAAACCAATGAGATTTATTTTCTACTTAGTGAGAGAAATGATTACACTTATGATGAAAATTATTTCCCATTTTAATTTTTTATTTATATTCCGTTGATGCGTAAAAATTTACTTGTATCACACTCGTAACAATTTCAAACAAAAATTTTGGGCAAATTTTCATAGTTTTATATCTTTTTATTCTGAGGTGGTACTTTCAAAATTTAAAAATAAATAAGGATTCATGATTCATGCAATATTTTGTAGACCTCATAAAAATTAGATAATACCCATTCAAAAAACACTAGTTTTCTAAGGTCCGTAAGGGAACTGAAATACCAATTTTTAAAATGTTACGAAGCTATAACTTTCAGCTCAATGAACCTTTTTGTATTTAATTAATTAAAGATCCCTGAAATAAAATTATTTCATGCTGTTGTACCTATACCACTATTTAAACATAAAAACAAAATATCTAAAAGTTACTGACTCCTGAAAAGCATCAGTTAAGAAAAAGAAAAAATCTTGCATTTATTTCCAAGCGAGTCGTTTTACAAAACCGATTTCCATGAACCTCCACGTTGATGATGATGATCCATCTACCTAATTAGAAACAAAAAAAAATTATAAAGATTTCTTCATATACAACATGAGCAAAAGCAGCAGGAGCTATCATCCGTTTCTATATCACCATTAACTACACCAAGGAATGCTCTCAAGCTCATTCAGAGTAAATAGTTATAGGTAGTTTCTTCTTAAATGCATTTCCAACCGCACTATAAAAACGGGCACATTGCCCTTAAATTTTTATTCCAATTCCCATTCCATTTCCCAGCATCATGGACACACAAGCAGTGATGAGATGGCACGGTGTCGGTCGGTGGGTCGGTGGTTGGTTGGTTACATTACATTTTCAAAAGGTGTACGTACTTAAAAGCCCATAATTTCTGGATTTGCAAGGGACGGCAACTCAACCAGTATTCGTCGCCACCGTATCTTCGTCGTGCCATTCGGACCAGCAATATAGGTACAATCCTGATGGTGTTCTGCTCTTTGCTCCTGATGCAGGCCACTGATACGCCTTCGCGCATTCATCCTCGAACTGGAGATGTATCTTTCATCCTTCTTCCTGATGCTGCTGATGGGACCTCTCGGTGTTCTGTTCTGATGGCCATGCAATCTCTACATAACTAGTTGCATTCAATATGGGCGTCGGTAGTCGTCATCATCGTCGTCGTCGTTGTTGTCGACTTTTATGAAAGATGTGTGAGGAAGGAATAGGACGTATTTCTTCTCTTCCGTTTTTATAGATTAAAGTCATAATTTGGAGCGTTGGCTTGGTTAATGGAATTATAGGTCGTTGGGCTTGATAAAAAAAAATAAACAAACACCATACCATAGTTGAGTTGTTCCAAAACCGACACAAAAAGTTTTGATGAGTCCTCCCATTGCTATGCACAATATCATATCATCATCCTTCCTCCTTGTTTGTTGCGGTTGAAACACAAAGGTATAGTTGGAACAATGATATCCAAGTGTAAATGGGAAACTTAAAAGGGTTTCACCTGTGCCTCGCACCATCATCATCATCATCATCATCATCATCATCATCATCATCATCATCATCATCATCATCATCATCATCATCATCATCATCATCATAATCATCATCGTTATCATGCCTGATGTCTTGTCATCACCAACTAAAACAAGGATATCTTGATGTATCATCTCCTTGTGGGCTCTTCATTCATTATATGTACAGCGCACCGTTGTGTCTGTCCACCAACTCCATGTGGAATGCATGAATGGGGCTCTGGAGCAGCAGTCTATACCTACATAATATGTGTCTTCGATGTCAGTGAAGGAGAACAGCGAGTGCTCTTGATGGGGCACAGCACACATAATCAAGGTGGCGGCAGCAGCGGTGTGGTGGCATGGAGTGCGGATCTACTCACTATTTATGCATTCATGCACATTACCAACATTACCCATCACACATGAAGATATATGAAGAGCCATGCCGAAGCAGCAGAAGCTCTATGAGCAAACAAGTCAGATGTTAGATGTCACTACCTTGATGAGGGTTTCCCCTCTAGCCGCACCATGTTGATCGTCGTCGGGTGTTGCTTCTCTTCTATGGGGCAAGTGTGTGCATTCAACTCAAGGAGGTGTGTTTTCTTCATTTATGTCTTGTAATTTTTTTTTATTATTATTTTTTTGTACGGCAACCGTATTTATATGGTTACCCATGGTGATTGCTATAGGTTCTTTATAGTCTGCCATCTGTTGAAGAAAAAAAGATAAACGAGATTCAGGTGGTATGTTTAAGCTACTGGTTGGTTTATAAAGTTTGTGTGACTTTGAAGTTGATAGATTAGCTAGTTGAGGTAGAAAATGAGTTTAATTTCCAAGGTATACCCAATATACCTACTTAACTTATAAGTTAGATGAATATTTTTGATTGACATGGTATAAAATGGATTCTTTATAGGAAGATTAAGAAACATTCCCATGAGATATATGTATGTAACTATAAGTGCAGCATGTAAGAGACTTTTATAGGTAAGGTAAGTAATTTCCAAGTTATTATACAAAAGTCAATGAATCAGAACAAATGATGGATTATGTGTGAAGTTGTCAATATCTATAAGGATCTTCTAAGGGATTTCCGGAGCTTATAAATATTGGCATATCTACTTCATATAAATGTGAAAATGATTTATGGGAATCTATGAAAAAGGCTTACAAACTTATATCCTAAGTGCAATGGAGGAAAAGTAATTATAGAAAAAAAAAGTTTTTGTATATAATCTTAATGAACACAAGATCTTATATAAATGTCAAACTTTTTGATGTTTTTTGCCTTTTAATCGCATGCTGTGAATTTTTATATCAAGGGAAAAGGATTGTGGAAAACTCATTATTTCACAATAATTAAAAGCTAGACGTGGAATTCACATCAAGAGTTTTGTTTTTCTTTCCGAAGCCTTAGTGAAATGAAAAATGAATACATTCCACAATCTTTCGTGAAAATATTTCTATTATTTAATATTTGAAACTGAAATTACGAGGGAAAGAACTATTTGCCGTATGGAAAAGTTCGCTATTTTTTTAATCAATTCACTTTTGTTCGAAATAGAAGCTGTGGAATGTATTTTTTTATTTATTTTTAATTTTTTTCAGCAAAAACAATTTACTAGGCAAACAAATCAAAACGAATTAATTGACAAATTCCATACCAATTACTCCTCACAGTTAAGAGAAAAAAATTGTGGAACATAATATTATTCTTTTTAATTCTCTGCTTGTGTGTATTACTTGCTTAGTCTTAGAATCTACAAAATTCAAGTGAAAATAATTCAATAATTTTTTTTTTATTTCGTTAACTTAAAGATAACCTTAAAAAATTAATACGTTCCACAATTCGTTTCAGGTCACTGTTTTAAGTTCTGAATACCTCCATAATACTTTTGTGACCACAAGTAACTAAACTCAAGAACCTAGTATCGAAAAGTCAAATAATTTTTATTAAGAAATATAAATTGTGGAATGTAATTTAAGATGTAATTTAATCGGAGCAATTTTATTGAAAAAATCTAAATTTTACCGGTAATTTCGACAATTTCCACATTTCGAAGAATTACAATGACATGACATCTCATCAAATTCAGATTTTCTTCTTTGTCTATTAAGCTAGTCTCTGTTTCACTTGATGTCAAGAAGATAGAGGAACCATGACACAAATTGGTACCACCATGACAATTTTCCTTCCACAAAATTGTGTGTACCTAAAATTCCCTATAAAATTTTCTTTAATTACCTAAAACAAATGCCCTTGATTTGAATGCATATATTATACTCTACTATATTCGAAAAACAAAGTGAGTACTTAACACGTTCAACATAATAAAACAACTTTTTTTATACCACTCTAATCATCTAATTCTCTATCGTTTTTGTAATTAGCCCACCATCAAGACTGTCATAACGACCTTCGCATTTAAACAAGTTCCACGCAATTTAACCTGCGTGCAAGTTGATCTCAAAAAACCTTTGCGTGTGCGTTTTGAAAAATTAAAAAAAAAAAAAAACATCTTGCGCAATAACCTGGCAACAAAAATATTATTCTCAAACTCTAACATATTACCCTTGGTTTCTTGAAGCTCTATATCTTATAGACCACCACTATTGGACCGGTATCTGAAGACCAGCAGCCCACGACCAACTCCAAAAAAAGGCAAAAAAAAAAAAAAACTTCATTTATCACAACCGCACACATTGGAATCCATTAATATTGGCATCTTGCTTGCTTGTTTGTCTAGAATGAATGAGCAAATAAAAATTGAACCTACAAGTCTGCAAATTTCGATCCTTGAGGCTTGATTTGTTGATAATGGAAGACCACATCAGCCACGAAGTTATTCAAGGGGAACAAGCTAGAATACTAAAGTTATGAGAAATCTTATGCATATTCGTCTATAGAATGAATGTACCTATGTACATACATAGGTGAAACTTAAGCAACACAAAACTAGAAAACGAGGGAAAGGGTTCGAGGGAACAATTTCAAGTCAAGTCAAGACAGACATAGTCAGTAACACCTGTGACGCAGGTATAAGAGTTGCAATATTTGCTCAATGGCCGTATGGAGCTAGCTGGAGGTTCTTCCATAAACACCAAAGTCGACTCCATTTATGTTATAAAGCAATCGTGCTGCTATAATCTTTGTATTCTCCTCGTATAACAACGTGAGATGGTGATGGAGACGGAGACGGTAGACCATCATTATTGTGTGTGTTCTCTTTTGCATAAAGATTGAAAAGAACGTTGACAATATTTATCGTGAATGATAAAATCTAATGAATGCTTGTAAAGAGACCTTAATTGAGAATCAGGTAATTACATTGGCATTCATTTGATTTAACTGTCATTATTGTTGCCGCTATATAAAGAAACATTTAATAAATGAAATGGAAGCTGCTTGGATTTAAGAAAAATTGTAGATAAAGCAGGTATGGAGATGGGGGTGAAGCAATGGTAATTTGTAATTATTATTGTTTCGAGAGTTGTTTTAGTTTGTATGGGTTTAGAGGTTTAAATGTATTGCATAGTTTTTTTTAATAAATTACCTATACAAAGTGGTTATAACATTTTTAATTATGTATTTGGCAGCATTGAATTTTGAATACATAAAGATCAAAGGTTAATTAAAGCTATTCAAGGAGATAATGTTGGTTTATAAGAAGGGTGAACAGATCAATTATTGGCTTCATCAATAATATCTTATTCAAAAAAATCTCTATTAATCTTTGGTACCCACACGTGTGTTTTGATTTTGAAGTTAATTTTGTTTTTAAAAAGACTCCAGTATTGTAACTCCTGGCCCATTTGATCTTGAAGGTTTCATTTGCAACAGCTTCGTCGGATCTTTCAACGATTTCGAAGTCGTATGTGTATAAGCCAGTTGATTATATAACTGAGTGAAGATTTTTTTTCATGAATTCTTCCTACGTCTTTTAGGTTATGTTAGAAGGAATAATAAAACGCCAAGCAGAACCAACTTACTCTGATCTCAATGAATTTATTGCTCTCCGCTTTAGGTCAGGATCTAAGTGAGAATAATAAATATAGTTCATAATTAAAGTAAATTAGCTTGTTGATTTCTTAGAAATTTGTGGCCATAAATTCCTTGGAACTCAACAACTTTTGTCAATATACTGATAAAAATCTCATTGTATACGCTTACCTGTTGAAAACAAATCTTACGTACATAACTGAAACAGCTAAATCTATTATTTCTTCAGGTCTGCTTAGCCTTGAAAAAAACGAGGCTATTATCGTCCTAAGGATATCCCAAAGATCAAAATATTTCGCATTATTGAAACCTCTGCATTTGGATAATCCAGAATAATAATGTTATGAGGGGAAAAAGATTGGATGTTGAAGATAAAATGGTTGCCGGGGATGCTTCCAAAGGGGTATAAAATGTGTAAATTTCAATGAAATCCAAGTTTTAAATGAAATCTTCAACAGATGTGAAAATAACTATAAACGATCTAAAGAATAAAAATAAATTACTAGAACTGTCAAATTTGGTTTCTGTCCCTGGGGATAATAAAAAAGAATCAGAATATCTCCTGTAAACATTATTGGAGTTACTCATGGGCCAATTTGATGAGCAATTGTAAAGAAAATACAATTTTTATAATTTCAAATTTTAATATTGCTGGAATGTAAAAAAAACTTACTATTATTATTTTTTTAACTATTCAAACGAATTTTAAATACCTTTATTACTTTATGGCACTCGTTTAAGTCCATTTCTAATCACTGATGATAGCAATCTTAAGGCGTATCTATTTCTCTTTTACACCCGGTATAGTGCCCCAAGATCAACTTCATGTTCTAACAACGTTTCATGCAAAATAATCATAAAAATTAATATCCTTGTAGATATTTCATCTTAATGCACTTATGGTCAATAAAAGTCTCCAAACAAGTTCCATCGTGTTCACAATTTCATTGGAAAGTTAAAATTTTGTACACAACTTAAAAAATTCTGTTGTTATCTCTAAAATTAAATCCTATCATCTTGTATGCACATTTTTCCCATTAAAATTTATGGACGGGATCTATTTATCAAAGTATATAATCAAGTGAAATCTTTGATGACATTTCTTCTCTAACAAAAATATTACACTGTCATTAGAAACAAAAAAAAATATCCACTTTCGCCAACACCACAACCATCGCTCTATCTGATAAAAACAAAGAAAAAAAACTTTTAATATATTTCCCACGATTGCCCACAAAAACCCCAAACGCATGTTTTTCTATTCGAAGATACTTTCCATATTTAATAGCCGCATATTTATTACAAGCATCATCAGGAACATCATCTAATCCTTTAATAGACATACACACAAGTTATCCCAATCCAATGGTACGGTAGTTGTGTCTTGAAAGTAAAATGACTTAGCTCTCTCACGATCGACGATCTACGAAAATCGTCTAGCACCAATACCCAGTTATAACACACAGATACCAACAAATCGATTAACAGTAATTGCTTTCGATCGATCAAGCGTACGAAACTAATTGACAGTCGATGCCAAGTCAGCATCATCAGCATAGTGTATACCTACTCGTACGTGTGTTGCCTTCGCCTGGTTGCCCACATTATTTGCATCTGTGCATGCGTTGACCTGGTTTACACATTTGCATCGCAAGCAATTGCAGTTGTATGTGTGCGCCTGGTTCGCTTGATTGTTCCACTCATATGTATGCGGTTTCCGGTGATGATGATCATGGAAACATCAAAAACAAAATTGTCATCGCCATAACTGAACTGATGTCGACGGTTGTGCCTTGCCTCTACCAATTCCTCAATGATCCCAAAAAGGCTCGGATCTCTAAAACCAGTCTTTTGTTGATGTTTTGGGCGCGAGCGTGATCATTAACACATTTCCCCAGAAACTTGCAATTTTCTTGTTTTCCCGCCTCTCGGAGAGACTTATCAGGTTGATAGGCAGCACGAGCAGGCTTCACCAAACAAGTCAGTCGACCACTATAACTACAAATAAAGCGGCGTGGCGGCGACGACACAACGGACAACCAGTTCCGTTGGACCACGGCGATTATCCATCTATATATCTATATGAACATGAGGAAACGTGTATAAATTTGCGCCTGCAGGTGCACCGGTACTTCAACTGGAATTTTATCCCAAACCGTATATGGTTATGTAATTGAGATTCTGGTTTTTTGTTTTTTTTTTTTTGGAAGAAAAATGCAGGACAACTCCCTGTTGTACTTTTTTAAGTAAAAAAAAAACAAAAACATAAGTGGCGAAAATTGAAACTAAATTTCTACCGACATACATTTTATCGCCACCAATCAACGTATATGGTAGTTATATAGGCAACAAGTTTCGACTAAGGAACTGGCCACCACAGAGTTGTTCTCCTTACAACAAATCTATGGTTACACCAAGTTTATGTTTGTGGTATGTTTGTATGTACATCTACAGATATGTAGGTTTGTTGGATTTATATTGTCGTTGCGGTTATGATCACACAGCCTCCAGCTTGATTTTTTTCTCTGCCGCATGCCTTGACTATATTGCAATTTATTGCGGAACGTGTTTCCAATTGACGACACGGAAAACGATTTGACAAAGCCACAGAATACATTAATTTAGATTACGGCAATAAAGCGTTAGGTATAGGTGTATTAATGCGATGATGCTTTTTTAATATTTATTTTTAGTATGGTTGAAGTCCGCAAGCGACATCAGGTGTCGAACAACTTCATGCACCAAAGACCCACACTTTGTCCGTTCGACCTTATAACGCATCTTTTCCGGTAAGAAATGAATAGGTGTAGCGAAGCTCTCCTATACATTATAGACAACCACATCAACACCATAAATGTCGCACAAATGCCTTTTGTTGGTATTAGACTTCCATATACAATATGTCGGGACTACACTGCGTATGCGTAACATTTTTTGTATGAAACTGATGATTTTTTAAGCGAAAAGTTAATAAACTTTAAATTTATATTTCACTTTGGCTCATTGTAGGAGTTTTTTTCATATAATGTTTTATAATCTAACAAAAGTATTGAAAAGTGCTGCCACTTTTCACATTCAATGGAATGTAATGTATCCTGTCTTCCTCGAACATTTGATTAAATTTAAGAGGAAAGCCTTTGTTGTAACAGAAACATATAGTTAAATATAATTTATGTTTGCTCTTAGTTCGTTCAGCAGATCTACAACTAACTATAAAACTATAAAGTGTCAACCCTGGTATCTTTTGTATTGCATTAGCGGGTTATAGAATTACATTGAATGCTTCAACAATGGCGATTTATGGCAATCTATAATCGGATACGAGAAAATATATATGTACCTACATACAAAGATTCAGATATATGTACATACATCATGCTGAGTATTAGATTTCGCGGTGACAAACAACAACGTTGCGCTTTAGCTGATGATGTCCACTCAGTTGTTTTAGTGAAAAATTGCAAATTATTTACTTTTTATGGCAAAAAGATAAAATTTATTACTCAAATTGTATTGTACCAGTAGAAACTTGATTTGGAATTGTTTTAAATCTGTGTAGAATGATAGATATACAACGACTACGACCGTAGAATCTTGTTCGAGGTGAAAGGAATTCGAAATACAAATATAGATTTATTAGAATTTTTTTTTTAAGTAAAAATTTTAATTGAAAAGAATTTATAGGAATTAATTTTAATGTTGTTTGTTTTCGTCTTTGTTTTCGTTTTTATTGCTCATTGTTATTTGATTATTTATTATGAGAATTGTTATTACGTTTTAAATTTTGCTGAAAGAAATAAGAAATAATGACATTGGGTTATTTGTATTTTCACCAATTTAAGTATGGTTGAATGAGTAGTTATATTTAAAGGAAGAATTAGTGAATAGGAAGTGCAAAGTTATCTCACACCTTTTTTGGCATGATCATATTGACGATAGAGTTGATCTGTACAAGGTCTTAAGCCAATTTGTTTTTCACATTTTTCCAACATATTTTTCAATTTTCAAAAAAAATATGTTGTAGTTTTTAAAAATTAAATTTCAAAAACAGGCTTAGGTTTTTTTTTAACTCATTTTTTTAATGTATATTTATAAATTTTATTAAATTAATAGAATTTTTCTTACAAATTTAAAAAAACCATGTACCAAAATTTTTTTTGTCAAATCATTCAGATATAGCAAGAGAGATTTGTTTTTGTTTTGTCTGTAAAAATGTAAAAATGTCATCAAAACTGATAATAAAAACAAACACATAAATTCAAATAAAGATTTTCTTGGTCCACTGTGTACTTTTCAGAATTGTTGCAAGTTGGACTTACTGACTTTTATTGTACAACTTTAAATTTAAATCACGTCTTATAAGTACATATTCCTTAACAAAAAAATGTTTCGCTGAGACATTTGAGAGAGCCGTCCGTGGAATGAGTTAATAGCAGTAGGCATTAACCCCCGAGTTGTAATTACAAGATTCAAATAATTATCCTTTATTTAAGAGCAACCTAAAAAATATTAGTGAACTTCTAACAATGTAAAGAAAAGATTTCAAAAATTTTATTAAATCTTAGGAAAACTTTAAAAATAATTTTATTATTAATACGGTATCCTGTTTGTTTTGTTTACTTTATTTAACTAAATTTTATGTTAGCCTTACTGATTATTAACAAACTAATTAAATTTCACTTTATTGCGCAGCAATACAGTATGAAATGTGATTAACATGTCCAGTACAGTCCATATTTTATTTTAATTTTAAATCGCCAAATATAAATTTAAAAATATTTTACTATAATTTTTATTTTCAGGTAAGTTTCCAAGAAAACCGTTCCCTGGTGAGTTTTTACTTCCTAAAAAAACAAACTTACACTGCCCTCTATTTAAATCACCATTATTTCTTCTTTTATATTTAATCAATTATCACCAATTGAGAACCAAATAATTTTATGCTTGATGGTTACACAACATGCACTTCTTCTGGGCAAGAAAACAGTGCAGACATTCATAATAAAGTAGGAATATATATCTACTAGGTACATACTTCAAGTACTCATCAAGTACTGCAGATGAATTACATAGGCTGTAGACATAAACATAGACATTTCATTTTCAACAGACATTTCTCATTTGGAATTTCAGGCTTTTTAACACATCTTCGTCGTTTTATTTACGTACTAGACAAGGTTATGCAATCCGACTTCAACAAAAAAAACAACCGCGTTACAACTTCCCTTCAACAATTACAACACCATGATATATGTATCTATGTACCTACTGTAATTCCATGAGTTTCATAAAAGTAAGTGAACCAACAGCAAAACTCCCACCTTCGCATCATCATCATCAACATCTTATCTCCCCCATTTTTGGATGAGTTTCCGTAAACATCATGATATTATACAGAAATGCGTAGGGTAGATAGCGGAACTCTCTGGCCATTAGATTCCAGCCTCCATCAGACGCCACACACCACAAAAACAACTTTTCAGGGCGCCCGCTCCTGAGCTACCTAAATATACACTTTCACAACGGAAGTGTACAAAAATGCATACAATATTTTAAGTTCATAAAAAATCTCAGTCATTCCGTTCGTAAGTATGTAGTGTAGGTATGTTGTACCTCCTGGGCCAAGGCCCAGGGCTTAGATTTAATTTCTCCATTACGCAACGGATTAAATGATTTTCCGGCAGGGTGGTGTTTGAATTTGAGTTTGCATTGTAAGCAAGTAGACAGCTTTCTGACTAAATACTTTATAAAAAGGTCGTGTTGTTTGGGGTGATATATGTAGGTAGGTATCGTTTTCAAACCAAATCGCATATGGTCTCCCCTATTCCTATATATATTAAGAGCTTTCTAAAAGGGTTACGATCTTTTGCGCCGCGCTGCCGTCCGTCGTCGCCGCAGACATGAATTCAGGCCGAGACATAGACTTTGTTGTTAGCTCTTTGGTTTTTGTTTACATGCGCTGCTACTGCTACTGTACATCGGGTTTGGGTTAAGTTGTTTTTGTTTTGCCAATATAGACAATGAATTTTATTCGATTTTTTAGGGGGAGGATCCCTTTCAATAAATGGATAAAATCATTGCCAAGTTCAGTCTGTTAAATGCTGTTTGTATTAGAATTGGAGAAGATAAATATAAAGAAGATGGGGGAGAGGTTATGTGATATTTAATATGTAAACGAAAAGGGAAAGTTAATTAATATTGCGTGATTATGGAATGAGAAAACATGAGATCAAAGTACAATTTTTGTTTGTTCGTATAGATATTTGCTGAAAAATGTTTTTGTTTTGTTTTTTATTTCGGGGATGGTGGCTTTGCTTTTGTTTGGTGATATTTAAGGATAGAACGTAGAAGACAAAGTATAGGTATTAATAGCTATAATCAAATGTAAATTTAGTCAATTTAGCATATATTACATACATCATAGTCTGTCAACATAAAATGAGCCCTCCGGGAAATTGTTTTCAGAAATTAACATAGAAATTCAGCCCTATAATCGTATCCGTTCGAAAAAATTTACGATCGGACGATTTATTCTCTTCATGGTATACGAATCGTAAGAAAAATAAAGACGTGTATCGACGCATGTATTTGACATTTGGATACATTTGTCAAAATAAAAGATTTTCACAATAAGCAATAGTGAAAGAACCATGGATAGTGCAGCAGTGTTTTTGGAAACGGAGAGATATGAACAAAGAACACTAAATAAAGAAAAAAGAAGATTCTTCAGAAATATATCAAACATATTCCAACTCTCAGATGCAGCGTAAGTCTAATTATAAAAATTCATTGGCAGATACTTTGAAAATAAACATTCCTACAATTTTCGGGAAATTTTCCGCTTTTAATTTTCTATCGGGGAGATCGGACAGTAAAAATCGTCATACGTCGCATGAATTCGTGATACGTTGCAGCCATTTTCACATTTCATCGGCATGCAACGCATGAATTTGACATTTTTAACGCACATCAAATTTGTTTTCGCAGATCTGTCCGATTGACGTATCGGAACGTCTACAATGATTGCGAAATAGAATTGATTTTTAATGCAGTATTGTACCCGGTTATTTGAGACAAACTTCGAGGTTTCAATGGATTTTTATTCCCTTCTCGTTGTTCTGCTTAGGGTGTGTTCAATTGCCAGGCTATAGTTTTCTTAGATAACAGTGCCAAAATGGAACATAAAAATAAGAACCAACTGTAAAAAAGTTAAGCAGTTAACAACAATTTGAAGCTTATCGACTCATGATTTTCTTGTTTACGAATTTAATTATTTGGTAAATTGTAATTCTTCGTTCATTTGTTTGCGGGTCGCCAATCGTGAGACTTTTCGATCTCCTTGAGTTGGAAGACTGCGTACGCCTTCTTTTTTTGCCCTGTAAAGGATTTTGATGATGGATCGGGTTGTTTTTACAACCGTGAAATAGAAATATCCCCAGCCGATTAACTTGATGGAAGCACATTCAAGTTATTGTTCATTCCAACCGTGATTAATTTTTAATTTTATTTAAGTTTAATTTTTTGGCCGGTATTATGAAAATGACAAGAAAAATCCTGTGGCATTCTCATTCGTCTAGAAGGCCCACAGTACAAACTTACCTTTTCTTTATTTTCCTTAATAATTGTGATAAATTTAACAAAAATCAATAACTCATAAATCACTTTTCGAATGCAATTTAAAATTTTAATATAAATTTACATTTTTGTTTGGTTTTGTTTTGTCTCATCATCATCATCACATTGCCCATTGCCCACCCGATGCAAAATTTCAATATAAGAATTTTCCAATCACTTCCATTTGAGTTCATCATACCACGATGATGATAAATATTGCAATTGAATAAAGAATTTCATTTCCAATTGTCCATCTGATCATCCCTCTCAACGGTTGTGAGTGGATACAAGTTCAATATACCTATGTATACATATTTGAATGTATAGGTAGTTGCAATCAAAATATTCAAATCAATATTTCTTAGTTTATTTACTGTAGGTATAGGAAGTACGAGTGGTTTTGTGCTTTATATGTTGTCTCATCGTCATCAATAACAAACAAGAAACCGAACGGTTTGTTCGATGGCTTGATAGTATTTTATCGCGACTCCTTTGTCTCTCTTGACACTACTTGTGACCTTTTCTTCATCTTCTATAGAAGAAAAAAACAAAATAAACAACATTTCTATTTGTCAATAAAGAAAGGACAAACAAAGAAGAGTAGGTACCTCCATACATACATACATACATATAAAAAAAGAGAATATTGAACTTTTGTAATTTGATTTAAGGCTTTTCCCATTCCCACTCTGAGACACTTTTTTCAAATTGCTCGTAGCAGGAACTCCAAGGAAATGCATTAAGTTTGCAGAGTTGCCACTACAAGTGAGAAATATGGAGTTAAGACAGTTTCCCAAGCAGTGTATAGAACAGGATGGAACAGGGATGACTAATAAGAAAGGGCTACCGATGTGTAAGAAAAGATAATGATACTTTAGTGGGCTGTAAGTCAGTAACCATCTTAAATTTTTGTTATTTCGTTAAGAAGGGAGCTTAATTAGTATTGCCGGAAGAATGAAATACCACTTGCAGTTCATATTGAATGTACTGTGGCAGTCTTTAGACGACGCACTGCAGGAATCTACAAATTTTTTAAAATTAATGTTTTGGACTTAATTGGTTTCATTTCATTTCATTTCATTTATTTCGAAGAAAGATTCAATTTACAATGACACATTAAGATTAAAATCTTCTAGAGTATCGATAATTCAGAACATAACAAAGTTTTTAAATTCAAAAATATGAAAAGTATGAAACATAAATCTTAAAGCTATATAGGATAATCAACTCATTTCATAATTATAACGAAAATCGACTTTATATTTGAAGAAAAATACTAAGAGGAAAAAAAAAATATAAAAAATAAGATCATTTAAGTTTAAATACAAGAAAAAAGAACAGAGCGTAGTAAGTAAGTATTTAAAAAGAGAGAAAAAGATTATTTATGTGCAATATATGTACCTAAATCCCTAATTTAGATTTTTATAGTGCAAAAATAGTTTCCTCCTAAATGCTGTGGGCGCGGCAGTACTTTGCAACTCATTTGGAAGAGCATTCCACAAACGAATTCCATATACGTAAAATGAGCGTTCTGCTATGCTGTATGCGAAACGCGGTAAAATTAGTTTTAAACCTCTTTGGGATTGGGCATAATTAAGAAAGTCACTAAGATAATTAGGACACCTGTTGTGGATGATATTGTGGAGTTTTAAAACAAGCCTGAACTTAAGGTACTCATCTAGATTCAATCCAAAAAGCGTGTGACGTAAATGCGAAACACTGGAATATCTAGGCACATTATAAATAAAGCGAATACAATCATTAAATGCAACGTTCAATCTGCGCCTACACTCACAGTCCAAAATAGGATATACGGAACAATTAAAAGTAAAATATGGCATAATTAATGATTTGATGAGGCGTATTTTCATCTTGGGAAGCAATAAGTACGAAGAAGATCTCAGAGATCGTAATCCAAAGTAGATATTTCGTATGGTATCAGAAATTGCACTACAACAAGTTAGATTTGTATTTAATCTATATCCTAAGTATTTTACATCTTTCACATAGGTAATAACTTCATTATCAATTTCGACCGTGGGAAAATCTAAAAAGTTAATCTCATCTCTAGAGCACAACATGGCAACAGACTTAGCAGGGTTGAGCTTCATATTGTTACCATTAGACCAAGAGACGATATGGCTTAAGTCCTCATTTAACCTAGCTATACAATCCTCCATCAAACCAACTTTACTAATCAGTTTCAATCAGCACTTTTTTGGGAATTTAAAAAACTCGCAGTAGCAACACTTTTTTTATATTAAAGCTCGTTTCGTTGAGTGAGTCAGCTTCTTTATCCTTCTCCTTGATTTCATTTTCCTGTTTTATTTTTTTGTTTGTACTTTTTTGTTACTGCTTACTCAATTATGTATACAATTTGTGTCCTCGTTTCCTTAGAAATTTATATTGTATTGTTGTTGTGGTGTAAAATGGCTTTCGAACTTTCATTTCCGATAATTGATGCAGTTGCACTGATAACAGAACGCGACTGCTGCTATTCTGGCTACCCAAGTTTAGGGCGCAAAACAGAATGCATCATTTAAGCCCATCAGTTAATCCCTCCATATACCTATACTGTTGCAAGACACGAAACCAACTGCAGTCGACATTATGAAAGATAAGACAGCCCATAGTGAACTTCGGACATTCAAACCAATACCAAGATTCCAGCAAAATGATGAAGAAATCGATGTGGAAATTGAATATTTCTGTGAACAGTCAGTTGTTGATGGGAGATTTTGTGGTCTCTGGATGGAACGTTTTCATAGAATAAACGATTCCTTTTTCGATGGAAACCGAATTACCGTAGGGAACATCATGCAAGATGCAACGAAACTATGATTGACTTTGCCTTAAATTAAGTCGTGGCAGAATGGCTATATGGTGATGGTGTTGATGTGGGCAGAGGAAATGCATGGTATAGTGTTCTGTGCAACTGTCATATATTTTTATTCAACACTTAAGGACCTATACCGTATGCATACATATGTATATATACATTTATGAAAGATGAAAAAACTTTTTTGTTTGTGTGAATATATTAAATTGGACGTCAGAATGACATGGATGATATGTCTTTGTTGCTGCTACAGAGATGGAGTTGAAATGAGATTGACATTCTAAATGAGATCTTTTATTTCTTTGAGCAGACACACAAGCATGCAAAATAGTTGATATGTTGATTTACATGTAAATTTTATTTTCTGAGGAAAATACATATATTTCTTTTTTAAACACACGCCTGAGTTGTTTATCATTCTTCTCAGAAAAAAAAAGAAATATTTCCTAATAGATGTTTCTATTTCAAATAGTTTAATAGTTTTGATTAGTTGATTGGCATCTCTCAAGTATTTCATGATTTGAGAACAGGAAATCTGTTTTTCAAAGTTATTAACTTTCGAAAATTCTGCTCAGCAAAAAATGGCGTAAATTAATTTCAAAAGTAGATTCAAGGTTTCTAAAATCACGTGATTTTTTTTGATTTTTTGAAGAGCCTTGCAAGCAGAGTTTTCAAAAATTTAATTTTTGATCACTTACTACGTTTGTTTTCGAAAAAACGTCATTTGTGTCAACTGTCGCAACTGCCTACAAAAGTCAACTGTTCAAAAATCCAAAATGAAATTTGTATTTTGGAACTTCGGAATTTTAACAAAACTACCTTCTTTTTATTATTTGAAATAATTTTCTTTTGTTATGATAATTTTTTCTTAAATTCCGAACAACATTTTCAACCATATTTTTGCGAATTTGTGGGAGGTGTTTATAATGGGTGATTTTTTAAGAGGTTTAGAACTTTTAAAAAAAAAAAAAACACAAAAAATTCGAAAAAATGAATGAAATATTTATTTGAATCAATAGTTTGAACCTTGCAATTTAATGTATAAAGATAATTTCATGCAAATGTTGACCGCGGCTGCGTCTCAGGTAGCCCATCCGCTGAGTCCAATTTTGGCATACTCTTTCACACATATCGGCCGGTATCTCACGAATGAATGCATGGATGTTGGCTTCCAGTGCGTCAATCGAAGCGGGCTTGTCCCTATAGACATTAGCCTTGACATACCCCCACAAAAAATAATCTAATGGTGTCAAATCGCACGATCTAGGCGGCCAATTGACCAATTGGTCACAATCTTCCGAATAGACTGCTCAGAAGGTCGAGAATGCCGACCATAAAATGGAAGCAGCGCGCGATGAACATTTCGAACCGAGCACGAATTTTGATAGTAAAATTCAATAATTTGCAAGCGTTGTTCATTTGTAAGACGATCCATGGTTAAATTGCAAACCAAACTGAAGCTGTTTGACAGTGACACAAGGTACTAAACACACGTCAGCTGTCAAAACCAGTGTTGCCAAAACCAAACCAGCTAAAAAATCACCCTTATTTCTCCCCCGTTTAGGCGAGAGAGACAATTTTCAAAAAAAAAAAAATGACTAAAAAGAAAACAAAATATTTAATAATAACGGCAACACTTACAATGTCATGCTATATCCTTTTTTTAAATAAGAAATCTATTTTGTATGTGATTTTAAAATAGAGTTAATTAACAAAATTAATAATAATTAAGAAATTGGTTTTCAAATTAAAAATTTTCATAAAAAAAATAATAGCCTCAAATTGTAAATGTTGCCGTTGTTGCTTAACATTTTTTTCAAGTAATTTATTATAGAAAATTGTATAATCTTTACCTAAAGTTAATACAAATTATAGAAGTCGTTAGTTCTACTATCGGTCAAGTAGATACATCAATAATAGTAAAAATAAGTTTGACGACATTCTTAGACATTCCTTACGCTACATAGAGTAGATCTCATATAAAACACGTGTATAAGTTGTATACAATACTTATGTAGAGTACATACAATGTATTTTGGTAACTTGAGGTTTTTAGGTTAAACCATCAGGGTACTAATCGCTGTTTGGTCGATTTTTACATACAAATTGCATGCTAACATTTGTATTGTTTAACATTCATTTTTACCTCAACCACTCCTTAATTCAATAAAGTTTTGTATTCATTTATAAATAGCTCGTGTTAGGTACATAGCTTCTAGGTATCTAATTTGTAAAATACATAAACTGAAGGTTAGCTCTTTTTATGAAAATTACATCGTATCTGCACAAACTAAGGTTCGTCTATTTGTTTTATCTACAAATCGATTTTTTTTTTCTTCCTCTAACATTGCCTTCACCATGACATTATCCTTATCAAGTCACTCATTGTTTGCCTCCACCCATCACTCGGAACCATTTACAACAACTCACCCAACAACCATCTTCAAACCACAAATCCCAACATTCGTCATTCTTATCAACATGTATCTGACAGACAAAATCCACAATGTATAGTGTATTCGGCAACAAATCTTTCTTTTATTCTTTTGAACCAAAACCACCCTCGTCTAATGACATATAACCTCAAACCTTGCCAACAATATTCATAAATTCCTCGAATATCGACCCGTGATGTGTTTGTTATGTCTGAGTAGGGTCGACGTCGTCGTCGTCGTCGTCGTCGTCGTCGTCGTCGTTGTCGTCATTTTGACTTTTCCCATCGTCAAGTTGTGCGCAGGGGGTAAATACAAATGAATGAATGTCTGCCACTCTACACAAGTATGATACACCCATAGACGTCATTTCCGTCCTCCTCCACCCACATCCACACCCACAACACCATCATACCGCACCCCCATCATTGTCGTCATTGTTCCCAGTGGCAACCATGTGCTCTCTGTATAATCTTCTTCTTCTTATAAGAAGATTCAAAACATCCCCAATGTAGGTGGGTAGAATAGCACAGAAAAGGAACCCCCATCTACAGACACAACATCATCAGGGGTTGTTTGCCTCATAAAGCCGGTTTTTACCTTACGAAAAATGTTTTGGATATATACAAAAGCCGGTTGCCGGCCGGTGTTTTTGTGTTTCACGAAATTAATGTTGGAATGAAATACACAAAATATAAAATACAAAAGCACCCACCCAACTGAAACACCACCCCAACCAACACCCTGCATCTGGCAACATCCTGTAATTTGTTTTCATTTTCCCAAAATTCTGTGTATTGGTCCCCCAGTTTCAATCTTTTGTTCCGAAATTTAGCATTCTTTGTTTACATTCGTTATTCTTCTTCCTGTTAACGCCACCTCACCCGCTGCCACCATCCAACGCGTTGCCTTGAGATTTTTGTATTACAAAATATGCACTGAAGGACATTGAACGCGTGCAACCCGTTATTCCTGCTCATTGTGTCCTTTCTCTTGATACATACATTATCAGCCAATACACTTCGCTCGTGCGGACTAATTAGCGAAAAAGTCCTTAAGACTTTACGTGCTTTAGCCTTTATTTTTCCTTCGAGTATATTTTATTTTTGGCTGCTTTTAAGCACGAAGCAGCTAAATGTTTACATAAAATTAAAACTTTGGCCAAAAAGGATGACAAAAAATAAGTTAAAAAAAAAAACAAAAAAAAACGAAGGTAGGTAAATCCTTTTTGCACTCGATTCGCAAGCGAATAAATATTTGCATGGAGCTCGGTTTGTTGGTTAAGAGTTCAAATCCGTTCATTTCACTATTTTTTCTCTCTTCTTGTTCTTTTTTTTGTTGTTGTTGATCTTTTTTGAATTCACCTTTTAGTTTGTTTTTGTTCCTTTTTTTGTTTTCTTTTTTCGGCAAAGCCTTTCAGTAGAGCATCTCTGGTATATTTTTTTTATTTTAAGAAGAAATAACTTTAAGGGTGCATTAAACTCTGGAATTGTGCTCCCGGATTAGAATTTCACTTATATTCTTGGATTTTATGTCCTTGTTTGTTTTTTTTTCTGTCGTTTGTTAGAATTTGGAAATTGTGCAAAAAAGAATAGTCAAGATAAATGTTCCCATAGATTAAATGACCGAAATATAATGCGGATTTTTACGAAAGCTTATAGAATGAATTACATTTGATTCAGTTGAATGAATAAAAAGGGAGTCGTAATCTGAAAATTGATGGGCCAAAGGATGCCATAGGTAGGTACAATTACATACAAGGGAGATAAATATATACAGTCGTATATATTTCATCAACATTTTTGCAGAATTTCCTCTGATGTTTCTAAGCAATGCGCTTAAAGAGGGATCATCACAGAGAAAGTCAACAACCTTATTAGTAGAATCTTAGAGTAAGAGAATGAATAGCTTTAGGGATTGGTTTTATAGAGTGAACTTCATTAGAGTAGTTAATGCTTTGGCAAATGGAAATGGGATCCTTTGAGTTCTTTGATCTATGTCTGTAAAATTGTTTTTTGATGAGCAATGATGTCATTTACCAAATTATCTTATTTTCTTGAAATAAAAAAAAATATAACAATTTTCGTTTAGACAATAAAAAGAATACGACAAAGAAAGAATTTTGTGGGTGAGCCCGAGGTTTGCTAAATTAAAAAAAAAAACAACGTTCGTTTTCATTCCATTAAACCATTATCAAGTTAGTAAAAGTTAGTTGGTTTTTGTAGGTATATTTATATTTCTTTTGTTGAATTCAAAATTTGGGATTAAAGCCAGAAATCAAGCGCAGCGTTTATCAATTATTTGGATGATGTAGATTTGGAAGTTTAAGAATTGAATTTTCACGTGAATGAAAATACCAATACAAAATGTAAGCATTATAAATTTTAATAGAATATGAAATTCTTTTATTTTTTTTTATCAGAAGCTGACAAACTTTGAGGAGTTAGAATTAAATTCACTGAAAATAATTATCGTAGCTGAAAATATAATTAAAGGACGTAAGAGATTTCAACAATTCAGAGCTTATCGACTCATGATTTTCTTGTTAATGAATTTGAGGAGAAGAGAATATGTTTCTGGATGATTTTAGTTTGTAACAACTGTAACAGCTTTAGGTTCCTGTTTTTGGTCCAGTCGCGTAGCAGGATGAAAGTAAAACCTTTTTGGTCTTAAAAAGAACTCTATCTCGTTACTCTCCTCTCACTTAAGAGAGTTGTGGCTCGAAACTGGAATTAAATTTCTGGCGTTACTTCCTGGTTCATTTCTTTTCATCATTTCATTTCTCTTTCATTTCAATGAAAACAATATCCTTCCGATTCAATCTACTTCATAAAATTAATTTTACTATTTCAATGATTGAACTTCTTTATGATCGTTTTAAAATTAAAAGTTTGTGCCGGAATTCTTTTTTTTTCGACTTCAATAATAATTTAAGTAATAATCTTTATTTTGGCTTTTTAAATGTCTGAAAATTAACAATTTCAAATTTCAATGAAGTTTTTTAACTATAACTATAACACTATAACTGGCCCCTAAGAAAAATTAGTAAACCATCTTTGAAATAAATAATTTCAATAACAATTCTTATGCAAAAGAAACAATTTGTTAATTTTCTGTATTTTCTTTTTCACAAAAAAACTTATAACCGCAATCTACTCAAACGTCAATTGCATGGAAATATAATTCCTCGTTTACAACAACGCAAAAAGTATAAATTATACAAAAATTAAATTCAAGTCAAGCTGAGTCAACGATTTTAATCCAATTTATGAGTAAAAGCACAGCAAAAAAAAAAAAACAAAAAAATCAAGAGAAGCCACAACGTCATTTTAAAATGGAAGGCAAACGTCTCCTACAATTAACTGTCATAAGAATAAGGTTTAAAAAAAAAAAAAACATTTTTACGTTACGTTGTGACATGAACATTAAAGTACCGCAAAAAGCAATGACCTAACCATAAACAGTGAGTTCGCGTCAAAGAAACCACAAACAACACAGAAAAACAACAACAACATCAGACAACACAAAAATTATATGACTGAGAAAAAACAAAAAAAACACTGCCCAGCACGTCAAATGGCGTGGTGTGACGGGATATAGACAAGACGAACACATTATAATGACAACACTCAAAAGCGGACATCAGCAGCTCAGGGGAATTGCAACATGAGTTGAGTAGTAGGTATTCAATGTATTCCTCAGAATTTTTATATTTTTAAAGTTTACCTAAACCAGAACTACAGCAGAATTGCGTTCTAAAGCTGAATAAATTTTTGTTCACCCTCTCCCAACTGTCTGCCCCCACAAAGCATAATGCGGCTTGGAAGTTTCGTCTTGTATTGTTTAAATGAGTAAAACTGTTGTTGATTCACCTGTTAAGTGGATTACGACTTTTTTGCAATAAAATTTAAAAGACTTGCAGAATTTAAACCGCACACAAAGTTGCTATTTTATTTTGAATGTAAGGCCAATTAATTAAAACCTTACATTTACAGGGTGTTTTTGATTATTTTTTTTTTTTGTTGGGCGCCATTTATATAAATTTATTTTATTATATTTATTATAATTTCATGAAGCAAACAAGAGTTCTTAAGGTTTGAACATAAAAAGTTATGAAAAATATCATTTTTGTTATGTAGGTATGTACTTCGAATTTCCTTTGCCAAAATACGATATTAATTGAAATGCTTTTAATTATGTTAGAAAGTGTGCACTTAAAAAATTAGTAACAAATTAAGAACATCCATTCCATTTTTTTTGTTGTAAGGTTTTACTGTCGCAAAAAAAAAACACCCTGTATGACCGTCACATTATTATATTGTGGGTGAATTGTTGCAATAATGTATTTAACCACCTATAGAACCTTTGATGTCATGTGTCGGTAATGTCTTATGTTGGTAATACCACTTCAAAGTTACCGCCAAATGACCTAAATTGATTCGATGGGTTTGATATTAGTTTGCGGTTTCATAAAGAAAAAAAGAATAAATCGGAGAACAATGCAAAAAAAATTGCAAATCTGTTAGTAGAATTTAAATTCTATTATCAAACAGGTCAATTTATTCTGTGTCAGGATGTAAGCATATTATTTGGAATTCAATGAAACATATTTTTGCTGTCAAAACCGATACAAGAAAATAGCATCTGTTGCGGAAAATGATGGAAGCAAAGAGGAAGGAAGTCTCGATTGATAAAAAATATTAGTCATTTACCGGTTTTGAAAAATATCATTATTAAAGGAATAAAGACATTTATCAAGGGGTGACAATTTATAAACGTGTTTTCGTTTTAATAGTTTGACATTATATGGAAATTAAATCAAGCACTTCAACTGGAAGGAAATTAATTCCTGTTTGCGTGTTATCGGCATCATAATTGGAGGGGACCTCCAATTTTTTCACCGAATCGGAACGACAAAGAGATAACTTTCGACGATTTTTCAATTCCTTGCAAGAAGTAGTACACGTGAAATTATGCCTTTCGGGTATATTATCGACGGGATTTGCTGGAATGTAGCGCATTCTTGAACTCCAATTTTCGACCACTTTATCGAGCAGTCGGATCGTTTATTTCCCAACTTTAATTTAAAAGCAGTGTGAAATGTCAAAACATACTGAACACAAATCATCTGACAGCTGTCAAATTGACTGTCAATAGAAAAAATGTTGCCAGTTTAAAATCAAAACCACATTTTATAATTAAAACGCACGCTGTAGGATTGCCCTTTACAAATGGCTCAAAAGTACTAAAAAATTGAATTTTTGTTTGATTATACAAACTTTTTCTAAATTTTTTTAATTCGAAAAATTTTAACTTTTTTAAAGCACCGGATTTGAAAATTCCGTTATGCGATTTTTTTAGAGGCAAAAACGCATAGTTACTCATGATAACATGTAAACGAAAAAAAAGTCATGACAGGTCATAAGCTCTAAATTCCGAGATAAACTTTTCTTATTCCTGTCCATTTCTTATTTACAAAAACAATAAACTCAAAATAAATTGCCTTCCATTAATTGGCAATATATCACACAAAATATAAAACTCACTTCAACTTGACACATTTTTTTAATCATCATCAAAGTCAGGTTCAACGAAAGATCGACTATCATTGTTGGTCACATAATAAACACATTACTCTTCGTTACGTAATAATAAGACGTAAACGTGAGCTCATAAATTAAATTCATCACAAATAAAACAAATAATAAAAAAAAAAATTAAAATTGATTTATTATAATTTAATTTCTACCTTGAACTTGGAAATTAGATTTCATTGTTTATTTTTTTTTTTGAATCTTCTTCGCCTAGTTAAAAATTTTTTTTTTTTTTTTTTAATATAATTTACCTATCTATGTATATAAATTAGCTTTCTTGGCGATGCATTGCAATTAGTTTAATGTCTGTCATTGTCGTTGTATGTTTATCTCTTAATGTCACATAACATCTATAAGCATGAGACAGTCATCTGTCTGCGTGCGTGGGTTGAAGGTATGTACATACGTACATTGTTCATACTGGAAGGAATGGTAATGGTAGGTAAGTGCACTTATGCAACAAAGAGTAACTGTTTGTAATGTAATGAGTAATTCCGTTTTTCATTGTTTTGTATCTTTTCATTGTTATAATGAATTTCACTATCCGAGTCTTCTTTTTTTTTTGTGTTTAGCTTAAAAATGAGGTACCTACCGGTAATTGGAGTGGTAAAGTCGAGTTAATTCTTGACATTGACTAAAGACAATAAAACCGTATCATGTTGCCTTCATTTATTTATTTTTATTATGACGAATTGTTTCATTAATTGAGTAAAACAAATGAGAAATAAATGAAGACTAGAAAAAAAAAACGCTTGCTTTAAAAATGCATTTTAAGACTGATCGATATTTAAGGATTTTTAAACGATCAATTTTCATTAGATATTTATGTAGATTTTGAGTACATCAATGAAAGTGTCAATTTTGCATTTCTCTGAAAAATATGAAGTGCAAAAATAAAGTAAATTTTTTTACAAGTTATCCTTTTAATTTAAAAATATGTATAAATAATAGAGGCGTTCTTTTACTTTTCTGTCCAAAACTACACATTTTATTTTATTTTTATATAAACTTTTGGAGACTTTTGTGTAGTTTTTACAGAAAATCACAGAGTTTCAAAGTAAAGGAACACACCTAATGCACCTTATGTATTTGTGAAAATTTTGTATGAGAACTGATTTACACAATTTGGTTAAAATTCCTCAAGAATTTTGCTGCAGAAAATTAATTGAATAATTTTTTTTCTTTTTATATAGAAAACAAAACAAAAATTTGTGCACAAAAATAATTGTTGACTTTTAATGAACAGCTGATTCAATTACGCAGCATGTATACAAAAATGGCTGTTCATGCACACTTTTCTGTAAACGTATCATTTTACATTTCAGATGTTGTTTGAACATTTTTTGAAGACTTTTAATATTGTGGAATTTTCTTATTCTCATAAGCAATTATGAAATCTCCAAGGTTTAAATAATGAATTTGATCAACTACGACAGTAGAAAATAACGCAATTTGAGCTTGTTGAAATAAGAAGTTATCGTTTTCAAAACGATATCACTTTATGCCCTTTCTGGGGAATATTACTATAGAAATGTTAATGGAACTTAATTAGATTTGTTAATACATACTTCAACAAATAATTCAAAAACTTCTTAACAAAGCTGCGAACTTCATACGTACGTCGTCGTGTTATCGCTAAATGCCAAACTAACCAGGAAATTATCAATATACCTGCGCATTTTTCAATTCTAACAGTGTAATACACTAATAAAACATTTCTGTTACAACAAAACTTGCAACAAGTCGTTAGTTCTTTTTAGAAACTTTTAAATTAAATTCATTTTGTATGCGAATTTCAATAGTTTACGTCAAACTATTAATTTAATTGCCATTTAATAGACTATCATTTAAAAAGTAATTAAAGATAGTTTGTTTAAAGAATTCATACATAATCATAAGCTATATCTAGTAAAACCCTAAGTTAAACTTAAATAATAAATTATTCATCTATTTTCTATACCTAAATGACTATAACTAATACCCCTGACTAACAACAAAACAAATGAAATTAAATTCCATAAAAAGCCACTCCCAGAATAGATTTACAAACAAAAATTTTTTGATGTAAATTTTCCATCATAAGCTTGAAATTAAATTGACTTTTCAAGTCAAAATTTTGCATAATTTATTGAGATGTCCAAAGTGTTGTATCCGCACAACCCAGACAAAAAAAAAATAAAATAAAACAATAGAGTGTTACTGCCAGCGGCACAAATCATTTGTTTTCACTTTTAAACCTGAGAAATGCCCAACAAGCATCAGAGTTAAAAGAAGGCTGGACCAATGCCACCGAGTCTATGACGACGACGACCGACCGATGGACGGTCGATAGCAGCTCTTATTTCATTTTTGAATTATTTATGAGATATCTTTATTATTTAAAAAAAAAAAAACCATCTGTGGGTTTTGGTATAAGAGGCAGAAAAAAAGGCTTCCGAACGAAGGCCATTCTTTACCACAAAACAAATATCTACATCATTTCTGCAAAAACCTTTATTATAAGAATTCAATACTTTGGCCAGTCTTATATTGTTGATGGCACGTTTGATACTACTCTATACTCACGCGCCCCAATCGCATATCGCAGGATAAAATCAAGAACTCTTGGTTGGACGAATACAACCTTTTTTTTCTTTCTTTGTTTGGTATCGAGATCCAAAGGTCAATATACTCGAATCAAATTACAAACAAGCAAGCAAACTTCTACAAGGAACTCAGTTCCAAGGAAACGTTTATATCTCCATTTCGATTACACAATCAAAAAACTTATCACTTTTAAATTTTATCCGAAAGATTATTACATTGCATTGCACTATACAAACGTTGTGTAACTCTTTGTTTTATTTTATACTGCTGTTTGAGTTTGATAATTGATATTTTTGCAGGTGCGTCATCCTGATGTTTCAGGAGAAGAGGAAAAGACTTGGTATGAGTAAAGTGTGTCTTTGTTTAAGATAGCCTCATGGAAAAATTAATTTCTGCATCAGGTGGTCAAATAAGAAAAATAATCAAATTAACCTTTGAGACTTTAGTGATACCCTTCCCCAGGATAATATCAATCATTACTGTATTGTTTGAAACTTATCTCATCCGAGTCACGAAATTCCTGAAGATTTCTTTATTCAACAAGTTCATATTTTTCGTTTATTTGAAAATAATAATAATCTCGATAACTTTAAGTTTTCATAAAAAGATATATCCGTCTTTCAAGTTTTAGATTTCTATTTTTGTTAATCGAAATAAAATACTGGGTATTCTCTGAATCACAAAATTTAACTGTGCTATATTCTTGATTCTTTAAGTTTATTTTAAATATTTATAAACTTACCAAAAGTTCATTATTTTTTTAATTTTTCATCACGTAGCATCTTGAAATCACTTGAAATATTGCACGATCCCTAGAGGTTTTTCCTGGGAATACAAAACTCTTCTTTTGAATAGACCAGCACTCTTTGAGTGATTCTCTCATGCAAACACTTTTTGTGTAAACCTTGCAAAAAGTAATAAGCCACCCACTCGAAATGACTGCTATACCTAAATTGCTTTGTTTTCACATCAACTTCATCATCAACATCATCATTTCCGGACCACGCTTTGACAATTCGGTCTACTGCCGTAGAATTTGGTCTCTAAACCAATTTCATCATCACCCGCACAATTTACCCTAATAACTCAAACAACCATAAAACCATTCACAAAAACACGGCCTTTCTTAATTTAGCCTACTAATGATGCTTTAGTATAAGTTTGACTTGAAAACAAAACACAACGACGACGGTGACGAAAAAGGCGATAACCCTATAACTTGCCTCAGGAGACGTGTTATTTTCATATAAACGAGTATTTTGGTGTTGTTCATAATTTGCACTTAACGCCAACCATCAAAAGAATCTCCTTATTCTACTCTCATTCATTGCGTCAAACGTGTTGAAAGAAAAATAATAATAAAAAAAAAAAAATTCTACAAAAATTTGTCTTTGGAAACTGCGAGAGCTGGAAGGATACGAAGATTCTGCATTTCTGCGATTTGGTGATTTTTAACTTCTCATAAATGTTTAACGAAGGAATGGAATGACAAAGACCCTTGTTCCGTTATTTATGTGAATTTTTTTATTTTGAAGTATTTTGGGGTTGAAGACCCTATCACCACATAACCAGCCCCAGCAGTCTACGCCAAGTGACACGTAAAGCTTTTTATGTCTCGCAAATGTTTTTGCCTCAACTGGCACTCCACTACACTACCATACCACCACCACCGCAGCAAGTAGTAACAAACTTTTGTTCACGAATACTCATCCTTTCTTTCCTGTGCACAATTTCTGTGTGCAACACAGCTCCCCGCATTCAACAAAAATAAAACCCCCAAACACACAAAGAACACACAGCAAATTCTCGCTCGTTGAAATTTAGTTTCCGTTGTTCGAAATGGCGGCACACCTACAATTCAAAATGGCCTCGCAATGGTTTTTGTGTGGTTGGGGGGGGGGGTTAAGGGTAAATATAGTCATCATTGGTTTTACTCATTTGGCAAGGGGGTGGCCAGGAGGTGAAGTTTTGATGGAGAAACATGGAATTTATGAGGAAGAAATTTCTTCATTTCCTTTATATTGTCCTTTGTAAGGATTTTTCACAAAAAAAAAAAACGAAAAACACAAAGAAAGATAAAACTCGTCCGCTGAGCGCTGATTAGGACAGCTCATTACTTCTGATGTGAAAATAATTTTACATCATTTTTTTGTTTGTATGTATTTCTGTGTGTTTGTGTTTTTTTTTTTTAGTGCAATTTGTTTCAGTGTCAGGGCGAATCCTGTGTACTGACATAATACCAAACCAACCCAACCGTATTGGATGAATGGTTAGGTTCAAGGATGCAGAAGAGAGGACACAGAGAACAGGCATATAGTAGGTAGGAGGACAGTCACATTTGTTATTTTGTTCGCAATGAATAGCAAGGACAACAACAACTGCAAACTTTTGCTGCTCTTGGTCTTGCTACTTATGCTAAATGAGATTTTGAAAATGTGAATTGTTTGAAGAGGCTGGAAATTCAGTCTCTTTAGTGAAAGGACTATAAGGTGATTTATTGTCTTGGAAAGAAATGAATTTTCAGGAGAAAGTTTTGTCTAATTTTAATTTAAACACGCGAGGCAGTTTGTATTGCTTTTTTGACATTTAAGTTTTCATCTAGCGTGTTAAGGTAGTAAAAATTCACTGACCGAAAATTCAGAAAATATCTGAATCAGGTTACCTGATAATATCTGAATAATTTGGATATAGGATCCTGGATTTCAGATTCTGACTCAATTATAAATAAATCGAGCAACAAGTTTTGTATCAATATATCAATTGAATACTCAATATTTTGAAGGTCGATTTTCATACATATTGGCAGCTAGTGCTTTTTGAACACTATCACAATGATTTTTAGATTTTCTTTTTTCTTAAATATAAAATTAAGGTTAGTAATCCCAAACAACTTTTAAAAAACTGTCCAGGAAAAGTTTATTTTTCTCAAAAATTACTTCAACGGTTTTGATAAAATTTGGCCTTTATCTATTTTATGTAAATAAACGGAGACCATTTTTTACTAAAAAACCGATAATTACAGTAGCCCTACTAAAAACTCGAATTCCTCAGTAATAATACAAAATCTGTATACTACTAGTACTATATGGTTCAACAAGTCCAATTAAAAAAAGGTCTTCTACTTGTCTAATACATCAGCCACTATTTTAATTCAAAATAGCTTTTAAGGGCCTTTGTCCACAAAAATTTGGCGTTTCGTCCCGGCGATCTCAATTGGACTAATCAGTTGACTAGTTAGGGCCTTATCAATACGTAATTTTGTTAAGCTCGGAAAAATGTACAAATCGAGACAAAATTAAAGCTGAAAAATGATTCAAACCTTGGATTCATCATTCGAAATTATTTGTAAAAAGTTTCCATACATCCGACATCAGCTAAAAAAAGTTATTCATGGTTAAATGTCAAAAATATCGGTTTTTCTTGTGTAACTTTCAAACAATGAATGCTACCACAAAATAGTTTATCAAATGTTTGTAGGTTTTGGGATTCCCTACACAAAAGATATCGAAATTTTTTTTCGTAGGAGAAATCGTTTAGAAGATATTACGATTTTTAAAATTTCAAATGTCAAAATAACAGTTTTTCGCATTATTATACATAAAAATGAAAGTTCTAAATATATCGAGAAGTGGTTTGCTGCATTAGTTTATAGATTATGTGTTCCTCTACAAAATAGCATTCAAAGATTTATCCCTAGAGCTGTCATTAAAAAAAAAAATTAAAAATTTAATTTGTTTAAATGACAAAAAAATGCTGTTTTAAAAATTAAAAAAAAAAATTGTTTTTTGTTAAATATTTTCAATTCGATTCATAGATTATAATGTTTTCTAGCTTAAGAGGTACCTATACTTAGAAGTTATTGCTTTTCAAAGAAAGGTCGATATCGAAAATATCGGTGTTTTGCTTATAATTCTTAAACGGTGATTGCTATCGAAAATAAGCATTTACAGAATATATATATTCCCCTCAACAAAATAGCATTTATTTTTTTTCTAGAAGCTCACTAACAAAATTTAATTACAGATAGATAGATAGATATATTTATTGTAGCAGAAAATATATTAACATAGTTCTCTTAACCTATATTGCACAATTTACAGAGTTATGGTATATAACTACCTTGCTACTGACAATAAGAATAACAATTTTTAAGCAAATGATAATTTAAAAATAAATACAGTGAAGGAAAAGCTACTAACAACCTTCATTAAAATATTTTAAAAATTAATTCAAAAGTAAAAATTAGGGATTTTCGCACATAGCTCTAAAAAATAGGTATTTTGTAAAATATTTTAAATTCACTTTATAGACTATATGGATGTTTTCTAAGATTAACCTTTAGGTATACATTTTTTCTAAATATAAAAATGACATCAATGTTGATACATACTTCCAACAATTTTCTAAAATTTTAATTTGTATTTATTACACTGAATTTTGATCTACAATTCAATTTAATCATACAACGTAGTTTGCACTTAAAAGCTTGAATAAATCATATTTTGTACGCTTATGGCATTATTTAAGAGATAAATACTGTATGCTGTATGTTTTTTTTTCTATTCATTATAATGAAGTCCACTTTTGCGGGTTTATATACGAGTGTACATCAATGTCAGTCAAATAATCAGTATTTTTATAAGTTTGCTTAATTTGTGAATATGATGTGTATTTTCTTAATTATACAAATTGATATCAACAATAATCTTATACCGATGAAACTCTGCGCAGTTTAAACTTTGCAAAAAAAAAAACAAAGTTTTAAAACACAGCTGAGTAACAGACACCACTCAATGCAAACAATATTGTTATTGACGTCTTGTTTAAGCCATTTGATAATATTTATATAATAAAAAATGTGTTGCTTTTTTTTATTTTTAAGCTTTTAGATGCTAGACAAGTTTATCTTTCAAAGAAACACATTTATTTATATTTTTTAATAGATTTTGCTCAGGATCGCCATTTCTGCCTACATATACCTATCATAGATTAATTGGGACAGCAAGTTTCTGCATTTCATATTTTGACATTAATTACAATTTCTAAAAACTCAATATGCTTTTCTTAACACCATTAATCTTCAACTGTTATATACATATGTACATCTATCCTACGAAACCTATTAAAAACTTTAATCTATAATATTATTTTTTTTTTCAATTTCAGGTAAGAGATTAAACAGTAGCTAAAAAGAAAAATAACACAACCGCAACATTGTGTGTTCGCTGATGGTAATGTATCTCAATTAAAAACTAATATAATATCCTCTTTCACTTGCAAATGCAAACTGTATAACTGATCCACATTCGATAGTGACATTAATATCTAATGTGAAGGTCAATTATGAGAGAACAAAAGTAAAATAAAAAAAAACACAAATCTCACACTAATCAATTTCTCCCCTCAAAAGCCATGTTAAACCACAATTCATGCATAGCCAAGCGGTTCTCTATTGAACAAAGCCAATGAGCAAGCTTGTTCGACTCTAATGCACCGTCTCTCCATCATGCAACACCTTTATAACCTAGATGTTGGTCTTGTTTTTTATAAATTATTATCACAGCTTCATCATGGCAGCCATATCGTCGTCATCGTCATCGTCGTCGTCGTTGTTGTTGTCGTAGAGTCTCGATCGACATCTTCTAAGTCTTCCATTTACCTTAACACCTTTTTTATTATAATATTAAGCTATGATGTGTGTGTTGTGTGTGGTTCACACTTCCAATTCAATTAACTTAACGTTCACCGCATTCATGGCACACGCTTGTTCTTTACAAGTTCGTCAGCATATTATATTAAGCTTGTTGATGATGTTGTTTCATATGCCATGCCACAACTTATGGTATACCACATCATCATCAACCGGCCAAAATCCATTATCACATCGAAGTGATGACTGTGGACGATTGCAGAGCATCACAGAACAGGTACACTATGAATCTCCACGGAATCAAGACTGTGTGTGGTTAAGCCTTCAATTCTATCCGTGCACCTGATTCTTTCAACACTATGCGGCAGCACGCATTTAATTGAAGTGCACAACCGCAAGGTATCTTCATTAGAATAGTGAGAGAGAGACAGTGAGGGAGAAGCAAGAAAATAGGTGGTGTTCATTATATGGAGATGAAGTTGGGGGTAGGAGCTTGGGGCTTTTATATTTAAATGAGTTTTACAAAGGTACAAAGAATGAACCGACACGGCGGCGGCGGCGGCGCTTAATGTGCAGTCTCTTAGTCCGCTTAATCTTAAATCCTGATACAATCGCATTAGGTATGTATAAGTACATATATAGGAGCGAAAGATTAGGCCATTAGCAAGAGATGAATAGGTGCCACTCTGGAAAAATAAAAGAAAAGAGGGCTGCACCACATGTCTTGAATCTTTCTGCCATAATCCGATGAAGCATTTATTTAGCTTGTTCTTTGTATGAAGAAATGAAGAAACATAATTACAAAGGAACAAAGTGTGCATTCAAGGTTTAAATAATATACACCTTATATTTCTGCATCTTTTTGTTTATATGTACCGCATTGCAGCGTGGCGGCGCGGTGGATGGCGTGGCAGCACCAAGCGGTATAACAAAGCGGCATTGGCAATGGAATGAAATGAAATGTGTTAGTATGTGGTGAAAACTTTTTCATGGATGAAGTACACTGAAATGGAATATACACGACGAATGTCATGGATGCGTTGCGCCATCATCATAGTGATGATGTTGTTTTTTTGCTTATGATGCAAGATGCAAGGAGCAATGGCAGTTTGAGTATGTGAACATGCAACGTACATATATGATGTACTTCAAGGTTTGAGTTCTTTGCGTGTTGAAACGGTACGGTACCTCTACCTATCTATCTATATGTAACTCTATAATGTAGATACAAGGTAAGGTCTCTTCGCTTTCAGGAAATGAAAGGGAAAAGGCAATGAACACTTCTTTGGGATGACTGACTTAGATACTCAAGTAAAAGTGCAAATTCTTTTTGTGATTTCTTGTATAGGTGTAGAGAAAAAATTCTCCACTAATAGAGGCTTTGTTCTGATGGTTTATTTTTTAAATATAACTTTTCTAAAGTTTTTTAACAAAATATCTATTAAATAATAGAATTTAATTTTGACGTGAAAGTAAGATGTTTTATTTCGAACCCCTATCTTTATATACATATCAAGCCATCTCAAACCCTCCCTGAAAACTACCTCAAGAAATCAAGATTAAAACAAGGAAATACAAGTACCTACACATTTTCATCTCAATCTTACATGTTATATCATAAAACTTAAATCTAAACGTTATCGCATCATCGAGTATAAGATAAAAGTTCATCGTCCGATACACCTTACCATTTCATCAGTAGGCATGTATGTATATAGAGATACACTTATAAACATAACAATTTCAGTCGATTTCGAGTCGATCGAACACGAGACTTCAAAGATCCCACCTATAATATAGCCCACGAAGACAAGGAACAAATGCACTTCTCTGGCTCTCTGGGCTTTGGGCTCTTGGGTCTGGAGTCTTGCCCTAACCTCTACCTACATGGACTTCAATGTTAAAACGTCGTAAATTACATTCGAGTGAGGATGTTATCTTTAATCGCGGGGCTATCTTCTTAAAGTGAGAGATAGTTGTGTCGGGGGATATTCCGGTGCTGGCATAACGAAGCCGACCGAAACAACGATGTCGACAGGGATGTAGGCTTTGGTTGCAGAGGATGATGCGCTTGGCTAAAATCTATTGGATCATGGAACAGTTTAATGCGCTCGCCTTGCAAAGAAGGAGCATAATTTTATTTTTCCTTTTTATTTTATATGGACACGCAACAACGAACGCCACAAAGCCAATTTAAGAGAGTGGCTACAACATCAAGGAGTCGAGTATTGTATTGGTTATAGTTAAAGATGCATATCGGTTCTGCGTTTTGTTCTGAGAAGAGGATGTGCTACATGGCCAAGTGCACGAAAAAGGAATCAATATAGAACTTGATAAGGTGTTTTGTTCTTTGTTATTGACTATTACAGCAGCAGCCGCTCCGGTCGGAGAACTTTATTCTGAGGGATTGGATTGTATTGTATAGCAGCAGCAGGTTGAGATGGCACAGGTTGCTTAAACTTTATATAATGCATGCAGTCGGTGGCGGAAGTCAATGCCACATTCACTATACAACAACTCCAACTAAAGTCCAAATTCACTACTGCATCAGCCGTGTAGTGCCGATGCCGCCGCCACCGCCTTATGCTGCAGGCTTTATTATATGAATGGGATGCAATAAATTGTTAGCCGGACAAAGAAAAGCAGAAAGATAGGGAATCTTGTATTTTGGTTCTATGAGATTTTAATAGATCCGATAAATTTCAAGTACCTAAAACCGGCAAATCCTAATGCGGTAAGCTGTTTTGTTGAATGAAGACTTACAGTGAGTATGCGAGTTGCGGCGAGTCGGTTTTCGGCATTTTATAGATTGAGATTTTCTTTTGTTTTTGTGTTTCCTTCGATTTCTTATATATTATTGATTTGAAGGTTATGGACCTGTAAGGCATTCGATCTTAATTTAACTCAAATAAGGACGAGTTGTATATAAAGAGGAACAATATACGTGTAGGTATATTTTTGTGAAAGGAAGTAATAAAATATAAAGATACTTGAAAAGCAATTCCCTTCTGTGAAGCAACACTTTTTAAATGTTTGCACTGTATGTCCAAACGTTTACCCTTTTAAGGGACAAACCACTTAACTTCATAATATTGAATAGAAGAATTCCCTTATGTTATACTTTGTATAAGAAGGATATCCATTGTTTGACTCTATAATTGCTTAAAGCTAAAGCTGTTAAAGTTTTCTATCACTTAAGAACTTAAAGTATGACATGTGTAATTTTTTTTTTGTAAATCCACCTATCACACCCCCCTTACTTTTAAATAAAATAAATAAAGATGTCATGAAAATAAGGTGCCCATTCCATTAAAATCACTCACTTAGAAAAAATATTAGGTAAAACTAACCAATTATCGGTTTGTTATTTTTCAATAAGGTTGATCATGTTAAATATTAAACAAGATGCAAGATTTGTACGTCCTGTTGCATGAATAAAAATAATTGAAAAACTACATGATACCTTGTTATATTTACACTATTTTAAATAAACAATCATGTTAAATCAACACGAAAATTTGGATACATTAACTTGGCCTAATATGGAACTGACAACACTTCCCAGTGTAATTTACATGATCCAAGGGTTTAATTAAAAGAGTAACCGAGTGTTATGTTTTCGCATGACAAGTTGTAATTTTGTTTTGACCTTCAAACTTCTTTCAATAAGGTTTGATGTGTATTTTAGTATGAAACTGTAATCGTTTTTAGCTAATACACGACTTACGATTGATCAAACTTCCTTCGTCAACAGATTTCAGAAAGCAGTTTTAATAATAGAAATACCACTATGACTGTTAACATCAACACTGCGGACAGGTTAAATATAGACAAAATTATCATTCACTTTTATACATCACCAAGTTTGTTTAGTTGTTGATTTAATGTTTATTTTTTTATTCCTTTTTCGTGACCTTTTTTATGTGAAAAAGTTGAATCCTAATTTTGTAGGATTCAACTATTTTGTTATTATGATATACTGTAAAATCAACACTGTTTTGAGGAAGATTAAAAATTAAACAACAGTTAATTTTATAACTTGACAGGATAATGAGAAGACATACTGTTAACTCAACGTGACTTTTCAGGTTATCTATGAAGTTTCGTTTTAATCACTTAATTATTCGCATATTAATTATGTACATACAATTATAGAACATCAAAACTATGTTATTTTTAAATGAAATAAATTAACAAATACACAGATAAATTCACCAAAATCTAGATAAGTTCATCTGAAAAATAAACTATAAAAACAACTATATGAAAAGTTAAACCAACAGGCTATGTAGTAAAATTGTAATTTACAAAAGACCATTATAAGGCAGCACAAACTTGGTAGAAATTAACCATTGGGCCATGTTAAAATCTTGTCAATTTTATGTATTAACAAGAATTTCCTGTTGAATTAATATGGCATCTTCTTAAATCAACTATGTATATTTTATTGTTATAATAATTCCACGTGCATTTAACAATGGATATAATTTTATTAAAATCATTACAATTACAAGGATAATTATTACAAGACACTTATTTAATTGATAAATTTTTACCTGATGTTTTTCTTTGAGATTAATTATAATACACAATTAACATAAATATTTTTTTGCGTGTTGAAACCACGGATAATCATTTTTTTTAATTTCCTGACATAAGGTTTTACATTTAACAGGTTTCTTTTCATTTACCCTTTTATCCCATACCTCTGGTGTGATAATCCATAGTGGCGCTGTATAATCCCGCAATAATATTTACAAGAAAGTGAAAGTAGACAAGACGTATTTACTTTTTATGCTTCTTTTTTGATAGGGTTTCTAAAAAGCTAATCAATTTATAATTCGTTAACTTAAAACATTGATTTCCATGAAAAATCAAAAAAATAAAATAAAATATTAATGTTTAATTGTTACATCATTAAATTTTATATTGCTTTTTCCTCGAATTAACATTCGTTTATCCAGTATTGGCAATTGTATTTTTTATTGGCTTCATCGTTTTATAATTACATCATTCGCCAACAGACACAAGCTCGTTAAAAAGATTCATTCAGCCGATTACGGATGCGAAATGAATTGCAATAATCGCGCCCCCAGGTGGTAGGTATAGTTGTATTGAAGTAGGTATAGGTAGGAAGAATGTTAAAGAAGTGCCTAATAGCAACAAACCAGACTTAATTTTTAACAACAAACATTGTAAAAAAAATCCCAACTTATGCTTTACGTTTTTTGTTATTATTGTTGTTGTTGTGTTTTATGTTGTGTTATATCTATTACAACAACGCTGAAAAAATGAGTGTCTTATAAAGTTGCAATTAACACGCGATTCACGGTTGAGTTCTTCGTTTTTATGCCATTAAGGTAAATTTACTTTGTGCATCTTACATTAGGAAGGTATATGTACTCGTAAGTATATCTTACTTCTTTCGTTAGATCTTACAAAGCATAAGACATTTTATTTGTATAACGCGCAGCCGCAGCAGATTTGTCTTTATAAACGTGGGGGAGCAGAACAGTAAATATTTATGTATTTACGAGTAGTAGTACAAAGTAAAGTGCAGAATTGAGTTGGACGAATTCGTGCTTGCTTGAATTTTTACAGTGTACGATACTTACAAAATAAAAAGTGGTGTTCCCCAAGGCTCCGTTTTGTCTCCGAATCTATTTGTTTTTAGCAATGCTTTTTTCTAAGACTTAAATGCTTCTCAGACCATTGTATCTACCCTCCTATTTGCATATTTGTTCCTCAAATTACACAATTTACATTTTTGATTAATTTATCGAATTCACAATTATTTTTTTTTATAAATCCGTAATTAAACCTCATATTACTTAATCGTATAAAAGTATGAATAGTGCGAATTTTCCTGCTTTTCGCATTTGCTGTTAATTAAATAGTTTTTTTTTTGTTTACTTATGTCAGAGTTTCAGCTGAGTTTTTGTATAATTTTAATTCTCTAATGATGAAAAGAAAAAAAGGGGTGACGCGAGGGGCATTCACAGTAATGTGGTCTTATCATCATGTGGAACACGTTCACAGTAGAGCAGTGAAGTATTTTTTTTTTTTTGCAATTAATTTTTATAGGTCGATTTTGTTTTCAAATAGCCACAGTCATTGAACGAAGCTGTTGCCATTTTAAAATGTTATCTATTAAGATATACCTACTTAAGAAATAGTTATGGTCTTAAAAGTGAAGTGTTAGTTGAAATTGAAAGTCTAATTAGCATATAAAGTGCGTACATACATTTGAATAGTTTAAAAATCGAGATAAAATTAAAAGAAAAAAATGAAGGTTGTTATAATGGAATCTAAAGTAGCGACATGAATCAGAAATAAAATTCAATAGGTATACCTTACCTATGTGTGGTAGATAAATCTGTCTTAATACTTAAAAAATAAATATAGATAAGTTCAAATTGTTTAAGACATTCATTTGCTGAAATGAAATTTAAACAATTATGTACAACATAAGAACTTCTATGAGAGTAAATGTGGAGGAAGGAGTGACACTCGTTTAAGTTCAACTTAAAGATCTTATAGGGAACCTTTAAGATATGTCTTCCGTATACTCGTTTTTTCAAGATTTTAAGACTTTTAAGCGACTTATTTTAAGACAAAAAAACAGCAATTTGTCAACAAAAAATCTTCTGAACTTAATTTTCTCTATAATTTTTCTAGCGACATCCGAACCTTATCTCCATTTATATTAATAAATACAACCACAACAAGCTCATCCCTAGATTATAGCTGGCTCTCCATAAATCAATTTAATCAACCAAATTATATTAAAAAAAAAAAAAATAATTTAATGAAATTTTTTCATTTTCCAATTTTCTCACTTGACTCTATGACATTTCAATTTTGCGAGCCTTTGTGTGTGTGCTCATAAAAGCTTATAGTCAGGAGGTCACTAGAGCGGCATTTAAAACACCGCGCCGACTGTCTGTCGTTTTTAAATGAAACTATTTTCCTATATTTCCACTCGAACTGCTATATAAATTTATATGAATATCGTTGAATGAATGAAAAGAGCGTTTTATATGCCATATCATTTTTTCTTTCATCTATAATCGCTTTTTCATAAAAGAGATGAAGCAACGAGTTCCATTTAACAGATGAATATAGCATCGGAATTCAGTTGAAATAAAAATAGATGCATTTTCGTAGTTTTTTCTCTATCGAGATATCGATATATATTTTTTTTTTTAATTTTGACGTTTATGTTAAATAGTGTCATAATGTATTGAATTAATTCTTCGGAAATTAAGATTTTAATTCGAATTTCAGTTAAAAAAAGTGTTCGACGAAAACCCTAATGTCAACTGTCAAATTTAACGTCATTAATTTCATTATTCATATACATATTAGTATTATTACTTTAAAATACATCTTATTAGAAATTACATCAAAACTGAAGAAAAGTGGGAAATTCATCACGCAAAATTTTGTAACAAGCTGGACCTTTCATTTTATTGTCCCTTAAAGTCTAAAGCATACAAGAATAGGAATTGGTGTATTCCCGTTGCTGTTGGCATTGCTAAAAAAAACACATTTTTATCTACCTGTCATACATCGTGACGCATAAATAATGCATTATCTTGTCAGAGCTCACAACTGTATTAAATGTCAAAATATCTAGGAAGTCAGTTGTGAAGATGAATTCCACTTTAAATCTCATAATTTAAAAGAAACTTCTTCGTCGCGTGGCAAGTTGATTTGCGTGTTTTTTTTTTTGTTCCTAGGCCAACAATATATATGCCTCGCCTTTCCACACAGATTGTGATTTTATTGAATTATCACATTGAAACACGCGAATATACACGCTTTTTTTGATTTGATGCTCTATCAACTAATTGAACTTTAAGCGATTATTTGATGATGGGCTTGTTTAAATTTCAAGACAATTAAATTAGTGTATGGTCTGGGTACCTACATTTATGTACGTGTGCTACCCGATGAATGTCAGTCCGATTCGAATCAATGATGACCTTTTAGCCTAGAGGTGTGTTCATGCATGCTCACCAATTAAGTTAAGCGGGTCAGTGATTCGAATATAATAATGACGAGTTAAACTTCTTTTTTTTTTCTAAAAGAAATTTAAAAAAAAACTTCAAAAGAAAAAAAAAATAAATGGAAAGTTGTCATTGTTTTTGACAGGTCATTAGTTTGATATGTCATTGGGTTGCGTATATATTACGTTGCGTCATAGCTTATAAAAGGCTTGGCCATATCACTTTTTTGTTTGTGGTTATGTATACATTTTCACTTTCGATTGTTCCATCAGTAGCTATAAAAGAATTTGAGCTTTGACTAATAGATATACATACCTACTCGTAAAGAATAAAACTATACCATTTCATGTTTTGATGAAAGTTGAGACAATAATGGGTTTTGTTAGGAAGGTGGACGTTACGTTTGCATAATGATTTAACTATTTGGAGCAAATAATAATAAATTAACAGGCGACTGGTCGTGGAGAACCAGGATCTACAGTGACTTAAAAAATCTCAAACATTCCTATACATGTGTGAATCCCAACTACTAAGATAAGAGATATATAGTCTTGGACTATTTGAAAGTTCCTCGCAAGAATTGTCCACACAAAAAAGCCACTTGTTGGCATAAATGGGATTGGATCCCGATGTTAAAGAATATCATAACTGAAAAAAGGATTAAAAAGTGGCAAAAAAAAAATTAATATCGTATGAAAATTTTCTCAATATCTATTGCTCCTACGATTAAGAAGTTTTAAAAAAATTTTACTAGTTCAGAAATCGCCGGTCGTGAACAAAAAAAAATATTTCTCCAAAAAACGGTGCCATGCTAACTTTTTTTAAAATGTTGTTAATAAGCAATACAAAAATTTGCGGCACTTTAGTTTCCCAAAAAAAAATTAATGGTTTTTGTAAAGCTTACTAATAGTGTGGGGTGGCGTACGAGGAATATTTTTTGTTTGTAGGTATTAAATTTGTATGAATGGAAATTAATTCAGTCGCTGAAAATATTAATTTTTTAAGTGTCCGAGATTTTAAATTTTTATAACAGTTGTTATACCCCTGGCCAAAAAATTAAGGGAACATAAATTATGTAAGTTCTTTTAAATTTTTTTTTTGAAAAGCTGTACCTATCTCTATGAAACGTGCTCGTATGGAAATGAAACAGAAGCATTCTTAAAATTTAATGTTTTTTGTGCTGAGGCATTTTAACAGATGATGTTTTAAGGACACCATTGTTGTCCACTAAATAGTGTTCAAATTTAAATTTACCGCTATTTTTGTACAGGCTCTAAACTACACCGAGTAACAGCTCGAGACAAAATTTTAATTTTTTTTAAGAGCGTCTTTTTTTTTTAATTTTTTAATCATTTTGTTATTAGCCAGACTTGTTTTCGGGATATTGCATTTAAAAAATATATTTTTTCATAAATCTGAAAAAATATTTCTTTATAAATTTTACTGTGTAATCATTTTTCAAGCTTTAAGGAACTTCTTTACAGAAATTTTGATCGAAATTGTTGAAACCATTGATGAGAAACCAAAATAACTTATACTTTTTTTTTTTCATCAAAATCGTTTAGACGTTTGAAAAATGGCAACAATCTTCCTCTTTCCCAAAATAAAAAACTATATGTCACAGACTATATACAGATACATACATATATATACACGTGCATTCAAGCTACATCAGATGCAAAACTCGTTTTCAATTCAATAGATACATTCCCGTATTTTGAAATGTTTTTTTTTTCTACGATGCAGCAGGTAGGTAGGTTCTTTCTAAATCCTCTTCAAATATTGAAATTCATCTTCACATATTTGTGATTCCATATAATCGCTCATAGCTGATGATCCCTATATCTTCATTTCATAAATCCTTTAGAGTTATGAGAATCAATTTGCTCCCATATTCCATTATGAATAGCATTTATAAGCTCTTGTACCATACCTAAACTTGCGATCATGTAGGTTCATTCAACAAAAACTTTTGACCTAGTGACTGGGAAAACTCAGTTTTACCTTCTTTTTTTATTTTACACACAATGCATACTTTACTCACATGATGCTTGCTTAACATCAACGTTCACTTTACAATTCAAACATTATATTCATACTCGATGCGAGTAGACTCAACTTCACTAAAATATGAGTCCATATTATTCTTTTTTATTATAAAAAAAAAATATAAAAAAAGGAAAAACCAGGATATGCTCGTACCTAACCAAACTTCAAGCGAGTTAAGAACCCCTTAGGGCATGAAATGCATCATCACATCCTTTCTACCTGTTGTCGAGCAAGAAATTATATTTCTCTACTAATTAAGTGCTCTCTCTTTACAATGAAAACTCTCATTTCTATGGTTTTATGTGTGAATGAGTACGAAGGATAATATTTCAAATTCACCGTTTTTTGTTTATTTTGTATATATGCGAACTTTTTAGTTTTTATCATTTTATTTCTTTCCGTTTGAGTGGTTCTGATGGTAATATGTACTTTGAAAAAAAATAATAAACTTCTCTGAAAAAAGTTTGTTATTCAGAAATTGTGGTTTAAACTCCCGACTTGTTTTTTTGTATTTTTTCTTTGTGGTAAGTTCTTTTTTGGTTTGGTTAGTATTCTTCTTTAAAAAAAAGTCATAAAAGTGCATTATAAGTAAGGAATAAAGTTCTTATACCTGTTGTATTTTTTAACAATATAATAGTTGAAGTAAAGAAAGGGAATTATTAACTTAACAAGTTTTGAGGACTAGTTCAATTTGAGTAACTGTATCTCTACCTACATACATTTTGCTTACGTAGCGTACAAGCAATTATTTGGGAATTTTATTTTGAAAATAAGTAGCAATATTTTCTAGAAAGTTTTTAAATCTCTTGTCAAATATTTGTTTTCTATTTTGTAAAAAGAAAACAAACGACAGAAAGTCATGTCATCATGTTTAAACAAAATTTCCCATTTCAATTTTTACGACGCATAACTTTACTTATAGAATAAACATATTTATACAAAGTTAAAAAACATGTCAAATTAGTCTGGAAAATTGTGCCCCTAATAATTCAAATAGCCGGTTAAGTGGAAAGGAGAACTAGCAAATGAACAATAGCATCATTTCATTATCAAAGCTCAATGAACTTTGTGTGATTTAACCCACTTCTATGTGTAAAATGAGCTGAACTCAAAAAAAAAAAAAAAAAACTTTTTAAATGTCCACTCAATGAGCAAAAAAAAAATCCGTGTTTTGAAGTTTTTTTGTGTTGCCAGACGTGACCAGCGCAATTTAACCACTTCTATTTATAACTTATAAATATTCTCCAGTCAAAGATTTAAAAACATCAACGGCGCGGATAAAAGTCATTCAAATGTCAGATAAAAGGGTAATCTTTCCTTTATCGTCGTAGTTGGTCTTTGGTCGTCGTCGTTCGTCAGTCGTTGTCTTTTCATTGTAGGTACCTACATAAAATATAGAAATGGCAACCAGAAGTGAATTAAATTGAAGAAGAAGAGCTCTTCAGCATCATTGCTGATGGTTGGCCGCGTTGCCGACCGACGACGACGACGGACTCTCTAGATGATAAGTGCATTCATCCGTTCAAATATAATATAGGCGATCTTTCCCATCAGTTTAAAAGAAGAAGCTATATATCTCATCATCGTCAAACACGGCGTCTCTTCTCAATGACCTTTTGCTTTTTTAAGTTTTTGCATTTTGCTACCAAAAATCGTGACCATGCCTTAATTTCAAATGACAACGACATTGCATATATAAGATAAAAAGGTTTTTTCTTATTTTTCTATGTGAATCTCTTGCATTGCTATAAACACACGGTACTTGGACATTTTCAAATGGGAAAGTTTAACGAATCACGGATTTGTTTTATTAAAAAAAAAAAATAATAATACAAAAATCATATTGTTTCCGAATAATAAGTAGGTACGTGAGCTGAGAAATGCAACATCCTTAATGTTTGTGACTTTTAAACTAATTAAGAAGACAATTTTCCTTCACATAATTTTTAATATTATGCTTAAATTGTTGTTTGTTTTTTTTTTTTTTTTTTTTTGTATTGTATTGTTATCCTCATCTTTTGGTCTTTACCAACATATCGACACTACTAAAGGGTGTCCCAAAATTAATGAAAGATTTAAATTTGCCGCCATTTTTATAGTAGTGTTGGCAACCCTTACAAAATCAATTTGACAGTTTAGGCTTAGTAAAAATTAAGCGTTACACGAGTGAAGAATGTATTTTCATAAACTGTCAGCTGTCAAATTGTTTTTTTTTCAAGGTTGCCAACACTTTAGTACAAAAATGGCTGCAAATTTTGAAATTTATTTGCAGGATTAATTAATTCTGGTTTATCTGAGAGTAATCTTTCACTTAAAACTAAAAAGCAAAAAGTCATATATACCTACTACACAGTTTTTAATGAGGGAACACTTAGCAGACCTTTACCAATTGATTTTCTCCGGTTCAGCTATTAATTTAATCTGACACTGCACAACTTTACGGCACCTAACTCAAAGAGATTTAATGTTCCCTATTATTCTTCTTGACATTAACCATCTAATGAACCAAACTCTCTCTCTCTCTCTATATATCTTGACACTTTCTTGACATTGGGATTTTCTAAACCATTAAATCGCTGCAAAACCGTAAAGCAGGTGTGTTTTCTTTTTCAAAAAAAAAAAAAAAAAAAAACAAAAAAACAAGTCTTTCCCTGCACTAATCTTCTATCTAAATTGATGATCTGTCAAACGATCAACAAAACCAATACAAAATGACTTTGCTTTCTGCCATCAATTACAACATTCCAATTCTTGCACTTACTGCATTTTTTTCATTTCTGCAAACACAATATTAAGAAAATTACTCAACTATTTGTTCATCATAACCTAACCGCTCAATTGGTCTTAAGAGAGCATTTGTTTAGCTTGATTGAATTGAAGAATATCACTCTGTCGGGCTCTTATGTTGATGATGAAGACGCTAGTTACGATTTTCCACGCATGATGGCGCGAAAAGTGGAACTTTCTTCTTCGTTATACCCTCTGTTGAGTTGCAATTATTGAAGTAGCTCTAACCACATCAACCATGACATTGTCATCATCATTATCATCTTGTCATCGTCATCTTCATCGCCGTCGTTCTCGTAGTCGTTTGTTTGTCGTTTAGTTGGCTTTTTTGTGGCATGGAGTTGAGCGGCTCATGGGAAAGCAAATTAAATGGCACCACAAAAGTCAACAGTATAATAATGACTACGATGGCTGTACAAGTAATAAGACTTGGAGGAATGATTCCAATAAATTGCAAAAACTCTCTTCTTGATCTCTTGCCTTTCGATGTGTGTCTTCATTTATTTTCATTGAATTTTTTTGTTGTTGTTATTGTCTACTTACAGAAACCTCATCGCAAAAAGTAAAAGCCACTCTTCCTTGCCACCAACTGGCGCGCCATCAGATTCAACAGCATCATCATCTTATACTGGTCTAGGACCACAACAATTACCAGCGTTAAGTGGCGGTTTTGTCAAGCTACGCAATGTTGCTGGTGGCCAGAGTCTAAAACCGACTGCCTCGTTGTTGTCGTTGTCGCCGTCTGGCAAAGATGCTCTAGAGAAACCGAAAGCAACCGAATCCAGCAGCAGCAGTAGATCATATCAGCAAAAGCAGCAAGAGACACAACAACCGCAGCCAGAGAAACAGGCTCAGCAAGAAAATCCATCAGCTTTACCGGATTTTTTACGTGGCGGCTTAAAACGCAGCTTAACCCAGGTTGGTATATACGATGTATGAAAAGTAATGATGTAGAAGGTATTACTAACACCTTTCGAACGAATGTTATTATGTATAGACAAACTTTTTTTTTAACTTGGTCATGGTATACTAAATGGGGTTTATTTTGGTTTTAGGTCATGGGTCCAGATCAGAGGACTATTACAATAACGAAGACCGGTTCGATTGCCGATCGATTGGCAGCATTGCAAAAAAGCGGAGAGGACGATTGGCGTAAGCGTATATCGAAACACGATGAAGTCAACGAGATACGAGAGAATTTGGTCAATGTAAGTCTTAGGTTTAACTTTTTAGTATAAATAAATCCGATTAAGGCTTATTATTAAGTTCAACATAAGATCTTATGTGACAGTTAACGCTTATGAAAAATGTAGAATATGAGCATAAACAAATTGGACATAAATATAAATAAGTTTAGTATCAACAAACAACTCTAAGTGCTATAAAGTACCTACTTAAGAATATTTGACCCTGCGGCCCATTGCGACTCAGTGAATTATGTTTCTAGTTAAATGTTCTTGGAATTTTAAAATTTTCAAATTCAAGGTCTTTTTAAAGTTTATTTTTCTTCTTAGCACATTTTGTTGTGAGCTTAACTTTTCGCAAAATATAAGCGTGATTAATTTTGAAGTAAAATTCACTTTAACGATCGATTCGCCGACTTTAATTTGAAAAGCAAATACGAGAACATTATTTAATCTCACTCTTAGATCTTGAGTCTTGATTGTAAGTTTGTATGACCAACCCTGAAAACTCATGGTAAGCCTTGAATCCAGGTTCCTCATTTGCAATGTTTAAGTGTTAATGAAATATTTGCGTAAATCGTTTTAATTAATTTTACACATTGGAAAATTTTAAATTTTAACCCTTATGTTCAGATATTGAAAATAATACCTATTTATTATTGAGGAATGCATTTTATTTCACGAAAGGCGAGTTCGTACTTACATTAACTTTATTCAACAACAAATATAATTCTAATTCAAGTGAAAAGTTCTAATCGACAAAACGGTAAACTTTTTTTTCGCGTGAACTTTTGACTTTTTCACAGGAAATTTGATATACAATCTTATTAAATATAATAAGAAAAAAAACATTAATCTAAACATCAAAATAAAAATAAAAATTAGGCAACCCTAAGCAATAGTTTTATTTGAATTTTTTGTTCATAATTTTTGTGCTTAAACTGATATTTTTGGCAAAACACCTGTCTATTTCTGTCTAAAGAAATTTCTTAAGAAGAAATTGTAAGAAAAGGGAAATGTTTTTCTTTCTTTCAGTTGACAGCTCTCTCTTCTGCTCAAAATTGCGTAATTTTTTTTTGCAAAAGAATTTGACAAAAATTGGTGACAGTTTGTGAAAAAAATTTCAGTTTTGGTTCTACGATTTTACAGCATTTTAATAATAATACTTCATTAACAAATATGATTTTGCAATTAAGAAAGTAGGTATGTACAAAAGTTCACTGAGAAAGTGTATGTGTGGCAGAGTAAAGAATACACTTTGGAGACAGCAGGGTTCTTATTGAATGATGTAGATTTTCGTTACTTAACGTTAATTACAGTTAATTATTTATTTATAAATATTTTAATTCGTGAATTAATTTTTATCAACGTTTTAGGTGATTTATGATTTTTAAAGATAAGTAAGCGTTTTTTATTAAGAGAAGTGTGTCTATCTTTATTTATCTTTGTGTACTCGAAATGTTTGGCGTTATAGTCCACCTATTATGCACACCGACTTTTTCTTCATTTGTTAAAAAAGAAAAATATGTTGGGTGGCCATATATTCAATGATTAAATAGCATGGAACTTGCTGCAATAAAAATAATACAAGAAAATGTTTCAAGGTTCTCGAGCTTTTGATTAATACATTTTTCTTTTGTCTTCTTAACAAAACAAAGCATAATATCTAAAAGAAAAGGTGTTAAATTATTATTCTTAATTGTCTGTATCACATTTCTTCAGAAAAATCTCTGAGGCAGAAAATATTAATATCTATCTACCACTCGACTCGCATAATTATTCAAGTTTTCCTCATAACCATTTTAAAAATTTAACCAACAAAGAAAAACTATACATAATACTATATGTATGTACATATGTATGTAAAAAGAAATTTACCTAAATTCAACGAACCTTGCATGGCTATTATTTTTCAATTTAAAAAAATTGTTGATGCTAAATGAAGATAAAGACCATACAGAACAGAACTTCATGAGGCAACAATCATCGTTCAATTAATTGACACGCTTATGAAGATGACTTTTCAGTTCAAGTAGATACACCTGTGTCTTATTTTCACCCAATTAGTTACACCTACAAATTAAAATAAATTATTTTGGATTTTAATTTGAAGCAAATTTTGCTATCCTGATTCACATAGCCGCCAATTTTATATAAATATACGCACGAATTTGTATAATTGCACGAACAAAATGACAATTTAAATGGAAAAAAAAAAACACAAGATTCTTCCTTATAGCTAATTTTATATATGTTGCAATTATAAGGTTTATTTTTAGAATTTAATATACATATATATTATTTTAAATAATAAACAAATAAAAATAGATTTATCACAAAAACAATTTGGTATCAGCCCAAAAATATTTTATGTGACGAAAAATTTAATTTTATACGAACTTTTTCTTTTCTGATTCACTTGAATTCTTTTGGCATTCAATGATAAACAAGAAAGAAATAGAATTAATATAAAGCATATAAGAACGATTTATTCAATTAAATGGCAACCACAAACTAAAATTAATCGTTTGCATTTTTGTAGGTTTATACATACGTTACATTGCAAAAGTAAGTGAAGAGTATTCACTTAAATAAATTAGTTCTACAGGGTGTTTTTGGAGATTATTACAATAATTGACCACAAACTTAAATTTTTAATAACAAAATCTTTCACTTTTTGAACAAATCCCGAATAATGAAATCTTTCATTTTAAAATTATCGCTTTCAAAGTTCTCTCAGGCCATATCATCAATTTCCAGGTTTAGTGGAGTTGTACAAGTGGTTCATCCTCCGATTAAGATTTCAACTAGGTTTAAGCATTTCCAAAAAAAAAAGAACATTTCGCATCAAAAACCAATTAATATCCAATAACAAATGTTACATATTATATTTGAACTTTCGTTAAACCTCAGTCAATTCGCATACATATCAGTTGGTTAAAATCTTGATCCGAGGAATAACCGTGTTTCTTCAATTATACGTATAGGTCATTATATTCTAATATCTTAAAAATTTTAGCCAATCAGATTCAAGTGCAAGACATTTATAACATTCAAAAACCAGAATTAGTTAACGCTGGACATTCATTTTTTTACAGTTAACTCAAGAAGGAGTTTTCAGTAGAGAATTCATCGGGATTGACCTTACAAATTCGGAGGATAAAACATAAATAGTGTCCGTTCAGTAAATCTAGGGTTAACACAATTTTGGTTTGAGTTAACTCTTAGGTTTTTGCTAGTTTTCAAAAGCATTAAGAAAGAACATTCACTGCCCACTTCATAACGAAACTGACCATTGAATTTTTTTTGTCATTCTTGGGGCTCGTTTGTTTATAGTGGGTTAAATCTGTACGATATTTTATTTTTTAAACTGAAATAAAACAGTATTTTTTCTTGATTTCCCTTACTATTTTACATTCCATTCCATATTTTTTTTCAATTTGAAATTGACAGTTTCGTATTCTTATTTTAACGATCTTAACCAGTGAACATTATAGTCTCTTTTCTTCAATAATATGCAATTCTTTACACTCACAACAATTCAAACAAATATTTTCCCCAAAAGATTTGTTATTTATTGCATACGTTTAGGCTTGATACAAAATAATCGTATCTCTAATGATCAGCATTGAAGCTCTCACACAATAATTTAAACTAAAGTGAATACTGATTATTATCGGTGGTGTCTCATTTCTATTTGTAGTTGTAGTTGCATTTTTCAAAGCTATACCTCCTATCTGTGTAGTGTAGTGTAGTGTAACTATACTTTCCATGAATTTTCGCTTTTGTTTGCTGATTTATTATTCTAGACTGCAGTTAGGTACATTTTTTTTTCGAAATCAGAACAATTTTTGCTTAGACGTGACTGAATTTACATTTCACCTAAAGTTTTCGCTTCTCCTTTATAATCTTCGGGGAGGTCTTGGAAAGTGACAATGTTTTTGTTATAATATCAACCTACTTTAACCCTTTTTTTAATCTTTTTTTTTAAACTGTATTATTTCTACAACAACAAAAAAAAACACAACAACTCACCTGATCCCAATCAAATGGCTTATTAAGTTAATGACCCACCAAAGTTGGCAGGAAGATAAACCGATTCTGGCTGTAGGCGTTGGCGATGGTGGCGGTACGGTATCGACGACGGCAGCTCAATTGACTTTGGCCTTCATTTGTTGGCGTAAATTAACGTCTTGTTGTGCCGGGCCGGCTTGACAAAAAAAAAATGCAGAGCACTCACATGAAGTCTGAGAGACATCGGTGTGTTGCTTCTTCCGTCGTACGTCGCGTCGTCGTCGTCGTCTCAGAGAAGAATTGATAATATAAATTTTAGTGAAACGTGTTTTGTAGAAGTAGCCCAAGTGGCTAGAGACTTATTAGGAAGCTTAGGCGAGACAATTAAAGTCGCTGAATTGACATAAATTGCTGATCTTCGCTGGAGAGATTTGTTTAGTGTTTGCGATGACGGCACAACGTCTTCCATTTAATTTGTCTGTCATGTGTCAATATGTTTGCAAAAAAAAATTTATAGTATTGTGTGTCGGACATTGTAATTAGTGGGAAGAAGTGTTGATGATGAGTGCATGCGGTGATTGTTTTTTATTTGAATTTATATAAATAAATTGATGAATAAAATTATTAGCACGTTTATGATAGTAATTTATTTTAATTGATCAATATGAAAAAGTGTTAGTGAGTTTTGAATACATTATACCTATGTATTACCTACGGAGATAGATACATTAACACATTAAGAAATACTGTAGATACTTGATTTGGAGAATAACTAAATAAGATGAATCTTGAGATTTTTAAGAAAGACTTTGATTTTTCGAGAATAAAATTAATTTTAAACTATAGCGAAAGGGTTATCATAAAGTTTTAAAAGCCACGTTTTCTTGAGAATTATACCTTTATAGCATATAGGAAAAGCTTTTGAACAAAACAATGCGGAGCAAAATACTCTATAAATGTCTTTTATTATTGTTGTTAAATTGCGTGTTAGATTTTAATTGGCTGGGTTGGGCAGTCTCACGAAATCACGACTATTATTTGTCGGAAAAAGTAAAAGCTTTCTTCTCTAGAGCTCAACTTTGGTTATTAAACTAATAATGGTTTCAGCTTGATTATTAAAAGATACATTATAACACCAACAGAGTCCAGATCAAATAAGACTAAAACGATTAGTCGATTAATTGGCTCGATCATATCTATAGGGAAATATAGAGACCAATCGTTTAAGCGAATATTGTTTAATCAACCGATCGTTTAAATCTTATGCAATCAGGGCCCAGGATTGTGTTGTTGTAATGCATGTTTTTTAATCATCTATAAGCATCAAATCTCTTTTATTTTTCTATATTATTCTATATAACATAAACTTTTACTCTTTTATTATCATATTCTTGAATTAGGTAGGTAGGTAGTATTTATAACACATATTGTTGATTAATGATGAAAATAAAACCACAAACAAACAACAAATTTGTGTACATTTACTTAGTTGGAATGTAATTAGACCACAAAAACTGATACAAAGCCATGTTTCCGAAAAAAATAACCCCGATAAGGCCCTACTGATTTTTTTTTCTTTTTTTTTATAAAAATTTTTTCAATAAGTTTCTTTTCCTGTCCTGTGAATTTTCATTAATTTCAGTTGAAATGCGTTCCTGATGTATTCCTTCAAATTTTGTCTGTTCACAGAAAAGAACGCTAGCTTTTTAAGCATAAACAGGAGTTCCTTAAAAAGGCGGTTTGAAATTTCTGTAAACTGATAACACCAGCGTCATAAGACATGTTATTGTCACTTGACACTTTTAAGACACGAAAGAAATAAAATTAATGAAATCTCTCTTTTTATCTATTATAAAATATCGAGCATTGCCAAAACAAATATTCGTAAATTTTTTTACTTTTAAAACTCTTACATTTTTTCATAATCTCCATATTACCATAAAACGGGACTATTTTGCACCAGCAACAGCGTAGGGGGTTATTGTGAATAGATATTTAATTTGACATTTTAGTTTGCTTTTTTCTTAGTTTTTTATTCTTTCATTATAATTTAAATGTTCATTGTTAAACATTTTGTGTTTAAATTATATTAAAAATAAAACAGTAGCTGATTAATTAATTTATTTTGCTACAATCGTTAGGCAACCTGGGGGTGTTAGCACGCAATTTGATACAATATTAAGCATTTGCAGTTTCTAAATTGTGTCAGTCGATTGTTTTTGATTCGATTGAACTAAAATAGAAACTGCTCAATTTTATCGATTGTATCAAATTACTTGCTAAACCATCTGAATGAGAGATGCTTAGCTTATTCAAGAACTCCAAGAACTTAGATTACATCAATTATATTAATAAATTATATTATTTTCTACAAAAAAATATTGCGATGCGATCAGAAGATTGTTAGTGCAAATAGATTGCGAGTATTTTTCTATTGACTTAAATTGATTGAAAAATTAATAAAAAGTATGTTGTTTTATAAGGATAGTACTGATCCGTCAATTTTATTGAAAAACGTCAAATATCATATTTATAATTGCTCTGCGTCTATGACAAGACAATTCCTGCACAAAGAACGGTAAACAACTGTTAGTTTGACATTACATTGTATATTTTTTGTTAAAAGCTTAAAATATAGGGAACCTATATAGTTTTACAAACATGTAAGTCAGGCATTCTCATGTCAAAAAGAAGATTATACCATAAAAATAAACAAAACAATAAAAATTCCAAATGTTGACATGAAATTTAACTACAGTTAAGGTATGATCTACCAACTTCCTAATTGCGCATAACATTATTTTTTTCAACAAACAAAATAGCAAAATTTCAAAACAAAAACAAAACAAAACGGGACCTGGTGACATTTGCCTTTTGCGGACGTCAAACACTACTACTTTAGGTGTAGACTATACCATAAACATACGGTATGAACGTACAGGTAAACATTACAAAATGAGGAAATTAAAATAAAAAAATCTCTCATCCATAGCATGGCAAGAGCGCAAATTCAAAAACTCTTATTTGTAAATTTATTTAGGTATATCTACATAAAACAATTTATGTATATATCTACAAATAGAAAACTATCATCATTGTAGCAATTTGTACAATATGCATGAGCATTTATACAAACATACATTATATAGTTATTTTTATTTTAACGTTTGACTCTCCCGCTAAAAATACCGTCAATCTATCTATACCTACATTAAACCACACATATACACCTATGACCTAATATAATGTATGTACATAATCTCAATTCATCATTTAATTTATGTCACACAGAAAGACGCCGCAAGCTGAAAACGAACAAAAAAAAAATAAAGTAGATAATCAGCCTCAATACAAAAATAAAAGCAATTAAAGAGTTGGTGAACTACTGCTACTGAACGGTTTGCTCCCTTTTCTATATGCTGATTGAAGTATACAAAAGTAATTTAAATGATAATAAAGACAAAAAACATTAACCACTGATAACGTCGTCAGTCGGTTGGCTGCAATATGCAGGCAATCCAATAGTGTTGACAAATAACAACTTCAAACACAAACAAATTAGCTGAGAGTTTCCATATAAATTGACAAATGGTTAAAATGTTTATATATGTATCTATCACCACACCCCTTTTTGTTATTATTTAAATTCAGAAATCGGATATGTATAGTTAGGGGTTGTTTAAGATCTAATTTACTGCAGTGTTGCCAGATGCCAAAAAAGTCATAAAATGATCTACATTCTTTGCCACCACCAAAGATACCAATGAATCCTTAATAGGATTGTACCTATTCTTTGAAACTATTGACTTTTGATCTTGTCTCACTTCGGTTTGTATTTTTTTAAACTAAGATTTTTAATGTCTGTTCCTTTAATTGAATTGCTGTCGACTTTATTAAATTATTCTTTTTTTTCCGTTCACGGGAAAATTAATGACATTAAGTTCCTTTCAGTATAGATATATATTTTTAAATATTAACAGTAATAAAAGTAAAATACTTATTCAAAAGAAACTTTAAAAAAGTCTGTGTTTGGAAGTAGCTAATTGGTGGTATGAATAAAACGGAGCACCTGCTCAAAAACCCAACTCTTCGGAGTAGGTTCTCCATTTTAGTTTGAATACAAATTTTAGAATGTTAGCATTTTTATAGCTCCTGCTCAGCTTTTTATTGAGCAACATCTTAAACTTGACTTAATGGTAAAATTAAAGACCTCTTAAGTACTCAGTATTTCAATTAGTTCTGAAAATTTAAAAAAGTCAAAAATTAAATTAAAAAAAATAAAATCTTTGCCCGGGCGCCATTTAACAAAATATCGGGTTTACAGCTTATTTAGTTTTCATATTTGTTTTATTTAAATTTTGTTTTATTCAATTTAACAGAACAATCACTACTATTATTAAAGTAAGACTTTATTTTCGTTAAAATTTCATTGACACCTCAGTGATATTTTGAATATTTTGTTTTGCGTGATTCAATCATTTTTAAAAGCAATTTAAATTGGATATTTAATTGTTAATTGATTCGTTTTGTTCCAAAAGCAGATTAAATATGTTGAATCATTTTAAATCTCCCAAAAAATCATATAGCTATAAAATTGAATTGAATTCACTCCATAATGGCAACACTTCTAGGAACTGATCTGAATTTTACTTTGAACTCAATTACTCATCACATCAGTATAATATAGTCGAGGTATATTCTCGTTGGAGCAGTCCGGCAACTTTATTTTCTTTCAAACCTTGATGAATCATTTTAGTATATTCTGTGTTTTCCTTGTTTTGTTTTTGTTATAATTTTTGTATGTGTTTTTTTTCGTGTATGATAATAATATACACAAGTAGTAGCTCAGGCTGAAAAGTAAGCTTAAAAGAAACGAAATTCCAAACAGAGAAACGAGTGTGTAGTATGGTAGATATCTTCTTCTCAATCCGGCATTTTGACTCTGAAGTCTGAGTAAGAATGTAGTGTACACAAAGTATAGTATAGACTCAATAACATGCGGGAGATTCATCATCATCGTCATGATGATCATATCGCTCGTTCTCATCCTCATCGTCGTCTTCTTGTTCCTACAACAACAGCCCCAGCTGCAGCCACAGCCACAGCACAGTACAGCGATAGCACAAGCCAGCCAGAAACCATGAAATTTCATGGCGCAGTACAGTATTTGTTGGATTCGTTCAGCTCGCGATTCAGTTGAGTGTGATCGTTTAACCCGTTGACAACGTTTGGCTATTTTTAAATGTTTTTTTCCATTTTTTCGTGTTTTTAGTTTTTTTTTTTTGTTTTTTTTTTGTATGTTTGTCTTTCTGATAAGACGAAATTCCAATCGATTCTTTGTGGTGGTAATTTTGTTGTTCAACGCCCCCTGTTCCTATAGTCCCGCTTAAAGCCCACTGAATTTTTGTACACCGCACAACATCATTGCATTGGTAGAAAATAAGTGGAGGCACCCCTCTTGTTGTAACAAGTGGATACTCAACACAAACTGCAAAATAAAATTTTCGCAAATGCACTAGCAGCAAAAAGCAACTGGACAGAGGACGGTAGCTGCTAAGGTAGTCAGAGTTACACCGACCGCCCCGAGAGACTACGCAACACCCGGTACGGAGCAGCAGAGTACCTACTACACTACAGTGCTACATTGAATAGTTTGGCTTAGTCAGTGTAGATTCTGAACACGACGAACGACAACAACACGACACCATAGCGCGCAGTGGAATTATATTTTTTTTTCTTAATTTATTTTTATTTGCAAACGAGATATAAAAGATAAACAAAAAAAAAACTCAAACGAGGAAAATTTTGCATAAAAAAGCAAAAAAAGAAAACAAGTCATTTCGAAACATCGATCGGTAATATTTTTGGAGTGAGATTATTTCTATAAATAATAATAATTAATATCTCAAATCAATATTGACAGTTCGATGATGGAATATTTAGAATACCTTGAAGTTGTTTGGGACTATGTTCTTCTTTTTTGGGAGTACTCGCCATGGATTGCGTATATTTTGGCTTTCGTCACACTTGTTCCGAAAGTTTGGAACCGAACTGTAACCGGTGCAGAAACTGAATTGCGAAGTGTCAAATTTCATCGATGCTACGGAGCCGAACGGTGCTGTCATCCCTTAGAGGCCGACGATGTAGTTCGACCTCGTAAAAAAGTTCTTCGACGATTTCCACCAAAACGTGAAGCCAGCGTCGACGATAGTTTAGAGTCTGCAACTAATTCATCACAAACTGCAACACCACCAACATCAGCAGCAGCAGCGGCAGCAGCTCTACTCCCCACGCAACCAAATCATGTCAATCAAATTGCAAAAATGTTCGAGGGCAATGCTCGCAAAGTCAACAGAGTGACGCCAATTATAACAAACGAACAGAGCTCCGGTTTGCAGCAATCAGACGAAGCCGTGACAAAGAAAATTTTAAACGATGACTTGAAGTACGAGAAAATGACATTGCGAAACTTGGAAGAACGCTACTTCAAACCTTCGCCCGTGGGCAAACCGGAAAATATCCCAGAAAACGATGAAAACTCAGCCGATTTACTAAATCGTCCTTTGTCGTCATCAAGTGTTGTTATCCAGCGACGGCGCTACCCATCGACGTCTCCATCACCCCCGCCGCCTAGGCAGCTGTCGCGACCGAACTCACTTAAGGCCAGCATAGAAAACATATTCGCTTTGGCTGGTAAAGGCAGTCTCAGTCCAAACGGACCGGTTACATCGATCGAAGAAATCCTGTCACAGCGTCGACTCTCCAGACCATTGTCAGCATATTCGATAAGTGACCTCTTGGGTGACAGTTTGCCAGATGAGAGTTACATTGAGAGCTTCTTCGTGAATCTTAACAAATAGTTTTCAATATGTGTGTGGTGTGTGTATGGAAACTTACTACATATATGTATATGTTTGTGCGATCAATATAAATTGTGCCATTAGTTTTATTGAACAATGGAGGAAATTAATAATTCTAAGTCGGTTGTGATAAGAAAAAAGTAGTAGTATAGTATCTTCGATGTAAACATGGCCTTAAACTTTGTTATACACATAGACTAAAAACACATTACATAAATTAGTAGTTAATTGCCATTTTTAATTTTTTTTAATTAAGGGCTGAAATTCTTGTGATATTTTCCATTGTCCTTTGTTGGTTCTTTAGATAGAGAAATATTGTAAAGGTGATGTCACACTGACATTACCCTCTTATCGCTTATTGTTTTAAGATTATTTTATTTTGTTTTCATTATTGCTAACAACTGATTGTGTGCAAATCAATCAATATATGAAGTGTTTATCTTTGGCATATGGGGAAATAAATATATTGACAATCATGCAATTCATAAAAAATGAAAAAAAAAATATAAAAAAATCAAATTAAGTGAAAGGGAATGAGATTAAACAGGTGTGATGAGAAGAAAGAGAATTAGTGGGACAAAGTATAAATTATAAAAACAGAGCATTATTTAAATTTATTTGTTATATTTTTCTTTTCTTTTTTTTTTTTTGTTATTAACCTCAACTTCCTTTACATTTTTTGTAGACTAAAGGAATAAATTGATGGAAATAATAATATAATTAAACGTGAGATAACACTTTTTTAATTAAAAGGCTTTTTTTGCGTGTATGTATAGATATATAACAAATATTTGAGCAGCTTGCGTTTTTTTATATGAGTTTGTTTTTGATAATCATGTGATCGATCAATCTATACGATAATTTGTCGTGATTAAAATTAAAAAAATTAAAAGGGAAGGGGTTTTAATTATGATGCTCCTTTCCGTTCAACTGTTTCCCTTTCTCTTATTTGTTAAAAGTATTATAAATTTTGTATTTAAATTTTGAATTAAAAAAAATAATAATTTTAATAAGAAAAATGTACTTTTGTTTGTGCAAAATATTAAGCTGAAAACTACTAACTTTATGATAGATCTAAGTTTTTTATGCGCAATATTATGATAATAAAAAAAAATTAATATAATTAAATAAATTGTGTTTGTTTTGTTTAAAATTATATTTGTATTTATAACATATATTATAACAATCTAGTGGTGAATTAGCGTTTACAAGCCTCTTCCTAGGGTCCCAGAGTCAGAGTGGAAAAAGAAGCTATAACAAATAGTGCGATCACATAAAAAATGGTTAACTATGGAAGTGGCCTTAGATATATAACAGTGACTGAAACTTATAACTGTTTTGTTTTTAAAGGGCTATACGGCCCCGGAAAGTCACTTTTTTCCGCCGGTAGACATATTTGGGCACCCGGATTTTTTTTTTCAAGCCGCATCATTGAGTATATTTCGTACTTTTAATTGCGAATAACTGTTATAAATTAGTCTTCCTCTTACCTCGTCAGTAAGTAAAATTTTATAATTGACAAAGCCTTAAGCGTTTAATTCTCGAAAAAATGTAAAATTAGTAGGTATCATACGTGGAAAATAGAATATACCTTATGTTATGCCTGTTTAAATTTTGTAATCCAACGCATAAAATCTAATTGTTATTGTTGATGGGGAGTTTGATTTTGACGATTTATTTAGAAAATTAGTTCAATGCGATTCTTAGCTTTCTTGTTAGTTTTTCTATTATTAAGAAATTATTAATTTAATTTATCTAGTTTTTAATTTCTTGAAAACAAAGGAGTTATACATACATGGTGTCTATATACATACATACGCCTAGCAAAATTTTTGACACAATATTCTTAACTCCTCTGGTCAAATTAAAAAAGCCCCAATTTGTTCAAGAGCAATCCAAGGTCACGGCTGTGTTTTTTTTTAAAATAATATTTTGAAAATAAGGATTTATGAATCAAAATTTAAAAAGTGTTTTAAATTATAATTCCTTTATTTTTCTTGGTAAGAAATTTAGTCGTATAATCGTGCGCGATTTTTATTTTCTCAATTGTGTCAGAATCCCCTTTTATTTTTTTTTATGGAATAGAAAAAGAAAAGAAATCTCAAATCTAATTAATGGATTTCTCAATCGAAGCTAGCCCATGCCACATTAATTATGAGTTGCCAATAAAGACTCAAATTTCTCGATTTAAAAGATCTTTCAAAATAAAAAAAAAATAAATTCTACTTGTTTTTTCAATTACCTATACGCCCAAAAGAAAGTGTATGTAGATTATGTATATAGATATCTTTTTCTGTGTGTAATAGGTATGCTATGAAATATTTAGTTTTTTTTTGTACATTTATCTTAGATTGGTCACTTTGTATTATAAGCTCGTTTCGCTTTATAAACACAGGTTCATGAGTCACAGATTTCTTTTAATAATAGTTCTTTCAAAGCTTAATTTAAAAAAATAAAGAAGGAAACAATGACCCAGATGTAAGGCACTTAAAATATTCATGTTCAGTGAATATGTCACCAAAGAAAATAGAAGGTTTGGCTGAAAGATCATTAAAAAAAACACACAATTTCAAGTGCAAATCATTTTTGTTGTAGTTGTTATCGTTTAATTTCAATTAAACACTTAGATTATTCTGTTAATGCTTTCTACGAAGCGCTATTACAATTTATTAAAAAAAAATATTTAAAAGAAATAAAAATTTTCTATAAATGTTTTTAAAGACAATTTATATCTATCCCTTCAAAGTCGCTCAATAATAGCGCATATTCATAGTCCTTAGTCTTTTGATTCGTAAAATTTACAGTACTTTTAGGTATTGTTTGTATAGAATAGAAAAGCGGGTAAGTGGCCTCCTAGACTTTTTTGCGGTACATGTAATATTTTGTTGATATTTTCCATCACCGTTCCAGATAAATGTGGCTGAATATCATTGATACAGCGCTCAATTTCATCAATCCGCACCAAACATAGTGCCAAGGTTGTGAATGCATTTTTTTTCTCAACAATCAATTTGTATTTTTGAACCCCAAATGCGATAATTTTGAAGCCATCAAGATGAAATTAAGACTCATCGCTGAAAATCATTTTGTTGGAAAAACTTTCATTATTTTTCAAACTTTTACTCAATGCGCACCAATCAGATTTTTTATAACAATTTTTCATTTTTTTTTAAATTTAAATTTTTACAAAATTGACAATGCGCTTCTTTTGTCTTTAACAATAAATCCTGACAAGTATGCGATAATATCGTGATATGTACTTGCTGTTTTAAACAAACATTTTTCTTCGGTGATAAAAACCATTATAGCACATTTTAAAAGTGCGAAGTAAAAACATTTTAGACTTTTTAAGTTTATAAACTTCATGAAAATATACTCTTTTTTCAAACATTTGTTTTTTCTAAAATAGGTCTACAAATTTGGTTTAACGACAATCAACAAAATCCAATTAAATGGGAACACTGTTACTATAGTAAAATTGTTCTAATGATCCATACAAAAAAATACACATATTATGTAGGTACTTATTATTTATCGTTTTTATTTGTTTTTTGCCGCCTTCATTGCCAGTCCAAAATAAATAGAAAATTAATTATCTGTGTACATTTATTTGTCGCCGTACCAGATTTCAAGTATAATATCTCATCTTTTTATTTCATAGTTTCGGGCGCAGAAGACAACAGGTATTAAAATCCGAGTCTATATCTATGTATCTTTTCTACCTTTAAGACCTTGATTAATGATAATATGAATAGTCATAACATCATACGATATGTATGTAAATGTAACAAAAAGGTAATTCCCAGTTTATTGTACCACATTGACAACTCTCGTGACTCACCACAGTCCACACATTTCGTCTGAAATGCTTCAGCACAGTACCAACACCTTCGATTTGCACCTCCACATTTGAAACTTGTGGTTGGTTCTCCCTTCAGTAAATGGATCCTCTCTTTACGGTTAACACCATTTACATATTTGTATGGTCGAAAGCGGACGGATCGAAAGATAGAAGTTCCTATTATAAGTGAGCTAGTAGAAGTAGTACCTAATAGCTTCATTAAAGTATCTTTCATTTCAACACCTTGTAATCTTATCTAATAAACTTATCTTTTATTCCGGAGTATTAGTTTCTTATGTGACTTGTGCTTGTGGCGCGATGCTTGTTTGTTAAAGTGTTTTTTTAACTTGTTGTGTATTCAATATTTGTTTATACGCCAGAATTAATTATTTATTTTTTAATTCGTGCTGAGAGTTCGATCGATCGCTATTAACGAGTATATAGCAATCGTTTAAATTTTAATTATTGATTTTATTTTATTTTTAATTTTTTTTTTTAATTTAACTAACCGGTATTTATCAATGGTTGATGTTTGCTGGTGGGAGTAAACGATCAATACTTATTCAACGTATTATTTAATCACTATATTATTATTCACAAATGACTAGTTATGGATAGTATTCGAAAAATGGTAAATATTATTTTGTTATGTTTTTGCTTGGTTGTTTTAAGCCCAAAAAGGATATCACAGTGACCTTCAAGTTAAATAGTTTTGTTGTAACTCCTACTTAAAAACTGGTACCATACCTACACATAAATATAATTCCAAATAAACTCAACATAATATTTTGAAGTGAAATATAAAATGCGCATTATTTCATTTACTAATAAATTTTAAATAAATCGGTATTGATAGCTTTAAGTCCAAACTTAAAACAATATACCTAATGTAGATTGATACGTTTAAAATAATTCAAAATTTAAAACAAATTTAGATAAAAGTTCAGTTTCTCATTTACGTTAAAGAAGTCCCTTTAAGTTAAAATAACATTTTTTTTAATTTACAAAATATTAACTGATTTTATTGAAAACTAGAAACTAAAATGTAAAATTTGTACTTCCAAAAGCTTAAGCTAGCCCTTAATGAAAAATTAAACATCTACCAAAAGCTTAAGACTAAACAAATATTCAGGTTTGTCGGAAAATAGCCACTTTGACTGAGTATAACCTACAGCATTCCTGAAAGGCTTTCGATATTATATGAATTGATAGCTAAGACTTTCTTCTACTCAAAGCCACCAGTAGTCGAAAAGGCTCTTGTTACAAGAGGTTCGACCACTTTTTAAAAACAAATGTTTTTTTTTTCGTCTTGCATGTCATGAAAACTATCTAAAGTGGTAAAAACCAATATAAAAACTATCGTTTGTCTATATAACTTTAATGTTTTACTACTTGATGACTAATATTACAAAATAAAAACAAACAATCAATCAGTTTATTAAAGTTATAGTTTTTTTTGGAAATGTTATACAGTTGATATTTTTATCTCTAAATCGTGTATCCTGAAAAAAAAATAAATATCCATTATAAGTTGGTATATTAATAAACAAACTTTATTTTATCTGCTTCGATAAGATTCTCAGAAAATTATTCTTAATTTCTTATCAAATTGATTGAAAGCTATTTTAAGCGATTTCGTACATAATGTACAAATATTGCAAACCGCAATTTTTAATATTCGCACTTACTTGCTGTGGTAATTTAATAGAAGAATAACAAAAAACTTCTTTAATGTTGAATCTAAAATTAATATCAGAATCAGACGTAGTTGGTTGTTGTTCCGCTCTAATTTCTTTTGTTCTGATCAGGATTATTGCGTATCTGTTATCAGTCACTTAGCAAAAAGTTCTTTGTGTTGAAGTTTACCCACCGAATGCTTGAAAAAATTAATATACACTTGAAGAAGATAAAGATTTCAAACTCAGAACAGACATCATGGTACAAAGCTGATTTTTAAATAAAGAACAGTTTTTTTTCTTTTATTTATCAATGCTTACATCTACTTAATCTCAGGATAGATTTGAAATGTAGGTACTATCTTTAAAAATAAGTTCAAGGTTCTAAACGTTTTTTTTTTAATTCACTGAGCTTCTTTTAAGGCCATTTCGTCTTATAACCCCGTCAGTTCAACGTAACCAATGTTATTATTTCGAGTTTTTTTTAACATTGTTTTTTTTTTTCAGAAATCTCTTTCTGATAAGCCTCCGCCTTCATCTCACATAATTCCAACGGGTATCGAAGGAGGCAAAGTATCAGATCGCTTGGGTAAACTTCGTAATTCATCTGAAAATTGGAAGAATCGAATTGGTAAACCATTTACTGATAAAATTTAATTTTTATTTTTATTATATTGTAAATGTGTTATTTTTTTTTTTATTTTTAGAACAATCAGATGCTTCTAAATTCACAGTCGCTGGTCGCCTGCAAAAAAAATCCCAATCCCCCGTTGAGCTTCAATTCGAACGGCATGGTGATACTACAAAACAATGTCCACCAATGAAAGTAGTTCGCAGTGCAAATCAACCACAATTGGGATTGGCTAAGAGCCCATCAATGATGGTAACATCCATGACAGCACCAAAACCAACATCACAGACAAATGGTCAACACCGAATGCAGCTAAAGCGAAGTCTGAGTGTAAATGCTGAAGCTCAAAGTGCCAGTAGCAGTGATTCAGATTCTGAAGGACATAGTGAGAAAGAGAACTCTAAACAGATCAATAAGATCACAACTAATACCGGAGCAAAAGTTATCGTCCCAAGGGTGGATGATGAGGAGACATTTGAAAAGTTTTTCACAACTTCGAGGTCTGTTGAGAAAATCGATGAAGGTGTTGAGATATCTGATTTCGATAATATAAAGTCAAGTGAACGGTAAATAGGTGACAAAATTAGTTTCTAGAAAATGGATTTAACCTTTTTTGTTTGCAGATTGGTAAACAAAAGAACCGTTCAAGGTCCAAAAGGACGGCGGGCCGCTAAGAACCCTCTCAAGAGCTTAGCAGCTCGGATCGATCTCCAGAATGAGTACACAGAAGTGAAGACTGGCATTGCCGAGAAAGAGATGCGCCGCATCAAGCTCGAATCTTGTAAGTCATTAAAGAATAAGGTTTAACTTTTGGTTTTATTATATTTACTTATTTAATCATTAACAGTTGCAAAGTCAAATAACCTTGCAGCAGAAGCTCTAGCCGGCTTAGCTAGCGTCGAAGATTTCAAATCGGTCAGTCTGAAGTCCTCCTCTCTGCCTTTGAACCAAATGTGGCTGCCGTTCAAGCCTATCATGTTGCTGCACATTAAAGGACGCACACATGTCCAAACCCGCCTTGTTGAACCCATCTACACATCACTCAATCGTGGTGATTGCTTCATTCTTATAACCGGCGATGTTCTTTACCGCTACATTGGGTCTTTTGCCAATGTCATAGAGATTTCGCGAAGCAAAAAAATCTGTGGCTATATTTTGGAGAACAAAGATCTCGGCTGTACAGCCCTCACTGAAACCATTCTCACCGATGGCAAGTTCTTGAACGAACGCCACTGGAAGACTTTCTGGGACATACTCAAAAAACCCGATGACTATCAAATACCAGATTGTGGTCATGCCGATGAAGATGATCTTTTCGAGACCAGCCTGATCGAGACCAACATGATCTATGAGTTTGCCGATGATTCGTTGGTTCCCATGGAGAAGTACTGGGGAACAATTCCAAAATTCGAGATGTTAGATCGCAAAAAAGTTTTAGTATTCGATTTCGGTAGCGAGTTGTATGTATGGAACGGCAAAAATGCTTCTTCTGATGCAAAACGAGCTGCGATCAGGCTAGCCCAGGAACATTTTGACATAAAAAAAGTCGAATATGAAAAGTGTTATGTTAATCCTTTGAATTTCTCCTCGGTTGTCGGCCAAAGAAGCAGCTATAAATTTATGAAATCTTCAGAGAGAGAAGATTGGTGTTTGTTGGGCAAGATCACCCAACACATGGAAACCTGCCTGTTTAAAGAAAAGTTCTCCGATTGGCCTGAGACTGAACGCGAAGATTTAGAAAAGGATTACCTAGCCAATGGAGTGCATTCTGTTAAATCACTAGATGGCGTTACTATCTTTAAGGGAGAACCTTATGTTGAACCAAATCTTGTGCTCGAGCATTCAAATCTCGGTCGTGGTAATTTTTACTACGACACAAACACAATGCGTCACTTTGACGTGATCACAACAGCGAGTGACAAATGGAAGATTAATGAATTTAACTTCGAAGAGGCCGAGTCTCGAGACTCTTTAGGTCATTTCTACTCGGCCGAAAGTTATATCGTTCGGTGGGTGTACCAGATTTCGGTGACAGTTCGAGAGCTGAGTGGAAAAGTCTCTAATCGAAGTACTATTGTCGGACGTGATCGATGTGTTTATTTCTGTTGGCAAGGAAATGACTCAAGTGCAAATGAAAAAGGGGCTGCAGCACTTCTAACTGTTGAATTAGACAAGGAGAAAGGTGCTCAAATGCGTGTAGCCCAAGGAGATGAAACAACTGCTTTCATAAGGTTATTTAAACTTTTCCTACAACATCGTGGACGCAAGGAAGAGTGCTTGGAACGTCGCCATAAGTGGAGACTTTACATTGCCACCGGAAATGATGTTGAGGAAACCATACTCAAAGAGGTTAACTGTGATTCAAGTCAGCTACGCTCGAGGGCATCAATGCTGCTTATAAATGGAGAGAAAGGTCTGATTTACGTTTGGCATGGATCCAAGAGCTTGCCACATACACGAGAGATTTCCGAGAAGGCTGCCGAGAAGATACGCGAAAAGAAGTACGATGATTTGTTTTTGTCGAATGTTAGCGAAGTGCAAGTTGAGATGTTGGAGGAGACCAAAGAATCAGAAGGATTTAAAGCCGCACTAGGTGGTGTCGATCCAGAATCGTACGGATCGTTAAAAACGACCTTAAAAGATTTTGCCTTTACACCGAGAATGTTTCATTTCTCCAGCACTCAGGGTGTTTTTAGTGCAAATGAGATCTTGTATAATTTACGATGCAAGGATTTAATCAGTCCATACCCATTTACACAAGCACAGCTCTACAATGCCAGACAACCGACAATATTTATGATTGATGATGGTGATGTTCTCTGGATGTGGATGGGATGGTGGCCATTAGAAGATGTTAAGAGTGAGTTTTTTTTAAGGAATCAAACTGTGGAGACTTATAGTTAAATTTGTGTATTTTGTTTGTCTAGTTACCATAGAAGATCGCGCGAGTCCCACTAATGAGAATCGTGCTGGAGTCAATCGATGGATATCAGAGAGACGTGCAGCGCTAGAAACGGCTGTATCGTACTGGAGAGCCAAGTTTGGTAAGGTGGTGTCAAACTAAACCTATAAATATATTCTCATGGAGGTATAATTTCCTAGGTGAAAAATCTGAAGGGGAATTCTATGGAATAAAAGGTTTCGTAGTATGGGCTGGATTGGAGCCAGTCGCATTTAAGGCTCTATTTCCCGATTGGCAAGATCACGAAGATGTTAAAGAGATAAATATGGAGGTATATTTTCAAAAGAGTTTTCAATTTAAATAATTATTAGCTAATGGTATTTTTTTAATTCGACAGGACGGTCGCACAAATACAGCAACACCCATCACAGATGTTCTTACTCAGCTCACACAAACCGAATATCCGCTATCCATAATCAAAGAACGCCCCCTTCCTGAAGGTGTTGATCCAACTCGTCTGGAATTGTATCTCAATGACTCGGACTTTCAAGAAGCACTCGGAATTTCTCGTGAGGAGTTCGATCAACTACCGCTCTGGAAGCAAACCAATCTAAAGAAAGAACGTGGTCTCTTCTAAAATAATAATAACCAAAAAGAGATCACAGCACACACACACACACACCACTGAGGATTTTGTCCCATTGTACCTTCAGCAGCACATATTTTATATACAATTGTTCTTTTTATAAATATGTATTTGTGTAATATCTATCCAACTTATCGATTATAAGATAACCATGTATATTTATTAACAGAATTTTTTTATACAATTTTGTAACTCACTTTTTACGCGCATTAACATTTAATCAAAGATTTATAAGAACATACCAACAACAACAAAAAATAATACCACACATAAAAACAAGCATCTTAACACGACACACATTTTTTATGGGTGAGGGTTTTTAATTATGAATGGAATCCTTTTGAATAGGCTTATACTTTTAGATTTGTTGAGTTTTGTTAAGAAACAAATAATTAATGTTTTTAAAAATTATTTTTTAAGTTTGTTTTAATTTTTTTGTTCTGAATAAATGTAAATATAAAGTTTTAAGTATAGCATTTATTTATTTCATAATTATTTTGTTTATAATTTTGTTTGTTTAATTATATTAATTAAAAAAATATAGAAATCATATGTATTCGAAATTTATTCAAATCAAAATACTGTTTGTATGCAAAAGTATACAAAAATAGTCGTATTTTCTTTTTAATGTTATTTGTTTTTTTTTGTATTTAGTTTTGTTTAAAATAATCAAACTTTTTTTGTGTGATTTGAAATTTTAATTTAAATAATAATTGTAGTTATTAAAAGCGAAATAAAATCAAATGAGGTTTTTAACAAGGTTTTCAATTTTAAATTGATTTTTTGTTTTTATTTACTGGTTGTATTTTCATTTGTGTTAATTTTGGTTAAGTTTTCTAAAAAGTGGAGATAACATCTGAAAGAAAGAGAAATCAAATGTTCGACTATTGTGAACTCTTGGCAGCAATTAGTGACTATTTAAATATCTTTGCCTTAGAGAGCTTTTTAATTTTGTTTAGTTTTTTGTTTTTTAGTTAGATAACCCAACGAAAAAGTTATTTTGTATAAGATTTTAGACTAAAATAACACTTTAAAGACGCTTTTTATTTTCTGTTTAAAGAATTTCTTTTTTTTTTATTTTGAATGCATTTTAAGTGATACATTTTGCTTAGATCCTACATGCCTATCACAAATTTAATACAAGTGATATTCTTAATACACATTATACAAATAAAATTAAACGTTTTTAACACATACATATAAACAATAATATATAACAAAAATAAAATGACATGAATTACAATGTATTAACTTATTTAATTTGTCATTTACAAATAGTTTATGGCACAAACGGTATTGATAATCGGGATTTTTATATTTTTTTTTAAAGTACATAACAGTTATTTGCTGCATGGTCAGTGATAGGTTCCTTACAATAAGGAGCTGTATGTGAGCTGCAAAATCTATTGGGACAAATTAATGTGATCTAGAATTCTTAAATCAAGTTCAACAACGATGTTTGCTTTTTCTGCCTCTGTATGCACTAAAAGAGCTTGCAACGATTATCTATATTTATCGGTAACTGTAAATAGAATTTTTCATCAACAAGATTTATATTTAAGTGAAAAACTCGTTAGATTGAAAAGAATCTTTTTTCAAATCTGGGAGGAAAACAAAAATATATTTTTTTGACATATCGGGTCATCTTTCAAACATTCAGCCATTCTCCATACTCGAGGGAATATATTGTTGAACAGGAAGTTTTTCTTACAAATGTAAAGTGTACATTCTTATCACTTCTAACACGTCCGTTCAACAATGTTAGTCCAATTGGTTAAATATCCCAGCAATAATTTAATCAAAAACAAAAAGAACTTTAATTTACCTTAAATTTAACGGTATATTTATTTTCATCTCACAGCACCATCAAAACAATGCAATAACAACGGACTCACAACATTCGATGAGAATTTCGCCGGATCTGTTAATACTAAATCGCTCTTAACTTTAATTTTATTTCTAGGTTGCTTGTTATTATCAGTCTCTATAGTTGAACTTTCAAAGGTCTTATAGTTTTCTTGCTCTGTATTTGTTATGACAGCGGGAAGAAGAATTGCACTTGTAGCTGATGTAGTCGAAGCAATTGAATTCGAACTACTAACATTATTACTATCGGAATTATAGAAATATTCTTCAGCCATTGATAATGACGATTCAGCATTGGTTGTAGTTGCTGTTTTTGTTTTATCTTTTTGTCCTTCATGTTCATCTCTTAGCTTGTGTTTGGCTAAATGAACTGTCAATAGTCCAATATTGATTGTGGCAAATGGACAAAATTTACATGTATGTACAATAGAATCGGCCGACTCTGGATGCTTCAGTTTGATGTGTTTCTGAAAATTATGTATGCAGCAGATTTGAAAAAATCTTTATGTATAGTTTTTCTTACCTGAAATGCGACACTTTGAATTGACTTGTAGTCACACAGTGGGCAAATGTACATTTTGCTCTTGTCATGAGTCATACGATGCCTCCGAAAGGCATTATGATCATTAGCCATGTAATCACATGAATTGCACTTGAACTTCTTTGCCGTTTCATGAGTCAGCATATGCAGCTTCAGGGATGACTTTGAAGATAACGTCTTGCCGCATATTTCACAACAAAACAAATCACCACCCTTGCAAAAGTGTTCTCGCAAAGATTTCAAATGTGAAAATGCTGAGCCACATTCTTCGCACCGGTGCACATCCGGAGGTGGCGCTATGGCAATTGTTCGATGCCACCTTCGGTGGTTCTTCAACTGTTTGCTATTTTTGAACGCTTTTTCACATTGATCGCACTTGTAATTGCGTTCTTCGGAATGTATCTTGCTGTGAGTATTCACCAATCTTGAATAAATGGGCGTTTTGAAGTTACACAGCTCACAGCTATGCAATTCCATATCGATTGTGTGAGTTCGCCAAAGATGTGTGTGCAGAGTGTTCCAGTTGGAAAAATTTGTAGATTTACACTCGGGACAAACCATGGGACGAGAACCTTCCCTGAAAAAAGAAAACAAAAATACACATAAAATATGTATGTGTTTTTTTTTTTACTTACATATTATGACATCGTCTGTGGTAGTCTGAGACATCTGACTTTTTAAAACGAAACGAACAACCTTCGAAATTACATTTCGTACCGGTTTCCGTTAACGGGATATTGCCATACATCTTTCGCAGTTTTGTTATCCCCGTTCGATTCGATCCAAACGGCCGTCCCCGCGGTTTTGGTTTGGCTAGATTTATTTCATCGAATATTTCGTTAGGTTCTTCGGTACCACCATCCTTTTCGACTTCCATCAAATTATCCGAAACATAAATTCTGCCTTTTTCGTGAGCCACAACCACCGAATCTATGTCTACCGCTGCGACATCCCTATCCTTATCATCTGCTGCTGAATCTGTTGAATTTAAAACAACACGTTCTGGCTGCGACTCCCGACTGGGTTGATCTCGCTCCAGGTCATCCATAATCTCAACAATTTCAAAAGACCTTTGTTCTCTTTCCTTGGGATCAGTGTTGATACCATCTTCTTGGTCACGGTTGTCATTTATTAGCTCCTCAGCACAAACGAACAAGATTTCCGGATCATGCGCATCAGCAGCCACATCATTGACCTCATCTATAATCGATATCTGTGGAGTATTAAGGTCGTAGTGTCGGTTTTTCTGTTCACTACCCGAATTCGAATCAATTATGGCATCCAGTCCATCCAATACATAGTCGCTAGTCCAACCAATAGTCGGTTGTGTCTGAAAGTCTGTGGGTTTGTTAAAAGAATTCGAATCCTGATTCATCATTCGAAAACCACACACTTCTTCGGAGTTTTTCGAATTTTCCGACGAATTTGTTACCAAGTGCTGAGCGTTAGTCATGTTTTGTTCGAGATTTGGAGCTATGAGATTCTCAACTTCATTTTTATTCATCAGATTCAATTCGTCTACAGTACGGAGGTGGAGGAAATTTGTCGATCTTCGTGGATGCTCTTGAAATTGGGGCTGCTTCAAGATGTCTACATTTTTTATATAAATTTTACTCTTCGGAAGTTCTTGCTGCATAAAGCTTGAATCTTCAGACGGAAGTAGAAAGTTAGCACAGTCGACAAAATTATTACCACCACAGTCAAAGGAATACTCATTATTGATGCCTTCTATGAATTTTGTCCCTTGAAATTCATCTTCATTTGTGTGCAACAAATTAAAATGAAGATCGTCGTGTACATTTAGAACATTCGTTAGATTGTCTGGTGGTAGAAATATTGGTTCCTTTAGGATATCAACATTTTTTATGTAAATTTTGGGTCGGCGGGGTTTTTCTAAAGGTTGACTTTCTTGCTGCTGCTGCTGCTGCTGCTGCTGTTCTTGGTGTTGCTGTTGATCTGGGCAGAGATCTGCTAGATCCGATTGTGGAACAAAGCTTGGATAGCGATTGATGCCTCCGTCATTCAAACAGAGAATATCATTTTGATTATTCGGTGCTGGGGGCAGGAAATCGAAACTATTTTGTTCATCTCTTCGCATTAAAGCTGGCTCCCTTAGCACATCCACACTTTTGATAGAAATCTTTTGTTTATCTGATTGTGTTTCTGCAATTGGTTGGGGATTCTCAGGCATCACATTATTTTCATCGCAGATTAGGTTCATCAAATTAGTGTCGATGCTGTTTTGGAAGGCATTACAAAAGCCCTGTTCTTCTAGACTTAGAGCTGTTTCTTGCTGTCGTTGTGGCTCACGCAAAAATTCCACATTTTTCAAGTAGATTCTGCTTTTTCTTGGTTGGTCTTCCGACACATCTGGAAGCAATTGTTTTGCTTCTTCTTTGCACATTAAATGGTCACTGATGAGGTGAACTTCCAATGATTCCTTAGCGTAGAATATATTATCACAACCTGGACAGGTGATTTTTCTACTTTGAAAATCTGATGGTTCCTCGTTTCTAAAATGAACCGAACCAATATGTTTTTCTAAAGTTTCCGCTTGCAGGCACAAATACGGACACTGAGTGCATTTTAGCGCCAAAGGAGTTACTTGCGGATTAGACTGTGGCTGTTGTGATTGGGCAGTTGGTGGTGTCACGTGCCCTGTTCTAGCTTGGCAATCTGGTGGTGTGCTGTTGGTTGGATTTTGTTGTTGAGCCGCACTAATCGTTGCCGTAGCATCTGATTGTTCCGATTTAATGGGCTCTTCGGATTTGATTTCTTCATGATTCTGCTGTCGACGGAAAATATTTCCGAAATTATTGTTTGTTGGTTGGGCATTTGTGGTGTGAATTTGTACAAAGGGAAGTAGATTATTTATCAGAGGAGCTGGGGGAGTTGGTTCCACTGACGATGCAGGTAAGAATGGTTGAGGTGATGATAATCCTTCTGCTATTGAACTAAAGTAGTGATTTGAAGAGTGCACATCCAATGGTGTTGTTAAATCTGTCAACTAAAAATATAGGAATGGAATAAATAGACATATTCCGAAAAGTAAGTAAAATGTTGGATAGTTATCAACTCAACTAGGAATCAAATTTAGACCAACGAAGGATTTTTTTTATACAAAAGGTCGCCCAAATAGGAATAATATTTGCAAAAAGCAATACCTATACACCCTGAAGTTTAATTCAAAAATAAATAAAAAATCTTGCAATGATTTACTCAATCTACGAAGCTCATTGATTGATTTGACGATGTCGGAGCGTTAAATTAAAAATGATTATTGGCTCCTCGCAAATGGATGTTTTATTTTTTTCTTCAATTAACGACGCCACATAAAAGTACTCATATTTCTAAAAATTAAACAAATTAAATAATAAGTGTAAGTGGACACACAATCGGTTCCAATTCTCCACCATAGTATGCATTCGACGTCATTGGACGCTGATGTTTATATTGGGCTTTGGGCTGCTTAATCGTCTATTGACTACGCGCGCCATGGATTTTGTAAAAAAAAAAAATAATATATATTTGCATAAACGTTCACCCCCTAATTGAAGCACTGGAATTTGTCTACTTCCCGATTCACCGCTGCTGTTTGTCAACCAACAAACTAAGCAACCAAACCAAATGGGGACTCAAAATCAGCTTAATTGCTTCACGCTGAGCACGCGAGCTGTAGTGATGGCTTGATTGCTATCTCTCCAGAGGACAGTGCTCGGAAACGCTGACCTGAAAAGTGGAGGGAGAGCCACTTAGTTACTCGTGTCTCCGGTTCATAGAGTAAAATATTTAATTGGTTTATTTCCTGCAGTTATTTATATTTGTGTTAATATTTTTGTCTTCGCTGAAATGATTTATGATTCTGTTGAGCAATTCTTGGGACAATTTAAATATTTGTAAGGAAATTTTTCCAAAAACTCAGAGTTTTTCTTTAATAAAAGACAATATTAATTATTTGCATTTACATATTCTAATTGTATTACCTGAAAATTATTATTGCAATAGTAACCATCATAGCTGGAAAAACTATTGTTGTTTTCGTTCATTTCCGGACGTATTGTTTATTCATTTAGACAATTTTTGTATTGAATACGCTAGTGATAGGAACATTTTATAAGTTTTTTTTTTTAAAGCTTATTATACTCTGATAAATATGAACTCACAAAATTCAATTAATCCCAGCAGCCAACACAAAACCATAATAATTTTTACACAAAAATAACAACCAAACCAAACGCGATAACAAAATCGAATGACATGAAGCATAACAAAAATACGAATTGTCAAAAGAGAAAATAACAAAATCAGCTGTGAGCTGCTTCCAAACAGGGATGGTCTTAAGTTTAAACATTTGAAAGCGTTCAGTTAGAAAGTAAAATTAATACAAACGGGTGTTTTTGCAAGCCCGGGGGAATAAAAAAAAAAGACGTAGGGGCTAAACAATCCCCATGTTAAATGCAACAACAACCAATCCCCTGCGGACTAACCTAACCCTAGAAAATTCTCTGGGCTTAACTTAAAAATTCACAGAAAAACCCCGGTTGACTGCATCAATGAAAACTAGCAAATTAATGGTTAAAATCATTTCTCAAAAATAAGTTAAGGGTAAGTTTGTTTACAATTGGTCATCAAAGATGCAGCTAATCATTTTTAATCATTGTTGTACAAATTGTCTCTGTGAGTTGTACTTATTGGAAATCTGCCAGAAAATTATGAGCAAGCTGACGTATTCAGAAAAATGGAATCTCAGAGATTTTTCTCACTCAAAATTGGTGAACAAACGAATACAAGATTGTGTCAACAATCAGCACTCTACAATATCTAGCATTGCAAGCATATCTAATTGCAAAAATTAAGGCCCCTATTACGTTGACGTTGTCTCTACAACATTTTGCCTTATATAATTATATTGCCTGGACTTAAAATAATTGCCTGGTAGGATGAATGTATTATTAGCCGCGTTTTATTTTCTACGGATTGCATCTGTCAGTTTTCTTATTTCTTTACTCACATCGCCTGAATACTTCCCTTTTAGTTATTCTAGATTCTTTCATTCAGCAAATCATGACATTTTCTACTGACATTTCTTCGTTTCTTTGACCACCATTCTGAAGAAACGTAAAACCAAAAACTAGAAACGCTTTTACCACTGCATTTTTTTCTGAAATTAAAACGGGATTTAAGGTCGAGTCAATTATTTATTTTATTAACAAATAATTAAAAACCGTGCATTAGTACCCAAACAAAAAAAACAACTTAGTCAGCATGCCGCGTATTATGATAAAAGGTGGTGTTTGGCGAAACACCGAGGTAAGCACTCACTAACCACTTCGACCATATGTAAAATAAGTATCCTATTTTTTGCTAACAAGAAAAAATCCATTTCCAGGATGAAATCCTCAAAGCGGCAGTAATGAAATATGGCAAAAACCAATGGTCACGAATTGCATCACTTCTACACAGAAAATCTGCCAAGCAATGCAAAGCTCGATGGTATGAGTGGTTAGATCCGAGCATCAAAAAAACCGAATGGTCGCGTGAAGAAGATGAAAAACTTTTACATTTGGCCAAACTGATGCCAACTCAATGGAGGACAATAGCTCCGATTATTGGACGTACTGCCGCCCAATGCTTGGAGAGATATGAATTTTTACTGTAAGTTTTGTGTTAATAGCAAAATTTGTTGTTTTAAAACGTTTTTGTTGCTCTCCAGGGACCAGGCCCAGAGAAAAGAAGATGGTGAAGACACTGTTGACGATCCCAGGAAATTAAAACCTGGCGAGATTGATCCAAATCCAGAGACGAAGCCCGCTCGTCCCGATCCGAAGGACATGGACGAAGATGGTAAAGTATATAGGCGACGGCTATAACTACGTTTACTCATTCGAGTCATTTTAGAGTTGGAAATGTTGTCAGAAGCTCGTGCTCGTTTGGCAAACACTCAAGGCAAGAAGGCTAAACGAAAGGCCCGTGAAAAACAGCTCGAAGAAGCACGCCGATTGGCCGCCCTCCAGAAGCGCAGAGAACTTCGTGCTGCAGGCATTGGTTGTGGCAACCGACGTCGCATCAAGGGCATTGACTACAATTCCGAGATTCCATTCGAGAAACGACCAGCCATTGGATTCTATGACATATCGAATGAAAACGTCGAAAAACTGGAACCAGACTTCAATAAGATGCGACAGCAGGATCTGGACGGAGAACTTCGCTCCGAAAGGGAAGAACGTGAGCGAAAAAAAGATAAGAGCAAGTTGAAACAACGCAAAGAAGGCGAAATGCCAATGGCAATGCTTCAGAATCAGGAGCCCGAAAGAAAACGTTCCAAGTTGGTTCTACCCGAACCACAAATATCCGATCAGGAGTTGCAACAAGTTGTAAAGTTAGGTCGAGCGAGTGAGATTGCCAAGGAAGTCGCGGCCGAGAGTGGTGTGGAAACTACAGACGCCTTACTCTCAGACTACACTATCACTCCGCAAATTGCTGCCACCCCGCGGACCCCGGCGCCATACACAGACAGAATCATGCAGGAAGCGCAGAATATGATGGCTCTGACACACGTGGAGACGCCACTCAAAGGTGGTGTAAATACTCCGCTTCATGAATCGGATTTCTCGGGATCTCTGCCCAAGGCAGGTTCTGTAGCTACGCCTAATACCGTCATTGCAACTCCGTTCAGGTGAGTTTTCCAATCATTAAAATAATAAAATAAATCTGAAATTGTTGAATTTTCAGAACAATTCGTGGAGAGAACGCAGCTACTCCGGGAGGATTTGCCACTCCCATGTCCACAGCATTAGTCCCGTTGGGAGGCAAGACTCCTGGTACTGCCGGCGGAGCTCAGACACCGAATCTAGTTCGGGATAAGCTCAATATCAATCCAGAAGAGAGTATGGGGGTCACCGACACTCCAGCTATCTATAAATCCTATCAAAAGCAAATAAAGCAGTCGCTTAAGGATGGACTAGCCACGCTCCCTGCTCCTCGAAACGACTATGAGATCGTGGTACCCGACCAAGATGAAGAAATGCCCGATGCAGGTGCCGATGAGGGTACAATCGAAGACCAAGCCGATGTGGACGCGAGAGCAATAGCTCAAGCAGAGGAGGAACGTGTTCGACTATTGGCCAAACGTTCTCAAACCATTCAACGAGAACTACCCCGTCCCACTGAAGTTAATACAAAAATTCTACGGCCACCCTCAGAGAAGCAAGGTTTGACAGAACTGCAGAAAGCCGAGGAGTTAATCAAGCACGAAATGATTACAATGCAGTTGTACGATTCTGTCAAGGATCCTATACCTGGACAGTCACAAAATAAAATGGAACAACTGCAGAATTTCTTCAAATCGAATCCATACGATGACATCTCTAAGGAAAGCTTGGAGTCGGCTAAGAAACTCATTGAAGAAGAAATGCAAGTCGTTAAGCAGGGGATGGGTCACGGAGAGTTGTCGCTCGAGAGTTATTCTCAAGTTTGGGAAGAGTGTTTGAGCCAGGTTTTGTATTTGCCCAGTCAGAATCGATATACCAGAGCAAATTTAGCTAGCAAAAAGGATCGTTTGGAATCGGCAGAGAAGCGCCTCGAGTTGAATCGTCGTCATATGGCCAAAGAAGCTAAACGATGTGGAAAGATTGAGAAAAAGTTGAAGATTCTAACTGGAGGTTATCAAGCTCGGGCACAAGCTTTGATCAAACAACTAATGGACACACAGGAGCATATCGAACAAAATGCTTTGGCGTTATCGACATTTAAGTTTCTGGCTGGGCAGGAGGCTATTGCTATTCCAAAACGTTTAGCGGTTAGTTTGAAAAAAGTTATCTATTGAATTTTATTAATATGTAATTGACATTCTTTTCTATTTTAGTCACTTCAAGAGGACACACGCCGCCAGATGGATCGTGAAAAAGAATTACAAATGAAATACGCTAAACTACGAGATGAATTGCAAGAGTTAAAAGCTGAATTAGCAAGCAAACAAGCAGGATAGGGTTAAGCTAGTGTGTAGTTCTTTGAAAAAAATATATTACTTATGTCTTAGTACTTGATTATGTCAAACTAGTGGTTTTTTTTTTTGGAAGTGAGAAAACATGAATGATAGTGTTTGCTCCTAGAGGGAGAAACACATTCCATGGTTTTTTGAAATGCCTTTTTATTCTGAGGAAACAAACATTTCAGTGACCAGTTCGTTGATGTGATTTTGGAAGTTAATTGTGGAAACCATAAAGACGAGACTAACTTCTATCGTAAAGTTATATTATTATTATTATAAACTTTTTAAACAAAAATTCTGAGTTATGAGGCTCGTGATGTGCGTTGAGGCGGGGTGAGTATGCGTTAAGACTCTTTCGAACATGGAAAAGACACCATCAAGATGTCACCCACGAAGCAACGGACAGTTGTGTTTTGTATAATCTTATATCTCCTTCGCTTCGTGACCGACTAAATTTAAGAAAAAATATGGCTTTAAATTAAATCAGAGCGCCTTACAACTAATCGATGCTGGAAATAAAACAATAGCCAATTTATTAAACTACTACTTAATTAGTTTTTATTTCATTTCATACAAGAGGGAAAAAAATTGTTTTTTTTTTTACAAAAAAAATTCTTTGTAGATAAGAGACTTCAAGTTTTTATTTCGCTTTCATTTTCCAAAAAGATTCTTTAAGATTGTTGTGTACACATATTTATTTTTTATTATTAAGAGAGCGAAAAGTTTATAAAGATTGTATAGTTTATTTTATATATATTTTTTGTTCAATTTATTCAGCACTTGAGTTAAATTCTAAATCTGTATTGATTCCCGTAAATTATTTAATTTTAAAATGATTCCCATAAAAAAAATGAACGACAGTTGATTAACTTGAATATTGTATACTTCAAAGCTTGAATTTGAGACTGTTTTGTTTTATAGTTTTTTTTTTATTAGATGTTTTTCATTATGTTAATTTAAACCATTACATATATAAATTATATTATAATAATAATAATTATACAGTTTACACAGGGTGAGCGATAGGGATAAAAATACTTAAATGGTATACAGTTTTACACCAAAAATGGTAGGTATCTGTAATCTGTTTTTTCTTTTTTTTAATACATAATATTTTTTTTCATTACATTTTTTACTATAAGAATAATAACTAAATTCAAATAATAACAAATAAATAAAGTCATTATTATAGACAGTTTAAAGAATATAATAAATTCCATTTTATTATTCTAAGGATATTTACGAATTTTAATTATTATACATAATATTATTTTCTTAACAAAATGCTACACAAACTTATTTACTTTTTTTATAAAATACATACAACACAAGGAGGATTAAAAGCTAACATAACGATATTTTACTTTATGAGTTTTTCATTTAATTTTCCTGCTAATATTGAGTCTATTCAAGGTACAAGACGATACACTGTTTTATTTATCAGGAAGAACGAAATTAATAATAATTATTTAATTTCTCGTTGAATAAGAAATTGAAAAAAAAAAAATCTATAAAATGGAAGCTCTTTGCCTGGATAGTTTAATTTTTTGATATTTTTATTAAGAAAGTGTGCAGTCCTGTTAAGTGATTAAACCCAAGTTTAACAGTTTTATTTTTTTTTAAGTCAAAAAACAAATCTAGTTCACTTGTATGTGTAAATGCTTATTTTTTGTAAGCTGCAGATAGGTACTAGGCAGACATGATCCCAGATGGGTTAACTTAATTAAATTACGTGATTTGGTCATTAGAAGTGGGATTTTATATAATTACAAATAGTTTAGGATTAAATGTCTATAATGGGAGTGTGTGTTGTTTTGATTACTTTTTCTTATGATGATTTAAATATAATACTAGTTAAGAAGTACAAATGGATTTAGTTTAAAACAAAAAATTAAATTAAATTATTTATCACTCTTCGTTAGCAGCACTCTTTGACATTTTCATATAAGCTGCACAAATACATTCACATACAAATCTGTACTGGCTCTGTAAAAAAAAGAAAAAAAACAATATCAATAGCTAAACTTCAGTCCAAAAGATGATTGTTAAATACACTTACGACATTCTGAACCATGCACGCACGTTGATCTCGCATTGTCCGGACAATATCCAATGGATAAACTGGTTCTTTTGATTCCATTAACGCTAATGCAGTGTCCATTAGAATAAGCACACCGGTGCGACCTATTCCGGCTGAGCAATGGACTATCACAGGTGGATTGGCAGCGCTTATGCACCTGAGGAAAGATCGAATAGTTAAGAATATTAAAAACTCATATTCAAATATTTAATTAAAAGCAGTAAACGGAAAGTGGATGTACTCATTACTCATTAATAACTTTACACAATGACTATATTTAAAAAAGCACACAACATTCGAATGCCCCATAGATAAGGTAAACTTACTGATGAACACTTGTCGAAACTGGTATCTCATCTTCGGGTGTTACTCCATTACTCGCCATGCATTTTCTCTCACCCGACAACCCATTCTCAGCGTCTGCATCCGCATCCAAAAGACGAACTTGCTTAAGACTCTCTTCAATTTCTTGCAGTAATGTTTTATTGCGTGCCGAACGCACTCGTTCAGTAAATTCTAAAAATAAATTCGGATCGGACGGTACACAATGGTCAGGCCATGCTAAATATTGCATATGCTGAATTGAACGTCGTTCGGATGTTTTCTTGTCAATCAAAATGAATTCTCGAAATACAAAGCTTCCAGTTTCGTCGGCTTTTTCGCTTAAGCATTTCACCGAGAATCCATCGGCTAACATTAATTCATCGCCGGTAACTGGCCAGTATTGGTAGCATTTTTGTCGTCCGGCTTCCATAACTGTTGTCAACATCACTACTAAATGACTCGATTCCTGTTGGACCATTCGCCAGAAATCAGTTGTCGTACTAGTTAAGGGACCCTGAGTTGCTATGTAACGATTTACCGCCCCACCAGGAATTTCCATGTTGACATAATTGGCGTTGATATAATCTCCTGAATTAGAGTTTATAAGGACCACACGAGTACAGTCGTCTAAAAAAATTAAAAAAATTTAGTTAGCAACAACTTTTTTATTTTAAACAAACTGTAGCTTAATCTTACACGGTGAAATGTCCCTGTAACGATTTTTTGCAATATTCTCAGGTTTTTTCGCCTCAGTTATGGCCAAATCTGGATTTTTCCTATACATTTGCTCATATTGTGCCAACAGAGCTCCCGAAGCGAGTCCATCGCTAAGGAGGAGAAGACTCTGTGTGAATAACGCATCACCATCTAGCATATTCTGAGATCCACCAATTTCATCGTTTTCCGGGACATACTGATAGAGCGGTTCTTCTTCGGACATAGTAACCAGCGAATTTGGTCGCACAGTGAGCGAGAGTTCTCCATTTCGATACTCTCGAGATTCTCGAATTAAGTTGACTACTTGTTCGTGTTTCAAACCGAGAACATCTTGGCCATTGATCATTACAACTTCATCGCCCTCACAGACGCGTGGTGTACACCGATCAGCAGGTGTGTGTGGCACAACTTTAGAAACCTGTACCGGCAGACTAAGATCTACACCACCCTTCACATTAAAACCGAAACGACCTTGATCGTCTGAGTGCAGACGTATTGTTATTAAATTATCAGCATCACCACCACCGGACGGAATTGGACTGTGATTTTCTGAGCTATATGCTGGAGGGATTGGGGATTCGTATCGACGGGTACATTGCTCTATAAAGCCACCCTCACTTGAAAATAAAAATAATAAAAAAATACAAAAGTTATAATATATTTTAAAAAACAATTTCAGGATAAGGCATTGAAAATCTAGCTGGAATTAATAGATGAGGCCATGGGAAGCAAAGTGGCTGATGTGATTAGTGAGGCTACTCTGCTTCTCTAAGCCCCATATGAGTACATATCAAAGTTATACATACTATAGTATGGTTGATTTGTAAATACAAAGTTAAATATGCTAATAAAATTGAATATTTCAACAAATTTATTACAAATGTGGTGATAACAGAAAACGTGAGTTTCTAGCAATAAGAGTCATCAACTAACATTTGAATATCGTACTCATCGCTTTGTTGTTCCCAGGCCTTTCTGGGCATCGAATCCGTTTGCTTTGAGGTCACCTTATTGTCATGCGGACGGCTTGTTTTTGTTATTGTTAATATCGACGTGGCATTCTTTCCATTAATGGAAGTGCCATTACTATCGGATGTACCATTTGCTGGCGAGGACGTATGCTGAATCAGTCGTTTGCTTGGCGATCGAACAAAGGCCTTGTGGATCTTCCCCCGTTGTCTACTCTCTTGAACAGCCTGCAACTCTGTTCGGCCGGAATAATAGAATCTAAAAAGCAGAACATAAACACACATTTAATAGAGTTTTTTTTTTAATAGATTAATATTAAGCGAACTTTGATCCCAAGCTTATATTAAGGAAGCGCGAAAGTCGATGAGGACGTTTCAGTCTAAAGAAAGAATGATGTTCTACACAGGATTTCCATAAGGCTTTGGCATGTTTGTGGGAACCCACACAGAAGCCCAAAAGTGTGTCATAGTGTTCCGACTGAAATACAGTAAAAGAATATAAATTTCTAGTCATTCCTTCAAATTTATTTCCACCAACCGGTTCTCGTCTTAGTTGAATGAAAAAATCCTTCCGTTTAAATGACACTTTAACCATTTTTGACCATGAGAATGTATTAACTCGATTGCTATTTTGGAATACCAACAGCCCAATAGAGGCTACTCCCAGTTGCATTTCCTTGCCACTTGAATCCTGAAACACAAACAAAAGAAAAATATAACTTAACAAAATGTATTCAAAGCTTTGCACAAGTTGTTCATGCAAATTTTGTTGATCTTAAGTCAACTTAAAAGTGGAATGTAGCAAATTAACATTTTTAATTGCTTGTTAGGAGAAACAGAGGTACATGGTTTTTTTTGTTGTTTTAATTTCTTTTGTAATTTTATGAGTTTTTTTTTTATTTTTATTTCATGAGGTTTTTCTTTCTGACAAGAAAGTTTGACCTTTTTCAAAAGTCTAAATTGTTGAACTGGTTTTTAGCCAGTCGTAATTCTTGCAGACAAACTTTTTTTATTTACAGTACCTTTCTCGGAAGAGGTGGCATTACAATTGTGAGGGAAGTTTTGTGGTTAACTTTTTTTAGTTAATTTGATTTTTTTGCGTTTATTGTTATTTTTATGAGGACTCTTCTTTTTTAATTGGTGTGGAAAATTTGTGAACCCATTTTGCAATGCAATAAAACCTATGTTTGCCATTTAAAAACCAACATTAACAGAATTTTAGTTTTAGAGTAGGTATGAGGGATCATCGAGTGCAGGAAATATTTCCATATTGCCAGCAAAAAATTATGATTTAGACTGCAGGTCATTCGTTTAATTATTAGTAATTTTCTGAGATATTTTTAGGAATTCCAGAATTTTTATGAATTCAAGGAAATTAAATTTAAAATTAAAGGAATATAAATCAAAGAGAAAAGTGAGTTAACAACCCAACTTAAGGGTAAGTGATGTGATGATGTGACACTTGGTAAGCTTATTGAACGATACATCATTGTCATGTCAAGGCTTGAGGAAAGCAGCAAATTTTTATAAGAAAAACGATTTTATTTTCTACCAAAGAAGCTGCCATAGACAATAGCAAGAGTTTCTTTACAAAAAATATAATAAAAAAGTTAAAAATAAATAAAAACAAACCGTTGCTTTATGTAAATCAATTCCATAAAAATCCAAACGTTTCGACTGCTCTAAATAGTTATATTCTGCATCGGCAGGCAATTGCCCACGATGCAATTTATGTAGTTCAGATATTCGACGTTCGGAGTCGTCATTTTGGTCCACTAGTAATTGCAGACAACTCAAGTAACCAGGTTGATGTTCGGCCGGATTAAAATCACCTAATTCAGCTGTCCATGTATATATAATAAATCAATAAAAAAAGGACTATTCTGAATTTAAAAAAAAAAACATGAATACTTACATTGCACAGTATAACTTGCCAAGAGGCATTGCGTGCCCAAAGAACACTGCAGTTTACCCAGAAATATATTCCTCTTGATTTGTAAATAAAATTGATATCTTGTATACTCTTCCTGTAGTCGACTTGGATCGCTCACATAAAACTGTAAAATAAATTTAAATGAATTAAAGAAATACCATAATTTATACATAATTTAAAGAAACCAAAACATACCTTAACTCTAAATTCTAATATTGGAACGGGATCCAGTGAGCTGCTGTTCCATTGTTTCTTGAATTGTTTATGTGCATCGACCCACCGCTAATCGGAATCAAACAAACAAAAGAAAAAGGTCATCTTCTTATCTAGTTCAAGTAGTTTGTTTGAATATGGTTCATTGAAAACTTACGACAACATCACCAGGTTTCTGTGGAAACAGCAGGCCAAAATAATCCCTTTCGGATAGCTCCAGAAACTGAAAAACTTGATCGAGTAATTCAGAGCCCTTGGCGCGTTTCTGTAAGACAATTTAAATGAAAGTGATAGTTTTATTTGTATCGGTTTGTTTTTATTATCAAGAATATTATAGATATATATGTACGTTAATGGGTGTGTTTTGGTTGTTTTTACGATTATGGGTACTTTAGTGAGGTTGTGTGTTATTAAGTAAAATAGGGTTGAGTCACGTTCAATTTCGAATCAGTCTAGCTTTATCTGGTTATGTCGTAAAAGGAATATTATCTTTTCCCCTTTTGTTTTATTACTTCAACTGCATTAGGAAATAAGTTATCGAACATTCACTGATATACGATTGCCATTCCAATATTAATGTCATATTTATTTTCAGTTTTTATTATCGCGGGGAGAATGTGTTATCATTTTAATAAATAATACCTATGTTTTGTTTTCAAAACGCAAAAAAAAAAAAATAGAGCGTTGTATTTTGGAATTAGTTTGTTTTATTACATTAATTAATTAAGATATTAGATATTAGATTATAAGAACTATTTTTAACATTGTTAACGTTAGATTTTAACGAAATAAATAAATAAATAAATAAAAGATACAATATTCTTATGGTAGTATACCATTTACAAGGAAATTGTTTTTTCTTGTAATGGTATTTGAGAAAAACAAGGCGTTTTTGTTTTATGATATAAATTCTGATTGATGTTGATTTTAGATACGTTTTTATTTTGAACGAAAATTGGAATTGAGGAAGCGACAAATCATGAAGAACCATGTCACTAGGTGCTTACATTCTCAACCATTCATATGTGCACGTTTGTTAGTCGGCAGGAATGGAAATGTTTAAAAATACCATTTATTCCAATTTTTATGTCAGGGATATAGGTAACCACTTCTCTGTTCTGATTCTCTGTTCTCATTTTGACTGGTATCAATATGATAACATGATATGTGTGCTATACCTATCGCTATACGTGCTGTAGCCGTTTTGTCTGGTATTTGACTAACTTGATTTTTTGATAGGTTTCTTTTGGCCTATTTCAATGTTGATATCTCTGTTAACATACACGAAAGGTTTGAGATTATCAAAGAAGGAAAATTAACGTTTTCGTATACCTATCTGTTTTTTTTTTTGTTCAGCTTTTTCAGTACGGCAGAGCGTATGTAAAAGTCCAGATAAATAATGTTTTTTAAAAGCGTCTTTGTTTATTCAATGGGTCCAACAAGGAGTTCTCTTTCGATTACCTATGATTTTTCGTTTTTTTTTTTAGTTAAATATTTCTGTTAATTCTTGTCTGCTTAAGTTAATCATTAATCTGAGTAGATATTTTTGTTAAACACAAACATATATATACCAGTAAGACCTAGGGTCTTATAAATTAGGCAATGTTAGAAGGAATAGAAGGATAGGACAGATTTTTGTTTTATTACGTAACAAAACTTTGTCTTACTAGGCTAATATTTTTTTACTTAAATACAAAAACATTTTTCGATATTTCTAAAATCTATATTTGAACAAAACCATAAGTATAGGTGAATTTTTTTTACCTTACTTTCTTTCTTATACAGTCAACAATAAATTGCATAGATTTGTATCATTTGTATACCTAACCACGAAGACAAACTTGTATATCTTGAATCAAAATCAGAAGACCATGTCCTAATAGTTAATTATTTTGAAAATTAATTTACATAAATTCAACCATCATGGTTGTCAAATATTCACCTTCTCCCAAATTTTATTTTTATTTAAAAAAATTTGAACTTGAAAAACAAAACCAAATTTACATCGCAAATAAATTAAAAATGTTGATGTCAAAATTCATATCAGATGTTGGTATTTTCAGAGCCCTTGATATCAACATTTATTTTATTTTTTCTGCTGGCACATTTTTTTTTTTTTTTTCTTAAAATCTTGTGTTGTGCGCAAGTCAAACAAATGACTCACAAGGCATTATAAGCAGACATAAAAATCAACAATAACAACAAAACTGGGCGGAATCCCAAGAAAACTACATCCGCTGTGCATGGTAATTTTTTTGCTGCTACCGCACCTCGCCGGCCGGCCGGCTAACGAAGAAATCGTCGCCGTGGTCGTAACCATAGAGAAACATAACATACATATTAGTTTGTCGTTGTCGTAATAGACTTCAATTGTTATTTTGAAATTATCGCCGATGGAAATGTTTGTATGTCACCTCACTCCACCAAAACGAATGTTTCCCTGTGTTCAAAGACTTTAATGTGATTATTAAATGTTGGAAAAAAAAAAATAACATGAAACTATGTAAATTTAGGTAGGGAATTTGATTAATTCAAATTTTAACAAACTTGATAAATAAATGTATATGCTTTAGATCAGTAGAATTATTAACCTTTGGAAATTTTGTATTTGAAAGCCATTTTTCATCATTTTTTTCAAATTTCAAAATCTATATTGCCTATGTAAATGATAAACACTCAAACCGGCAGGATTTGCTTCCGCTTATTTTGGAAAATATAATGTTTGGCAAAATTCGCTACTATGGTGTACCTAATATCTAATAGGTAGTTATAAAAAGAACTGACAGATAGTGAATCGAAGATAAACTGGACTGCCGAAAATTGCAATACTTTGGGAACAATAGTTTTAATTTAAACTGTTTTAAAATTCAAAAATCGGTTAATGAAAATTACTTAAAAGTGAATAAACAGAACTCTTAAGGTAACTCTCCAAGGAGCTTCATTACGGTTTCTATATTCTTTTTTTGTAACAAATTATAGGTAATGTAACATGGTAAGTTTACCCTATTTTCAAAAGGTTTAAAAAAAGGAACTTTATACTTACTTCAATCCGAAAGGTGTGTGTACTGTCATCTAGGAATAGTACAGTGACACATTGTTGTCGTTGTTTCTTATCGCGCGCCAGCTCTGCACTACGAATGCGATAGGTCCCACTCAATCCACCTAGACGAAACCGTTCAAGCATTGCAGTCCATAATTTGAACTTGTTGGAGTTTCTTTTTCTTTTTTTTTTTATTGTTGCTGTTGATGATTTTGTTTATGCGATGTATAGTTAGTTATTACTTTTGATAGAAGTGATGGCGGCGGTGTTGGGGGCTTTTCATCAATCGAAGAACCTGTTGTAAGAAGAAAAAAAAAAGAGAAAGCGTTTAATAAACTTAATATGTTTTTAATTATATTTTTAATGAGAAGTTAAGTTTCCTATGAGAATGGTTTGGGTTTGTTTTGGATTGCTAATTGATATTCCTTCTGAATCGGAATCAAACTTTTTAACTTCCGGTTATGGCTCCCCTTTTCTTCATAATAATAATAATACATAATATATAAATGTTGAAACGACAAAAACTGCATTTCTGACAAACTTGGTTGATTGATGTTTACAGCGCGCCACCGCCAGCCAAACGGAAAGCCAGACATTAATATTGTACGCTGAAATATTTTAAGTTCTCGGATTGTGCAGTTACGTCATTTTGTTTTGTTTTATTCTTTTTCTTGTAGAGATACTTTTTATTAATCTGTCTTGATTGGTCAGTCAGTGGCACTTATTTAACGGTCCAATTAAAATGTCACATATCTTGACAGAAGGCAGTGAAAGATACCTCTTATGGTTGTCACGCGATGACAAATTCAGTTTGAGTTTTTTCCTGCTTGCTAAACGACAGGGGACAAATTGCAGTAATTTCCGTTCAACATCTTGTAAGATGTATACACAAGTAAATACACAAATATAATGTAGGTCGAATAAAAGGTGATTGAATTAGCACATTGCCTATCTCTGCATTTTAAAATGTTTGCAGTTTAAGAAAATTTATCAAAGTAAAAGATGTGATATCTTCACATTTAGGGATATTTTAGAACAAAAAATTGAACCACTTTTTTTTTGCAGTCTTATATGAAGGGTTTTAGGGCAAGAACATGAGACTAGACCGTTTGTTTGTTAAATTTTTCGAAAGATTATTATTACTACCCCGATTTTTTTTAATACCTGCGGAATGGTAAGCTCTAACAATATAAATGATAAAAGATAAATGTTGTTAAATTAAGTTTTCCAGAAATCAATGAGAACATTAGTATGTATTTTCTTATCTCTTATTTTTAGATTCTTGTCTTTAACTACTCTTAAATATGAAAAACGATAGTTTGCTTGGGAAATTCGATAAGATAATCCTTGATGTTATTCAAATTTTAATTTCTATTTTCGGTCTTTTTTTGTCAATACTAAAAAAAGCATAATTATAAATTTCTAAATAACTAACCACTAATAAAACTATTTTTTTATAATTAACCTAATCTTTAGAAGCCCATAAATCCAGCACTTGGCCTCAATCATATACAAATTTGATTTTATGTATATTATTTTGAAGATATAACATTATTTTGATTGTCCGATTCATGTGTTATTCTGAGAAAGTTCTCGGAATCATATAGTGTTTTAGGGTCTTTTTCATTACATATTTTCACACATAAACACATGTTTAATAGTTCTTTTTGACGCCACTATACAATAACATCCATAAAACTAGACTGATCAAGTTTTTTTTTGTTTTTTTAGCACACACGTTTTTTTTATGATCGAATAAAATGACGATCACTCAATACATTATCATATCATTGGAATTCAAATTCTTCACACTTCCCACTTATTTTTAAAATATATTTCAATTATTATATAACAACAAATTTTATTTATAACCAAAATACATATCAGTGGCCGGCGCGGCGGCGAAAACGATTCATTCTTAAAAATTTTTAGCAAAAAGATTGCCAATGTATTTTTATTTTTAGTATTTATACCTATACCTTTCGATTTTCAAAAAAAGCTCTGATTTTCGTAGAGCATTTTCTTACGGATAGAAAAATATATATGAATTTGTGCAACTTTTTGGAAGTGATATCTGGAATTTGTTTAATCTCTATTTCTTTTTTTTTTCAAATAATTTTTCAATAAGATTTCGTTTTTAATTTGAGAACAAAAATAAATACTACAATTTTTACAAGAATATTTATTACAGTGCAGTTAAAAAGTCTGAAATTAATTTTTGTGAGGCATTTATCAACTTTGAAAGCGCTGATAAAGAAAACAAACGCCACGTGGCAATTTCGTTAAAACCTGACGGGGACTCAACAGAGCGTATAGAGAAGATGCACTGACCTCTGAGTTTTTGAGTTATTTTTTATATGTACGTGACCAACAAGGTAATGGAAAAGGGTCATATACATATGTACATATATTATAATCAAATTCGTTTTCCTTGGAGTCTTATAGGGAAATAGAAAAGCAAAAATAGGCGGAAGACACACTTTTCCTGGAGATTTTGCAGCTTTCGTCTGCACTCATATTACTACCTCCAAACCCATAGGATTTCCTTATTTCCTTTAAGTTGAAGAATTCATAATGTGGACGCCCAGTGACTTGAGACAGTTCACCACAGACTTTGGATGACTGAAGCATGTCACTACCGAACATACCAAATATAGCTATTCTGACTTATTGAATTATTATCATTTCGTTCAAAATTTTGAAATTCGGCTATAAATTATTTTAAATATTTTATAAATTCATATTTTTGAGTGGGATAACAACAAAAATATGGAAAAATTGAAAATTGTGTGAAACAAATCGAACACGCCTAAAATTAATTTGACCCCATTTAAACAAAATCTTCTAAAATTAAGGTGTATATCAAAACTCTTTAAATTGTAAAAGAAAAATTAGTTTGAAAATGAAAAAAAAAATGTGCATAGTTAAGAATTTTTTGATTATTATAATTAATTTAAGAATTTTTATATTTTTTTATAATTAATTACAGAATTTCGTAAACCGAATTTTAAATACAAAAAAGGCACTTCGTTTTAAATAAAATATTTTATACTCTTCCTTATAAAATGAGAACTGACTTCTTACTTTCGTTCTCAATTGTTGTAGTGTGTTGTGTGTAGTTTGCTACAACTAATAAAACAAATCATTTTGCTAATTTTCAAGTACAAAAACTTTCATAAACGAAAAAAAAAAAAAACAAGCGGATATAAAAGCATATGGTATATGTTTGCAAAATATCGAGAACATGAATTTATGATAATTTTTTTTTTGTGCTTCTCTCGCTCGACTCTTTAAATATCCGAATGGGGAACATTTGCAAGGTATTCACATTAAAATGCGTATAAATTCGACGAAAATTCTATATTTATACAACAAACAAATTTATTTTATTTTTATTTGAATGTTTTACTTGGCAGTGGAAGAAGAGAGGGAATAAACGCCCTTGTAAAAGAAGCAAATTGTCATACATAATAATGTATAAGTAAAACAAACATGATATTTCATTCTATTTTATATACAAATGAAGAGTTTGCATATATACATATAACTACATAATATTGAAGACTAATTATATTCATTTTTATATTGACAATGGTAGATACTCTTCATAAGAAAAACAAACAAATCATTTGATTAACTACCGATATCAATATCTGTATACCATCAATTTGTCCATTGATGACAGCTCTATCTATTCGATTTATATTTATTTTCTTGGAATTAATTTCTAGATATATTTGTACATATAAGCAAGAAAACAACCAAGCAAATATCAGGGTATATTGATGGAATTGATCTTGACAACTAACATTGGAAATACCCGTATAACGGTTGAATGATGGACTATGCCCTATGGGAGACGAGAAAACCATTAAAAAAAAAGAAGTTCTTCAATTTTTATTACTGAAGCAAAGTCATCTGTGTCAAGAGTTAATTTATATTGCTGTTTTTTTTTGTTTTTTTTGTTTTTTTATTTATTAAGTTCTCCAAAAATATATCGATGTAAGAAATTTCTTTATTAAAATCACAAATTTATATGAAGTTGTCCCTTATAAGCGAATGCGTATTAATTCAATTACATAACATTATTTTGAGAAAATATTGGGTCGTTAAGATGTTTTTGAAAAAATTTCCTTCTTACAAATTTTTAATAATTTTATTTTATTTTAATAAAACATTGAAGGTAAACTGTCAATCGAAACTATCATCATAAAAATAGTTTATTATTTAAACTTTCTTTATAGTTTAGACAAAAATTGGAGTTTCCTAAAAGTACGCTATTTAGTACAGTTTTTTTTTAAATCTTTGGAACCATAATCGATAAAGGTATACCTACATTAAGCGGTACCTTTCATTTAGTGCATTTAAATTTAGTTTTGACATCGCAATAATTTGTAACAGGCAGGTCTTTGCAATTTATTGTACCTTAAAACCCAAAGCATACAACGAATTTTTTGCGTATTTACCCTCCCAGTACTTTTTCTCACAATATTCAAATTCAATGATTATTGGAAATATGACTGTTTGCAAGCAAATAAGTGATATTAATGATTATGTGAATTCTGTTTATGGTTTTCGCCTGGAAAGCCCATCTTTTATTTATTGATGCCCTATAGAAAACATAGGGTTATTATATTGAAAGTAGATAGGCCCTCACCAGTTATGTGCCATTTTGAGTCGAGAGACAAGAACAATTTATCAAAAAACGAATAATTTTATAAAAACTTTAATTTTTCATACCATTGTAGGTAAGGTGTTTATAATTTTTTTGCTATAGGTATTCATATGGATGTTTCTGGTGGGACAGCAAAACTTTCCCAACAAGTTTTTACTGGCAAGGGCCTTACGAATATTTGACAAGTTTTCCTCGTCTAGATTTTTCCTACTGAAAACTTCATAGGGCCTTGACTAAACTTGGCGAAAACTTGCTAATTTTCCCAGCAAGAATAAACGAAACAGAAATACCAGCAGACATGTGCTCACGTTGGGTTGCTTCGAAAAGATTTTCAAAGACAAATCTTCCTCAAAATTCTGGGAAAAAAAACAAAAAAATTTTCTATACACCTATCCCTTCACTCAATAAATGTTTGAGAAACATACAAACAAAGAAAAATACTTTCAAATTTATAATATTTAAATATTCATTATTACAGATGAGAAAAAGAGTAATATCTAACATATAAAGGTTTTTGGAACTTACATAATTATACCTACTTCCACAATGTTGTTTTGTTTAAAAATGAAAACGATTGTTTAAACAACTTTAAATTAATTGTAACTCGATGCCAGTTATTTTGTTTTTCATTACTTAAAAGTTCAATCAACCCACATACATACATTCCAATATGATTTACATAGAAATGAAAAAAAAAAAAATAGAAAGGCTTCCGCAGTTTTAACATTGAGAGCATTATTTTTTAATACATAAATTATATTTTAAGAGTCTAGACTTCAATTTATGTCACGTGGCATGGCAGTTGGTACATAACAATACCATATTTGTATGTCAATGCAGAAGCCATGCATCGAAGGAGATTTTTTTTGTATTCTATGATGGAAAATAATAAAAGTCTTATACACGGTAAAATGACAACTGAGCGGCTTGTGACAAACTCCGACAGTAAAGCGGTCGTTGAATGACTACCATTCTCATAGCTGAGTAGTGGGATGTGAGAAACCTTTTTTGGTATTTATTCATTTGTTGTATGATATTATGATAATCACATGCATACATATTTTTGTATAGAAGAATTTTTTTTACCTGTTACTCGAGTGTAAAACTAAATGTTACTTACCTAATATGTAGTTAATATAGGTATTTAATTATTGGACCAACTATTATTTTTCATAATAGACGTATGTTTTATGAAAAATAATGGTTGGACTAATAATTCTTAGCCTAAGGGTAACTTTCAAGTTCTTTGCATGGTCTTTCCCTTCACATTATTTTTAACTGTTAAAACATTTAGTATGATTCCAAGAAAAATACTAAGAAAAAAATATTAAAGGATTTCCAGAAAAAAAAAACATACCAGGTTATTACCTATTCGCTGCTTTCAGTTTGTGGCAACTATTGTATTTAAACTTATAAAGACCGTGCAGCGAACAAATTGTGCTCCTTAATTCCCCGAGTCCCATTTAATCCGGACATAACTTACGGTTAGTTTCATTTCATAATATTGTGATTACACAGAGCAAATAATAGTCTCTGCGGTGGCCTGTGGTTGATAGACCGCTGACCCCTTCTCCGTTGTGTATTGTTTAAATGTAGAACAAAAATTCCAGATAAAAACCTCTTCCAAAAGGCTCAACCACAATATAGTTTTAATAATAAAAGGTATAAAGAGAACAAAAACGAAGAAGAAAATTGTCAATGACGACGACGGGCGGATTATAAGATTCCCATCTCTCTCTGCTGCTGAATACAATGCAATGAAAAGATTTTCCACAGATTCAATCCACCCGTTTGCCGCCAACCGCCGCCGCCGAGATCTGGAGACTACAGACTACAGACGATAAAGTAGTAGCAGGGCAGGGCAGTTCTACCAGTAGCACATCAGCACAGCACAGCACCAGCGCATAATGTGCACTATTGAAGCTACAAATGTATTATAATAGGAGAGTAGCACTTGTGCCATCATCATAGCTGGAGAGGTCGGTTGCCTTCTTCGAAGGCTGTAATCTGAACTTTTAAGCGGTGGCACTGCAGTCAAGTGGATTAGGGTATACATATATAGTATAATAGAGACAATGAGAAAGTGCAGAGAGAAGGGAATCATTTTATATACATTTTTTTTGTAATGGTTATAGCTAGAAATCGCTATACGTAGATCCCACTCCCCTTCGCAAGTCTCTAAAAATGGAAAACGTTTAAATAAAAGTTGAGAAATTATTTGATTGTGCTTTTTTCCATCGATGTCACGCGGCGGGGTTCATTGCTGCTTCATTTATACATACATACATATGTGCTAGCTATAAGGCTAAGCAAGTGCTTGCGATTGCAATATCGACAGCAGTTTGCGATATTTCACAATTGGTTTGAGGTTTCGATTTGAAATTGAAAATGCAGACTATAATCGGGTATTAGTTGATGTGTGTTCCCAATTTGTTAGTAACTTAATACGACCTTACCTACCCAGCTGTACCGAGATTGAGTGGTGGTTGTGGTGGTGGCAGTGCCAGTACCAGTCTGAAGAAGATAACGACAATACACAGCAGGAAGATTTGGACCGAAAGGTTATTAATGGCATTTGTCATGGTTAAAGTAGACGAATGTGGTTCGAATTCACTTTGCATATATGTAATATATAAGTGATTTACTACAGTGATAAATCATTTAGATTACCTACTATTCGAATCTACAAATCGAATATACCTCCAACGTTGAATTTTGAAATGTATCTACATATATGGAAATGTGATGCACACGCACACTGCACAGTAAGGTGTTTTTTGATAAATGTTTTTTAAGGTTCGGAAGGTGTTAAATAAATTGTACAACATCCAAGTGGCTATAATGTTTTGTATTAATTTATAGTTTCACTTTACAGGTATTTAGCTTCGGCTAATAATGAATTTTTGAAATACTGGATGATTTATTATTGGCACTTTAGTGATCGCTGTTCGGATTCTTCGTTGTTGTTTTATTAAAATTGTGATCAACTATATTTGAATACAGTTGAATACGTACGAAAAATAATGGTAGACAAAAGTGCATTTATCTGGAGGAAAATCAAAACATTTTTTATGTTAATAATTTGGTATTCAATTACTGGAGTATTAAATTTGGTTGTTGGTCATACTTAATTAGCATTTAGGAAAACCATTATGATGCCTTCACTAAAAAAATTCTTTGGCTTACCTTGCTCTGCTTACTTGAAGGACACAAGATTATGTTATTCTTAACAACTTAATATAAAGCTATCTAAACATGACACCATACCATCGAAAAGAATCTACAGAATTCACATTCTAAATAATTCTCTTGGAATGACTGAATGCCCCTTTACCAGTGAAATATTTCAACTTTTAAATTCTCTGTAAAGTTACCCTATACAACCGATTCTGGGAAGCTAAAATATAGTATTTACTAAGAAGATGTACTTAATGTGCAAATGCAAGCTCTCCCATCTACAAAAGTATAAACCTAATTTTGTACATGCAAGTGAAAACTGGAAGGTTATCCATAAATTTTAGATAAACTACTTAATTTAATTTTTATTGCTTGATTAATGTTTTAAAAAAATAAATTTTATGCGTGTGGACTGTAATTTGTTTCCATTAGTTTCATTTTCCTGATGAATGACATCGTAAAATTCTATTATAATATAAAAATACACATCAATCACTAAAGACGTGAACAAAAAATCAATCAATGCATTAAAACCAAACATTAATTGAAAAAACACCAGACCAGTACACTGTGGTGTTTTTGGTTAGGCATTTAAAAAAAAAAACATAAATTTTTATATTTTAAATAATGATCACAAACTTTGTTTTACTTATTAGGTATATTGTTTATTAATTTTAATTGAAAATATTTATTTATTATCCATATACCTACCATTCTTAAATCTATTAAAATTGATTTAAACAAAAAAAAACAAAAAGGGGGTCAGAATCCCGAAAACCCTTAAATTCAAAAAATTCAAAATACCGTAAACCCAAAATCCTGAAAACCCGAAATCGCCAAACCCAAAATCAAAGAACCCAGAACCCATTATCCCGAAGAATGTTTACGAAAAATGTTATAAAATGAAAAATTTGCTTAAATTTCGGAATTTGGTATTTCTGAATTTTGCATTTTGAGATTATGGTTAAACTCCTATACCTATATATACTTCCACTTCGAAGCTAATAATTTTGTTTTTAAATAAATATTTTACAAGCTTCATGGTTAAAATATATGATAAAAAAGTGTGTTTCGAGTAAAAATCAAAAATTATAATGATCATTCTAATCAAGTGAACTGCTGTGTACACACAATGGTTAATGAAATGAAAGTGATAACAATTATTGAAGAGCTCATTAAATTCGATGTGTATTTACCCTATTTTTTGAACAATTTCTTCTTCAAAGCTGAATTCCTACTTGAGTATTGAGTAGACAAATCACTTTAAGTATACTTGCATAATATTGGTGATAATGATAGCATAATATTGTAAGTGTACACAATGCATTTAATAGTCATGAAAGAAAATTAAAGTTTCTAGGTTTATTGTGCCTTAGACAATGAAATTGAGTCACCAAGTTCGATTCTGACAGTTTGATAAATGAAGAACGTAACTTTGAAACACTTTGGCGAAAAAGATAAATAACTTAAATTTATTCGAAGCATGTACATATGTAGATATATAGAAAATTATAATTATAAAAAACAATATTCCGAAAACAATAACAATTGAAAATTATATAAGAAATTCATGAATTTAACAGCTTCCACTGTGGAAAAGACACTGGAAGAAAAATAAGTATGTTCAGCTATATTATAAGATGTTCCTCAAGTCCTTGAGAAGATTTGGCATTTGCACATGAATACAAACTGAACACGAAATACTGAAATGCTTTATTTCAATTTTCGGAACTCAACAAAATTGAAGCCGATTGGATTGAAAGGAATCAAGCTTCGCCAGCTAATGGTTCACATAAAATGTTCAAGCTCTAAACATAAATGGGTCACTGGAACAATTTTTTTTGTATTTGTCATTTTTAGCTACATAATATATGCATTTCCTGTAGTTCTTTGAAACTATCCACAAACTCAATTTATTCTTTAAAAATTTTAAAACTCCCACAATACATATATCAACAGGTAATTTAAGTTAAAAAAAAATGTTATGTAATCCATATGTTCCAACGATGTTTGTATTTCAAAGATTCTACTCTTTCTGACGACGACGACGACTCAACGTCCTTCGATTAAATACCAAATGTGACATATTATATACGCATATTTTCTTTTGTATAGTATTTCCTCTCCTTTTTTTTGGTTCATCATAATTTAATACTTGAAATAAAAGCCAAACAATAAACGATCCAACAACTCATCGCAATAACAGGATTACTAAAATATTTTTCTTGTATTTCTTCTTTTTTGTTTTTTTTTTGAAGAAATTACCTTCGTGTTTTGAATTATTCAAGTGATGACGATGATGGTGGTGGAGCTGCGGTGGCTTAACTATGGTAATTTAACACCTGAAGGGGAAAAGTACCAAGGTACAATAATATACCTATGAAAGGTATGTGCCCATCACGAGAGTTCGTAATTCGGAGAAATACCCGCACGATCGCGGCATGTTTTTTTTTATTATATACCTAGGTACATATATTTTTTTCTCAAGGGTTTTATAGTAAGTAGCCTATGGATGAGGGAGCGGGGAACTTCGGAATTTTTATTTTAACAATGATTCATTGCAAGTTCCGTTTGGATTGATATCGAAGTTCAAGATAAATGACATTTCTGTTGAAAATGATAGATATAACTGGAGTATTTTATGTAAAATTTTAACAGCTGAGGCTGTTATGTAGTTTTTTTTGTTTACACTTAAATGACTAATAACTTATGTAGCCGTATCAGTATAAGTTTCAATAAAGCTATTTCCATTGCATTCGAACAATTAAAGTGAGCGATGTAGTAGTTTTGTTTCTGAAAGCTTTGGATTTGTTCTAACAAAATTGTGAAGCATGTAAAGTATGTATATACATACGTATGTATAAAACCATCTCTAAAAATCATTGGACAAAAAATTAACATAACTTGGTCTATTGCTTAGTAACAAACCTTTGAAAACCACAAAAACGTGTATTATAATTTCAACCTATAAAAACTTGTGGTTGTTGTAGCATTCAAAACATTCAAGCTTTGGAGTTTTTTTAATCGGTGACCTAAAATTTTGCTGGAAACTAGAACTTTCCTTCGCAAAAACTTGTCATTTTCCAAGCGGGTTTTTAAGGTGAATTTAAAAATAATATTTACAATTTTTTTCATAATAGGTAATAATAGGTAGCTACATATATAACTACCTTGGAAATTGACAAGTTTTTGTCTAATTATTTTACTAGACCTAATCTACCAAAATCGGCTAATTATCAATTTCTGAAATTAAATGCTTGAATAATCGATTAAATTGCTTGCTATCATGCACATTCAATGATTAGACCAACTAGATTAGAATAATCTACAATTAAAGATGATGAGCTGTGAACAGACTGTTCTTGAATTCCACAGATGACGTCCAATTGAAGGTGTAAAGAGAAAATATTGCTGCCTATAGAATGGGGACTCCAACCAATACCTCCAAATAAGCAGTCAAGCAATTTATCCACTCAACTATTATATAACCCTCAATGGTAATCTTAAGGGGCCAGCCAAAAAATTAAAGTCTGTTTTTTTTACATACATAATTAAATTGATTATTTTATGGTGGCAATAAATTTTAATTTGTCTAATTTTAGGTATGCCACCAAAAACAACAACAATAAATTGTACCATAGAACCCATAATGTGTGGCATAACTAATTACCACAAACGGATTAATTTGTGGTCGATGAATAGCAAAAGACTGTGTAAGCAAAATTGATGCGGCCCTGGCACGGATAACCCATTTACGTGATGCGAGTTTTGATATAGAATTGCGTTCACATATGCTGGTATTATACATCAAAATGTCACCGCCACCCCACTACCAAATTATCCAAACCACACCGGTCGGTCGATATAATGCCATCAACCTCCCTTAGCCTCAGCCCTTTATACGTAGTGTGTGCCATTAACGTTTTTTTTTTTTTTTTTGAAAGGGTAACTAGATAGTAAAAAAGTTAAGACATACCCACACTTCTCTCAGTACATCACATCACATCACACCAGTATGCTATAATCTAATTAAGAACAAACTTGCAACAGCTACTTAAATAAACTTTTCGGTTGATTAGACAGCCTTGTTGGCTTAGTTGCAGGTAAGCCAATCCAAATCTTATGTCTCATATCTCATTTATATATGTACTTAAAATAATATCCCTCACTTCTTGAGGCATTTTAAAATTGATTGCATCTCACAAATTAATTGAAGCCTTTGGTGTTAATCACTTTTTTACACCTTAACAATTTGCAATTTACTGTGAAAGAAGGAAGGTGTGTTTAAACGAGAAAATCCAAATACCTACCTTAGAAAAGCCAAAAGACTTTAATAAAGTTTAATTAGCAATTAATCTAGTTGGGGTGTATAAATTTTAAATTCATAGGGTAAAACTTTTATGTTGATAATGAGAATATTAATATTTAATAATGATATGAAATTAAGAATTTATTAGGTTTTTGAAACAGATCGTTTTAAAATCCAATTATTAAATCCTGTAACGTTCAAATAGAATTTTTTTGATTTACATATGTACGTGCCTATTCAAGACCCGAATTGTAAAACTTTTCAATGATTTTTGTTTTGAAATGAATTACAACATAAGAGCTGAGTGAAAAATATTATGTATCACTACTTAGTATGAATTTATAGGTGCGTTCCTTTACTTTGAAATTTTGTGATTGTCTGTCCAAAACTACACCAAAGTCTGTCAAGTTCATATAAAAAAATAAAATGTGTAGTTTTTGAAAGAAAATCACAGAGTTTCAAAGTAAAGGAACACACGTAATGTTAATTGAACTAAATGTTCGTTGTGTTTGTGACGTATTATTTATTTAAAAGCTTATTATTACCTAAGTCTATTGTTAAAATGTTAATGGAAATATGAAGCATTCAGTGCTGAAACAGGATAACTCCACTTTTTGATGAAATGTTTTTTAAAGCAAAGATAACATACAAAAAATCCGCAAGACCAAACAAAAACAACTTCAAAAACAAAAAAAATCCCTTTTTGAAACTAAATATATGTATGTGTTTCTTTTTTCCAAGAACAAAAGTTTTTACAAATACATACATATGTATGTATTTAGTTTTATAAAAAATTTTTAGAAAGTTTTTTTTGTCAGTTTTAATATCTGTTTGCAGTGCAGGTTTGGTAAAAGAGCTTTCTTTTGGAATACAAAATACCTATGTACATAATATAAATATAATATATACATATATAAATAAATATGAAGGGTTTGATATGAACACGAACAATCATTGTATAAAATAGTTACTGTATTTTTTTTAACTCACTTTTTCAATTTTAAACCATCAAGATCTTTCGCATTTAAATTCTGAAGTTATTTTTTTTTTGTAATTTTAATAACAAGTTCATAGTGCTGACAAGCTGAGAATATTTTCAAAGCTATTAAAAGAAATTAAGCCGCTTGAGCATTTAATCATTCCGTTAAGAGTTTAATTTTGTCCACGCTAGAAAACACAAACTGACATACAGAATGATTTAATTTCATCTCAATTACACAGAGCTAAGTATGTATATAATTGTATGTACCTTCGTCGAAATAAAGAGTCGTTAGTGGTTTTTTGCCGGGTACCTAACCTACACAAAAAAGTATTGTGGGCACGTATGTATTTAGTTAAGTAGGTATATGTATTATGTTCAAGTTCGTTTTGGACTAAAGTTTATAGGTAGTAAGGAAAACTTTAAAAGAGTGATTGTATGGAATTCTTTTAGGAATGATTGCAACAACAGTAACATAAAGGAATATGTTAAACAAATTTATTGCAAACAATTGTTAGCTAGGTAGGTACCTACATAAACTCAGAAACTCAAATTTTGAAGAATGAGATTTAAATTATCTCAAAAATGTCGATTCTGCGAAAAAGTACACCAAGGGATCTTATAGTGCAAGAGATCCTAATCAAGGTGTCAGATCAGAACGTTATGCATTTCATTTCATAACATTTCAAACAAAAAATGAATGACACCCTCGACTATATTAATTAAGAATATGATTGTATCAGTCATCGGATTTAGTATAGGTATTATTCTCACGGACATCCTAGCTAAGTGACACAAAATATCTATACTTTTCCACTTATAATAAATAAATTGTATTAATAAATTCAACAACGTATGTACATATTTATTCAATGTTTAACCACTAATGACTACAAACCACAACAGCAGGTAAGTAAGTAAATTCCAGTCATACAATATATTTTCTTATAAAATTAAAGGAAAGTCATCGACCTTATCATAAAAATTTTAACAAATACACACACATAATACAAATAGGTAGGTATTACAAACGAAAAGATTCACAGTTTTGCTTTTTTAAACACCCACATATTATTGTCATTCAAAGGCCATTTTTGTTCCACCTCCATTCAAAGATGTTTCACTTAATGTGATTTGTACAGCGATTTAGAGAAGACAGTAAACAAGTCTTAAATTGGTAATACACACAAACAAATTTATAGGACTACTTTTAAAGATCCTAGGTATGTTTTCTAGTAATGTACTTAAGACAGATAAAAATGTTTGTGGCTTTTCTAAGTTCTTTGTTTTTTTTTTTTGTTTAAACAAAAAGGAAGAATAAATATCCAAACGTGGGACTTAAGCTTAAAGTAAATACAATGGGTAACATTGATGGCTGGGCTAATGGACCCGTAGTACCTACCTACCCCTATTCGTGTTCGAAGATTTGGAAACTAAATTAAAGAGATGGGTATTTAGACATCCTCAACAGTAATTGAAATTGAATTATTCAATAATAATGCAAATAATTTAACGGGAATGTTTTTTCCGTTCCTAAAAAATCTGATAATAAAACATGATACGTATGTACATACCTCCGCGCGATCAAATAAAATAATTTGTCCAAGAATGAGAGGTACATATCTACATACATATGTATTTATTATTTTGTGATTTAACTATTTATGAATGCCAACCAACACATAAACTCACTGTTTGTATTTAAACGATCAATGTTAAGTTAAGATGAAATACAATATTTGCATAACACTTTTGACGCCATGTGCTTCTAGTTATGTGAATGTGTGATAGGCGATTGTAATGGAGTTTATCAATGGAAATGAAAAAAAAAAAAAAAAAAACAAGACGCAATTTGGAACGTTGTTTACCTCTTAAGAAAAATACGCATTTGCGAGAATGTTTTGTTTTAAGTATACATACATATTAGATTATAAGGTTGAGGTGGAGAATTTAGAATTAGTACCTACTTATAAAAGAATGTTGTTTTTTTTATGTTTTTAGGAAATAACAAATGCCTACGACGTATATTTGAAATAAACAAGACCATTTCATATCACATGCGAAATGGATTTTATAATTATCAAAAACTTGGCGTAAGACAATTGCGTTGTCGTAATTTGGAAACTAAAGTGTTTTGTTAGAGAAAGAGATAATTTGACTGTCCATAATAATAGTGATGATATTATAGGCCTGCGACTCACCATTGAAAAGCTTTCAAATAAAGACGTAGCTGGCAGTTGCCATTGCCAGCCAATTATGAAATTAGATGAAACTTTCTAGCAAAAATTTTTCGAAAATACTTACATATGATAAGGGAGTAGGTACTTCTGGTCAAAATTAATTAGAATTAGAGTGGCGGAACATGCTCAAATTCTACTAGTGTTTGCACGCGCTGTTTTCCTATATTACATTAGGTATTTACACATTAAAATTATAAGAAAAAAAAATGCGAAAAATTATTTTGTTCTGAAAATGAACTGAAAAGTATTCCTTATTTTACGCAGAATTTTTTTTGGGAGGGCGATAAAAGGGCCAGAAAGGGGGGGTTTGTCCCAGGTTTTTAACATCAGTAATAAAATATGTCAACACAAAAAAGATGATAAAATTTGTAGGTAGGTACCTACAAAAATACATAACACTTTTTTCCTAGACCCAATCGTTTCAGTGATTCAGGCTGAATAATGTCGCGGAAAGTGTCTAATTTAAAATCCTTCGAGATCTCGCTATAGTACGACATCGATCGAGGTACCAGATGGGAGGTATGCAGTTTTTTAGGTATTGTTTATTTGTGTTATGTTGCAAGGCATAGGGTTGCAACATGGGTTTTAAGCTCAATTTTTGGGTTTATTCAGTTATCATCTAACTTAGCTTATACCTACGATAGATTTTAGTCATATGTATGTATACAACAATAGGTATCAAGTGAAAGGAAATTTCATTTAAAAATTTATTAAAGCGGTTATTATTGAAATTTAAATGTTTCACTTCGGGTAGGTACCAAAAATTTATTAAGTAAAAATTAAAATTTATAGGCATTTGATTTTTTAATCGATACAGTGGATACATAGCTATTTTCTTATATTTTGTGTATTTTTTTTAATAACATAAGAAATTTTACAACATCGGAGAATAAAATATTTCTGGGGAAACAAAATTTTCCATTAGTTTCAATATGAAATAAATACCAAAAAATCAGGTGTAAGTAATACTGTTTGTTTCATTTGATTCTCATAGTCCCTCTCCTTCTCAAAAAATGTTAATGGATTTTTTGGTTCACACGTTTTGATGGGAAAGAAGCGATTTCTTATCGATAAGCTTATTAATGCGTATTGAAGCTTTGGGTGTAGGTATAAGGGTAAAGTAATTAAATTTTTGGTTTGTAGGTACCTACCTAATTTGGTTTAGTAATTTTTTTTAAAGATTAATTTACATGCATTTTCAAATATAAACTTAAAATCAAAGGCAAATATTTAATAAATCATTGAAAACTACCCAAAAAGGTAAAGTTTTTGAAAAGTTATTATGTTTGCAAAATTGCATGTGAAAAAAAAAAATTTAATTATTTTTATCAATTTCCTTAAAATTTTTAATTGGGCTGTACCTGGTTGCCAAACCATTTTTCGATGAATATCTAATGGGCAATATTCGAGTTGTCGATGTTTCATGATTTAAGGTAAGACCGCATTCAGCGGAACTGGACTTCACGACTTATTAGTAGGAAATTGTATGAGCTATATCGCACTAAGCGACAATTGCACTTCACGGCGCGGCACTGTTCGGCAAAGTTGATAATCTGACCAACTTTGTCGGAACATGAAGTTGCATTGCTGAAAGTGCACACGGTGTCGCCGAAGTGTAGTTCCGCCAAGTGCGGTTCTACCTTTAAAGTTTTAAACTTAGCAATGTTTGCATTTTGAGTTACGTTATAATTTAAACCAGGATCTCACGAAAATACCTACTTTTAAGTCTTAAAGAAGTAGCTATTGAAGCTGATAAGAGGTGAAGAAACTGCAATGTTTCTTCTTAAAGTGGCTGGACCAACCTTGTATTTGTATCTTCCAGTACCTACTTGATATGCGCGAATTACTCTCACATAGCAAGTTGACTACAGAACTTAAAAAAATATGTATAGATACCCTCATGCATATCCAATCTTAGAGGGTATATCCATTGACCATACCATAACCAGCAGTGCGTAAATAAGGAGGCGTTGACGTCGACTAGTAAGTAGCAATAGCAAGTATTTGCTATGATATGACCGTTTTCTTTATTTTAATAAAAAAAGAATGAAAAAAAAACGAAAGTAGAAAAAAAAAATTGTGCGTAGGTAGGTTTTTCCGCCCGCTGAGCTGTTTTCATTCGCTGCTCCACTTCGTCTTCTCTCCTCATAGAAAACCTAGATGTGTTCTTTGCTGGTGGTGTGTCAGACGTCGTTGTAGCCGTTCCAATCGCGGGTCTTATAAGTAGAAAGCTGTTTGTAAAGAGAAGCATCCCCAAGTCCCAGCCCTTCTGTGTTTCTCAATAATATTTCAACCCCCTATTCATATTATTCACGTTGGATGGGCAAGGAGCGGTTGGATGAGGGATTGCAGCATGTTAAATGGAAAAGAAGTACGAGACTTTTTCATGCAATTGTTTGGGGATTCTTTTATTTATTGATTCATATGGGGAGCAGGGTCGGTCGTATGCATCGTCGTTCATGTTGATGTTGATGTTGCTTTTGCCCTCCACGATTTTACGAAAAAGCGACAAGGCAGACAGACAGACAGAAAAGACACACACAACTTAAAAAATTGAGTTGAGTGAATTATATCCTTCACACAAATCCCCCGTCATCATCAAAAATGGAATTACCCTAGAAACAACCGAGGAGTGAGGCCAAAAATCACTAATTTTTCTCGTTGAAAAAGAAAATACAAAGAAAACAAAATTTTACTTTTTCTTACCTTGATATGGATTGTTTTTTTTTTTCAGCGCAGAATTATTCTTTCTTTTATTTTTTTTCACTAATTTTTATAAGAATTATTATTTGCTTTGTCGGTTTTCACTTTACAAAAAAAGGAGGATAGTTTTATTTCACTTTTAAACAATCAAACTTTAATAAGAAAAAACACACTCACTCGGGAAAGAAAAATTGTTGAAATACGAGTTTTGTTTTAAAAGGATCGTCAATTTTTTTTTTTCAGTTTTGTTTTCTTCTTTCTTTTTCACGGCGAAAAAATACCGACGATATAACAAATAAAAGCAAAAAACTAAGTTGGTGAAAGGAAGTTTTTCGTTTTGAAGCGATTGGAAAAACTTTATATAAATTGGATAAAATAGAGAAAATTCAAAATTAAATTCTATGTGAGAAAAACCGAAAGCGATTCTTTTCTTTGTCTACAATCTGCACGCCGCCATAATTAAACTAAAGTTGATAGAAATGGAAAGAAAATGGACAAAAGTTGAATGGGTTCAAAGTTGAATAAGATTGATGAGAATTGATTAAAATTGAATACGATTACGTGTTATCTCATTTGGACTTATATTAAACTCAGGTTGAACAAAAGAGACAGCATCAGAAATTTGTTTTGACAATTTGACAGATTACTTTTTACTGCCATCTAGTGATAATTTTATGCCGGCACAGCGACATCTACTTAACGGTAGAAACAAAATGTATGTACATATATTGAATAAACAGGGTGCTTGTAAGTTATTTCGAATTTCATAAGTTTCTAAATAGAATATTGATTTTTTAAGCTTTGTATAGATGATTTTTTTTTCAATCCGGGAGTAAATTGGATGAAAAAATTGATGTCTGTGCTAAATAATTTGCATGTTAAATGCAACAGCAAATAATCCCCTGTGGGCTAAGTAAAGAGAATTTTCAAGGCTTAACTTCAGAAAACAATGTTGGAATTATGTAGTGCCTGATTATAGTGTCGTAGGGGTTTTTCAGTTTGAAAACAACACCGAAGGGAAAAAAAGATGGATTTTTGAAATATTACAATTTTCTATGAAAGCGTAGGTACTTTTTAAATTTTAATATCCCTTAATATATCCCTTAATATAATTTGTATCCCTTAATATAATTTCTTCTCTTTAAACATTTTACCATAAACCCTTAGTTTAGAAATCTATTTCCACCTTTTTTATTTCTTATGTCAGTTTAGAAGTAACACATTGCCTCATGACCACAAGACAAATCTAATAAAATATATTGCACAGGTTGTCAAAGTTGAAAGTGTCAAAAAAATTCAAAATGGCTGTTCGAGTGCCCAAATCATTAGAAACAACAACAAAATATTAAAATAAGGCAAGTAAAGGGGCACTGCATCCATCACTTTCGCATCATAAAACCTCGGTTTGACAGATGCGCAGAACTGAACAAAAAGAAAACGCTAGTGATATAACCTTAAATATGTATGTATACCGTGCCTTATGGTCATGACTCTTTTCGAAATTTGATGGAAGTGAGAAAATATCTTAATTTTATGCATTAGGGATTCTTTGTCTATGCTTTAGGTACTTCTTTTATTTTCATGTGGCTTCGCTGTCCTCATATACTTTTTAGTTTTTTTTAATGAACAAGCTATCCCTTGTACCTAAAGTACGATTTTACATGCATTACAAATACCACATCGGCAGCAGGGTTATGGCCGATAAAAGCTAAAGTAGAATCCTATATTCTGAATGGATTTTTGGCGTTTATTCGAGTCTCGAATTAAGTTTCGTTATTTTCGTTGTTTGATGTTGTTAGAATGGATAATTGAATGGTATCACAATGGATGTGTTCATGGAGTAGTTACAATTGTAATTTACCATTGTACAAACAAATCGATCTATTTTATATTTTTTGGTCAATTTTTATTTCTAAGATCTCAGAGAACTCCCTATTTTCAAAAAAAAATATGGAATTAAATTTTTTCCATTCGTACAACAATGTTCTGTCACACGAAATCAAAGTAAATGAAGAGTTCTCTTTCACGTTCAAAGTGACAAGAAAAATTTGCTCTCAAAACTATGAAGTGTCCAGCTTTTACGAGAGCAATCTTGTACAGTTTTTTTTTTCTTTGGTGCTGCATTTGAGTAAGTAAAGTAAATTAAATATAAATGCATCACAAAATCATTATTAATATTAACGAGCAATGTTACTATACGTATATATGTATGTATGTATGTATGTCCATTAAACAACTAGAACAATATTTAGGTACTTTTTCAATTCCGAACAGAATGATACATAATATTTTTTATACAAATATATTTTCATTGTAAGAATGTTTACTCTGAAATCCCCCAGAGTCATATTAACTATTATCCAGTTTGGATGTTAATTAATTTAAGTGGACAATAAATAAGAAAAGTGATTTATTAATTCTCATTATATACTAGGAATAATTACAAGTTGTTTTTATCCCGTAGAGTATTCTACCTTAGGTTAGGGGTTTAGCTAGGATTTAAAGTTTATGCATGTTTTCGAACGTATGTTATGAATTTTTGTAAAGTGATCCAAATTGACTTAACACTGTTGGCAAAACATTGAGTGCTAAGTGTTAAACTATTAAAAATTATTTATTTATAAGGTTTCGAATTAAAAAGCAATTTTAGGAGCTGGGATGATTTTAATATTTCACAGTTAATTGGCAGGTGTCAGCTTGATAATGAGACTTAAATTATAGACTCAACTGATTCTTCAAAGAAAATTTTTAAAATATTGTTAGGTATATAAAAAGCAAACACCGAATCCCACTTTTAAGAGTGTAGAGTGTGGTAAATAGTGGAACACCTTAAAAACGGATTTTGTTCCTGGAAACATTAATTTAAAAATAAAAAAAAAAAATAAATCAAAAGGTGTTTTGAATCGAAATCAAGAAACAAATCATGGAATGCTAAATTCGATTTCAAAGTTTCGAATAAAAAGTATCGATATTTTAATTTCAAATAGAAATAATGGTCTAAAGAAATTTAAAAAAAAATTCAATTCACGATAAATTTTGGTTAATGTATAAAAAGTCCAATAATTTCGCCAAATGGTATTAGCAGCATTTTCCTGGTGTAATTCTTCACCGGATTTGCACTAACGTGTCATTATTATTCTCAGAATAAGTGCGATATTATCACAATTTTTTTCGGAGTTAAACTCGAGTGAACTTTTGTAAATTGTTTTTCATCCAAATTAGATCACGATTTGTAAAATCGTTGATTTGATTTAATGAGTTAACTCTGTATGCTAAATTCTTGGAAAAAAATTTATTATAATAGAGAGGGCGGAAAAATAACCAGATACTTTTGTTTCAGAGATATTGACATTCGTAGTCAGTATCAAATGGAAAAATTCACTAAAACCTTTTCAAAATACGTTTTCCCCTCTGACCCAGCACTCGGTAGGCTTGGTTCGATCGATTTAAATCTCAGTCTGTTGCAATGGTTTGGGCTGCCATTATTTGGATCCCAAGGTGAATTCAAACGACCATTTTACATCTATGGATTACTATTTACGGTCTTCGTAAGAATACCCTATCACATCTTTGAGGTTTACGATTTGATCACGTGTTGGAGGAACTTCAATGACATGATTCAAAATGTATGCTTGTCATTTCTGCATTTAGGAATGTGTCTAAAAGTATGATACTTTATAAGTTTTTGACAATTATGATTATTGGTTATACAAATCTGTTACCCTTTTGTTAGATGATTATGATCTTCGGAAGACTTCAGGATTTCTACAAAATCATTGACCAATTTCGTAAAATAGCTAAGAAATATATTAAGTCTGAAAAACAAAAGGAAGTGTTTTCTTGGATGGAGTTTGAAAGCAAAATTTCACTTACAATTTATGCCTGCATTCCTACGATTGCATCTAGTTATGGTTTTTTTTTAGCCATGAGAAGTAATTTTAACACTTGCGTTTCATTTGATTATGTGATTTTATTTCAAGTCTAACTTTCATAGATCCATCAGGAGTGGTTGGGCATACCTTACCATACAGAGCTAAGATGCCAGACTTTACACCTTTCAATTTAGAATTTTTTTATATTCCCATATCGAATGCTATAATTGGATTTCAAATCGTTGGAATTGACTATCTCAATGTTGCATTTATCAACTTGACACGTTGTCAGCTCCGGGTGTTGAATATTTCCTTCGATGTACTTAAAGAGACGAAAGTTCCAGTGGCGGTGGATCCATTCAACCATCTCAAAGGACTTATAGAGCATCATACACAAATTTTAGAGTATAAGTTCAACGGTTTTTTTTTTTTTTTTAAATAAAATACCTATGTACATACATATGTATGTATATGTTAACAAGGATTTCATTTCAGCATTCGAAATCAAATAGAAAGCATCTTTAAATTTCCCATGCTTGTTCAATTTTGTGGTTCTTTACTGGTTATTACCGTGACAGGCTTTCAAGCCTTGATTCAATCAGATACTTCAGGATTGGTTATGGTCTACTTGTATGTTGGATGTATTATGGCAGAGCTTTTGGTTTATTGCTGGTTTGGAACTCAGATATCAGAGCAGGTATTTATGTACATATTTATAAACTATTATTTTGATTTTTAATATTTTAAAATTTAAATTTATTCAGAATGAAACACTGGCCTTGCAGGGCTATGCGACTTCGTGGTATAACTTTGATTTGAAATATAGAAAGTCCTTGGTAATCTTCTTGATGAATGCACAGAAGCCATTTTGTTTTACAGCTGGTGGATATCTTAAACTCAACTTAATGACTTTTAACAGAGTAAGGGTTGAACGAATTTGTACCAAGTATTTAGGAATGTATAATAATAATTGTTTTATTTCTTAATGGATTTAAGGTTGTGAGCAAAGCTTTCTCAATTATGGCCGTTCTACTACAACATTACAGTAACGGTTGATTATAAAATTGTTTTTTTGTTTATAAATCAATACCTACATAGCTAGGTACATATATAGATTTTTAGATTGGTATTTGAATCAATTATACATTCTGTTAAGCTTAAACTTAAACGTTTGCAATCAGTTTGAAGAGTTTGCATGCACTAGAAAAATAAAGATGTTGAATAAGTAAAATAACGAGTTTCATTATGGTTATACATATTTAGTAATCAATCATATTATGTAATTATAACGTATGATTTCTGAATTTTTCGGATTTCCAATTGGCTAGCTATCATAAAAATTATAGATTACTTTAATAGAGTCATATGACAGCTGGCCAATAAGAAGCTCAGATGTAAATTTTCATATCTATTCTTGCAAGATTAGGCATGTTCAGGAAAATGAGATCTCAACTATCTCAGTTGCATGAACAGGAATCCTCAGCAAAATTTTCTCAGTTTTGCTGTTAAAATTCTGACGAAAAAAAAATTTTGGATTCGCTTGCTCATTTTTTGACGAAATCTCTGAGATCTCATTTTTCTGAACACGCCTAATTGTAAATTATACACCTGACAGCAAACAGCCGATCGGACTGACTGCTTTTAGACGACTGCAATTTTTAACGGGGTTTCTCTTTTGATTGGATTGCAGCATCCATTTAAACGCTGCAAATTTTAATAGCTGCAATTTTTGTTAAATGAGAAGGAAACATCTCTTCACACTCTTTACTCCGCTTATATCTCAAACAATAAGAAAAAGCACAAAGAAGAAAGAGCTATAGGTAACTCTGCAATTATTTCAACCTCTGCAACTTTGTCTACCCCGGCCACCGCATACGTCCCTCCCCAACGTGCTTTAAAATTGCAGGAGGTAATTGCAGCGTTTAAAATCAGTCATTGTAATAGGATTTTTCAATAGGTTTGTTCGATGTACTCTACCGCAAAGCGACGCACGTGAAGAATGTCAGTCTATCTGTCAAAAAACTCGCACCTGCTCAGACTTTAATTTTACATCGAACGTCTAAGTACATAGGTACTTCATGTTTCATCCGCTAGGTTTTTGACATTTCTCTCGTTAATTTTATATTTTGACATTTCGTCTACATATAATATATCTAATTAAGTTACATATAATAGCAATGACATAAATAGACTCGTTCAAAAAAATTTGATGTCAGGGATTTCACTCTGTCAAAAAGTGAACTTAATTCCATTTAGTGAGAGAACACTAAAACAACAAAAGGTCTTTCTTCTGAATCCGAAACTGGCGCCTCGGATCGGTTAATATTGGGTGGAATCTACTTCTTTATACGCACATAAAATCTACCTGTCTCACTGGATGCGCCTTTCAATAGATTAACCGTGTAATCAGGTACTTAGAAACTATACAGATCGATAGCATGTTGTGTAATTAAGCTGAAGAAACACCCTAATTTGTTATAGCGGAAGAAAATCCATATATAAAGTCATATACTTATTTAGGTATTATATAAATAATGAAACATAACCTTTAATTTATATACCCTTTAACATTTATATGACAGCTACATATTAATTTGATATTCTGATACTTCTGATAATAAGTAAGTGCGCGTAATCGAATCCACCCACAAACTTTGTGGGTATAAATCATTTAACCTTTATTATTTGAATTATTTATTTCTTATAGATTAGGTACTGACATCTTTTTCTGTTGAAGGTATATTATGTTATGGAATCGACGCTTAGAAAGAAGAAAGACAAAGTTGATTAACGTCTTGCCAAGTAAGTATCAAAATTATAGAATATATCCTCCACTATAAAAGTCTTTTCGATAAGACTTTCGGTAACAACAACCTAATTAAAATCAAACATTAAAACAGATAAGTCAAAGATTCCATTATATTAAATAATTTTCTAAAAATTTCATTTACATAAACAAAATTTTTTATATGAGTTTTCTTATGTCCGCTACATTTTTCTTCTTCAAAAAAAAGTTAATAATTTAGTGGAAAATGTCAAAATTGATGCTCTTTTTCAAAAAATACATTTTCCCATCCAATCCCACAACTGGAAAACTTGGATGCATTGATTATAATTTATGTCTATTACATTTATCTGGAATGCCTTTGTTTGGCGCCCAACGTGAGTTCAAAATATCAATACTACTCTACGGGATTATAATATGGACAGTTATGCGAATACCTTATCAAATTTTCGAAATTTACGACATAATTCTTATCTATAGCAATATGGGAGATTTAACTCAAAATTTGTGCATGTCCTTGTTACATTTTGGAGCAAGTTTAAAAGTTAGAAAATACATAAATTGTTTTCTTGATTATTATAATTAATGAAAATCATTTTTTTCAGACAGTCATGATATTTGGTCGACTTGGAGATTTTTATAGAATTGTCAGACAATTAAGAATAATGTCAATTAAATTTGTCAGAACTAAGGACCAAAAGAATGCTTTTTTTCAAATGGAATTTGAAAATAAGTTAACACTTACAGTATATGCTTTCATTGTCGAGTTTTCGTCGTTTTTCGGGATGCTAATGGTATTGATAGGTGTGTTTTATATTGAACATATATTTATTGATTTACATTTACATATTTTGTTAATTTTCTTTTTTTGTTTAAACTTTAAATTTATAATTTATTTTTTGCACTGGGTGTCATTATATTTTCTACATTTTATATTTTATTACTTTGTATCTTCTAGGTCCGGCCAATTTAGTTGGGCAGATATTCCCATACAGAGTTAAAATGCCAGAATTTATTTCCATGGATTTGCAATTGGTTTACGTTCCTCTGGGCATTATAGTTATTGGATTACAAATGGTTGCAATTGATTATTTGAATGTTGCGTTCATCAACTTAACTAGATCTCAGCTCCAGATGCTGAATATATCTTTTGATGAACTAAATGAAACCAAGTTGGGACGAGTTACTGTAGACCCTGTGAAGTATCTAAATAGCCTAATTGAACACCATACGTACATTCTTGAGTAAGTATTAAACACAAAAAAAGTTTATCGAAAATGTTAATATGTATGGGTAAATTGATGTAAGCTGATACCTATCTTGTTTTACAACTTTGAAAAAAATATTTACTACTGGATCTTACAAACTTGATATTGTGGTTAACATCTAATTATAATGAATGCAATATTCTTTGAATTATTTAAAGCACTTAGCTATATGCGAAATTATAACAAAATCGGTAAAGCAATTAAAAAGCTATTCGGGAAAAACTCAAAAATAAATCAATTTTTTCGAAAACGTGAAAATCCTATTACGGTAATGCGATTTTTTTGACGCAGTGTCCTTATAATTACGTTGGTCTTTACAGGTACAAAGTTTAATCAAAATCGTTCACCTATAGAGAATCACAGAAATATGCTCTGCACCAAATTTGAAACAAATTGGTCAACCCAGACTCAAGTTCAAAAATAACATAACACAAAACGGACAACTTTCTTAAGCTCTTTTAACATAACATACGACTGAATACATATTTTTGTAATTTTTTACACATACTTATTATGGCAATAAATGGTATAAATATGGAAGACGTACTACATAATATAACGCCATTTTTGTAAAAATTCTGTGGTTTTAAAGTTTTAATTTTAAAATTCTTTAATTTCAGAGTACGTGATCAAATTGAAAGTATCTTCAAACATCCAATGCTTGTTCAATTTATAGTATCCTTATTAATTATTGCTCTAACTGGATTTCAAGCCTTAGTCCAGTCGGATACTTCAGGCCTTGTTATGATCTACTTATATGTTGGTTGTATTTTAGCGGAGCTCTTAGTTTATTGTTGGTTTGGTACTGAAGTTTCTGAACAGGTTAATATGCTAATAATTTTTTAACAACAAACATTATTATGTAAATATATGAAAATTTATATTTCTTTGTTTTAACTGTATATATTCAGAATAAAACCCTAGCCATGCGAGGTTATGATAGCTCATGGTATAATTTTGATTTGCAATATCGTAAATCACTGGTTATATTTTTAATAAATGCTCAGCGACCATTTTGTTTTACAGCTGGAGGTTATTTAGAATTAAATTTATCAACATTTAGCCGGGTAAGATAAGTTTGATTTTATTTCTTAAAATTTTTTAAAACAATTTTTTTTCTTAGATTCTTAGCAAATCGTATTCTTTTGTGGCCTTGCTACGTCAACAATACAGCGGATAAAATATGTTCCTGTAAGCATAGTAATAAGATTTTTTTTTTTTTCAATTTAAATAAAAGAATCTACGATATGAATGTTATGTTTTTAAACTATATTTTTAATAAGAGCTTGAAGGAAGTTTTTCCCAAACTCTTGAAAACTGCTTCGAGTCAGAATTTGACAATTATGTAGGAGAAAATATCGCCTTTAAAAAGGCTAAGAATGGCCACGCATTAGCAGACAAATTTATGCGAAAGTCTAAGTTAGTGTCGAATTCGACAGGGCAATAATTCAGGACTTAAATTATCAACGACCTGTCGGAACATCAGTTATAGTTTCAGCATGAAAGGTTTCTCCAAAGGTCGAAGAATTGATGTCAATTTAAATCGATTTAACTCTTTTTGAAGGAATGGAACAATTGAGACTATAACTACTGCCTTTGCCGTGCAATGCAAGTTGCATTAAAAAGACAACCTATGTATATAGATTGTAGGTTTTACAGGAAGTAAATATTACTCCCTTTGAGATCGAATGCCTTAATCTTCTCCAATCCTATATTTACTGTTTGACCGAAATACTAATAATGGGTGATTTTTTAGCTGGTTTGGTTTTGGCAACACTGGTTTTGACAGCTGACGTGTGTTTAGTACCTTGTGTCACTGTCAAACAGCTTCAGTTTGGTTTGCAATTTAACCATGGATCGTCTTACAAATGAACAACGCTTGCAAATTATTGAATTTTACTATCAAAATTCGTGCTCGGTTCGAAATGTTCATCGCTCGCTGCTTCCTTCCAGCGATGAGGCTCATTTTTGGTTGAATGGGTACGTAAATAAGCAAAATTGCCGCATTTGGAGTGAAGATCAGCCAGAAGCATTGCAACAGCTACCAATGCATCCCGAAAAAGCCACTGTTTGGTGCGGTTTATGGGCCGGCGGCATTATTGGGCCATATTTCTTCAAAGATGATGCGAATCGCAGCGTTACTGTCAATGGTGAACGCTACCGAGCGATGATAACAAACTTTTTTTTGCCCGAAATGGAAGTTCTTGACTTGCATGATATGTGGTTTCAACAAGACGGTGCCACATGCCACACAGCACGCGAAACAATGGCGCAATTGCGAGGCGAGTTTGGTGAACAGTTAATTTCACGTTTCGGGCCGGTCAATTGGCCGTCTAGATCGTGCGATTTGACACCATTAGATTATTTTTTGTGGGGGTATGTCAAGGCTAATGTCTATAGGGACAAGCCCGCTTCGATTGACGCACTGGAAGCCATGCATTCATTCGTGAGATACCGGCCGATATGTGTGAAAGAGTATGCCAAAATTGGACTCAGCGGATGGGCTACCTGAGACGCAGCCGCGGTCAACATTTGCATGAAATTATCTTTAAACATTAAATTGCAAGGTTCAAACTATCGATTCAAATAAATATTTCATTCATTTTTTCGAATTTTTTGTTTTTTTTTTTTAAAAAGTTCTAAACCTCTTAAAAAATCACCCGTTATAATAATGACACGGAATGCTACCCTTTTCTGGAAAAATCAACCCCAAGTATTTCTATGTTTATTGTTTAATGTTTAGTCTGATGAATGAAAAACTCCTGCTTCGACATAAACTCGAATCCAGAATAAACAACCAAAAAGTCTTCCACCTTAATCATTCAATTCCTTTGCTAAGTTTTCTGCTTTCCTGGTGGTTTGACTGTTTTGATGGGTTTATGAGCGCATTAACTCCGACAGTTTTATAGGTTAGGTTGTTAAACTTGAGACACGTATTATAATGTATAGTTATAAAACATATCCCGTATCCCTTAAGCCGAAATTTTACCACGTGCATTGTACGTGTATGCCTGCATTGTGTCTAACGTGTTATATTAAGGTCTGATTACATTAATTTATTATATTTGTATCATTGTTACTGTATCAGTTTTTATGACTCGTCTGGGAAGTTTTGTTTACTTTTTCGGGCATGGTCGCATGGATATCTGTTGCTTTGTGCGTTGTGCACGAAGGAATTTCTGAAGTGTGACATTGTTTGGCTTGAAGAATGTGCGAATGCTTCCTTAAAATCATGAGCTCTTAGTTATAAAAAATTCAAAACAAATTCAATGTGCTGTCTCTTCGTGTTTTGTGGATTATTTTTTTTTTTTTTTTGTTTATTCTTTCGTAGTTGGAATTGAAAGTAAAGAGAATTAAAATAAGGGTTGCACATCAGGAAACTACATTCACTTAATTTTCTACCCTCACATAAAATGTTGTTTATAGAAAAAAAAGAAGATATTTTTAGGAAGGAATTTGGTTTTCCTTGCTGGAAGTACTGAATGCCTGGTAAAAGATTGGTTTTGTTTGCGGTTTTTTAACGATTTGAAACCAAAAGAGGGAAAATTTAATAAAATTTTGGCTATGCCAGGATATGCAAATGATATTTATTATACATGTACTTACCTACCTAACCTATTGATTGTGTGTGTAAATAGCTGAACTGAATGTTCCAGATCGGATTTTTTTAAAGACGAGACTAGAGACATGCCAATTTATGACAGTTATCATAATAGATAACAAATCTGTCAAAGTTTAAAGCCATTACTTTGGCAAAACTGACAGATGAAAAATTTCAAAGGAAAATAAAAGGCGTTTTTTTTTATCTTAAGAAAGTACTTGCCTATACATAATTGACTTTTAACATCTTTAATATTTAGTTAGTTTTAAATTAACAGGTATAACTAGTTGTTGAACAAAGAAGAAAGTTCGTGTGATCTAGTCGGGCATTTTTTTAAATTATAATTAGTTATGTTTAACAAGTTTCAAAACAGACTAATTTCAAGTACATAATTAATATACAAAAAATCAACATAATGAAGTTTTTAAAATAATATTTCTAAGAAACCAACTCATCAACATTTCTGGAACAAGAAACAAGAGATGTCATTTCCACCTTGAATTATATTTAGATTTAGGTATTGCCTGTTAATAAATATAATTCCTAAACCCAAACAACAAGAATCACTCAAAAGCCACTCATTAAAATATCTCATTAATGCTTATCTTAATTTTATGTTTATTTAAGAAGATATCTAAAGCTTTTATGCTTCATTTGATTTTAATGAAAAAAAACTCCTTTTACTCCAAGCTTTCGATTAAATACAATGCCTGAGCGAAAAGGCAGAGGTATTATATTATTGTGCTATCGAAATCGAGTGGAATTTCACACATCCACTTGCCTTGCAGCTTTATCTGCCTGTCAATCCACTTAACTTAAGTGAATTTGAAATGAACTTAAGTTGGTTGTTATAAGTGTAAACTTTGCTGCTGCAAAATGATTTTCGAAGTAGATTTTTAGTTTGTTCGCTGACGGCCAATGAAACAGAAGTGTTGGCGGGAAAATATTTATTTTTTTTTTTTCACCGAAGAGTTCTTCTATAAGTTTATTTGAATTGAAATCATAACCGTCCATTTTAACAAATACATATAAAGGTTCATAGATACGATCATTTTTGTTATAAAGTGGCTAATGAAATCCATTTGGATTTTTGTGTAAACAAAATTATAAAAAAAAGAATTGTATTAACCTACCTACAATAATTATTATTGTTTAGCAGTGTAGGCCGGTAAAATTTTAATTCGTGCCTCTAACCAAATAATTACGTCTGGGATTTTCCGGTTTAGGTACATACCTACCTATATACATAATTTCGATATCGCATCTTTTAAAGTTGTCTCGTGGCTTGAAGAGTTATATTTACTGAGTTGATAAATAAATATCTTACAGAGATACCTACATTAACAACATCATATAGGTAATTTTTGATGACGCGGAATGTCTTAACCAAACTGGCTTAACTAAACATACCGGCTTTTTTTGAAATTCCTGTAGAATTTTTGATTTATAATTGCTTTTGCGTCGCAACGATCATAATAATTAAATTATTTTTTCAGATTAAAAAAAAATTTACTTGATTGATAAATCACACGCGATTTACAATAATTGTTTATCTCTATGTATTGTTTGTAACGAAAGTCGATAGGTACTTTAGTTCTCATTATAATAATACATTAAACCCTGATAAGCGGTGATTCACTGTGTGTGTAGTTGATTGTTGCATGATCGGCCTTTGAAGTTACTTCGGAGGGCGTCTTATTTTTGGTGAGTAATTTGCAAGATTATAATAAACCATGTATGATTATATTTAACTTATTATTACAAAAATAAAACTGGAATAAGAATAAAGGCTAGTGATATGATGTTGTTTATTATTGTTTTTGCGATTTTGTGAAGTGACTTATTTCCTATGGACAAGATTGTAAAGCAATTACATTGCAAACTTCAAATATATTTTATTTTATCATCACCTAAACTTGATCGTAAGGACGTTCCTACTACCAAGTATATTTTAAATCCATCAAAGATTTGTGAACTCGTTTTTTTTAAATAATTAAAAAAAACCATTTGAGTTGTGTTTGATTTTTCATCGCAAAATCACATTATTTCGCAAATTGATAAATAATTTATCTATGTACATACATACATATAAATAATAAATATAGATTTCCTTTATTTGCTGTGAAAGTGTGAATTGATAAGATAATAATCATTTTGACAAATTTGTAGATAAAAAATATCGAATCAAAAAGGTTATATACCTACCTAACCTATAATAAATGTGCATTATAGACCTAATCAAAAAGGCATTCAGAATAATAATAATGATGAAATTATTTGAAAAAAACTAATAATTATTCTTTGTTCGTGACCATTTTATTTAAAATATTTTAATCCTAATTTTGTGGGCTTCAGGTCTTTCTTTATTTTATTAATAAAAGAAACCAAAACCTGAAGCCCACAAAATTAGGATTAAAATATTTTATTTATTTATTTACTAATACATATGTAGATTTTAACTCTCATTTGATGATGTCTAATGTCTATTTCATGACATTATACTCTCGGTCTATTGTTTTAGCTAAAATAAATGCGCCCGGATTATCAGTTTTGATCTTTTTATCTATGTATATTTAAAGCAAATAAATGTACAAATGTAAGCCGTTGCATTTGTGTTTTAACTATATTTTTAAAACAAACATATTAAGAACCACTTTTTCAGTGGTTAGTTAAATCACAATAATATTTCTCTCGGCATAAATAGATTTAGATTTTAAAAATAGTTTTTCAGCGAAAGAAGCATACAAAATTAACCTAACAAATTCGAAAGATAAAAATTCGGAAGTGCATTTTGTTCGTGAGTTCAGAGTTAACTCATCAAATTAACTGAGAGTTAACTTTACTCTCGCACTGAAAGACTAGGCCTTAGGCATTTTTGGTGGAGTTTAGATGATTTTAACTTCTTTTTCGTAGTCTTAGTTACTTTCTTGTCAAAATTGTTTACTTTAAATATTATTCAACTACCATAATGAATACTTTTATGACTACGTGTTATAAATCTCAAACACTAAAAGCCTCTTTAAACATGTTATGGAACAATTTTACAGAAAAAAATGTCTGAAATATATTAATATAAGTCGTCTAGAGTCAGAAAATGATATTTTATGAATTAATGTGACAGACTGACAATATGACATCTTTACGATGAATGTTGATAGTTTTGTTATAAACATCTTAAAGTGAGCAATACATTTATATTATATCGTAAAAAAGTTCATAACTTATAAATATGATGAATAGCCAAAAGATGTTTAACAAATTTATTATTGCATTATTTTTATGAGATACGTATGTACATAGTTACATTATTCAAATAATTTTATTACATGATAATAGTAACAATATTATTTATGTTTTATAAATTTGTTTAAGATAAGTAAAGTATAAGGCCAGTCATCGGACCTTTAACAAGAAACTACAAGCCAAGAAGTGAAAGACACACGATCATTTTATGATTTTACAGTTTTAGTGACAATTTTGTTTCCTTATTTATTAAATAACGTGTAAAAATAATTAACTGGAGATTTCGATCAAACTTGATGTAACTATGATAAGATAGACGTAAAAATGAGGATGTATGTATGTATGACACTCATGTTTTTATTTATTAGATTAAGCTGAAAATAAACAAATCAACAAAATTAATTTGAAATTTGGTTTCGGAAAAAGATTAACTCCGCTTTTTTAATCCTAAGCCGAATTCGTAAAACCACATTTCGTCGTTGAAACTGCAAAAACACGGCATTTTCACAAGTCATATGTCTGAAAATTGTCAGAAAAATAAGAAAAAACTATTAATTTGTATATTTTTCTTTTAAACTTGATTATCGTAAGAAACAGAAATTGTTTTTTTTTTTTTTAGTTTCGAATCTTAGAACACTATTCACATTGATTACCTAAATTAATAAATTAAAATCCGAACAAGAGATTATGATTTGACCATATACCATATACTCCCCTTCCCCCCCCCCCCAGTCTGATCTCTGCATACACCAAGTATTAATTTTTTCATTCAAGAGGTATGGCCACTATAAGCCTTACCAAAAAACAAAAACATAATTTTCAACCCATTCATCCATCACACATAGATACATTGAACGTACTTCAAAAACAATGATATATAAATTTGTTTTAAGGTTTGTTATATCTATGTACCTACATAATAGGTATCTGTTTATATGATTAAAATGAAAGCGAGTGTGTCCGGTCATGAATTTGATCATTTCAAAAACCTCTATATGACATCCATATTTTTATAGATTGTTTCTGTCTGGATTGTTTTTGTATATTCAGCTACTATTAAATTATTAATGATATAGTTTTTTATTTATAAACTACTGAAATAGAGATGCATTCTATCAAGGCTATAGAGAATAAATGAGGATACATAATTGCGTTTTACTTTAATTTCAGTTCTTTGCATTGGGGTTTAATGTATGCGAGTGATAATAATCTAAACTACTTTTTATAAGTACCTACCTACATACATATTTTTCAAAATGCGGGCTTTACAAAACCATAATGCATAATTCCAATACACCCAGCTTATCAAACTTTAACTGAAGAGCTAACTCTAATGTCAGTAAAGTTGGTTGGGCGGTTATTTAAAAATAAAATAAAAACAAAAACTATTTGTTGTTTTGAATTACCTACCAATCAATTACAGTATGACGTAAACAGTAAATTTGAAATGCATGAAACGTTCTTAATGTACATATAGTTTTATGGCATCAAAACTCTCAATAAAAAATTTATCTTTTTTTTTAGTTATCTTTAATTTACACAAATCAAATGTAAAGATTTTAAATTCATCTTTTTTCTAACAAATGTATCGTTAGAATAAAATTGTATTCATTAATAAATTGGATCTTTATATATGCATGTTTATAAAAAGTCATCAGTTTTTTATACATAAGAACGTACATGAGGGGTCAAGATTAATTTCTCAAATTTGTTACTGATTAATTACACAGTTTCTTCAAAAATTGTTTTCAAACGATAAAATAATTTACAAACAAAATGTTTTAATTATTTTATTTAGTTTTTTTTTGTATTATAAATATAATTTTTAAAATGAAGTAATTCTAGACAATTTAAAACCGTTTTGTTAAAACTCCATTCATCAGGATTCTCCCTGTAGCACTTTTGGGCTGACTACCTTGTTTAAAAAATAAAATGAAACGTAAGTTTGCCCCAGCCCCCCTTCCCTTCCCTTCCTGATCGAAATTCGGCGTAAGTCCTTTAATTTTATTATTAGTTTAAATTACTATAAGGTTTTAAGGTGATTTTGATGCTAGGTATACATGTTTATTAAATGATGTCAGATTTTGTGTAGGTGTTGTGTATTTTTTCTTACCACCGAAAATAATAAAATCATCATCATAAAATATGCTATAAGCTTTGATTTAAATCTCCAACTAGATTTTTCTTTACGAATGGAAAATTTGTCATGTATATAATTTATGGATCGAGAGTAAAACGTCCATAAGGTTTACATTTTCAACAAGTCCTTAGTCAGCTATAAGACTAACCCATACTTAAGTATTATAATTTTTATTATTATACGTAATTTTATAATCTGGGTAGCCCACAGTAAAATGCGTAACCTCTTTTACAAGGAAAAGTATAAAGATCCCTATATAATATTCATTTATTAATTTTACCCAAAGGACATGGACACTGGACAGGCCATGATATTGCTCATAATTATCATTATTATTGCATTACTAAGAAAACATTTACAAGGTTTTAGAATAGATAGTAGACAGAAATATAAGTATGTTAAAATAATAAAAACAACACTATAACTACAATAAAAATTAATTTGCTTAGTGGTTTTGCATTTGGGATGTATATAAATAAGATAATGATTTAAATATACAATGAATATAAATTAAAGAGAACGTATACAAAATATGAAACCTAAAATAAAATTTGCACAATCACTTCTTGAAGGAAGCTTATAAAGATTTTAATTTAATTACGTTGCCTGTAATGTTGAAGCTGCTTTTTTTTTACTAAAAACTAATAAAAGTAAAATATGAAATTATTGATTGATTTTTTTTTTGCAAAAATGGTTATATTTTTTCCTTCGTTTCTCTACTTAAGGACTACTGATTTCATTAAAATATTATAACTATGTATAAACAAGTTTAAGCTATATTGCTTTCAACATATGACTTTTTTTTAAATAAATAACAAAAGAACTTATTTTTTTTGCTTCTTTATTTATTTTTTCATTTATTCATTTATTATTAATTGAACATTCATTTTTACTTTGCATTCAAATCTTCAAAGTTACACCTTTGCATATAGTCTTAAAATTCAAGAATAAGTACACAGATAAGTCCAACTCAATCAAGCAATTAATTTTATGATTTAATTCATTAGTAACATGATTGCATATAATAAGCAAATGCAAGTGTTTCTTTGTTTAAATCAAGTTTTATGATCTTTTAACAAAAACTAATAAAATAGATATTCTTGTTAAACCTGCCTTGACGACTACAAACATACATAATATAAACGATATTTTGTGCAAATCAATTGGAGAAAGTACCTTTTTCAACATCTACTAATTTATGATTTATAAAAATAAAAAAAATTTAAGGCAAGTTCTTGGTTTTGCATTTTTTTATAAATTGTATCGACACCGCCGTTGTTCTGAGATAGCTTTCGTAAACATGCATACGCTGCCATATTATATTTTTAATCAAATATTAAGTCAAATTTTCCAATAGTCGTTTTTTAAGTATATGTATGTATATGAAAAAATCAGCCATTTTTGTACTATGAACCTACGCATTTATTTATGTAAGTAAAACGAAAATTTTATTACAATCCAATTTGTTCCGTATGTATTAAAATAAGTTATTAAAAAAATACCCTTTATTACAATCCAGTGTTTAAACTTAAATTTTCAACTTTATATTCAAAATTCACAGCAACTATACCTGCCTATTGAAAAATATACTTACAAGTTTTTTTGTTTTTATTATAAAAGATGCAAATATTTGATTGAATTTCAGTTTTTGTAAACATTAAACATTGTATTTAAAATGTTATAAATTTCATTGATACTATAACTATATGTAAATCAATAATTCAAAGCACCCAAAATAGGGTTGTCAGGTATATGTTGTTGAAACTAGTAAAAGAGATTTAAAATCCCGCACTTTCACAGACAAATTTTGAACACATATTTGGAGTGCAAAACTAGGACAAAAGTACATAATATATATATGTACATATATACTACTTTATTTTTGTAAAGAAAACATTTTTATTAAAGTTCTTCATAGTAATTTAAAACATTAATAAAATAATAAATAATAATAATAAAACAGATTCTGCTCTGGTAATAGAAAAAAAAAAATATTCTCAACGAAAGAAAATCCAACTGACGTAAAGATTATTTTGATGTCTGAGTCAAAAATTCTGGTCGTTTTGAAATAAATAAATATAACTAAGATAATGTTTCTTACTGAACTTCAGTATTAAGTAACAAAGTCTTTATTAATAAAATAAAACAAAATACAATTTTTTGTTTTTTTTTTTTCCTAAGATCAAGCTTGACAGATTGTACTATTTGTAACAAAATCTAAATAATTCATATTAATCTTTGCAAGTATTGTAAAATTTATGTGTCGTTAAGTTTTCGTGGTTTTTGCTACATTTATTTATTTCCGTTGATAAAAGGGAATATGTATGTATTTGCTGACAGACAAAAGCTTCCTTGATTATTCTTTTTATCAGAAAAATTCCAATATTCTTGTTTATATTGCGGTTTAAAATTTGACTTTGCAATGTGTTGTCTTTTTGTGGTTTTCGGTATATTCATGCATGTTAATATACAAATGTAAGTACAAACATATACTTCCTGAACTGATTTTATTCGAAGAGAAAAAAATCCTATATTTGGTTTCAACTTAAAATTCTGTTTTTTGGAGAATCTAAAAACGAGTTTATTATGTGTCTCCTATAGGATAGTCAAACCAATTTTTTTTGGAAATTCCAGCCTATTACAAATGTTCGTGATGGTGATGATGATAGGGATATTGTTTGATTTCAATCAAATATAATATGAAAACATCGACTTCTCAAACAACTATGTACATGGCTTCTTTAACAAATTTTATGATTTGACAAGTAATCAGTCGAAAAACTTTACATGGAAGTATGTGTTCGTCATTTACATACATACATATATTCCTTTATGAAATTGGGAACTGTAAAATGTTTCGAAAGCATTACTCGGAACAGTCAATCGAAGGCTTTGGGAGTAGTAGAAGGAAATAGTTAATAGATAAATGCTGGTCTCCGTCGTATTTGTTACTTTAAAATATACTGAAACAAAGCACCTACCTAGTACCTACCTATTACCTACCCATGTACAGTACATACTACATAGTACATACATTATAATATAGAGATGACACTAAACCCTATTTTCAAACGGAACTATAACGTTCAAAAGAAACGAGAAGAACTCATAAATAAATTAAATACCAACATAATAAATGAAGAGAGGACTTCAGCACCAATGTCAATAAGATAAGGCATGTACGTTGTTTGTTCGTGTACAAGCGTAATCGGTTGATGAAGTCTGAAGGTCGTGTTACTTAAAGAAACTTGAGTCATAGCTGGTGTGACTGTGAAGCAGTCATTGAAGGTTGTCGAAATCTGCATGGCGGACGACAATCAATGGCTCTGTTGCCAAAAGTACAATTACCAAACTGTTCAAATGATGCATCCCGTGTGCGCTGGTTTGATGTTCGAAACTGAAGTGGACGTGATGGTTCTGCGATTGCAGCGTGGTTGTCGGGATGGACGTGGTTGGTTTCGTTTCGCTAGTAATTTGGCGTTGATTTTCGCTCTTCGCTGTAACATCTCTAACAAAGTTGACTAGGTATAGGCTTTTTGTCACCAAGAGACATGTCATGTTTACAACACGATGCTTTTATTGGCTTTCAACAAAATAATAAATTGCCAATTGATCAATTTAATTCGAATATATTCGTAGCTCCGTTATGGGAGCGGTTGGTAATTGTGATCACATAGTGTTAAATTTTCTTCTGTCTTGGATAGAACGTCTGATTCTACAATTGAAGATATTTGAGACGGGCATATACCTAGTAGGTAGCTGCTACATTTATTTGTTGCATTTGTTGATTGTTGTTACCTTTGCTTGCCAATTTAGTTTCTTGAATGAAAACTCTAATATAAGAAACGAATAGAATAAAAATATAGTTTTATAAATAAGTTTAAAAACTATAAAAATTAAACCTTTTGTGTTTTTTGTTTAACTTAAGTAGTTGAGTTAAAAGAATGATGAATTGGAAAAATATTTTAGAAAAACAAACAAATAACATTAAAAACAAAATATGATACTTTTTGAATACACAAATATACCGATAGTGAATATTATCAAGATGTTTACCTTTCACATATTATGTGACTATAGATTACCTGTTATACATTAATTAGCTACCTGGGAAGTTAGCTCCCAAAACTGTATGTATAAACTGGTAGACTAACGTGACTATTTTTTTAATTCGAACTAATTGTTGAAACATAAAAGTCGTAGTTGGATGAAAAAAATATATTGTGTGCGGGGTGATGTTTAGTGAGTATCTAATGTATGAATATTTTCCATAAATGTTTTTTGTTAGATTTAAATCTTCTTATATAACAACTTGGAGGAAAAATAAATTTTTCTGACTCTTGGCAATTACCTACCCTTGATTTCTTTCTGAAAAAACAAGCTTGAAAAATTCCTGTATTTTTTTCCTGAGATCCTGGATTGTTTTATTTTTATGTTTTGATATTGATTGGATCGGGGGGAAAATAAAACGCAGCAATTGTCAATTTATTTATTATATTTATGAATTATGAATAATATTAAACAGAATTTAAAATTGTGGCTATATGAATAAGGATATAGATCACCAAAATAAATAATCGAAAAAAATAAAAATGAACCACAGTGCGTCGCTGCATCTCTTCACGGTTCCTCCCCACCCGCTACAACAATATGAGTATACCTACACAATTAATAGAGTACATAATAGGAACAGTTAGATACACTATATCAGTTAGTCAAGAATGATTTGACATTTCTTTTTTTTTGTATTTGTCTTCAGTAAAATTTTTATTTAGGTTATAAGCTTAAATAAATATTTTGCTGATATTTTTCCTTTTAAATTAAGTCGGAAATTCTTGTTATGGGGTTATTTGCATTTTATTTTCTAACTTTTTTTCCCAGACGATCAAATAAATTTCCTATATTCTGGTCTTAGGTATAGAGGTATAGATACTCCAAAACATTTTATGGGTTAATTTCTTTCGGCACCACTGTGGGGTTATTTTCTGCGAACCCATTGTTCATAAGAACAAGTGTTTGGATATATTTTCAAAATTTATATTAACTTCAGGTTGAAGTTACAGCTAAAGTTAATTGAAAAACATCATTGGAAATTTAGATTTTAAAATCAGTGATGCCAATATAGAGCTGATGACTTAATTATTTATTCTTGTCATTTTGGACGGACCTTCAACACAAAATGATTTTTAAAATTTCAATGACCATTTTTAAGGCAGTTCAATTATTGAAATAATAAAAGTAATTTAATTTGTAAGGTTGAGTTAAAGTGAATTTTTTTTTTTTTTGACAAAAAACTAGATGCTGGCATTACTGATTTAGTTTTTTAAGTGTCTCGAAACTTGAAATTAAAATTTTCAACGATGAGTTTCAATGTAAACTATAACTGGCAGCTTATTACTTAGGCAAATTTGAATCTATTAAGATAATGTGTAGAACAGCTGTAAAAACATTACTGTCTGCCTCAGCTGTCAATAATATTAAGTTAGAGCTAAAAGTTTAAAATAGGTAGATACCTACCTGCAAGAATAATGTATTCAATATTCATATTGTTCTTTTTCTGCCTCAAATAATTCTACAAACATTTCGAATCATTATTTTCGAAGAATTTATCTAAACAGTCATCGTACCAATTTTTTTTTTTTAATGTCTGCTTCTCTGTGTATTTTGCACTTTTGTATAAAAGTTTTATGTTCACAACAATGGCACGCTGAATCAATTAATAAAATAAACAAAATCTTTCAAAATTCACACAAAACCGTAGAAAAAAAAAAACTCTAAACGATCCAGCTGTTTTATATTACCCATACTTACGTCACGAAACAGATCATTGACGAATAAATCACCAATCACGCAATTTTTCCTGATATCAATAAACAAACCATTCACACTCTTTTCGAAATGCATACTTGTATAGAATTTATCGAAAAAAATCTTCGAATATTTTTGACAATCAAGCGCCTATTATTCGTTCAAGGTATTCTAGGAAGTTGGCATTTTGAACAAATTAAAGTGAAATTTATTTTTGACTCGTTATTATTTTATTGGTGCCCTGATTCTGATTCTACTGAATTAACTTGAAAACATAAATATATAAGCGAATTAAAATTATTTTATGGCGGACCAGAAATAAGCAAATATGTACATCGGTTTTTATTAAGAGATGTCAAGAAATCTGTCATGCAGAACAAAATATGCGACGTATGCTCCAGATTAAAATAAATATATGTAACTACATCACTGTAGTGACCATCATATGCAAAGAGTAAACGATTTCATTAATTAGAATTTCTATTGCGTCATTTTTCCATAAAAAAGAAAGTAATGAAGTAAATTATTTTGCCAAGTCAAGTACATATGTTGGTGCTATAAATACATGACTATTATGTTTTGAAAAAAATGTTAAATTAATAATTTGGCTATAAAGAAAACATTCTCATGAGAATAAATATAAAAAGTCAAATTTTCTGGATATAAAAATCACTATCAGATTGTTTATTTGGGGACTGCTATTATAAAGAAATGCGTGGGTATTGGAGTAGCATATACATATGTAGGTTAGGTATATTGAATATTCATGAATATACCTAGTGGCCTACATAGGTTAGGGGATCAAGGGGCTATGAGGGCGTTAAAATCATGGCTGATGGCCCGACAACTAAAACCAGGGTCAGTTAATTAACTCTACTGAATTGGAGTGATTTCCAAATAAAAACCATAGCACACAGAAACATTTTAAGTTAAAAAAGTTGATTTATGGTTGGTACCATTAATCCCAATATTTCGGGTTTTTTTTTTACAAAAGGCCTGAATATTTATTGAATAATTTTAAAGAAATCTGTGGAAAAATACGGTTTTCTAAAAATGAAAAAAAAAAAAGTTTCGGGGGAATGTCTTAAAAAAACGGTATTGATACCATAATTTAAAGAAAATCGACTGAAATCTTTTAAATGAGTTACAGAAAATAATGATGACAATGATTTTATGATTTTGCGTGTTAAAAAAAATTAAATTAAAAGCCTAAAATAGATCAGTTCATCAAAATTAAGTCCCCCAACATAAAAATCTTCCGCGTACGGTACTGAATGTATTAATATTGTTTTTTTTTTTATAAAAATAATTGATTTATAGACTGTTGACATAAATATTTTTTCTTCTGAGATATTTTTTTTTAAGTGGAAACATCAACACTTCCTAATTTTTTTAATTTACCATTTGAATCTTTTTTTAAGCAGTATAAGTATAGGTAGGTACCTAGGTATTTTTGTATTAATTGATAACGCCGAACTCATGAATCATTTTTTTTTTTGTAAAAATTAGATTCATTTAAATTATGTAATGAAAATGTATGCATGTAAAATTACATACATAGGTACGTAGATGTTTGAATAACTTTTATTTTTATTTAATTATTTACAATTATTTATTTAAAAGAATTTCTGCTGTTAGATTGAAAACTCTTGAACCGACACTAAACGACAACAACGGCCACTAAAAGATTAAATTTATCTTGAAAATGATATACCAAGATCAATCATATATAAGGCTATATTGTGGTTTTTAGTTCAAGGTTGTCTTTCTTGCCACAAACTTATTTTATGTTTTATTCTTAAAAGTCTTGCATTAAACTAGAAATAATAGAAACTTCTGTTAATCAAGAATTTTATTAATCATTAATTTTTATTGCCCTTGAAGGCAGTGATTATACTAAAAATACTTTATGCATACGTACTACATTCGTAGTAGGTGGCGTTTAGGTCTTTGTTAGATGTAGGTACTGGTACTCTACTCACACAATCTTTATGAATTTGATAATATTATCATGAACAGGGTTCTGAAAGTTAATTTTGAAAGGAAATACCTATCTAAAAAGAATAACAAAACTAAAATAAAAAAATTGCTCGACTTAACTCCGAAATTCAGTTTTATTGATCATCACATTTTTAAGGGCCAGTTTTTTAATGCTGGGATTTATCTATGGCTTAAATAAAAGTTAATTTGACCTGCAAACAATTTAAAATTAAAAAAGAAGCAGTCGATCTAATTTGATGAGTTAATTTTACATAAGAATATATTTCTGACAGATGTGTGTAAAAATACTAGAAGGGATGTGTGTAAAAAGCAGAAAGGGCGACAAATTGTCTCTTTCCATACTACTGCATAGAGTCACACCATATATTTTGACTTGCATCTGTCGGAAATATCTATTTAGTTAATCTAAGGTTAACTCACCAAAGAATTTATTAAAAGTGTGTGATTTGAAGCATTTTCTTCGATTTTTATTAACGAAGGTATGTAGGTTTCCTTTTCATATTTCTGAATGTGTAATTAAAGTTCTGATAAAAAGTAAATGTTTGTTTGGATACTACATATATTTGATTTTATTGCATTATATAAGTATATTATTAGTCGTGTTTTTTTTGGGAAAGCTATTCCCAGTACAGTAGATTTTTAAACGAGTTACAAATAAAACAACCACATTAGAATTGCGGCCAATAAAAGCAGAAGTAGAATCCTACTGCGGATGGGTTTGTGATGTTTACCTATTCGAGTATCGGATGGAGTTGTCCATTTTATTTTATATATAAATGTATTTGAAGTCGCTCTTTTCATAATTATGCATTATACTGACTCCGCCGCGCCATCGCCATCTTTGTTTCGTTAGCGCATTTCGATTGTGTCGCATTTTAATTTCCATAAATTTTACTGAAAGGTAGAGTTAATCTTACACTGAAAAACTGCTTTTGAGTTAACTCGGGTTCAATTTATTTGTATACAACTTTGGTTTAACTCAAGCACTGCAATCATTTATATTTTATTTAAACCTACATATATCTAATTGATATAGTGTTCAGGTTCAGATTTCAGAATGACAACTAACTTATTTATTACAATACTTTGTATATCACTGATCTGCATGCTGATCTCAAGTTTAATTTTTACAAAGTCCTAACTTGTTCTATTTTCAAACAAAAATTATAAAAATATACGTAATTTAATTCACTAATTATTGTTTAATTATTTTAATCGTTTATTAAATAAAAGTATTAAACATCTCTTTTTAAACATTTCGTAGTCACCTATATTAGGTATATTTAGTTATTTTTGATAATAAATGATACAATTATTTTCTACTATTGTTTTTGCCTTAATTTAAGTAATGTATTATTACATTATTTTCCTGACTTTAAGATATGCCTATTGCCTATATGTGCCTTAACTACTCGTAAATGATACATCGATTTGTAGCTTCAGTCACGCTAAGCCGCAGCTTTCTGAATAAATGTTTGCATAACATAAGGAATCCCCATAACCACTTTACTAAGTTAAATACATACATATGTATATACCAGTTGTTCATGTTTAAAGTCGACATGAGCATTTCCAAACAAAAAATGATAAGCTTCGTACTTCATGAAGTGTGAATGAATTTACATAGAATTATACATTGGGCTTGGTAGAGAATGTAAATATAGTATAGCACTTGGCATAATGCACATATTAGTATTGCCGGCGCAGCACCCATTCTAGGAATCAATTAAGGCAAAGTTTATTCGTTTTGCTAGATACATATTGCTAAACATTGAAGCGTTACTTTATATGTCATCATTAGGTAGGTACACTGTGAATGTTTAACTTTATTTACTTCCGGGTATTTATATCGTAGAAATATACCTACAAGCTTTTCAGATTTTTTTTTAATGATTTGTATGCGAATATTTTGATTGAGTTTGCTAGCAGCAGGTATAAGTACTGCAAAAATTAAGTACTCTTTCATAATATTTTTTAAGATTACACAAAACAAATTTAGATAAAACAAAGATTGAAATATCCAGCAAATCCTATAGGAGTTAACTTGAAATCTAAATTGACCGAAAAAGGTTTTTCAAGAGTTAACTTGGGTTTAACTCCGAAACTGGGATGATCTGCCACTGAAAAAATTAGCCTCATGTTTTTCTGTTTAAATTTTTTACTTAAAAGTTTCTACAGGGCATTTTGCTTCAATAGGTCAGTGACCAAGGTATATTTTAATATCTTTAAGTGCTAATTCGAGTTCTTGAAAAATAGGTATAGAGATAAATAAAATTAAATTTCTAGTAAATTAATTTTTGACCCTACCCTTTAATTTAACAAAAGGTAATATCTCCTTTCTCATAATGATAATAAGTTAATTGAGGTGTATGCAAACTGAACCTGTTGCTTTCTGGGGTAACATAGAAGGTACATCCTTAATGTAAGTATATTAACCTTGGGCATGCAAGGGAGGTTTAACTTCTGGTAAACGAATAACTTAATATCGTTTACAATAGGGAATTGCAATTTTGGCGACATAATGCCGATAATAATAATTGCTATAAACAAGCAGCAATAAATTATTGTTGACAAAAAAAAAAACCATTTAGTATTATGCTCCTAAGGGCTAGTGGCAGATTATATGTAGATATAAATATAATGATAGGTTTTATGGGAATTGTTTTTATTTTTTTATAGTCATTGAAGCTTTCTTGTTTATTTGCTTGTTTTTTTTCTTTGCTTTAGACGTTGAATTGACTTTTGATGGGGCAATTATATTCAAGGATGATATTAATGACTTTCATCAATTTATCGGTATTTTGTTTGACTCCTTTCAAACGTGAAAATAAGCTTAGAAAATTTGTTGAGGTTTGGTCTAAGTGTACAGTTTTTCAGGGTTGAGTTAACTCTGTGTTAAACTAGAGTAATTAAATCCTTCAAATAAATAATACCCGAGTTAACTCAGAACATGTTTTTAATGTACGATTAACTTAACTTGCGGTTATAAAAAAGTTATCGAAATGAAAGTGTCGTCCTCTCTATTTTAATAGTCTTTTAATCTGTCCGAAATATTTATCCAAATAATCCAGAGTTAACTCACGAAAAATCGGTGAGTTGAGTTGGTACCTATCGTAAGACCAGTTGCAGTACCTGAATTGAGTCTTAGTTAAATCAGATTTTGTAAAATCTTGCAAAAAAATGCAACCCGAGTAAACTCAGAAGCAGTTTTGCAGTGAAGAATTAACTTTAATTTTCAGTTATCAAAAATCTATTTAAATGAACGGCAACACTATTGAAATGCGCTTTCACTATCGAAACAGAGAGGGCGACCCTATGCGGCAGTATGGAAATTCCAGTTTTTTGTAGTGAATTTATTGTTATAATATCTACAGAGGTATGTATATGACTTTCTTATGAACATATAACATTGTAGGTACGTACTTAAAAAATATACTGATTGTAATCTAACGATGACAAATGAAATATTTAGTTCCCATAGGAATGACTAATTAATTTCCATAGGAATAACTTATTCCCACAGGACTGGTATGACTAATAATAATTATACTATGGACTACAATCATCAAAGTATGTCTAACTTCAGACATCTTGACCAACTTCAAAATCTTATTTATAAACATTTTCCATCAAGTGCTTAACTTAGACATTGCAATCGGATATCTAAACCTATTCTAAAATTGGTATACGTTCAATGAACAAATTAAGCCTAGCTTCTAGTACCCAAAAGTTCGGTCAAATTCATTAATCCATCGAAATTGACAGATTAAAGTAATGTCAGTGAATATATGAGACCATATTTAGACAACTGTATTGGAATATGCTTACAAAAAAAGAGGTGCCTACAAAAAGATGTCAAACTATTAAGACAAGTGCCAAGACTATTTTAAATTAAATGCTTAAGTGACTTTTGCAAATAAACCAAAACTGTTTTACTATACATATATATGTACATATATGTGTATGTAATGTATATAAGAATACCTGTTCTAACCCAGCGGGTCCATTGGTAATATTTGAGGAAAAAAATATGTACATAGCTTGACTCATTTTTATTACCTGTAATATATTGCTAATTTTAATGTGAATATTGTAAATGTAAATGTTATAAATTTTTACGTTTCACCTTCTTTAAAATGTTTATTTTTGCAACGCCATTCAACGTTTACTTTTTTTAAATTAAGTTGAAAATAGGTACAAATGTTTGGTTACTCAAACTTCGTAAAACGCCGTACGACGTCGCAGAACTTTTTACAAATTCCTGTTGGTTAACTCAAGCAAGTTGCAACAAGAGAGCACAACGAGAGATTTCTCCTCCATGGAAAAAATGGCAAATTTCGGCAACAAAAATGTCTGAGTGCAAGTTTTACTCTCTCTGAGAGAATTTTCATCTTCTTTAAAAAAATTGACAGGTTTTGTGCTACAAAAGTAACCAAACAGACCTAATATCCGACATTCAGTGAATGCATTTTTTTACTATCAAATTTAGAGAGTCCACAAGATAATTTGTCGTTTTGGTTGCCATTTCTTTACTGACCAACGTTTCACAAAGTAAAAGCCCAACTATACGCAATGAATAATTGCCATTGCCATTGAAATTGACATTGCCTTAAATATTGCTAATGAAGATTAAGAGTATATAAGAGAATTTTGATTGTTATAAATTCCATATAAAATCCAAGCCATTAATTAATTTATTTTATTTTTAACTGAAGAAATTTATTCAATAAATCCCATATCTAAAATATTCTCTAGGACTATGCACCAATATTCTGTAGTCTAATGTCATAGATCACTACCTATTTTGGTTTTTATATTTTTCGAATACAAAAAGTTATCTGTGATATTTTTACCATTAATATATCTTTTAGTATGTGAATCCATCCGCCTACTTATAACTCAAAATCAATTAACAACTGAAGAAAAAAATACAAAGTGCCAAATTTACCATTTTCCTTATGAATACAATTCAGATTGTTTTTGTTTACCTTTAGCTCTCTAACATTACGACAACAATTGTACAGGCAACCATTTATTTTTTTCTATTTTATAAAAATTCTTCAGAGTAGAGATAAAGAAGCAGCGTTGCCGAAGTGACACGATCTTGTTATCTTGACACGAAAATTTCATTGTGGCACAGTGGCACGAAAAAATTTAATATGGCACGCTCTTCTTATTCCCATTTTATACTTTAAATAAAGCGAATTTTCAAAAAATTTTAAGAAAATTATTCCAAATGGAGTAAAAACTGACTGAATTAAATTATTTGTTCTAATTTTTTTTTTACTGTACTAATTGAATTAAACTTTTTTTTTTAATAAATGTACATAAGAATTTTGCGTTTTTTCATATGGAAAAGAAATTGCAGGTATTTTTTAGAAAATGGCACGTTTTTTTTAAGAAAATGGCAAGTTTTTCTAGAAAATGTGGCACGTAAATTTTTGTATGGCCGGCAACGCTGTAAGAGAAGTATCTAAAAAACTGAAGATAGGTTGTTGGTACCTAGGCCTAGGTATACTTTAAAACATTTTTTTTTCAATTGAGTTATTATTGTTATTGCTCAAACAAAGCCATTGCTAGCCACAGGGTGTTAAGCTTAGGCTCATCAAAAATATTTTTATAACCTAGAAAATATTAGTGTATGTGAGTGTGTTATTATACCCAATACTGTTATAATATTTACGAACTATGGTATATCTTTTATTACAAAAAAAAATGAAATCACATTTGAAGTGAAGAGGTGTTAGCTGGTGTTGGTTTTTTTTTTAAATATTTTCTAAATAACGGAAGATAAAATAATTATCTGCTACTTAATGTATGAAGGGTGGTGCTGGGGCTGTGATGTATGTATGTAGAAACGAAAACTTTTATACCTTACCTATGTATATACGAACTTTATTTATAGAGTTTTACAATGTACCTACATTCGCACGATAAAATACGACCATAACTTGGTGGTTTATCTGTAAATATTGAACAAAAATTTTAAGATTAATTGATGATAAGTGATTGAAAATTGTTTTAGGATTTTTGTTTTGTTGTTAAAAATGAGCAGAATATACTTTGTTTAAAGTATTTATAATTTATTCGATACAGATTATTTTGTTTTCTATACTTACATTCGTTTTCTATATTTTTTTATTCCTTCGCAAAATTCTGTTAGCAGTATTGATTCAGTTTGTTGTTAATTGAACTAAAATAATGAAATGAAGAATACCATTTACATACAAAAATTAAGGAGGTAGGTAAGGTATCCATAAATATCTTTTATTTCATCTTAAAAAAGGTAAGAGGAGATGTCGTTACCTGATCTGTTTCTCATATGGTATACGAGTATCCTTAGACCTGATGGTAGATAGGTATATGATCAAAGACAATTATTTCCAATGCATTTAAGGAAAGTATAAGGCAGTTTCGTGTAAATGGGGACATTACATTTTTTAGTTTTGGATTGATTGATATTGGAATAGGTACATTTATTCCGTTGCATTCGGTATAGAGAAAATGAAAGTCTATAGGGTTTTATCGGTTCAGTTTCTGTTTTCTTCTTGGGAAGTAGTGTCGTGACTGATTTCGGATATGTCGGATCTCTGAATATAAACCTGATATGTACCGACTGTGTGTGAAGATATCTCACAAGGTCACAAGATCTATAGGAATGAAGCCGAATAAGTTAAAAACTAAGTATTATGGAGAAGAAATTACGTTTTCCTGTATAATCAATTTATTAGCTAACAAATTATTGTTCCATATACATAAATGTATTTATATAATGAATATTTTCATAAAACTTAGTACTTCAACGTTCCACCTATACCTTCACAAAAATGTTTAAGTGCCCATTTCGTCCCTATATTACCTAACCTATTTATTATTAAAAATAGAAGGGAAAACCTGAAAACAGGATTAAGGATTTTAAAGGAATATAGGGAAGATGACCTTCTATATATATGCATTTATATTCTATTTCAGTTTCTATTGAAAGTTGGAAGATGAAGGTTCAGCTGGGCTCACAGAAACGACGAATACATAGTATATTTCCGATAACTTCCTGTGAAACATTGCCATTCAGTTCCACTGATCAATAATATCGCAGTTTTAAAAATTATAATTTGTTCCTATTGTTAAATTGTTGAAGGTATTTAATACATTGGTAAGTTATTTCTATAAGGCCCTAAAAATATAATTAAAAATAATAATATTTATATACAGAAGAATATGTATTTTTTTTGAGTCCACCAACTTCTGACATATTTATATAATTCTCAGTTAAAATTTTGAACACAACGAATTTTTGGTACCAGAAATTACCAAAATATCTATATACCTATAGTAAATTAACATAGATTCTCTGTTAGCTTAAAATATAAAAAAGTAATTTCATACAATTTCACTAAAAAAATAGGTATCTACATTACATACATATATATACATACATCTGGGATTATCAAATATTCTGCTGTCATTTAAAAATAAAATTATAACTCATTAAAAAGCAAACAAATACATATATACCTATAAGCAGCAATACCTATTTGATAACACAATAAAATACAAATCGAGTCAATACAGGGTGCGCCATATTTATCATATGTATATGTAGTATAGAAAGGTTAGATTTCTCTTAAGGTTTTTATTTACAAAATAGGATTTCATTATTCTCTTTGTGCATGCTTACTTTATCGAAAATATAAATGTGTTACAATTTATATTTAAATGATAGTAAAGTTTTAGTGACATCCATTTATAAGATTGCATTAAAAAATCAAAAAATAAAAATAAATAAATAAAATAGATTGATTTTACTAATTTATTTTTTATATTTGCTTTTGTATTTATGCAGATCCCAATCGCAGTGATCTTTGAACACTCAAAAATATAACAATTTTCTTGTTTAAAAAACTGAGGCTGTTTTTGTTATGGAGTGAATTTAAAGCTAGTGGGGAGAGATTGCTCATCTATATATAGGTCTTCCTCCAATCCAAATGGGGAACTTTAATATTACAAGTACCTATTTCTTATAAAACGCTCTTTGATTAAATATAGTGACATCTTTCTAATTTATAAAAGCTTTCCAAAACATTTAGCCAGTTTCTGAGATCCCACTGAGCAAACTTCTGTCAGCTTCACTCACTAAGGTGAAGGAAAAACCTGAACAAGATTTCTACGCTAGAGAAGCCAAAAACACTCTCCATCTCTTTTTTATAATTTGATCAACTGCGACAAAAATAATTGAGCAAGCGAATCCAAAAAATATCAGTCTCATCTTTTTGACAGCAAAAGTGATAAATCTCACTAAGGATTTACGTTCAGATTTCTGACATTGCTAAAATCTCTGAGATCTCAGTGAGCCTGATAAACCTTAGCTGGCTTATTGATGTATAAATATTTTATCAAATATTCACTAATACATTTTTTTTAATAAATTTGAGTGAGTTTTTGGATACAGTCAATGGACATTTCATTAATTTGAAGATAACTTTTCACTTCGAAACTAGAAAATGACTTTACCTTGTTCATTAAACGTACATATGTACAATGTACATTGTACATACATACTTATTTTTGAATATTCTTACATAGGTATTTATGTTGGGACAACAATAACCAATTGCATCGTCTAAACAGCACCGGCATGTCTTGAGAAATTGAGAGTATCAAGACAAATATCGTTAAATATTTTTGGCATTTAATACCAATTATTTTTCATAAAACAGGATTATGACAAACAATTTGTTTAAAATGACAGCAAAAATAAAATTTTATCACTCGTGTAAATGTGAGGCATAAGGGTCAATAATAATTTTCAAAATGTCATTTTTCTTCACTAAAAAGATGTATTTTGATGATGGCCCCACCTGTGTCCTCCTGTTTACGGGTAGCTTATCTATACATAATTTCTGCTCCCGATCCCATTTCATAAATTATATATCTGATTGATTGATAAATAAAGAAAACCCATCTATTTGACAAATTTTCATTCGACAAAATATTTTACCACAAATATTTATACATAACAAAAATTTGCAATTATAGTTGATTGATGTCTCAAATAAAAGATGAAGTCTAAAAGGTTAAATGTGCGATAATTAACTCTACGTTAAATTAGTAAATTTATTTTTCTTGTTCATGTATTTTCTTATTTATTTTTCAACGTTTTCGACGTTTTGAGGATGGTTATATATTTTCGTTGATATGTATAAGCTAGACAGGGACACAGAGTGAAAATATCTTCAAGAGACCTTTTTATCGATAATGTATATATGGATTGTATTTCACTTTTGACATATAATGTGACGAACCAATAATATGCACGCATTTCATTATTTATTTTCATTATTCAAAAATCTTATATCATTAAAATGATGGATACACATTAATTACGATATGAATGTGAATAATAAGAATATAGTAAAAAGAATTAGGTTAAAATCAAAAAAAAAAAAATAAAAAAAAAAAACTTTGACTTTTTCTAACACCAACAAATTTTTTTTATTTATTTCAGATCAAACACCTAAATGGCGTTTAAGAATTGAAAAGAATTCAAAAGTATAAAAGGATTTTGTTTTTATATGTTGAAAATTGCAGCTTTAAAAGAAACTTAAAATAAAAGCTACTCAAAGAGAATCTTTACCAATATGACTGAACTAAGAATCATGCCATTGTTAGCAGGGACTCTGCTATTATTTACTTTACTTAACCTATCCAGTAGCAGTTCTCTAGACAGCATACACGTTCCATGTCCGTTTATCGATACTGTCGACTTAACTGGCTACGAAAAATTCCCCAATGGATCTTATTTATATGAAGGGCTTATTATTCCGCCACATCTATTGGGAATTTTCGAATACACATCATCTAATGACCTTTCGGAACGAATTCCTGCAGAGCCTCATGTTAGAGGTTGTATCTGTAAGGTAAGACCATGTTTGAAGTTTTGCTGCTCTACCACAGCAAGATTCAATGGATCATTTTGTGAGGAGTTCGAAGAAAAAAACAATAGATCTGCGGTTCTTATGAACATAACAACAAGCCGAGGTGATGTCAGAGAAGTAGATCTTTCCAAGAGTTTCTCATTTCAATATGGTCGAACATGCGCCTCAATGTACCATTTAATGCCACATTTGTATGAATTTGATGCTTTCAGCTTGTTTGAGGTAAGAATTGTTCATAAATTATTTTCCTACATATATATTATAAACAGGTTTTTTATTCAGAATGGCACGTTGTTGAGATGGGAAGACAAAAGTTACTTGTCGAAAGATGAATTCTGTTTAACTGCCTATAGTGATAATAATACAGCAGACGTTATTTTACCAATGAACTGTTTTCAACCTGTAATTAGTACTGCAAAGAACTTGGTTTATGGTTGCAGTAAGTTAGAATTTTTAACTACCAATTTATTAACAATTTTTTCATAATTTTTCCTTTTTTTTTTTCTTCTTATAGCAATGGTGTTTTCTGTGCCATTTATGGTTTTGACAATTATCGTTTATCTGGCAATACCAGAACTAAGGACATTGCATGGCAAATCCCTTTGCTGCTATTTGTTTGGACTATGCTGTGGGTATTCAATTTTGAGTGCGTTTCTTCTTATGTCAATGGAAAACGTTTCACAGCTTCAATGTAAAGCATTTGGTGAGATAATATTTTTTAATATTATTTTTTAATTGTTAAAAAAAAGGTAAAAAATGTATGACCAGTGTGCGTGTATATTCTGTTATGCTTCAAACGATAGTAAGAAAGTAGGTATAATATAACTTTTAATCTTGGGAGGCAGTAATACGTACCACTTTGATTAAATTCATGTAATATCTTATAGGTATATGTACTATTTAGGTAAGGTACTCTACATATACACAACACCAGCTATCAGCTCGATAACTTTTGTTATATAAACCAGCAGATCGCCATCATACCTTACAATGGAAAAGCTTATGACTAGATCACTACCTATTAACTATGTAACTGCTTAGTCGACTGTCAATTCCGTATTGTTTGTCACTCCTTTAGAATCAATATTTTCTCCTCCTCATACAAAATAGAATTTTCACCCCTAAAAGTATACCTACAATTTCGGATTTTCACACTTTTCCTGTCGAAATTTCCAATTTTCAGCTCCTTGTGTATTTCAACTTGGTTCAATACGAATCCAACAAAAAAATCCCTATGCAAACGAATGATGTTCTGCTGTGTTATTATTTTTATTTTTATATAATATTTTTAGATTATTTTTGCCTGAAAATTTCTTCCAAAAATGCACACAAAAATACTTTTTAGTCTTGTTTTATTTTCTACGTATATGTATCAGGATCATTTTTCAACGCGTAATACAACAACTTGGGATCCAGATAGAGAGCAGGATTCCAAGTTGTTTTTTTATTACATGTTGAAAAAATGATCCTGAGCTAGATGGATAAGTTCCATTATGGATCTTGGTGGATAATAAAACGTGGGTTTTTTATGTCTTTTACTCCACAAACAATGACACATGAAAAGAAAACTGTCCTCCACTATAATTAAGCTTTGTCCGAATTAAAAGCACAAACAGATACCAAAAAATGTTAGGCGAATATTGCATTTCTAAGACACAGTTTTTCTGTGCAAGATTATTCCACTTTTGGGGTTTAAACCCGAGTTAACTCTCGAAAAATTTTAGATCCCGAGTTAAGACTGCTTTTAAATGCTGCAATTACTCTGCAATTACCTCCTGCAATTTTTAAGCATGTAGGCGGGGGACGTATGCGGTATCCGGGGTAGACAAAGTTGCAGAGGTTGAAATAATTCCAGAGTTATAACTCTTTCTTCTTTGTGCTTTTTCTTCTTGTTTAACACATAAGCGGAGTAAAGAGTGAGGAGATATATTTCCATCTCATTTAACAAAAATTGCAGCTATTAAAATTTGCAGCGTTTAAATGGATGCTGCGTTCGGAAAGAAACTAAAAAGAGAATTGCGGATAGAAATTGCAGTCGTTTAAAAGCAGTCTAACTAATTGACTCTGTCGAGTCAACTCTGAATTAACTGAATAGATATTTCTGACAGATTTGCCTCAAAACATAATCGAAATAAAAATGGTGACACTTGGATATCACCATTTCCATTGTGCCGCATTGTGTCGCCCTCTCTGTTTCAATAGTGAAAGCGCATTTCCATAGTGTTGCAACAATTCTGCCAGTCGGTTTCTCTGTATTGTGTAGAATCAAACCACGGAAATACTTAACCGTGAAGATATCATACAAATTATGACAGTGCTCATTCCTGGGTTTCTTCGATGAATAAACATCTAAGCTCTCGGTGTAGGGAAAATGAAAATATACATACATAGGTATGCGTATGAGCATACCTACATAATTGTAGCGGAAGTGGTCGTAAATATGAGTAAGCATCTTAGGGGGTTGTTGTCAGTTGAAATTTGAATTTAATTTTGTTTGTGCTTTTGTGATGTGTAAACATTTTATTCCTCGGTTTAGGGGAAAAAATGGAACGCTGCCTTTGCGGCATGAACTTTTTTAACCGTTAAGTGTGCATTTGGGATTTAATGAACAGCTGATTATCTTAAATCAAGGATTATTGCAACTGTTAAATCATCGAATGTGCATGATAACAAAAACATTTATAAAGGAATTCATAATTTGAGTTCTTATTCATGGGAATCGCTAATCAGCCGATTTTGGTTGATTAGCGCCATTTAGTTAGAACGCTTGAAAGTCATGGTACATATTTAACCCACAGTGAACAAACTGGCCCTTAGTAATTTCGAAGTTTATGGTTCAAAAGGTATTAATCGATGGGGATTCCTAATATTTGCCATCCCGGTTTTACATGTTTCCTGAGACAAAAGCGGCAAGGTTGTTGCCATTCAGTTACCTATATTTAAAAAAGTTGTGAGTTACCGGACTCAAGGTTAGATAAGATATATAAACATCAATGTTCCTCCAAGTGCCGTATTATTATTGAACGACCCCAATTACACGTAACATACTACACGCAAGTCTCACTTTTTTAGTTTATCCTACCACTGCGGCATATAGAGGTTTACACATCAAAAAGGATGGACAAAATTCATATATGCACGTAGTAATATAATGATGATGATAATATTAATTATTATAAAAACAATATTTGTTAATTTTATTTTCAGGATTCTTTGCTTACTTTTCATTTATGAGCAGCTTTTTCTGGCTCAGCGTTATAAGTTTCGACCTATTCTATAACATTCGTGCACCACGTGGAAGATACAATGAAAAGAAACGATTTATATTGTATTCCATCTACGCTTGGGGTTTGGCTTTGGTCTCTCTTTGCTTAACTTACGCAGCACAACAATCGTCTCTTATTCCTCATGAATGGAAGCCAGCAATCGGCAGTGATGAATGGTGCTGGTTAAACGGTTTGTTATTACTTTTTTTATAACTACATAAGTACATATATAAAATAAAAATATTTTTGTGTTTCTAAACTAAAATTAAATAAATAAAATAAATTTTAAGTTTTTGATGAGTTTTGAAAAATAAAATTTCGAAACACAGAATTTTGTATAACAAAATTACTATTACTACCCCAAACCTGAATTGTTTTTTTTTTTTTTTTTAATTTAAATTTGTTCTTGCAGTGAAAACTGGATGGTCAGCAATGATATACTTCTTTGGACCTATCATCATCATAATTGGCTTTAATATACTTATGTTCATTCTGACAGCCCTTCAAATCCATGGTGTTCAAAGGGAAATGAGCCGAATGATGGAACGTAATGACAGCCAAAAGAATCTTCGCACGGAAAGAGATAGGTATATTTTTCACAAGTGAAACATTAATATTTCTTCATTCTCACATCAAATATCTTTTATTTTGTATAGATTTGGAATTTTTCTTCGTCTCTTTATTGTCATGGGTGTAACTTGGTCCATGGAAATAATCTCATACTTGATTGGAGATAATTCTCCTTGGAGTAAACTGTTCTATATCACCGATATCGGTAATGGTATTCAAGGATTTCTGATCTTTACACTGTTTGTCTTGAAAAAGAAAGTCAAACAATACATCACTAACAGGTAAGGTATACTTTAAATATTGTTATCAATAATTATACATAGGTCTTCAATGAAAGCCAACTGAATTTTTGGTAATTTAGTTTTTAAATGTTTTTGTTTGATGTTTTGAAAAAATGCGTTTGAATGGAAATGCATAGGTGTATATATTTTTTGCAAAAAGTTACGAAATAATTTCTATATTTTTGACGCCATTTTTTCTCAGATTTTTGTCGAATTTTGAAATGATTTATATTTTTTTCCCTCTTCCCAAACGTTGACTTGATGAAAGATTCATTTAATTTATTTCAAAAACTTTAATTCGATGTGTTGTTTTGCATCTTTATACACAGAGCCAACCGCAAGCTAAAAAAGGATCGACGGACCGACACAAACACGAATTATTTCGATTCAGCATCAGTGAAGCGACAATTTCAAACTGTTTCAACACATTTACGAAATTTTGTCGAAATTCGAAATAGTACTGTGTAGAAATTAAAGGGCCAAGGGCAGGTATAAGCGAAGAATTAGGTTCGTTTGATCCAAATTTGCATGAAAATTAAGTTCGATGTTGTAATTTTAACTAAACTAGATGCACTGTCATCTACTTTTAGCTTCTTTTTTTTATTGAAATTTAATGAACTGGCAATTTATTGCTGCAACTTCTTGTTGCTTTCCTCCCAATTAGAGTTGGCTATTTTTTTTTTTTTTATGTTTTTTTACTTTCTCCATATGTTTTGTGTGAAAAAATGTTTCAAATTTGCAATTAAAACTAACACTAAAATAATTGAAAAGTCTAAAAAAGGGTTTCGTCTTACTGTCCGTCAGTCTGTGTATTGGTATGTTCTTCTGGGCGACCGTGCTTTGAGGTTAAGCCTAAACGGGAGAACCGATTTTATTTAAATTTAGGACAGAGCATTTTTATGCGATTTTCTAGAGCGAAAATTCGAATTCTTGTTTTACCTTTTCTAAAACATACAATTTTTTTCCAAAATTTCTCAAAAAATGCTTAAGAAAACTGCGTTACATACAAAATTTAAAAAAAATCAAACAAAATCATCAATATTTAAGTACTAAAATACAAGGTGGCGCAAAAGTTGTCACCCTATCGGAAGATTTGGTTATTATTTCTCAAAAAATTGGAGTAATTATTCCGCGTTCTTTAGGAGTAAGAATAGTGACTGTCTTGTTGACGAGTATCTGTCTCCTTTACTAAATATCAAATCAGAATTGACATTTGCAATAATTTTGAAAAATGTTTACCAAAGAAAAATGCACAAGACACGAATCAACATAATTTCTGTTGTCCCGAACTTAAATCCAATTCTATAAAACTAAGATAATAAAGCTAAGATTTTGGATGTACTTAACCTATAAATATCTTTTAGGTCAAGTTATTTTAAAACGATAACTAATTTGTACCGAATTGACAATATTGATCTGAAATTTGCCTAATATCTCTGTCATACAGCCCTATTCTGTTATCCGATCGAAATTTTCGATTTACGTGAATTGTTCTTAACTAAACTTATCACAAATTATATTATTTTTATATTATGTTTATAAATATTTATGAAGGTCTTGGGGGAATCTAATTGTTAAAATTTTAATTTATATGCTTTTTGGAACATTCGGTTTCCTCCAACGGATAGCAGAATACGAAAATTCACGTGAGTGTTTAGCAGAATATATACGGCATAGAATCTCATAATGATGTTTAAAATCTATGGCAACATTTTTCACAAACAAACAAGACTAAAAAGCAGAAAATAACGATAGGTGGATGCACGATCGTGCTATTCTAAAAGCTCTTTATTATTATCTATTAAATGTGATTATCGTTGTTCGATTTAAATGTATATAGGACTAGGAGAAATACTGCACGAATTCAGTATTCCTTCTTACATTTCAAGTGCACACTCAGAAATTATCCGCATTAAGCCATATTACATTTCAAAAGATGGTATAATGTGTTTCTATAAGCTGAACAAAACAAGCATATTATTACCTCAAAAAACTTATCTATAGCCGTGATGTTTTTTTTAAGCAATACAATATTATTTTTATATTACAAAATATATATTTAATGATTGTAAACACAAAACATAAACCAACAACACATTAAAACAATCTAGCTTAAGTCCACTTCCTTTAATAATCCCTTAAAAAATAATCATAGTCTTCCTATTCGTTTTCGTAAAACTGAATCAAACACAAAATAGGCTCAAAAAGGAAAAAGATTCATCAAAAAGGTCAAGTTCTACAATATCTGATGAGATTTCGGAACGACTTTAATAGGACACAACATAGTTCTCCAAAGGTAAACCAACAAATCAAACTGAAAAAAAAATTTGCCTAAACGTTTAACTAACAATCACAAAAAAAGGTTTTGGGGTTTTAAATAATATATTTGGAAATTTTGCACCATAACAAAAATGTTCTCGTATTAACTCAGTATGTTGGAATGAAAATAGACTTTTTTTATAATAATTGGTTTACAGCTCTATATCTCTCACATAAAACAAAGCTGCCAAATAAACATAATTAACAGCTATATCTTAACTTCTGCAATGTGCTTCATTCTTAAATTTAAATCATCTAAAACAAATAATAAGTTTTTTTTTTCTATTAATTTCTTATAATTTTTTTTTTTTTCGTCAAACAGATACAAGTCAACTAGTCGCGCGGAACGTCAAAGCCAGTACTCAAATAAGACGACATCCAGTAGTATCAATCTACCAATGAATGGCATCGGAGCTGATAAGCCTCTAATGGATAAAATCGTTAAAATAAAAAACTAATACAAAATTAACACTTGAACAAAACGAATATATCGAATAAGTACCTTTTTTTAAAGTATTTTTAATTTAAGGATCATTAAGTTGACAAAAAAAACAGAAACAAAATTCAGGAATTTAAAAGACCACCCCATTTTTTACATTATATACACAACATTCTTTTGTAGCTTTAATAAAAAATATTTTGTTTTGGAATTAAGTTTAAAATTAAAAAAAAAAGTTTTATAGTTAAGATAAAAACAAATTATTTTGTTATTTGTTGGAAGATTTATGTTAACGTATCTCAAGGAGGAACCAAAGACTATGATGTAAGAAGAAACACAAACAATGAACTAAAATAGATAGTCCATAATAAATATTTGTTCAGTGTATGTGCCCTTATACAAATAAAAATACAATAACAAAATACAACTTATAAGTTTTTATTTCCATTATTATGTACAAATTATCGTATCTGAGTATTCAATGCGCTTTTTAAAAATTTATCAGGACCTTCGTGCTTAACCGTCATTGATGAACCAACCAATAAACCAAAAGGTTTAAACGTATACGTGAAAATGTGTGTCAACCTCAAAGAAAAAGTTGACAAAAATTTAACAAAATTAAAAAAAATAGTCTTAAACAATCTTATAAATATAAAGAATATTATAAAATTTGTTTTAAGTAAATCAATGTAATACTTTCTGAGTTTACGCCGGACATAAAATATTGCTTCGTCTTTATAAAATAAAAGTAATGATAGAAAACACTTTGACGTCATAACTTTGTTGTAAATCTCATATTATCTACCTACATTAAAAACAAAAAAAATCAACGAACTTTCGTTTGACAAATACATACATATTTGCACTTAAAGATAACGTTCACATTAAAATCTACATATTTGTTAGTTTGTCCCACGGTCGCACATTAAGACAATTTGAGAAGAAATTCTTTTTTTTTGTCAATTTTAATTTGCTCTTCCTTATATTTTACATTTAATTGTTTCAGTATTTCGCAATTCCATATTATTATTTATTATTATATTATTATTGTTTCCAGTACATTAATCAAAAAACTTTCGAGTAGGTATTGATGCTTTTGATAAAATGATAAATCCCCAATTTACAGTAATTTATGATGTAAACTCTGAAACCCTCTGAGAGCTTCAAAGAAGGACAGGTGTATGAAAGTAAGTGGAACGAGACAGAGAGGAAAAATATCAAATTTTCCCCGTACTGACAATTTTTTGTTTTTGTTGAACAAAGAAGGTATAATAACTAGCGTTCCACTGATCGGATCGCGAAGAAATAATAAGCTACCGGTTCTATTCGATTGGTGGGTGCTGATTGAAATTGGTCAAAATTCATTTCGTAATGAGTTCTTAGGAATTGGTATAATCTTAGCAAGTTTCCACTGATATGGGAAAATTCCCGTTGTAAAAATAGTGTTGAACACATGAGTAAAAAGCGGTAATAACAACGGTTATTATTATTGCTTAAAGAATGGTAGGGTTAATTTCATCAACTCCTTATGCGTTCGATTTTATTGAAAGAAAACTATCTAAAACTTCTAAATTATTGATACACGAGAAGCTAAAAGAGGAATTTTAAAAGGCGGCAGTTAATCATTACGTACGACTAGAGTTACCACCAGCCTAGAAAAATTGTACAACTTTCTCTAAGCTCTTTTTTTAACCATTCATAAAAAAACAAAAATAAACATTCCTTTGAACGAAAAAATTTCCTACATCCCAGAATATAAAGAAAATATAAGAATTCAATTGCAATGACCTCATTTTCGTTCTATAATTTCGATAGCTTCTAAATAACATATATGTACCTATTTGAAAAGTTCATTATGGCAACCATGTTTTTGACAAATCTCATTTGAAAGTAGATATTCAATTGAATTGAATTGAGTAAAATCACCTTACCCAGACAGAAAACTCAAGGACAATCACATGTGATTATGGTTGATTTGACAATCACTTATCACTTAAGTATCACTTTATCACCCTTAGTCGATTCCATACCGTCTAGGGTTTGGATACGCAAGGAATTTTTTTTTGTTTTTAGTGGGGCGCGTGTATTGTAAAGATTAATATGTTTTCATTCATTCATGTTTATTGATTTATTTCAGCGCAAAAAATAAAGTTTTGTTCAAAGAAAATTTCTTTATTAAGGAATACATTTCATTCATCACGATTAATTTTTGGAGGCCTTCTAGTGAATTTTTCTGTTCAAATTTCAATTTAGAGGCTGTTTAATGTTGGCTCATTTCACGGCACGATAATCACATACCAAGTATGTGCGTAGGTTCATATTATATAATATGAGTGAGTGTAAATTTTAAATTTTTTAAAAGTAACATATGTAGGTATGTAACTACATATGGGTTTTATAAGTTGACGCATAATTTTTGTTTAAGTCATCTACATACATATATATCAACTACTTTAAGGCAAATTGTGATGTTTATGTACAGAGGATATTATATGCAGAAAATCTGATTAGGTAAGGGAGAGTGAACAGAAAAGCATCTCATGCATTCATTTATAAATTCATATCTGGAAATATATCTACCTATACATTTTATGTTTCATTAAATTAACAAATAATATCCTTCAAGTCAAGCCTTACCATTAAATACGTATGTAAATACGTTTGAGTCGAATATAATCTTATCAAAATTAAACAGAATTTCAATCATTCATATTCCCTTGTTTTGCAGGAGTTTTATTTCACTGGCAGTCACTTTAACTGGGGCTTAACTGCTTTTTACTGCTATACAGCAAAAAACTTCGTATAGTAGCATTCAACTTTGATAGTCGTATGAATAACAACTTGTCCATTGTGAAAAAATAAAGCGTTGCCTATTTTGAAGCTTTATAATGGTTTTCGAAGTAAGGTTAGGCTTTAGTTTGTTCGCAGACGATCAACGAATTAGAAGTGTTTGTGTTTGTGTTAGCGAAGAAGTTTTTTTTTCTGAACAATTCTTCTAAAAGTTTTTGAATTGAATTCATAGCAGTTAATTTTTTACTGTTTTTTTTAATGGCTGGTTAAATCGTTTGGATTTTTGTGTAAACTTAAATAAGTAGGTATCAGTGTTATCGTAGCCAAAATTATTAATGGATCTATGGTCTTAATGGCAAGATTTTTACTTCTGAAAAAAAGTTATAAAATTTAAGAAAATTCAATTTTAAGTATTATTGAACTTTTGCTTTTGACATTCGAACTTCTTTGATTTGAAATCATTGTGAAAAAATTTATTTCCGAATCTCACTAACAAAAATTTTATTTTCCCGGATATAATTGTATACCAGTGGCAACTCTCCTAGGTATCCGAATAAAAGAAACTTTACATAAGTTTGGCAGAAGAGGCTTGATAACTATAGGTATAGGCCTCACAAACTAAATTTTACTATATTTGTGTAAGAAATTGAATTCCCTACAATGCAATGTTGGTTAACATTATACAATTTTACCGAGAAATTGAAAATAAAAAAATTAGGTATTGCAAACATTTTTAAGAAAAATATACTTCTTATAAACATTCGGCTATACTTTTAACTTATAGGTAAGTTTTTTTATTTTCAGTTTCTTGGTAAAAAGTATTTTCACCAAAATTGTAGAAAGTTCAATTTTCTACTAAAATGTGATACAATTTTGTTTGTGGAACTTATAGTTCTTTAGATGAGGCGAAAACAATTTTACGCCATATTTTTGTAACGTTATTTAAAATGTTTGTATGTATTTTCATAAAAAGCCAATATTTCTCTTTCAATGTTTTTATAATTTTTATTGAAGGAATAGTTTATACAGTTCTTTAATTCATACCAACTGATGCAAACTAATGTCTAAGTTGTTTAAAATGTATATACAATGAATATACTAAAAATTAAAATACCAATATTAAAAAATTTCAAAGCCATTTTTACAATAAAATTATGAGTAACAATAAATTTACTTATTAAGAATATAATAATTTTTTTAAGACTGTTTTTGGATACTGTCTAACAGGCCTTTAACTTTTCATAAATAAGACAAAATAACCGCAGCACACTTTTAATAAAAGAGCTTTAAAAATGATAATTATAAATTTTATAATGACTAAGCGAAGACATTCACAGTAGAATGTAAAACTTTTTAATTGGTTATCTAGAATTTGAATATAATCGCTTCTTACCAATCAATATATTCTTACCATAAAAAAAGATGACCGAAATAAAGAATATTGATAAAAGTATGTCGTTAAAATAAATTTGAATTTTATTATTGATAAATAAATTGGTTCTTTGGAAGTTATGTAATGTGTTATCAGTTCTAAATTATTGCGGCTCTCTTATGTGATGTCGAATGCATTTAAATTTTGTAATTATGACATAGGGATTTTAAAATTGCAATGTGGTATTTTATACTAAAAACTGGTCATAAACAGCTAATTTTTTTTTTAAAGATTATCAGCAGTGTATTGATAGTAATTTTTAAACTTTTATACTAAGCCTAAAGTGATTTTTTTAAATAAATTTTCTGAGATTAATTTTAATTTGTATGGTTTGTCATGACAATTAGTTGAAATAAAATAAATCAATAAATGTTAATTTAAAATTTTAATCAATACAAAAGCTAATTCGGTTACGAATAATAACTACATTTATTGATATACAAAATTGATCTTAAAACTGTATTTTGGTTAAACAGGAGTTAATCAAATGAATATATGAACGAGACTGTGGCACACTGATACGAAAACAATTCGGTGAACAGTTTAAATCATGTTTTGTACTGGTGAATTGGCCTCATAGACTTTTTTCTTTATAGGTCTTAGTATAAAGTTGAAAGTCCACATGATGGGTTTACTGGCTATATACAATTAAGGTATTTGAAAACCAAAATTACTCGCGCCATTTTCCAAATGCCACTCGAAATGCTCGAATGCGTCATCGAAATATGTTATCTGCAATTTAAGTGAAAATTTAAAAGAAATAATCTTTAAGAAATAAATATAAAAAAAAATAGTAACATATTTTTTTATTGAATCACCCGATTCTAACCGTACATTAAAAAATATGAACATTGTTATGTTTATATGTACCTACATCAGTGAATAAAAAAAGAAATTTTCTTAAATCATGAAGTTAAAAATATAGGATATAAAATTTACGTAAGCATACTTTTCTGACTCATGAAAGAGATTTTTTTCTTAATTTCTAAATTTAAATAAATGCCTGAATGAAAGATAAAAAATAAAAAAAAAAAAGTTTTTTTTTCTGTTTTCGCGTTATTGCTGCTGCCAAAACTATTCAAAACAATTTCACTTACTTTATTTTAAAAAAACGTGTAAGATTGTTTAGAAAACGAGGTAGTTTCACCGAACAAAATTAATTTGGAACGTTATTTATTAAATACAAGTTGAATCCACAGTAAAGCTTTACAGTTACATCTTTCGAACTTAAACAAATATTTTATTTTCATAATACGCACTTACGCCACTGTACTACAACTTGAAGTACCTATCATAAATAACAACATGATGTATATAATTTATTTTTAATTTTCTGAGAAATGCTTTTTGCAGCGAATATTTGTGGTTTGGTTTTTCTCAGTAGGGTTTGTGAGTTTCATTGGACTTGTACTGCACATATCAGTTGAAATTGATTAACAAAATGGGTGCAAACCTGGAAACAGTCAATTACCTCGGGCGGCAAGTTTGGAAAATGCTATGAAAATGAACATTCAAGTGAATTTTACTGTCTCCGATTCAATGAGCCGCCCTTATCAATCTGATCAATCTCTTGAAACAATCGATCCAAAATTGAAATTTAAAGCTGATTTTTGTTTTTACATTATCTACCGATGATGATACCAATTTCTCAGCCAAAATCTCCGATTTCTTTCTTCTTTGTGATATTTCAAAGAAGGCGGAGTTAAAAAACATGCGAACAACTTGAAGCAATATTAACAATAGTTGACAACGAAGTTCAATATTTTAAAATTAAAGTATTTTTGGGCCACAACAAGTGGAACCTTGTCGAAACGTCGAGTGATTTGATAAACGTTTATGAAATAGAATAAAATTGTCGCGGTAAGTCCGAAAAATACTTTAATTTTAAAATGTTAGAAAGCCGCAAATACCATAGCTTAAAACTTCAATGAATCGCATTGAAGAAGGATAAACCACCAGATTTTGCAAAAATTAAATAGCGCAGAGCAGCATTTTAGTTTTAAAATTTTGTAATGATGTTTTTTGTCGAAAGCATTGATTATTATTAAATAAAACACTATGTAAATTTCGTTGTTGTCGTTATCTCCTTTTTTATTTGGAGCGGCAAAATATCCGGGTTCACAGATTTGAATTTTGAATGAAAATAATTATCCCATCGATATTTTTACGATTTTTCTGAATTTTTGTGAAATTGATGCACCATTTGTTACTGAATTGTCAAGACAGGAAAAAGGGAAAAAAAAGAAACTAATGTCACCGAGAGCTTTATCGATATAAAATTTAATAATATTTTCAAAAAATCCAAAATTTTGTTCTTATAATCATAATCAATTTTACAATTTATTTCAGGTTTTTCACCAAACTGACGCTTTAGAAATGAAAACTATTTAAAATTATTATTAGTATTTGTTTGTTTCTCGAAAACCACATACTATACCTTTTAAAAGAAAAATCAAAGTTAATCAATGGTCGCTAAGATAAGTTTGTGGCAAAATGAATAAACTAAAAACCTATGTATTGTCAGCAGGAGCTTTGCTATTATTTATTTTAGCTTCAGTATTATTAGTCAGATTCTTGGAAAGCAACAAAAAGGAACCATGTCCGTATGAATATACTGTAGATTTAACTGGATATGAAAAATTGGTCACCGGATCATATTTATATAAAGGACTTATTATTCCCTCAGAACTATGGGCAGTTTATGAATACAAAATGGATGACTTTTCGAAACGAATTTCAGCACAGCCTCATGTCAGAGGTTGTGCTTGCAGTCTTAAATCATGTGTGAAATTTTGCTGTACAATAGAAAAATACAACAAAAAAGACAGTTGTTTAAACTTCACAGAAGATCAGACACATTCAACTAAAATGAACATAACAACAAGCAGTGGTGAACTCAATTACGTAGATCTTACCGAAATGTTTGTAATTCAAAATGGAAGCGGATGCTTTAATAAGTTTTATTTAGAGCCGCATAAGTATTCCTATGATGCTTTTAGCTTATTTGAGGTAAGATTTGGTTACTTATTTACGTATATATTTTTTTAAATATATTTTATTCAGGATGGGAAGTTATTAATGGACAATAAAATACATTCTAAAGATGAATACTGTTTAAGTTATTACCATTTTAAAAACTCAACACATCTATTTCCTACACCAATGGTGTGCAGCTCGGAGCAGCCTGTAGACGAAACTTTCTCAATCTTTTCTGCCATAAGTAGGTCGACTTTTTTCTTAATATCAATCTATAATTTATTGAACAAAGTATTTATAATTTTTGTTGTTTATTCATATCTATTTGTCAGCGATGTTGTCTTCTGCGCCGTTTTTCATTTTAACCGCTATCGTTTACCTGGCTATTCCTGAACTGAGAACGCTGCATGGCATGTCACTCTGCTGCCATTTGTTGGGACTTAGCTTTGCGTATTCCTTACTGGCTAAGATTATTCTAACACCCCAATTATACCATACGGATTTGATATGTAAAGTAGTCGGTAAGACATTACAATACCTATATAACTTATATATAATATTATTATGCTATTTCTTTTAAATCTCTTGGCCTTTTCCTGATATATTTGCATTAAAAAATCTAAATTCTAATACAAAATATATCTAACGATGATGATTGTAACAAGTTGGTATCTCCCAGTATCTAAAGGTGAAAAAACCCGAAGAGAAAAGAGACATTAGCCGCGTTGTATTATCTACGGATCTGGATCAGGATAATTTTTTTACACGTAATACAACAGAATCCTGCTAACCAAAGATCCGAAAATAAGTTCAATTCTGGTGGGTTAGTTTCAGTTTTGAAAATCGATAAGGCAGTGCAAAGAAAAAAGAAAACCAATATATGAAGAATAAACAAACATAAGAAAAAGGGAGATCATGTCATTAATATCCGCATCGTTTTATTATATCGGGATGATCAGTATGGGTATGGGTTATTGGCGATAATAAGATGAAAGCAGTGAAAAAAAAACAACAACAGAATGATGTCTAATCCACAATGCGACGATACAACGAGACTTCGACGTGACGAGATCTTCGTCATTAAGAGAGGAAAACAGTGAAGAGATCTTGTCGCTTCGACGACTCGCTTTCTGTTTCTGGTCGCATTGTGAATCATGCCTGAGATCATTCCGTGTAGGTATACATTTCCCCTGATTTCTGGAAAAATCTTCGTGGAAAAATCGGACAATGTGAATCCAGTACGAGCAGCGACAGCGTACTGTACTGTTGCTTTTATAAAGTTCAATTATTTCATTTAGAAGGAATGGAATTTTTATTATACATATTGGAGTATTGTAAATATGTTCAATTTTCATGGCACATGTTTGGTTGGTTGATTAAGATTTAAAACTAAATACATAACTAATTTAAATAACGATATAAATATCAGGATATTGTCATTAGCACGACTAAGTTTTACAAATAATATTTCTTTTATTCTACTTTCAGGATTCTCTACATACTTTTCGTTTATGTTCAGCTATTGTTGGATCGGCGTTATAAGTTTTCACTTATACTATAACATTCACGCACCACGTGTACAATTCAATAAAAGTAAACGTTTTATAGTTTATTCCGTCTTTGCGTGGGGCTTGGCTTTGATATTACTTTCTTTGACTATCATAGCAGAGCATTCAGAACTTATTCCTAAAGATTTGAAGCCGGGAATTTCAAATAATTCTCGGTGCTGGTTTGATGGTTTGTATTTTTTTTTTTATATTTCTTTTTAGTTCCCATGGATAAAATTTCATGATTTGTGTCTGCTTTAAGTTTTCTAGAATTCTTAGTTATTATTTTTGTATGACCTTTAAAGCTAGTAGGTATATATCTAATTTATAGCTAATTTTGTTCATCATTTTTACAAAGGTTTTTCTTTTACATGAGCTGATGAAGTTCGCAAGTAATTTCAATATTTTGCTGTTGGTTCTAATGATGCGGTGAGTAGTTCTTGAGGGCACGCGAACAGCCATTTTTAAGATATTTAAAAATAATAGTATTTCAGAATAGAATTAACAATAAATTAAGTAAATTTGGTAGCGTGACAGCTCATGAAGAACCAGAGTCTAGTGACTTGCAACTCTCAACCATTCCTATGCAGTATGTGCGTGTTATTTGCAGGAATGTAGGGCCGAATTGCTGAGGTGAGTGTGTGAGGCACTTTTTCAAGACAAGAGTTAGGCCTTCTGCACAAGAATAGCCTCATCATTCAACATTTGACATGCAACAACGATTCCACTACGATTAGACTTCTGCATACGAAGTTTCACGTCAGATAAAACACTAAACATTTTCACACAATTTTGGCATGTATTGAAAGTTGATATTGAATGTTCACCAAAATTTTCAGCAAATACACCTGGCGACTAACACTGCTGTACGGCAAGCGATTTGTAGCTTGTGTGCTGCGAAGAATAATTGCAACTTACGCTTCATGTGCAGTTGTTTATTGAAACACACGTGAGCTACACACAAGCTGCACTCAAGCCACAAAAATAATCTACGTACGCGTCTACGACAAAACTCTTCGTGTGCAGAAGTTCTTAATTTTGAAGGATTTGAAAACTCCTCACAGGTACTTACATGCAGAAGAACGCGAGAAAAAACATTTCCGTTTTAGGTGGAAAAGGTCAGGATTCGATTCCAAAATTTTCGGCATGACAATGATATGCTATAGGTCTACATACTTTAATTTTGTCCATTCCTTTGTCTCCACTGATGGTCGATGGTATTGAATTTTATTTTCGTAGCACTGGATAACTTTAAAATGCCATGTTATGCAGTTTCACAGCTTGCTGCAGTCTACTGTGGAAATCTGTATCTTTTATTTTCTGCCTTTTTGACTCTTTGGCCTTTCAAATTTTTATTTTTATATTTTTTCTTGTATAGGCATTCATGGATGGACACAACTAGTATACTTTTATACCCCTATGGCAATCATCATTGTATTTTGTGTAGTCATGTTCACTCTGACATCATTGAAAATATATGGCATTCAAAACGAAATGGATCGAATGATGGAACAAAGCGAGAGTCAGAAGAATATTCGTAATGAAAGAGATAGGTAACTTTGACAAGTGAAATATATTCTGCCCTAGCGAGGTATCCGTCGGAGCGGAAATTTTTTTGCAACGCACACTCTGTCGGAGGTTCAAATTACATTCGAGGTATTCTTCATCGAAAAAGAATACTAAACAATGCGACGACGCGTCGGGTTTCTCTTGCATTAAATTAACCAGAAGCTCGATTTGCCTGGTTGTTGTTTTTTCGTTTTCTCCTCGGGGTCTAAAAAATAAAAAAATTCAAGCAATACTTCCAAAATTACTTTATTGACATGTTTTTTTTTTAAATTTCTTAAATTTTTCAACACTTTACACAAATCTTAAATAAGTTCCGCGAACTATTTGTCGCGGCGGATTTCGGAAAAATAAATGTATGAGCTGTCAAAATATCACTCAAAAAAAGCAATTGATCGCACTGTAACGCAAAACGCCGGTGTGCGTTGCATAATGTCGGAAAAATGTTCCGAACAGCTGTCCGAAAGTATACCTCGAAGCAAATATCCTCCGATTCGTATAAAATCGGAGAATTTTCCGCTCCGATTAATTTCCTTCTCTTACATAAAATATCATCTACTTTATAGATTTGCAGTTTTTCTCCGTCTCTTCTTTGTCATGGGTGTACCTTGGACGCTGGAAATCTTTAATAACCTTTTGGGAAGAAATACGTTTCTGGCCATTTCCTTAGATTTCATTCTCGGCATACAAGGACTTGTTATCTTTGCACTTTTTGTCTTGACGAAAAAAGTCAGAAAATACATAACTAAAAGGTAAGGTTAGGTACATACTAAACCGTATTTTAATTATCATCTTAAGCATCTCAACTACATCTTAAGTAATAAATTATTTAACGTCTCATCAAATTTCAATAAATTTACATTATCGTTGTTTGTTCAAAAGTAATGCAGATGAATCTAAAAGACATTAATTTATTTCAAGCTATATTTGCGCTCTAATTGTTTGCCACAATTATATGCGCCCTTTAATTGTTCATGTAAGATTCGACAAACACGAATCAATACCAACGAAAATATAATTCACCCAAATCGAATGCACATTTTTCCACAAACTTCTAATGAATGAGAACGAAAGTTGCAGATTTTCTATATATTAAGTATATATGTAGCTCTGCCAACGTGTACTAATTATTTAGTATAAATTTTATCACGGCTAAAAAATGCAATGTGTAAAACATATAAAAAGAGCAAGATGGATTGGCCATCTTTTCATATCTCGAAATCGCGAAATCATCTTAACAACATCTTAATTTGTCATCAACATTCACTATATTTTTTAAAGTTAAAAGTCGTTTAGGGGCCTACCCCTACACTTAGGATTTTCTTATATATGTACATATACATATTTCTAAAGTACTAATTTGATGGTTATATTATCAAAGACTTTAGAAAGAGAGTAGACTATGAAAACTTTGCTCTAGAGACGCAAGTTACAAAAATTGTCAAAAAGCATTTCTAACCACAGCTATAAGTAGGTAATATGAGCTTCAAGAAAAAAAAGGGAACATCAGGATGAGTTGACAGAATTCTTTTTTTCAAAATTCTATTATCAAAAACTGCTTTATAAAACTCTGCAATAAATTAAAGAAGAGTTTCGATAAACACAAAAATACACGTGCATATTTTTGAAACTTTTTAAAGCACCTCATCCTATCCCTTGAGCTATTTCACAAAAAAAATCCATTTTATGGTTTGCCTATGTTTTATTAGTCCACCCGTTCGCACTTAAATAAGATGACAATATTTATTTGCTCAAATTTTTAGGATATAAAAAAATTTTCATTAGTTTTTATTTCCAAACAGATTTTCACCAACCTCTAACTCAGAACCTCAAAGCCAAGACTCAAATAAGACCCAAGTCAGCAGTAGCCCCATAACATTGAAAGAACTTGGAGCTTATAAGCGTGCGGAAATCGATTAAAAAAACCTCAACAAACAAACATTATTATGGAATCAGTGACTTGAGTAATTTTAATTTAAGAATAATTAATCTGAAAAAAAAACAAAAATCAATGATCTAAAACATGGTACAGTTTGTATTACTTACTTATATAACATTTATAATGTATTCTACTGCACTGTTGTCAGAGTTAAGACTTTTTATTTTTAGTTTTAAAAACATGCATTTATAAAAAGTTAAGATTTAAACAAAAAAATATCTTAGGAAGGTTTCACGTTATTATTATTTGTTCCATTTTATGCTTTATTGTATAAGGCAAATTAATATATCAAATCACTGACTTATTTTCTCAAGCAGTTTTTTTTTTTTAGAATCATAGGTGGATAAGACAAAAACAAGAGCAATATTCAGGAATTTAAAAGGCTGAACATGTTTTTGATATGTCTAACATTTAAATTATACATTGGATTACTTGTTAATTATGATACAAAATGTTTGTAATTGAATCAAGTTTAAAAAAAGTTATATGTGTATAAATGTACATTGTACATTGAGTATACATACAAAATAAAATTTAAACTAATAATATCTACTTTTTGTTTTATTCCGAATTTGTACGATTTACATCTTTCTATCCTCCTCCATCTAAACCACGCTGCTTTCAGTCATCCAAACCAAGCGCTTTGGGTTCCGAGATAGCATTGTCTCTAAACCAGAATCACCTTGAACTTGGGGGATCGAATTGTTTTCCATTAGCTCGATGTGGCCGAGCTTTTATAGTCGACGTATTTGAGCTTTTTTTTTAGTATACATCCACATTTTTGTACAGCTCATAGAGTTCGTGCTTGGTTGGATTTGCTATCCTCGACAAATATCCATCAAACAATTTTTCTTTCAAAAGAAAAAAACCTGGGGCCACCGAAGTTAAGTACTGTTGTTCAAGAAAATTTTTGCCAATGTTGTCGAATAATTGAACGACTATACACAAACGCCTAAAAGTATGATCTTAAAAATGTACGTGCTATAACTAACCAAACATAAAGTGGAAACTTACAGCGCCATCTAGGAGAGATAATTATTCCTGGAAGATGTGTAAACTATCACCAGTCGCGTTTTATTATCCATGAAAATAAAACGATATAGATCCTTATGATAACAGTGTTGTATGCTCATTTCTTTTTTCTTTATTATGTTTGTTTTTTTTTCATGTACCTATTTGTTGTTTTCTTTCTTTACACTACTTTAACTTAGAGAGTAGGATCCCAAGTCGTTGTTGTATTACGTGTTAAAAAAAGATCTTGGTGCAGAGCCGTAAATAATAAAACGAGGCTCCCAGTGCCATAGTTAATAAAATTACTCAATCCGCCGGCCGCTTGGAAAGGAAACTCTTAGAAACATATATGTCCCAGAATATTCAAGGAGGATTTTAAACCATTCAACTTGCTATAAAAGACGATAGCGCAAAATTTTAAACGATTTAGTACGATGTTAAACCATTTTTAGTATGATAAAATGGCTTTAACATCGTACTAAATCGTTTAAAATTTTGCGCTGATGTTTTTAAGCGAATGGAAACAGTTTTATGTTGAAAGTTGTTATTATTACATAAAGTTCGTTATTTAATGATAATGATACTGATTATAAATTGCATACCTACAATCGAGAGTGGTGATTAATAAAATGATTAAAAGTGACATAAAGTGTGCTTTATTTGTAATTGAAAGTTAATAAATAAAGGAATTAAGTTAAATTACGAACCTGGATAAATCGTTACAATATAAAATGTACCTACAGATCGTCTAATCGCCTTAAACTTGAGAAATTTTTAGCTTTTTTTTTTTTTAAAATAGCTGTGAAGGATTCAATTCTCTATAATGGTACGTTGCGAGCGAGCGATGGTGTCTACATCTTCCGCATACCCAAGTATATAATTAGATAGATTGTTGTTCTCTTTTAGACATTAGAAGTACTCCGTTTGCACTCCTTTTTCACTCCTAGTACTGCGAAAGATTGATGCCTGATTCACAATCACAATGCGACGAGACAACGAGACTTCGACGTGACGAGATTTCTTCGCAGTTTTTCTCTCTTAATCAGGAATTTGAAACAACGAAATAATACAAAATAATAAAGCATTTCTCGTCGTCACGTCGCGTCAATAGTTTAAAAAAAAAATGGAAAAAAGACGTCGCTCTACGACCGACGAGAATTGCTTCATTATGTATTATTTCATTGTTTTAAGTTCATCGTTAAGAGAGAACATCTGCCAAGAGATATCGTCACGTCGAAGTCTCATTGTCTCAGGCCTAGACGAAAGTAATAATAATAAACAAATAATTGTTAATAACATTTTTGCTAAACGAATGACTATTATTTGCATTCAAATTATTTAATTTGAGATTGCTAAAATAATAAAAAAAATCTCGAGTTCGATTTTTTTTACGAATTCATAACTTGTCGTATGATATATTTTATTTACATAGTACCTACATATAAGTATATGTAATGTATACAAATACTGTACATTATACATATGTATGTACATTGCAAGAAAAAAATTGGTATTTGTTGATTATTATAAACGAAGACGCAAAATATTGTAATTTGGAAAAGTTATTTTAGAATTTTATAATCAAAGAACTGTGGATGTGGTGGAGGAGGACCAAGGTCATCCACTGATGGGGGCAACCTTGACACATCTAGTTATTTTTTTTTTATTTTTTATATATTTTTATAGATTGCGCAAAGCGCGTTATTCGATTTAATATCTATATATAGAACAAAATACAAATAAAGCTATGGTTGTTTTTATTTTAATGGAGCCTAATTGAAAAAGAAAATTAGAATTTAAAGAAATAGCAACCACTTATACAGCTATTTTAATTAAAATACTATCAAGTATATAGATGTACATATGTATAATAAAGTAAATAGCGATGCTACGGTGCATTCATATGGTTCGAGGTTATAGTATATTGCTAGCAGATGTGTGGCAGAGCGATGAAATGGGATAAAATGGTTAAGTGGACAAGTTTCACAACCATCCAATTCAGTAATTGGAGTGTGATATAAATAAAGTGACTACAACCCTATAAACATTATAAAAAACGAAAGGCAGACAAAGGAAACAAAAATGTTATTATGTAGGTACAAATATTACTTGGAAAAAAGTCTAAATTACTATAGAAGACAAAAACATATATGTAGGTAAAAAACAATAACAACAAATCCAACACACTACAAAACACTAACAATAATTTAGTAAATGAACTCTTTAAAAACAAATACAAAGTACAATTGCAAAAGCATTAACTCATACTGTTCTTCATTAACAGCGCCAAGGTTATACGGTTTACCGAAAATGCATCCTCTACGAAGGTTCCTTGCTTTCAACTATCAAAACATATTGGCACAATTTTGAAAAATATTATCAACCAAAATTTCAACATCAAAAACTCAATTCAACTTGAAATTGAATTATCATCATGAAACAAATCCAAAACAAAATGTGGGCATTACCTACAATCTAAAAATTCCATAACGTTGTGATAAAACAGAGTTATGTATTTACCAATAATGCAAGTACAAGTTCCAATCATACTTAAGAGTAACTTTTTAATATGTTTTTGTTCTTATTTTGAGTTTCTGAATTCATTTTGGCTTAGTCATATTTTTTGATATTTTGTGATATGAGGAAAAGTGGTAAAACTAAAGTCGATCTAAAGGTTAATAAGTATTCAACACCAGTTGAGGAGCGACATAAAATTTTTAGTTCTTAAAAACCGGAAATTTCAACATTTTTTGGTTTAAAGTATTAAAATTTGTGGTAAATTTTGTATGTTTTATGTTGATTTCTAGTATTTTTCGATTTTATAGAAAAAGTAGAAAATAAAAACAAAATTATATACCTACGTTTTAACTCGGTGTAGGGAACTAACTTCGCGCGAACTATACCTTCACATGGGAAATAACTTAACCTATATAGTGGGAAATAGCTTCACTTTTTATCACACCAACAAATATTTGAAAAAAAACTATCAATTTTTAAAATTTGTATTAACTGTAAATACGTATGCGAAACAAATTTTTAACAATATTGATTTAAGGACAAAATTGATTTTCTTTCAATTTTTTCAGATTAAAGACAGTCATTTTATTCTCTTTATAAAGTTTGAAGTCACAAAATGATTTCAGCAAGAATTTTACTAAATGTTACGAGTTTCCTTTTATTGCTGCAAATATTTAATGCAAAAGCCGAACCGCCTCTTAAAGAAGCCCCATGTGACTACAAGGACACAGTTTCTCTCCATTCCGCTCTTAAATATGATAACGGATCATATCTGTATGATGACATCATAGTGCCAGCAAATGAAACCGGAACCTATAAATACATAATTACAGTGGAAAATGAAAAAAACACCACGGAAGTACATGTTCGAGGATGCATTTGTAAATTTAGAAAATGTATATCGATTTGCTGTCCAGATAAAGGAGGAGAACTTTTCGGCGAAACTTGTGTTAACAGTATTATCCCAATAGATGAATTCATTGATATCAAAACGAAGCTAGGCAAAACTGTTTCTGTAAATATCTCCAACCATTTCGTAAAACAAATTTATAAACCTTGTGCAGGTTTGTATTCTTTTGTGCAGGGCGGGCAACTGTATAACTATACATTATTTGAGGCAAGTACATAATACATGAAATAAAAGTAATATTCATTCAATTGATTTATTGACCTACATACTTTAAGGATGGGACAATTTCATACAATAACACAATTTTTACTAAAAACGAATATTGTATGAATCCAGTACTAATGTATGGTTATATGTTTATTTATGTTCCTGCGATGTGCTTCGTTCCTAATCCTCCTGGCTCTGACACAATTGTTGTTAATGGTATTGGTAAGTCCGTTTTTAATAATTAAAATTTTCATTTAAAATATTATTTAAGAAATTATAACATTTATTGATTTTGAGATTTTTTTTAAGTCAGCCTTCTTTTTTTAATATTATTTTTTTTTTCGAATTTTTTATATGAATATTTGCTGAAATGAAACTTAAATAATTATGACCAACTTATGTGATAATTTACGCTGAGGAAAAAGTAGAACACAAACGTTTAAGTTGTAATTATTTTCAAAATTATCAATAAATATTTTTAAAAATAAATACCTATTATCCTTTTTTTCAAAAATTCAAATTATCTACCTATGATTGCCCATTATTATTTTTTTTAAATATTTCTTCAAAATAATGATGAGAAATGAGGTTCTTCTTCGTCTTTTCGACACGGATTAGTATCAACTTCAGCGGATCTTAACTGAAACAATAAATCACAAACACATTTAAAAAAAAAAGTTTCAATTTTTTGTTTGAGAACTTAATTATACGAAAACGACTTGGTCGATTGTGAATAAACTTGGCATTAAATTGTTTTTTAATATTACATATCTAGCAGATTTTAAATAAAAATTATTATTATGACCAAAAATAACGGTGGGTACCTCAAATGGCTCTTATGATTTTATAATTAAATTATTTATGTGAGCTAATATCAAAACTAAAATTGAAAAAAAAAAAAAAAAAATATACATATCAACTAAAAATGATATCTCTCATAGAAACATTTTTTTGGCTTTCGACTATCTCATTATCTGTTCAACCGATTTTAATAAAAAAAATTCTACAAGAGCTTGTAATATCTACATATGTATGTTTAAAAAATATTGCATACTTATAAAAAATAAAATTTTGGAAAATTTGTACCTGAATGAATTTTTTTTTTTCAAAACTAATTTTTAAACTCCGCATTAATAAATACTAAAAAATGACATACCAATTTTTGTTTTAAAATGTTTTTAAAATTTTATATATAAACATTTTTTTGTTAAAAACCTCTCCTATATGATTTTTAAATTTTTGTTCTTAAAAATTGAGATTTGTGTAAGAAATCAGATGGTGTACATTTGATGTACATTTTTTGTAAATTTTTTAATCAATTTATTTATAATTATATTGATTTTTTAACAGTTTTTCAATCTAATATATGCATATATGTATGTGTACCACGGTACTATATTCTTCATATTTATGTACTAATATAATACTACCTTTAACTAAAATAGGTTTTTGGCAGGCGGCATAAAATATAGGCTTCCATAAATAATTTATTTCTTTTAAAATTAGAAGTAGTGTAAGTCACACATTAGGGCAAGTTCATGCGACCCCGTCGTGCATTTTATATCTTACTCCACTGGTTCCTCTTTTTTGAAGATACCCTTCCCCCATTTTATCGACTCATTTCATTCAAAAATATGTATGTATTAAGAAGCGAGAAGCAAAACAAATAAGGAATTTTAGTATTTTGAAAATATTCATCTTTTTTAGCCAGACCAGCAACCATGTAAGGATGACATAAGATACCTAAATAAAACCATGACTATATTATTCTAAAAATATGTAGGTAATTAATTTGAACATTAACTAGGGAGCAAAAATTTGTTAAATATTTAAAGTTACAAGAACTGTCTTAAATAACAAGAACAAAAAAAAACAATATTATAACAAATGTCATTTTTCGAAAGAAAATGGACTTCCAAATATTTAGTTTTACTAAAAAAAATAATAATAAAATAATATTATAAAAAATGGTTAAAATAAAAAAAAACTCAACTTCTTTAATATTCGTAGCCTAGTCTTTATTCAAATTAAGTTTGTCTGAAATTTATTTAATTTTTAAAATTAATAACTATTTTCTTTCAGTTATGCTCGTGTCAGTGCCATTTATGCTAATAACAATATGGGTTTACATGCTCCAGCCCAACACAATGTTGACGATTAAATCAACTTGTTTTTATTTGCTTTCCTTATCCGTGGCCTTTACAACAATGGCGATGATAAATTATTTGAAAAACCCATCTAATGAGGTTTGTTCCGTGTTAGGTAAGAATTGGGTACTTTGTTTTAAATGTTTTTAATTTAAGATTATAATTTTGAATAGGTATGAATATTTTACAAGGTTTTACGAGTTACCTATTTTTGCTTTACATAAAGTACCTATATTTGTTTTTTTTTTGTTAATAACTAAAGCAATTTTAATACAGAAATTATTAGTATTAAAATTATAATCAAAATTATAATTTAAGCACAGTCTTACTAAACAAAATATGAAAGGTACCTAGCTATAATAATTTGAATAATTCTGGATTATGAATATTGTTGCTCCTCAAAGTCTAAGGCATCATAAAAGAAAAATGTTGGTAAATTCCCCTCCAGTTCGTCAGAGTAAGGAGGACATGATCTGCTTTGTGAGGATTAAAATCCAGTCCGCAGCTTTCAGACATGTCAGAAGCTGATTGACAACCAAGTTCCAAAGAAGGGGCGATAGAACACCGCCTTGCGCCGCGCCGCGCCGTACATCTAACCGATAGATCTTCTAGCAGAAAAGCCGCCCAGTGTTGAATTTATAATCCTGCTAGTGAATATTTGAGTAATCAATTCACCAAGCGAACTATCTATCCCGTTCTCACATAGTTAAAAGTATATAGATATACATATATTAACCGACAACTCGAGATAGCTAGGGCCTAATAACTTATAACTCTCTAAACCATTTTTATGTGACGTCCTGCTAGTCGAGAGGAAAATAGGGGACCACCAACTTGCAGCCGAATCCGAACGAAGCATTTTTTCATATAACAAGAAATACTCTTAAAAGATTTGTCACTTCTTCGCAAGAGGCGCAGTAGATAGGCCTCATCCTATGACAAAGTTCGGAAACTGATCGTTTTTTAACCACGAAAAGAAAACGTTAGGCGATTTTGAACAACCAAAATCATATATAGCCAAAAGAAGAACTTCTAACTCTTTTTAATTGGACTTTTTGAATTATTGTTTCAAAATGGCTTTCAACGTACAAAAGTGTGAGAACAGCAACTTTTGTGGACTAAATTCCGCTACAGCTATTTTGAATTAAAAATATTTTCTAAGTTATTTAGGTATAATAAACTATTTAAAATTTATATTAACAGGATACACCACATATTTTGCGTTCATCGCAAGTTATTCATGGCTCACTGTTATCAGTTACGACTTATTTAAGCATCTTCCTAAACAACGTAACTCTTACACCGAGGGTATGAAGTTTACATATTACTCATTATTTGCCTGGGGATTGCCAACTTTGCTGTTCGGTTTCACATTATTTGCGCAGGAACAAAACTGGGATTCAGAATATAAACCGAACATTGGAGGCAAACACAATTGTTTTTTTGAACGTAAATATGACTATTTTTGTTTTTATTTTTATTTTTATACCTAATTACTTTTGATGCTATTTTAGAACATGGAAATAATAAGATGATCTACTTTTATGCACCTGGCACATTGCTTATATCGCTGAATGTTATTATGTTTTTCCTGACTCTTAAGCAAATTAATAATGCTTCAGTTCGAAATGCATTGAAGAGTAATAAACTTAAGCTTTATAGTGAGAAGTATGCATTAATTTAATTTTTTTTATATTATTTATATAAAAAAAAATTGTTTTCTTTCAAGGTGTGGCCTTTTTGCTCGATTATACCTGTTAACCGGTGTTGCTTGGATTCTAGAATTTTTGTCTTATTGCTTTCCTGGCATAAAAATTTTAGATATAATTTTATTTATATTAGTTCAATGCCAAGGCTACTTAATATTTTTGTTAGTGGTTTTCAAAAAGTCAAGCAGAAAAGAATTTTATAAGAGGTACGCACAAGTATTATAAATCTTTATATACCTATAAATTTACATAGGGGGTTGGTACATATTAATTTATTATGTTATTTGATACAACTTTACAAAAATAATAAATTACCTAGTAAACCTTTGCATCTTTCTGAAAAATATTAAAGGCATCGCTTTCTTTTGAAGGTTCTTGTATGTCTGCTTCTCGTACGATTGACCAATTGACAAAAAAATACAAATATGTGATACGGCGAACTAGAACGTCGCATAGTTACAACAGGTTGTCTCGCTTTGCATTTACGATTTGTAAAAGTAATTTAGTATTAAACAAATTCAAATACATAGTTATAGTATTAAATTTTGAAACATTAACATTTTGTTATGGCTTCTTTATTGACAAGAATTTGAAAATATTTATAAATTTTAAATTTTATTTTTTGTATTTGGAATTAAGATTTTGAGACTTTTTACAGAACTTAAGTTTTGGTATTTTATTAACTATATCGTATAGGAGAGGTATATCAATTTCGAAAAAAGAATGCCATAGATATAACGTCGACGATGTTATGTTTGCCTATGACCTTTAAATACTTTTGCATATTTAAAATGTTTGATTTGTATTTTTATTACAGGTATCCGAAGTTATTTGGTCGACAAGACAGCACTTTGTCATCGAATCAATCAACTGCCTCCATTCAAAAAACTACAATTTAAACTACAAACATAATTTTTTTTTATGCAAATTAAATTCTTACAGTTAATTAATTTTCGTAAAACATGAAATGCTTAATTCAAATAAAAATTTATTAAAAATATAAAATTTGGTTTAATTTGTACAACAATAAATTCCTACATACTTTTAACTTTATGGATTATTTAAATTAGATTTGTTACAATGTCTTTCATTTATAAGCTATGCATTTGAGTAAAAATGTCAAGCATATTTCTTGCGACATCAAAACTGGAAAGGGTGTTTTGCTTTTTGTTTATACAATACATTCTTAAAATTTTAAGAATTAATTGGTTTAAACAAAAAAAAAATACATTATTCACAGCTGCGATCTTGGGCGTCGAGACGTCGCGTCGTGTTTTTCAATTTGTTTTGGCAAGACTACAACCAGAACTATTGCACTATTGGTATATTTAAAATATTGTTTACATTTTTTAAAAATTATTTTCCAAATATGTAGCTTGGCTTATTATACCTAAGTAACCATGCTTTTTTAAAATATTTTTTGTATATTGTTTTTAGAAGAAAAAAAATGGTGTGAAATTTCTGCAATATCGAGAGATATTTCATTGTCTTTGAATAGTTACCTACATACATCGCTCCATTAAACAATAAAAGTCACAACACTGGATTCGTAAATACTTCTTATATTCATTTGATACCCCATCAATTAAAGAAATCTGTAATGGCATGATATGTTGTTTTGGAACAATGTTCCGAAAAGCTGTTGGGCAGAATACCTCGAAGCAAAAATCGTCCAATTCATATTAAATCGGAGAATTTAGGTCCATCAAGCTTGCGTCGTGGTCGTGGCCCGTGGGTAGAAGATAGAATTATAATAGTCGGAAGCTGTCGGCAGCAAATGCCAGAACCGAACGAAAAGTTCCTTCCAAAACGTCAAATTCACAAGTCATCCATAACCAAAGATACCTATTCAATTTAAAAATCATAATCCCAAACCTTCTCTGCAAGTTAATAAGTATAGCTATTTTGTCGTTGTAAAACAACGCACACATAGACATTTCTCATCGGTGTACACGATCAAATTATGAACACGAAATGAAAATACAAAAAATAGCAGTGATGTACCTACGTAAATGGGTTTTGTGGTGTGAAACGTACGAATATGTCAGAATCTTTGCTACATAGCTATGTACATCAATTTGCAGAAAGCTCTCAGTTACTTACGCATGGAGTGGTCGGTGAGAGCTCTTCACTTCCGATTTCCGAAAGCAAAAGTTAACGAAAACTCGACAAAACGAGGCAAAGCTTAATTAAAGCACGGCCACGGTTGCCACTTTGGTCATTTGTGACCGACTTTGATCATAATTTTTTCACTTGGTCGCATTGTTATTTTTTATTCCATTTGGTCATTTTTTTACGAAATGAAAAAAGAAACTCGACTTTAATTTGTATGCAACCTAAAGCGCTTTTCTTATCGTCTGAGTGCGATTTTATAAAAATATATTTGTTTTTATTAATTACAAACATTATCGTACTCATTTCTCTCATCTCATTTTAAAATGCTTTGAGAAGTTAATATTTATATGTATGTTTCGTTATTTATGATTGTTACTTTTATTTATTTATGTTATTGATCTTATTTAATTAAGTTTGTGAATTTGTTTGTACCTGTTTTTTATTGTTTTTTTTTATTATTAATAATTAAAAAAATAATATGCCATCTGTGTAATATGAATATAATATATAATGTTAAAATAAATGTGAAAAATTCATTGTTCTGTGTTTAAAAATATTTCGGACATAAATTATTTTGGTCATTTTTAGCTACAGTTGGTCATTTTTATTTTGAATTTTGGGCACAAACTTTATTTTCAAGTGGCAACCGTGGGCACGGCACGTCATATAAAATCTTTGCATTCGTTTCGTTTCGTACGACTACGACCACGTACATAAGTCGCCTTCCGACTATTATAGTTCTACCTTAACTGATGAGTGATGAGCCCACTGTCATACCTGGGCGAAACGAATTTGGAGTTGAGGTCACTTGAACTTAAATTGAATTAAAGATTTAGGAAAATAATGATGTAATGATATAAGCAACCCCCTCCCAACTACCAAGTTACACTATTAAGTGATTTTTTCGTTGAATATTCATCATTTTTCATCGGAGTCCAGCTGGTGGTGAACAATAACAAGCAACTTCCAACAAAGTATTGATTTCGTTGTTGAATTTTCATCGAAAAGGTGCCATGTGCATACCGCTAATGACTTGTCCATGTTAAATTCCTCAAGGAATTCGGTCTAAGTGGCAGGTGCAGTTTTCTTTACTCAAAGAAGAAGGAGGTTATTTAGGTACCATTGATTTGTTAGAAATTTACCGCCGGGAACGTACAAAAATATTTTTACGTAGTTTAATGGACAATTTGAATGCAAGCGAAGCAATTGATACAAATATGAATCTGAGTGAGAGGATAGAGAGAGAAAAAAATATCGCATTATTTTTGGCCCTTCGACATCTTTTTCCTTTTTTGATTCCACTTCTTCATATCGAACTAAATAATTTTGAGGCTTTGGAAAAAGGTATATCAGGAAGTTGTAAGTGTTGGCCGTTGATTTGATATTAAAATTTTCTATTCCAAGTAGAAAATTTGCCCTCCTGCCTGAACAGTGAAAAACAGACCCCCAGGCTTCAATATTTTTATCTTCTCTGCACCAAATCTACACGTCCAAGCCTTTTGTCGCATTTTATGCAAAACATTCTGAATATTCTATGATAAACCACATTAGGTATATTGTTTTTCTTTAAGTTACAAAATAGTATGTTTTGCAAGAATCTAGCAACGTCATGTCATAGCAGACGTGTCAATAAATATTGAAAGATGCTTGTAATACCCAACGAGACAAAAAATTTACCCGATTTGCCATTCCAGCATAGTTGAGGTACATTAGAAATGAAAAAAACATTTATGTATTTATTTATGTAGGTACATTGAAAGTGAAATATTAATGTTGAGCAACTTTTCTGAACATACAAACATCATAATTTTCCTAAAAAGGGTAAAGTACATGTGGTTTGAAAAATTGTTTTGTATTAAAATTTTGTTTCTATTAAATATTCAATTTAAAAAGATTTTTCTTATATAGTTTTATGTGACTGCGCAATGATTTTATAAAAAAAATGTAGTCCGATATTCTAGCTAAATTTTAAGAATGTTTTTTTTTTTTTTTTGTTTTTATCAACTTCCTCGTTGAATGAAATTATTGTCTGATATTTATTTTCATGTTTTTAATATGAAATTTTGAATGATTTGAAAATGTTTGTTTTTTTTTTTTGCTCAAACACGCCTGTCATTTTTCCTTTAATTATATACCTTAATAATGAAAATCGGATAAGATATAAGCATTAAAGTAAACGTAAATCGGGTGTTTTTTCAGATTTCGCAAAAATCGGCGAAAAAAATGGACAATTCCACTTAAGCTCGCAGTTTGCATGAAAATCATCCCCATTTTTTTTAATTTGTTTGTGGTTTAAAGCAAACTTTTTTAACTATTGTGAAGGTGGTATGGGGTGTACAGTTTTGTCTGAGATATCAAATTAATTTTGTGTTTTTGTAGATGCGAATTAAAAAGAAACTAACTTTATAGTAGATGCAATAAGTAAAGAGTTATAAGGTGATAACGCCTCCAAGAGATTACTATCTGTAAAGTTTATATAAAAAAGTTTATATACCTACATATATTATTTATTATTGAAATTCTGTTGATTTTTTTTACATTGTATGCCTCCGTTTAAACATTTCTAAAAATCAGCTTTTTACCTTTGCAAAAGCCAAGGACACGGAAAAACGCAACATATCCCATCAGCCAGACTTTCAAAATTTCACTCGACATAGTGAGGTGTAGGTACAACATTAACATATTTAAAAATCATGACTGTTGATATGCTTTTTTTCAACGTTGCTAGCTTTATTTTATTTTAGTTTATTTGTTGCCACATAAAATACCAAAGTAATTAGCCAAAAAACCCTTGAACTGTAGGTACTGATTGCTTTCCTCGGAATAAAATTCTCAATCACAAACAAAGTTATGATTAAAACTCAAACTTTTATCAGTATGTATGTACATTATACATAGGTACTATATGTGTGTACCTATCTTGAAAGTTCCAGTCATACTTACGAGGCGCATTTTTGTTGGTTACATTTTAAGATTTTCTTCGAAATTTGGTTTTCTTAATTCATTCTGGCTTACTCATATTTTTATATATGTAGGACGTAGGTATACCTACATAACATATATGTACATATTTAGTGATATGAGAAACAGTAGTAAAACTAAATTCGACCGAAAGGTTAGTTAGTATTCAACGACATCAGTTGAAGAGCGATATAGAATTTTTGATTTTTTTGAAAACAACATTGGTAAAAGTTAAACATTTTAAGAAATATTTTCAACACCACCGCCCTGGTCAATAAGATCATACAATTTATTGTTAAAATTTGTTCTTTGTTTGTATCATAATTCATCACAGCAAAATGTTAAAATATATTTTTTTTTACTAATTTTACATTTCCTTATAGAAAACAAAAGCAAATAATTTTTATACCTTTTAACGCTTTAAATGTAACTAAGTGTGATTTTGTGTATAATATAATTTACCTAACCTTAAAGTTGTACTCATGTACTCATTAGTGACGAATTTGCAGGAGGAACGGTATCGAGGTATTTTGCGATTCGTTTGCGTTAAAAAAGATTTGTTAAATATTTTGAAATTCAATAAACGTTACTTAAGCTACTTGGAAGTATGTAACTAGGTTCTCAAAATAAGCAATTAAGCTTTCGCACTAATTTTGATGCATTTAATATTGATAATTTGAAAATTAGACCCAAAGTTATAGGCTTTTAAGTCTACTCATATCAACGGTAGTTTGATATTTTAAAATTTTTTCACAACATGTACCTACCTATAATACAATAGCATTTACATATACACCTATGTATATGATCTTCAAATTCTTAAAATACCTACTAGGTACCTAAAAAGGTATGAATAAACTAGTGAAAAATATTGACAAAAAAGTATGTTTTTTTAAAATCAATTACTATTCGAAAATAAAATCCAATCAAAAAATCTTAAACATGGATTTTTATTTTTATTAAATAAAAACAAATAAAGTCCGTGAGTCTTATTTCCAAAATAAAAGAGGAAATGACACCCGCAGACCACAAAAAAGCATTAAAACCCGCGGATGTTATTGGCTTTCTGAATTGGGATAAAGGCCCATACTTAAAGTTGGATTCAATAACTCTTTAACTTTATACTGTTGTCCAAGAAAACTGTTGACATTGGCGCCTGCCTGACGATTGAACACATCCTAAGTGGAGCAACGGAGTTACGAGAGCGGGACAGATAACACAAAGTGGGAGTTAAAGTTCTTGAAAACCGCGAAGCGAAGAAGCAGGAACTGCATTGTGCAAGAAAAATTGTTAACAAAATCCAAAAACGTTTTTTGTTCTTTACTGAATGAGTTTTATTCCCTATATGTTCTTCGAATTGAAATCTTCAAGAAAAAGGAATTATACAGTTTTTGTTTCCATATCAGAAAGGAAAATAAGCCCGCGGGTTTTAGGTACCTATTTCCTTTTATTTTGTGAAATAAGACTCGAGGGCATTATTGCACTGCACCATAAAATATATTTCAATCGGTTTTAACCCTAATTAATGATGAATTTATTTAAACCATCAATTTTGCGATTTTAAACATTCAAACGGTCATACCCGATTACATAATGGAGTTTGTATTAAAGGTATTTAATAAAATTCAGAGGTATATACCTATTTTTCAAAAATAAAAAAATGTTATCGGGTAATTTTCATTGTCATTATCATACAAAAAATTTTCGATTGTTTCTCTAGTTCATAAACCACACATCAAATCCTTGTGTCCTATTTTCTGTAATTATCCTCGCATCGATAAAACAAAACTCACATGTGATCTGTTTCAATTTTCATAGTTTCTCGACTAATTTTATCGATGCGATACCTATAGTTGCAGAACATAGGCACTGATTTAGTTTACATCCTATATGAACATTTTCGTCTACTTATTTTTCAGACAAGAATAACTCATTGTAGTCTACGAAGCCTTAGTTCATGAAATGATCTTCGTAACAAGTTCAATATTCTTATTTTTACGAATAATAACTGTAACAGCCAACCTGACTCTTAAAGACGCCCCATGTAACTTTAGTGACACCGTTCGTCTAGACGAATCATATATGTTTGGTCCCTTTAAAGTGCCAAAAAATGAAACTGGAATTTATAATTATAATATTCTCGTGGGGAATGAAGTAATAAACACAGAAGCACATTTGCGAGGATGCATTTGTAATATATACTATTGTATATCGGTTTGTTGTGATAAAGACGAAGAAGTCAATGGGACAAAATGTAGTAAATTTAATCGACAACCTTCTGAAGTTATTAATATTACAGACGAGGCAAACGAAACTAAGCCTGTATCTATAGCATCCCAATTCGTAATACAGAGTCCTTATAGACCTTGTGCAGATTTATATGCTTTTATACAGAATCACGTACCATTAGATTATTTAATATTCGAGGCAAGTTGATTATTTTTTTTTGTCGTGAAGTATGTTATCATATTAATTGATCGCTAATCACTTTATAGAATGGTTCAATGTTATATCAGGAAAATCTGTATAGTAAAAGTCAATATTGTTTAAATCCACTTATAAAAAATTCGTATACGTTTTTATATTATCCCATGATCTGTGCGAATAATACTTCAGATTCAAATCAAGAAGCAATCAGAAATGCTAAAGGTAAGTGTATTTTGAAAAATTAAATTAATCATTTCAAAAGTTATTTAGGTAAAAAAATTAAAAAAAAAGATGATGAAATACAGACATCGATTAATTTTTTTATATTGTGAATTATTTTTATTTATTTTTACACTTGCGATTATGTATGTATACATAGGTATTTATATAATATGCGTATATGCATTTTATGTATGTACATATGTGTTATGTATATATGTATGTGATACATGTGTGGTAGGTGTGTAGGTACTTATATATAATATGTCAAGTTATGCATTCATAAAAAAAAATTTAACTCGAGATTTTGATCCAAATTGATATTACGATGATAGCGAAGACGAAAAAATTGCGGGTCTCTCAATGCTTTCCCCTATTTGTCTGTCTTTATTTTTGTTGTCTAGCTGTCTCTGTTTCTATCTGTTCAGATCAGCCTGAGACTGCAGTATACAATATTTTTATCCGCTTAGGAAAATCTATTTTTTTTTCTCAAGAACTTGCAAACCAATTTTATTTTAAATTTAGTTAATTGTAATAAACTAGAAGCCTCGTGCTAGCGTTGCTTATTATCTCAAGGATAGGAACGCATTCGCAATTTGCAGTCGCAATCATCATGAATTATTGCTGCCTATGTACTTATATACGCATTTGTAGTTTTCAGTCGCGCGATTTTCTAATCGCAAACAAATACAACATACCTACATATACCTAGGTACATTTTTTAATGAGAATACATGCATTAACTACAAATAAATAACAACGTTAAAAATATGTATTATTAGGAGAGAATTTTTTTGTTCTATATATAAATGTACCCAATAAGGCTCGAACGAACTTGCGATTTTGATCGCGTAATACTTTTACTATATAAAATCGAAAATGCGCGCATTCACATTTGTTTCCATTTAATCTAGGATACGTATTTGATTTTTCGACTAAAACAACGCGCGAGAAATAGTACCTATACCAATTACGAATATTGCGTCAAAAGTTCGAGAAATTTAAAAAAAGACGCGGCGTTACGACGAGAAATGCTTAATTATGTTTTATTCATTGTTTTAAGTTCGTCATTAAGAGAGGAAAACTGTGAAGAGATCTCGTCACGTCGACGACGTCGCTCTTTCTCGTCGCAATGTTAAATCTAGTAAATCTAATTTTCCAACATTTGACAAAATTAATAACAAAAATCTTTATAAATTCTTAACATACATAATACATCTTACCGAAAATATAAACAAATAAAACCCAATTTTAAACCCCAATAAATAAATTCTTTCAATAGACATGCAAACATTTTAACTAATTGTCTTAAGGAACTAAACGCGCCCGTTGATCACCTTCGAAATTTGCCAAACCTTCGACGCGACGACGTTATCAGTATCGGGTTCCTTCATTAGTATAATTGATAATCTTCTGCTATTACCAGCAGGATTGATGCCTTTCGCCTGAAAATTTAAACATTTTTTTCTTCTACCTCACATCTTTAACCTACAAAAACAAACTTTTCTTTTGGAATATAGGTAGGCTAAATTAGAGTTTTTTCCTTTCAGTTTCAGCCGCTATAGCCAATTGTTTCTCTCCTCCTGCTGGTGCAGAATTTTCGAAACATAAAAATGGACAACACAATATCAGTGTTGTCGGTGTGGGTACGGCGAAGTAAATAGGGAATATAGGGCGAAGGATCGATTGCAACTTACCTTGTCGGGACTCAGCTTGAAACCACTATAACAAGGAAATCAGTTAGTTGCGGACAGAGTGTGCTTTTGATCAACGTCCAACTTGTAGCCATCGAAGCAGCTGCACCTGGCACCGAACGGGGTCGGAGTCGGACGACGCAGCGGTAATGATCTCACGCTCGTTTACCACAGGCGGTTTTTAATATTGGTCCCTCTCACAGTCATCCTTGATATCGCAAGTCCGAGACTCATCGATACATGTACTGTCCTTGCAATAAATTATTGCGGTCTCACAACCTTTCACAAATTAAGAGTGAGTGCTCGAATTATATCGATCACAACTTTCTATTTGTTAATAGAATTTATTCCCTAATAGTTAAATTCTGGAAAGCAAAAATGTAATCAATTGGAGAATAAGGAACATTGATAGAACTACAAACACATTAGCGCAAAATTTTAAACGATTTAGTACGATGTTAAAGCCATTTTATCATAGTAAAAAATGCTTTAACATCGTACTAAATCGTTTAAAATTTTGCGCCATTGTCTTTCTTCATTCACTTACTATTATAAGTTTCGGGTTATTGACATCACAATAAAGATAACTGAAATATTTATTTTAAGAAGGGTTTAATAGAACTAGAACGAAATATAAAACAATTAAAAATATTAGTTTTTTGCAAGAAAATTAGGTACATATACATTATACATACATATATGTAGGTACTAAAAAAATAAAATAAAAAAAAAAATCTCGAATAAATCTTTGATTTTCAATATTAATAAATTTTTTCCTTCCAGTTTTGATCAAATCGGTGCCATTTATGCTATTAACAATATTGCTTTACATGCTCCCACGCACCAGTACTTTGATAGTTAAATCAACTTGCTTTTATTTACTGACCTTATCCGTGGCCTTCACAACCTTGGCGTTGATAAATTTGTTGCCAGATGAATCACCTAAAGTTTGTTATATTTTAGGTAAGTATTTTTAATGTACATAATTTTGTATGTTTGTTGTTTTAGTTGGTAAAAACTTTAATTTGCAACGATTTAGGGAGTTTCTTCTTTTGGCATGCGTTGCAAATTTTTTTTAATATCGTCAATGGACAAAATGTCTTCACATATGTAGGTATGTTCAGAGCTTCCTCGGAGCGTCCGGAAAAAAATGACCGAACGGCGTAAAAAGCTGAACGCAGCCAACTATAATAACTACATGAAAATCTTCACTTTCTTTTCGCACAGAATTGTCCAATAATAAATTAAATTTTTAGCAAGTTTCTCAAAATTTGTGTTTTTTTCTTCTGGGTTTTGACAACTAATTGTGAAAATTTATGCAAATTCACAAGTAATTTAAGTTTGCTATTTAAAATGAAGAAAATCATGCTTAACCGCATTGAAGAAGAAATCGCGACAAGATTTGCAAAAATATGAAATAGCGCAGAGCAGCATTTTATTTTCAAAACTTTTTTTAACATGTATTTTGCCGAACGACACTTTGATTGTTTTAAATAAAACCCTATGTAAATGTTAATGTATTTGTTATCTTCTTTCTTTCAATTTGAGACGGCAAAATAACAATTTAACAAATGCGGCAAAATTTCCAGGTTCGGCACCGATTATACATTATCTACATATAAATATGTACATTGAACTTATGCATGTAAGTCTCTGTGTGTATTGTTTTTTCTCATATCCCTATAACGGGACATTTTATGATCGCTTCTAAAATTTTGTTCTGGTAATATTAAGGAGTCCGAAAAAGTGCGGGTTCCATCATACCGTCCGTCGGTCGGTTTATACATCTGTGCGTTGGTGCGTCTCTATGCCGTGCCGGTGCATTTATGCTTCGATTGTCATTGGAGCTAGAGCCTTAAGAAAATTGAGTTTTAGGTTTTTACCAAAAACATACGAAAATAGAGTTTTGACGTTTTACTGCCTGAAAACAATAGAATGCTGCAACTGGAACTGGAGCTGGAGATGCAACAGCTGTGAAAAAGTGTGCTAATTTTTATGTGCACACAATGCAGCTCTACAGTATTTTATAAATTTTAAAGAAAAAACAATCACGGTCTCATTATCCACTTTTTTTTATTTCCGATAATTTTCTTTTAATTAGTAATATTTTTCGCGAAACAAATAACCACAAGAAGCTTAAATTTGTTTCCCGGCTTTTTTATTCATACAAATTTAAACGTCAAAAGTGCTGCACGTGAAATGAAAAGTTAAAAGTTGGTGAACTTTTGCAGCACCGTCTGCAGCACCGATTGCAGTTGCGTTGTGTTGTGTTCGTACTCGTAACATTGAATTTGTGTGTATTGAATATTTTGACAGCTATTCCAGGTGCAGTTGCAGTTGCAGCTCCGTATCCATTGTGTTCAGGCAGTTAAGAGAAAATTGCTTATTACATTTGACATTTGAGCTATTAGGCTTCAAGAAAATGAGATCTAAGAAGAGCAATTGAACAGGATTTTTCAACAAAATTTCTCAGCTTTTCTGAGGAAAGAAAGTATTGGATTTTCTTGCTCACTTTTTGAGTGAGAAAAATCTCTGAGATCTCGTTTTTCTGAACCCGCCTACTAGTACTACAGAAGTTTTAAAACTTTTCTAATTATCTTAACATTTTATCAACAGGACACACCACATATTTTGCTTTCATTGCAAGTTATTCTTGGCTTACCGTTGTCAGTTACGAAATATTTAAGAATCTTTGTAAACAACGTAATTCTTACACAGAAAGCAAGACGTTTACATATTACTCATTATTTGCCTGGGGGCTGCCAACTTTACTGTTGGCGTTCATATTTTTGGCCCAGAGACTGGAATGGGATTATAAACCGAACCTCTCAAACATACAAAATTGCTTTTTTGAACGTGAATATGATATATTTTTCGATTTAAATTTGTATAATTATTTTTGGTGCTTCTTTAGCAAATAAAAATAAAAAGATGATCTACTTTTATGGACCGGGAATAATACTTATATCGATGAATATTATAATGTTTTTGCTGACTGTTAAGCAACTTAGTGAGACTCAATCTAAAAATGCATTGAAGCGTAATAAATTTCAGATCTATGTGGAGAAGTATAAATTAATTTTATTTTTTATTTTATTTTAACAATAATGCATACGTATGTAGATGTTCATAAAAAAAAATTATTTTCTTTAAAGATGTGGACTGTTTGCTCGATTAACCCTGGTAACGGGTATTGGTTGGGCTTTTGAATTTTTATATTACTGCTTTCCTGATGACCCAACTGAAATTTTAAAAACCCTGCTTATCTTAGTTCGGGCCCAAGGATTCATTATGTTTCTTTTAGTAATTTCTTCAAAGTCAATAAGAGATGATTTAAAAAAGAGGTACGTACTAGCATATTAGGTTCTTATAGATAATTTTATACTTTGGTGTTTTTACTTTCGATACATAATGTAATGTAGGTAATATAGGTATGGAAAGTTATTAAGTAAGTACAGTGAAAGCTCTATTTGCGGACAGCTCCAATAAGCGGGCAATTCCCTTAAACGGACATATTTTCGGGAACAAAGTTCTTTTTCGAATTTTTCATACATATTACTTTCCTATAGACGGACACTCTCATAAACAGACGCGGACACATTTTCTTGCTCATTTTAATAAAATATATAATATATATAACTACATATGTATACATACATATAAACAAATAATTTTTTTTTTTGGGATTATTTTTTATCAACAAATGAAGCAGAAGATCCGTTATCCGTATAGTTTCTGTTATATTTTAAATACGTAAGTAAATCCATAGAAAATCTCAGATAACCGGACGCAAAATTCTAATAACCGGGCAGAGCGATGTTATGTTGAAAGCTTATTAGGGGATTTTCCAAGTAACTAATTATGAAAATGTTTGGTTACTTTTTCTCATCGCGTTCCGTTATATTTTGAGCGATGTCATTTTTTAATAATAAAAATTTAATATGAAGTTAAAAAAAAAGTTTTTCTATTTCTTTCCCTTAACCGGACAGTTTTCATAACCGGACAAAAATTGGGGGACCATGAGTGTCCGCTTATTAGAACTTTCACTGTATTAGTACCTGAAAAACAGAAAAATTATAAAAAATAATAAAATAACCTATCCATATTAAAAGGATTGGAAAATTTAAATAAATTCTTCTGAGACCCATGCAGGCTATCTTTATTACTCGAAAAAGAACAGCCAGTTTCTTATAAAGATCTATACGGTCTTGGAATTGATTGGAAAACATCTGCTAAATTCCTATGGGTAATTAAGTAATTAAGAAGATAAATCTATAAATTAAAATACTATACTCCTTCATAAACTTAAAATCCCCCATTTGGGGGGGTGGGGGTGCAAAAGGGTATTCGCCATATCTAGAAAACCATAAATTTAACGAACAAAATTCTATGCCAGTTTCGAGAAAATTAAATTCTCTACAAATTCTCTCCATATATACCTACACATTTCTAACGAGAGATCGAAAATAAAAGAGTTTTAGTTAAAAATATACAAAAGTTTTATCATTAATCAATCAACAAAATTAAAATAATGTTTTTTTTTTCGTCTAATTTTATTTCTGATTTCTCGGTAAAATTATGTATATCAAAATGGTAGATTGCACTAATTTACCCCCACATATTTTGCAACACCAAATCAGAAAAATAAAAATAAACATCTCATTTAAAACAAAAAATCACAAAAAATTTATTCCAAATTTATGGTTCTGTTATCAATGCGCCAAACTTATACAAAGATCTTTTATCAAAACTTAGGCACTGTTGTTACACTTAAATATTTGATTAAAAAATTTAAATTAAACTCTACATAGTATTTTTATAATCATTAATCTGCGTATAAACGATTTATCTTATTTACAGATTTCAGAAGTTATTTGGTCGACAAACGGCGCTTAGTGTTACAAAAAAAGGAGGGACTTCACCCACTCGACAAACTACATTTTAAACTTCAAAAATCATTTAATATACACACATGCATTAAAAAACATTTGCCTCTATTTTTCTCGACATAGTGGTAGATCAGCACTTAAAACACCAAATGCTGGGAGCCGGAGCAACTTAATTAATGAATTTTAAATATAACATCGAAGTACGTAGATAAGGATTGAAATGTTAACCTGATAATTTTGAGCATTGTTTTTTAAATTGCATTTGTATCATTTTTTTTTTAATTATAACTTTATAAATTTTTCAAAAAACAAAATTAAATATTTTTTTAAAAAGGAAAAAAAACTAGTTTTTATAGTGATTTTAGTATGCTTATAGTTAATTAGAGCTAACCTACAAAAATTAAATTGGTTGAACCATTCGCTTAAAAAAATTTTAATTACATTAGAATTTTTCGCTATTGGTTAAATTAATTTCTATCAATTTTGTATACCGAAGCTTTTAATGTCAATAACGATTAAAAAAAAAAAAACATATTTGTTATATATATAGGTACATATATTTTTTTTTAAATATTCAAATATGTATATAAAATGGTAATTTTTTTAGTATTTTTAAATATCAAGTTAAAAAATTAATTTAAAAAAAAAAAAACAATCTACGAATTTTCAAAAAATAATTTTGGATATAGAGGTAATAAAAGAAAATACAGGCTCTACGAGAGTTACTTTTATAATGATAAATGAATATAAAATTTGTTTTATTAATATGGTAGATAGTAAGATAGTACTGATATAAGCTTACTAAAAAATGTTAATCAAAATCGTAGGGTCGTTTTTCTAGAAAAATAAGATTTCATTTAACAATTTTTTAACACTTGTATAATATAAACCGTTATTTTTGGTTAAAAAACTTCAAGATAATTTTAAAAATATGTATATTATATCTCGCATCCAAAAATCTCGCATATGTGTATGTATATCAACCGAAATCTCGCAAAAAATAATATCGCATGCCGCATACCGTTGACATACCTACATATGTGCCTGAGTTAAAAATACATTACCAACCAAGAACTTTTTTTTTTCTTTTATTTCTATATTTCATAAATATCTTTAGCGTATAAATAATACATTTTATAATACATAATAAAAAAACTGAATTTCAAATGATACACAAAATTAATTTTATGAAATAGCAGAGTACAATCTTTAGCCTAATATAAGACAGTGGTGAAAGTACTTAACAAATAATATATTATAAATAAATCGAAATAGAACAATAGAAGAGCATTAAGGAACAAGAATTTCAATAAGATATAAATTAAAAACAAGAGCATTATGGAAACAAAATGGAACAAAAAATCAATAAGATATAAAATTAAAAAAAAATATACAAATTAATATTACATCATAGTATTTAGTAGAGCATCAATTTCACAATGATTATAGGACAAAAGCCACTTTTTTAAATCGTTTAAAAATACTGTTTTCACTTTCTCACACCTTAGTTTTTCAGGTAATCTATTAAACAAACGAGGGGCACTAACATAAAAACAATGGCAAAAATGAGTTTTTTTAATGGTTGGCACAGTTGCAAAATTTCTGGAGTTGATTCTTAAGTTATAGCCGTCTTGTACTCTGGCTATAAAATACCCTGAATTGATAAAAAATATCTTAAGAACTTTATAGCAGTAAAGATGTCTTAATGGAAGAAAATTAAGGGATTTGAACAACTCAAAACTTGGTGTCCTGCGATTAACTTTGGAAATTATTCTTATCGCATGCTTCTGCTTTAATAACAGAGGCTCTATTTTATTAAAATAAGTACCACCCCAACAGGTTATTCCATATTCCAACTTTGATTTTAACAAACCATTGTAAACTAATTTTAAAACAAGAAGGTTGCAGTACAAACCAAGGTGGAATAATTGTCTTACAACTCCATTCAAATACTTTTTTAAATAAGTTGTATGGTCATTCCAACTAAGTTTTTGATCGAATATAATTCCTAAATATTTAAATCTGTCAACGCGTTCGATCAGAAAACAGTTTTCGTTACAGTTATTCTGTTTGTTGAATACCATATCTCCTAAGACAAATCTGTTGCACTGATGATAATATAAAGGTATTTCTTGGGAAAAATTACCTCTAATATTAAAAAGCATGAACTTTGTTTTGTTGCTTATTATCAGCTTATGAAAATTAAACCATCTTCTTATCAATAATCATATATAGATCATAATTAACATCTGCAAACATATCTATTAAATTATTATTTGAATAGAAAAGAGATGTATCATCGGCAAATGCTGTGATTTTACCTTTAAAATGTTGTAAAAATAACGAATTAGCATAAATAAGAAAGAGGATTGGACCCAAAACTGATCCTTGTGGAACACCCATATTTAGGAATTCATGTGAACTGAATTAATTTTTTAATTTTTACAACTTGCCTACGATTAGATAAATAGGAAGAAAACCAATTATAAATCGATCCTCTAAAGCCCGCCTTATATAGCTTATCAAAAAGCATATCGAAGGCTTTACTTATATCAATAAATAGTGCCGATGGCAATTGAGAAGTATTTAAACTATTATATATTTCTCCAGTTAACTTCTGTAACGCAGCTTCTGTTGATTTGCCACTCCTAAACCCAAATTGACAGTCACTTAAAAAACGAGTTCTATCTAAAAATGATAAGATCCTAGTTTTGATACCTTTTTCAAAAACTTTCGCAAAAAACTGATAATATAGAAATGGGACGATAATTATTAATGGACATTTTATCTGCTTTCTTATGCAGAGGAAGAACTACAGCAGTTTTCAGGCTTTCAGGAAAAACTCCTTTTTCTACACAAAAGTTGAAAATATAACAAATAACATCACAAATATGAAAACTTATAGGTTTCAAGTTTCAATACAAAACTTGAAATATTATCAGTGGATAAAGAACTAGATGTTTTAAGAGACATAATAATTTTTGAAATTTCAAGGGCAGAAAATTGTTCAAAATAGAAACTGTCAGATTGAATATTGTCATGCACTAAAGAGGACTCACAGAGATGTGTAGAATCAATTACATTTGAATCACCGTTGTTTGATCCGATATGAACAAAAAATTTATTAAATAAGTTAGCAACTTCAATAGGTTCAGAAACAATAAGATTATTTTGTTGAACAAAAATGTCAGATTGAGGTATATTTTTATTTAGTATATCGTTAACAACTCGACATTCTTCCTTATAGTTCCCAATATTTTGAGCTAATTTATTGCTATAATATGAATTTTTACAATGTGGAATTTGAATATTTAGTTCCTTACATAACTTATCATAATATTTTTAATTAATAATTATTTATTAACTATAGGTACTTATTTGTTTTGTATTTGTTATTAATTTACTATCGTTTGTAATTTGTTTAAAAGAAAACACGTTTGTACATAATATAATAATATTTTCTTAACTATAACTCCTGCCAAAACAGAACATTTCTGCACTCAAACAGGTAGAAAAATATCACAATCTACATTTATTATTATTCAAAAAAAAAGAAGAATAAAACGAAAATAAGTGCTGTTTTTTTTTTAATTTAAGATACAATTAGAAGTACCTACTTCTATATACCTATACACAGAATACTTACAAAAATTTATAAAAGAGCCATCGTGCCATAATGAACGTACGCAAAGTTAATTTTAATTCGTTCTAACTTTTATTTGGATCGCTGAAATTGAATTGAAATATTTATAAAAAAAAAATTTAATTTTAGGAACAGTATGTACATATGTACGTACCTATATAAAAACAATTTTATGATTCCAAGAAGTCGCCATATATTAAGTTAACATCGTCATTGGCTATATTAAATCCAAACAAATAAATTCTCGAGAGTAAGAGTTGCCATGTATGTACATATACCTGAAAACATTGACAATAGACAATTTTAAATTTTGTAATTTTTTTGATTTGTTAACATCTTAGCTGTCGGTATACAGAAATAAAAAAATGCAACGGCAGTGAAAATACCTAGTAAGCAATGGTACCGTAAATGGTAGTATGGATAATGGATTTCCAAAAAAAAACTACACATGTGGTGGTTTTGGCTTTAGAGAATTTTAACATTAGAAATGTTTAAACAATACAATGTAAAAAAATCAACAGAATTTCAAAAATGTAAAACGCCTAACGATCAAGGAGGGCGAAACGTCAGGAGAATAGACAAAATTATTGCGTTCATGCTTTGTTTTTACTGGTCTGAGGAAACAGAATACGAAGAAGATGATAAAACGGAAACCAAAAAAAAGGAGAAGTGTTCGTAGGCCTTTGTATATAAACTTTATAGATAGTAATCTCATGGAGTAGTTATCAGTATCACCTTATAACTCTTTATTTATTGCATCTATAAAGGTTTTTTTTTTTTAAATTCGCATCTACAAAAACACAATTAATTTGATATCTCAAACATAACTGTACACCCCACACGACCTTCACAATAGTTAAAATAGTTTGCTTTGAAAAATCACAAACAAATTGAAAAAAATTAGTTTTTTTTTCTTTCTTCTTTTTTTTTTATCTTAATGAATAAATTAATTAATTTTTAGTTACCTAAGATTGTACTTTGTAATTTAAGTCAGTAGATACTATAAAAGATTTAAATCTTGTTGTTTCATTGTTATTTACATATGTACATACATATGTATGTATATTTTTTGAAATAAATGAAATGAAAATGAAAAAATGATTTTCATCGGCAAACAGCGACCTTCAATGGAATTGTCCATTTTTTTTTGCCGATTTTTGCGAAATCTTAAAAACACCCGATTTGCGTTTACTTAAATATATCTTTCGACCCAATTATCCGATTTTCAATATTAAGATATATATTTAAAGGAAAAATGACAGGCGTATAATATAATAATTTCATTCAACGAGGAAGTTGATGAAAACAAAACAAAAAAAAACATTAAAATTTACAAACACCAATTGGCGAGATAGTATTCTAAAAACGGCGGCGGAGTGTGTGCAATAAAAAACCATAATCGTGGCAAATTTGCTTCGCTTTTAAAAAGAAATGCTATATGTAATTATGTACATTTGTAGTCGGTATAATAATTGTAAAAGTAACAATGTGGTTGGTTTGGCTTGCTTATAATTTCGGTTCTAATAATCCGATCAGCAACATTAAGGTCTTAAAATTTAGCTATAGAATATCGGACTACATTTTTCTTATAAAATCATTGCGCAGTCACATAAAACAATATATGAAAATTTTTTTTAAATTGAATATTTAATAGAAACAAAAATTTAATACAAAACAATTTTTTAAACCACATGTATGTAGGTACCTACTTGAACCTTTTTAGGAAAGTTATGATGTTTGTATGTTCAGAAAAGTTGCTCAACTTTAAAATTTCACATTCAATGTACATACATAAATGCTTTGTTTCATTTCTAATGTACCAATGTATCTACCTCAACTATGCTGGAATGGCAAATCGGGTCTATACATTTTTAGCCTTCTTAAGACTGACATTAGATAAATAAGAAAAAAATTATAATATACAAAAAGTAGACGTTGGTGGTACAATTAGAGCTGTATAATGTATATGCAAACATTGCTATCGTAGGTTCAATGTTAAAAATAAGCTTGTTCCTTACAGTGAACTGAATGAGACTTGTGAGTCTAAGTAGGTGGAAATTGAAGAAGAAACATGATTTGAGTTTTTGTGTCTTATTTATAAACATTTAATAACTTTTAAAAAAATATACCTAGATACTGAAAATAAGTTAACTTCGTTTTGCAGGTCAGGAAAAAAAACAAAATTTATACCTATCCTGTAAAATTTACATTTTGTCGCCTAGGATAAAATTTTCTAGTATGCTGCGAAATAATTGTGGGAACATTTTTTAATTTATATCAAAGCTATAGGTATTCACGATCCCATTCAACGACTTCAGTATATACAACAGCAAAATTAAAATTTTGCAACCACTTATGCTTTTTATGCTTTCTACCCTTTTTCAGTAGAAAGTGTTTTCGATAGCACGCCAAATGTTTTTAATTTAAAAATTTATTTATACTGTTGTATTGGATCTTAAATATACCCCAGAATAAATTTAAGCTTTCATTCACTTTTTTTAAAACGGAAACATTTTAAGTGTTTTATTGAATTTTATGTGGATAATTTCCTATGCATTTCCTTCAAATAACTTTGCTTCGATTTTATTATTTTTATTTATATTTTTCTTTAAATTAGTCAACATCCACTCAGAAAATGCAATTTGGCAACTTTTATTATAAACTGAGTAAGAGAAAATACCATATGTTTAAATACCTATTTAAGATGACAAACAGTCAAGGTTGTGGTCATCTTTTTGAATGTCAAAAAAATTTATGATACCGAGCTCACAATATGAAATCGATCTCAACTTGGTCTCTACAGTTTTTTTTTTAATATCATGTTCTGAAAGTTCTTAAAAGTAATTAAACAGTTTTGAAATCATCTTTTTACATTAGACCTAATGTATGGAGTATTGAGTAAGCATCACTTCATGGAAATACCAATACCGAATCATTTTCAATAATTTTTTTTATAAATTTTACAATTAAGTTTCTAACTTAATTTTATATGTAGATACATTATATCAGAATGAATAATGAAAGTTTCACAGAATTATAATAAATTCACGCGATAATTGTGGGGTATATCAATTTGCATGTAGGAATCTGTGATCTTTTTGTTGTTCCTATTGTTATCATAGTTTTAAAAGTATGTATTTATTAAAAATTCGGAACAAAACACAAAAAGAGAATTGAATGTGCGACCAATGTACCTACCTACCTATAACGTGGGCCAAATAAGACCAACCAATGTTACACACGATGACACGAATAACTTTTTTATTTTCCGATATAGGTAGGTAATTCGAAAATACTATATAGGTACGCTATTCGTTCTCATTAGGAGGTGAAGGTATTTTTTAAATTTTTGATTTATGCCTACGGTGACCATTTTTTTCAGATGCAAAAAAGAGGACAGTTTTTATTTAACTCACAACAAGTTTAGAAACAAACGATATATATTCAAATATTTGTACTTAAGATTACATACATCAATGAGTTCAGTTTTTTTTAAAACAAAAATAAAAATACTTATATATAAAAAAAACAAAATAATAAATACTTAAGTAGATAATTAATTTAAACGTTTAAGTTAAAGGAACTGTTAGTTTTTGTATTTTTGTTCGCAGTGTATTTTTTTAAGATGTCATCGTGACTTCTTAAAAAAGTCTTAAAATCTCCACAGTCATAGTCACAATTGCACTTTGTTATCAACATTGCCTCCAGTGTTTCAACTTTTAATTGCGATTTCTCAGATGTCCAAATACTCCAAATGTTATTAGAAATTGAAAACACTCTTTCCGTAGGGCCATCATTCACAATAGCAAAACCCCGATGACAGAACTGAATTATTCAAACCAGTGCCGTCTACATTTTGTGTTTAAGTAATTTAGTACTAAAGAAAAATCATAGAAAAAAGGTTTCAAAGAAAAAAAGGATATTAAGAGGACAATTAAGGAAAAAGAGGACAAATTACTGTCCTCTTTAAGAAAAATAAAAAAAAAGACTCGATACCGAAAAAGAGGACTGTCCTCTAAAAAAGAGGACGGATGGTCACCGTATTTATGCCCCACATAATTTATACACCAATGCGCGGTTGCCGATATCGCTTTATCGAACAAGTTTTACCGCCAACCTGCGATCGCATGCAATAATTGGCAAAAGGTTTGTGTGTGTGTGTATGCAAAATATAACAACGAACCTTCAATTTTATTTATTTTTGGCTACCTTATAAAACTTCTACATACCTACCTACATAAATATATTCTATTTTTTAATAAGAAACAAGAAAATGTAAATTCGAGTCGGCAGCAAATTGTCAGTGGATTTTAAGTTGTGTAAACTACGTACAACGGTTGTTCTGTTATCGACCCAACTCATAGTTGTACGAAGGCAAACTGACTAACGGCAAAATCATAAAATTTAAATGTCTCCAGCTCCACTCATTATAAAACCATTGCTAAAGTATGACTCACAGTCACAACACACATCAATAATTCAAAACGATCAAGCAATTTGTGGAAAGTTAAAACAGCAAAAAACTCTACATTTCTTGCATTCTTGCAACATTTCGATGTTTGGAACCTTCCACGATTCGATGTTTTGTCAGTGCAGTTGGTGTGATCAGCCAGAGAAAATGGTCAAAGAATGTTGTAGGAAGAAAAAAAAGCCATGCGCTGTGTGGACATGGACTATGCAATGAGGAAGATGATCCAAAATCCCATTTGGGGTTAATGATCTCTAACAACGCCAACGGAGAGTTCGATTGTTTTGGTCTATGTAAAGGTTTCTAGACAACAATGATTATGCTTCAAATGTACATATATACATAATGTAGGTGGTTGAAAGCAGTGCTAGAATAAAAATATAACTTATCATTTGAAAGTAAAACCATTAAAAAAAAAAAACAAAATTTTAAGATATTTTAATCTCTAAGCCTTAACCCATGCTCGCATTTTATTAGTTTTTACTTCAATCGCCACGCCCCTTAAGGCCGCCTTGCTAGACGAACTGTCACTTTTAAGAATTAACTACATTTGTTGCATTTGCTACGTAGTTTAAGTACCTATGTTATGCATAGTTAAATGTAGTTAATGAATGAAATTGTAGCAAACGTATCTTCAAATAATGTCAAATGATCTGCATTTTGAAGTGTAGTAAATAAGGCTTGTTGTTTCGCGTAGTTAATGGCTTTAAATTGGATAATGCTGCACACCAAAATATACAGAACACAATGAATGTCGTTATCCTACCTCCACGCAATAATTTTCGTAGCCTTTTATTTTTTCTTAACTTTAATACCTTAATCTTGAAGATCCGATGATCCGAACTCAAGTTTTATTGGAACTAAAGAAATTACATTTACATTATGTACATATTGCATAGAGTTTTTTCGAAAATTTTGAACAGACATAACACCCAAAATGCTGCAACAAAAATTCGAATGAAGTAATGCGCAGAAGATAATGTACCTAAACAAAATATTGCTTAATTTTATTCTCACATATGACATAATGACGCAATGAAAAATTAAAAAGAATTAAAAAAACAAAAAAAAAACTGGCAGTTTTTTTTTTTTTTTAATTAAAAAACATGGCAAAATTTGTTAAAAAACGGTTCTAAAATATTGAGAAAAAACAATGGCGCAAAATTTTAAACGATTTAGTATGATGTTAAAGCCATTTTATCATACTAAAAAAGGCTTTAACATCGTACTAACTCGTTTAAAATTTTGCGCTAATGATATTGACTTTGGGCTATTTTTATTTTATACACAATACCATATTTGATTACTGGCGTGATTTAAAAAAAAAATTAACTGGCAGTTTTTTTAAAGCAAAAATAAAAAAAAAACTCCAAGAAAATAGGTAGGTAGGTACCTACCTAGGCAGCTACTAAACATTTTTGAAAAACGTTTTTCGGCTCGAATATTTTGAAAACAAACAATCTCTAGAATAATTTTATTTTACTCACAATGCTGTAACTAAGAATTAGTCGAGTTTTTGTAAAAAAAATTCGATTGCCAGTTTTTTTCTTAAAGGAAAAAAAATCTGCCAAAAATAAATACTACTAAAATAGTTAAAAAATATAATGCGCCCTAACTTTGGTATTCACTTGATCACACCTGATAAGGTCTTTTAAGATTTTCAATAAGTAATTTCCTTAGAACCAAATATTGGTATCATTGTGAATAGCAGCCGCCCTTTTTTTTTTTAACTACAAATACTACTTAGTATTAACTACTTAGGCCGTCGATTTCTTGCTTCACATTGTGAGCGGTATTTTCGCACACTAATATAAGCTACATAATTATGTTCATCTAAAGCTTCACTATTGTGTCAGTCATTTATACCAAAGATGCTGAATATAATTCAGTATCTTTGATTTATACATACATACATATAACTCAAAACAACCCCAACGGGAGAAGTATACATACAAATTTCACAAAAATATTTTTAAAAAAAGAGCCACCTCAAATTGCAAAATCGCACGATGGTAACCATTCATTCACAATCACAAACTTAAAATTGGCGAAATTGAAAGTCCAACACTCTGCAAGATGGCAAATTGAAAATTTGGCTTCAGTGTCACTGCGATTTTCGCGCGCGTATAGTTTGTCTTCGTCAGTGTTTGTTTATGTGAATTTTTATTTAGTGGTAGCGGAAAGATTGACGCTTGTTTGCCTTAATTCAGGTATTTAAATAAACAATTTTATAAAAATATTTATTATTAAATTTTGGTGATAATAATATAACTTGAAAGTGCCAAAAGTTGATAGTGGTAGAAAAATATTGTATTTGATTTTATTGATAAATTATTCACCATATGTCAAAGTTCTAAAGTGTGAGAAAGTGAAATTCGTACATTATGTACATTTAAGTGCTTTTTATAAAACAAAACAAATGATGAAGTGTATTATGGTTTTTATGGTATAACTACTACGTAGTAGTAGTAAAATGTACTTGAATAGATGAATATACATTTTCTTAAAATTTATTTACAAGTTTGTTTTGATAGATTTTTATCATTTTAACAACTAAAGAATAGAGTTTTGTGGTTTAATTAAAATAAAATTTAAGATCTTTAGATAAGTCTGAAAGTATCAAAATTCATTGAGTTATTGAAAACTAGCTTTACCGGTACCTACCTATTTACTCCACAAAAATTGCCATTTCATTTTGCATTTGCATTTGCATTTAACAAGAACCTCACTAATTTGACAGATTTATTCAGTATAATTATATTATGTACCTAGCTAGGTATATAGAATGTGTACCTATTATAAAAAATACTTTCATGCTTAATATTAATTCCAATTAAAAATATATGGAAAAGAGAAGAAATCGTCGAAAAATCTATTTTACCTCTTATAAAAAAATGGAAATCCAGAGAATTAGGTAGGTAAATAGGTCAGGGATGGAAAATGTCATTTTTTGAATGTACTGAAAATTTCTTTAAATTTGTACTGAAATAAAGTCAATTTTTTTTTTTTTGTTGAATGAAAAAATATTTTATATGTACCTAACAAAAATATTTTATTCTTTAAAACATAAACAAAAACAATTCATAAATATACGTTATGTATGCACATATATAAATAAACAAAAACCATCAAATATAAAGAAAATAACTACTTTATAATAAAAAAAAGTTTAAAAACTGCCCATCATAAATGAACAATTTTCAGCTGTGAACCCAACAAGGTTTTTAAACGAAATTGAAATAGATTTAAAAATTCCTGAAGCCGTTCCATCTTCTATTTCTATTTACGCGAGAAACATATCTTTGCACTTTATATTAAATATTCTTATCACAATAGCTAGCTTTTTACAAACAGTAGAATCCGTGCTTTCATCAACTATACTAAAGAAAAGTATTGGCGATTAGTAATAATTGAATTTTTTTTTGAATTCTCTGGAGCCGTCAAATTTCTTAAAATTTTTTGCCCTTTGTGTCGATTAACTTTTATTTATTTTTTTTTTTTTCAATTTCTGAATCATTCAAATTTTTTTAGGTAAGAGATTCAGGTGGTCTAGTACAGAATAAGTTAAATTATGTTCGGCGACAAACTGCAGCTAGGGCAGACGCGGCAGATATCTATATAAAGATTAAGAAAATTTGCAAATTTCAAGAAAACGGGTTTCATAAAATTGGAAAATTGTACTGAAATAAGGCAAATTGTAATTTTGTACTTGACTAAACTCAATTGTATTGAATTTGATACAATTGTACCGAATTTTCCATCCCTGAGGTAGGTACGTATGTTTTTTTTTAATTTGAAATAATTGGAATCGACCATAAGCGAAATACATATGCCGATGCAGAATGTGGTCTTCATGGAGTTTAATTTCCTTATTATTTAGCTTTAGTTGTATTGTTTCTCGATTATGTTAAGCGGTTCAAGCATTCATGCATCTGAGACTGTGTTAGTAAGTTTTTTTTCGATGATGCCAATCTTTAGTACATGATTGACCAAAAATCAAAAATTTTTCATTTTGATTCAAGCATATACACACAACCTATATGTGCGGCATTTTCACTAATACACTCTCCCATGCTTGAAGAGATTTTGACGTTTGTATATCCCGCATTAGGATTATCAACGCCCAAAAATAACATTTGTTTGCTTTCTAATAGATATATGCAAATAAGCGAGAACACCGAAGAGTATTATAAAGTAGATACATGATAAAAAAAAACAAGATACAACATCTAACTTGGGATGGGAAATAATTTTGCTCTTTACGTTGTAGGTATTACGCAAAGACAATAAATTTTGGAATAGATACCAATTGGATTTTGTTTTCAGCAGTAGCTATTTCGTGCACACTTTGATTTCACTGATTTCAGTTCAGTATAGACATATGGGTAACTAGCAAAAAATCGTGAGCTGATAAGCTGAAGATTGATTCACAATGCGGTAAACAAAACAGTTGTTTTCTCTTAAAAACCGATTTTCATACAATGAAACAATCAAATCATATATGTACATACGTCACTCGTCGTCACATCAGTTTAATTATTCGAAAAATTAAATAACTGACGGTACGTGACGATGAACAATTCTTTACTGCCTGATCAAAACAGAGTTCTGCAACAGAATACAGAAATCAGTGATGCCACATGAAAACAAAAGAAATACCTACAGCATAGACAAAAATATCCCTACATTTTCCCTACACCCACAAAATGAATAAAATAAAAAAAAATTTTATGTATTTTCTCACTCCCATTAAATTTCGAAAAGAGTCATGAAGCACTGAGTTACTTCGAATCTGATATAAGAAATAAAGAAGGTGGAAATAGATTAGATACAGAATTAAAGTTTTGTGGTAGGTAAGATGTTTAGAAAAAAAAAAATATTTTGGGATACAATTTCTGCATTATTTAGTAATAAAATTGTAAAAGTACTTACATATGTAGGTACACTTTCATAGAAAATTATATTATTTCAAAAATCGGTTCTTTTTTCCCTGCGGTATAGTTTGCAAACCGAAAATCTCGTGTAAGGATTTTTTCCTACGTGCGGCATCACTAATGAAACTGGAGATGGAATAGGTACATACCTACCTAGCTATAAAAAAGTGTCGTACGTGCTACTTTTTACGTACCCACAATGCATCTATCTGATCTGTTCAGCTTTTTGTGTAGGTATTTAAAGAAAAAAATCAAGTCAGTTTGTAACAAAAAATATACATATACATAGTTAGGTAGGTTACCTATATACATATGTAAATAGGTACATACATACATATGTATGTATTAAAAAAATAATTTGCGCGGTCAAAAAAATGAGATCTCAGACATTTTTCTCACTCAAAAAGTGAGCAAGCGAATCCAAGATTTTTTTTCCTCAGAGTTTTGACAGCAAAACTGAGAAATGTTGGTGAGGAATCCTGTTCGTAACTGAGATTGCTGATATCTCCCTTGGGTTATCCTTTATACATAATATGTTAGGTACACATACATAAATTTGTATTCTAAGAAATTTGTCCATGTTAAGAAAAATAACGAATCTATAAGGGGCGCAGGGTCATAAGTCCACATGCCAAAACTCCGTAATGAATCTTTAACCAACAAAGGTGGGTTATAAAAGTCGATAGGTGTATCTGTTGCGGATTTTTGACCCACCTTGGTGGTCCAAAAGTTCACAGGAAATTCTGGTGGACTTCTGCTTCATCGGTTGTGGATGGACTTGTAACCTACCGAGTTGGGTCAAAAGTCCATTGTGGAATTTTGGCCTGCGCCGCTATAAGCCGGTACCTTCAACCGACAACCTATATTTGACCGTCTTATCAAATACTATTGTGTGTTTGTTTGTGTATAGACATTTCCGTCTGTATTATTAATTTCGCTTTAAACGGATGGAAGATGAAACCTGTTTTTGAAGATCGGGCGACGACGCACGGGCCATCTTATCGTCTTCTGCTATACGCAGAGAAGCTGTTTATGTTTTGTTATGTCTAATAAAAGATGCGATTCGATACCTAACTAATACGTTTTGAAAGAACACATAGAGGACAGTGGAATAATTTGTGATTCTATCAACCCAAAAGTTGTTTCAAAAATAGTCTTAAATATACGCGCCTAGAATTAAGTGAAAGAACACGATATCGTTTTGGCAATACATATATGTAGCTATACATTATGTACCTATCTCTATTATCATCTACTTTATAGAGAAGATAGGTAGTTACCTATGTATAATAAAACGCGGCTTATGACATACAAATATGTTAGTAGCGTTTGTTTTCTTTTTTTCTCTGAAAATTGCTGTAAATAAAATTTGAACTCGAAAACGGAAAACGGCAATCACTGTTAGATAGACATTTTTTGGAACAAAGATGGATTCTCATGTGCCGAAGTAAATAAAGGTGGTACCAATAAGATTGATCCATACAAAAATTCGGTTCTTCAAAAATATCTCAGTAACGGGAATTCGAGAGTAGGTATGTATCATCTACAAGTAGGTATACAACTTTTTGGCAATACTGGATTCCATTACCGTTTAGTATCTTTCCAATATGAGGAAAAAAAATAAGATGGTTGTGGGGTTATATTTCCGATAAAAAATGCAATAATAGATAGGTAATATCATTTCATAAGCTATTTCATTTTTGTTCAGTTCTGCGCATCTGTCAAAATCGAGGTATTAGCGTGTTGAGTTCCTGTGGGCACTCGAACAACCATTTTTAATTTTTTGACACCTTCAACTTTGACAACCTGCGCAATATATTAGATACTTTAGATTTGTGTACTACCTGCATACGATTTATATGTGGGAATTTCCCATAATGGTTTTTTAGCGTGCTGGAGTTTTTTCATGGCGGCAGTATTCTGCCTGAGTCAGCCATCTCAATGTTACATTTTTGTAGTTAGTAGGCATTAGCGTTATACTAAAAAGTTAAAATAGACATTTGATGATTTTAACTTTAATGAAATGTTGAAAAGATAGCACGACGCTAAAATTCGAAAAATCCTGGGGTGATAAGTGATTGTCGCATTAACCTTAGGCACATGTGATTGTCATTGAGTATTCCGTCTTGGTATGGTGATTCAACTCAATTAAAATTAGTTGAATACTTTCCCATGAGATTTGTCAAAAACATTATTGCCATAGTGAAGTTTTCAAATAGGTATTTGTAATAAACTACCGAAATTATAGAACGGAAATGATGTCTTTGCGAAAAAATTCTTATATTTTCTTCATCTTCTGAATTGTAGTAAACTTAGTTTTGGTCACAGGAATGCTTATTTTTTACTTTTATGAATGGTTGAAAAAACCTGTGTCACATATCGAATTAGTTTTTTTCTTTCGTCTGTCTTTTTTTAACTTAATACTTCTTAATGTCGTCTATTTCTGAGTAAGTGAGAAATAGCGGTACTCAAAATTGTAAACAAATATGAAACACGTGGAGAGTGTTCTTTGGTATGGTGAAGTTTCAAATTCAGTTCAGTGGTCGTGGTAAAAAAAGAAACAATCGAATATCATTTCATAAGTGCCAAACTCGAATGCCAGGGATGTAACATCACCAAGGGCGTAATATTTACAAAAAATATGTTTTTACAAAAAATATGTTTTTGCAAAAAATCACTAGAAAAGTAACTAGAATATTATCTAGTGACAAAAATAATTTTTTTTCGCTAAACTTTTGAAAATTCCGCTAAATATAGTGACAAAGTTACTTAAACAGCAACACTGCGTCTGTTCTTGTACCTACCTATCATCAAAAATGTAATCATTTTAATTTTCTCTTAAAAATACCCCTCCGCAGTATTTATTTCAATTTCTGAAGCTGAGATCATCAAACATCAAAAAAGGTCACGGCCAAAGAAAAAATATAAACAATATTTTTATGTTTAAATTCTAAAATAAAAAGTAGGTAGGTATTCGACTATTTGGGTGAGCTCATTCTTTTTTATCTTCAAGTGGGTTTTAGATACATTTTAAGCATGAAGATGGTGTACGTGTAGATAAACAGTTTTAAGAAAAATAATTCTCAAAGTATGAATTTAGATCGGAATGTTTCACAAACACATTAAAATTGTATTGATCATCAGTCATCATTCTCATCATCATCATCGTCATGAATTCGAAGAAAAATAACAATACAAATATATAATAATTTCGAAAAATTTACACATACATATTTTGAGCAAACGGAGGGTACCCACTTAATTGTAAACTAAGACTGCTTTTAGACGACTGCAATTTCTATCCGCAATTCTCTTTTGAGTCTCTTTCCGATTGCAGCATCCATTTAAACGCTGCAAATTTTAATACCTGCAACTGCAATTTTTGTTAAATGAGAAGGAAATAATATCTCGTCACTCTTTACTCCGCTTATGTCTCAAACAATAAGAAAAAGCACAAAGAAGAAAGAGCGATAACTCTGCAATTATTTCAACCTCTGAAACTTTGTCCACCCCGGACACCGCATACGTCCCCCGCCTACATGCTTAAAAATTGCAAGGATAATTGCAGCATATTTGCAGCGTTTAAAAGCAGTCTAAACTAAATGACTATTTATACCTAAGTCTCCTTTCACACGAGAAAACTGAGTTTCCAGCAACTCTCAGTTTTTAGGTGAGAAGAACACCAAAGTAAGGGAAATGAACGGTCCATGATTGGTGGGAATTGGAAATTAAAACAAAACGTCAAAAAATTATCCAGCAACTTGTTTCCTCGAGTGAAAGGGGACTAACTGTATGGTTTAATCATATGTTTTACACAAATTTTAAAAGAAAATTTGTTTGTTTAAATTTACAAGAAAGACGTTCCCCAATTTTATAAAATAAATAAATTATTTAATAGGTTAACATTTATATTTATATATAAATTTATATTTTTCCGAGACGAGTTCTATAAATTACGAATAAATTAAAAATACTTCTTATTCTCGGAAAAAATGTATTTATATACACGAGAAAATAAACTTTTTTTTTTAAATTATTCGTAAATTTAATTGTAACCTGAAGGTTTTGAATGTAACAACAACCATGGATGAGCTCCAACGAGTTCTTTTAGGCTAGAGTTTTAAATAATTGCGAGGACTGTTAGGCTGATTATCTGACTCCTTTAGTCTTTTATTTAGAACTTTTTGCCTCAACTGAGTTTTTAATTCAGACCAAGTGTCTTCCATTAGGCACATTTACTATACACATTACTTTATCGAAATATTTTCTTTCTTTTTTGTTCTTGATCATACCACAGTTATCATACTCTTGCCATCATATCTTAATTCGGAGACAAAACCAACACATTAAAAGAAAAAAAAAACTACACTAAATGCGAGGTTCGGGTAAAATTTTGTACCTAAAGCTAGGTACCTACCTATGATGTTCTTCATTTAGCAATAAAAAAACAATAGGTAGAAAATTCGCGGTCAAACAATTACAATAACATTTAAGAAAGTTCTATATCTGCTTATATGTTTAGCCTAGTACGATGCTGATGCGAAACGATTTTTTCGTTGGTCTCCAACATTACAGCGAAATGCTTACGAAAACGAAAGCGAAAAATTAACCATTCAAAGTGTTACCAAGACATCAATTGCAAAAACAAAATAAAAAAACACAACGTATAAAAATCACAGAGATGCACGCTGATAAAAGAAACAACATTTACAAACACGAATACAACTCAAATGTTACTTTTCCGCAAACTTTTCTGTGCGAAAAAAGAACGGAGACTTCTCCAAATAATCTGCTACAATAATCAATTTCGCTCATCGAACGCTGCGTAGGTATTGCAAAATGAAAACCAGAACGAGATTTTTCGTTTATAATTTCGTTGTGTCGTTTTTGTATGAGATTTTTCGTTTCGTATCAGCAGCGTACTATGCTTATACCGCAAAATATTCTTGATGTAAAATACATTTGAATAAAAAAATTTACAATATCTACAAAATTATTATCTAATGATTCACTATAACTGTTCGATCCCTAAATTTCAATTTCCGAAATCCCCTATTTTATATTAAGCATTGAAGTCAAAACTGTTATCTTTTGACAATTAGACAGGAACAGAAAACAGCTTTCAAATCGTCGCGTTGCGGTAGTAGTAGCAGACTCAACTATTTCTATTTACCCTAATACAAAATATGATGGGATGACTTGTCTTTTTTATTTCGATACACCTATGTATGTACATAATTATATAATTTCGTTTTGGTAACAATACCTTTCACTTTCTTCGCAAAAGTTTATTTTTTGTTTTGTTTTCCGATCATTTTGTTTACCGATTAGATCGCATATCTTCTTTAGAATTTTTTTGTTTCACATTTCCGTTAAGTAGGTCCCTAGAATTTATTTTATCGGGTTCAAGGTTATTTCGCTTAAGAGTTCTTTCGTTTTTGTTTCTCTATCTATATTTATTATTTCGAATAATTTTGAAATTGAACATTTTTTGGGAAAAAATCCAATTACATGAAACAATGGAAAATTCTGATTATGCTCCATTCTGTTGGATCTGGGATTTTTCATTCTTGTTTATCAAAAAGAAAGGAATCATAGATGAAAATAGAGTTTTGTCAATTGTAATGAATACTGTTCCTTAAATAGTTCTTCTTAGATTAGTACGAGGCATTCTAGTTACGAAAAACACATAATAACTTTCATATAATCATTTCTTCTGGTAAGTAGTACATACCAATGTTGGATGGGACAAATAGAAGGGAGAGTAAATTGAAAACAAAAAATAAATAATTAATCGGCGAAATGTAAATGTGTATGCATGTAAATACAAAAAGTTGATGTTTAATGGCGTCGCACGAACCTCCTCTTATAGCTTAAAGTTATCCAACACCCTTAATTTTTTAATTTTATCAAAAGTGCCTAGCCGTAGAATTAAACCTTATGAGCTTAAAAAATTGAACAACATTAGTAACATTTTTTATCTCATAAGACGCCAAGAGTTTAACTAGACTAATCTAAGGGAGCAAAAAGTAATCTTGAAGAATACTACAAGATTGTTATAATTATAACATTCCTAAAAGCCTGAAATGGCATAGTTATGTGAAGCTCTCACTTCGAATCTTTTATCTTTCTATTGGAATAAGTCTTTCTCATTTAGCATTTTCTCAGAGAGCAACAAACTACTTTTTTGTTTTTGTGTGTATAATTATTATGTAAAAAAACTGATAGGATTGTGTGAGAGTATTACTTTGGAAGTCATATACATAATTAATAATAATTATATTATTATACGTTTTAATGGCAATACATTATATTTATTATTTTTCGCATAGGCATAGGTATGGGAGCCAAAAAATATATGCGGTTGAAAATTTATCTACTGAAAATTTTTTATTTGAACTTTTACCTCGAAAAACAACAAAGCGCATTAAAATCATTTTATTTATAACTTTCAAATCCTAATGATCTCTTATGGGTCTTATGGGATTTTTTTTTCAGATTTCGAGAGCTTAGCTCTGGAGAATTTGTTAGATCGCAAATAAAAACAGTCAACAATTCAGTGGAAAAAAATATAAATTAAGAAAGCCAATCGACATGAGAGGGGAAGGAGAGGAAGAGAATACAAAATAGCCGAAACGTTATAAAATAAATTAATCAGAGAAAGCTGCTATCAACAGTTCATGATTCAAAATACATACACAAGAAAATTATTGAGTTTTAAAATTTGTTTATATTTTTTATTTCTCTAATCTTGCATTAGGTACATGTGATAAACGATTCGTGCAGCGATGTGACTAATGCTGTGAAATATTTACATTATGAGGTGGCCCAAGTTTGTACGCAGTTTTTTAGGGGGGTTGATTCTGGATATAAATCTGAGTTTGGGAGAAAATCGAAAATAAAACGATACGGATCCTAATCCTAATGACAACGTTGTATGCTCATCTCTTTTTACTTGCAATATATATACATACATACGTAACGTAGGTACTGTATTATGACAAGTTAGGTATGCATTCGCAAAAAAAATCGAACTCGAGATTTTTATCAAAGTTGACATTACGATGATAGCGAAGTCAAAAAAAGTAGGTCTCGCAATTCTGTCTGTCTGTCTGTTCGGCTGGAGCTTAAACGGTTAGGTCGTTTTTCTTTAAACGGTAGGTACCTGTCGTACAAATTTTTTAGCAAAAAATTAAAATCTTATTTTTCTCAAAAACGTGCCCACAATTTAAAAAAAAAAATCATTAATTTTTTTACAAAAATGCTACTATTTTATAACATTTTTTTTTCGGAAAAAAGGTTTTAAATCGTACCTCCATTTTTTTATTTTCGATTTTCTCAAAAATGGTTCAACTTATTTTGATCATTTTTTTTATAAAGAATGTTTACATTAATTTTAAAAATATTGTGTACCTACCAAAATTTTCCAAAATTTTTGGATTAAAAAAAAAACTTAATAATTCGAAAACGACTTTTTTGACATTATCTAGCAAATTTTAAAAACAATTTTTTCTTATAACATTTTTAAAAACCGGTATTGAAAATCTCATTTTTCTCAAAAACGGCTCCTACGATTTTGACTAAAATTTTTGTGTGAACTAATATCAGATCGATCTACCATATTATTGGGAAAACAAATTCATCTATCGTTTACAAATGGAAAAATGGTAGATACCATTTTTTTGGTTTTCGCATATCTCATTATCTGTTGAGCCAATTTTATTAAAATTTTTTACACAAAAGCTGCTAATAAGTTTTAATAACATTGCATATCAAAATTTTCAAAAAAATCAAATTTTGGATTTAAAAAAAAATTTTAAATAATTTTTGAAAATTCGATATTTCGAAAATGGGTGGATGATTTTTTTTTCAAAATTAATTTCTAAACTCCGCATAAATAAGTACTAGCATTCAAAATTTTATATAAAAAAAATTAATAAAAAAAAACCTCTCCTCCGTAGATAATAAAACGCGGATATTAAAAATTTAAGATAAGCTTGATGATTTTAATTAAATAAAATATTAAGAAGATAGTACGATGCTAACTCGTTTAAAATGTAGATCATACTTAAAGTGATTTAAAATCGTAAATTGCAAATCGTCTAACATTTTGTACCCGAGTAAATATTAATGAATTAACCAATTATTTTTTATTTTTTTTTGCGAAGAAACCTTGTTTGATTAATTTTGATCTCACTTTATGTTTTTCTACTGTTATTATCATTGCTTTATTTTCTCTCAATTTGAGCGTTTTGTTATTTTTCTTAGAATATTATGTACTTATGAATGACCGGCCTCAGCCAAACTTGCGCCCTGTGCAAGATTTGAAGAAAGCGTCCCTTTTTTATATTTGCACACATAAATACACTGATACACATGCAAAAGACTTTTCTACTTTACCCAGGAGATAGACTTTCAATGCGTGTTTTTTATTGAGGTATGCTCGGTAGGTGATGTTAGTTAGTGTGCAAGGAATAACTAAACACAGTTGTGATGGATGTTATTTTGGGAATATTTGAATAAGTTGTGTTTAAAATTCAAATGGCAGTAAACATATTTGTCTGCGCAAGATCAGATTACATTTTCTTGCTCTTGGTAATGCGCCCTATCCTTTTGAACATCGTGCATATATGATTGGTCCGGCCCTGTACTTATGCATGTATGTGATTTTGTTTAAGTTGTTTTGTTTTTATTGTTTGCTTGTTGCATGTGTTTGTATGTGTATTAGCTGTGTTGTGTAATGTGTGGTATACTGGTATCATTGGCGTAGTAAAGAGAATTAACAGATAAATTTATGTGAAGAGAGCTTCTATTTGCGGATCGTTAGTATTTGTATACGACATTATTATAGGTACATTACATTATTATTAAAATTCGTTAAAATTTTCAAATATTAGGTAGGTAGGTAATTCAATATTTTTGTTCGACGGTACTGAAACAATTGAATGTAGCGTGTGTGTGTGGTGTATACCTATAATCAATGTAAAGCTCACTTCTCTTTACGTCCGGATTGATGGATATTCAATAATATTGGACTTAATTGAAGTTTTTAAAGTGAGCTTGTGCCATTTTTGCTTGTAAATCCTAAGTTTTATCGGCCAAACCTAGGTTAAGAATCAATCCGGGGACTTGAATAATAAAAAAAAACCTCTGAAGTCAAATGTTGAATTTTTTTATCTTTTTAAAAAAAAAAATCAGTTTTTAAATTTGTTTAATACCGAATTAAAATTATTTTATTTAGAAATAACACAAGCTTTAAAATTGGTACTTTATTGTAATCACTTTCAATTAAAGATTGTTTCTGGTTCTGGCCTATTCAAGAAAGTTTAAAAACAGGAACATACACTCTTTTCAGAATTTAAATTATTTTTTTTTATTTTATTGATTTTCCAGATTGCCTGCTGTATTAAAAAATTCAAAATGTCCTCCATCATAAGGAGGTCAATAGTATTTTACCTTCTTCTATTTTTACAAAAATTGATTGCAGCAGATAAATTGACTCTTAAAGACGCTCCATGTGACTACTTAGACACGGTTCCTGTTGATTTTGTAAACGGATCATATATGTATGGTGCGATAGAAGTGGCAGCGAATGAAATCGGAGTCTATAATTATCAGATTTACGTGGGGAACAAAAACGAAACCACAGAACCACATTTTCGAGGATGCGTTTGTAATATATACAACTGTATATCGATTTGCTGTCCAAGTTTTGGAGAATTTAGTAGCGGGCAATGTTTAAATACTTCATTTCATGTTGATGAACATATTAATGTCACAAACGACGAAAAAGAAACTTTTACTGTAGAATTAAATAACTTCTTCGTAATGCAATTTTATAGACCCTGCAACAATCTATTTTATTTACAACCGCAGAAATATAAGCACCTCAATTATTCAATAATGGAAGTAAGAAACTAATTCATTTGCTTAACGTTCGTTTATGGATTACCTACCTGCTTTCAGAATGGGTCACTCTATAAAATTGAAGAAAATCGTTATTACGATAAAAATTCATACTGTTTGAGTGGGATGATACATAGCCCTCATGAATTTTTGTTTACGCCCCTGCAATGCTATGCGGAAAATCCAGCTTATATAAAAAATATAAAATTGAATGGTGTTGGCAAGTACATTCTGAAAAGTATAGAACAAAAAGAACACTGTATTAAGTTTTGTTGTTTTAACCTTTTATAGCATTACTAATCTCTGTGCCATTCATGATATTGACAATCATTGTGTATTTATCAAATCCGAAATTGAAAACCATCTATGGATTATCTCTCTGTTGTTACCTGTTAGGACTGAGTGTTGGATATTTAACGCTGGCCTATTTGATTTTGGAACCGAATGAAGAGTTTTCGTTGTCCAAGTGCTCATTATTGGGTAAGTGTAATATGTTTTTTTTTTTTAATTTTAGACGAGACTGGAGAAATGACAATTTATAAAAATTAAAAAAGTTATATTATAACTTGCTTCGCGATCTATCGTGACTTAAAAAAACTGGGTACCCGAAGTATGCCCAACGAAACGGTTGTTAACGTGCATTTCGAGGCTGCATAAACAATATAATTAAAAAAAAAATAATTTAATTTCAATTTAACAAAATTGTTATAAATTAGCATTTCTCTATTCGCTTCTTTTTATTTTATTTGAATTAACTATTGTTTCTTGTCTGATTCACCTATTTCATACATGGGTTTAAAATAAGCACACAAATTTATTAACCAACAGTGCATGCAGATACGTGCACTGTGCAGCCTAAATAATAAATAACATTAACAAGATATCGGTCGACGGTCCCGTGGCGTAGCTACAATATGCCCGTATCAATAATATTTTTATAAAACATTTTTGTGGGTTTTTATAGCGATGATAGGTATAAGATTAATTTTCATCATATTCACGACTATACCGAATTCTTAAATCCGCCCGATATGTTCAAAAAAAGTCAAATAAAACCCGGATCCCGGGCTTCGATTTCAGACAACAAGTAGTCTTTTTTGTTGGCGTGATATTGGGCGCCATTCAAAATTAAGTTCTTGCTGGACTAATTTTTGGAATAAAATATGAACGACGTAATAAAAACCAAATTTATGTTTTGTCTTGATAAAATGGCGGCTCTTGAATTTCTTCGGGTTGCTCTTCACTTCTTCTTTAGCTTCAGCTCGAATATGGCACAATTGTGCACAAAATTTTTCTTAAATCACACTTCATACAACAATGTAAAGTGCTTTGCCTATCTCTATTTCCCCCTCCCGCTTTTTAATGTTCAAAAATTCATAACCAATATGCGTTAGCATTATCTCCTATGTTAAATCCTTATTCTTTATCAGCATTAGTATCTAATATAAAGTTTAAATACGTATTTAATTACTTTTCAGGATACATAGTCTACTTTGCATTTATGTCGGCATTCTTTTGGCTAAGTGTAATAAGCTTTGATTTGTATACCAATGTTCAGGGATCTGAAACAAATGAAATGAAAATATTCCGTTTATATTGCCTTTATGCCTGGGGATTGGCTATTATTTCTCTAATATGTACATATATTGCACAAAACTCAACCATTATAACAGATTCCTGGAAACCGGGAATTGGAAGCCCAGATTCTTGTTTTTTAAATGGTAAGACAAACACTTTATTTACATAAAATAAGCCGTTTTCTAATTGTAATAAATTGTTTATTGTATTCATCGTAAACCCCCTGCAGCAACACACGGATGGAGTGCATTAATCTACTTTTATGGTCCGATCTTACTTATTGTTAGTGTCAATACAATTTTGTTTGTATTGACTTTTATTCAGATTAGGAAGAGAATGCAATGTCCAACCTATAATGATACACATAAGCCACATAATGAACATAGAGCCTTGTAAGTATTCTTTTTCTAATAAATATACATACATATATATATTTTTTACTTTTAGATGTTGATTTTATTTAATACATAATATATCCTTTTTATTTTTTTTTTGTTTGTAGATTTATGACTTTCCTTCGGTTATTCATAATAATGGGCATTACTTGGTTGGCAGAGATATTAGCATATGTTACGCCCCATACTTCTTGGTTGCACAATATCTTCAGGATAACAGATTTTTTAAATGGAATTCAAGGAGTTATTATATTCTTCCTCTTTGTTATTTGTAGAAAGTCAGTGAGAACAGAACTCTTAAAGAAGTAAGTATCTGACATCCTATACATTTAACAAAAAAAAAGTTATCTTGTCCTATCCGAAATGCAAGGTTCCGGCAAAATTTTGTAACTATTCAATGGATTATATGTCAATTTTGCAGCTTAACAATTGTTTGCTATTTTTTCATTTCGCAATTTTTCGTCGCATTCAATTGTTTGTTTAATTTTTCTATTTTACAATCATGCCGATTATGGAATCCGCATTGATTCGCAGTATAGTGTTCTCTTTTCTTTCACGACCTGCCTTGCGAATCACTGCGGATTCCATCATCGATATGAATATCTTATTGTTTTGCAATATTATCATTGTTTCGCATATTTCAATTTCAAAATTGTTTTGCCTTTCTATATATTTTTGGTAGGTACTTGTTATAATGAATTTCGGTCGAAAGTAACTTATGTGCATATAATGTACATTTAAGAGATAAGTTTTCTAAATAAAGTGGCGCCCGCCGCCACCACCGGCGAAGTAACAAAACGATCATATAACAAATCGACCAATTAATGACATGCGAAATAACAAAACGAATGCAAAATGATCGGTTTACGGTTTATTTCAAATATTAAAATAATATTTGCAAAACAAATATTGCTAATCGATTAAAATTAATTTTGATAATTGCGGAGTAAGATTTGCGAAATGGCCAGCAAATGGCTATACATCCCGCAATTGTTTGCGGCACTAAAAGATCTTTCAAATTGAACAAAAAAAGTTGCCATCTATTCTTTGGAATAATGTTAGACGACTTGATTTTAGTTGATTTTAAACGGTGCTGCCGCAATACACCCATACAAATAAATTAGCTTGACTGCTTTTTTGAATATAGAAAATCTTGTGTATATTCACTACATTTCACTATCTGTAATTTGTTTATGTGTAAATTATGAGAACCCTTGTTGATAGTGTGCGAAAACGTGATGATGGCATTTGTCTCTGTTGTCTTTTTAATTTATGATACTTTTTTTTTTTTTTAATTTAAAAATTGTAATATTTCAATTACAGCACTACCCCATTTAATTTTTTAATACCTATGCATAATTAAAATAAAACAGCCTCAACCAATGCTGATTTTTATTTATATGTAATTATATGCTTTGCTTAGCTTTTTGAAACTCAAAATTTTCAATTTGCATAATATGTACATACATTTATAAAGATTTTATTTAAATAATTTATTATGACAGATTTGGAAAAAAGGATGAAATACCATGCGACCAAGCTCAGGAAATGACTCAATGCCTTTAAATATACCTACCATCCCAGCAAATTCCTCGAAAAATGTATTAAAAAAAAAAGATCTCAAGATTTGTTTTTTTTTTCTTTTTGTTAAAAGCAATCGCTTTACGGTGTTGGGTAGTACGTTTATGTTGACACTAACTGAATACTTACCTAACCTATACAATTTCCGAAAAAAAATACATGTATATTATTTGCAAGTATTATTTTTTATTCATCACTCATATCAAATGTAATATACATAAATATTAACACATATTAGTTTTTGATTTGTTATCAGCTGATTCATTTAGAGGTACTTTTTTTTAAATAAAAACAAAATCAATTTTTTCGGGTGATATTTATTTACTAATCATATAAAATAAACAATTCTTTACATTTATTTTGTATTCAATAACAATTGACCATATGTATGTGCGGCTAACATGGTGTTCCAATTTTCGATGGCATGTTCGAGGATTTCAACTGCTATTTGGCTAATTACGCGAGTAATGTTGGCTTTCAATTTCTCAATTGTAGTTGGTTTATCCATGTAGAATTTTGACTTTACGTAGCCCCATCAAAGGAAAAAATTAAGATGTGTGGAGAATCTATGCGGCAAATTCATCGGTCCACAGTGGGAAGATAGCCCGTTTTGTTGGAACCAAATGTGCCATTGAGATCGAGAGTTTCAGTAATTGTTATTTAACGGCCACCATTCGCAGTTACATTCTGGTCAGCCTTTTTTTTTTAAAGAAATATGGATCTAATAATTCCACCGACCGGCAGGTTCCATAAACCACACCATGTTTTTTTTCCGAATCTTATGCCAGCTCTTTCGCGTTCATATAGCTACGTATATATGTAGCTATAACGTAAGACTGAACAAAATTTTAGTCAAAACTTATAACGGCTGAAACGGTTGTGATTCTGAAGGTATGTCAATCGGTCGATAAAATGTCAAACAATTAATACTGAACAAAAATATTATGACAGTTGGACACGACTCAAGCGTCATTTGTCGTTAAACCGTTCTTAAAAATATTACCTCAAAATGAATTACTCTTTATAAACTTACTATTTATCTATTATTATAAATTTACCTATTTACTTTTAAGGCATACACATAACTTATAATTATTATAATCTTCAATTTCTAAATACATAAAAACATTTTTAACATATGTACAAACTTACATAATTAATACATTGCAATCTTAAAATATATGTAATTGCAAAATTTTGTACCTATGATTTACTTTTCTAATCTTAGTATGTTAACATACAAAAAAAAATATTTCAACCTCATTTTTGCCTCTTATAATTATAAAAAAATTTTAATAACTTAAGATTTTTATCTCATTACTATTACATTTTTTTATTGATTTATGCATTCATATACATAACTTTAACTCGAGATTTTGATCAAACTGGAAATGAAAAAAACAAGAACAAATTAAATTTAATTAATAATGTTTAACAAAAAAAAATACTTTACTTAACTCGTTAAATGCGTTACCGTTACACTTGATAGAGTTTTTTTTTTAAATAATGATCGTTCAAGCAACATATTTCAGCCGTTGAGGAAAATAAAAAAAACTAAAAATGGTTTCTAATGGTAATTTTCATATAACAAATTCTTTTATTTTGACATTTTGACCAAATATATGCATTATTTATGTTCTTTTTACAACTAATTTTCTATCAAAATTTTGTAAGCTGAAAGTTCTAGAATATTTTAATAGTATTTTATAGATACAAGTTTCAACATAACTTGTTTTAAATACATACGGTATATCAAGTACGGGATAAGTATTTTTTTTAATAAAAAAAAAATATTAAAAATTTAAATTTTGAAAATATTAATGGATTTTTTTTAAGTTCACTATTAAGAAGTTGAAATCTTAGAACCAAAAAAGAATTACTCGTTATCGGTAAAGCGATTTAAATAATTTTTTTTATACAGAAGTTTCAAGAATTTTTAATTAAAATTAAAAAAAAAATGTATATACACACATGACTTCTACATTTATTTTAAAATCATAATATGAATACGTTTACACTCAAGGCTTATTCACAATGCGACATGCAAATGAAATGTCATGCCTGATTCACAATGCAACGAGAATGCGAGACGTCGTCGTTGACGTGATGAGATCTCTTCACAGTTTTCCCCTCTTAATGACTAACTTAAAACATTGAATTAATACATAATGAAGTGATTCTCGTCGAAACGCCTCGTCTTTTATTTAATTTTTTGAATTTTTGACACGACTTGACGACGAAAAATGCTTTATTATTTAGGTATTATTTCGTTATTATAAATTCGTGAAGAGAGAACATCTGCGAAGAGATCTGGTCACGTCGAACGTCGAAGTCTCGTCCTCGTCGCATTGTGAATCAGGAATCAGTGTGACGTGAGATATCTTAGTATTTTGTATCTGTTAAAAACGAATTTTAAATAAAAACTAATTTTAAAGATTGAAAGCTGATTCACAATGCGGCGTCCGGCGGCGTGAAGACGAAAATCGGCGTGATGAGATAGACCTCTTCTCTCTTAAAAGCAAATTTTAAACAGTGAATAATACATAATAAGTTATTTCTCGTCGTGACGTCGCGTCATGAGTTAAAAAAAATCACAACAACGACGGTGACGTGACTTTATTATTAAATATTTTGCCGTTTAAAATTTGGTTTCAAGCGAAAATGACTGTGGAGAGATCTTGTCACGCCGGCGACGCACGCACGTTTTTTTTTTCACGGTATATTGTGAATCAGGCATAACACATACATACATATTAAAACATTTCTCTTCGTCAGTTCGGATCTTTGATCTTTCTTTCATTCGAACTTATGACGCGGCGTGACGACGAGAAATGTTTTATTGTATATATTATTTAAGTTTAAAATTAGTTTTTAAGAGAAACAACTGTGAAAAGATCTCGTCACCGGGACTCAGTTTTTAAAGTAACGGTTTCATAATAGCAAGTTTGTTTGACCTTATCTTGCACTTGAGAAATGCGATACTTTTCAATTCATTTAAATTATTAATTTAATGCAATTCTTCTAAACTCTTAAGTCATAACCTATTTATTTTTAGATGCTTTGCTTAGCTTTGCATAGCTTTGCAACTTAAAATATTTATTCAAGTATAACTTATGTATTTACCTTACATACATTATTATAGCAACTTTTATTTAATTTATCATGACAGATATGGAACAAGCGATGGATTGGCAAACAAATACAATGAAACTAAAGAAGAGAATATACAGTTTACACCTTTAAAAAAAACTCTCAGCAATACCTCAAAAACGTACATATTAAAAACTATAAACTATTAATACTCGTATGTAGATATTTTTAGCTTAAACTATACCTACGCTCTGATATAAACAAAAACTGACTATGAACAACGACTACCTACCTAAGCTTCTGTACAAGTGCCAGATTAAGAATATTCGGAATATTCGTAATACATAAATTAATACACTGAAATTTGTATTCCTGATCCTGATAAAGAATTTTGTTTTTTTTTTTTGTTTAATAAACTACATAGGTAGGTACATTTGGGTTGCAATTTTTCTATTCCATGTGATGAATGGAATAAAAAGGATATTAAGTACGTTCAGTGTTTATTTTACTGTTTTAAAATATTTCCGAACAACTGATATTATACCTAGTCATCAACAAAAAGTTCTGATTTTGTTTTTTCAATTTCATTCTTAATATTCTGGATAAAACATTTTAAGCCATATTGTTAATCAGTCTCAAAAATGTTGCTAAGTCAAAAGTAACTATTAAAATGGCAGTTTGGATAAACATGAACTCAGCAAATGACTGTGAATATGCGCCTTTATATTTTTTATATATATGTATACATATATGTATTTTATTCCATTTATTCCATTCCTGAAATAATAAATAAAGAAATATGTACTACCTACAATCATTATTTTTATTATTTTATCTGCTGCGATGACCAGTATTGAGAATTCCTTACTTATGAGATAAGCTTTTAAATTATTAAACATTTGATTTTTTTTAAATTATATTTTTATATTCCATATTGGTATAAGATTATGGTTATTTTTTTGCTTTTTTACTTACTTTCTTTTTACTTGAAAATTCTATTATTTCAATTTCAATAATTTAAATACAAGTCTCGTGCTTAACTTTAAAACTAAAAATTTTAATTCAAATACCAACTCTATTATTAAAATTTTATTTAAAAACAAATTTATTATAACAGATTTGGAAAAAGCGATGAAATGCAATGCGAACAACCTCAGGAAATGGAAAAAATCATCTAAAAACCATCTCAGCGAAATGTCAAAAATATACTTACAACAAATATTCTTATGATGTGTTCTAACTAAATCTATTAACTGTTACATCTACAAATCTACATCGATAAAAATTAATCATTTTACGAAAATAATTGCATTTGGAAAGTATTATTTATTATTTAAAGTTGACATGTCAATTGTTGTCAAAAAAACTAATACCATAAGAACACGTTATTACTATTTTTTTAAGTTATCCTAGAGGATATATATTATACATATAAATATATAAAACTCTTTAGAGGGGAAAAAAATACCGAAAGTTTTGCAAAATGTGAAAAAAATCTGGAAAAGCATTTATTATTTTTAAACATTATTATATTTTAATAATTAATATTAGTCGTATCTCTAATAAGCCATAATAGATCATCTTATGATACAGATCAGAGTGACGAATAAAAAACGTAAGAAAAAGAAGAAAAGAGCAGGTAGGTACATAATATAAATACCACTTGTCTCTTATTTTTTCGTTTGTTTATTTTTCATGCATATTTGTTTCTTTTCTTTTCAAAACTAAAAATTAAATGAAAGTAAAAATTAAACTTAATTTTTGGATCATGAAACGTGTTCCCGATAGTATTGTACATATGTACCTATGTTTCTTGATCATCTATGGATCGACAAATACTAATAATAAAAAAACGATAATTATTGCAATTATGTATATTAAAAAAAATGGAAAATTGTATACTATGTATGAAAAGAATTTTACTACCTCATTTTTGTCTTTTATAATAATATATAAATAAAATCTTTTTAAAACAATAAACTACATACCTACTTGTGTATTTAATTCGAAAATTAATTCCTTTATTAATTTATAGTATGTAAGTACCTATGTATATTATTAAAAAAAAAAAATGTATGTTATAGAAGATACCTACTACCTACCTAGGTACTTTTTTTTATAACATAGAATTTATTATGATATTTAAACTAGATACAAAATTGCCTACATTTTTATCTTAAAGATAAAAATAAACACTTCATAAACACTTTTATAGCGGAAAAATATTTATTAATGTGATACCGGGAAAAGAAAAAGGCTTACTATACTCTGCCCAACAAAAATTGGCAGTGTAGGCAAGATAGGACGTTTGCCTCTCATTCTGGCTACAGTGTCCTTCATTAAAGCTTTTACAGGGTTGTCGTAGTGTCCACGATAACAAAAATCAAAAGCACCTTAACAGAAACTCAAGGAAAAAAAGCTGAACGAAGTACCAAATGCACACGGGTAACTCTGAATGCACATCAAGCAGCAGCCAATCGCAACTGGCCACAGCAATTCAGTGCACACTCAGATGTGCCTTGAATAGGACGTTGGGTCTGTGTCAAATGCTATTGGAAATTCACGGGCGGGCAAACATTTTTTGTAGAGGAGATATTTCAATTTAATATGGTGCAAAAATATGGCACGCTACTGATTTTAAAAAAGCTTTCCCATAAGACGTGTACTGTCAATTTTTGTTGGACAGAGTATAAGATATTAAGTTTTTCTTCGAAACCATCAACTTCAAAAGTGACAGTCACGGTCAGTAATCACTGATTACTTTGTTGAGGCTGACAGATGCAAAATTATAAAAAGCCTACCTAAATAAAATGTGGTTTTTAAACTTTTAAGAATTATGTAGGTATGTAGGCACCTACCAAAATTTATTTTCAAATTGCAATTTCATAGAAAAATAAGCATATTTTTTTAAAGAAATATAACACATACCTACTTACCTACCAATATAGATAAACAATAGGTAGGTATTGTCGCCAAATGTCAGTTTCAAAAAAATATAATGATGTTTGTGAATAAAATGGAGAGCAATACCTACCTATATTTTTTGATTTTTGCTCTGCACGAAAAAAACTCATTTCCATTAAAATAATTCTTAAATTGAATTTAAGTTCTTATTTTTTATTAAAAAAAAAAGTGACAATTCTTTCTTGGCCAACAATTTATTATTTTTATCTGTGAAAGAAAATCGTACTGTAAATATTCCAGTTTTATATCTGCATGCAAGAATACCTACATTGTTTTAGACACCCATCATACAAATCTTTTCATACACCTATCTCTCATGTAGGTAATTTTTCTTATTGAAATATTATAGGAATGAGCAACATTTAGCCGAGTCAGATAAAATATTCATATTCATATATTTATTCGCATAGATTTATACAATAAGATACAATATCTTCTTAGGCATTATAAACTTAATTATTTAATTTAATTTACATGATGTGTCCTAAGTTACAAAAAAAAAAATTATATAAAAATAAATCCAAAAATTAAACTGTAAAGTATGGCACCCCTATAACTCATATCAATTTGTTTTTATAGACACTAACCTATACGCAAGCAAAAATAAATAGGTAGGTATTGGGTACGGTATACATAATATCTACCACTCATTGAAAATACAGATGGAATGGGGCTAATTTTTGCACACGACATTAAAAAACAAACGGCAACTGGATTGTCAGACGCTGAATACATTTTTTTTTTATTTTTGATTTCCAATTTGTTTGCTCAACAAGCAACCATCATAGACACCTATACAAGTTAGCATTTTATTTGGGGGATTTTTTTTTTATTTTGACAGTGAAGACTTTTAACAATTAACTAATGTCTTTTTGCAACGTATTCAGTGTTGGCTATTGATATGAATAATACATTATACATATACATAGGTACCTACATACATAATATGCAGTTGTAGGTATAAAAATAGAACTTGAATAATATATTAAACATATTATATTACCTATAGGTATGTAGGTATATAAATATACTATGAAGTAATTGTAGGTAGGTATATGTAGGTACCTATGTACATATTATTTGTATGTAAATAGTGTATAGTTACAAAGTATGTAGGTATATTGAAAATCGTTATGACACCGTTTTGGAGAAAATTTGAAAAAAAAAAAACGTAGATAAAAGAAGTCAATTTTCTCAAAAACTTAAATAGGTATCTATACATAAAACCAAGCACATACATAGTTATTAGCAGGGGCGGATCAAGTCATGTAGTGGCCTTTAGACAACGCAAAGTCTCCCTTTAGGAAGGTAATGTCTATAGGTGATGGCATGTAAGGTCAGCCCCCTCCAGTAGGTAGTCAGCCACTTCGTTTATTTACCATAAAATATTTTTTTTTCAAAAAGCCTAACTTATCTTCTGCCTGGATCCAAAACTTTGTGCCAATAGCGATTGTGTGATTGTGTGTCGATTGTGTGATTTTTTGTTAAATTAAAATTAGTAGAAGTGTTTTGGAAAAAGGACTATAACTACCAAAATATTGAAGTTTACTATTTTATATGATTATTTATAGGTTATTTATAGTTTAATTTACTTTTTTTAACTAAAAATATTGTTAAATAGGTATTTACAAGGGGGGATGCTTTCTGGAGACTACATTTTTTTAATTTCTCTAGGGTCAGCCTCCCCCGGCTGATGATTGAAAATCACTTTTTTTGTTTTTGTTTTTTATCTGAGTAGGTATGCAAAGTGAATGTTATTATTATTCTCTTTTGATTTTTGCCAGAAGAATATAAAAAAAACCTTAGTTTCAGTAGTCAGCTATCAGCCTCCCACGGCTGACTGTTAATTTGAAGGTAGGATGGACGGCTGACTTCAGAAGACACATTTTTCTATGGTCAGCCGCTTATATTATACACTTTATTGGGGGCTGACTACTGGATACTTCAAGTGGCTGACTACTGGAACTTAAGGGGCTGACGCAAGAATCACACTTTCACCACAATAAAGTTAAATAATTTGTTTTGAATAGAAAATTAACTAAAAACGCTTAAAATTTTATAATTTACACATTCCCCATAATCAGATAATCTAAATACTCTATTCTGCATTTGAATATTTGATTTTTAAGGACCAGTTGAACATAAAAAAAGTTAAAGGGCCGACTACTGGTGCCATCATCATTATATTTTATTTTATATTGAATGCCTCAATGCTTCAAGAAGTTTCCCCTCCATATCCTGGCTGTATAGTAAATTTTGGTATTTCGTCTATAAATAAATGAACCGAATAAATAACAAAATTATTAACAAAATATCTCATATATAAATATAGCATCAATTAAATTGTCATCGACATACACACTTACGCTATCCTATACTTCCAACACAATTTTAACAGCTCTGAGATTTTACCCTGAGAAAAAAGACATGACATCTCCCCGAATAAACATCGAACACAGTGCAAATAATCTGGGGCGAAAAAAGTGCTTCATAAAACGCTTCACTTCACAGAGAGTTCAGGTCGACACAGTGCGCCCCAGGTGCTAACATCGAACAAACCTAATATAAATTGCTTTGAAATTGAATTGAAAACTTTTCGTTTTCTTTGATTCAACTTAAATTCAATAGCAAACAAACAAAGAGAGAACAATTTAACATTCATTAAATAATTTAAATAAAGTGCATCATCAACGGCTGTTCTGTTCAGTGTGAAGTACAAAAACCAACCAAATGCCAATGTTTACTATTTCGACGAGGTATTTAGTGAATCATATTTAAGTAGGATTTCATAAAAAGATAGGTACATAAGCTATTCCAATTTTGGGTCCACCACTTACTTATTCACCAAAGCAACAAATATTCAGCTATCACAACAAAACCCACCCAATTGGTCATGTCATACTGGGGTGACTTTTGAATAGATTGTCTGTGGTTATTCTAAAAAAAAAAACTTTTATACCTACCTACCTACTTTGTATTTTTTTTGTCAAAAAAACTCACAGGCATGGCATTTAAATATTTGATTGATTAAATTGTGTGTTAATAAGTGTGTAAGTATGTCATATTCACTTAAAATTTAATGCCCTAAGCCTAACCTATCCAACGTAATCGTAAGTAGCTAGTCCCAACTACAAAGGTTTCGTTTTCGTCGTGCTTGCGTTGGTACTTAGTACTTATTGTAAATGGTGGAAGATCTAGATACCCTATGTATATACCTGCTCTCCTGGTATTTTCGCTCTTTTGATGGGTTTACGACTTTACGAGTGCATTTATCTCGACAGTTTAATAGGGCATAAAATTAACTGTAAAACGGATACATAGAATTCTTCCCCCGATGACAAGTTATACGAGGTGAGTTGTCTGACGGTCATTCTCATTATGATATCGTAGGTAGAATCGGTGTTGCCATACATTATTTTTTGAAATAATTAAATATATAGTTGTTAACCAGGGAATTAGAATATTATGCTGTTTTTTAAGAATACATATATAAATATGAGAATTGCCGTAAATTTTATATCAAGGCTATTGCACTTCCGATTTCGATAATGGGACTTTTTCAGTCGCAAAAACTTAAACACATGAATCTCAAATTGAACAACCCCAGCGCGACGGTTAAAAGACTGAAATTTGTTTCATTTTTCTGGCATCGTGATATTCGAAAGTTAAAATTAATCAAATCAAAATCGTAGCCGTAATAAGAAGGTTGTATGGAAAATATATTGGAAATTTGGAGAAAGTGTCATATTAAGAATAATAAATCGGTTAATCGGTATTTTGGTATGCTGGCAACACTGGGTAGGCTTATTATCATTTTTATCAGATAAGGTAGTTCTTTCCAACAACAGTGTGCAGGAGAAAAACTTTTGTTTGGTGTTTTGAAATAAATGTGTGACCATACTTAAATTTTAGGTTTGTGAATATCTTCATTAGTCATAATTGAAATGAAACAATAAGGTCGATTTATGAGATTAATTTATAAAGATAACTTTTTATGCGGTCAGAGGTAGAATATGCACTTTGGGCAAATAGATTTTTTTTTTCAATTCACGCAAAGTGTGTCAATGCACAACCACTTTAAATGCTGATGAACTGTTTAAATTGCCATTCCTCTAATTCTAGTCTCGCTCTTAAAAAAAAAAACTCAACCTCTGAGACTTTTGGCAATTTTATATGTTTATAGTGATACTATTGTAAATACATAAAAATAGTAAGCTTCATAATACATAATAAGGGTATTCATGCAACGAGATAAGTTTACCAATTGTGTAAAAAGATAAAGTTTACGCGAAAGTTTGCGTGAACGTCTTTTTTATTTATTTGGATAAATGCTGCGTAATTGAATCAGCTGTTCGTTAAACGTCAAATATTAAACGTGTAATTCTTAAAGTCACAATGACGTTTGTATACGTTTATTCAAATAAATGTGTAGGTATAAGTTTCCGCAACAAAATCTTTAGATAATGGGGGCGTTCAATCCATTACGTCTGTCATCTGAATTTTTAGAGCTTCTGATTGGCCAGCTGTCATAAAAAGTCAGATGACTTTTAGTGACTTTTAGTTACGTTTCATCTGAATTTTCAGACAAGAAATTCTCACCATTCAGATGAAAGTTATTTGTGGTGGGGGAAATGCCAAAGCATTTGAAGTAGGTACTACACATAAAGATGAACTTTATAATTTTAACTGTGGTTGGTGTTTTTTGTTATGTTTTGGTCATGTAAATTAAATATTTATTTCAATGAATATTGTTTATTTTTTAGTGAGTTTTTCAAAAATCTTTTCAGACAATTATTGTGGAACAATTTTATATTGAAATTTGAATAGTTTTGTATTATTTTGTTGGTCATACATCTCAATAAAAATATTTGAAAAACAAAACTAAATAATTTATGGTATTCTTTGCAAACACTTTTAAGGAATTTTATAAAATCGTTTGCTGATTTAGTTACATTTTTCAAATAATTTCATCCTGATAATGAATGCTTAATTTACGAATATAATAAAAGTTCTATTTTATTTCGATTCAATGCAAATCCTACAGGTAAATGCAAGAATTTGACACAATGATTTTTTACTGAAATTTCAAATGTTTTTTGCGTTCAACGACATAAATTCAGAATTCTGAAAATTCAGATGACAGATGTAATTCATTGAACCCGCCCAATTTTATCCAATTTGCGTAAACCATTTCCCATACAAAATTGGACAGTTCATTTACTAAAAGATAAATTTATCCAAAAGATAAACTTATCTAGTGTTTTACGACGTTGCATGAATCCCCCTAATATAAAATACAATTTGTTTGTTTTACTTTACCAGATTGTCGTATCATCAAGGGTCTGGTCACACCAATGGTTACAATATGAACAGCGTTTAAAGCATATTGAATTAGGTACCCATTGTGGTGTGGTATTTGGTAGAATCATTATTCATGGTTTGTCCTTTTTATGAAATCTGAAAGTGAAAGTGCTTTTTTCCCAATGACGCCTTTTCGTTTACTGAGCGCTTGGTTGGAAAAAATTCAAGGCGAATCTTTTTCTGTTTGTGAGTGTGTGTTCTACTCCATGCGCAGGGGTGTTTATTCTGCTTCTATCTAGTCTAGTCTTAGCCTTATATAGGTAGGTACTAAAAAAATGTAATCCTCTTAGATTTCGTGATGACAAGGAGTTCGTGTAGCTATAATATTCTGTTCCCAAAAATCCTGATAATATTGAAAAAAGGAAAGAAGAATGACATTTAGTTTTTTCTGCTCTCCTGTTAGAAGCTTGTAATTGTTTATTATTATTGATGTTCAGCGAAATAATAGGGATTGGGTTCTAATTTAACGTCCAATACCAATTAAGTAACTATCTTACAGATTTAAGCAATTTAGTCAATTTTGCAGAAATATAGAACTTGATAGAACAAAGCTGATTAAGACAAACATAACCTTTTTTATGTCTTACTAGCAAAACCTCCGCCCTCTCGCAGGGCGTTAAAAAAAATAGTTTTTTTTATTTGTTTTGCAGCGAATGTGTTGAAATTTTTTTATAATTTTTTTTTTGTCCTAAACCTTCTACCCTTATTCCTCTTTAATTAAAAACAAAAGTTAAGAAAATCGGTCAACCGGTTTGGCTGGTTAGCGAACGTACACAAAACCAAACTTTAATTTATATATACATATAGAAGAAGAAGAGGAAGATATACCCACCTTACCTATATTTAAAATGCTTCACTTAACTCGTAGATAACGTTCTTAAAATAGGTAGGTATGCTGTGTAAATACAAGAAACCATTGCAAAAAGTGGGGTTACGTTTAATACTTTATAAAGTAAATCATACTTGACCCTCTAATGCATCAATGTATTTTTTTTGCTGTTGAATTTTATTTATTTTAGTTTAGATATTTGAAAGCTTTTCGTATGTTTTTTTTTGTGATATGACATGCATTTTTTAAATATAGAAGGATCGGCGGTAGTTTTAAAAATATAACTGTTTATTTCCGATAACATGTTATAAAGAGGTATTTTACCTTGTTAAAAAAAATATCTCTCAAAAATTAAAGCGTGTTAAGTGAGTTCAACAAAGTTCTTTTTTTTTTCTTTAGTTGGTTTACCTTTCTTGTCTAAATTTAAGTCAAATAATTAAATGCTTATTTGACTCAAATTAACAACTCGATCTTTGAATCCTGCATATTGAGATGATTAAAGTATGTAATTACTTTTGGAATATGTAATGGGTGGTGCATAAGTTATGTTACTATTATTCTTCCTGATTTTATTTAACCTTGTCATTTATTAAAATTAAGATAACGGTCAGCCTTATTGTGAGTTTCGAAAAATATTTCACCTTAAATTTTTTTTTTTTTTGCTTGGAATTTTAAAAGCTATTGTGAGTCTTTTTCGAACGAAATTTCGTTTAAACTCACAATAGGCGAAAAGTGAAATTTTGCGGGTGGAATGTTAAAAATTGATAAAACTCACAATAAGACTGAATTATGTTTTAAAGATAATGGCGCAAAATTTTAAACGATTTAGTACGATGTCAAAGCCATTTTATCGTACTAAAAATGCTTTAACTACGTACTAAATCGTTAAAAATTTTGCGCTAATATCTCTAAAATAGTTCCTATTGTTTGCTTCGACCTGACTTTCTCAGCCTTAATGAAAAAAATCAGAAAAAACACTATACCTATTATTCGATTCTTGAAAACGCCGATCATGCTGAATACATACGTATACTTGTAGATCATTTGCTTTCGGCTCGTGAACCAATTGAAGCTTATATGGAAAAAGGTGTTACTGCCGTCAAATTCTTTGCAAATATCGCCTTGACATCACCAACTTCTAAGAACATCACCTGGTTGACGTTTCGAGGTTTTCCTCAATAATTGCTTGCACCCGAGCAGTGTTCACTGTTCACATCATTTCGAACTGTACGAGGTCTCTTACCTCCAATTAATTACGTACCCATACCAGATGAAGAGTCTAGATTTCCCAATTTTGTCACTATGAGGAGAAAGATACATTTAATATTAATTATTACGTTCCACCATTTTTGTTTAGATAAATTAGAATAATGACAACCAAATTATAAAAATTGGTCCACGGATTGCAATGTACAAACGGAAACCTTGTGAGAGCTCAGTAATTTTGGACAAAATCATGAGTGCTCATGTGAATGTAAAGTTGTCTTTACAATTAATTTTTCCATCAAGCCATGTTGTCAAATTTGCTAATCCAAACAAAACTGCCATTTAATTTTCAGCCTTGCATCGCGTTATGTTAAATAATATGATTTAAAAAAACAGCCTATTTAACTATACTCATCTTAAAAAAGACGTGTTACCAACTTCATTAAAAAAGAAAACACTTTATTTTGGTTTAAAAAATTAACATTTATTTTTCATCTGCATTGTTGCACCTATGTTTTATGTTCTTTTTTCTTATTCACTTTTTTATAGGGAAAATAGTGGGAACAAATTAAAAGCTCTTCACAAAAATCAAGCAAATGAATTTGTAAAAAAGGGAATTTCACTTTCTTCTTTTTTGTTTTGTTTTTCTTTTTTTTTATTTAAGGAAATAGCATTTATATTTTTGATAAAAGCACAAAAATCTCTTTTTTATATATATCTATATATACTTTGGTTTCATTTCATATTTTTTAGGTTTGTTTTTTTTTGTTTTTTTTTTACTTATTAATTATTTAAATGTCATCTCTCATCTTTCTTAGAATTTCATTGAAATTTCACTTAAATTTTTAAACCTAACTACTTAGTTCTACTGCGTTTAATTTTTTGTTTGTTATCATTACTTTTACTCTTCTATTTCAGCTTGTAGCTGTTTTGAATACTAACTTTCTAAATGCCTTTTCGATGATCATTTGGGTCTGCTATCTGCTTCTGTCTTCTTATTTGCTTTTTTTCAGATATATTTTTTCCTGCTAGTCTTTAAGAATTCAGCTTCAGCTTAACACACCAAACAGTCCTACTGATATATGTTCTAAACTCAAAACTTTTCAATCAATTCAAAGCACTACTCATAATCTACGTTTTTTTTTTTTTTTTAAATTTTATCTTACGTTTTGCTACTTTTTAAATATATATCTATGAATATATATTCACTTCGTGGTATTTTCTTTAAAAAGAAATCTTTTTTATTTGGTTTTATTTAGTTTAAGAAAATATCCCAACTTGAAAACACAAAAAGTCTTTCTATGTAAGTTTCTCTAAAATCCATGGAAACTTCTACATCTAAAGTATCTGCTTTTTTTATTCTCCTTGCTAATGTAAAAAACTACATTTCAGTTTTTTTTTTGGTTTGAATTTATAATACTATATTTTTAAAATTTTGTTTGTTCACCTACATTAAGAGTCTAGCTTATCTATAAGTATAATCTTCTCAAAAAAAATTCTAATAGTTAATTTTCCTAAAAAAAATTTATAGAAAATTATTTGTTTATTTTTAAAATTTATTTTGTTGTAGATGCATACATTTTTTTTATTTTTGTTTTTTATTCGCCTTGAGTTTGACTCTTCCAGATTTGTTTTTTATTATTTTTTAATAAGATTATTTACAAAAAATCTCACACAGTATTTTTTTTTTTAATTTTTAATTTATTTTTTTTTCATTTATAAAAAAATATAAATATTCTTTTCTGTACGTGCATTTTTGTCGTATATGAATGTTGTTTTGTTGCTTCTTGCAAAATGTATATAAGTTTTCGTATTAAACGTGCGTTTTCTTTTTTATTCGTATTTTGTCGCAATAAAATATATAAATATATATTTGTTGTTTTGTTTTTATTTTTGGAAGTATTCAGTGTCAATTACATTTATGAAAATACTTTTTGTTTTTAATAAAGAACTTTAAAGTCAAATGTTAATAAGAGAAATTTTATTGAATAAGAAAATTGCTTAAACTTTTCCAATATCATAAAGAAATAATGACTGATTAAACAATTTATGAATGATAAAAAAAAGTAAAAAACTGTTCGTCGGGAGTTTTATTTATAAGAAGTTATGTTCTGATTTTGAGTTCAAGATAAAAGTTTTTAGAATATTTTCTAAAGTGGTAAGGAGAAAATAATGTTTTCTAGAACCAGATTTTTTCAGAGTGAGGCATCGTATTTTAATTTCTTTGGAAGAATGAAATGATTGTATTAATTTTAATGAGCAGAAAATAAGTACCTTCTTACTTTCAATTGCATTAATAATTCTTTGACAATGTTTTGATTGCGTTAAAGCGATACTAAACTGACTCGTGTGTACAATTATTGGATCTACACCCTATCAGAAGAATGTACTGAATTAAAAGAAAAACTAATTGTAAGCAATAAAGCCAAAAAATCTTGAAATAACAATAAAAGCATTAATGAATTAGAGAAAACATTGGAACGATAACAATTTTAATTTAAAAATAAAGTCCAGTGAAATACATATTCTTAAAAACTCTCATCTTGACATATGTATGCAGGTATATAAATAATATTTAAAATAAATCCATTTATTAAAAATTTTTCAATGATGCCATGGAAATCACCAAAGGCACTGTTTCGAAATTAAAATATTTATAAAATAAACTTATAGTTAAAGTATAAATATTTTTTTAAAGTTTAACAATTTAATTCATGTATGTATGTTTTTTTTTGTTTTGTTTTTCTTTTTTTGGAATAAATGGAATACAATATTCCTGAGAATTTACACTTTTCGAAATTATATTTTCAATTAAGTTTGTTTTTCATGTAACAACAGTTCTTTTTTTCATTTTTATTTTTATTATTTAAGTAAAATCTGGAAGATGTTTTAATTTTTTTGTTTGTTATTAAAACCGTTTGCACACAGAAAAAATTTTCTTTTTTCATTTTGTTTTCTGTTTTGTAAACTAAACGAACACATTCTTACACTTTTTTTGTAAATTTTCCTGGTAAAAGATGTTTTTTTTTATTTCAAAATTTTCTTAGTAATAAATATTCTCCTAACATCTAAAAGAGAAGAAAGATAGAGAGAGAGAAAAATATCTCTTTGAGCGAAACTTAAAATCTAAGCGAACTATAACTTATAGCGCACTATTATTTTTTTTTTTGCAATCTTAGTCATTCGTCTACGTTTTTGTTTTTTTGTTTCTCACTTAGAAAATACGTTAAATTTTTTTTGTATGTTTTTCTTTAAAAATTCTTTTAAAAAAAATATATAAATAAGAAAACTTAATGCTTTTGTAGTGAAATAAAGTATTTTAATTTTAAACAAATATATTCTTAATCTATAAACTTAATTTCTATATTGAAATCTAATCTCCTTGTTACTACTTGTTTTACTTAAGTCTACGTTTTTTTTCTTTTTTTCTTTTAATCTTATATTCTATATAGGTAAACTAAAAATTAGATGCTTTTACGACATTTAATTAGCGATCAATTTGACTAAATAAATATTTACTTTTTTCTTTATTTTAAATTAACGTAACAAAAATATGGAATTACAGCTTTTTGCGTAGATTTGTAAAAATAATTCTTTTTTTTTTTAATATTATTTAATGTAAGCCATTTTTGTAATTAAGTTTAGCATTTCATTGTTTTCCTTTTAAAAACTTTTTTTATGTAATTAAAACTTTAATTTTTTGTTTTTATTTTATACTACATTTATTTTCTTTTTGTTATTTTTTTGTGTTATTTATTCGCATATGAAAATAAAATTTTTCATCATTATTATTTTCTCTGTCTGTATTGTTAAATATTTCATTTTGTCATAATTTCATTTTCAATGGAAAAATATGCATTCTTTTTCAATGTCATTTTTTTGTTTTCTTTAAATTTTATAACTTGTTTTTGGTATTTTTCTTTAGGTTACTGGTCTCTTCCATTTTATATGCGATATCTGAAGAATAATACATTTCGAACATATTGTATACAAAATTTGTTTTTAACTACTCGTATATTCATTGTATTGTTTCTATTTTTTAACTGTGGATTTGTGTTTCTTATTTCTGTCTCTCTCTGTGTTTCTGATTGTTTCGGAATAATTTTTGTATAAAAAAAATACTTTATGTAATTTCTTAGTTTTTTTTTTTTTTTAATTGTATGGATTTGATGGGTACCTATACCTTTTTTGGCACATGTGTATTTGTTTTTTTTTTTCGGAAATATTATTTATCTATTGCAAAATCAATTTGTGCTGAATTAAGATATTTTAAAGGAAAATATTTTGTTTATTAGTTAGGTATAAATAACTCGGCAAAGTTGCACGCGCAAAAACAATCGTATTCCAAGGTTTCCATTTCCAGTGTTGTAGAAGAACGGTTGTCTAAAATAAAACAAAAAATAAATAATAAAAATAAATTTAACAAAATTTAAAAAAAGCAGTTGTATTTTTGTGTTAAACTTACATTGCCAATTCAATTATTTCAAGACTCGCAAAATTATATGTTTTCAATAAAATAGTTCTTCAAATTTGTCATCCAGTCCATGGAAAAATAATATGTTTAGATAATTATGTAGTTATGTGGGTAATATTTTATTTAGATTAACTGTAAAAGAGTTTTTAAGGTCTTCTTTTCCAGTATCGTTTTATTTTTTTGTGAAAAATTTAGATTTAGTTTTTAGGGCTTAAGTCTTTGAATCCCCCTTGGGGGTTTTGAATTATAATATCTCGCTTTAAAGGCTTCAAAAGCACCATCATATGAACAGTAAACCAAAACAACTTTAGAGTGCTACCACTTAGTTTAAAGGCTGGACTTTTATCACGGGCCCATTATGATCATCAAACGCTACACAAAAGGACTCCAGTGTTCGATATGGCTAGCTTATAAACTTTGTGGATGTATATACATTGTTACTTCAAAATTTCAATATTTATACAAAGAAAAAAATTTAATCTTTCGGAGGCCCATGACTATGTAACAACAATGTCTTGTTGCATTGATGATGAGTTAAGAAATTGATCAGATGATGACAATCAAGTGAATCGAGACTCGTTTGCTGATATGAAAATTATGTGCTGTGTTTTTCCCAATCTTTGATGTTGAACTTAAATGATTAAGTTTTGTTTCAGCAAATGGAACTTAATGCGTGAGTATATTAGTTTTCATATCAATTGGAAAAATTTCATCACACTTAGTAAATATACTAATTACACTAGTGTAATATACATACATATTATATACGTATCAAATTTTTTTTCCTATACACAAAAATCAACCATCTTTGTTTATTCAATAATAACCAAACCATAGTACGAGAAATTTAAGTATACATTTTCAACATTTTACTTTTGTATTGCAAATAAGCCAAGGAAGGTCCCAGGATTTAATTATTTTGTAATTGGTACATAAGTGGCGAGGGTCACTTAATTTCCCTAGGCCCATGTAAGTATCTGTGTTAAAGTTTCTAAATCATCATTTAAAATTATAATGGTTTTCCAGGTGCGTAATTTTGTTTCATGCAAGTGGGTGGCCTGGATAAAAGCGGCTAACTTGCTTTCTTATAAATGTACGTACGTTCTTATAAATGTCCTGATGTACAGTTTCCTAAAAAATAAAGATTTGATTATGTGTTGTTGAAACCAATCACGACAAGCATTTATTTTTCCATAGCTCTGTCTCTCTCTAACCGCAACGGCGACGACACGCACGACAGAGACGTGCATAACGCAAAAAATAAATAAAAGTGTTTTATTTTGTTTTTTTTTTTTTTGTTTTCTTAGAGAAAATCAATTTTTATTGATTCAGAAAAAAATGTTTTGTTTTTTTTTTTTTAATTTTTTTTGTTTTTATTTCTTTTTTTAATTTTTTTTTATTCCTATCCACTACAACACTAGAATTTTAGGATCTTAAAGGACACAGAGAAAAAAGAGTTATGAAATTTAGCTTCACATTTCATCATAGTCTTAAGAGAAGAAAAAAAAGCACAACTAAAGGCTTCATCTTTTTTCTTAAATATTTTCTTCAAAAAATCTTATTTTTTTGCAATTTGTGTGTGTGTGTGTGTCACTCTACCTATCAAACAATTTTTTTTATTTCTATTTTTCTTTGAAAAAAAGAATTTTAATATTTAACAACTAAATTAAGAAAAGAATATAATTTTCTTGTCTCACTGTCATCGTTTTCATCCAAAAGCAAGTTGTTTTTGTTTTTTTTACAAAATTTTCAATTTGCTTTATTTCTATATAAATTGATTTTTAAAAATTATTTTTGCTGCAAAAAATATGGTTTCATTTTTAAAATTTTTCATCATTGTTAAATAGCAACAAGCGCAAATGTACAATATTATTGTTTCTCATTTAATTTCAATTTAGTTCTTTTCTGCTTCTTTTTTGTAATATTTATGTTTTTATTTGTAATTACACAATGAGCTTTCAATATAGTTTTTTTTTTGTTCACAACATTTAAGCTTTGATTTAAATCAATTTATAATTTTTTTTTTTAATTTTTGTTATCATTTTACTCTTAAAAAATTCTTCAAAAAAATATATTCTCTTCTTCAATCTTCAATTTTTTACTTATAATATAAAAAAAATGTGTTTTGTTTCTTCTTTTGACTACAAAGAATAAAACCTTATCTTAGAATCTATAAAAATATAACATAAGAAAAAAACAATCTTAAAGCAAAAAATAAAGAAAATAAAATTAAAAATTAAAAAAAAAAAAATAAAACAAAATCAAATAAACTATATACTACTTTTATTTTTAACAAAAAAACCACTAAGTCTTATAAACTAGTTTCACTTTTCTTATTTATGTATTTCTTGAAAGCATTGTTTTTTGTTTTGTTTTATTATTTTTAACATTAAAACTAATTCTTCTTCTCTTATCATCTCATAAAGGTTGTTTCTGTTTTTTTTTATTTCTAAAAACTCTTTATGGAGAAGAAAAAATCTTATGTACAGTCTGATTTAATGTTTTTCATTTTTAAAATTTTTAAACCTATTTCTCGCAATCAAATAGCAAAAAATACGATAATAACTAACAGTACTTCTTAGATGTAAAGGAAAAAAAGAAAACAATTTTCATTTTATGTTTTCTGTTTCCACACACATTCTAAAAATGATAAAACAAAATAAATTAACTACTTATAATTACAAACAAAAAATAAAGACATATAGAAAAATTAGCAACTACTCTATTTTTTTTTGCTTTTTTTCAAATTACTTAAAAGCTATAAAAGATCTTATGAACTAAGTTTTTCATTTTTTTAAATCTTCATTTTCACCGATTTCTTCGGGTTTCCTTTCTTTCTTTCTGCATAGCTTTTCTTCTTGCTTCAAAAATTCCTCTGTATCTTTATCAATACTACAAATATTTAATTCTAAGCTACTATTTTCCAACTTCATTTGTCAGTTCCTTTTCTTTTTTTTAGTTTATTTCCTTTTCTAGCAACTACTACCTTTTCTGTTCATTTTTTTTTAATTATTACATACTTTTTTTTTTCTTAAACACTAAAAACAACAACACATTAAAAACAAATTTTAAATTAAACAAAATAAAAACAAATAAAAAATAAAGTTATGAACAAAAAAAGTTTGAGGAACTTAAAATAAAGAAATTGATCAAACACATTTTCTGCGATTTTCAAAAATACTTTTTGATTATTATTTATGATATTGCAGACCCAGTTTAGAGAGGGGGTTGAATTTTTGTTTTGAGGGGGTTGGGAAGATTAAAGGAATGTTGGAATAAAAATATTTATTATAATCATGACTAGGGTTTTGTGATTTTTTTTTTTTTTTTTGAAGAAAAAGCTTTATTATACTTAATAAGCTTTATAATACAATTTTGATAGAAAAATAAAGCGAAATCAATTAACATCAGCAAATGCGATAACTGTACTGCTGAAAACCTACCTTTCATTCATTTGAATTTGAATATAGTAAGGGTTAGGTCATTCAATGAAGGTTTATACAAAAAAAAACTCATCTCAGGCCTTTTAGATTTTTATTTTATGAATTATGAAATATAATGTGAAGGAAAAGTTTGTGAATTTTTCAAAAATCACATTCACAGCCCTGAGTGTTTGGGGATGATACATTTAAAAATGTAAAACATACGGCTTACAATGAGATTCTTTTCGATTTTTAACTTATGTGATGTTATAGTTTTATAGTTTGATTTTTAATTTTAAAGCTTTTACAGTGAAAAACTTCATGGAATACGACGAATATTTGTGGAACCTATTCTATATCATTATACAACCCAACCCCTATAGATTAAATTTTACTTTATTTTGCATTGGACCTTACGTTAATATGAAATATTTTAATATAATTTACTTTTTGGTGTTCAATGTAGAGTTTTAAAGTTTTTACTACAAATTGGGTCTAGTTTCGTTCCTAAGTTTTCTAAAGGTAGACTTTTAAAAATGAAAACGAAAAAGAACGTAGTTAGTCCCGCAAACAAAATAAAGGAATATAAATAAATATAATTAAAATAGTGTCTCATCAAAGAGTTTAAAAAATCAACGACAGATCAAATAAAATAAAAATTTAAAAACAAAACACCTTCCTCGAGCGTGTACATTTTAATCAACTAACACTAAATCTGTATTCTACACTCTATCTTCAATTTCAAGTCTTTCCTACTACATACTACTTTCTACATTCTTGTTTTGTTTTTTGTTTTTTGTTTTTCTTTTCCTATCCCCTAACTTCCTCAAAACCATTTGTTTTTACTTTATTTTTTAATTCTTAAATAAAAATTTATTCTAGAAAACAGAAAAACTATGTTTTATTTTTGTTAATTAAAAAAATCAAATCTTAAAGTTTAACAAAACTTAAAAACAAATTTTAATTTAAACTAAATTCCTCATAATTTTTGTTTCTTTATACTATTTTTTTAAATTCTTTTGAGAATTAAAAAGAAAAAACGATGTTTTTCTTATAGCATTTTTTAATGTTAAAAAAATATATTCACCTCATTTTTCCATTAGAAATTATTATTTTTTGTTTTTGGAATTTTACTTGTAAAGGCAGCGAAATAAAAAAATAATATTTTAATGTTTTTTTTTTTTCTTTTTTATATACTACTCGCACACAACTGCATTTTACTGCAATAGAATTTTCTTTTGGTAAAATTACAAAAATTTTAATACATTTTCTGTAATAGAGTTTGTTTGTTTTGGTTTTTTGGTAACAAAGATTTTTTTTGTTGAAACAAAGGTTTTACTCTTATTTAAAGTAAAAAATAAATTCTTTTACAACGAAAAAAATACAGTAAATTTAGAAAAAAAAAAAATATTTTTTTTTAACATAACAAGTTTTTGTTGATAAATAACAATAAATAGATTTTTTTTCGTTTGATTTATCTTTTATCTTTAAGTTGTGTCTCCATGTTGAAAAAAGTCTTCTTGTCTTCATATTTTATATCAAATGTATGTGCATTCAAAAAACAAAAATTGTTCATAACTATTTTCATAGTTACGTTTGCTCTGATTTCCATTTCTTTCACTAATTTTGTTGCCTTACTTATCACCTTCTTTCTGGTTTTTGTTATATTTTTTTTTTTTTTAATTTTTGAATAGTTGTTAGTGTTTGTTTTGGTTGAGTCTTTCATTTGTTTTGTTTTTGTTAATTTATATTCATATATAAATTATTATTCAATGGAAAAAATCGCTTTTTATGTTTTTTTACTTTATTTTTTTTTTTTAAGAAGTCCGTTTACACAATCACCTTTATTGGATGTAGTTTATGAGGTATTTGGTGATTAGATCTGAAAGATAAAATATCCTTTATATTATATACAGTTAATAAAATTTTTGAAAACAAGAAAAATATTTAAATAAAATGTACCTATATTTTTGAAATGGCAGATATAGTGCGGCGCACAATGGTGCACTTTGTAAGGGAGAGTGGACAAAATTCTTTTGAAGCTAAATCATTTAACCGATTAGATGATATTTTAAGGCGTGATAATGAAAAAAAATTAAAAACAAAACGAAAATAATTTCCGTCCACTGCCACGCCCACTTAGAAACAAAAGATAAAATATCGTCGTCAAAAGGGATAAGAAGCCTAAAGTAAGCTTTGTAGATAATGTTTTAAGAAATAGGGCTATACAGTTTTTTTTTTGAAATTTTACTTTTTTGTTTAATAATGAAATTTTCAAACATATGATTAATCATAGTATGTATAAGGAATAACTATAAATGATTTCCGCCTACTGACTGACACGCCTACACAAAAGTTTATTTAACCGTTCTCGATCTTCGGAATTTGTAATTTTAAGCTATTATAAGACCAGAGGGGCAAGTAGTGGCGTATAAAATGTGAACAATAAAATGTCTGTCGGATGATTATTTTCTTGATGTGAACTATAAAGGTCTGTATAGCAAGAAGAAACCTTCATCAACCCGGGCGAAAGGGAAAGCAGAACTTTTTTTTGAAGAGCAATGCCAATTTCCAAAATAAAGCAAAAACTGAAGTAGGTACTCATATTTTGGTTAAGTACACAAATTCCTTTAATTTGCTGCCGGCTCTTGATTTTCATGTTACTTGATTAATATTCTCGAGCCTCTATATACATGGTGGTAGTTTTAAAAAATCCCAATTTTGCTGTTTTTTTTTTATTTAAGTTGTATATAGTTGATAAGTTTATGAAAAACGCAATAAACATTCCAGATTCATCATCTATTTTAATCCTTCACATCAAAAGCATTTATCTTTCCAAGCAAGTTCACAGTTAAGTTAATTTAACAAGAATCAAAATGCATATCTTAAAACATTCTGAGTAGGAAAGGTATGTATGCTTTTGATATGATCAAACATGGCTATACCTATTCTCAATAACACATCTCCATAACCAAGCCCTAAACATTTGAAAGCATTAATAACTCTTCTTACCACCATACGCCCGCCCCGCCAGTACGCCCTGTCAATTCATTATTTTCTGTTGCCAAATGTTTCCATAAGAATGTGCAAATGCCATAACTTTACAAAATTTCCATTCAAATGCCATTTGCTATTCTATATATGAGATTTTCTCAGTGTTTTTTTTCGAAGTTACGTCGTCGTCTATATGCATATTATTCATCAATTCCCGGCCAAGAATAAAATGGAAGAAATACATTTTCACTGAATTTAAATTCTTTCATCGTTCACAATTTTTTTCATTCAAAAATTCAAAGATTGAAAATGAAATTTGAATTCCATTGCGGGAAGAAGAAATAGAACTCGATCGTTGCTGAAAAACATTGAACTTTGCCATCAGTCACACACCGGAAAGATAAGAAAAAAAAAGCCGCACCAATCCGATAGAAATGAGAATAGAATTCTTTTCCAATAACATTTTTTCTTTCAACAAGAAGTCAAGGAAATGAAAAGGACTCAGGGTTTTGAAAACAAAGACAAAAAAATGTCCCTATGTATTTGTGGAGTTATAGGAGTCGAGGGCATATCATCTAGCATCACCTTGAGCTCACAATAATAACAAGTGTATTCTTTTTTAGAAGTAATATTGCAATACCTTTATACATATTTTTTTTTTTTTGAAACTTACCTCTCGATGACCTATTTCGGTCCAGCTTGATGCGCATATTGTGTATATGCCTCGTCGGGTGATGCAGCCGTGCTAGCTTGTTCCGAATCAGCCATTGGCATTGTTGGAATTATCGTTGGTGGTGGATAGTATGGATACGTTGGACTAATATACTGTAATGATGGAGAGAAATTCTATAAAAATCACACACGTACACACAAGCACCGATTTAGAGCAGGGAGTGTATAATATGTGGATTTAAACAATTGAGGGTTTTTTTTTTTTGGAAGAGAAAAAGAGAAGAGAAAAAAATATTTACCTTAATATTGTTATAAACAAATTACATAATGTATGTGGATGATAATTATAAAAAATAAATTAATATACATTTAAATTTACAAAAACAAAATAAAAGATAGCTGAACTATATCTTAAGAATGTTAAAATAAGTTATTAAAAATTAAGTATAATCAAAGCTTTGTTAAATATTTCAAGACAAATACTAATTGGACACTTTACAATGATAAAACAAAGCTCAATTAATGAATACAAAATAAAATTAAATCTGACAAGGCTTTGATAAATTTAAAACGAATAAATGTGTGGTTATCTAAAGTAGTTTAGGTATACCTACTAAATTTAGGCAAAAAGTTTATCAAAGAAATTTTGAGCCTAGGTCATGTCAATAGTTTAGTTTTTCAAGAAGAATACAAAAAATAGACATGTTTTGTATTTTGATTCTTTATTTATACAAAACTTTCAAAAGCTATTTTATCAGTATATCAGTTAAAGTATAGTTTTCAAATTTAGTTTGACAGCTGTATAATAGTTTTTGTTTGCTTTGACATTCTTCATTTTATCTCTTATACAAACATGCATAGAAAAAAACAAAATTCATTTAAAAGCTTATTAAATTTAGTTTTGTTTAATTTCTCATTTTCTATTGACAAATTATATTTAGTTCCAACATTTGCCACTTTTTTTACCAAAAACAATTTTCAAAATCACAGGCTTTTGAGTAAAAGAAAGAGAAAATTTTTAAAAATCAGTTTCACAAGGTGTCGTTTAGTTATTTTTTTTTAATTCAATAAAGTATTACATTATTACAAAATTTTTAAGTTTCCCTGTCAACCAACTTGACTAACTGCAGTGGTTTTGAAAAATTTGTACAACTTCTACTTAGAACAATTGAATTTGAATTAATTTTAATACAATAAACCGTGAATATGTTTTAAAAACATATGTTTTGATAAATTGAAATGTTTCTGAAATTTTGTTTGGCCTGTGCCTACGTTCTGTAACTAACGCATCGATAAAATTGGTCGAAAAACGATGCAAAACGGAACAAAACTTATACGATTTGTTTCAATTTGCATCGTTTCTCGACCGATTTTATCGATGCGGGATGTACAGAACGTAGGCACTGGACTTTGACCATAAGACCTAAATGATCTGTAGTAAGGAAGCGTTGGAAATGTATCTTTTTTTTTTCAAAGAGAAGCTGTTAAATGTCAAACTGATATAAATTTCACTTAGTTACAATTTTCTATGAATGTTTATAAATAATATAATATATTGAAACAAGTTTCACTTTTCCACTTTTTTTTAACAAATCTTGAGGGTTTTAATTAAAAAATAAAATATTGTTATTTTTGCCGTTCTGCAAATAGCTCAAATCATATGTTACATTAGGTAGGTACAGGAAACAATAATAAAATTGACAAGCATGTTTTTATAAAACCTTGAAACTTATTAGTTAAATTTCTTCTCTCGAGCAGAACTTTCCGAGAAATTAAGAAAAAATTAATACCACTCATTTATTTAAATTTCTTATTTTTAATAAAAAAATTTAGGAAGCAAATTAGATACACAATTTCAAAGCCTTGTTGAACTTAAAATTCTAACTTGTAAACAATTTTAAATTTAGTCGAAGAAACTACGAGAATCTATATCTGCATTTTTTTAAATAAACTTACCGAATTGCCAATTTGTAATGTGGCCAATTGTGGCATCATTGTTCCATATGGCACTGTATCACCGCTAACCATCATTGAAATGCCACGTGGTTGAACCTGGTTGACACCATCTGTCTTATATGGAGTAACACCTAATTGAGGTGCCATTTGCATGTACTGCACGAAAAAAAAAAACGATAATTTAATAAAAACAAAAAAAAGTAAATAATTGAAAAATCAAACAAAAATGAACCATACCTGATCCTCTACCTGAGTAATCGGTTGTGTCATCATATAACTTGGAATCCATTGTGAACCAGCCATTGGATAGGCACCAACTTGTGGTGCACCAAAACGTGTATATGGAACACCAATTGGTGTACCGACATTAACACTCACACCATTTTGTTGCATTGATGGATCATAAGCAACCGGTATACCTTCGGCAGCTACATCACGCCACGTTCTAGCATTTTGATCGGGACTCTTGAAGGGATTCTTCTTTTTGGGTCCACCATCGGCAAATTTAACGAGTAGTGGATCTTTGGCACCCGGTATTTGATTTCCATTGAACATTTGAATAATTTGTTCACATTTTTCACGACTTTCCATACGTGCAAAGCCAACGCCTAGAAATAAAAAGATGATTTACAATTTTTTTTCAAATATTTTTTTATTTAATAAATTATAAATAAATAAAAGTTCATATAGAGTTTAAAACATTCTCAAGATATTTAAGAATGTTATAAAATTTGTTTTACTTAAATAATCTAAGGATCATCTGAGATTATTAAGGACAAACTATTAAAGTCATTTGAAAAAAAAAAAAATATATATATTAAAACCATTTTAATTTGTTCGAAATTACCTTTAGAATTACACTGCTGATCACGAAGGATACGTGTGGACACCACTTGGCCATATTTCGATAGCATATTTTCTAAATCTGTCTCCTTAAAGTGTGGTGGCAAATTTGCAATGTACAAATTTGTAGGATCCTGTTCTTGTTGCTGCGCGTTTTTTATAATCATCATTTCATCAATGTGCCATTTGGATTTCCATTTTAATTGTCGATTATTTTATTTTGATATTAATTTTTGTCATATTTTGCATTTCCATACAAAAATTATACAAAAGAACACATAGAAGGCAGTGAAGAGATTATATTTTGTTATCGTTTATTTTTTTGTTTGTGTGGTTTTTCATGAATAGAAACATAGAGAGGGAGAAAAAAGTTTTATATTAGTTTTATGTTTTTATTTTTTTAAACAATTGCGGTTTTATGTGGTGTACTGTACTGTATGTGTGTGTGTGTTTTTTTATCTTTCTTGTGTGGTATGTGTGTAGCGTGTTTTGTTAAGCTAAGCCTATCCCTACGACAATACAGATACTAATCCTACGTTTTAATGTGTGATTATGTTTGTGTTGTATATTATTTGTTTGCTGATTTTTTTTTTTACAAATTTTTATTTTTTAGTTGATGTCGTTGTAAATTTTGATAATCGAACAAAAAAAAAAAACTATATTCGTTCGTGACATAAATAAGAAATAAGGATTTATGAATTGTCAAAATGAGCAGTATTTTGTATAGGTTCCTTAATAAAAAAAGGACTTGGGGATTAAATGTTGTCAGCATAAATAAAGTCTGAATTGAGCCAGGGTGGATTTATAAAAAAGTCTGTAAGCTTATATAAAATTAAATGTTGTTAAATTGAAATTGAAGGTTTAATACTCTAATCTTACATGTGGTTCTAAAATCGGAAAAGTAAGCTTTTCTGGGTTTGAAAAGATTATATGTGAGTGAATGTATTTAATCTTAAAGCTTCTTATGGGCCATTTTGTAAAGTAAGGATCTTAAAACCCTGGGGGGAATAGGCTATGAGGTCATAAGTTGTTGTCACATCAACAAAAGTGACTTGTGATTGTGGCTAAGTTTTTCGTCTGCTTGATTCAACTCAATTCAATTTATTTGAACACTTGCCAATAACATTTTGTAAAAATCATGGTTGCCATAGTGAAATGTTCTCAATGAGCTATTGGAAATTATTGAACCAAAATGACTCCTTTGAGATCTAATTCTTATATTTACTTCATCTTCGAGAATGTAGTAAACTATTTTGGTTTGTTTAAAAAAAAAAGAACTCTGAAAATGTTGTAAAATTTTTAAAGGCCTATGGTAACTCTGGACATACTAACTATAACATAGACGTCAAATCCAAATCAGACATCACAACCCTTATATGGCATTAAATGGCTAAAGTAAGAAAAGGAGTTTAACTTGTGATTTGTGATTCTGGAAAAAATTATTTTGTGCATTTTCATTTTCATACTTTGTTGTCTCTTAACCTTTGAGTAGCTTTATTTAAATTTGAGTATTAACTCATTTTCCTGGGAAATTTTTAACAACTTATACATGCCGTTACATTCGTGTCATGACTATTTCAAAAACCAACTTTTTTTTACTAAACCACACATTAAGTTGCGGACATGGAAACCAGGATCCGTTAAATAGATTATCAGTTCTTTAAGATTATTTGCATATATAAAAAATATCGCAGTGAAAATATTAAACGAACAAAATTCGACAAAGCTTAATTTTGCCGGCTAAGCCCATTCTTTAAAAGTACTTTAAGTTTGAACCATTTCGCAAAATTTTAGCCTTTGTTTTTAATTTTGTGGGAAAAATTTTGTTTGAAAATATCTCGAAAACTACCGTTATTTTTGAAAAGAAGTTAAGGTGAAAATTCTATCTGTTCAAATTTTCCACAAAAATGATTAATACTTTTTTTGTCAGAAAAGTAGATTTTGAAGAAAACGAGCATTTTGAAAATTTAAAGCCTAATCTTGCTTATTTTAGATACCTAATAAATCAGGTATGTATACAATATAGAGCTGATATATCAAAACTTACAACGATATCAAAAAAAAAAAAAAATTTATTTATAAATGTAAAATGATATTTAAAAATAGTGTATTTTTGTCGTCTCAAAAGATTAAACGCCTACAAAAATATAATCCTACCAAGGAAAAGCTGTATAGATATTATTATTTGTTTTATTTACGAGTAAATCTCAATTTACAACAACACACATAAAGCAATTCCCTGCACTCTTTTGAGAAACACATCTAAAGTTTACTTTTAAAATTTTAAAAGAAACAAATCCTAAGGAACTATTTATTTTTTTTTCTTCTAAAATTCTAAATAATTTCCAACTAATATATAAAACAGTTTTGATAAATTTTAATATAATAGTTTTTAAGAAAAAAGTTCAATAGTATATTTATGGCCGGCTCACTATTTTTTGTGTAAAATATATTTATATATTTATAAAACATTATAATTTATATAATATTAAGGAATAAAATTATGAAAAAAAAAATGAAATTAAAATTGGAAAAAATAGTAGTTAAATTATCTAGATGTTTTTTTTTAACAAAATACAAACAGGTTTTGTATTTATAATACCGAAAAAAATATTTAGATTAAATATAATTCAATTACTTTTTGTACAAAAAAAAAACATATATGTATATGAGTTAAGTTTTACAGTAAAGTTTTAAACAGCGTATACAATGAGCTATATTAACGGGGCTAAGATTTAATTTTTACTATACGGGGGGTAAACGGGTTAAAAGATTTAAGTCTTATGGAAAATAATGTTTAGTTAATTTTAATTAAGAAAAAAGATTAATTGTTTTTGAAAATTATGAAATATGTTGATCATGTTTTTTGTTTTATTATAATTTTTGTACGTCGACATAAGTATTAAAATAGTATTTTTTATAAAATAAGAGTTGGCATTTTGATAATTTTAAAGCATACTTATTGGGGAGTAGATTAGTATTTTTCGCTAGACATATGTACATTTGGTGAAGATGATGTTAACGAGACATTAATATATTTACATATGACTGAGAAAAAAAATTAAATTGTAAGAAAAAGTAACAACTTTTAAAATTGTTAAATATATTCTTAAAAGAAACAAAACAGAAAAGACTTGAAGGCTCAATAATTAAAAGCTGTAAGTAAAGTAAAGCAAACTGTCAAATTTTTGTATAATACTAAGATCGTAAAAGCCATGTTGTTCCCGTTTTTGCTTCAATGCAGGCATTGAGGTACCTGATTGTTAGCTGGTTAAAAGTTGCGCTGAGCATTTTGACAGTTTATAAAGGAAAAAGAAAAATGGAACATTGGTGTGTGACCATCAATTTAAGAAATGATTTTATGATTTTAAAAAAGGAACATTTTTCAGAAAAGGTGAACGTACCACCTAATTGTTTTGTCTTTGTATAGTTTAGTTTTTATTTATTTATTTTTTTTTTCAAAAAGCAATTCTAAACAAAAACGAAGAATTACAAACAGATACAAAATACAAATACATTCTAGATGAATTTTTCGATTCTTCACATAAAAACCAAATACTAGACTTGAAGCAAATCGTTAAAGCTCTTGCTTGATGTATAGTATAGTGGATATTTACCCGCGCAACCGCACGGATGTACAGACTAACGGGCGATATGAAGAAAAGCAATTTTAAGTACTTCTCCATCATCGCAATGCAAATACATAGCAAAACAACGGAAACGGCTCTTGTTTGATCATACTGAAAATTGTTGTGGAAAGGATGATCCAGATACCATAATATACATCTAGAAGTATGCAATGGCTTTTTACCATTTCGTTGGAGAGAAATATTTGAAATTAGAACTTAATTTTTTTGTACGTTATTTGAGTAAGCTATTTGTCAACACATTTCTTCACCCTGACTCCTGGAACCCAAACTCTTTTTGTAAGATTTAATTTTTCTTAAAAAATTGTTTAATTCTCATTAAAATGTTTTAATTGGATTTACCCATGTATATGTGTAAATTATCATGTAAAATTAAACAAAATTAAAAAGAAAAAATTATTTTTTAAAACTGTTTTTGAAAAAAATAGTCCTGATTTCGTGTTTCTCAACATAAATGATTTATCAGCTTGGTTTGTATTTACACTGGAGTTATAATAATAAACTTTTGAACAATATTTGGTTAAATTGGAACGTTCTACTTGTTTTTACATATTTTTTTTTATAAATTAATTTATGTTAATAAAACGGGGGCTATAAGATATTTATATACTTCGACTGAATAATAACTACCTAAGTATACAATTAACAAAAATATAAACTTCTCTTACAAAATATTACATTGAAAACGGTAAAGTTATCTATAAATTCGATTGGGTCTACCAAAAACTATAAAAATATTGTTATATTAAAAAAATATATAATAAATATTCTAATCATTAATATATATTTAAATTTAATGATTCTAGTCTATTGGAAATTAAATCTGTCTAGAGTATGTAAATGTAATGTTTCTAATATCTAAGGGTAGGAATTGGACGGAAAGGAAATATACTTGTAAGAAGTACTAAGAAAAAAAAATTAAATATTTATAAATAATAAATTTAAAGAAAAAAATTGTAAGTAAAAAACAAAATATATATTAAATTAAACAATCTCAATTAGTTATATATTTTTTTTTACCTGACATCCAACGACTTTTATTACTTTAAATTAAAAATATTTTTTTCTTTTTATATTTATTTTGTAATATTTTTTTTTTTTAAGTGGGTATCATGTTAACATCCTTTTAGGGATGAAATCTAAGAATGCAAAGTTATATGTTCCCAATAATTTACTGGTCAAGCATATTTTGTTTTGCTAACCGGAATACATTTTTTTCGACACCAAATTACTTTGTATATATAATTAATATATATATATAAGTTTTATATCAAATGTAAAAATTAAAATACATAAAACTATACAAAAAGTAATTGAACTTAGAAAAATTAATTAAATTAACTTTAAATTTGTACAAAATAAAGGTAAAGAAAAAATAAAACTTTTGCTGCTGACATTTATATTGAATTACAACGCTTTCGTAGAAAATAAAATAAAATAAAATAAAATAATATTTATATATATAAAAATTAAAATCAAAAAAATACATAATAGAGAAAGAAAGAATAGATTTATATAGAAAAAAAGATAGAGAGAGATAGACAGATAGACAGACAGGGGTGAGTATTACTTGCATGCAAACAAACGTACAATGGCCGGCCTATGAAGCACCCAGATACCCACTTTGGCCATCTGAGCTTGAACGCCCTTCGCTTGGAGACCTTTAACAGCGCCCTCTGCATATGTTGGCAGCTCGAAATCTACAAATCCATAGCCTGTAAATAGATAAATTTGTGTTGTTTCCACGACAAATACAAAAATAAAATAAAAACGGGATATCCACATATTAAATGGAAAACAAACCACAAACAAAACAAAAATGGGAATAGAAGGAAGAGAAAAAAAAAACGAATTGCAATAATTTTCGGAATTTGGTTTGTTATTTTGTTAAAAATATTTATATCATTAATATTTGTATATATGTATGTTGATTACTCTTCAAACATCAAAGGTATCAAAGGGTTTGCTTAATTTTTTTGTTCATGATAATTATGTAGGCATATTGTTATTTTTATTTAACTGGTTTGTTTTCTATAAAAAAAAACATCAACATTACTAAATCTACTTAGGTTTATGTGCTTTAAAATTAACAAAAAGTTTTAAGGTAACCAAAATTTTAAAAGAACTCAATATTAATAATATTATTTTTCTTTTTTGAAAATAAACAAAATATTGATGAAAATTTTTACCAAAAAGTAAAATAAATAAAAAGTAAACAAAAGATCAGAAATCATTAAATTAAGCAAAAATTTAAAAGATTTTAATTTTTTTTAAAAACTCATTAAAAAAAAAAGAAAAACAAAATATAAACTTAAAATAAATAAATGACAAAAAGGTGAAGAAAAAAATACCTTTACATTTGTTTGTTGTTTTATCTAGGATCGCTTTTGTTGATATTATAGTTCCATATCTGTAAGAAAAAAAGAAACATTTGATGTTAAAATTTTTAATTAAAAAATTTAAATTTCAGGTAGAAACTCCTACACAAATTATACAGGGTGTTCCGAAGATAAGTGTCGATACTTTGAAAAATGATTCTTGGTTATATTCTAAGAAAGAAAAATGTTTTAGAGAGGGATCCGTTTATGCGGGAGGTGTAATTTTCAAAAACAACAACTTAAAATGGACACAAATATTAAAAAGCAACGGTAAAACCAATAATACTGTGCTCAAGTTTTTTTTTTAAGTGAAAAACCAATTATTTTATATTATAATCGAAATAAACTGTCAGTTATTTTGAAATTAAAAATTTCCAGCTCAGTAAAGGAGTTTTATGTCACTAACCGTTAAGATCAAATGAATTAATCTAATTATGCTTTATCTATAGAATTGTGTGTATGGTTCAACAACCAATAGTCACTTGGAATATTTAATCAAGAAGGACACTCAACAATTTTTATTTATACCTGTCCAAAGATTATAAAATCCGTAAAAACAAACCGTAGAAAAATCTGGGATATATGTTTGTACCAACGTATAACCTTTCATTAAGAAATGTCAACGAACATTAAATTTTTCTCTTCAATTTTTTAGCCGGAATCCATTGGATATTTTTTTTCACAAAATTGCATTGAGAAAGCTTTAAATCTTATTTCAATATTGGAAAAAACAAAAAAAAAAAAAAAATAATAAAAAAGTCGGTACTTCCAGGACCACTACAGCTCGTCATCGTTAAACACGCATCAGAGTTTATATATATTATATTTAAATATCAATAAACCCACGCGCGAGAAGTGAAGTTCCATTCGTGTTTGACTTTAATTAAAAAATACCTCGGAACCATCGTTTTAAATCAATTTCCTTTCCGGTATTTGTATGTCTCTCTCGCTCTCTCTACCTCTCATCCTCACATTTTACGTTTCCAATTGAATTTAAATTGAATCGAAGCGATGTACGAACGCTAGCCAAAGTATTATAGGTACACCGTGCTCCAAATACCATCATATCATACCCCCTAGATATCAATCCCCTCCCCTAAAGCCACCATTCCACAGCTTTCTATCATTCGTTGCAAGAGCCTAGCCTTTGGCTATCGTTTTTCATCATCGAACAAATCATTGAATATCGGATGGAGGAATGAAAGGATTGTCGCATCTACCTATACATACATTATATAGGCACAAATGCACACACAACACAAGTGCATGAGTTCACAGGATGTTCTACTGCTATATTGCTACTGCTGCTGCAGGATGTTCTACAAATTCTACAAATTCTGGCATAGAGCCAAAAGACAGCTGAAACATAAGAAAGAGAGAAAAAAAAATCCAACCAATGAGACAATAAATCAAGAGTCGGGGTCATTTTCAACCCCACTCCTCCCTCTTTAACTCCCTCATCATAGAATTCGATACTCATTTCTTCTCCCTTTTTCTGTAGTCTCCTGTCCCGGATAATTGAAAATTATTTGGAATGAGTGTTAACTTTGATTTTCTTTTGTTCATTTAATTAATGACTGGGTTTAATGGTGTTCGAATATTGGGTGTGACTAGGTAGGGTGGGGGTAAGCCTCCTGTGGTGAAGATATAAAGAAGCTTCAACAAGCATTACCCAGCTAACAATCCTGATTATAGACTATGATAAGAGCTATTTATATTCATTTTATATATACCGCCCATCAAAAGAAGAATAAAATAATACAAAAAAAAAAAAAGATAAAAAGGGCGAAACAAAAAAAAATGAACAAAATCAATAAATACACTTACTGTGCACACATGCTAACTAAGTCCTTATCAGTTGTGCCTTGTTGCAGGCCCCGAATGTATAAATTTGTTTTCGATAGCTGCTCGCCCTGTTGCTGTGTGTTATTAGGACCCATTGTTGTATTAGTATTGGTATTACTCAGACTAGTACTTATGGTTCCGCTCTGTGAGCCGGTATTTGATGAACTGCTTGAGTTTGTATTGCTAGGTGATGCGGCTGTTGGGACTCTTTGTCCGTACTGAAAGCAAAAGATAAAATAAATTATTAAATAATTTGATTATTTTATTTTATAATTTACAACTTTTAAATGTTATAATTTATTTTATTACGTGAAAGCTGAAACGCACCAACTATTGAAACTACAAAATTTCAATTTTCAAAGAAAACTTTATATAATATTATGTTTTAAGGAAAAAACTTAAATATAAGAAAAGTGGGTGTGGCAGTAGGTGGACTTTAAAAAAAAATTTCATAGAAGACGTTTTAGATTCAATGGATTTTAACTAAAAAAAATTCAACTTTATAGCGATGTAAGTCAGGTGGGAATCTTAAATATAAAAAATGGGCGTGGTAGTAAGCGGATTTACAAAAAAAAACTATACATGTCATGGCTTTATCGCAAGAGAGATTTATTATAAATTTTAAGCATTTCAAGAACGTTATATAAGGATAAAATTTAAATAAAAGAATAGTGGGCGTGGTAGAGGTCGGAACAAATAACATACTTATTCTTAAATTGTAAGTTAGCTTAATTACAAAATTTATACGTTCTAAGGCGTTAAATAATGAGAAATAAAAAAAAAGGAACAGAAGATAAAAGTGGGCGGGACAGAGAGTGAATTTTACTCAAACAATTTTTTAACTGTAACATAATTTAAATTCTAGTTATTTCATTAATTTAAAAAACACTGTTTTTTATAATCGAGTAAGCTGTTCCTTAATTTGCCTTAGCAAGACTACGAGTATATCTCGCCTTTTAACAAAATCTTCTTTTTTTTCTATCCTGCAAAATACGATTTAAAAAAAATTAAAGGCACACCGCTTTAATAATGCGCTACTTTCAACACCAAAGGCTAAATTTTAATTCCCCCAAACTAATAATAATAAAAAAAAATGAAACAATAACTAACGAACGAACGAAAAATATATAAAATTATTAAATCCCGGACGCAAGTTTAATAATTGGGAAATTATAAGAGAAAATTCCTTTTCACGTCGTTTAATCGTTCATTAAAATGATAACGCCCGAGAAAGAATGAAAATGAGCAAAAATGAAGATGAGAAGATGCAAAAAAAAAAAAAAGAAATATTAAAAATAAAACCAATTGAATTACAAAAGAAAATAGTTTCCTTTTCTCTGAAAAAAAAAAACAGACACCTTTGATATCCTTGCTGGCTTCGAGTTGCCTCTGCCTTATAAAAGCGCACTCTTTAGCGCATTTGGATAACTGCCAACAAATATTTTTTATTAAAGCAAATGGGATAGCTGATATAAACATCCACACATAAAGATACATATATATTTAATGTTTATCTTAAAAGTTTTAATCTCCAACGGAAGTTCTACTATTATCAACACGATTTTTTTTTGTAAATTATTTTTTTTTTCTTCTTGTTCTTGTTTTATTGTACTATTTTTTTTTATAATGAACCTACCTAGCTGGCTATCTATACACACTCACTTTTCGAGGACACCCCCAGATGGTAAGAGTTTTTAAAATGTTTTCTGGAATAAATCTCTTAAAACTATAAATGAGAAGAATCTTCCCGGTAATTTGAGAGGGGAAGAGGAGGTTTGGAGAAAGAAGAATACAAAAAACTAGAAATTTATCTCCGGTGACACCTTTTACGATGCAGCACCTTTTATTGGAATATAAACCCCCATGATGGAGATACTTATAGTGTCTGGATTAATAATTTGTGTCAATGTATGTATATTTATTTTTGTATGGGTAACCTAAAAATCTGCAATGGTGAACTCATTCAAGTTCAGCAGAGAAACTTTTTTTTTTTTTTTGCTTTAATTGTGTCTGGTTGCTTGGAAGGATTGCTGCTGGCACTATATTCGCTGAAGAGAAATCGATTCAATTCGAAATTAATGTCCTCGATGAAGAAGGAGCTTGAAGATACCAATCGCGTTTATCTATAAAGGGAATGTGTTCAATTGAATGTGATTTTCTGCCTCAGATAAAGGTGGTATATGGGGTTTTCCGCTTTCCTTGAATTGATTGAAATGGAGTTTTGGCAAATAATTTGGAAAATAATTAGGAAACATATAAAGTTTAATAATGATGTGGGATAAGATATGCATTTTCATTGTTTTGCAGAAATGCACGTTTTTTTAGAGACAAAATGTTTTAAAATTAATTCAGTTAAAAAAATACGCTCTGGGTTTGGATGCTTTGGAAATACATAACATAGTAACTTTTATTTGTAGAAAAATTTTGAAATTTTATATAATAAAGGATCTGAAAATCTAGTCTGGTCAAACTTTTCATTTCTATGAATGTGAAATTTTCGTTTTTCATTTTTTACCAAAAACCAATATTGAAATTTTTACCTAACAGAATTTGTGAAGCGATTTTTTTTTTTTGGTCCAAATTAAAATTAAAAGTTGGTCGAAATTCGTATTTTTATTGTTCTTAATTTAAATTTTTTATTTGTCATTTTTTTACCAAAAACTAAAAATTGAAATAGTTGAAAGAAATTGTGAAGCGAAATTCTCATTTTTATGTCCTGACTTTTTTTTTCCAGTTTATTTTTTTTTCCAAAAAGACAGTTTAAATACCTATTTGACGGAATTAGTTAAGAAATTTTTTTCTTCAAATTCAAAGCAATTAAAGTTGTCAAATTGAATGTCAATTTTTTTTATTAAAAAATCAGTGAAAATTTTTGTTTTTTGAACTAATCTTAATTAGTCCCAGGTAAGACAGATACAATTGTGGGACACTTTTTTGTGTTTTGTCAGGTTTGAATTAGATCTTGGGTAGGTACTATACTTGTTAGATTTTTTTTTAACAATACGTGAAAGTTATGCCAGAAAATTCTTATTTGTAAACAAATGTATTTTTTCGAACATATGGACATACATACATATGTATATTAAAACCTATAGTACCAACCTATACACAGCTGAAATGAAAGCTTTTTGTGCATAGTCTCCAACACGACAACAAAATGCTTACGAAAAAACAACACGGTAAAATATTAATAGAGAATTCCATTGATTGCAAAACCATTGATTGTAACAAAAAAGATCACAGAAAAAAACACGCGAATAAAAATCAAATTGTGATTTTCGCACAAGTTAAAGCTCAGTTCAATGGAACACGTATGTATGTACCTACAGTGATGCAGTCAGAACTTTTAGTTTTCCATCTCATTCTGTTAGACATGAAAGCGGGCAGAATTTTTGCGTTCTAAAAATTGTAAAAAATTATTTATTTATTGAGTTTTTTTCGCATCAAAACTGAACAGACCAAAAAAATAACTGTTTCACTAAGGCTGGCACCTATTTGCTGCAAGATCGGTAAATTTCTTGGTATTGAAATTTCAATTTACATTCATTGTCCACTCGCGTTTTGTTTGAACAATATATTAATCCTGTACAAATGACGTTGCATATACTCTACCTAGTAATCTGGTACAATTTTTGCATAAAATGCAGAACGAAACGAAAAACTGAACGAAGTTTCGTTTATAATTTTGTTGTGTCATCTTTGTATGACATGAGCGGCGTAATAAGCTTAAATTAACTTAGTACAAATTAATTTTAGCTGTGAATGACGTAATTATCTTAAATTGTAAATTAATTCTGGACCCAACTAAGAGTATTAATGATTTTGCAAAAAAAAAAATGAATTTGACGTTTCCGTTTACCACAAGCTTATTTAAGAAACTATTTTTACATGAATTTCCTTTTACTTTTCAATTAACATTTCTGTCTTAAAATATTTTACTTAAGCAAAATCAATTTTTTCTTTATAAATAAAAAATCGTATAGCTTCCATTTAAATTGATTAAAATTCTAAAAGAAATTCCAATAGAATGACCGAGACTAAAAAAGTTACTTATATACATATTAATGTGATTTTGTCACAATTGCGTGAAAATTAAGTGAGCAGGTTATTCATTAAATTCACATAAAGATATATATCTTTCAGATACTTTCAGTACCTATACATATATATTACTATATATTACTCGTCCAAGTCAAAGCAAAATTAAATAAATTATCCAAGATTATTATTTCTCTGCCGCTTTCTTTGTATTTCTTTGCTCCCTTCTTTAATATTTTATGTTTATCATCATTTCTTATGACAGAAACCAAGTTAAAGAACAAATTGTACACACCAGACCAGAATTTAATTGGCATACTTTTGTTTCTTTGACTACTTCTGGTTTTGTGTATTTGAAGGTTGTTTTAAACAAGTATATAGGGTGTCTTGGAATTTTTGATGAGGATCAGTTTATGACTTGCAAATTGCATTTACACAAATGTACCTATCTTATTAAGATATTTTATTTTATTTTATCGAGATATAACTCCTTTTTTAAGGAGGTTTTTTTTTGCCAGGTATTTTTTTATATTTTATATATTAATTATTTTAAATTTAAATACAAAAATGAGTCAGTATTATCATATACCGAACTTAATTCATTTCTAAATATTTGAAGTAAAATTTTCTAATGCCGAATTTAAAAAAATGTGACTTTATAACATTGAATTTTAAAAAAAAATATAATTTTCGGATACTGAATTTCGAAAAATATAATTTTCGAATACTGAATTTCGAAAAATATGATTTTCCAATGCTGAATTTCGAAAAATATAATTTTTGAATACTAGTTTCCACAAAAAAAAATTCATGTTAGTTGGCAAATGCAATTATTTTTGTGAAATGAATTTTTGGAGTTTTGTCTTATCTTCTTTCTCTCTCTCTCTTTTTCGCAACTGTTATATTTCGAAAAGAGCCATCGTGTAAGATCAAACTTATAACTTAAAATTCAAATTGTAATAGTAGACTGAAGTACTTAGATACACAATTTTAAACAAAACTTTTAATTCATATTTGACCATTTAATTTTAAAAAGACTATTTGAAAAGTGAACTTTTCACTAGGTAATAGATTATCATCATCAGTTTCAGGAACACCCTCTATGTATTTTCCATCAGTAGCTTATCTTGTATTTTCGTTTCTTCTTGTGCTGAATTCTTTAGTAATAATAATAATCTTCTCGATTTAAGTAATTTATTCACTTATACGGCTATCAGCAAATAGCAAACAAATTAAATGCTTAAAAAATTTTATTTTAAATTTGCGTCTTCGTTAACTTTGAGGTCAGTTTTTCCAAAGTCCATAAGAAATTTTTTTATGAGAATTTTTGTGAAGATCTGTCATCATAATTAGGTGTGACTTAGTCATTTTGCTCTTACTCTCATCAGAGAGTTTGAGATGCAAAGTATTATACTGAACTGGAATTTGTGTGCAAAATAATTTAAACTAAGAGAATAAATTAAAGAGCAAACAAAATGTTTGTATATATACAAGTTATATTTGTTTTATTTGTATATGTACTATTTGCTTAGAATTCATTGTGACTTTTTTTAAATTTTTTTTTCGTTAAAAGTTAATTTATCATCTATGATGTGACGTGCGACCGTTGTTGTTAGATGAAATATTTTAAATTTTATGTTTAATGATTTTCCAACTGAAGAATAAAGTTTAAATAAGATATTTTTTGTAGGTTTGATTGATGATGATTAAAGTTTATATGTGCAAACTTATTGAGTTCATTGATCTGATATAATGGATTTGAAAAATTTCCAAAATTGTTTTTGAGATAAATTATTTTCTCGGTCACAATCACAATTCAAAGTTGGTCGAAATTCTAGTTATTTAGTACCTAATAAATGTAGAATTTTAGTTTTTCAATCAAATATTAAAAAGTTTAAAAGTTAAGACATTTTTTTCTTTATCAAAATAAAAAATTATAAAAAATCGCTCGAAATTCTCGTTTTTAAGTTCAGAATGACAAATTTTATTTTTTATTTTTTAAACAAAAGAAAAAAAAATAAAATATGTGACAAAAATTGAGAGGCTAATTTATTTTATCGGACAGAATCATAGTTAAAATTTGGTCTAAATTGTTATTTTTATACACCGAAAGTCAAGTTTGTTGTTGTTGCTGATTCCTTTTAAATTAAAAACGCTTGTTTTAGTGGAAAACAAACAAATGAAATAGCTAAATTGTTGGTGAAGCAAACTCATAAAAACTCAAAAATTGGTAGGTGAGTTCGGTTAAGAAACTTAAATTCGCTTCGAGTTGTGACCGACTTAGTAATTCAGCATACGAAAAGGCACACAGAAATGGTTGAGTTCTTGAATACTGTGTCCTGGGCCCTGTTTCATAAAACAGACAAGAGAGGTGTTAATCATAGTTTGCGGATCATAGACAAAGCTTTTTAAGGCGAACTGTCAAGAATTTTCCGAGAATAGTAACGAATTGTCCAGCTGAAAAATTTTGCACTGACAATTTTTTAGAATTTTCACTTGTCAATGTCTATGAAATAGGGCCCTGGTTCTCTAAGAGCATTTTTGTTTTATTGACAATATTTCGATTTGATAAGACTTCACTGATTTAAGATAATTCATGTTTAATTTGCGTTTATTAATAGAAGTGTAAAAATTTAAGATCCTAAAAATTAAAGCAACATTTCAAATTAGGTAGTTTTAAAATTGCCCTGTAAAAATAATTTTGTTTGTGATCCCATGAACTTATTACATGAAGTTTACAAAATAATTTAGTAAAATACGAATTATTTTGTCCAACGAGATGCAATGGAAATTTGTTTGCACTAAATTTGAAAAACATGTAGAAACAAATTGTATTGATACTTACTAACCGTCCTCATCAGGGTAATTCTCATCGAACCATAAACTTCGACAAAAAAAAAAAACAGACACAACTTGATAATATTAAACGAGGACCGCCACAAAACTTACACAAACTTTTTTTTTCGTACAGCTCTATCTGCAAAACAGATAATTGTATTCGTTTTATCCAACTTAACATTTGCGATTTTCCAAACCCTTAACCCATTTTATTTTATGTGATCACACCAGATTGGATTTGCAGACATACATTTATGTATGTATAATGTATATAAAGTTATGTGAAATAGCAGCAAAAAATAAAATCCACTCAGGGATTCGACTTAATCTACCGTACAATGCCTTACAGCAGGGGTATGTATGTATATACGATATAGTAAAGTGACCAGCAGCGGGAAACAATCAAATCAATACAACAAGTCTGCGAGGGTATTTGACAGTAAAAAAAAACGAAATTATAACCAGAAGGGGTCAAGTGGATTTGCATATGTACACTACGCGATGATGAGAATTCCATACGAAAATGTTTAGCACATACAATACATGTATAGTGTATACATATATTCATGAACCCACATTGAGCAATTTGTGCGCATCAATGGTGCCATTCAAGTATTAGACGTTATAAGACTTTACAGCCAAAAGCGAATTGAAAATTCTGGTATCATATTGAAACATATAGGACTGGCTAAAAGTTTTAGGGGCCTCAGGAAGACCCCTGATCGAAATAATCTTACACTTTTTCTTTTCTTATTAACTAAATCAATCTTTATTTTACAATGCCTTTGACAAAAAACTTGAAAACATATTTGTAAACAATTTTGTATGATTGCTACCAAAATTAAACAGTTTCTAAAATTACGAATTTAATTTTTTTTAATTCTAGAAAATTATAATTTTGCTTTAAGAAATTTAATTTTAAAAATTTTGTAGGTACTAGTTTTTTTTTTGTTTTAATTCAGTAGGTATTCAAAAATTAAGTTCAGATTTGTGCTTTACAATTCGGTACACTCCAAATTCAGTCAAATTTGTTTTCCAATATTAATGCCTATAAAGTTGTGAAACAATGTATACAAATTTTGATTTTATGAAAAATATTTTTTTAGAGTTTTTGAGAAACCGATTAAAATTTTTTGTTTAATTTTTTCAATTAAAAAAAATAAAACCATGTATATATCAGTGGCGAGGCGTCCATATAACTCAATTCCTGCCGAGTTACCTTTTACATTTTCTGCTATGCAACAATGTTTACTTTATAATCAGCAACATAGAACCCACGAGATAAATTTAATTTGTATCTATTCATTAACCTGCACAAGCTGCACATTCCACCACTCTATTGAATTTTATTTTCAATTTCAAGCCACACACGTCATTTTCATTAGTATGTGTATTCTATCAACAGTCCACATCTCTCTGTGCTCTGTGCATAAGCCAAAGCCAAAGCAAAGCAACCCGAAATATGTCGGGTTATAAAATCAGTTGGTGGATAGAACAAATTTATTACCTTTCTCTTTTCTTCCTTATGAATTTCTGATTTTGACTCGACTCTGTTTAACACAAGCTCTCTTATGGAAAAGAATAACACGCTTTTTTCCGACTTATTTGGTGATTTTTGTGAGTATCTTCTACCGCTGCGCTGTACTGTGGTGGATTAATTGAGTAGGTCAGTTCTCTTTTTTACTGAATGAGTTTTTGGGTTTGCCTCGTTTCGGTTCCCTTTTCTTATGCAAACAAATAACTCGCTTTTCTTCGACTTATTTGGTGAATTTTGTGTGTTAGTCCTATCGCTGGGCTGCTGTTTAACAGCTGTTTAACAACAGCAGTGGCTGTTAAAAAACAGTAGTTTGTAGGTATTTAATTAGCTGATCAAATTTGCTATCGTTTGAAAAATGAAAAGTTCAATTGGCAAGTTGAATGCAATTTGTATAAATAAAATAAAGTGAAAACAGTGAAAGGTTTGTTATTTACCCTATTTTTAAAATTAACGAGTTGTGTTTTCTATTTATAGCTATAAAACTTGAAAATTTTGCAAAAAATATATAAAAGTAAAGAAAGACCGTATAGAATAGCTTTAAAACAAAATAAAGAAAGGTTATTTTAGTAACCTACCATCAATATTTTCTATTTTTGAATTCTGATACATAATTATCTATAGAAAATTTTATTTATTGATATTTTGTACACACATATTTGTGAATTTTTCAATTTTTTTGGTTATTTATCCAACACATTGTAGCATTAATTTTAATATTGCATTTGCCAGAAACGGTTCCTTTTATTATGCTTTAAGAACATTGTAAATTTAAAAATGATTTGAAGTAGGTAGGATTGGACCTACCTAAAAAAGACTGGCTTAAATTGTTCCGCTTGTTTCTTGTGGAAAGCAGATCTGCAATACATTATTTAATTTTGTATACATATTAATGTTTTAAAATGCATTTATGTACGTTTGCAGGTTATTAATTTTTACATCGACTTACTATGTGAAATTATTCACGCCTCGCCACTGGTATATATTAACCAGTTTTACCGAATTTTCGAACTGAATTTTGGATTAAGAAAATTTCGGAATGCAGATAAATAAAAAAAAAATTAAAAGAATTTCCCTTTAAATCGAACTGTGTTGCACTTGAAAATTTAGACGATGTGACTTTTTAATAATTTACTTTCACTGTTCTAGGTGTAATTAGCAGGATACCATTTGAAAGATGTCTAAAACTAAGGCCATTCTAGTAAAAAGCTTTAAAATTAGAAATGATAAAAACATTATTCAAAACTAGGTACACAACCTCAAACCGGGAGCAACAAATTACCAGAAGATTTTCAAAAAGGCGCCTGGTTTAAAAAAAAAAAAAAAAACTACAAATTAGTACAACAATGATGACAATAAACATTGTTTAACATTTCTCTTTCTTGTCCTTCTACAACTCATACGCACACTGGATAATGGACACGAGTGTTTGCATAAATGTTAATGCCATGCGTCTCGTTCATCAGTTGACTGAAAAACGAACTAAAATGATTCCTTGTATGTCATTTCGGTCGGTCGGTTTGACGTTTTGTGTGTTTTTGTTGCCACCCCATATTGTTCATGTGTCAAATCTATTGTAATCGTAATGGGATCACGAAGAATCGTGACTGGAAAATTCAAATTGCGATACACTTTTGTATTTTTTTTGTTTCTCGTTCGATACCTTTCTTAGACTATACCTACTCTACCTTTTTACTACTTAAAGAGATAGAGATTGAGGGTGGTTTTTTTATGTGAATGTAAAATTGCAACCCCCTCATACCTATTCTGGTTGCAAAAAAAAAAAACAACAAAGAACAATTGTATTTGTAATTTAAATTAACGACAGTCACGTCTCAATTTGTTTATTTGAATAAAGGAATGTACTTTTTATGTGACCAAGGACAATACAAGGCGAAAATTATGTAGGGAGAGAGAGAAAGAGGGTGTGAGTTTGAGTTTTTAAGGAAGCTTTTTCAACCTTCACCACACACACACACAAATACATAGCCACCCATATACAATACCAGAAATATACAAACCTTCAATGACTTGAGCAAAATTTTTGACAAATGTATGTGGTATTGATTTTGTGTTGCTATTCACATTCTGTTATAGGTATAAGTTAACCTATCTACCATGGAAGCGGACGCAAAATAAAATAAGACACGAAAATTCGATTTATTTCGAATACCTATATGGAATTTTGCTTATAGGGAAAGATGTCACGAATAAGAGAAAAATTCTAAAAAACTTATTAGCATTTTAATGTGCGAGTCTCTTTTATTTATTATTCGCATTTTATTTTATTTTTTTTTTTGTTGCTGTTGCAAATTTGACGTAACGTTTCTATAGTACCAGCATTATAATGGTTTTCAAAATACACTTAGTGGTAAATTTGAAAGGGACAATTGAATAGGCGCTTTTCCGCATAGTCATTGTTGTGATAAAAGAGAAGAATTTATACCTTCAGAAGTAAAAGAAATTTTTGAGGATAAAATATATTACGACGCGACGCCCTAATCAACCAAACATATACACAAACATGCAAAATGAATTCAGAAATTTGTAACAAATAACTTGAAGGTACCTACTCGTATTATATAGAATGGCAAGCAAAATTTGATAAATGACAAGAGTGTTTGAAAGTTTTTTTTATCCTAAGTATTTTTATATTTTTTATCGTGAAGGTTTAAAAAAAATGTTGATGGATGGCTAAACTTTAAGAAGAAAATATGTGTAGGTGAATATTTCTTTTTGATATATTTTTTTAAGTTACAATAATAAATGATGGATGCTATACAACATCGCGAAACATAAAAACAAAATAATCTTATAGCTCCGAAAATACTATAAATTGTTTTTTTATATTTTTGAAGTTGAAAAAAAAAAACATATGAGATGTGAAATCTCTAAGGTGGTAATGCCAAAGGCATTTGTTTTTTCTTTAGAAGCCGGATGGAAATACTTATGCAAACATAAAAGCAAGGAGCCGGCATATAAACAAGTTATTAATTATATTAATAATCACACAAATACATAAGGCTTCCATAATGTATTTATTTATTTTTTAAATCATACCAAATTGGTTCACGATATATTCAGATTTTAAAATCACAGTATTGATAAGAGCAAGTCGTGCATTTGTTTGAAATTCTTATCAATTCTTCGTAACGTTGTTAGACGTCTTCAGAAGAAAATTGAGCATTATAAATATTTGTTTTCGAAATAATTTGAGATAAATGAAATTGTGTAATTTTTATTTCAAATTGCTGTAGTTACTAAAAAACGCTAATCGATTTTTTTCTGACAAATCGGACCATTTACAATAACTTTATGGTTATTGATTTTTTTTTTAAACTGTAGTTGGATCACCTTCTATATTTATGCAACAACAAAAATAATCTTCTATTGAATTTAAAAAATAATTTCTATAGTCAGAAAAATTCAATTAATTCAGAAACAAAAAAAAACTTATACAACAAGAGTAGGTAACCATAACAATAACGATAAATGCGTAATGATTTAGACAATTTGGTCAAATTTATTTAACTTTTATTTGCTTTTCCATTTGATGAATAAACAAAATTAAAACCAAGGTTATCACGTTGTGTATATCTGCTATTAAATTTCAAAGCAGCTTTTTCCACCAAAAATAAACCGAAAATTAAAAGAAAACAAAAATCGATTTTATTTTGATAAAAACAACAAAAATGAAAATAATAAATTTTCAGAAAAGTTTTGTTTTTTTGTCTTTGCTTTGTGAATATTAAAACTTAAAATATCCTTAATTAGTAATTCCAATATAATGTAGGTATATCATAGTTGATTATATGATTATATTTTGATTAAGAGTTTTTTTCTTTAATCATGTAGATATTTTATCCAAACAAAAATTTTGACTTTTGTAAATAATTAGCACAAAAGATTATGTACGTATGAATTTAGTGATTTTTTTTTTTTGCATTCATATATTTTTTCATTTAAATGAAAAATGTTTGCAATCAGACCTTGGACCAACAACATTAAATATTTGGGTTCAAAATACAAAAATCATCTCACACATATATAAGCCGTTAACTGACTCTTGGTCAATAAAAAAAAAAGTAAACAAAAACAAACAGACTAAAGTTCGGGACACTAAACAACCAGCAAGAAATTAAACGACTCAACGAAATTATATTTGTGAAAAAAAAAAAATCAGCGTGACGTAAATGCAGAAAATTGACTTTTTTTAATAAGGTAGTAAATTTTACATTTCACACAAATAAATTTGATTTATTTGCACACAGATAAGCAAATTGGTCTTTGGTTTAAACTGACCGATTGGAAAAAAATTAATAAAATCAACTCAAAAGAACAAAGAAGAGCTTATAGATGATAAACTATACTTATAGAACTGTCAAACTAAGTTGTAATGTTTAAATCTCGATTTTATAGAAAACAGTTGAGTCTATATTTACACATAGATATATATATAACATCTAGTAGATTAAGATGAATTTTTATATAATTTTTTTTGTAGATACGTGCCACTTAACAGTTTATCGAAATAATTGAAGGTGACTCATTGTTGCACATGCATGACTGAGTGGCTGGATTGTTGTCATAATGTCATGGTCATTTTTTGTATATATTTGTATGAACGATAAGACTTTTTGATATTTGTTTTAAATAAGTATAGGTAGGTATTGGTATAATTTTCAATAATGAAATAATTTTGAGTGGCAATAATTGTTATGTTGAAACTGCTTGTTTTTTTCACTGACGCTTGTGATGGATTCCTTTAATTACTTGCTTGAAAAAGTAAAATAAAATAAAATAATAACATATTATGTAGCTGTTAAGTTATTTACGAAATGTGTTCATATAACGTTTTTGTCGGTCTAGGGAACAAAATAGGGAAATTTTTTATATATATGAGAGGTATTTTTTTTTTCGTGTACTATCCCTACTGGTAAGTGTTCTAAGTTTTTTATTTTCTTGTTAAATAAAAAAATGTCATTAATGAAATTTCGTAGAATATTAACAATATAATATACGATGTTTTTTTTTAATAATACAAATTCTCCAGAAGTTGAAAATAGAATTATTTTTATTAATTTAGGTGAAGAAAGTAAAATAAGACGACGAAAATTCAGTGCCAGGAATATGAGGCAGTTAAAGAGAGATTTATTCCAATCATGCGTTAATAAAAAAAATATAACCCAAAAATGTACACTCTTATTAATAATCTAAATTGAAATATGAATTATACTTGATTAGAGTTTAGAGCAAAATTTTATTAATAGTATAAGTTTCAAGTTAACTCATGTAAATAAGCTAATTCAATCAAGTAGGAGCATTAACGAACAATTAATTTAAAAATACCTAAGATATTTTTTTTTGCCAACGGATATAGATAAAAAAAACACCAGTGACAGAAATGTTATTTACAATTTCAATTGAGGAAATATATGTGTGTGACTAAAATAATAATACTATGTGGCGGCAACGGCAACAGAGTTCTTTTTGAGTGTAGTAGATTTTCGTTTAGATTTGGTACATTTGGTCAAATAGCAATTGATTATTCTTTTTAATAATACTTTAATTTATGAATTAATTTTTTCATCAGTATTTAAATGGATTTGTGAATTAGGAGGTAATTAAGTTTTTTTTTATTAATAGAGATGTTATAGTATTATTTGTAATTAAAACAAATAAAAAAGTAATTAATTTTTTGTTCATGGAATTTCAATTGTTTCACAATGGATCAGGAACATTTTGTAAACGACAAGGGAATTTTTTTAAACTTTTCAAAATAGAATTTTTCTTCAAAATAATTTTTTTCGAAAACTTTTTATTAAAACAATTTGATTTAAATTCAAAATGACAGATATACATTTAGGTTAATATCGGAATACTTTCTATTGTTTTTTAATTATGTATATATTTTTTTAAATTTAAGTATATTCAATAGAAAATTGCATCTCCTTTCTAAAATAGGAAACATATAACCCCCTTTCATATGTTTTATCTTTTTTGATCTAAAACTACATACATACATGTTTTAAACTTTTAGAAAAGCAATATTTTTCTTTATAAAAATCTAAATTATAATTTGAAATGGTTATATATATTCAGTAATGAATATTTTTACTTAAAAACCTCCAAGGAAAAACATATACCTCATTTGTCATAATGGAAATGTATAGTTGATGAAATCACTTTCATGTTCCGCATATTTTTTTTTTTTTTTTTTACTTTATACCGATGCGTTGATAACAAATAAAAACACTTTTCTGATAACTAAAAATATTATTTCTAATTAATAGCAATTGTAATTGAACGAAATTGCTCTCGGGTTAGCTATATAATTAGGTTGGTTACCGAGAAAAAATGTTGTGTTCATATTGCCATAAATGTTTTTTTTTTTGTTTACTATTTCTTCACTTCATATATGATATGATGTTATGATTATTATATCAACTATGTTATCTTCTTCATAATTTGTCGCAATTATTATGGGTTTTTTTTGTATTGTACCTATAAGTATTTCTTTTTTGTAATTTTAACTACGAGAGCTTTGTGTGTAGAGATTTTTGTTTTTCAACAGACAACGCGTCGTTTGAAATTATGTTAAGAATTGGACCTTTTGCTCCGGTAATTTTCATACTCTTCAAATTAATTATGAGACATAAAATTATTGAATGAGGAATTTAGTCCGCTCTGGTGTTTTTTTTTTATCTTACTAAGATCTGAATTGGTGGGTGAATTTAGTCACTAAACCCTCAAAAATAAAAAAAAATTGAATGAAGAAACCATCAGGCAAACTTATATTAAAAAGGAATTGAACCAAAAACAATTGGAATAAATATACATATTATGGTGTAAATTACAATTAAAATTTAATTAACAAAAAATAGCTTAACCGAATTAATTGAAATAAGAAAATTGTTTGCATCAAAAATTGGTACAAAATTTAAGTAACATGATAACATTAAAGTTTGATTTTGATAAAAATCTTCTAAATTTTGTAAAATGCATTAAAGTGAGGGTGTTGTTAATAAGTAAGATTAACATTAAGCTATATTTACAATATTGAGCGATTATTTTTACGAAATTTTAATGCATGATTTACACGGTTATTTAATCTTTGTTATCTGCCTGCCAGTTACTGCCAGTAAATAATTGACTTAGAAATAAAAAAAAAGATCAAATCTAACTAACTAAAAAATAAAAAAAAATTGGTAAGGTAATGCTCAACTTATTACCAAAATTTTAAAATTATCTAAAAACTCCGTACCTACAAGAACTGAATCAATCAGCCTAAAATAATTTAGAAACTTAGTTTCAAGAACTTCGGTTTTGGAATTTTATTTTCTGTATTTTCAAATATTATTTTTCAAAATTCTTACAAAATTCGAATTTTATATTGCGAAGGCTTTTTTACTTAATTTATCCCCAAATTGATTCTAATTTATTTTACATTTTATATTTAAGTCTTCACTTTGCTTGAGTCAGGTTTAAGGTATGTTTTTTTTTTAAGTGGGTAAATTTTAAATATAGTTACCTAAGTCTTTTTTTGTTATATCCGGAAATGCTCTTACACGAAAAACGGAAAAATATATAATTCACTTAAACAGCAATTGACCATCATAAAATTTACACCCATAATAATATAGAATAAAACATTTCGTATATTAAAAGAAACCCGCATTTTCCAAAACAATTGTCCCTCACATTATCACTACTTGTCAAGAATTTTAAGTGAATATAATTTCCTTGATGTACGGAAATCATTTGAAAATGCCTGCATTTCCGAAAAAAAACACAAACGCCATCTACTTATTGACTCACAGACGCAGACACATACAAAATAAAAATCAGTGACAAGAAAAGAAAGTAAAATCTGTGAAATTGTAATTTCCGTTTGAATATGGGAAACACAAGCAGACAATAGCCAATCGTCACTCAATAAGAGTGAATGAATGAATATAATGTAGGTATCAATATACCCTTAGTCAATCCTGCCTGCAATTTTCGTTCATCCATCGGACCGTGGCAACATTAATCCATCCTCTTTAAATTTCTCATTCATTCAAATTCATATTTCCAAGAGTATATAACATTGGAAGTTGGTTATCAAAATTTAACGAAGTACAAATAAAATAAGCATTGGATATTTAAAATCCGGATAATCGTTATTCAATTTAAATAAAAACTATTTTTTATTATGAACAATAATTTTGATTTTTTAAACTTTTGAACTTTAATAAATAAAATATACAGAAGGATATACAAAAGGATTTTGTATGAAAGATATCCTACTCATTTTTTTTTTAAATTTAAAATTACTACGAAAATACTTTAATTTGTAATTTTGTACGACTTTAAATTTCATATTTCTAATTTTTCGTCAAACATTCAGTGCTTGTTTATACAATTCAATTAGTAACGCATATCCACAAAAAACAACAACCTTATTTCCACATTTCCGCGCTTTCCCCTCATTTTCAATTTTTTATTTTTTAATCGATTTATTTAAATTCAAAGCATAATTTGACTTTTTACTGGTCAGAAATCTTAACTATGTAAATTTGAACATTTGTTGTCCTAGGTCTTTATAATTAGTGCCTAAAAACTTCAAACCTGAATTATTTTTGGGAATTTTGGGCCTTTTTGTCGATTTGGACATATAATACATGAAATGATCAAAATTGTAATATTTTTTGCATACACACTTTTTTCAACCACCGAAATCTGGCGGATGCCTTTTGGGGAAATTGGCGTATTATCCCCTTCCAACGATTCCTCATAATTTTCCCCTAAGAAAATAAATTAATATCGACTCCATTCTATTTAGAAATTATTCAGCATTAATTTCTGAACTTTTCTTGTCTATAAGACTCTCACATGTACAAAAAAAATATTCGCCTTGAATTTAGATACCCTTTGGCTGGACTGCCATGCTGAAGGTCTGGGGATAAATCCTTGTATCATCTCTTGCGAGGAAGTGATTAATTCAAGCTCCAAAAGCATCTCTTAGATATTGAAAAAGAATTAGGCAGAAAATTGTACGTCACCTTCATATCTGCCGGGTTTGAATAAAACTTAGAAAGAAAAAGTTGAGAGTTGTTAGTCACTAAGCTCTGGTTCTACACAATCTGTGACGCTACCAATGTTTTTTTTTTTCAAAAATTTAATTAATCTATAAAATAAATTTCATCTTTAGAATTTTGATTTTTTTTTAAATAACTGGGTCTAATGATCGACTTGGTCCCCAGGAAATACATATAACTTCAGCCTTAACTTTTGGTGGGATACTAAAGCACCTACTTGTATATAGTTTCATTTAAAAATGCATGTATCATTATACAAAAAACCCTGATTTAATATTAAAAACAACAAACACTCTCTGTTATTTTTGTTTCTCTGAAAAATGTATGTGGTGTAAGTTTGGGGGAAAAATAACTTATTTCCACCATATTCATCTATAACCCCTCAGCGACTCTTTTAATACCATTTTTGGTTTTAAGGTCACGTATTATGGCACTCAATATAATGTTAATTCGGTACAAAGTCCATCAATGCATGCGCGACCGCACACAAGCTTGTAGCTTGGTAATTGGGAATAATAGATGCATTTTTCTCATCACCAAAGAATTATTGTTAAAGATCTAAAGTTTAAGATATTTAAAAAAAAAAGTTAGGTTTATGAAATGTATCAATTTAAAGTACGAATATAATCATTGACGCCATAATTAATGACTTTATACGATTCCGAAGGTTCAAAGTTCTTTAAAGTTGGTCAACATTGATAAATTTAATTTTAAAAAACCGCTACGTGTTCACATTTATTTTTTAAAACAAAAAAATTGAATAGCCATTTTTTTAAGAAAAACTGCTCCATCTTAATTTTCAAAACTTCAAAACAATCAAATTCCATTGATTTTTTTTTAATCCACAATAAACAAGTAAAAAGGTATTACTCACCAAAAAAATACAACCGTATGACATGAAATTAGGCAAACAAAATTAATGAAGTAATCCAAATCAGCACCAAATCGTGATGGGGATAAATTAATTCCAGCAGATTTTTGGTTGTAAGTATATTTTTTTTTTTCTGATTTTAAATATTTTTTTTTTAACAAATTCACTTTTTGGCTATAGGCATTCAATTCGAATTTTAGTTTTTTTTTGATTTTTTTCAACAAAATTTTCTGTAAAGAGAAAAACACTTTGATTCGAACACTTTCTTTTTTCTTTTGTTAATAATTTTCTTTTTCTTTTTTTGTTTAAATAAATTTTGTAGGTAGGTATTCACAATTTTTTAAAACAACCACACATTAGCAACAAATTAATTGATTATTTTTTTAAGAGCGAAATAAATTCTGTATTAAGTAAAAATTTAAAATATACACACAAAAATTGCCTCTCGTTCTCGTTCTCTATTTTTTAAATAATATCTTTTCTTTTATTTGAACTTGCATTCTTGATTATAAACAAAAGAATAGGTATAGATATTATGTATGTATAACAGCTTTTCGATACTCGTATACCTGTATATACGTAAATTATTAATCGCACTGATATCAACAAGTATAAGTGTTGAAAGAAATGACGTCCGAAATCGCAACAAAATAATGATAAGTATCTAGGTACACGAACAAAAAAAAATATTAAAAAACACAGTCGCCACTCTCTATTTTATATGCGATCAATTCTTGTTGTTTAAACAATTAAATTAAACAAATATAAACAAAATTTCTTTTATTCGCCATGCAAAATGCACTACAACAATTGCAATCAAATATAATTTAACTAGAAAAGATACACAAAAGGCACAGAGGAGAGCGAGAGAGTCTATCTGCAATATATTTTTTTTTTTTTTATTGTTAAAGCAATATAATGGGAGTGATATATCTCTATAGCTAGCTACACTCTTGGGATTTTGGATTGAAATTTTTATCGTTGAAACTGCGTGTATGTACGTATGTATGTATGTTTTCTCGGGCAAGTCACAAGTCGCAACCGCCGACTATTTGACTGTGTATCTATCTGTTGGATAAAAATGAAGGTTAACTATTTCTATGAAGATTGTGGTAGCAGTAGCAGTTAGCGAGTGCGAAAAATAAGCGAAGAAAATCCGAAAAATGTGATGATAAAATGGCAAAAATAAAGAATAAAAAAGAAAAAAATACAACAGAAACGGCAAAAAAAAAAAAAAAAACTTGTCAGGATGACTTCACCGATAAAGTATCTGAAGGGTAGACGAATAATATCTTATTGCAATTTTAACATATCTACACGACTTAAATTGAATAAATTCTTCTTTTTTGTTCATGTTTTTTTGTGTTTCAAGTATTTCTTTAATCAAAAATAAAGTTGATTTCGGTGTAGGTATATATGGATGGAATATAGAAAGAGAGGGTGGGTGGGCGTAGTCACTGACTGAGCAGAATATCTAAGGCTAAGTGATTTGATATGGTGACAAAGCAGTGAAGATGACTAACAAATAAGTAAATAAAAACGATAGTTAACTAAGGTATAGCACCGCACTAAATCTATAAAATTTTATATCGATTTTGTTATATTATACCTATTCCTTATGTTTATTTTGGTAGCTATAGGTATACATATATGTATCTGGAGGGTATCATCTAAAAGTCACCACCAAATTAGAAGAACGAACAAAGAGAAACAAAAATTAATAAATAACGTGACTTTTACCGGATGTGTGACAAGAATATGGATAAGTATCTATACCTCCACACATAAATGTACATACATATATGTAATTTCTTTTTGTTTTACTCTTTTCCACCACCACTAACTGGGGACAAGGGTGTTTGGTCTGGGGCCCTGCTGCTGGTTGATTCTCCCAACCAGGGAGTCTGATGATAATTTGCAATTATGTGTCACTTAACCGATAGGAAACGGATGTGACACGCATATCAGTTTATGCGGGTATAGAGGGTGTGTATATTAGATACGAAAATATCCAGAAACAGCTGGATACGAATGAAAAAAAAAAAAAATCATGTTCTAGGTATCACAATATTTTAAATTAATGTTTTGCATTATAGGTATTACTTTTTTTGTGTATGAATTTTATTTATTTTTTATGTAAATTACACCCTAAATCGAAACCATATTCAACAAAAAAAAAAATCTAATAGCGCACGTAATCGATCGCCGGCAGTGATTTTATTTCAGATATCACACCACCACCTCAGGCTGGCCGCCATATCTGTGTCTCATAACGGGCGAGATGCAGCGAGTTCAGCAACATTCATAACATAAAAACAAAGGTGAGGGTGGTTCAAAGCTAGAGGTAGGTAGGTATTAGGAATATAGGGGAGCGTTTTTTTTTTCGCCCAACCACAAGGGTGCAGCAGAATCAGCAGCAAAAAACAGTGAAACACAGCAGCAAATTTAAGGGAAACCGATTGAGAAAAAAAAATTATAGCAAGAAAGAACACAAAAAAAAAAAATAACTACAAAAACACTACAACCCCCACATTTATAAAATACCAGACAGTAGCATACAACTACTACATTCTGACAAGCCGGTAAAAAGTGAAAATGAAATCGCAACAACGACTATACAGTTACAATCCTTGAAACGCGACGACAAAAAGGAAGTAGGTATTGTGTCGTTGTCGTCGTCGCAGCAAAATAGATAGAGCGAGAGAGAGAGAGAGAGAGAGAGAGAGAGAAAAAGACAGTGATGCAGGTTTTTGGATTATTATCGAAGAATACGAGAGAACTTTCTCCCTTTCTCAGCTGTTTTTTCCATCCGACTTAACAGCAACAACAACAACAAAAAAGTTTGATATAGCGAAAAAAAGTTACATACAAATTTATAACTAACCGTACAACGACCGACAGAAAATAAACTGATATAACTGTACAATAAAAATAATTATAAGTATAGAGCGCAGTGAAAAACAACACACGACCCCACCGCAGCTGATTCTAAAAGCAGACTGACATTTGCCGAACGAACGGTTTTTGCCGATACCGATACTGAGAGAAAAGATATAGATGCCGGTCTGCTGATGAGGGCGGTGGCGGTGACGTTGGCTTGGCGCTGGTGGTGGCTGATGGTGAGAATAGAGTATCTAACGGAGAGTGTTTTTTATGTTAGTGTAGTAGTGGAGTATCTATGATCAAATTTTTGAGAGGGTGTATTTGTTTAGTAGGAAATGCTTTGTGATTGTCCAACAGGGATGGCAAAAAGATAAAAAAGTACATACATAGATATGAGTCTAACTGGGTATAGAATTAAAAAAATTATCATTTTAATAAACTATTTTATTACTATTTTTACATAAATGTCACAATGGTTTTTGTGTTTAAAAAAAATCAAAATCAACAAAACTTGTGTTTCAAAACGTTGGGGACGTGTGCTTAGCAAACAAATTTCTCTAAGAAAAACTTTCAATGGGTAGAAGAAATGAATTATTTTCCTTGCATTTAAATTTTTTTCTATAGAAATTATGTTTCTACCTATGTTTGCATTTTTCAGTCTTCAAAATTAGTGACTTTAGTACCTTAACATCAAGAATGATTGAACTGTATTGAATACATTTTAATTTTTTTACAATTTAAGTGGTTCAGACCCTGTAAACTTGAAAAAAAGAAATCTCAAAAACGATTCATTCAGGCTTTATTACAAAATCGATATATCAAAACCATAAAATGCAGACAACTTCCTTTTTTTCTAATGATACCTTTACGTATGTGAAATCACTATCTCCAGTTTTTTAGCCAACCATAGGACGAACTTATCAGTTCAACCAGCGATTGGACATGAAAATCAACTCCGACAGATCTGAACCTATTTGCTTAAGGTGAACAAGTGGCTAGGAAAGGCTCTGCAAAGAACTACAAAAATCTCAAGATAAACCTTCCCGATGATGGTAAAGAATTAGAGTCAATCGGATGTACAATGAAACGATGGTGTTACAGAAATCAATGACAAAAAGGGCATACTCGTCTATGCTGACCAAAATTTAGTCCTTAACTTGAGCTGTAAGCTTCATAATTAACCCAACATACACATTTCACACGCAGAGACACACCTAGGTTCCAAGGTTTAATCGCAATATTGGATCAGTACTTATTGCGGAAAAATAGGGCGTTTTGTCTCATTGATATCACTTGCAGGTACTCATCGCTTGACTAGTGAGGAAATTGTCAATACGCAATTTTTGTTAAGTTCAGTTCCACTTACTTATTCAAAAATAGTTCTAATACTTTAGCTGTAAATGTACTATATCTACTGATTTTACTTTGTATCCCAGACAAAACCAGCAGCTGCTGAAATATAGTACCACTTTCTATAGTGTAGGTATCTATCTATTCATTTTTCTATTTGTATTTAGATGGACCTGAATCTTGAATTAGTCTTAAGAAAATGTTCATAGCAACATCACACTAATCTCTACTACTTTTTACTACACTATTATACATCAAATTTTTATTGACGTCTTTGAAAGCAAAATTACTATAACTGCAACCCTGCTTTTGTGTTTTTCTTTGCTTTTTGCACAAAGCTGCCATTCTTATGGAATAAACCCAACCGTCTCCACTTTATACAGCTTATACCATACGAACGATACCATACTCACCTACCTACCTATATTGACTTGCTTTGTACTTTTTCTCTCTCTTTGCAAATTCTCTACTCAACAACTGCATACCAATCTAAACCTTCAAATTTTCAACCACCTTTTTCTCCAGTTTCAGTTTTCGTGTTCTAAGTTCTAACAAGAAAATAATGTAGCTAGGTATAGAACTTTCTTCTCAGCTTAGCTCAGACAGTGAGTTTGTTTTTAATTCGATTCTCTTTTGTTTAAGAACTTTAGCCATGTTTTTTGCATATACGTTTTCCACCTTTCGCTTGTATTTTTTTTTTTTTGTTATAAACAAAATAGAAAGATGTGTATAGTTGTATTATTTTAGCTATACAGATTGAGGGCAGTTGTGTTGGTTGGTATTAAAGAGCAATCACATCCCATCATACATTGACACCGGCAACGACGACGACGTCGACGGACGACACTATATCGTCAGCAGCGCCACCACACCACACAGCTACTCCATCACATCGCTCTATAAGCCATGCCACTTCCACCCCCATATTGATAGAGAGAATATTTCCTGTGTGTGTTGCTTTTTCTACTTTCGTCGTCTGCTCTGCTCTTGGCTGGCTATAGGGGGTTGATTGCTTTTATTTTATTATTAATAAAAATTTATACTTATTGTATAAATAAATTTTTATATCAATCGTTTTTTTTTTTTTCTGAAGAAACAGAATGGAATGAATAAGGCAATTCAATGATGGCTTTAAGAGAAAAGAGACAACAAAAAAAAAAAGAAGAAAAACCCTTGGGCTCATAATATTCGTAGGTATATACTATATGGCAAAAGATGCGCACATAATTAGAAGTTAGATCAATCGAGGGAGGAATTTTATTTATAGTCATCCGACATATTTATCGCAGATGTTTTTTATTTCATAGCCAAGTTGAACCATATCGTCCATATACCTAATGCAGAGAGAAAGTGGGAAGCAAAACTAAAAAAACATAATGGAAAATTGTCTATATCGAAGTTAATAAGGAATTTTATGGTTCAGTTCTACCTACTAGTGTTGCTATATCTAGCTAGCTAGCCATAGCCAACCCAACCAAACTAAATCAGCTATCATTGAGCCAGCCAGCCAGCCAAGCAAGTGCCAGTGCCATATAATATAAGAGAAATTTAATGTTAAGTGTTTTTCTGTGTTGATGGTTGTTGTATATTTTTCCCCACAATGGTATATGTTTTTCTTTGGTGGAAAGGTCGTAGACTATGAGTCGCTTCTTCCATATGGAAACTATGTTTATAAGAGATGAACAATTATTATAACATTGTGTGGTTTGGGAAGGAAATTCTAGATTTTGGCAAGCACCAACCTCTATCAGGGGTGATTTAGTTTTGAATCGTTTTATAAAGGGTGATCAATTTCATTAAATTAGACATATAAATATATGTATATAGAAACAGAATGCAGTAGTTTTTCACAGATGGTTGAAAAGATGCATTTTGCTTTTACGAAACTTTTATTTATTTTCATTTAAAAGGGCTTGGTATTTTTTTTACAGATTTTTGGAACAAAAATTATAAATAAGTAGGCCAAAGTAAGAAAAAAATATTCTATTTAATAAGTCCTAGAACTTTAATGACAAATGGACTCAGTAGTGAAATTGTCGATTTTACCTTTTCTTTCGCTAAAAAATAAAAAAAATTATTTCTTGTTTCTGAAATAATAAAAAAAGTAATTTATTTAGGCTTGAGCTAATTATTTAACAAAGGCGGCAAATCTTTTCAATAAAATCATTGATTTGTAAAGAGAATATCTAACTTCATTACTGTCCAATACCTTTAGTCCGGCTGAATTTGAATTCACATATCGTTTCACTTTCTGCATAATTTGCACAAAAGGGAGGGGGTAAATTTTGTTTATAATTTTTTTTTTTAGTTTTGACTCAAAAACCACGCTCCAGCCCTTTGTCTAGTTTTAAAATATAATATGTACCTAGAGCCAGCGAATAAGTGCCCCTCCTGTTTGCCCCCACCTTGGGGACGCCTATGCTAAATTTAATCAAATTCAAAATAAAACACACAAAATGCTGTTTAAAGAAGGTTTTTTTTAGGCACCAATTTATAAATATAAAATGATATATTCAAAACACCCCCAAAAAGTAGGCGAGGAAAAATTTTATGGCTAGGTATGAAAGAATTGTTAAAAATACATACATTTCCTATAAATAGTTTTTTTGTACCTTATTTTTATTTTTTTTATGAAACCAGAGCACTAATAGGTTTTGAATAAAAAATGGCCATAAAAAGTGGGTGTGGCGAAACATTTCAATTACTGTTTTGGGGTTTATTTATTATGACAAATATTTTTGTGTTTTTTTTTTAATTGATCACAGAAACAATATTTAATTCAAAAAATTTCCCTCCTAAAAGGGGCGTGGCACGAAACATTGTGTGGAATATTTATTAGAAAACATATTTTCTATAACTTATCCTCAAGATAAAATGTATCATGTTTATCAACTTTCGACGATTAGATGAAGTTTTTTGAAAAGTGGGCGTGTCAGTGTGAGAAAATGTACTGCGATAATATTCCATCATACTTTATTTCCTTTATCATTTCTAACGTTCTTTTAACATTTCATCAAATTTGATACATTAGTTCAGATGTTATAAATTTAAGACCGCCTTTCCATAAAACTTAAATCACTGAAGTACCTTGACGAAATCAAAGTTTTATCAAGACGCATTTTTGAAAAAATAAAAAAAATAGGGACATTGCAATTATTCTACCATTTTTCTTTTTAACTCTAACAGAATAGATTAAATTATCGGAAATCAATTCGCCCTGCTGTGAGGCCTTTGAAAGTCTTAATCCACCACCGATAAGAAACCATTAATCAGCAGCGCATCGCAGGCATATAAATTTCATTAAGGGTATGACTTCTTAAAACAATAAACAGTATTATTTTTCTTCGAGGAGGAATTTCAAAGAACAGAAATGTGATAATGGAATTATCACAAAGTCAGGGATATAACAAGAGATTTTTTTTTTCCAAAACAGTTGGGGACATTATATATATTCGGAATGGAATTTCCATAAACGACTGTATGTTCTGGTCAACTGTTTTTCCTTTCTTTTTTTTTTCCTTATAATAATAATCATTTGGTCTTTTCTGGTTTCGGGACCTTGCATAATGATAAAATAATGTAAATGTAAAATTTGTTTTTGTGTTTTAATATAAGAGTGGCGATAAGAACGAACAGACGCCCATTAATTTATTATAACATACTAATGAAACCCTATGTTTGGTCAGCGTCAGGGTACGAAAGATTGTGCTTGCATGCGTATGAGGGGTGTTAAATTATATTATACCGAATGCTGAAAGCAAAAATGAATGGCTATGAAAACTATATACATATGCACTAATACACAAATACCAACAACTTTAGTGGAGTGTTAATAATTTGGTGACTAAGGTTCGAGACACTATACCTACAGTATACATACAACACTGATTCATCTTTAACGTTATCTGTTATTTGAAAAACAAAACAAAAACAAATTATGTTAAGACTTGCAAAGTCTAATGAATATTTAAGGCGTTGTTTGTAATAGAAACAAAACCAACAACAAAACCTATGACGGAAAATATAGATAGATACTGACAAATGTAAGAATAATGAGGGTGTTATCAGTTATAGTTTTGGAAGGCAGAAAATCTAAAAAAAAAACAAATTGTATTCGGAAAATAGAAAGTGATCGTGATTTGAAGGCTGAATATGAGTGATGAGTTTTAACAACAACTGATAAGCATTTTACATTTTTTGTGATAAGAGCAAAACATTTTACATTGAAATTATAGGGTCTGTCAAATAATTTTTGGTTAACTTTAAATCTCGAGCAAATTTTATGACAGCGAGAACAAATTTTTATATCGCCTCGCCAATTTGAAAAAGAACCGCCACAATTCAAAAATCTATGTTTAAGTTCAAACGACATTTTTTGAAGATTCTGTGGGCTACCAGATCAGATCGTATGCACTGTTACGTTTGTGACACTCCAACTCAAGATTATCAAATTATTCACATAATTCATGTTAATCAACTAGGACTTGAATAATTTATAAAACTGAATAAAAATTGTTTTTGTGTGACGAATGTAACAATTATTACTTTTAGTTTAAATAAATAATATTTGTTTGTTGAAAATGAAAAATTGAACTGATTTCCAAATGGGTCTTAAGTTACTGCGGTGTAAAGAATATTGTATTAAAACTGTCAGAAATTTTAATTTTATATTACTGATTTGACAAAGTATGATTTTACCCATGAACAAACAAAATATTCTAGTGGGGATTTATTGCCATAGAAGTAAAGTCATTTTTTAAACGAAGTAAAAACAAATTCTTCTCCAATTGGAATTTATTCATATTTTTTAAGTTGGGAAAGGCAGCCCCGGAATTTTTTAAAATTATTTCCCACTTAAAATTCCATATAATTATCTATCTATATACATAGAAACAACAAAGCTTTCAATTAGTTCAAAAAAAGGAAAAGTTTTGCAAAACTGTTACTTTTTTGACACAATCTTTAGAGCTCAGTAAAATTTTAAAATTCAATTAAATTTTGTCTGATAAAAGATTAATTTGATAAAAATTTTTTTTTTGTTGTAATAAAAAATTTATGTATTTTTGTAACGAGTGTGACACTTACCTCTTTCTGAATAAATTGCGCATGAACTTGTTTTTTATATATTAGATTCTGAATAGTGAAATTATACCAAAACCTATTAAGGTACATTCAAACGCAGGCGTTTGTGAAATGTCATCTATAATTCTCTATATCCTATCGTAATTTGTTTGCAAAGCAATTAAATAAGAGCTTAAAAATTCACGACTTACCATAAATAGTCAAGAAATATACTTTTGAAAATCACATCACTTACCTGAAAGAAAGAAAAAATATATTAAATATTAGTGAAATAGAAACATTTTGAAGAAAAAAAAATATTTTTTAATATTTATATTTATTAATAAAAGTGTGATACATAAATGCAATTTTTTTTAAATTTATATTTTTAACTTTTAAGTCTAAAAAGGCGAAGGAATTCAATTACTTAGCTCTCTAATTTTAACTCTACTCAATTGATAGATCTGCCCACGAGAAACAAAATTCAAATCATGCCTTGTCGTATTGGGTCTAAAACGGGTTATTTTTGATGCGTTTTTCCAGTCATAACTTAGCTAATTTGAAATGATAGCATTGCCATTTGAATTTGATCCAAAACTATTAAAGTTGTTGGAATTTTAAAAATACCTGTGAATCCTGCTTGTAGCAAAAATATACAAAAAAATACTATCTTTTAAGCTGAAATCTATATAAAATATTATTAGGGCGAAGCTAAAAATCCTTCTATCGAGAAAACGGTAAAAAAAAACTTGTAGAAAACTAAAGGCTATTATTGTGTGTGTCAGCAAGAATGAATTGGGACCTACGATTTATTCCCTAATCTATAAGGTTAAGATGAGAGGCACTTTAACATCACGACAAGATCGGTATAATTGTGGAAGATTTTTCACTCCCCCTCTCAGAGTCAATAGTCCTGAAATAAAAATAAGGTGTAATAGGCTGGATTCGAACCAAAACCTCTGCCGTGATATACATACTCACTAACTTAATTTCATATATTTAAAAAAATTTATAGTGAGAAAGAATAAAAGCCTAAGTTGCTTGTATTTTTTTTTATTCAATCTGTATTTTCCAAAGCCTCTTGATGTCCTATTTATCCTAAGTAGCCTCATTCAAATATTAAGTGACATTATTTGATTTGATGTTTAGACAAAAAAATCTCCTCTATATCTATATAGGTTTTCTTAGTACCTACCTAATTTTACTAAGGTCAATTTGAAAAGCAAACAAAAAAATAATAATAATAAGAAAATTAGTTTTGCCTTGGAGTCTTAAACGAATTTGTTTATTTATATTTACAAGAAAAAAAAAACACCCCAGGCTGGGCTATTAATGTTATCTCATTCGTTTAATCCCGTATTTCCTATTATAGTGAGGCATAGGCAGGAATTTATTTTGTTTTTCTTATTATTTTTATAAATAACCTGTTTGTATAATATTTAGCTTTACAATATCTTTAAGTACATCCCACGGAAGAAACATTATCACATATTGCATTATCATCGCAAAAGTAATTTCTAAACAACCCCGATGTTGACGCAGATAACTAAATATGGGTATGTATGTGTGTATGTACATGATGTAATTTAGTTAGGATGACTCAAAAAGCCAGAGATAATTGACACTTGTGTGTATTTTTCCGTAGGTACCCGCACATAAAAACCACACTTACTTTTATCCTACATATATAATTTGGCCAGGCATAGGAAAGAGACAGAAAATCTATGAAGAATACCTACCTTACCTACCTACACTATCATCTTGTGGGTAAATAACAGTAAATACCTAGTAGCACAATAGTCAAAGTCATTGAATTTCCGGACAGAAGAAAGTACTTACACTATTATATGTATATCCAAAGGAACTAAAGTACCCGATAAAAGTATCTATCTATCAACGAGTTGTAAAAATAGTCCCAGCAGTCTTACTAAAGATTTTTTTGTTTGCAAAAAAAAAAAACAGTGATAATGATAACAAACAAAGCAACGGGATGGAATGAGAGGAGGTTGAAAAGCGGAACTGCTTCTTTGCTGCGATGCCAGAATAAACGAAACCGGAGGCGTTTCTATCGGACATTGCTCATAAACGATATCAAGCAATGTGGTGTTGATCATGATGCTACCGAGCCGAAACCAAGCCAAGCGGATATTCAATTTCTGTGGTAATAGCGGCGACAGTTGGGGCACGCCACGCTCTATTCCATTACCATCAGACAGCCTCTCCGTCGTAATCGTCTGTTTCAATTCTATCACATCAACCCTTATCACTCAGCTCAGCAGCGCCCTAATCAATTTCAAAGACAAACGGGTGAAATGAGTTGACACAGTTACAACAACAAACACAAACACAAACAACAAAAAATTAATGAACGTCAAGTCGGCCATATTGTGACCAAATTGTAACTGTTCACTGTTCCATTTCGGAAATATAGTTATTCTTCCATTTACATTTACATCTATTCCCTAGCCCTAGACCTAACTTAGTGCCTATGTGCTTTATACCTACGGCTTTTTGTCCTTTTATTATTTTGTTCCTTTTGTTTCACACGAGTTTTACGATTATTTTCTTCCTTTTTGTGTGTTTTTGTTTGTTGTTTTAACGGTGGAACGATGGGGGTGTATCATGCATGCTACTGCTTATCGCGAATGATGTGTATTTTTGGGTTAGCAACTAGTGCCATTTGCCATTAAGGCATTTTAGTTGCCTACCCATCCATATGTTAATCACAGTTAATATCTATTTTACTGTTTGGCTGGGTTTCGTTTGTTTGAAAGTTGTTATATTTGTCTTTGTTGTTTTCCGTATTGTTTGTAATTTTGTAGTCCTTTTTTGGCAAAGCATGTGACATTAACAATTATTATAAAAATGTACAAAAAGTTGTTGTTTGTTACATTTGGTTGTTAACATAAGCATCAGGCGGCAACACCATACACACATGTAATAAACTATCAAACTGTTGATCTTTTTGTGATACACACATTATGACATGATGAGCATATTATCATTATAAACGAAAAAAGAGAGAGAAAGAGAAACAGCATTTTTTGGTGTGGTTTTGTGGTAATATATTATTTTCTAAATTAAACTGAAGAAGGTAAGTATACAAAATAAATTGACTTTTTCAAATGTGTGCAAGTTGAAGGAATTTTTGAATTATTATGAGGTTAAAAGTGAAGTTTAAAAATATCCAGTTGGATAAAGTTTATTCGTTTATTCATGCTCGAGGGGTTTGTGTTAAACAAAACAATCATTTCAATGTCAACATAAATGACAAAATTTAAACCGCAAACAAAGATAAAATTCAGGTTTTTAATAACAAATGTTTTTTAAAACTCATTTAGATAGAATTTCTGAAAATAACACAAGTAATTTGTTTTTTGATTTTTTTTTTGTTTTTGGCAATTTGAGCTTTTTTTTTGTTGAAAACTAGTTTTTCTGTTACCTCAGTACTGTATCGACTTTTTTAATGGACGAGACATATTTCCACCTCATCAGAGGATGTATTAATAAACAGAATATGAGATATTACAGTGTAACTAATTCATAATATATATAAAGTTACTCTTGAAGAATTTGTAAATTCATCAAAGAGGCAGTACCCCTGAAAAAAAACATTCCTGTTTAAGATGGCAGAGGCTGGGATTTGATCTCCAAACCTTCGACTTGACAGTCCTACACTAACCATTACGTTACCGACTTCTACATTTTTTAATTGGTTATAGAAATATTAAGAATTTTTTTTATTGTAATTCTAATTAAAAAAAGTTTTTTGTAAAAAGTGACGGTTTTTTCAAAAATCTTAAGCTTACAAAAAATTGCTGCTATTATTCCCTACCAGAAATAAAAAAAAATAAAAATTTGTTTATCGTATGAAAAAAAAACACTCATACGCCATACATCATTTTTTTTTTAGAAAATATTTTTTGATTAAACTTTCTTTGGTCGATTGTCTTAAGATTGTTCTTGATTGAAGGAGTTGAGTAAAATTAAATAAAAGACTTCCACAAATAAATAATAATCATTCTTTTTTCCAAAGGGATCAATCTCAGAACCTCACCCGCCCGTCACTTAAATTAATAAAAAAAAAAAAAACATGTTAAAATTGATTTGTATTAATGTAATGTTTTAATAAGTAAATCTTAATCTAAATCTTTTTTTTAAAATACAAGGGTGAATCGCATAAGATGTGGCAAAAAGCATGAAAGTTGGGTCGAGACAAGAAAAAATCGTATAAGAAGGGGTTTGTTTTTAAATTTTACGTTAGTAAGTTCTCTTTTCAGTTTTTATTCGAACTTTTAAATTTAGAGAAGAGTTTTTGGATAAATTGAAAATTAAATAAATTTTAAGAGGTGCTGAGCGCACTAAGCTTTAATGGAGGAACCAATTTAAATTGATATTTTTGCAGTTGCTTTTATTTAATGGCTACCATCTTTTTATCCAGAGGTTTTTTTTTTTTTTTTAATAAGACAACCAATATGTAATGTCAAAAATTGAGGTTAGTTTCATGAAATTTTTAATCCGTTGTGGGTAAGGCCGGTTGTCATAACTTTTCATATGATGCACCCAGGTACCAAGTTGCGTGCGACACAAATGAAAATTAGATTTAAATTAGAAAATATACAAGCCTTGTTTTGGTGAAAGTGTTTGCGTATAAAAATTTTGCTGAGTTGCTACACAATTTCACCAAAACACGGCTTAATTGTTTTTTTTTTAGGTTACTGAAATCTTTGTGAAGATTGTTCAGTAAAAAATAAATTAATTTCTGAAAAATTTCAGTATGACTTTTGTTGATAGAAACATTGCCAAATTTTGTCGACAAACTTTCTTAAGATTTCTGAAAATATTTAATAATTAATATTTAATTTCTGATCTCATGGCAAACCTTTGGACTCCATTTTCATTGTTTTAAGATATAAAATCATTTAAATAAAAGTCTGAATGGACTACGAGTAAAAACATGAATTTGAATCAAAAAAATAAATTACCCACAGTAAATTGCTATTCCACACTGTGTTGACTCATTTATTTAAAAATTCATAAGCTATAATACTTTAATTCCAAATAATATTGTTATTCATTCTGAAATTTTAAATAAAAATAAAAGTATACTTTGAAGCGGTATGTTTACTTGAGTGGTTTCGTCGATGCAATCATATACATATATTGTACGATATTATACAATACATGTATGATCGATGAATCATTGCACATGCACAACAGTATCACTCACAAATTTCACTATCAACCAGATAATACGTGACCACCTCAATTTAAAACGAAACAACCTTTATAGTATAGTCTGGAGGGTAATGTTGCAAATAAAACAGAAACATTTTTGTTGTTCGTTATTAAATTATTAAACTGGTCAAAGAAAAAAAAAAGTGATATCAAGTTGTTATTAAAATATTTTTAGAAGTATAAAGAACTTAATAAATTTTTACGGTTTATAGCGAAATAAACAAAAGTTTTAACTTCAACAGGTGGTAATTTCAAGAGTAGGTAGTTTTTAAGTGACTAAAATTATTAGTGAAATATTTTATAGATCCAGTTGCTAATATGTATGAAAGGTAGCTTATAGTTTAAAGCAAAGTCTCGTCTAAATTCGCTTCAAATCTGGTCCCATATCAATTATATGTAATTCCGTAGAGGGGATATTTTAATTTTATATCATTTAAAATGGGTAGCTGTCAATGATTTCGGTTTTTTCAAGTTTTCTCGAAAACTGCTGTAACAATTTTGATTTAATTTCTTACCTGTATTGACCAAAATGATTTCAGAAAAACTCCGTCTTAGGTTTTTGCCAGAAAATCCCCATTAAGGAAATAGGGTTTTGACTTTTTTTCACCTGTTTTTTGAGTTATTTGCGTAAAGCTTTTTACTGGCTTCGCCATTTTTGGTACTACCATATAGTTCAAACAATATTGCATTTAAAACATTTTAACAATAATTATTTAAAAAAAAAAAACATAATTTAAACAAAAAATCCATTTTAAAGTACTTTTGACTTGAAAAAAATGTATTTAGTTAGTTAGTGCAATTTAGTCGTGTGCATGTTTTTTCCTTTAACAAAAAAAAAAAAAAACTTTAAGTTAATATTAAATACCTATAACTTGAAATTAAAGAAATTGCAACAATATATCTCAAAGTATTATTTATACTAAGGAAGGTATTATAAATTTTTGTTTAAATTTGTTCAAATGTTTTTACTTTTCCTTCCACAATCTCTATTTATATTTTCGTAGATATTTATCGTTTGATTTGATTTGAATAAAACAACAAAATTGACCTTGTGAATAATCAGCTTCTACAACTCTGCGCAAAATTTCCGAATTCAAAAACAAACCTGTTGCTGACGCATTTAATATTCATAAACAAAACGATTTGTAATTTCATTTGAACTTTTTGGATTCATTTTTATTTTTACTATACATACCTATGTATGTATATTATGTATACATAGAAGAAAGTGCCTATATAATTAAATTAATTAGTCTTTCTTTTATTCTATTCTTTTGTTGTTTTTTTTTTTTTTTTGTCATTGTCATTCTGGTCTTAATAAATGAGTGAAATTATACTAAAGTCTGTTTTTGTTGGTTGTGATTTTCTTAGAAATACCACGTTAAATGAACCATTTCTTCTACACTACCTACTAATACTTGCGGCGAAAGAAAAAAAAGGTCGAACAAAACAAAAATAATCCTTCGTCTCTTATAGTACTTGGAAAAAAAAAATTAAGAAGAAAAAAAACCTTGGAGATAAAATCATGACAACGTCAAGGCTTAGCATAACCACATACTTCACATAACAGTAATACCGCCCTATGGCTATACTACACCCCCTTAGCAATCATAAAAACAAAACAACGAATGAGAATGAGTAGAAAGAAAAAAAATAAGTTAAAGCCTTGCGGCAGGAAATCACAAATATTTATGAAGGACCCTAATATTTAGAAGGCATTTTGAGCACTTCCAGCATTTCCTAGAAATACTAAAAGCTTGTTTTTTTTCTTCATGTTATACACTTCAGGTCTATTGATTATGGTCGGTTATATCTTTTTTGTTTGGCTGTTTTAAGCGCACAAACATTTTTTTTAAATATCGTGTTTTTCAAAACAAAAAGTTTATTTATAAAATACTATTTCTACTTGTTAGTATTTTCTTATGTTATTAGAATTCAATATTATTTTCGACAAGGGAGAGACATCGGGATAGAGCCCTGTAATGATTTGCTTCAAATTTGACACAGATAATTTTTATGTAATTTTCTAGAAGAGACATTCAAACTTTCGTTTAAGCTCATACAAAGATTTTGTTTTTTTAATGTTCTCGAAAAAGGCACAAACGAAGAAAAAATTAAGAAAAAATCCATTTTTGTTTGTAATTTTGACCTTCTCAACATTTTCTCTCAAAATGATATATTGTAAAGTTATTAAAAATAAATTTGCAATATCTTGCCACATTCTAGCTTTAAACCTCAAGAAAGCAATTTCGTGTAAGATTTCCACTGCAATACGATCTATTTTAAAATCCTGTAGGAACATTTCAATGTTCTATAAGCTTTTTATGAGCTTTTAAAATATCTCTCTATTTCGTCATAAGAAATATGTATTTTTGCCAAATTTTACCATCTATGGTTATTGGTCAATATCTTGAAAGATGCTTGTAAACAAAATTGACCTCAATTAAATGATGATTAGTGTAGATCCATTATACCAGACACATGTATAGGTATTTTTTTTTTTTTTACGGAAAGGAAGTAAATTTTTATATGCTATTTTCACTGCTTGGTCATTGGTGCTTAATTTTTTGATGATAACATCTCAATTCTAACGTCGTCGTCATCTGCGTGTTGCCATCATATCCGTAAAAATTCTTTTGGGTTAAACGGAATATCAGCACAAAATTAAAGTTATTACGATGGCAAACATAAATGGAAGAAAAACCAAGAACTTAGAGCTCACCTTTTTTTTTCTCTTCGTTTAGCAGGAAGTTTATATATATACATATATGTACATGTATGGTATTTTCAATATAATGTGTGTATACGTTGTTAGCACTTAATTTTTTCCATTGTTGGTTATGATATAGATATTACATAAATGAAGGACCTTTCTGATAAAAGACAGGAATTTTTTTTTCATACCTAACATATATGTATTTGTTCGTGTGCGGTTGGAAAAGATAAATTGTGTCAGTGAAACTCTTTCCATGTCAATTATTATATCTTCTTTGGTTAAGATATCATATGGATGGTACCTACAATGATGAACTGGGAATAAAGATGAGATAAAATAAAGAAGGCATTCACTCCTCCGTTCTCACTCATCTTTAACATCCTTGAAAATATTTATTAACTCTTTGTAGCTATACATTTGGCTGTATATTCATTTTCTTGTTTTTAGGAAGACAAATATAAGTTGTTGAAAAGCTTTTTGATCTTTTTCTTAGTATGATTTTATTATACTTTTATAAAAGTATGAAATTTGTATGTCCTTAGTCATTAGAGAGCATCATTATATTTGTTGACAAACAAAATTACTTAAAATGAATTGAACATTTTGACAAAATACATTACCGTCAATTGTTTCCTTTTTAAAAAGTCCTTAAAACTAAAAAAATAAAAACCTTTTCATTGAATTAAATTCATAAAATCACTTCTTATGGAGGAAGCTTATGCATATTTCTTTAAATTATTCTCGTCATATTTATGAAACTTAAATAAATAGAAAACAATGCTCAAACAAAAAAAAGAGAAGAAATAAACAATTCTACCAAGTGAATAAGGATAAAATATTCATACACATATAAAGGTGAAACACTTCAAGTTAAAATACTTTCACAGCTTAAAGACAACTTTTCCAAGAACTTCTTTTGTGTACATCATGATTTCTATACTCCTCAAAAAAAAAAAATATATTAAAGCAGCTTCAATGTTGCCGCACGTCGCGTCGCCCACCGTGTACACTAATTCCTGATCTTCACAGTAATTTGCTTCTATAGTTTTTTTTCCATTTTTTTATATCGTTGTTGCTGGCATACAGCTTGTAGGTACGTAGGTATAGGTTATTTCAAATGAAACTGGAAGGCTTTCGCTTAAGGGAAGATTAGGACACAAGACATTTATAAAAATGGATAAATCCCCAACATCACGTAGAATAAAGTGAAGGACTATTATAAAAAAAATCTTTTATTTCGTTGTTAAAATATATGAAAGGAGTTATCCGGATTTCTGTCACTTTGCTTGTTTAGTTTAATTTATAAAATTCTTCGAATTCAATATTAAAAGATGTTGAAACTTTTGAAAAGTTTTATTTTCGAGAAAAATACATTTCTATTTTTTTTTTTTTAGTTTTCTGTACCTTTTTAAAATAACTAGGTATGCGAGAAAATGTTTAATTTGTTGGAAAGAAATTTTGGTACAATCGAAAATTAGATTCTGTGTTTGATTGGATTAATTGCTACTTCAGCAGATGCTAAAGGAAGATCAGTAGATAATCCAGGGTTAAGTCACTGAACTTCATAAGTTTGGGATCAGAACCCTGAAAACAAAATCTCCGAAACCCAAAGTTCCGATAACCAATAATTCATAAAACATAAAACAGAAAACCTTTATTCCAAAAAAAAATTTACAGATTTCACTCATAGAGTAACTATGGGGACATTGAAAATGACTTGTATTACGTCAATAAAACAAAAACGTGTCTAATCTTTGTGATTTGTATTTTGTATAGGTACTATTGTTGCATTATAACTTCACTGTCTTAGAAACCATTCTACAGTCTGAAGTACCAATTTGTATATTTAGTGTCACTTCCCAGTTGACGGTTAAATTAATGTTGTATAATTTTTTTAATAAGATCTTAGTCTTAATTGTAGCTTAATTTGCAATTACACAATCATACTCATTTTCATCCGCACCGGTACAGCACTTATACACGAAATTAAAGTTACATACCATCTATCTTAACGTATAGGTATCTAGGTGTTTGACATTTTTGCTTAGCTTAGCTTTGCAGAAAGGTAACTGAATTACAGATCAATTTAAGTATAGTATACATCATATACGGTTCAACTTAGTTCTCGACTCAGTTGGTTGTTGTTGAATCAACCCGCGAGTTGGCTTGTTATTTTATCAATTTGACGGTTGATGAGAAAATCAAAAGATTTTGAATTTTTTTCAAATTGATTTACAATTATTTCAAATCATTGAACTATGTATATTGTATAAAGCCAAGACATTTGATTTACTGTCCAGGCAAACCTTTTTTAAATCGAGACAAAATTTACAAAGCATTTGATGCGAAGCCCCACCTCACTGGTAATTGTTTTTATTCTATAATATTTTATTTTAAAATATTTTGAACTCATCTTTTAATCAATTTAACAATATCGAGTCGCGTAATTTACCCAAAAGTTGTCTAGTATATTCTACGTTCTTTATGTTGATTTAGAAAAAAGTCAACTTTTGTCAAATTTTACCTTATTTTAAGACTTTAATCCCAAACATCCGATTATTAGAATAGAAGTTAGAAGCTAACCAAGACCTTAACCTTGATGATTTGTTCCTTAGAACTTAAGTCATAATTTTGTATAAGAAGTTCAAGTAGGTACCTATGGATATTCTAGGTTAAACAATCAAATTGATTTAGAAGTTAGTAAAGTTTTTACCCAAACGTTGTCTAGCATATTCTAGGTTCTTTAGGTTGATTTAGAAAAAAATCAACTTTTGTCATATTTTACCTTAATTTTGAGACTTCAACCTCGAACATCCGATTATTAGAATAAAAGTTAGAAGCTAACCAAGACCTTAATCTTCATGATCTGGTCCTTAGAACTTAAGTTATAATTTTATATAAGAGGTTCAAGTAGGTACCGATGAATATTCTAGGTTAAACAACCAAATTGATTTAGAACTTAGTTAAGTTTTACCCAAACTATGCATATTCTAGGTTCAACAATCGATTGATTTAAAAGACTGACATTTTACCTTAATTTTAAGACCTTAACCTCAAACATCCGATTATTAGAACAGAAGTTATAATCCAAACAAACCAACCAAATCCAACCTTTACGATTTTATTATTTGTAAAATACCTACTACAATTAATGTTCATGCACATACCTACATTCATACATATCTACATACCTACATGCATACATACATACCTACATAAACATAATATATGTACATATATCATTTTTGTGCCCGATGCAAAGCCAATTTTGTTTGCACGTGTTTTTTTTATTGCACACACTCCACCGTCTTCTCCCTTATATCAATATGTTCTTTGTAGGTACGTACCTACATACATACATATTTTGTTTGTTTTTTTTTTCTTTTGCCGTGATGAAATATAGTTCTAAAAACACAGTTTTTTAAGTTTCTAGTATGAAATTTTTTACGATTTTGCAAAAATTTTTATGCAGATTTGTAGCCTGTCATTTAAACTTTAATTATCTAGCTTAATATTGAACATCCAATAATTATAACTAAAGTTATAGGCTTCTAAGTGGGCTCAAATCGAGCATTTTTCGAATTTAATAATTCCTCCACTGAATCTCGTCCGTTGGCGATGATCAAAATTTATGTACGCTGGCTGAAATTCATCACTTGTGTTTTTTTCTTCATTTTATTCATTTTGGTAGTTTCTTTGGTAACACCAACCAAAAATTCAATCGTTCTCCCCCTATACGCTAGAGTTCATTCTCTATCTTTGTTCATTTTGGTAACACCATACTTTGATCAAAACGACCCTATAAACATTTTCAATGTTAAAATACGCAAAATCCTGAAATTCCGAAAAACCATTAGGTACCTATTCGGAAATTTTTCCCGAAATCGAGATCGCAGAAAATTATAGAAAATGAAAAATATAATAATAATAATTTGAAATAATGGGTGATTTTTTAAGAGGTTTAGAACTTTTTAAAAAAAAAAAAACACAAAAAATTCGAAAAAATGAATGAAATATTTATTTGAATCGATAGTTTGAACCTTGCAATTTAATGTTTAAAGATAATTTCATGCAAATGTTGACCGCGGCTGCGTCTCAGGTAGCCCATCCGCTGAGTCCAATTTTGGCATACTCTTTCACACATATCGGCCGGTATCTCACGAATGAATGCATGGATGTTGGCTTCCAGTGCGTCAATCGAAGCGGGCTTGTCCCTATAGACATTAGCCTTGACATACCCCCACAAAAAATAATCTAATGGTGTCAAATCGCACGATCTAGGCGGCCAATTGACCGGCCCGAAACGTGAAATTAACTGTTCACCAAACTCGCCTCCCAATTGCGCCATTGTTTCGCGTGCTGTGTGGCATGTGGCACCGTCTTGTTGAAACCACATATCATGCAAGTCAAGAACTTCCATTTCGGGCAAAAAAAAGTTTGTTATCATCGCTCGGTAGCGTTCACCATTGACAGTAACGCTGCGATTCGCATCATCTTTGAAGAAATAAACCGCACCAAACAGTGGCTTTTTCGGGATGCATTGGTAGCTGTTGCAATGCTTCTGGCTGATCTTCACTCCAAATGCGGCAATTTTGCTTATTTACGTACCCATTCAACCAAAAATGAGCCTTATCGCTGAACACAATTTTTCGATAAACAACATTTCGAACCGAGCACGAATTTTGATAGTAAAATTCAATAATTTGCAAGCGTTGTTCATTTGTAAGACGATCCATGGTTAAATTGCAAACCAAACTGAAGCTGTTTGACAGTGACACAAGGTACTAAACACACGTCAGCTGTCAAAACCAGTGTTGCCAAAACCAAACCAGCTAAAAAATCACCCGTTATTTGTTTTTTTAGTCTTAATTACCAGTTTTTTTGGGATTTAGGATTTTGGGTTTTCTGGATTATGGGTTTATATAATTTTTGATAACTTAATTATTTAATAATTTGGAATATTTTGTTAGTTTCATTAACTGGATTTTGGGTTTTCTGGAATATGGTTAACTGCGAGATTGCAATTGGCTTAAAAACATTTTTTAGGAGTTTATTCAATTTAAGCCCCCAAATATAACCTGAACTTATAAGTGAGGATTTTATTTAAAAATCTATATGTAATTTAGGGATTTGTTGATTTTTTTATTTAGTTATATTTAACAGAAATATAGAATTTATGTCGCCATAAATCTGTGCTATTTCAATTAACATTCCAAAATATATAAAATAAAAAAACCAACTAATATGTGTAAACATTTTATTTCCTCATGATTTTAGTCCACCTTTTTGATTAATCTTAACAATTATTATTTAACAACCCAATTTTATTAATATCGAACTACGTACATATATATGTACAATAATAATTAATTCTAGAAAATAAAAGACCATAACAATCATCATTTATTCCAAACTATATACAGCTGCCCCAGAGTATAGGCTTAACTCAATGAATATTGATCACCTCGATTGTGACTGTCAAAAAATTAATTACCAATCAAATCTGCAGACGAGCCAGCCAAAACTCAAGGCGTCAGTATAATCTATCCACCACCAAACCACACTTTTGGAGCGCACAATAAATCTTTTTCCAATCTCAATAAATATCGTTTAACTACCTCAGAGCAAAAACAAAAAAAAAAATGAATCAAGGAGTTGGTTGAACAAAAAAAAAAACAACATTTTACTGCGTTCTTTACCGAAAAAAAAGTAAGTAAAAAAAAAGAAGAGGAACAAATCTGAGCCTAGCCAGGATAAGTCATCCTTTTTGAACTCAACCCACTTAACCCACAAAAAAGTCATCCTCAAGCAATTTCCAGCACGACATCCAGAGTATGGTGTATGGACAACAAGACACGTTAAAAAAAGAAAGGACGACATTCCACATCATATCCTTGCATTAAGCATAACATTGATTCCTGAACGGGTGGCAGCGTGGCTGCGGTGAACGAAGGCTGGAAAGAGGAAGGAGAAACACACGAGCACATCATTTTTTACGCACAGCTTTGCTTTCTCTTGCGCGTCCTTATACAGAGCGATAAGACATAAAACATTTATATACAATTTTTTTTTATCCGAGTGGGTTTTTGATTGTAACTCTACATGCCCGTGGGCGGGTGATTTTGTTTCGTATTTCTTTTTTTTCGTGGTGGAGAAATGGGCTCAAGGATGCGAAGTGAATGATTCGGCAATATTTCATTTTGGGGTTTTTATTATTATTTCAGGGTTTTGTGTTCCGTTAATTTAATGATTGGTATCTTATTATGTATTTGAGTGTTGGGTTGGCGTTGGTTTGGGTTTGGGTTGGAGGGATGTTTTAAGTGGTATAAGTGGTGGTGATGTGTTGCAAGCTGAAGACAAGTCAACTTGTTCACACACTGTCTATAATTGGAAAATAGCAAATCGGCACATCTATCAATTTGCCTTTGTTGCGAAAACGATAACACAATTCGAACCATGTCGATGATTAGTTGAAGTAATGATAGTATAATAAAATAAACTATTTAAATAGGGTGTTTCGTATTAAATTGATTTTATTTTTTAATATTATAGTTTAAATATGTCTTTAAAGGAAATTTTTACGTATGAATACATGATTTTGATGTGTTATTAATTAATTAAATGCAGGTGAAAACTACTTCAAATTATCTATAATTTTTTTTCCTACACAAAATTTGAGGTCTCATATACTTAATCCACAGAAAAAAAAAAGTTATATTCATTATTTTCGATGGGAGGAATACTAAGAGAGGTGCAGAATAAATCTAAAATTAAATAGATTATTACTCATAAATTATTTAGTGCTTATTGATCAATTTGAAATTCATACTTATGAACATTTTTCTTTAATTGCAGCAATTTTTTGATACCTACATAAAAACATTTAAGTTAAGCGTTGCCACAAAACGACCTTTATTTGGACTTATCTTGTTGATGATGCTGATAATTTTGACTGGTTTTAAAAAATATCAACAAAAATAAACTAAAACTTTCTCCAATAAACAAATAAAATAATAAAATCTAAATATCTAAGATAAATTCAGAATTTTCAAAAGTTATTATGGACAAACTTTTGCATTTTTTTAAAGAGCATTTTTATTTTAGTTCGATATGCCATAATATGTGCTTTTAGGGTTGCCTATGAACATTAAAGTTGAGAATATTCACAGAAGGAGCTTTATTTGGGCTTATTTTGCTGACTATGGTGATAATTTCGGAGATAATTTTAATAAATGTTAACAAAAATAAAATAAAAACACTCTCCAATAAATAAATAAAATAATAAAATTTAAATATTTGAAATAAATTCAGAATTTTCGAAAATTATAAGGGACAAACTTTTACATTTTTTTTTTTTTTTTTAAGAAATTAAGAAAAACTTATTTTAAGTCAAGTTAAGTTAAGTTCTACACTTATTCTTTTTATTAAATAAATAATTTAGTTATATCATTTCAATTTTGTTTTCAACTTTGTATTTAGCTTTCTTTAAAAATATCACAAAATGGAGAAGTCAGGAAGTAATATTTCTACAATATTGATTGATACTGAATTTAATCCAATAATATAAAAACACCATAAAAATGTTTTCTTTTGATGGAGAGAGAAGGAAATAGTGCTACTTACAAGTTGATTTAATTTAATTTATTTCATATCCTTCGTATCCTATACCTGTGACAATAAACTGACGTGTCTGGTATACCTATAAAGGCACCAAAAACAAGATGATAGACTATATGAGCAAAATCGGTTTCCGTAAAAGAAAAACACACAAAGTAAGATATCGATTGCGGTTGTCTCTTCTATTCATCATCATGATGATATGGTTAGTTCTTCTATAAGGTATATTGGAAAAGGACACTCTGTTGCACTATATTACTGTATGTAGGAACATATATATCTACTATTGCTATTCTGGATAGGATGTTTACAATAATCCACTTCATTCGTCTATATGTTGGGCCGGTCCATTCCATGCGGTTTCGTTGAAATTGAAGCTTACATCGTGTAAAGTGGTTTAATGAAGGAAGACACACAAGGAATTGAAGTCAGAAATCGAATTCAGGACGACTTACATGCGGAAAAGGACTTACATACATGCATACATACATTTGAGTTGACATATCTTTCAGAATATTGGTGTTGACTGGAAATCAGTGTTATATGGGATTCCGAAAGAGTGAAGAAGTTGTGTAGTTTACTCTGTCTCGATTTTCGCCAATATAGTGCGACTGGACGGAAAATTATCTGAATGCATTACGAAAGGATAATTACCATTCGCAACGAACTGTTGGCGACAGAATACCGATCAATGAAAAACGACATCTTCACATATATAGAACGAACTTGGGGATTATCGGATACATCTATTAAATACCCCACATATAGCCATCATCCTCATCCCCATCCCATCACATTCCATTTACATGATGATGCGGAAGACTATATCTATATCTATATACCCATACATGGTGCGTTGAATTTTGTTGTTCAACGAAGTAAATGAATGACAGTCAAAGTGCGATTGAAGGGAAAACAGAATTTCAATTGGATGTACCGCGAAACGTGGAAAATAAAGTAAAATGGATTTAACTGACTCTTTATAGCTACTCTCTGTGTTAACTGGTGATGGGGATGATGAAAAAAGAAAACCCAGATGACATGAATTTTCCAACGAAAACCAATTTAAAGGATTTCAAGCGTAAACGAAGTTGAATGGCTAAATAAAAAAAAAATGAAATATACATAGATATGTTTAAGAAGCCAACTAATGAACTATTTTATAGATTTTTTTTTATTAAACTATAAATTGGTGTATAGATTGATTTTATTAAGTGCAAGTGCAATTGCACATTGTTCATGGGGGAATTTTTCAAGTATATTGTTGACTCGGATCGGGAGTTATTAATAGTTTCTTCTTTCTTTTTTTGGTATTTTTAAGAATTGTTTTTTTTTTTTTTAATAGAGTCAAGTATTTTTCGATTTATTTCAATTGAAAATTGAGTGCATCAAATACATATAAAGTGTATTTGGATTATGATATACAAGAGCTGTGATATTTATGAGATCTGTAAAGAGCAATAGAAGAGCCAAAAGACAAATTGCGTCAATTCGTTGTCGTTGCTGTTGATTACGCCCATCAAGCTTTAGCCTTTTTCTGGGACTAAGGTGAGTCTAAGGCATCAACTAAGATGCTCAATTACTGCTACTTTTACTTAACTGCTGTCGCGTTCGCACTGGACCACTCGGTGTTGTTATTGGTTCAATGCTTTTTTGCACTGGATATAGGCTTTGACCTTTTCGGAGATTCAACGATTGATTTCTGTCTTCTATGTAAACGCTGTTATTAAAGTCGTTTTTTTTACCAGTTCCACAATTTCGCTGTACAGTAAATCGTTGCTCTGTACCCTTTTATAACCTTATTGTTCGAAATCTACACTACAATGTGGACCGAACATTAATTGGAGAATCTTTCTTCAAAAGCCAACAGGCAGCACCTCCACAGCTTTTAAGTCCAATTTTGATTAGGTATGCAAAAAAACCTAAGCAGTTTATTTTTTTTATTAAATTAATATTACGATCGAAAAAAAAGTATGTCTCACAATTCTGTCTATCCGTCTGTCTGTCTGTTCGTTCGGCTGCAGCATAAACGGATGGGTCGATTTCCTTTAAACTTGGTAAGTATCTACCGTTTCCACTAACTCTTTTTTCTCATGTTTTTCGGGCTAAAAATTTTGTCCCAAAAACGTACCACATTTTGTTTTTTTAATTCACGATCTTTTTTTAAATATAGGATAACTTTTTGTAAAAACAAATTTTTTATTTTCTCAAAAACTGAAAACTTTTTCTATGAAGAATGTTTTAAAAACTTTTAAATGTATTGTATACCAACATTTTCAAATTATGTTTTCTTATGGATTTTAAAATCTTTTTTTTTTGAAAACTTAATAATTCAATTTTTATTAAACTTGGCACCCGGCAGATTTTTAACATAATATACCAGATTTTTAGCAAAATATTATTATAACAAATAATACAAATTTAAAAACCGTTAAAAAAAATCTTACTTTTCTTGAAGATAACTCCAACGGTTTTTATTAATTTTTTTTTGTGGGCTAGTATCAGTATACAATCTATCATGTATGTGAATGGAACAAATTTCGCAGTAATCCATTATTAGGGATATCTCTCAAAAAACCATTTTTGGGTGTTCGACTATGTCGTTATCTATTTAACCGCTAAAAAAAAAATTAAGAAGGCCCTTATAAGTTTAAATAAAAAAAAGTCCAATTTTTCTATTTTTTTTTGCAAATTCAATATTCAAAAAACAGGTGGATGGTTTTTTTGAAATTTAATTTTTAACTCCCCATTAGTAAATATGTACTTACTAACAATTAAAGTACCAATGTTTTTTCTTAAAAATGGTAGAAAAAAATTATATAGTTAATGGTTAATTGTCATGAATTTCTAATTTTTTTCATTACCATCTTTTTTATGTTTTGTTTTCAAAATAAGAAAGAAATGAAAAATTGCTAAAATATTTAAAGTACTTGAACTTTATCTACCATCAGGGAGTCTATATTTATGAAAATGAAATAATATCCGCTATCAAAGAGTTAATTTGACATAAGCTAATGCCAAAGCTAATTAAAAATGTAATTTTTCTTACAGATGATAAGAAATATCATATCCTCTTAAAGACTTTAATCCAATTTCTGAACTTTCCCATCTAAATGTATAGTATACAAACGTACACAAATGAAATGAAGTTCAGTAATATATAAATAAATAAAACAAAGTAAATTGTATCTCATACTTTTATATTTAATTAAACCAACACCCATGCGGCTGATGATTCTTAACCTTTTTTGATATTCAACAGGGTGTATATGTATGTGTATAGACTCCTTTCAACACATACAATTTATTGTTTCAGCTCGAGAAAAAAAAAAAAAAAAAAAATTTCAACAGAATCTCTCAAGACCTAAAACTCTAAACCCCTTCTTTTCTTATATGTTAACATCCTTTATACCTACCTACCTTCGTTCTTTAAGACTTCTAAACACTCTTTTCATCTTTCAACATCTCTCATCCCTCACACAAAAATACATATACATAGATACAGGTACATATATACAATATTTATCAAAGTTTAGTCTTGAAAACTTTTTCGTTACCTCTAAATCCTTTTATAAGCAATTTGAGATTTTCTGTATAGTCGCTGATTTATTGTGTCGCAAAAGGATGTTTGGTTAAATTTAAAGCCCTCTCTTATGTGTGTGTGTGTGTGTTTGTGTGTGGCTGGCCGGAAAAACATTCAATTATGCCTGTCAAATCCCAACAATTTTCTTCTGAATAATATCCTTGTCGACCTATAACCCGGAAACCATAAAACCTATTTTCTATATCTATTCTACAGTATATTCTGAACACAAAAATTATATGAAAAAAATAAGATTTAAAATCCTTTCGAATTAAATTCCAAAAAGACACAAATTTTATGATCATCAAATATACACCTCTTATATTATGTGGTGTGGGAAAGGAAAATACCGTATGGACCATTCATTGTCATCTTCCGGAGAAATGCACGGGGTACATGTCTAGTTATATAGAATGTAACAGTAGGTATAGACTTTTAATTCCCTGTAATCACAATTCACCAGACCTAAACAAAAGAAAAAAAAAAATCGCACCAACTTCCCCGATTGTCTAGAAGTTACCCATCGACACGCCTTGCATGCACCCACAGCTTTAAAAAAGATACCCAGGCAGCGACGACGGCACATGGAATACACCCGTGCGCTATACATATATACACACCTCCTATATCTTGTCTCAACATTATAATTTGCACTTCACTTTTCAAAAGCTGGTTAATTTAGGGGGTTTTCCCTTTGCCGAAAAGAAGAAGAATACCATCAGGATTTTATCAAGACCGCTTCACACACAAATAAGTAACATTGTAGTAAATTGTGTAACTGTAGGTAAGGTAGGTTGTATGTAGGTACATAGTTAGTAAGTTATAGTTGGTGGTGCAACTTTTTTGCAAATAACTTTCTTAGACAAAATTCTTCTCTCTGCCAGTGCGCTGCACATAAATTTTATCGTGTACAGCCAAAAAATAAGGACGAAAAAGGAGTTTTAACAAACACCACACCCACGAAAACGACATTAAATTAAAAATTGAGAAGTGGTTAGCCTCATAAGGAGAGGTCCTACAACTCCAATTTCTTTATATATATATATTTTCACTTGGATCCGCACATTCACCTAACTCAACACAATCACTGAGAACATATAAATATATATATATCATTCTACGTCTATATATATCCCTGTGAAGTAAACTAATTGAAAGTTTTTCTTCATATTTATTAGGGTTTTCACCATCAGGTACAATTCCAAACAGGACTACAAGTTAAAAAATAAAAAAAAAAAACAACTGCTAGGAAATAAACGTAAAATAAATAAACACAAACAAAATACCAAAAAAAAAAACAGGACGTAAGGATCTTTCCTTTTAATAGGATTCAACTGTGAATCTTGGTCTGTGATTTGATTTTTCTATTTTACTGTTTTGGTCTTTTTACTTGAGGCAAATCACAGGTAAAAAGGACGTGGTTGGTGGTGGGGGGACTAACTGTTTATAATGCATTGCAAGTTTTCGTCTTTTATATATACTTACAAACAAAATAAAATACAGTTCGAATGTTGTTTAATTGATGTACATGCGATGAAGAAGACGATGACGAAGGTATATCCTTCTGTTTTTCTGAAGACAAAATAAGACTGTTGGTGGTTCAATTAAGTCTTTATTTAGATACAAGATATATAACTTATTGCTTCGTAGGTAAGTTTTCTTCTTTTTTTTTTCAATGAAACAAAAAAATCGATAGAACTTAATCAAAGCTGAGAGTGAACAACTATATGTAGAGAGATGATGGTAGACCATTGTGAAATTTTGTAAATTTAATTTAGGATTTGCAGAAACCAGAAAATCGGTAACTATCAATTACAGAAAATTGAAGCAAAAATAAAATAAATAGACTCGTTCAGGCTACAGACGCATTTTTTTAAAATTCAAAATTTTTCCCCTGATCGTAATCCTTCTGATGAAATCTAAAAATCCTGGTTCCAAAGACGGGTTCCGACTTCAGACACATTTTAATTACTTTGACCGGCAAAAAATAAAGTGACATCTGGTGGTCGGGAAGTAAAATTTTAAAGCTCACAATAATCCCCTGATCGTAGTCCTTCTGATGAAACCTATAAATCCTGGTTCCAAAGACCCGTTTCAGCTTCAGACGCATTTTAATTACTTTGACGAGCAAAAAAGCGACATCTGGTGGTCGGGAAGTAAATTTAAAAGATCACAATATTCCTCTGAATGTAAGCTTTCTGATGACACCTAAAAATCCCGGTTCCAAAGAGGCGTTCTGGATTTAGGCGCATTTTAAAAACCATATGAACATTTTTTTCATAACGCCGCCGCCGCCGCCGCATCGTGGAATGAAAAGTTAAAATTTCACTTCGAAAATTCACATAACGAATATTTCATGTTCACTAGAAATGATAGTGACAGACTACGTTTAGTTAAAATATTTGACTATTTCCTATTTGTTTTAAAGACTTTTCACTCATACTGATACAATGGTATGAACAAAATTTAAAACAAAGCAAAGTTCTCCTTTAGATTTCTTTAATATTTCATTCATCAGACACATAATATTGGAATTATAATTTTCAACACAAACATCTGTGACATCCAATTTCCAGGACATTATATAAGATTGATGTTGGGATTCCACATAAGGGCTTGAATATTATTCCAAAACCAATACTTGTCATCATATAGCGGTAAATCGAAAAATAACATATAAATAAGAAAAGAAACAATATGAAGAGAAATTCAATCAAAACCTAGAAAAGAAGACAGACAAAAAAAAATCCCATAATTCCACAAGGACATGTCATGTCCTCGTACCTATTACTACATATGTAGGTATACATCTATTATTCTAACGACTACTTTGCAATCATATGTGAAGGTAGGTTCGTAGGTACATACATATATAACAAAAAATAAATTCCCACATGATGGCATATCATTTGTCGAATAAGGAGCTGCATTTCACCACATCATGAGAGAAAGGACACTCGTATATATGTATAAAAGAGTTGGGAGACTTTGATGACGGCGGCGCTAAAGCTGATGTAACGCAACGCGACGCGACAGCACCGTAAGAAAAATAATAAATCGGAGAAAGTCCTTTTACCCATATCCGTTTTAAATTGGCAATTTGTGTGCGAAAATAGATTCAGGCAGGAAACCGACGCTAATCCTCTATGTTTTTTCTTAGATTCCTTTAGTCGTATAGTATAAGTCTTTATAATGCTCACCACCGCGTCAAACTACCGTTATTACTTCGTTTTTTTTTCGTAGATTTTCGTTTACGGTGAATGACGATGACGTTTTTCAGGCCACCGCCTGCGCTGCCTGATGATGAACATGATGCCACTTAAAAAGGATTTTTCATGAATTTTTTCCTTTCCTTTCCTTTTTTTCTTCTTTTTTTGTTTTTGTTTTGGGTTGATGTTTTCTCCCTTTCTGGGCTTTAAACGGATGCGTCGAGTGATGCTTGATGGCTTAAAAGGCTTCGCGCCATCACAAGTATTCTTTACGGTTTTTTTTTTTTTTTTGTGTTTCTATTTTATTGCGCTGCTATGGTGGTGCTGCTTCCTATCTAGGTGTCCCTTTTTTGTATTTAATAGTCGAAGCAAAGAAACAGAGCACCATCACATCAGTAGTGGGTTCACCAATTAAAATGAAACGCACACATGGATCGGACAAAGGATTGTTCTAAAATTGGATCAACATATAAAATATAGTTACGTGCAAAAGGGCTTTGTGATGCGTGTTTTGTTGTTTTTTTTTGGAATATTTATACACAATATTTCCATAAGGACTCAAGGATGCGTAACTCTAAATCATTATTCATTTCATTGTTTCAAAGAAGAAAACATACACACACAAGGAATACTGATGACACATAATGAAAAAGGTAATGAAATTAGATGCCATAGAAAATGGCAGGATTCTTCTTCCGTTTCGAAAATTGAATTAATTATAATGCGCGCGTGATGTGTAAGTATGTGTAGGTTTTCATAAGGCATGTATCCAACATGCGAATATACTAAGATAATTATGTTTAATTGAAACTATGAAAAGAACAGTGTGTAAATAATTATGAACGCGTTTTTGAAACAAAAGCTTAATAAGATTAGAAGTATTTTGTCAGTGTTAACGGACCTCTTGGGGCAAAGAATTTAACTGTAAAAATGTTATATTATTATCTTATTTCTTTAGTGAGATTTTTTTTAAATATTTTTATTGAATTTCTGAGACATTTTGATTTTTTTTTTTTAAATTATAAAGAGTAGATATCCCAAAATTCACGCCATATTTAAATTTACACCATTCGTGCGTTAAGGTGTTGCCAACAAAAAAAAGGGTGGCTTTACAGTTGAAGGTTATGAATGTCAATTACGTTTTGTGTGCGATTTTGAACATCCTGTATTCTTGAATAAATTAAATAAATTTGGTGGCGCGACAGTTTGTTTTTTTTTTTATTTTTTTTTCACCCAATTTTACCCTATTTATAGGTAAACTTTGAAAAATATACACTATAAATATTACTTTTAAAATCAAATGCCCTTTTTGTTTTTCCCCATTTCACCCTACCAAATAAGTAGCTTAATTTTAAAAAATTCAAAAATCTATTATCCAAAAATATAACCTTAAAAAAAGCCTTTTAAAACAAATGCTATCTTTGTGGTTTGTACCCCATTTCTTCAGCCTAAAGAAATAAAAAATTTGAAAATATTTAGCCCTTAACCGAAGTACACACATGTTTAAAATCTCAAAGTATTTTTTTTTTATTTTACAAAATTTTACCCTATACACTTTTTTACCCAATTTCACTCTATAAATAGCAAATCTAAAAAACGTAATATATTAAGTAAAACTTTACAGAAATTTTTTTTGTTAGGTTTTACCCCATTTTGCACTGCAAATACAAATATTTTGTCCAAGCGTTTCCAAATGTTTTTTTCCTCAGTATTTTGACATCAAAATTTTATAATTTTGCTAATAAATCTTATGCATAATATTAAGATTGTTGAGATTTCAGTATATTGTGTTTTGTTTTTCGATCAATAGAGGGCGCTGTTTTTTTAAAAAAACCTAATTTTAATATTATTCAGAAAAATACACAAAAAATTCAGTTACATAAATTCTTAAAAAATAAATATGTAGGTACATGTGACATAAAAAAGAATTTTGAAGGATTAAAACTTATTTAACATCCTGACACTCACCATAAGCAGATTACCATTAAACTCAATTGGTCTTACCTGAAAAAAACAAAAGAGAAGAAAAATTAATTCACAAATTTACTTATTTTTTTTAATTTTTATATTAAATTTTCGGCAAAAAACTTTTTTTTTTTAATATCAACTTAATATATTTAATTAATTAATTTTAAATTTTTAATAGTTTGCATAAATAAATCAAAAATAAATCAACAATTTTGTATGAACTATACAATTGTTAGTGAATTGTAACTAATATATGAGTTCCTGCAAAGTCACACATAACCAGAAAAGTTTGTCGTTGAACTACAATTTTTAAAGAGTTACAATTACTCACATATAAAAACTGTGCAATAAAATAAAATGCTACCCTCAAACATTAAGTGAACAAATTTTAATATTTTAGTGTAAAAATATTTTTTAAATACAATTTTTATGAGCTTTTCAATCACTATTTCCTCTTTGATTATCATATACAAAAATAAATGATTTTTCTGCAAAAAATGTGGTTAAATCTATTTTTCTTAGAAACAGCATTTGGCACTGCACTGTTCTATCATCCACGGATTAAATTTTCCAATCACGTATCGTACCCATGTCGGTGATACAGTGAGAAAAAGTCCTTAGAGATATGAAATTAAAAATACTTTCACGACGCTAGGTGTAACGATACACTTACAGAATGTACCAACAGGAAGAGTTGTGTTGTAACTCATTTTCATTTATTAATTGTATTGTAAAGAAACAAGGTATAAGAGAAATAAATTGTAATTGAGTTGTGCACCTTTCTCTGATGCAGCCATGCAGCACATATTATACTTGCAATTGATTTTAAATGAGTTAATGGAATAAGCTTTCTCGAATGTGCTTCAACGTTTGTGAGTTCAGTTGCCACTATTTTTTGTATCAACTCATTTTCGACAAAAAGCATTCAATTTAAAATTTTTTGGTTGCTTAAAAACAAGTAGTCATTAACAAAAAGTACCGTTCGTCATTTTCAACAAAAAGAATTCCGCTAATGTCAACAATTTCAAGTTCTATTGAAATGTCCTTAAGAACTTCTAACTAAATTATTTTCAAGTCGCAAAAATCTCCTCATTAAAACTAAAAGCATTTTAAATCAACTTCATTTATGGCAAAAATTGAATAATCTTATAACCACTCTCATTCATATACTTTATATAATATTTTATTTTCATTTGTATCTTTATTAAGATATAGAATCAGTTGTCTTGAAGATTTTTAACTTAAATAGTGATCCCATGGGGTGTATCATTAACAACTTAGTCACGTATAAAAAACGTGTGATACTTGTCAACTTGCTATTCATGACAAAAAAAAATATCAAGAAAAATATGAGTATAGAGAAAGAGACATCTAGGCCAGCAAAAATTATTATTTATCCGCCTAGGAATGAAATCACCATTATTTATGAGACTGAGTTGACTGGAATGGCATGGACCCTTCTTTTCGTTAAGATAAAAGCTGATCAGCGAACATTATCCAGTTGAGTGAATTGTTTTCTTTTTTTTTTCATTTTTATTTTTGAAAAATCCTTGTCAAGGAAATTCTTATTTTTTCTTCTCGATTTTTCTTCTTCATCATCATAATATAACAAATGACGAAATAGAAAAATAAGAAAAATTAGGAAAATCAATCTGTCCTCGAATGTTGTCGTCGTCGTATAGACGTCATTTCTAAAAATATATAGAAGAACAAAAAATAAATAACAACTTAAGACTTTGTAGTCTGAGAATGTCGTTGTGATATGTGATGAAGTATGTGGGTAAATTAATTTTCAAATTAGACACACAAACCGTTTGTACTTACAGTGTGGGTATGGGTACTCGTACAAACAATATTCTGATCAATGTCATAAAATTGTTATGATGAGATGCCTTTCAATATGACTCTTGAGAGTTGACATAATTCAAGAGAAATCAATGTTAAAGTATTTTAACAAAAATGATATAACTTAGGCTATGCATCAAAACAAGATGAATCTCAAAAGATGTCCATATTCGATAGTAAGAAACAAAACGATACCGAGACTAGATTTTATTGTTAAACAAGGCCGATAGAAGAGCTACAAAAAGGACGTTTCCTGTTTTGTCGAGTTCTAATATACTGGATTTTTTTTTGTCACCAATTGCATTTTTATTAAAATTCGAAATTAAGATTTAAAAGAAAAATCCTAAAAAAAGGGGGACACAAATATATATAAAAATTTATTTTGCATACAATTTTCTCAGAGCGAATTTGAAACAAAATGTGGCTTTTTATTTCTCCATGTTTTGAATTTTGTAGAGAAGAAATTTTTCATTTAGTTCAGGCAAAAATTTTAATCAAAATCGTAGGAACCGTTAAAAAAATTTAATTAACTAAATTGTTTTCTATTTATAAAGGGTTTTTGTGTGAGAACACACTTGCAGTTAGGCTACCAAGCTTTCGCACCATCATATTAATATAATGTTGAAGGTTTGAATGAAACAACAACAATTGGGGGAACTACCACCAAGATTTTATAGGCTGGAGTCTGATAATCGGCCTGGCAGTCGTGAAATAGTTCTAACTCCAGATTATAAAATCTTGGTTGTTGTTGATTTCATTCAAACCTTCAATACTTAATTGATTTAGAACATTAAAATTAAAAATTTCTCACACCTGAAATAACTCTTTTATTTTTTCAACAGTTTTCAATCAATTTTCTTTCAATCAAACAAAATACTGATTCATTGTTTCAAAATAGCTTTTAACGGGCTTTAGTCCACAAAAATTTTGGCGTTTAGTCATGATCATGACGAATATCTAGTGTGAACTATATCTAACAAGACTAGATTTCCTAATCATTAAATTGGAAGTTCTTGTTTTTTTGCCCGTGGCACGTGAAAAATAATTTATCAGAATATCTATTTCCGTTTTTTTTTTTTTAAATTAAAATCTTTTAATTTCAAACTTTAAGTATCATATCTTTGGCCAATTATACGGCTTATGTTGAATAATAATATAAAATCTTTTGATCCGCTAAGCCTGTTGTCAAATTATTAAGACTACGATTAAAATAGAATCGAACGCGAAGATTAATTTGAAAAATAAGATACCATTTCGTTCGCAAATTTGCCATAAGTTTTAGACATTATGTATATTTCCGAAGGCATATTCTTTATGTTTGTCAATTATTTCACTGCATCTTTATCTTATAAGATATCTATTATGATGTGTGGATAGCCACCGAACAAATAAACGGATATCCTTTCCAAAAAAAACAACCAAAGCAACGATAACGCATTCAAATAATGCATCAACACTATATGCACATCAGATTGTGTTTTTCCTTTGTCAATGGATTTTCTTTATGAATTAATTATTGACATATTCTCTCATCCACATTCAGCAGATCGGCATAATAATATATCCCATTTCGGAACTAATAAATAAGAAAATAAAAAAAAAAAAAGATTGTCCTTTGTGCTCGGGCAAATTCATATTCAAAAGTTTAACTCAATTATTTTCTGTCCACTATAATATTAATGTATGTATGTATGTGTATAAATTTTAGGACGTGATGATGTGGCCGAGGAAAGAATAATCCATCTATATAGACATCAGATACTCGTATATATGTATGTATGTGTGTACGAGTATCTAGGTTTTGAATCCAAATTCAACATAGTGTCGAACGTGACCAACATTTTGAACAGCAGGCGCTGAAACTACGACGTCGTAGGTACCTACATATAAGTATGTAGATATATAATATTTATTCGAGATTTATTAATGCTCTCTTTAAGTCTAAAATAGCATTATGCATTGTATACGAGTATTTAAGATATACGTACTCGTACAAGGGACATGATGATGATGGGCATTGTGCATGCACATACGAACAATGGCTAATTGGGGCGGGATAGGAGTCAATTATTGACATATTGCGGATATCATTTTCTGTGCATCGGCGAGAGATGATGTGGGGAGCGAAAGTCCCTACCTACCTACTGTATCCAAGACCAAACAAGAATGCCTTTTGAGGCTGACCCAATATATAGGCGACAAGGAAGAAGACAACAAGCTGTCATATATAGACCAATAACAACATCAATATATATATACACAACCAAGAGGATGGTAGTGATAGCGGTGGCGGCGGCAGCAGCAGCGGGCGCAGCGGTGGGGGAGATCTATTTTTAAAATTTTTATAATGCAGGATGTGCATGGATAATGGAAAAATTACGGAGACATTTTTTCAAAGAGAAACACAATTTGAAGAGTAATGATTTTCTCATTTATCTTGATGGGTGTCAGATCGATAAGTTCATCATGAGAAGTATATTGGAGGAGCTGGCGGAGGCATGCAAATTGAAAAGAAAGAAAAAACTAAACCTATATATTGAGTTAAAGATTATATATGTAAACAAGGAGGACTTAACTTCGATATTATGGTAATTTCCTGTTGAAAATAATTCTGTCTTGAAAAAACATCCCTTTATTCAAAAAACGCGAACAAGTTGCTAAAATAATTCATCTTAATTTGAATAATCTTTAAACACTTGTAGAAAATATGTCAAATTAGTCAAATAATTTCAATAATTTGGTGGTGTGGTGAATAAATTTACAGTATTTTGGAATGTTACGCCATTTGACGTAGGATATTTTTTTTTTTACAATAAGCTTGATGGCTTTGATGAGGTAGGTTTACCTTCTGAAAAATACTGTCTGACATAAGATGGTAGAGCTCTGGTAATTATTTATTTAAAGATTAATCTCAATTTATTGTATTAGGTCTCTTTGAAAACTAATAGCAGTTCAAGTGAAAACGAAACATCCATAGAAAAATGTCAATTGATTATTTCCTTACTAATGCAGAGTTTCAAAATTAATTTTGATATAAAAAAAATAATCATCCACCCATTTTTGAAATATTGAATTTTCAAAAAATGGTTCTATGATAAGAGTTACTATTTTTAATCGATAGATACAAATTTTTTCCAATAATATTATAGATCGCTCAGAAAAAAATTTTAGTCAAAATCGTAAGAATCGTTTTTGAGAAAAATGAGTTATAAGAATAATTTGTATATTTAATGTTAAAAAAACTGCTAAATGCAAAGTTTAATGAAAATCGACTAAGTAGTTCATGAATTAATAAGTTCTCAAAACAAAATTTTAAACTTTTTTTAAAATAAAAAAAAATTGAAAATTTTGGTATACAATTTGGGTCAAAATAATTTGAACCTCTATTGTTATAAATCGAAAATAAAAAAATGCTTCTATGGGAGGTACCATTTATAACCATTTTCCCGACTTTCTTATTTATAAAATAGTAACTTAAAAAAAAAATAATACTGAATTAAAAAAAAAAAAGTTGTTGGCACGTTTTTGAGAAAAATATTTTGCTAAAAAATATTTACGTATTTACAGCAGGTACTGTTATTTTCGGTCTTGAAAAAAAATTTAAAAAAAAATGTATCGGAGGGATGCCCAAAAAGCGCTAGATACCAAGTTTAAGGAAAATCTACCCACTCATTTAGGATGCAGCGGAACGGGCAGACAGGCAGACGGACAGAATTGTGAAACCCATTGTTATCGAATCATCATTATGTCAAGTTTGATCAAAATCTGGAGTTATAAGTTCTATCTATAACTACCTATAAAAATTATGGTACGTGGACTTTTTTTTATATTGAATTCCTACTTTCAATTTAAAAGAAAAAAGTAAAATGTTTTTCGTTTCGATATTAAATTAAAAAGAATTACAAAATTCAAATCACATTTTTATATTTTTAGTGGCATCTTAATGAAATCTTGATGATTTACTAAAAGCAGAAAGAAAAAATATCAAAGAGACTCAATGAAAATTTCCAAAAATATTCCTTTGAAAGTTTACACTACCTGGAATATTATGCTTAAGAATAAAATTTAAATTTATTAGCAAAGTTTTACAAATAGCATCACCGAAAAGATAATCATCAATACCATCTTTTTCACCTACCTCCCCCGCCCCCTACCAAGACCATGCCTCATTAGCAAAACCCTCCTTGATTTTTTTATAACAAAAAAACTATGCATTCCTTCCTTCTAATCTCCATCGCCCGACTTAAACAATAATGAATAACTTAAGACTCGCAGAATAAAATAAAATTAAAAAAAAAAGAAGAAAATGAGGAAACTTTAATTTAAATGAATGTTAAAATACTATACCTACCACCCTCTATCTCATTTAACCCTATACCACATAACCCAGGTTAATTCAATAGGAAAACCTCCATAACACCTTTTCAAAACCCCCTGCGTTTTAATCCATTCTGAGTGCGACCGCGTCACCTAATGAAATTCCACTTAACACTCAAAATGACGTTTGTCTGCACTCCTCCCCTCCTCTTAACCCCACACAAGAAGCACCTTTCTATATCTTACTATATCTTTGAGAAGAAAAAAGACTCAGAAGGAATTTTTCGACTGTGGGGAGTTTGAGAAAAGAGTGAATAAGAATGATTCTTCGAACTAAGTTTTGCGTCGACAAAAAAAAAAAAAAAAATAATAATAATATTGCAAAACTTGAAGTTTTTGCTGAATAATTTTCTGGTTAAAACTATTTCTGGCTAAGGGTATGAGTTGGTGGAAGGGAGGGCTGGAGGGTTAGTAGGGGTTGAATCGTAAACCGACCGTTGCGAATCCCTTCTTTTCTGCTATAGTACAGTACACTGGATCGATAGTGTGTGTATCACACCGAAGCACAGTGCACAAATACTCTCCGACTAAATATTGTGATGATGGAGGTACAAATAGAGGAAATTGCCGCATGCTACACAGTACCTACACAAGGGTTGCTGTCTAGGGTTGAAGAAGAGTTGAATGGTGTACGAAAAACTTTTCCGGCACATGAACATGTTAGCAACGAACGAGCCAACCAACCAACAAACAAACGAAGCAGAATATTTTTATGTGTCCGTTACGTAGTTTGAATTTCAAATGTGTTGTGAAAAACACAGAGGGCTTGGGGCGAATCATTAAAACTCTTCATACCCTCCTTCCTTTGACCCCTGCCTCCACCAGAACTGTTACTCCAAAAAAAAAAAGAGACAAAATAAAATTGTTCATCCACCCCCATTTGGCCTTTGGGATAGACGATGAGTAAATTTACACATGAAACATGTGTGTTGCCCTCTAGGTCCACTTTTCGTGTATATATACGTGCAAAACGATTTTTATTAAATGATAGAAAAATGGGGTGGGGAGGTTGGTAAGGCAAATTCCACCTCTTCCTTTCTAGAACCCCTTGAAAACAAATTCATATTCTTATACTCGTGTGTCTTGTATTTCTACTTTTTTTTTTTTGTTTAAGTGCTCGGTCGAGAACCAGAGGATTTTTTTGTTGCTTGTCTCTTATCCTGCGTTTGTCTCTTGAAACTTTATGAGGGTTTCCTCTCAGAAGAAGACACTTTTTTGTACCTACTTCTTCTGAGTCGTATAGTCTTGGTCTTCTTCGTTATGTCGTGCTTCTGCTTCTTATACGAGTATAACTTTATAGATATTATTTTTTTTTTGACAAGAAGAAAAAAGGAATATCCGGCTCCTGCACCATGAAGCGGAAGTGAGAGGTATACAGAACGAAACAGCCACTTTTACAGAAAATGCTTATAAAAATAAAACTTATCTTAAAGAACGCTCTCGCTCTTGCGAGAATATTGAGGATGTGGTAGGTTAGATAGATATAGAAACATAGGTAGGTGTTGGGAAAATGTGTGCGGTCACAGAAAGATGGACGAGAAATAAAGAAGGGCTTAGAATTTCTTATAGGTAGATACCTATTTTTTTTCTTCAACAAATTTTTCTAAGTTTTTTTTTCTTCTTATTTTAATATTTTTAGAGCACTTATAAGAGCCAAAGCATTCAAGTTATTTCATTTCAAGTGGGACAAGAGAAAAAACTTCCTTTTTTTGTCATCTTTATTATTTCTTTCGTTGCCATTGCCCCACGTTTAAATATTCAAAGAATTTTCAACCGCTAAAAATTAAACTTTTTTAAAAATGCGGGAGAATAAATCGACATTACGCTTTAATTTCAGAAGATAGGAAGCAACCAAGAGACTTTGAAAAATAAATCGCTTGACAGGTCCTCGACAATGAGCGACGGTATATATGTATATGTATAGCGATGCTCATGAAAAATCGTAAATTAATTTTTCCACTATGGCTCGTTGTTAAAGGTCAGATATTAGTCTTTGTCGGGGGGAGCGAAAAAAAATATGTGGGTTGAAAAATATGTCGATTTTTTTTTTGCGTGGTGAACTGAATGAGATTATTTAGCTTAAAAATTAAAGGAAAATAAAAAGAGTAAAGAAGCAACAAGATTCTAACAAAAATTATTAATATTTTAGTTTTTCGATAGGAACGTAAATGTATGTACATATAAGGCAAGGCAGATAGCTAACCGAAAATTAAATTTTAGAAATATTGTTACACCACGTCAGAAGTGTGAAATCACAGATTTCTAAAATGTTTGCCTATAAGCTAAACAAGAAGCTAACAAAAAGTAATCCTTCCATAGAGAATTGAAAATGTTACATACCACAATTTCACCAACTCCCTGTCTGATTACTCACGGCTCCAAATTTAAACCAAGTTATGAAACCGAATATTTATGGGTTGGGTTCAATATCCCGCTTTTTACAGCCCCAATTGTTTAAAATCCATTTTTTAATCGCGCTTTTTTATAAACGTCAAAAACCGAAAAATCTTTTACAAGTTTTTAAGATCAATATATTCAATGAAATTTCAGTGTAAGCATCAGGTTGGGGACAAAATCCCAAAAACCAAAAAAGTCAAAAATCCGGCAAACCCAAAATCTTGAAATCCCGAAAACCAATAATTCCTACAGCCCAAGATCCTGAAAACTCATTCTCCCGATTTATTTCCGAAAATATTTCATATAATATAATACAATTTTCTTGATTTCGATTTCAGGGAAACAATTTTAAATGTAAACTAAACTAAATAAGTGATTTACAATCATTGATATTGTGCATTCGATCGTGTTGCGATTTAATTAAATGCGAAAGTAAAGATTTCAGCTTGGAAGAAGTTTTGTTATATTTAATTTTTTTTAAATAGATTTTTCACCGAGAAAATGATTTTAAAGTTTTATTTTCCCACTTTCCACAGGATTTTGGGTATTTCGGTATTTGAGGTTTTTCGTTATTTTCAGTTTTCTGGATTTTGAGTTTCCTAGATTTTCTAGTTTTTGGGCTTTTTGGATTTTGGGTTTTTGGGGATAATGGGTTTTATAGTTTTGTAATAATTCACTTAATAATTGGTCTTTCATGATATTGGGTTTTTGGAAGTATGTTTTTTTTTTTGGATTTTGCGTTTCCTGAATTTTCTGGTTTCAGGGATTTATGGATTTTGGGATCTTGGGCAATGGGTTTTTGGAATTTTGGGTTTTCGAGATTTCAGGTTTTCTAGATTTTGAATTTTAAGGTTATGTCTGAACCTGACTTATAATAGTCAAAGGGTAACATGATAAACAAGTTTTAAAAATATGTCTAATTTTTGTTGAACACTCTTTTGTATCTTATATGAAATTTATAGCTTATACCTAGTTTAACAATCTAAATAAATGCCACTTATGTATCTTATATTCAGATAAGTGTAAGTGGGCTTTAATATCATGCAGAAGGCAGGAAAAAAGCTATTTACAGACTGGTTGCTGATGCGAAGGGGATACACTCAGACATAAATTATTATGCTTCTTATATTCTACAGACAATTTTTGAAGGCCGGTCGACATATATGGCATCTATTTTATTTATTATTATATGGATGTTATTTTGTATTTGAATGAAAAAATCTTAAAGGAGAAACATTAAGTGCTTTAGTAAAGGAATTCTTATCAACACCCATGATACTTAAAAATTAGCTGATGGTATAAGAAATTAAGGCAATTATATTATGTTTATAAAAAGTTCTTATCTTTACAAAGGAAGTCTTTGTATTTATATAGATGTTTATGCAAGGTCGAATATTAAAAATTTAAGATATTTACAATTTTATGTAATGGTTTCATTTTATATAATTTTATGGAAAACACAAGTTAAAGTTATTACCTTATTTGAAGACAAACATAATTCATCTTTTTATTGCTTAAAAATTATCTTAAATATACTTAAAGCATAAGTCTTTTCATTTTATCACTTTTTGAGAAGTAACACGCGAAATATTCTGTGCTTGTCGAATTTTTATTGTCATAAAAGGCATAAAACAGAATATATATATGTACTTAACTTATATAAAAGCGCAGTACAATCTATTTTTCCTACACAATTATTCCTTAAGCAATTAAGGGGTTTGTAAGCTCCTTTTTTATATAATTTTAGAGAGTTAATTAAACAAGTCTTTATGTCTTAAGAAAACAATTCTTACTATTCTAATCACATTTTAAATTTATTCAGAGCGCTTAATAATCGAAAACATTAAAAATTAAGCTTTTGCTCCTTGAAGAATTGCAAATAATAATATTGTTGCTGTAAATAGACAGATATATCTATGTACGTGTATAAAATCCACTTTTGAAATTCATAAGACCTATGTTATGATTACTCGTCCTTTATTACCTGTTCTAAAATGTAGTTAATGAAAACTAAATTATACTAGAAGAAAAACATTAAGTATGTTCAATTCTATGCTTTTTTTTTTTTGTGGAAGGACATGAACTATAGGTACTGTTGTTGTTATTTAAGACTCTCAAAAAAAAAAAAAAACACTCCTACCAAAGTTTTAAGTTAAACCTTTGCTCTGTTCTTTATTTTAAATATGTATTTATTTTTTTATTTGGTGAGGTTAATTGCAGCTTTCAATTTTCAATATGATTTGCGTCAGAAAATGTGGCTGTAGGTACTTGACATTTAACGACTCAATAACTTAACAATTTTTTGTAGGCCTACAAAATAAAAGGTAAAAGATGTGAAATTGCTTATCGTAAAACCAACTATCTTGTCAACATAGAATTTGATCTATTTATAGATAATTATGTAATCAAACTATTACTTGGTATGATTTAAAAATTGTAGGAAGGTTTTTTTGTAAAGTTAATTTAATTTTCTATTGAAAAATACCTCTCATTATATCTTCTTGGTGATTAGAAAATTATATTATACCATTTGAACAACTTTTATCTTAAGTAGAAAATGACTTTATGAGAAAAGGTGCTTTTTTGCAGTTACGTTAAATTTTGTACAAGAAAAAATGTAACGTGATAAGTTTAGAGTCTTATTTTTGTTGAGTCATTAAATGTCAAGCATGATGGTCACCTAAAAATCAAAAATTGCCAAAACCCAACATTTTGAACTGCTGGATTTTAAGTTATTATGCAATATAATACTTTTTTTTAACTTTAAAGCTATTTGATAAAATGTTAGTTTAGTTTTTAAAATTTTAATATATAAAATATTGCGCCAACGTTTTTAACCATATTTGATGGACAAAAAAAAAAAAAAAAAAACAACATTTTCCTTAAACACCCTTTTACATGTTTACATTACACCATCATAATATTCTATTAAAATAACTAATCAATAATTATAAAAAGTAGCACCTATAGAGAACAAAAATATAACTGGGTGGGATTGAAATTTTACCTATAGCTTTCATTTATATTCAAATGTAAAATAAATATGAGATATCGATATAGACTTATTTTTGAATGAAATGAACTTAAATAAATAAAAATAAAAAAATAGAAAAAAGCGTTACTGTTTTTCTAGTAGGTACATATAACTATTAAAACATTCTGGAATTATTTTCAAAATATAAATAATATTTCTACTTCCTTCCTATCCATTTTTATTTTGTGGAATTTTTGTTTTGTTATAGGTAACTGATTCGAGGTTTGTTTGTTTTCCTGCCATAAAATTTATATAGGGTAGTATATAGGTATGGGTTTGTTGCATATTCAAATTTATAGGGAATGTAGATACATATGTATGTACATAGATATGAACTTTCTATATTCTATTTACATATATTCTAACATAAAAAAGATTTAAACGTTTGCTGATTCTTAAATTCTTTTTAACAGAAAAAAAAAATATTTTGTTATTTATTTATATGAATGTAGATAAATATTTATTTATTTTAAATAAAAAAAAAGAAAATATCTTAAATAAATAATATTATGGAGTGATTTTACAAAACTATCACCCCTATTACAGAATCCTAGGAATGAACTGCGAAGGAAGTCAGACTTAATATTGACATTTTTACTATTAGTTAAATGTCAAAATTGAGTCTGTCTCTCCTCCTCCGCATTTCATTCCCAGGATTCTGTTATCCGATGAATAGATTCTGTAATTAAATTTGTACACCCTTTTTTAGACGCAAAATAGAATTGGTCCATTTGTTAATTTAACTATTAACTAAAGTTTTGAAGTGTTCGAACCGGAACCAGTTGAAACTTTTACTTTATTTTATGTCTAACAGTTTCCATAGGCAAAAGGTAATTGCTTCAATAGATTGAAAATTTTGTTCTTCTAAATTTTTGTTGCTATTTGGCAACATTGACCATGCCATTGACAATATGTTATCACGTCTAGACATGATTTCCAAACTATTAGAGATTGTAGAAACTTTAGGTAGGTACTGTATTTTTTTTTTAAACTTAATAAAAGCTTTTTCAAGGTTTTGGTAGTTTGGGTCACAATTTTTTGCGTTATGCGAAATAACAAAACTTTGATTTTTAAAATAAAAGTATAAATTAATTTAACCCATTTACACTATTCTTGATTTTGCAGGAAAATTTCCACGACAAAATTAAATCAATCGAAAAATATCGAAGGGGAAAAATCAGTTACTTATGGACAAGAAATTTTTTTATCGTATATTCATGGAAAGTCTTTATGGATACGACGATATTGAGAAAGATAAGTTCAAAATAATTATATTCAAAAGAATATATATGTAAGGGAACTCTGAGCAATAAAATACAAAATTCTTTATTATTATTGATGAGTTCTTTTCTTCATTTAGTCTGAAATTTCATTCACGTTACCTGTTCTTAGCGTCTCTAATTATAAATATTTTTAACGAGAATTATTTATCTTTAGCCCCTTTTGATTTTTTGATTTTTTGTTTCAATCAATTCCGTTTAAATGTTTAAATAAGTGTAATTCTTTAATATTTTTAAGTAAAAAATTCTTCATCATTTCAACTTTTGTTCTTTTCATCACAATTTATCAATTTGTCTCATAAAATGAAAACGTGGAATTTATTTTCCTTTTAGTTATATTTTTATTTTTTTTTAATCGAAAACAGGAATCTACTTGAAATGAGCAGTGGAGATTAAATGAGAAGATATACACATTTTTCGAAAGAAAAAAATAGGATGGTTTAAATTCATTTTGGAGACTCAAAATAAAAACAAAAAAATTATTTTAAAAATTTAAACTAAAAAATTTGATTAATATAACTTCACTAAAATTCTTTTTATTCGAAATTTTTATAATATTCTGTTCCAATACAGGGGAAATATGTTACAAAAATACATACAAAAAAAGTTACAAATGATTGCAAAATTTTGTAACAGGTCTTATACAGACGTCAAATTTCGGGCTTACCTAATTGTCGAAAGGTTAGCTTTGGTTTTGCAGCACACTTTTTTTCAATTTTAAAACAATATTATGACATGGCTGATTTCAAATCAGTTTTTGAAAAAGTGTTAAAAAATCTGTTGTGAAATAATTAAAAACTCGAAAGTTTTGAAGATAAAAAAATCGAAAAAAACAAAAGCTTTTACGGAACATTTCAACAAAATATCGATTTTGAATAAAAATGTAGCACTCACAGAACCGATCTTACGAGGATTAAAGAAAAAGTCTACTTATCTGGAGAAAATCGTGTTAGTGTAAAAAATAACTTGATCAAATAAATTAATAAATTCTGATTAAGATAAAATTAATTCCATTCTTTAGGAGATAAATTTTTATTTTACCTATTTTTTTTTTAGCAAAATCATTAGAGCAAAATTTTAAACGATATTGTACGATGTTTCTATTTTGCGCCATTATTTTTAAGGCTTTGATAAGTTTTTTTTTTTTTTTTTTTTTTTTAAAGAAACAATTGGCACTTTAAGATATTTCAAAACGTTGTTAGCTTTGATATAGCAATTTTGGTTATTCCTTATCAATAATTTAAATTTTCTTTGTGAATTCTTATGGGAATAGAATTGCTTACGAGAAAATGGTCTTTTGGGAGTATTTATTTTTTTCCAAAGAAATTAAGAAATTTAAACCTATTGCCTGAAAAAATTTTGAAACTTTTATACCTATATAATATAAGAAAAAAGAATAATAGCTATGTATATAGCATATTGTATGCATATCAAATTTTAATCTGACACGAACGAATATTTATTTAAATTTCATTAATTTATATAAAAGAAAAAACAATATATTTTTAACACCAAATACATTTGCATGCCTACACAAAATTAATTCTCACAGTAATGTAAAAAAATGTAAAAATGTAAAAAAAAAAAAATCAAATTATTTAGTCAGAAATGTTAAAATAAATGTTTCCATATGGAATCATGCCATGCGTCATTCTCCATACAAAACATCGAACAATTAAAAAAAAAAAAGGAACAAACGCGTTTCTCAATTTTAAACTCGTTTATTTAATAAAGAATTTTTCACCCAAAAACCATTTCTCATTCTATCCAATTCTCATCAATTTTATAAAATTAATTTTAAATTAAAATCAAATTAAAAAAAAAAGAATAAAAGCAAATATTTCCACAATCAAAATGTTGACAGACGCATACCTACAATCAACAAACACAAAAAATATTATATTGGTATCTCAAAAAAAAAAAAAAAACATCATTACCTCCATAAGGTTTTAATTAAGTTCGCATGTACAAATCGAAGGGTTACGCAAAAAAAATTAAAGAACGAAACGACAAACCAAAAAAAATATGTATAAAAATAAAAAAATACGGAACTCAATATTATATTGGAACGATTTCGCAACCTGTTGAACGTCATCGGCGTCGACGTCATTGGAAGCCGCCACCATATTATCTCTGTTACTACCACCCCCCCCCCCCCACCATCACAGAATAAAAAAAAAAAAGGAATAAGAAGAAAAAGGAAAAAAAAGTAGGTATAGGTACTATGCGAAGTTAATTGAGTGACAACGATATAAAATTTATAATGTCCTTCTATAAGAAAGAAAAATGTTCCTACACATAAATTAATAGACTCTTTTGACGCACCCCTTTCTTCTCAAGACATTAAAATGACGCCAGTCCTGTGCATGGTAAGTCTAAAAAAAAGGTGGGCGGCAGTTATTTTTTTTTTTGCTCGAAAATGAAAAATGGTTCGCATGCAACCATATGGTGGCAAATTTCTTCGACAAAAAGGACATTTTACACACTTTATGTGTGTCATTCTAAGTGTCATTATTTGGTGGGTTTAATTTGTAATAAAATGATTTATAATGCTTTTGGACCCTTTTTTGGACTCTCTATATCTGCGTCTGTGTGTGTGTGTGTGTGGTCGTGAAGTTTACAGGTTTCCAAAACAAAATGAAAGCCATGCAGGACAGGATGGGATTTAATCATTGTCACAAGCACAGAACATAAAAATTCAGCAGGACACAAAATGAAAAAAAGAAAAAGGATTAAACACTCACCATATGGCAATAGACAAGTTTTCCACAATAGCACATCGTTTGCAGTACGAATATGTGTCCCCCTGAGCCGTTTCCTGGTACTTTTTGACTCTTTTTTTTTTTTGTAAATTTTTTTTGTCAACTTTTTTTGTTTAAATTTTTAGGTTTTTTATTTTTAAAAGAAAAATACACACATCCAGACATGCATTATACATTAAACAAAACAATTTTTTTTTTCTTCCTACTCCATATCAAAGGACATGCTCTGGTTTTTTTTTTTAATTTTTTTTTATGTCAAGAGTTGTCCTTGTTCAAAAGAGTAAAATCTTGTCAAGCACATTTAAACATATATGTATGTACTTCAGATTATTTTTTTTTTATTTTAATTTATTTAAATCTATTATACACCAACACAGAGAGAATTAAGCACATGGATCACACTAACCTTTAAATTTCAGGATGCTTTAACACGAATTCAATTCAATTCAAGCCCGTTCAGTCGATGGTAGTCCTTTAAAATGTTGTATCCTTGTTTTCTGTTTGATAAATTGTTTTTTGATTTTTAACCGAAACACAAAAATATGGATAAGGGGTAGCAAGGAAATCACTTTATAGATTGTTTAAATTGTTAAATGTTTTCTCTAAGAGCGTTATTTTGTTAAGAAATTTCATAGAAACCAATGTCTACAAAATGTCTAAGGATACACCGCGCCCGTTATGTTCCGTAGCCACTTGATTTCTGGTGTTCATATTGTTCACGGCTGTTGCTGATGACGGCAACGGAAGATTTTCAAAGCAAATGAAGAAAACCCCAACAACAACTACAAAATACGAAATACAACAAAAAAAAAAACACAGCTAGAATCTACGCAAAACTTCTTGGATACGGCTGAGAGAGTGAAGCATAAAAAGAGACCTAAAAAAAAAGCACAAAAACCTACCCCCAAAAGCATTAAGTCTTAAGCTAGCTATATAGCTCCAACCTTTTCAATTCAATTCAAAGGAAGAAAACTTTTCCACCCTCAATTTTCGAACGAGAGAGAGAGAGAATGAGAAGAAGAGGGAGAAAATTCGAGAGATACATTTCCAGAGAAAATTTTGTTTTCTATACGCTGAAACTTGGAAAAGAGAAAATTGACACACACACACACACGCATTCCCATATCCCGTTGGGAAAATCGACGCAATCAAGTTTAATCAACTATTTCATTCTTCAAAAAATGTTCCGAGTTCCGAAAGAGTTTGTTATTCGTACATATAAGGGTGTGTTTGTTTGTGTTTTGTATAGGAGTATATATACAGACATAATGTATATATGTACCATATCCGGTTGGTAGTTTGTTGGAAAAGCTTTTATTTTTATGGTTTGTGCCATTTGTACATCTTTAATCGTGCAACGCCGGCATTTTGGTTTCGGGTACTTGAATGAAAACAAATTTTATGTGGGTGCCGCTATACATGTACATATGTATATATGTCATTTATTGTGGGTTTATTTTTAAGATCAAATGTTTCGCTCATTTCTGGGAGTGGGTTGGTTGTTTATGGCAGAGAGGGGTATCAGGAGAAATACATATACAATTTTTCGGCAAATTCCATGAACTCACTGACTTTGAAACTACATTAATTCATTTTGATTTACAAGGCATCCTCATGGATATGGGATGAAATTTTCTCCGATTTCTTCAAAATTGAGATGAACATAAAATTTTTGTTGTCTTAATGGTATATTGTCTGCCAATCGTCTTGAACATCTTATAAAGTTGTGTCATTTGTGTTTTTGGCATGATACCTACTTGTTAACAACGAAACAGTTTGTTAAACTCATAGTCCTATAAACTTTTCGACAAATAATATACATAATCGAAAAGTCTGGCATTTCGATTGGGAATTTTGTAGTTACACATTGCAAGTTATAGTTGCAGTTGATTTAATTCATTGGGAACAATATCTAAAATTCAAAAAAAGGATTAAATATTTTTTTTTAAATATAAAGATACAATCAGTAATACGTCGAAATGCGAACTTTTATCATTCCTTCATATTATAAAAACAATTTTCTTAAATGATATAGAATTTGAAAGGTCAAGTTGAGTTTGGGTTGAAATTTGATTGACATTTCGAACTCGCCGCGTTCTATGATGTAAAACCAGCACTTGAATATTTAATTTGATGTTTACACATATTAACCGTGAGTCCCGGTACTCACCATTTGTAAGAAAACGAACGAAATATTCCCCAAAAATATTATTTTTTAAGAATTCATTCAAACATAATTTTTGGATCTGCATCAGGGTATAACACAAATGACCGCATGACAAAAATCCACTCGCTAATCAACCGAATGGGGAAAAATAACCATTTTTACGTCTTATTCCTCCAAAAATGAACCATACTTCTTGCAAAAAGTTATTTCAATGAAAAAAAGAACAAAATTCTAAAGATAAAGAAAAATACGTAAACGGTTCTTGTATAGGTATAATTTTCAGAATCCACTTTTTTATCAATAGGTATTTCCATGTATGTACATATATGTATATACTGGCGCTCAATGAATAAACACAAAATATGACTTAAGTTTAGGTATAAAATGAAAAAAATAGAAGTTATTAAAAAAGAAAAAGCTTTAACGTTAAATTTCTCAAAAATAAATGCCATTAACTTTGTTTGGAGGGGAAAAATTTGGTGTTTCAAAATTTCTGAGATAAGAAAGAAATCGTAAGGGAGGAGAGGTTCATTTCAATCAGTTAAGGCGGGAGGGGCAATTTTCCAAAAAAAAAAAAAAAATATTTAAGATAAAAATTAACAGCAAGGTTATAGCTTTTTAAAAATTAGCCTTACCTTCATACGATATTTTTGTGTTTCGACTCAACCTACATGCTTTAGCTTATTATCGTATCTTAAGCGAATCACCCTGTATATTATATCGCAATCTGAACCACACTTGAAAGTTTATCGCACCAGAAGTAATTTTTTGCGATATCATAAGTTTGTTGTCAACAGTAAATTTAATCAAATTTCTTTGAATTTGAAAACTATCTGAACCCAAATTTTGAAGTTGTGTCACATGCGTAACATTTCAAATTTTTTTTTTCTTTTTTTTCGGTTCAGTATTGCTGTTCTTTAGATATTAAATTTACAGCAAACGGAAATCTCTTTTTATCACAAATTTAACACACTTAAAAAAGGAATAAATTTACACTGTGAAAAATTTAAATTTTTTAAAGGAAAGAATTTTAAACTTGAGAAAACATAACATGATTATGATAATAATAATTTCCTACAAGCATTTATATATTCTACATTGTTTATGTTTAAAAATAATATAATGTCATGTACGTAACATTTACCTGTCACATCTGTAACAGTTTTTGTCCATAATTCTGGCTCTCATTTCATAAGCAGATTAGCCGTACAGTCATTAGTCCACATTTAAAATATTAGTGTCATGTGTCATAAACGTCACAATGGAAACATTCATATAATGTACATAAAAATGTTCGTTATTTTTAATGATTGTTTTTAGAATTATTTAAAAAAAATTATAGTTGATCTGTATGCTTGTTTACATTAAAGGATTTTGATTGTTTTTTAAATCGTAATAGTTATCACTTTATCAGGTTTAATTATATTTTAATATTTATTTAAATTTTAATCTTACTAGGGAAATATGTATCATACACACAAAATAAATAAATAAAATAAAGGTCCTAGTGACCAACAACTTCAAACCATTCATATGAGCGTAGGTATTGTCACCAGAAATGGAGGGGACCTACAATTTTCTGCCAAATCTGAACGGCTATACGATGAGAGGCACTTTTATGATTTATTATCTCCTCGCAAAAGGTTTAGTACCCGTGCAAAAAAAAACATTTTCGATTTAAGTAACATAGTGTGGGATTTAATTCTCAGATCTTTGCAACCTTCTCAGACCACCGAAGCTTCGGTGGCATGACAGTCCTACGCACTTATACCATCGTCAATGTACATACGCACCAATATAAATCCGTAAGCCAAGCCAAAGTGTATTTAAAATATTCTTAAAAAAATGTATCGAAATTAATTTGCAAAAAATAAAAATTTGGAAAAAATATATATATGTATGTATTTATTTTCCCAAAACTCTAATTAAGATATATATTTTATTTAAATATTACTTTTATTCAAACACGCTTTTAGGACAAAAACACTCAAAATTCTTCTCAAATCCCACTAACATTTCATTAAAAACACAAAAATTCTAACACGTCCGTCGTCATCGTCGTTGTCGGTTGATCTCAATTCATAAAAGACTTCCTTGTAAAAAAAAAGGCCATGTCCATCTATACAATTTCATTTGTTGTATACCTTTTCAATTTTTTTTCTATTTTTTTTTTTTAAATCGAGGACAATTCCTGGCTAGCCATTTCTATACTCTCTCTTTTTGTGTCACCACCATTTTTTGTATCTGTCCGAGGGAGTGAGCAAAATTAATGGTCCCAAATCCACTTGGGTGGTAGCGTTGACGTTGGCGCCGATGACATTGCCTTAAAATATTTTAATCTACATTCTTCTTGCGAATAAAATCAACAATTGGTAGCCCAAGATGAAAGTCCTTTATAAAATCCATACCATCATCATCCTCTCCCAAGCTATATACCGATATGGTGAGGGTCTAAAAATCCGTGTCTTGAATTCCAAAGTGGACAAGAGGAATTCCCTCACGTATTTTCACATTTAAATGAGGGTTTCCTTTTCTATACCTACTTCTCTTCTCCTTCCGCATGAAAATAAGATTCTCAAAGATTGTGGTGAAGAATGCGTGAAAAAAAGCCACCTTTCCTCTCAACTTAGTTATAAGACTTATCACAATTCTGCGGTAATGGTTCCTTCCTGGAACTGAGAAAACTGAGTGACGACCGTGTCGACAATGAATAGACTTAACAACAACAAAACAACAATACAAAAAAAAAATAACTAAAAAGAAGGTACAAAATTCTCCGAAAAACTTATTTTGTTGTGTGGTATTTGTTCTTTTCTTTAAAATTGCAAAATCGCACAGCAGACTTAATTAAGATATTCGACTTGTTAAGAATGACTATATATATGTATGTAGGTACGCGTACAACTACTACTACACTGACATCATCTTCCATCATATTATTTTTTTTTTTGTTAATGGTATGAGTATAGAACGAACTATACGGAACAACTTTGAATAGAAAAATGTATTTCTTTGTTGTTGGGCTGTAAAAGGTTAAAAATATTTTAATAGAATAAAATGAACAAGGATGTGTATTCGAGCAGCATTAAGAAAGAAGAAAGAAAATAATAATAATAAAAAAAAGAACAACGATGCATTTTCTGCTTTTTCCCGTGAAAAGCTTCGAATCCTTTCACGTTTCTCTGTCTGAGTCCTGTCGGTTGGTTGGATGCATTCTGTCTTGAACAGATTTTCTTCTCAAGATTTTCAACACAAAATTAAAAAAAAATGAAACTGAAAATGCACGTGCTATATGATGACGAAAAGAATCTGAATGATGGGATATGCACATTCTTGGTATAGTGTCGTCTTCGTTGTCGAAATAATGGATTCGCGCTAGTTGGGCAAATTAAATGTGCTCGCGGTAAAATTCGAACTGACTCGACTAACTGATTGAAGATATATGGCTGAACGAATCATTTGCTTTGCAAAAAAAAAAAATGGGTTGTGATTTTGGGCGGAAAAGGCCCGAAGTTAATTTAAGAGAATAAAACGATTGTCAACTTACGATTTTGTGAACTTAATCAACCCAATATATGCCATTGACAGTTCTGGGAAGAAAAAAATTAATTTGCAATAGCGAAAACAGCAAATTACAAGGGATCACTATTTCATTTTTAAAACATGTGGTTTCTAATTTTGAAAGGCAAAAAAATTAAAATTTCAAGATAATATATTAATTTTTTTAAATAAGGATAAGCTAGTGCATAAGGTTGTTTAATAAGAAGATATCGGCAATAACTCATTGTAACCACAAATAGGTTTTCTCAATTAACAATTAAAAATGTGGTGAATTTGATGATGATAATTTATGCATTTAAATATATAAAACATATTTTTAAATAAATAGGAATTATATGCAGTTTCGAACAGCAATATGTGTCTCTTTCTTTCTTTCTCTCCCGATTATTCACAAACAAACAAACGTCAAAATTAAAAATTTTTGCTCGTACGAGATGGGGTAATTTTTCTAAAAAAAATCGACTTGCAATATAAAAAAAAATTAAAAATCATAACATTATTGAGAATTGTAAATAAATTCGAGAAATCATTATTTGTCCGCACTCCTTCCCACGGAATTTTTTATTTAATCATTTTAAAAATTGAAAATAAAATTTATAAAGGTTTCAAACAACCCATTACAATGAATTTTTTGGGACGTTCCAAAACAGATTCTTTAAATACAAATGTCGTCTGAGAGCGTAACGCCATCTGCCGGCAATCTCAATTTTGTGAGAGACAAAAATAACCAATTATCAATTTCGTAGTGTTTTTTTATTCCTCCGAATAAATATTTTTATACAAAATAGAATTTTTAAATATTGCCATGATTAACCCCTGTAAGTATGCAATTTCGGGTTTTCACGATTTCCTGACTTTTCCAGTCGAAATTTCTAATTTTCGGCTCTGGCTTCGGTATATATTTCGAAGATATTCTTGAGAAAAAGTAAGAGTTTGGCAAGAATGTGTATTTTTTATAATTTCAAAAATTATAAAATTTCAAACCTGTTTTCTGCATTGAACGGCTTTGGTAATTTTTTTTTAAACTATCAAAATTCTTACCAAAATCGAAAGGCTCTTCATTCGTTTATCCCAAATAAAGAGCAAAAGTTATTTATCCACGCTAAATAAATGTAAATTTACAAGAAAAAGTTACAATTTAAAAATTTGAAAACGTTCATTAAGGTGGTAACAGTGCTCGAATAGAAAAAAAAATATTTTTTTTTTATTAAGGTACTTAGTTCTTCTTTTTTTAATGAAGCTATTTCTTTCTTTCTATATTCTTTATTAATTTTTTTTTATTTCTTGCACCCACCTTACACCTTAAGCCTTTGGGAAATATTTTAACATAGAATTCAATTTTATTCGACGATTACAATTTTTGGGGTTCGGTGGCGTATACGTATTTTTTTTTACAGATTTTCTCAAACAGAATTACAGTTGTCTAAAATATGGCTCCGGTACTTTTGATATTCAAACTGAACTGAAAACATCAGATCAAATTTATAATTTTAAATTTATAAGGTATATTTCAAAACATCTTTAGATACGCGTAGGTAGGTACATATGTATGTATATTTGATAAATGGTAATTTTATATAATATTGTCTAAAATTTCCCATTGCAAATTTAATTTAAATTCTTCAAAGTCACAACTAGTCAAAGTCTCATGTCCGTTGCCTTCTCATCTGTCAAATAAATTAAATTCAATAATGTAAGACATTTCCCGGTCCAACACCCTACTATGAAAAGTGATAGTATTTTTTTTTTTATTTTTATTTTTGGGGCTAATGTAACTGTCAACTTAGGCTATTTGCCATTTCAAACAACGCATCATTAACCAAGAGGGGGAGCGTAATAATGACAACAACAACATCGTCCACGAAAAAAAAGGTCGAAATAAAATTTGATCTTATATATTTCTTTTTTTTTCGTTGTTGTTGTTGTTGCCATAAATACAAAAATCCGTAATTTGTTTCATTCCTTGTGCGCATATTAACTTTTAAAAAAGGAACTTTTACAAAATCCTCAAACAGGACAATTAATTACATTCATCTCTCAGTCAAGTGCGATACTGCTAATTTTGTTCTATCCTTCGGCGGTGCGGTGGGTTTTAGCTTTAGCTCTATAAAAGTCCTTGAGAGTATAAAGGAAGCTAAAGTGATGGTATATATAGTCTTCTTGTTTGGCTTGCGTGTGTTTGGCCATCATCATCATCAGGATTTGGATCAAAGGAAGCAGTAGTCAACAGAAAAAAAAAAAAAAAAAAGAGAAGGCGGAAAAAGTAAAAGTAAACACATTTCTACCGGCATTTTGTATTTCTCATTTCCGTTCTCGTCAGTCGAAAGGCCACAAAACCGGTTCATAGCAGTGAAGGGATGGGGGTTATGGGTTGGTATAGAAATCATGAACATGAACAGCTGGAATTTCATTCCGCTCATTCTCTTCCGAGTGCGAGAAGAGAATATTATTTTTCAACTTTGACATTTGCATGACATTTGCTAGTGCGTTTAAATTGCAGCGCCTCGGCAGTCGCCTACACACTCTCGCAAAAATTGCCATAGAAAAAGCTTTCATAGGGCGTTTTACGCAAAATCGCATGCGCGTTTTTAAGCCTTTTGTTTGTGTTTTTTTTTTTTTTTTTGTTTTTTCTTTTAAATCTTTCTTTCTTGCTTACAATCGTTGGTTTTGCCTGGAAATCAATGAATGGAAATTGCGGCGTGGCAAAATGTTAAAACTTAGATACACACACTCATATTCACACAAACCACACACACAGACTCTCGTATAGATACAAACAAACATGGAATAAATATTGAAGAAGAGCAAGAGGAATGTCACATGCGAAGGATGTGTAATTATTTGAACTGCATACTTTGCACGTATAAATGTATGTATATGTACGACGAGTATGTACGCAAATATGTCGCTTGGCATTTTTCCGGATGCTTTTGTATACCTACCTCTTTAGGGTTCAGCTTTAGATCGGAGGCAGAATGACTCAAAATGAAAAATTATACCACACATGCCAGAGATACACATATATAATATCTACACTACATATGTACATATGTATATATTCTCATACATATTATATATGTATATTTTGCATTGTATAAAAGCGCGGAGCAGGCCCTTTGCCCTTTGGAACTTGGGGTGCCAAGTGCCAGGGAGTAGGGATTTATACTCTCTGAGCTAGGCATTTTCATACAAATCGACTATAGGATCCCATGTAAGGATTTAATGTAGATTTTCATTGTCAGATAAGTAGTTTTTGTATTTTTATTCTTTTCGAGCTTCTTTGCGAACATATATGGGAATCCTAACATTTGGTCGAGTCGAAGAAAAAGAATAAAAGGTCGGAATTTTTGGCCAACAAACCAACCATACAATGCTTGGGTGTCAAAACGATTGTTTTCGTATTAATTGTATTGCATGCTAAAGGCTATAAATAACATCATTCTAATGTGGGTGCGCGGAAAAGTTCATCCGTATATACATTATTACATACGTATAAATGTTCCATTCCTACGTAGAAGCACTCTGAGGGTTCAATGGTCCTGATATGTCGTATCGTTTATTGAGGGGATCTGCGATTATGTGCCTACGCTTGTGTCGAATTAATCGAGCAACTTATTTATGTGAACTTAACCGAGATTAAATTGCAATCTCCCCAAAAGCCCATACTTGATAGGAATTCGCTTGAATGTTATAGACAAAGAAAAATCACATATACCTATTATACCTACTTTATTTTCGAGTAAGAAAAATCGCTTTGGAAACATACAGACATACATAATGTACATATACCTAACTGAAATAAGTAGGTACATATAGAGTGAATATAAGGTTTTTGTAAATATTTTTATGTTGTTCATTCTGAGAACAAGTCGTATATGGAGGTATGGGAATTATTTAGTGTGAACTGAATTATCTGCTCAATTACACTTTTTTTCTTTATTTTAATTGAGTGGAAATTTTGATGTGTTTCTATTTATTTTGTTTATACTTTTGGTTTATGAATATAAATTTTTAAAGTGTATAACACGACTTAGTTGGAAGTGATTTGGACTTATAATTTTTATAATGGGATTTAAGGGAAATGGAGTTGGGTTAAAAGTAAGAAGTATAATCGAGTGGCTTAAAATGATAAGATTGTGGTAGTCTTTGCCTTTTTTAAGCTTTAATTAATTAATTGAGGAAAAATCTTTATTTTCAACCGCCCACTCTAAACGCTGAGAAAAAAAACTACCAAACATTTTTAGTTTAATATCTGGAAGCATCGCAATTGCATACATCTATGAACCCTTGTTGTTATATTTGGTTTATACATCTCTTTCCAAAATTTTCTGTCGTCTCTTGGACTATAATTTTTCGATGAAATTAAGGGTCAAAATCACCATCCACGAACCTTAAATGCAAGCCACGCGGTCTCTTAGCTTTTTTTAACCGATACACTGTTTAGATCGATTGCAAGCAACAGCTTGACGGACAGTTCTCTATGGCGATTTCGGGTATTTCAAGTGAGAAAAAAAATATTCTAGGTTATAATTTAATAACTTTTCGAAAATCATAAGACTTTTAAGATTTATTGAGCTGTTTGAGCTCCCATGAAGTTCTTGAACAAAAATTAAAATCGTTTCACTTGAAAAATAAACACCGCATAAATATCTGATAAAATCCTTAAAACTCGGCAAATAATCTGCAGGAAAAATGTATGTATCACTGCAAACAGGACTGCACATTGAAAAAGAATGAGATCGAATAGATAACAGAATTTAAAGGCTAGAATTAACTACATATTTTTGAAATTGTAACTCAATATTGGGTGTATTTTGAGATTTGTCCTTTAAACTGTTATAATAGGAAGTATTTTTTACAAATATTCAGAGGAAAGGCTGTCAAATATAAACATAATGAAGAAAAAGGAGAAATATTGTCGATTTTTTACTTTGAAAATTAACGAAGAAGCGCAAGTGCGGGCGTACTAGTATTTTTTTATAAAATGGAAAATACTGTTTGCCTCTATGCAAAGTAAATCATTGTTTTAACCATCAGATTTGTTTGCTATGAAAATATTTTAAAAACTAACCGAAGCAAAGCAAGCATGGGTTTACTAATTTTTTTTTTTTTTAAGGGAAAGTGAAAATATTGTCTCACTCTATGCAAAGTAAGGTTTAAACCTATTTTTTCCTTGAAAACTAACCACAGCAACGCAAGTAGGGTTTGCTAGTTGTTTTTTGTATACAAAAAAAGGTTAAGCGAAAATATTGTCTACCTCTGTGCAAAGTAAGTCAAGTAAGTCACCATCAGATTTTAAACATTGAAAATTACCCGAATCAACGCAAGCAGGTGTTAACTAGTTTTTTATAAAAAGATTTCTAATTTCTAATCTTCTATATATACTAATTAAAATTTGGTTTTGTGTACGTTCGCTAACCAGCCAAACCGGTTGACCGATTTTCTTAATTTTTTTTTTTAATTAAAGAGGAATAAGGGTAGGTTTGGGACAAAAAAACAATTATAAAAAAATAAAGAAAATCTGTTAAAAAAAGAAATGAAATTTCAATTAGTCACATGGGTCACTGATTTGAACAATATTTAGTAATTTGCGCAATTTGAAAATAATAGAGTTTGTGGTGCAGTAGAAAGATCTCCGCTTTAGACGTGGGGGGTCTCAGGTTCGATTTCTGTCACCGGCAACATTTTTTTTTAATTATTAAGAATTTACTCTTTTTTTTTCAACACATTCGCTGCAAAACAAATAAAAAAAAACTATTTTTTTTACGCCCTGCAAAGCGGGCGGTGGTTTTGCTAGTTTCCTATAAAAACAAGTGAAGTAGAAGACTTTGATACAATTTAATTTGACTTGTTCAATTTTATATTGATTAAAAATAATTACAAGAGGTTCTCAATATATATATAGTCAACTGATGATTCCCAGTGAGATCATCGAGGGTAGTCACCAATGTTTGTGAACTTTTAGTCAGTTAGAGTTTTCTGAATTTATACAGGGTGTCCGGAAATCACCGCCACAGAAGAAAACCATGAGTTCAAGTCGAAAAACTTCAGAGATAATTTTCTCGTTTTCAAATAACAACCAGAAATCAAAATATAAATAATAAATATGTACATACTTCAAAATGTTTAATTCATTTCACCAAGACGATTTCATACAACTAAATGCCGATACATTGTAAGACCTTTCTCAAATTGTTAAAAAAAAAAGGCGTGGCAAAAGAGCAAAACCACATTTACCTTAATTTTTTGTGAATATCTGCTTAGTTTTAACAAAGCATGTGCATTGTGCAGCTATGAGGAATTGGAGCTAAAGAAAAAAAAATGGTTAACCATGAAAATGATTCCAGATGAGCTATCAGTTGGTTGAATTTTTCATAAAACGTTTTCAATTTTTTCCTAGATTATTATCAGCACCTTGTTAAATTAAAAAAAAAAAAAAAAACAGAAAATTCAAATCATAAAATAACTTGCATCCCGAACAGGATAAAAAAAACTGGATGCTAAATCAAGAGAGCCACAAATATTGTGTGTGTACGACGACGACGAGGAAGAGTACTTGTACTACTATCTACATGAAAACACTCCCAATGCGAACCACATTAGTTGCATTGCGAACTACATATATACTGATACTCGTACTATTCTGGAACTGCAGTAATAAATTGAAAATGCTAGAGTGGAAAAATATATATTATTACAGATAGCTACAATACAAAATATATACGAGTATAGATAGATACATATATCCGCTAGATACATTCTATTTTTTTTTTTTTGCATTCGTTTTTTTTTTTTTTTCAATCTAGTTTTTGCCTCTATTCCACTTTACTCTCAAGAGAGTATTGTATTTCCGGTGTTCAGCCACCACATTATTATTTTGGCAGAGAGTAGGTACATATACAATTCAATTGTATCTGTTTAAAATGTTGTTCTATATTTTTATATTTAAGATATATTTATTATGGAATTGTGGTTTGGAGTGCTTAATGGGTTTTCATTTAATGTGCAATGACACGTAACAAATGAAGAAGTCCATTTTGTGTGTGCGGTTTTTCATTATTGAATTTATTTCAAAATAAAATGTTTTCTAGACTAATATATACCTTATTCGATATAATGGGTACCTATGTAGATTGTAGTAGATATTATAACTATGTATAAACAAACCTATTAATACTTGAAGTGCTGGCTATTGTTGTTTAGTTGAAATGATGCAACAATATTGGCAATAGAATATTGACAACTTTTTTTTGGGGAAATCGATTTAGTTATTTCTGCATTCGTTAATTACTTTACCGATATTATTTTTATTTTGAAAAATTGTTTTTTAAGTTATTAAAATAGAATTTCATTTCAAAAACGTTTGTAGGAAATTCATGTTCCTTTCACATAGATTTGATTTTGAGCTAACAAAAACGTGAAATTTACAGAAAAATATTATGAAGAAATTCAATGCTCTAGTTGAAATAACAAGTTCTTAAATAGTTTTGAGCGAAAATAAAAAAAAGAACGACACGCCGTATTAAAAAATTTAATTCATGGACAAAAAATGTTATGATTCGTCTGCGATTTTTAGACCTTATAGAATAGTTAAACAAATTTTAGTAAAATTGTATACCAATATTTTCAAAAAATAGTTTTTTTTTTAAACAATTAATATTTAGAATAGAATTTGGTCGATTTTTATTAAACTTGGCACCAAGCCGTTTTCTTATATTATCTAGAAGATTTTGAACAAAAACTATTTTTAAGACCTGATACAATTGTTTGAAAACCTTTAAAGAAAACATTTTTTTCTCGAATATGAGTCCTACTAATTTAATAAAAAAAAAATAAATTTTAATAAAAAATTAATGCATCAGAAGCTTTTACAACAGTTTAAAAAATTTTTAATAGTATATATTTTATTTAGGTACATAGTTTTGTTTTAAATGTGTTGGATTAAAAAAAATAGAAATTTATGATTCAAAAATGTGTTGATGGCTGCTTTTTTATTAGAAATGCTATTTTTCACGCTACATTAATAAATATTTATTTAAAATTGGCTTATAACATTTTTTTTGTTAAGAATACTTTTAAAAAAATGTATAAAGATACAGAGTATAAAATTATAAAGAGCTGGAGCATGTAGGTTGGGTCAAGACAACAAAATCTCCTGTTTAGGCGGAAGAGCCAACTTTCTAAAAAATCGAATTGAAATAGAAAAAAATCATTAAAAATCTAAGGCAACACTTAGGTTATACTTTTATATTCACGTCACGTCACGTTATATTCCATTCTGTTTTTAAGTCAAATTGTTTTAGTAAATAGTTTTGGAAATATTAATTTTCAAACTCAAAATTTTAAAGAAACAATTTTAAAAAAATTGTTCAAAATTTTAAATTATTAAGTATTATTTTTTTTTAAATATTCAATGCTCTCATCATTTTTTAATCAAACACTTAAAACCAGATGCATAAGTGTCCTCTAGTTTTTGAGAATATTGAAAATAACAGAAATAAGTTTCCCCTAGTTTGACTAAAATCACTTAGAAAGCAGTAAAGTAGATATTTTTATTTTCGATTATAAATCACATTAATGGGTTTACATTCCGACTTTAAAACGCACCTTAGGCGATTGCACCTCTGATTCTATATGACATTAACTTTGTTAGGTTATTTTTTTTTATTTTGCTAAATATGATTAAAAGTTTTTTATCAGATTGACTGCGGCACATGATAATTAATTAATTGTTATAAACAAAGCATTATTATTGAAACCAACAAGTAAAAGTAATTTGAATTTATTTACATAGAAACGATTAATAACAACAATTAATAAAAAACAAAGCAACTAATATTATTAACTTTGTAAGTCAATTTCATTGATTGCATTGGAATGAATTTCAAGTCTACAGCAGTATATGTACAGCTAGATTTCTGAACAAAATGCATTCAATTAAATAAATTCAAATGACGAAACAAATTATACATTGGTTGTTTGTTCTTTTATTAATCATTGTCATTATTAGAGTGGTGTTCATTTTTTCTGCAACTATTAAGTTGTATTTATTATTTTTTTACGTGACTATAAGCTTAAAAGTTCAACCAATAAAAATGATATTTACTACAAATTAATGGTTAAAATTTTCCATACGCTAATTTAATTTTTTAATATTTGAACTTAAACAATTGAAAGTATTAGTGGACATTTAATGAAAATGAAGATTGTATTTAAAACCTCTTTATAAATCATTTAATAAAAATAAATTTTTGTTAAAATTTTAACCCGTCTCGTAAGCTAAAATTCCGGTTAATTAATAGCATCGTATTGCTATTTGTGGAAATACAGAGGTACATTATTCTTCAAGAGTTTTTTACAATTTCCTTTATAACGTCAAGTAGGTAGTTTCCCACGGATTAACGCTCTCCTGAGTTGTAACTTAATTTTTAGTTGTAGGTAATTTATTAATATATTTTTTTTTAAATCAAACTTAAGTAAGAAATATTAATAATTTAACCATTTTTTGCTTTATACCATGGATTTATCGAAAATTCTTTTTTTTTCTTAATTTTAAAAATGTAATATTATTTTCTTGTCAAAAGAAATAAAATACGTAAGGTCAAAATAAATTCATGTAATTTTTTAACAAAACTATTTTATTTACTGTGATTGCCACAAAAAGGAAAGGATATAAATTTTATTTTAAAGAACTGCGAAAATCAAAACAAAAAAAAACTAAATGCAAATGTCAAGTATTCAATGGGTGATAACACAAAAAATGTAAAAAAAAAATAAAAAACTAAAAAGATTAAGTTTAAGAATAAAAAACTTTTCTCTTAAAAAAAAATCAAGAAAAGCTGTGATGATTTTTTTTCTTATTATATTATTCTGATTTTCTATTTGCAAGAAGTCTGCATGGACGGTCCTCAACAAAAGGATTAAGGTTTCAACGTTTTGTGTTTTTTTTTTTTATTTTCATTGTCGTCTTTTATTCATATTCTTTGTGTGGCGAGAACAAACACGAGAAAATGTTAAATTTTCTTTTCCAATGAACCTCCCAACAAGTCTGACAAACTTATAAGTACGCTCGCTTGTATTGTATTTCTAGAAGAGAAATTATGTAAAAAATAAAAATCAAAGAAAAGAGATTAAATGGCAAAAATCTGCGGATAAGAATAAAAATTCTATTTAACAAAAGTGTAAAGGTAACCAAAGAACTGTACAAGAGATTAAAAGTATATAGTAAAAGGATTTGACAGGAAGTGATTTAATGTTTAAAATACGATTAGAGAAGATGTATTTTAAAATATATTTAAAAAAAGAGGACAGCCAAAACAAAAATTTCTTCAACAGTTAAAATGCGTTGAGGCAGGAATTTACTTCTTAAAAATATGAAAAGTTATTGTTACTTCTTCCTCAACTTCCTCAAAAAAGGAATAATTATTAGTCGATGTTTTCAAAACTGTCAAAATCCAACAATTTATAGACAATGCAAAATTCTTTAATGGGTTTAAATAACATATTGTTACGATTGTGACACTACCTTGTAAATTATTCAAATAATACTAAGCTTGTTAAAAAAAAAAAATTAAAAGTCTATAAATAGCACGAAATCTTTTCAATAGAATAGAACTGAATTACGAAAAATCCAGTTAATTAAAGTGACCTATTTCAGTTGTGTTACAGGTGTGACGACATTATTAACTGCTTATTTGAAAATAGGTCACTTACGTATCTTCGATCTTCAGTTTAAGTTTTATATAATGAGAAATTAAAACTATGAAAAAAATATCCAAAATTTCAATTTAAATTGTTACGTTTGTTACGGATAAATGTTGCATTTGTGACTAGAAATTAATTTTATGTATGATTGTCATAGAAGTATAATTATTTCTTACACAAAATGTGAAATATGTACCTCGATTTGTAAAGTTAATAAGTAAAATTAATTCGAAAATTATATTATTTGTCATTCAAATGGGAATTCATCTCGATACATAAAATAAAATTAATAGTTTTTTTATTTGTATGCGTATAACTTGGCTGAACATCATTCGATTTGCAAGGAGATATTTTTGTTGGATTAATTTCAAACCAGGTAAAGACACTATGGGGTACAAGATTAAACATTTCGAACGAAAAACACGAAAAGTATTGAAAACCCGAAATTACATACTTTTAGGGGTAAATGGTGGCGATATGTGGCGATATATGAACATTTTATTTTGAATGCGAATGACAAAATGTTGATTCTACGGGATTGATAGTCGGCTAATTTTGTCCCTCACGAAAATGGAAAGGTCAAAAGATGGCGTTACGCTCTCGGAATTCTACATTTGTTTATAGGTATACGAATAAATTTTATTTTCACTTTTTAAAATGCTAAAATTGATTTAAAAAAAGTCGTGCAAATAATCGTGCAGATTATTTGCAGAAACAACAATCTTTTTGAGGTACTGTATTTATTTAAATATATTTTGAAAATTGTATAAAACGTTTTTGACAAATGTATATACATATGTATTTATAGGTAGAATTAATTCTCTAATGATTTAAATTTATTTTATTAATCTTCAAATGTGTGTTCGAAGTGATTGTTATATGTTTATTAAAAATATTCTAATAAATAAATATGTATTTCTAAAACGTTGTAAGGAAATTGTTCTTAATTGTTTTTTTTTCTGAGGCCTACGTGTTGTTATTGATTGTTTCTGAACTCATTCGTAAACATCTGAAAAATAAAGAATATGTATCTATTTTTTTTAATGTTGTTTTTGAACTAGACAAAGGTGTATTACATGTCATTTTATTCTCATTAACTCTGGCAAAAAAAATGCATAAGAGCAGCAACAGTTTGAAAGGACACTTTATATTTTTAAATAATTCTGTTTTTTATATTGTCATTTTTGCGTTCGCTATAAAATGTTTTTTTATTGATGTGGTTTTTAAAAGCAAACTCAAAGTTGCCATTCCCTGAATTGTGGAATAAAAACCACCACAAACATGCATTCTGTTTATAAATTCAGAGTTTTTTTTATTAGTCAGCTCAGCGCACTTGTATCATGTAATCTACCTATGGGATTTACTCTATATGAATCATAATTTTCTGATTCTTTTTTCCATTTACACATGATTATTTATTTATTAACTTTTTAACAAAATTATTTTGTTTTGTTGAATCACCTACTCGTAGTATAAGAAAGTAAGTAATTTTAGTTTTGATTACTTCATTAGTAAGTAAGTAATTCTAATAGAAATATTTTGCTTTCTGTATATGTCACTGCATGTTATTCCTATATAAATTCTTAACTGTTATAATATCGACCACAAATTGTTTATATACAAACACGCTATCGGCCTTTAACTTAATTATAAATTTAACAACTTGCAACTATGTATGGATAAGTTATTTCTAAAACAACATGCAACAATTTCATGTGTCCAATGTCCATGTCCGTATATTTTGATTATGAATTTTACCACATTTATATATTGTTACCATAAAAACCACAATTTGTAACATTAATACTAAAAGGAAAAATATTTAGATAGAATTGGATAATTAATTAAATATATTAAATATTAACCATCTTAATGACGTCATATAGTTCAGTCCATTAAAGGTCATTGATGTGTATGATATTATGACTCAATATAAATTAATGGTGGTGCTTTATATAATAAACACATATTACAACCTGTATGTATGGCCTTTTGGAAATGATCCTACATTTATATTAATATTAAATTTAATGTGTCAAAGCAAGATGTTTAGTTAGTTGAGTCGACTTCGATATGGGTTAGTCTTTTTGGTCAGATTTATAGAGATTATGAGGAGGAAAAGGTGGTCAATTAATATTAATAAGGGTTAAGTTGAACTGATAATTTGTTAAGATTTTCAGAGGACTCAGAGAAAGGGATAATCTGGGCTGCAATCTCTTCAATTTGACAGTCAAATAAGCTAAGCCCAGACGAATTGGGTTCGAAATCCCGATTTAAATCCCGTTTTTTATAATGCCGCTTTCTATAATCCCGTCCCTTATAATCCCGTTTTTTATAAACCTGTTTCTTATAATTCCGCTTTTGATCAAAAATATTTGTTTTATGTAAAAAAAAATCGAGCGATTTAAAACCAATAAAATAATAAACAATTTTTTGAAATTATCAAATTATCAGAATAAAGTACGTAATTCTGTAAAAAAAAAAAACAATAAATTGTCTTGCGCACTTAATCCAAAACTAAACAATATAACACAAATTGTAACATCGGTTATTAATAACAGCGATAAAAACGCAAGAAGTAGATTTTTTTGTGCATATAGAATTTTTTCAAAGAGTAAATATATAATTTAGATTTTGTGAGCAAAAACAGCGTGAAAAGTAAAAATCAAAAACACCTTGATATATTATTTTATTTTATTCGAGTTTGTTATTTTATTTAATTAACATATGAATAAAAAACGGTACTGACGGTATTTGACGGTATTTTAAAAGGCGGGAATATAATACATTGGGATTTTGAAGAAGCGGGATTTAAGAAAACAGGATTTAAAAAAACAACTGTATTTTATTCGACGGGATTTTAAAACTTTTTTTTATTCGACGGGATTTTAAAACTTTTTTTGGGATTTTTGAAAAACGGGTATTTAAAAGCCGGGATTCCGATACGACTCCATTTTTAGGTACATATGTATATTGTAGAAAATGGGTTTGCGGGATTTTTTGGGATTTTAAAAAGCGGGATTTGAATACAACGGGATTTTAAAAGAAAGGATTTTCAAAATACAGTATTTTAATAGAAGGGATTTTAAAACTTTTTTCACGGGATTTTAAAATTCCGATGTGTCCCCTTTTTTTTATTACTGAACTATGTTCTGAAAATTTGTTAATCCTATTTTATGTGTTTAACTGGGACAAAACCACGTAGTTAGTACAGTTCAGAGATTTTTATGTGCTCAAATTTGTATGGAATTGCGACGATATCTCTACTCAAAGCAGAACCACAATTATTGATATTATTTTGTGATTAGTACAAATCGTAAATTTGAATGTTTTTATTGAATTTTAGGAACAGTCAACTACGATTAACTAAAAAAAAAAACAATTTGAGACAGTTAAATTTTTACTTTAAGCGAAATTCGGGTATGAATATTCATTTAATCGTTATTTCAGCTACCTAAGCCAATTAAAGCTTAGCAAGGTATTTTGCTTTTGCATTAGATTTTTTAGAAGAAACATTCGGTGCAAATTTTGATGTTTTTATTTTAATAATGCATATAGTTCATTTAAGCGGATTCGACTGTGATTATAAAATAAATTTTTCATTTGTGTTTATTCCTATAGCCAATAAAGATGGAATTTCTTTTTTTGTTTGTTTTGTTAAATTACAACCACACAAAAGCAATTAAACTTCATTTTAATGAAATAATCGACATTTACACGAATCTACATACATATAGTAGATAAATATCACCATCGCATAAAATATCGTTAATTTCTCTTATAAAATTCAAATTCCATTAAAAGCCCGATATATACATTCAAAACCAACCATTTTCAAATAATACCCCTAACCCGACCACCTTTCCTTCGTAACTCTCATAAAACTTGCTTTTAAAAACCTAATTCATTACTGACTTTTTTTTTTATTTCTCGCTATATATATGTATACCCTTTTTGCCTGGGTTGCCGCAATTATTCAATTAAATTGAGCGTTAGCGTGTACCTACTATTTCCACAGTCCCTATATACCTACTTGAAAGCTTGGTTACTATAAAATCACATATGTATGTATACTGACATAATGCTTACGCTTTGACGACTACAGACGATAGAACGAACATACATTAACATACCATAACCAAAAACCAAACCTTATACCAGCTAACAATTATCAATTTTGCACGAAAGCGATTATAATTACTCGCAATCGATTAAACCAAAATAATAGCGAAGAGCACTATACATGTATTTATGTAGCCCCCCCTTTCCGTAATGCTGCGTCAGTAGAGTATACCGCTATACTTTCATTATCATCACCACACTCTGGCTGAAGTTTTTATTGGACAAATACAAAAAAAGCAACAACAACACAGATACTATAGTACAATGTGCCACCACCTCAAATACATTTTGTTCATGCTGCTCTAAAAATCGAAACTCACCACAGAGTACCGCGATAGGATATTGCAAGCAAGTAAAGTGCTATTCGAACCTCTGAATACCTACATATCTATATGGCCAAGTATTCGTTTTGTACATGTGCAACGTGCAGGAGAAGTGGACAGGCCGAGAATTAACCACAGCCCGGCTTAAATGATGTTATCGAATCTGTGAGCAGCAAGTAGGTCTAGGTCCTTGGTGTTACCAATATGAGCTTGTCGTCAACAACCATCGAACTTCATCCCCTACGAGAGGGTATAGTATAGTGTTGGTGCTGTGCGTTGGCAAACGTAAACTTATAGATGTGATGATGTGAATGTGCATGTGGTGATTGGCGATATCACGGCCGGACGCTCGTAGTTAAAATTCAATGTGTCCTTCTTTTTTTTTAACGAAATGGCTGCCTATGGTGAAGTATTATTATTACCAACCACAACCCCAATTATTGTTTTATGCTAATTTTCATCGGAATATATACATATTTATAAACACAATTAGCTTGAAGGACTTCTCATCGCAAAAATTAAACAAAACTTAACAGCTATAATGCGTTTGGCTGTTCCAGCGAGCGTGATTTGAATTTTTCACCTGTGCCCTATTAACTCAGACCTGATGGACTTATTCAATATGCATTCTTTTGCGTCACGTTAAAAATTATTGCAATTGAAACTCTTAATAAGCTTCGAAACAAGGGGTTTGTTGTGGGTATATGGCATGTCTAATATAGAGCTGTTGTTTACCTCTCAATCGACCAATTTTTTGTGTTTTTGTTAGTAAACTGTACCTAACCCTTACCTGAATATAATGTGGCAATTTGCATAGCATCAAGAGGGTTGAAAATTGTATTTCTTGTATATAATGTCGCTTCCACGTGACCACAAATCAGTTCTTTGCGCGGTTACGTTTGCTGCACTGTCCTACGTTATTTATAAACCAAAGCGATGAAATTAGTTTTACAAAATGTCACGTATACGCCACCGTGAAGTTGGGTGCATTTGAGCGATGGCTTCAGGTTGGATGGTGAATTTAATGATCAGATGCAAATTCTATGACACAACTAAAAGGGTTGTTATTTTCAAGGACAGATATAAAGGTTTTTAAATTCTAAGAAAAGCTAATTTCTTAGAATTTAAAAACCTTTATATCTGTCCGTTGCAAATTATATACTACCTATACTATATACATACTAACGGGTGATTTTTAAGCTGGTTTGGTTTTGGCAACACTGGTTTTGACAGCTGACGTGTGTTTAGTACCTTGTGTCACTGTCAAACAGCTTCAGTTTGGTTTGCAATTTAACCATGGATCGTCTTACAAATGAACAACGCTTGCAAATTATTGAATTTTACTATCAAAATTCGTGCTCGGTTCGAAATGTTGTTTATCGAAAAATTGTGTTCAGCGATAAGGCTCATTTTTGGTTGAATGGGTACGTAAATAAGCAAAATTGCCGCATTTGGAGTGAAGATCAGCCAGAAGCATTGCAACAGCTACCAATGCATCCCGAAAAAGCCAATGTTTGGTGCGGTTTATGGGCCGGCGGCATTATTGGGCCATATTTCTTCAAAGATGATGCGAATCGCAGCGTTACTGTCAATGGTGAACGCTACCGAGCGATGATAACAAACTTTTTTTTGCCCGAAATGGAAGTTCTTGACTTGCATGATATGTGGTTTCAACAAGACGGTGCCACATGCCACACAGCACGAGAAACAATGGCGCAATTGCGAGGCGAGTTTGGTGAACAGTTAATTTCACGTTTCGGGCCGGTCAATTGGCCGCCTAGATCGTGCGATTTGACACCATTAGATTATTTTTTGTGGGGGTATGTCAAGGCTAATGTCTATAGGGACAAGCCCGCTTCGATTGACGCACTGGAAGCCAACATCCATGCATTCATTCGTGAGATACCGGCCGATATGTGTGAAAGAGTATGCCAAAATTGGACTCAGCGGATGGGCTACCTGAGACGCAGCCGCGGTCAACATTTTCATGAAATTATCTTTAAACATTAAATTGCAAGGTTCAAACTATCGATTCAAATAAATATTTCATTCATTTTTTCGAATTTTTTGTGTTTTTTTTTTTTTTTAAAGTTCTAAACCTCTTAAAAAATCACCCATTATTATGTTGTAGATGCTTTTAGATAACTGGATTTTTTTTTTTCTTTTTAGAATCTATTCAAATCACTTGGATAATTAGTATGATGGGATTCGCACAGTAGTGATGAGATGTTCGGGAATTATTATATTAAATCAAGCGAAAAATAGCAATTTACTAACGGATTTTCGAAGAGAAATTAATTAAACATGGGAAAGGGAGAAGAGAGCGTCCCTTACCTTATCAAAACCAGTTTCACTTTTAAAGTATTTTAATATTTCATTTAGTCTGCATTGATTCTTAAAACCCATAATGTCATGACCGCTCGTTTTCACGTAGTCTTTAAGTTTAAAGTGAATAAAGATTATTTTATTTAAAATTGACCTATACAACTTTTATTTTAGAAAAGAGACGATTTACAAAGGTCATAGCCAATCCTTAAATAAAAAATATTTGAATGAGCACAAATATCTTTCATATATTGATTTGTTTTTAAAGTAATAAAGTAATAAATATTTATATTTTACTGATAATCAGATCTCGACATATTTTAAGATTTTTTTTTAACTTCATAAATGGAATAAGCTGAATTTCACTTTCGATTGCAGATGAAGTTTTGGTTTTTTAATCCAGTTAACAAAAAAAAAAAAAATTAATATAGGTAATGCTGCGCCTACCGTATAATCGTAAATCCATTAAAAATAAAACCTACCTTTAAGTGATATATAAAAACTCGAAATGTCAAACACCAAATTTTTGTTACACATAGGTATATAAATTAACAAACATATATAATGAATAATTACATTTTTTTTGTTATAAATTAATTCTCAAGTAAAACCATAATTATTATCATGTGCAATTGAACATTTAATTTTTAATGAACACAAGTGCACAACAGCAATGCGACATCAGTTGCAGAAAAAAAAAAAATAAACAACGTCACAGTGACCAGAACATACAAACACAAATGCAAACATATTACATATAAATGTATTATATCTGAAGAGGCAACTTAACAAAATGCGTATATATGTACAAACATATGTATATAATATATATTAATGTACATTTTTTTTGTTGCAACGGATATCCGTTAAACAGTTTTAAATAAGGGAAAAATTGTATTTAAATAACATGTTTAAAAAGTAAACATAGTTAATTACAGGATTTTTTTTTTGTTAATTCCAAATTAATCGAGAAAGATAAATATGAGAATAATGTCGGTAAAGGATCAGGTGAATTAAGTTTATATATTGTAGGTAATGTAGTATGTAATTAAAACACTAAAAAAAAGTCAATGAATTTAAATGACCAATTAGACTCTGTTCCATACATTCAATGATTTCAATATTTAAAAAAATTGGTAATCCTTATTATTATTATTAGCAATACTGTCGTTCATAAATTTAAATTGGAATTAGATTCCGTACCACCTATCTGTCGAAAATATATATTTTATTAATGCAATTTTCAGCATTGATTTTTTTCCGATAGGGAGCCTTGAATTAGAAGCAGTTCTAAGTAACACCTTAACCCAAAAACATCGTTTTTTTGCATTCTTTTCATTATTTGCATTGCCATTTCCCTTCAGAAACCCTCGATAAAAATGCAAAGAATGCTCGAATTACCAAAAGATTGCATTCAATTGATTGCTGTAAAATGAATGGGAAAAAAAGATGGCAAAATTTGAAGTCTGAGACTTCAGTGAAATAAATGAATACAATCTTATCATTGAAGTTATTAACGATTGCATTCACAAAATATTTTCAAATTTTTTCGAATAAGGCTTTAAGAAATTTGATTAAAATTATTCGTAAGAATAATGTTTAAGATAATTCCAATATACTTGCTTTCCTGATTTTTGGAAAAAAATCACAACGGAAATAGGGTTTTAATGTTTTTTTTTTATGAAACTGTCTTGTTTTTAAGTTATTGTGGCATTTCTCGCTATTGACTTTGTTACATTTTCGCAATTAGAAACTTCTCATTGGTTTTGTATACCTACCTACTAAAAAAAATTTGCGAAGTTCTGGCCCCACGGAATAACATTAATAGATTCTTTGAGTTCAATGAATGCTAAAATTAAAATCCAATATATATTTGTTTACCATACTTCTATGTTCTTTCAAGCTATTCAACTTACCAAATCAGTTATATTATATCATAGATTTAAGTTTGAACTTACCTGAAAAGAAAAAGAAAAATAAGTCATTAAAATAAAATATTTTTCAGGACTTGCAATATTAGAAATGAAGTGCTCTCTTTTCTTTTTATTCATAAAGTAAAAAGAAAAAAATCCAGTTATGAGAGTTCCAGAATCGGCGTTAGGATTTTAAGAAAATTAATTATTCCTGGCTTTATGAATTCGAGGGAGTTATAGAAGAACAATCAAAAAATCTAAATTCTTTTGGGCTGTTTTTTTTTTTTTTAAATACATTTTTTTGACTTATTTATTATTATAAACAATTTGTTTGTGCGACAGCTCATGTAAAATCAGGGCATAGGTTTGGAATCCAATCTAAGACCTTCGGCCTAACAGTCCTACGCACTAATTATTATTAACGCATGGGTTACTACTAAATCGAAATGATTAAATCAAAATAATCAAATCAAATTAATTAAATTGATTATGGCAGAAAAGCCACTTTGCTTGCTATTCAACCTTCACTTTTTTAACTTGGCTTTGGAGAAAATTAAGCAATCCCTGGCATCAAGCGTAAAAGAGTTCTATCTTCACCAAGATTTTGGCAAGATATAAAATTTTTACGGAGATGACATTGACATTATCTAAAGATGTTTGCAAGAAGAACCATGAACCCTTTATCTAGTTCTAACGGGCGCACATGCACTATAGTTGCATATTAATGAAAAAAAATCAATTAAATGTTCTACAGAGGATCCGTTATTTTATTATTATATACAATACAAATTATCAAATAAATTAAGTTGGTTATGGCCTAAAAGGCACATTACTATACAATGTCTTATTTCAACTTGGCTTCTATCGCTCAAAGCAGCAAGAATTTTCTGTCCAGTGTTGACCTTTATTTTTTCAATAATAATTCTTGCAGAAAAATTTAACAAATATAAACCAATAATTAATCAAACCACCCTGGAATTAAGGTAACCAAAATAAAAAAAAAACACAATTCCTAATTAAGCTAAACTTTTTCAAATATTTCGAGGTTATTTTAATCATTTTTATGGGAAAAAGAATGAACTAAATAAATTGAAAAAAAAAACAGATTTAGGGAGAGAAAGCGCAAATTAATGAACAAATTTCAAAGGTCAATTCCACAAAAAACAATTCAAGCTGCAAAATTTAAACTAAACAACAAAATAAAAAAAAAGAAGAAAAAGAAAACGGAAGTCATCAGCATCAACATCAATAAAGAAATTTGACACAAAACAAATTCATACAATTAAAAGAAATCGATTTGGACGACACTCCCGACTCAGTTTTCAGATCAAATGACATACAAATTCGACCCTTGCCCTATCCATCCATCCAGTGATGCTATGTATACAGCTTTAGCAAATCTAACAAAAACGTCACTCAACAAAAAAAAAAAAAAACTGTGCAGAATCTGATGGTGGTGGTGTGAAGTCGTTATATGCACAGCAAGGAAAAAAAAAAACAAAACTTCAAAAAAACTCTCAGCGGAATTCATTTAACATTGCGCCAAGTGACACTTTTCTGGCATTTTGTGTCTTCTAATGAGCTCCTCAATTAAAATCACAGTTTTTCGGGTTGGTTCATTAAAAATCAAAAAAAGATGCATGATGCTGTTCCGTGTGAAGTGTGTGTTCAGCATCTGAATCCGAATTCGAATCGAAAGGACATACATATCCCTTTTTGTTTTTTTGAGAATTGTCGGTTTGAGTATGTCGGTGGGTGGTTGACGGGGGGGAACTATTGTTTAACCTATCAGCGGTTCATTAGTGACGCAATCTGTGTTAAGGAAGGAAACGAACAAAAGAAGTTTCTGATGTTCGCAAATGGCAAGACTTGAAGATGTTCCATTCGCTGCTGTTAGGTAGGTACTTGAGAATGAGAGCTACAAGTTTTCCTTGTTCATTCGTACATACATAAATATATACGGTTCGGTTATATATATGTATAAGGGAAAAACTTATTTTCATAATTAAATTAGTTGAAGACATCTACGATCCACCATCACCATCACCATCACCATTTCTAGGAACATCAGCAGGAGTTTATAGAACCAGACTTATACGTATATACCTACTCGTAGTACAAAAAGAGATGAGGGCATTGAGAGCGCTTTGCTGCGGAAGAAGCTGATGTTGGTATTGTTAGATTCGTACTTTTAATGAGCGGCGCAAAATTGGATGGTGGAAAATTTATAGACATCACCACTTGTCCACTTGTTCTTCTATAAGTTTCTTCTCTGCGACACCACTACTGACGACCGAATAAAACAACGGCCTGAGCAGTGAACATGAAACATGGAGCGGGGGTTGGAGGTTTGCAATGATTCTATGGGAGAAGAATTAGGCTTTTTGCCGCATTGCTGTCACAAATTGAGTTTATTATCTTTGGAGGGTAATTTCAGCTCTTAATGTGATTACTAGATGATTTGGAAGGACTTAAGGGGGTTAAATGTAATTGGATTTGTGTGGAAGTAATTGAAAAGGACGAAGGTGTCTGTGCGAAAAAAGGAGAAAAAAAAAGTTCAAGTGCGAACAATATTATGGGGCCGAGCGAGTTAGGGTAATATAACGTAATAAGAATTATTTATTCTTCTTCTTAAGTTAAAATTGCTTTTGATGCTTTATTGTTTTGCAAATGCCATGACTTTTGAAATTATTATTATTATGTATAATTTTGCGTTTGATTTTTTTATGATTAAAGCGAGAATAAAATATGAGAATTTAAAATTCTGTTTTGGGATAAAATTTTATGATGTCTTCATCAATGAGCTAATGTTTTTCTTGAAATAAATTGGTACCTGATTAAATTATTTGATATGTGATGAGAAGTTATGTTTTAAGGAAGCCTTGGATAAAAATATCACCAATTCGATTTATAGGTAGGTGTACAACACACTCACTGATATTATTCAACCTCCCGCGCAAAATTAAAAATTAATGTATAATCAGTATTAAATATTGAATAAATTCCTGAAACAATTTGTCTTGTATTTCTCGCCAAGGTAAGGAGGTAATGCATTGAAAACTCATGAAAACATGTATCGCGTCCCGCAACGCCACTCATTCTATGTTCGCATTCCGGAATTCATACATTTACCGATCAACAGAGAAAGATTGCTTGCACATTATAACCACAATGTTTTATAAGATTGGCCTCATTTGAGACAAATTTCAGCTCAATTAGGTTTACTGTAATTTTACTGTAATTCTTTAGAGTGCCATTTCTCTGAAAATACAAGATACACGGACTTGATTGATATCTTATTACAAGAGCTAAATTGGGTTAATTGATATAAGGGGAAAGTTCGTCAGAATGAAGTTGCTGTTAAACACCATCTGTGACCTACATGCATTGAAACAACAACACGAAAGCAAATAATTGATGATCATGTAAAAGAGTATTGGACCAAGAATCGAACCTTATGGGACTCCTTCTACAACAGATCTAGGAATTCAGCATTGCCACACCAGTAACTTCTTTGTAATCTGTCTGAGCGATAACCTGTTATAAATTTGCATTTTTGTTAGCTGTTGCTACTTATGAATATTGTGAGTGACTCAATTTATTAAAAAAAAAAATTGAAAATTAAGAAAACAATGCACAGTGAGCTAAAAATATATTGTTCACGTCGAATAAAGTTAAAAATTTAAGTTTCAAATTCAAAATAAAGTTTTAACAGTTTGCAAACGATTGACCGAATTCGATATCTGGTTTTGAAAATTTCGTATTACGAAGCTTTGAATTATTGAAATCCAGCAATTGAAAAATTTCGCGTGTCATTAAGATTTTGCAAATTAAAGTTCCGACGTTTGAGGAAAACCAGGTGAATACTTTTTCGCATTCTTCACCAATCGCATAGCTTTTCGCAATCCTTTATTTGCTGCCAAAGGAGTTTATAAAGAATTGAAATTTATACATATGTATAACTGGCTAGATCAAAAAGCTGGAAAAATGATATGATGAAGAATTGTAAAATAAAATGCAACACAGCAATTCAAGGCTATAAAGTGGACTCTATTAAAAGATTAAAAGACACATTTAGGGGGAAGAAGTATGAAAATATTTAAAATGTATATCATACATAACGAGCAATTACGAAATAAAACCATTTTGAGGTTGTGGCAGTAATGTTACCATCAAATTCGGCCTCTGAATTAGGTACTCCTCAATCGCGCTTAAAAAAGGTTTAGTTCAAAAAGTATAATACAATGTACAGGTATAAAGATTGAAGTTAAAAGAAAATATACCATTTAAAAATTCAAAGATATTGATATTTCAAAAGCAAATTATTTATGCAGTAAATGTTTAATTTGAGTCCTTTTCTAATGATAATAACCTCAAAGTAAAATCTTCGCATCCGCTGATGTTGTTAAGGATTGCTGATTTCGTTTAGTCCTAAAAATAATTACAAGATCAAAACCGACGACAAAAGGCTAAGTCCTATCGACCAGAAGATTACCTAAAACACTGTTTTTTTTCTTGTTCCAACAACTATACTATAAGTAGGTAGGTAGATATCTAAATTCTATCAGTTCACAAAGGCTTTATAATAAACGAATCACAAAAACGCGAACAAGATTCTAATTGAATTCTTATTTTTATCTCTCTAAATATTTTTCTTCTGCAAATGACATCATCCTGACAAAAAAAAAAAAACACACACACAAAATCTTAAGATCCTTTTTAAGGACTTCTTTAATAGCATTTTCACAAAAATCCATCAGTATGTACTGTATACGCTATATGTAGATAATATAGAAACCGAACATCTTTTATTCGTTTCTGGTTGAAACCAAAACCATCCGCCCCCTTGTCTGCACCGCCCAGAAAAATCTTTCGATTTCATCCATTTTCTGTATGTGCTGATTGTGTGTGTTTGTGTGGATCGTCTTGTCATTTGGCGTGTGCGTTTCGCATTCAAAAAAAAAATCCCAGCCATAGCAAAAAAATATAAAGCCCAGCATTGTCGTACAAGCTAATCTTCTCTCCAAATAGATTGTTCCCAACTTTTCACAATATTATCGTTTTATTAAAAAATAAATGTATTTTTTTTTTTTACTTTGAAATCCGTTAAATCCTATTCTCTATACAGGCATATCTTTATATATCCTTATGTTCTGTGATGCTCTTTGGGTATGGTGTGTATAGTGCTTTCTTCCTATTATCAGTGGCATTCTCATATACTTCCACAAAATCCTGTACTAACATTTGATTTAGCCGCACAGCAAGGCAAAAGAACAAAAAAAAAAAAAGAAAAAACGAATCCTCAATATTCGCTTGGGATATATATTGCAAAGCATCAAGGATAAAAATCAAATGAAACGTGCGGTAGAATGGCTTGTTGAGCGGGAAGATGGAGTTAGTTGACGGGGGTGGGGGATTGTCTTTCTCTTATATGTGTATAGAGAAATCGTCTGAAATTAAAACATAACAAAAGGATAGAAGCACAGTCGATTTTTTTTTTCGTTTTTTTCTTTGTTGCTGTGCTGTCTTCGACCACGCCTGATGTCGTTGAAGTATAGAAACAGATGTTTTTTTTTATTATTGTTTGTCTCGAAGAATAAGGATATGGTATGAAATTGCGGAAGGATCCTTATCACGTTTGTTCTTATCAATAAGCTGTTTTGGGTATAGATTGTTTGTGAGCAATGTTTTACTGTAAGAAGATATCGCTAAAAAATTTAAATAAGAAAAATTATCATGCATTTTGTTGGTTTCAGTGGTTTTTTCATATTAATTACAGGGTCGCTCTTCAAAGAATTTTTAATTTGCTATAAATGAGTTACTAAGTGTCTAGAATGAAATTTTCTAAGTCTACAGAGAGAGGATGTAAGTAAATATACACTTGCTGAAAGAACAATGTGAAAGAGGTTGCGTTGCCTTTCTTGGCAACAAAGGGTTTCGTGAAGTTCTTGCCGACTTTGACGAACAAGTTTGACAGGTATTTCCAGACCTTCAGCACTGACTATATTCATCATTTAAAATAAATAAAATCGGTGGTACAACAGCTCGTGTAGTACCAGGGCCTAGTAAGTTACAACTCTCAACTATTCCTATGTGCCAGGAATGGAGGGGACCTACAAATTTCTCCGGAATCCGAATGGCTAAGGTGAAAATCACTTTATCATGACAGGAAATACTCTTGGAGATTTGTCAATGCCTCCTAATTTGCAGTAGGTAATCAGTGAAAAACATTTTTTTTAAGCTTTAGACTGGGAAACGAATTCAAGACCTTTATAATCATCATTTATTTTTATTATTTAAAATCACATTGGTTTGTTGGTTACTTGATATGTTTTTTTTTGTCTGTAAAAACAATTGAATAGCATATTTAAATTGTTTGCTTATGTAGTTTTAGATTATCCAGTCTTTTCAACACACTCGTTCTTAATTGTGGACGAGGTGTAAATGTTTGTGAGGCATATATACTAACAATTTCAAAATGTGTCTCCTTTTTGTTAAGAACCATTTTGTTGGTTCGTCTAAAATGCAAACCTTTCAATATTTGCAAGTACATCACATCAATATTTTAATCCAAAATGTAAGAAACATGCACAAAAAAAATTTTAAAATGACCTATTCTGCTAAACGTTCGTATTCTGCTATATCCGTCGTAGTAAAACGAATATTCCAAAAAGCATATAAATTCCGAAAATTTTAAGAATTACAATATCCCGAAGAACTTCTAAAAGAATATTGATAGAGCTTTGAATTCGAAAGATTGAAAGTTTAAAGAATAATTTGTGACAAATTAAGTGAACAATTCAGGTGAATCGGGGGTGGCCCCGGCGCAGTGGAGGTAGTGTTTGACTGCTAACTTGGATGTGTGGGTTCGATCCTCAGTCTAGGCAGCATTCTTTTCTATATTCCCGGAACTGAACGCCACCCCTGGGATTTAATGTGCCAACAAAAATCTATCCTATCCTTCTATTCCTTCTAACATTGCCTAATTTATAAGACCCTAGGTCTTACTGGCATATATGTATGTATATGTTTGTGTTTGTTTGCTCAAAAAAAAAAAAAAAAAAAAAAAAAAAAGAATTCGATCGGATCGGATATCTGAATAGGGTTGCATTTCTTAACTAAAATTAAGTTCAGCATTTACTTATACTTATAGGATGGGGCTTCAGTTCGAAGTGGACTAGGGAATCAAAAAACAATCTTCTTCCACTTTTTCCAGACAGTTCGGTCCCTAGGTAGCTGTTTCCAGTTTCGTATACCAAGTTGGTTGAGGTCCTTTTACGCTTGCGTGTTATACTTGAGTCGCAAAGAATATTTTCCGGGGCTGTTTACTAAATTATCGGTGTTGAATGTGCTTCCTTGATAACTTGCTCTTGATCCCATTGACTGTTAAACACAATCTTCTTCGCTTCTGTGTCAGAACTTTGTTCTTTTGATTAAGTTTAAATCGCCGACATTGTCCCAGTTATTGAATTGACCTTTTAAAGATTGTGAATGAATTATTGACGCGAGAGCTTTATTCTTTCATGTTAAAGAAGTACCATATCATGACAGTGCATCGTCTTATTTAAAACCTTTTTTGACAGAAAATCCGATACATTTGTCTACAAAATATCGAATTCAAGAAATACTAGAAGAAACATGTCATAATCCATCATTATTTCGAATAGAACAAGTGAATAAATGAAACTGTTATTTTTCATGTAATTCCAATACACACTTTGACTTCAAAGGTGCTTTGAGCATCATCTGATGAATAAAAACCACAAATATTATATATTTAACCCTGGTTCTTCAAAATCAAAAAGAGATAGTAGTTATAGATTACCACACTTTATAAGATTAATTAAATTTTCTTTGGTTTTTACATGAAATTTATAAAATCCCCATCATCAACCACAAACAAATATCTTAGCTCTCCGTATTCTTATATTTATATATATCGAAAAAGTAAGACATTTATTTTCATCTTATAAAATCATCCCAATACCTACTCATGCCATCAATCAAGACAATCTTATTCAAATATATATTTCTATTTGTCAGCAGAGAGAGAGATAAATTACACAACTGTGCAAACCCAATTAAATAAGATACTTTGTACCTATCTGGTTACAAAACCTTAAAATCGATCATAACTCTGTGATGATGTGTCCGATATTAATTCCTTTGAAACGGTCATTTGAGAATTGAGACGAATGAACGACGAAGACGTCCTTCAATTATCAAAGTGTTTGCTTGAAGTAAAAAGCAAAAAACAAAACACGACCAAAGAATATCTAATATAATTCAAGAGATACAAAAACCATAAACCACCAAAAAGGATCGAATCCATATACCTACATATACCTATAAAGGACATTCAAGCCAAGCTTCAAAGTCTCTTTTTCTCTCTCTCTCTCTATTTCTATCTGTGTCTCTGATGTGAAAACTCAAAACACAGGAATTCCATTTCCATCATATTCGAAACCATAATAAATAGCGGTTAGATATTGAAATACATGTAACATGTATATTGTATAGCCAATCTTTGATATTCTTTTTGGTTTTAGAATTTATATCCCTTTTGCTCAAAGTGAAGTTGTTTTCCTTAAAATTGAATGTTTGCAAAGTAATGCGAAGCATATATTTGTCTAAATACAACGTAAAATTGAGTACAAAATCACATCAGGACTCAATTCCACCGCACCCCCAATAATAGTCCTGATGGTTTTCTCTATAAACGCACATATCTTCTATTTATATGTGAGTTTGAGTATATATTGACGATTGCACTATACATTTACTTTAATTAATAACTTCGCAAATAAAGGACTTCACAAAGTATCTTTAGTCTCTGAGTTGCATCCATCTTAACGGTAATGGGGTGGAAATGTGCTGAAACGAGAGATGAATTTTGATTGAATTATCATCATTTGCAAAACTCGTCAGCAGCAGCGTCATCGCATTTCAATTTGAATTTGAATCTATGGGCGTTATAGAGAGGGGGCGGGCGCGGCAAAGGCGGACATTTTTGATTTAGTTCTAATGTCACACAATTAAAGATACTCTCGCTATACGTAGGTGGTACCTACTTACGAGTGAAGGAAAGAAGCTTTAGACTTGCAATGATCCACCACCACACACTTAAAGCATCAAGCCAGGCAGAGCAACCATAAATATTCACAATTGACTGCGCACCGCGACTTACCTAGCTGATGTTTAACAACTCTACAGATACATTCATGCATATTATTTGCAAAATTTATTGCAACACCTTTACTAATAAATAGATATATAGATATTGTATAAACATCCACTACCATAACCATAACCATCATCCATCCATTTATACCAACACCATACTCACAACGCTCGTCATATTCCTCTGATGACATAATAGCTCTTTGGTGTCAACGGTAATGATTTTAATGATGGAGGAAGAACAGAGTAAAGGCATAGGTATTATAGAGGCGCTTTGCCTCTTCTGCACGGTAAAACCTATTTTCGTGATTATGCGATAATTGAGGGAATTTTCTGGTGCGCGTACTCAACACTCAAAGATATACATATAGGTATATAATTTTATTCAATGACATGGCTCTGTGGAGTGCTTGTTGGGAATTTAAGATAAAATACCATCAGATACAATATCTATATATGCATATCTAGATATTAAACGAAGGGAATATTATATTTATAATTTTAATGACAGAAATTATTGTGATGTAACTTTGATACACAAAATAGGGATAGGTAAGGTGGGCTAACATTTTTAATATCCAAATGTAATTTATTATTCGCAACTTTTTTACTGCATCTATAGGTTAGGTTTTTTGTAATAAATAAAATAGGTACACGAATATAGATTCTACGTTAGGGTAGGTAGTTCTTATTTGGATTACGTTTGGACGCTCCTTGACCATCTTTTAATGGTAACAAAATACGTGTAACTTATTTTTTTAAATTTTGTATCTCTAACCGAAGAATTTCTCATCGAAAGCAGATCCTGGAACCCTTACGGCCATATTATTCACTCGATTTTTTGTTTGATACACCACAACCTCCCCCTTCGGCTTCTCCTAAACAAACACCCTAAAACCCTTTCGGAAATTTATAACTTATTTGATTCTTCATTCGCATTATAAATGAAACTTATTTTTACTAAGTTTCCTGAGGACACGAAATTTTCTTTAAAGCATATTTTGTACCTACTATTTTAAAGCAGGTATCTTTTTTTTTGAATCAACTTGACTTAATTTATTGTGAATTTCATGAGAAAGCTTTGCGTTTAAAGCAGATAAGAAATAAATAAACATTTAGCACAAAAATTAGCAAATAATTCATAAATATTTACAAAAATATTATTTGGCATTAAAACACACATTTTTATTATAATTATTATTTTGTTTGCCGAAATTAGAATTTTAATTTATTTTAATAAAAACAGTAATGCCAATTCAATTTTTAAATTATTGTTTTTCTTTTCTATATAATATTTCATTCATTTATTATAAGCTTAAGAATAAGTTCTGCCAAGTGTCCTGATGTCCATTCATATATTATATAGGATAGGATATTCACAACGAAGGAAATAAATATATAAGTGGTATGAAAATCGGCCTGAGAAGGGCAGGGGAGTGCTGAATTTTAAAATAATAAATCGAAATGTTTCCATTAAAATGTGTCGCACAATGGAAAACATTTTTTTGAATCCTGTCCAAAAAAAAAAGATGAAAAAACAAACAAAAAAATATAAAACAAACAAGCCAAGGATCATCCTTTATGTATTTTTGTGGAATCTGAACGCAAAGGAAAATCTCACCCAAATTAATATGATAAATGTGGGTAAATATTTGACACATTTATGGAGAAAAATGTCAGTACAGTAGACTTCCTATTTTTTTTTTTTTTTTTTTTTCGTTGTGCCCACAAACACACACATACACACACTTAGTTCATACTCAAATTCAAATATCACAAGGACTGTCAATATCATTCATTTAACATTCATCGCCATGGCCAAAAAGTTCGTCCTTTTGCAACACAAAAGCAAACATATGGTCGGTCTATCTAGGAGCAAAACTTCGGTTGGTATAGAAGCGGGCTGTGATGGCGCTGCTGCCTCTGCTTTATGCATTCATCCCCATAATTGAATATTTTCATGCATTAGCCTCATGATTGAAAGGGAAGGTGGTTTTGCAGAGGTGCTGATTCAATTCGGTTTAGAGTGTGATGTGACTACCGGACCGACGACCGACTATGGAGATGGAGATGTAGATGATGGGGCACAACTACGATGATGTTGATGATGATGATCTCAATAGAGTGATGGTCATAGTGATGGTAAGGGAGTCTAGGGCCATCAGGCTACATAATCTGGCGCTCTATGGTGCTTCGCAAAATCTATCCTGTCCTGCTGCCAAGCCGCGATGGACACCAATTTTTGATATGGATCCTAGCCTAGGTGTAATGACTTTTCACTTTGTTCTCACACATGTGGTCAGGTCCTACCTCCCAACCTACCTGCCAACCTACAATTCTATAATGGCAGGTCCTGAATTGTAGTAGGATGCCACATCACCAAAAATGATGAATAAAGGTGCCAGTCAGCTTTTGAAAGCGTTTTCCTGTGCCATGTCGATCTGGACTACCTATACTATATACGTTGACCGGCGCCGGCGTTCGAGTTAATTGATGATATAGGAATGAGGAAAATCACGTGTGTTCGTTCGGAGTGTTTTTTTTTTTTTTCTGACAGAAAAAAATCAAACTCCAAACGTTTTTGTTTTGTTTTTTTTTTTGTTTACACTCGAGTTACGGTTTTTTTTCCCTTTTTTGGAAACGACATCATAAACCCTTCGAAGGCATAGCTTTTGGTGGTGAAATTATGGGTACAAATTGACCCGGAGTGGTTGGAAATGAATTTTTTATGGTGTCGTCGAGGGAGTTTTTTTTTTTTTTTTTTATTGAATTTTTTTTTTTCGTTAGTCTGTTTGAGATGGGAAAATATGGACACAGAAGGCATGCCAAAGTGGATCAATCATGGGAATATTCTCAGTTGATTGACATGCTGGCTGACGTTGGGTGGCAGGAAGTTGAGGTTTGTCTTTAAATTAGTTTGGGGCCAGCGAGTTTGTTTATTTAGTCAGTTTGCAGAACTTTTTTTTTCTAGCTAGGTCGGTAGGTAGGTATATGTATACCTACATGATGGAGGAGGATTTTTGTTGAAAGTTAATTTTTTCTTTATCAGAAAATATTTTGAAATTCAATTCGTGTTCCTGTTGAAAGTTTGGAAATATTTTAAATACCTAGCTGTTAGTAGATATACCTACCTATTTATACTTTTTTTTACCTACCAACGCTTAGGTACCTAAAGAATTTTCTTTTGTAGAAAATGATGAAAATTATAAACAGAACATACCTAGTTATATTTTACAGAATCTTAAATAATTTTATAAATATGTAACTAAATATAATACCTATACAGCATTTTAAATAAATAAAAAAAAAAAAACAATTCACTAAAAATTAAATTCAATAATTAACTACCTAAGTCTTGACGCCTCTTATGCTTATCATATAAATGCAACATAAAACAATACCTAACTTAGTCGAAAAGTAATCGTTTGTAAATGCATGGGTCAAAAATTGCAACAAAAAAGCGAAATAATTTAAGTGTATCTTGTTCATGGAGAGAGTTAAGTTAGTAGTTTAAAAAAATTAATAATAATAAAATATCAATCATACTTTTTTAGAAGAGACAATCTTTTCCCTAAAACATTATTCGGGTGTCAATAAGTAAAATAAAATTTAAAAAAAATTATAGAAATAGTTGAAATAATTTTGTATTGTCAAATTCAACCTCAATTTTCTTTTCTAATCACATTTACTTAAAAAAAATAAAATGCTAATTAATTTAGTAACCAACAAACGCGATTTCAATAACAACTTCGGTGAGATTTCAATTTTGCTAATTATAAAACGGAGAGAATATGAAAATTGAAAATCTAATCTTTTCGGAATTAAAAATAATGTGTGGTTTTATATCGGCCCAGCTGTCGCCAGGCCTTAACAAAAATTTATTTTAGACTCATTAGAGTGCCCCTCTCCACGGAAATCTTTAGTAAAAGGCGAAAGATTTATTCGACACTGAAGAGAAGCCAGAGTGACGATTGAAGCCAACAGCAGTAATACAAGTAAAGTATATTGAAAGAAGTTAGTGTGAATTGTATTAAAAGAAATATCAAACAATAATCGTATTGCTGAAGCTGATACAACTTGTTCAACTTGTTGTTGTATTAAAATAAATACAAATAAAAATGATCGTGACGTAGGTATAGGTATCGCCGATTGTACTGCTGAAGTTGATAGACTTGTTTTTGTACTTATTAAATAAATACAAAAAATGATCAAAACGTATGTAATGTATGTATGGCATCGCCGCCGATCGTATTATTGTTGAATGCTGAAGCTGATGATAGACTTGTTGTTGGATAATGTATTTTTTTGTATACAATTTGGTGTAGGTATCTTAAGTTTGTTTGTACTGGCGATATCGAATAAGTAGGTAGTTTTTTTCATTTAATTTTTATTGGAGATACCGCAGCTATAGGTTAGGTGTGTTGTGTATGTACATTTCTATTTCTATTTTATTTGTATTGTTGTAAGACTTGATCACGTTCGCGATCAATTTGATTTTTGTGATAGGTATAAATTTTTATTTTACTGATTGATAGATCGATAGGTTTTGGAAATTAAAATTTTCAGCATTTCTGATGAACACAATCTGTTAGCGCCTTCTTAATTTATACAAGAAAAAAAAATTTATTTATAGGTAATTATTTTATGTAATGAGGTTAAAGAACTTTTATGAAAAATTAATTGCTTATTGATCATCAAGTGGCTGAAAATTAGGTAGGTGCCTACAAATAGGTAGATTAGGTGTAGGTATTGGTTTTTGGCGGGTATAAGAACCCACCTGTCCTAGGGTGATTAGCATTAGTTAGTAGATTAGGTACCTATCTAAAAAGCATTAATAGGCACATTAACATACATAGGTAGGTTATATGTATGTACATACATAGTTGGTTGCTATAAACTTATTAATTTTCTCTTCGCTGGTAGGTACCGCGGATTGAGCAAGTGGTAGCGGGTCAGTAAAAGATCCCAGGGTCGAATCTTAAGAGAACCAAGTTATGAAAAATACAACTTTTTTAAAAATAATTAACAATTATTGCAGGTGATCGTGATACCTAGGTTACTAAACATTTCAGAAGTATGAAGAGACATGCGTTTCCTAGTAATATGTGCCCACAATAAAAATGTTAAAAAACGGAACATTTAGCTATGTTTATAATGCCAGAATTCTATCCATTTTTTTTCTGTGATGGTGCCGCTAATCCCCGTATCGATTTTTTGTCCAATTCCTGCAGGGCTTGCAAAATACAACGCCTACTACATGATAATATTTTTTTTAAGTCGGAATCTAACAACGAGATGGTTATTTTTTTTTTTTATTTTTGAAAATTTTGTTTTTGTTTGCAAGGGGCCCGGGCATAGAGCGGCAAAATTTTCGACCACAAATTAAATAAGAATTTATAATATAAACCGGCGTTTTTCAAAGTTGGCGCTAATGGGCAGCGACAGATCTGAGAATATTTTGTGGTGAAAAAGTAGTTTAGGATAATTTGTTGAAAAAGTTCAATTTTATTGAAAAAATGAAAAAATAATACCTATTTTTTTATTTTATCTCTTTCTTTGGGGGCGCTGAAATAGATATAATTGATTCTCAAAGTGGGTAATAAATGAATTAAGTTTGAGAATTTATAAAATAAACTATAAAGCACATAAATAAAATTTGTGTATAAAAAGGATAGTAGGTAGGTAGTTAACAAATCTAATACATACCTAACTATTAAAAACTAATCTGACTATTATAAATCTTTAAAATAAAAAAATTCATACCCATATTAAATGCGATAGGGCTTGTTGCATCGCTTACAAACAGAAATAAAGGATTATAGAACAGAATATTATTATCTCCTTTTCTCGACCAATAAATAGGTTACCTACTTGTCTTTTGTCGCAAGTAAATATGAAAAAGAATTATATTTATTATATTTTATATTAGCATAAAATTTAAGACAATCAAGTACAATGTTAAAGCATTTTTAGTCTGATGCTAGGTTAAAAACAGGATTTTCCAAATTTTAAATGAGTTAGCATCGTGCTATTTTTTTAAAACATTATATTAAAATTAAAACCACTAAATGCCTGTTTTAAATTTTTAGTATCATACTAACTCCAAATGTCACTTTGACAGTTAAAAGTATGAAAATTTTGGTATGTTCGCTTACTTGTTTGAACGAACTCTCACTTTTTTAGGCGTGTTCAGCAAGTTTATTAAGAAAAAAGGTTTGGCATGATATTAGTTAAATATCTTTAAAATTTAGTACATTTTAGTAAAGTTTTTTAAAGTTAGTACCTTGACATTAGGCTGTTTAAAATTTAGCCCCATGGTTTTTAACTTGATCTTCTTTACACCTGAAAAATTAAAAATTAAACTAAATAGACATTAAACTACATAGTTCAATTTTGACCGCTGCGCTACTGAGATGTCAGTGTAGGTATAAATCAAGATTTATCAACATAATTACACAAACTCCAATATATACAAATAACAAATATACGAAAACAAAAGAAAACATTAAAATTAATTTCAACAAAATGAAAGTTTATTCAAGCGCATATTTTTCATATCGCGTGCGCTGCACTTATACAGCCATTATATCTACGTAAGTAGGTATAGTCTGGTTTTTTCTATCTCGCTTGGAAAACATTTCTGTCATATCTTATACCTACATATACGAATTGAAATAATGCACATAACACAAAACCAGTAAAAAACAAACAAATATAACAAAACAAAATAAAACACTCCACATTGCCATAGGTATGTAGCATAGTCAGAGTCAGTTGCAAGCATATCAAACTTTGGATATGGTCGAAGGGGTTATTTTTTATGCGCCTCACACCCCCCCCCCCCCCACGACAACTTATTGCCCTTTTATATCATTGGAACCTCCGAACACACATAATATGTACCTACAAACGTCCTTCCGCAAATATCCTGATCCTGACTGATGGGGAAAGAGATTGGCCCAACAGCCACCTACTGATTAGAGAAATGTGAACAGGAGCAAATAATATCCTACCATAGGTAAGGTATATAGTACGGAGTATTTGCAGATGGTTTCTCTATACGGGCATGGCATAAGCAAAGCACAGGAGTGCAAAACTGTATTCATTCATCCGCAGCGCAGTCATAGTCACACATGAGTGTGTGTAGGCGCAGCATTCCATTCCATATCAATCGGAGAGTGGTGTGCAATATCATTTGGCAAACAATATTGAAGGGAATATGAATAGTTCAGATTCGACGATAATTGTTTCGTTGGTAAATTCGTCCATCGATTTCTTTGAACATTTGAACTACAAAATGCCTGTCATTAGCCAGACGTCGCGTCACCCGTTACCATCCATCCATCCATCCATCGCATCGCATCGCATCGCTCGCTCGGTCGGGTTGGTTAGTTGATACTGGTAGGTATCATTGTCAATTGTAATCAACGTTGCCACACCACATCGTTTACCTTAGGGACAGATTTTCCTATGGAATTCGTGTCTAATGATCCTTTTTTTAAGTATGTATAGTATATATGGGGACCAATGGTGGCGGGTTTTTTGTCCTTCTGTTTTTGTCATTTTCGTATACTTTTAATAGAAAAAACAGCCACCAGCCACCACTACATGCCCCGCACCGATATATCTATAGACTCATACCAATATAGCTGTTATAATGTTGTATAGGTATTCCAGCGAGCGCCATAGAAGAGAGGGTCTGATGTGAGCTAATTTTGTTTATGATTATTTCGGTTTAATTGGTCGATACTATACGAGTACGTAGAAGTACCTACGAGCTATTTATCGTAACCAATTTGGATAAAACAGCGATTTAGAGGATAGAACAAATGATGAAAAAAAATAACCTTTAGAAGGAAATGGGTTTTTGAGGAAAATTAGCATGAAATATGCATTTTGAGTTCTACAGGAGGGCGAAATATAAACATTTCCTTGATGAATGCTTTTTTTTTTTTTAAATTGAGTGCGTAATTAGTTAGGGCGGAAATTATAGTGGACTTTATATAGACGTGTATTATAGGTAGGTATATGCCTACTGATGACGTCCATAAAGCTATGAGCAGTTTGATATGAAAACACCCAAAGCGTGCTAAAAATTTAAAGCATGATTAAAAACACTATGGTACATATGTAGGTATAAAGGTAGCCGGTTGGTGATGAAGGAAGGCATTTGGAATAAAGTTGATGCAGAGGTTGGTAGGTAGGTGTCTATATAAACTTTAGGTATACAAACATTTAGGATACCTACGCATATGATGTGATATAAATTTATCAATATGGTTTCTAATTAAACACTTACTATATAGATGTCTAATCTCATAGATTATAATTTTTTTAATGTTCTTCTTTTAGTAGGTACCTTTTTATGAACATACTCACTTATTTTTTTTTACAAAACTTCAATTAATTTGACACTCACCTGAAAAAAAGAGAAAAAAATATTTCTTTAAAAATGTAGATTTTATTTTCAAAACTATAAGTTACTATTTTATATTCCTCTACTTTGTCACGCATAATCTCAGAAACTATTTAACTGATTTAGGTGAAATATTTTGTAAAATATTATTCATTTTTATAAGAAGGTTTAAGTCTACTTTTATTTTGTTAAGTCATAATAGTATTTTCAAAATTTTATTTTTTTACGAGATAATTACGTTTAAAAATTTTCAATTCGATTTATTTTAGCTCAAAACTTATAAGCGTAGTTAAAAAAACTGTCGTAAGAATTTGGCCTTATGAATACGTGAAAATTAGTACTAAAAGTTATTCTTGATAAACCTATGTAATAGAAAATATTAAAGATTCGAATGAAACAACAACACTTGGGTTAGCTGCCATCAAGAGTCCGATGATCGGCCTGGCAGTCGTGAAATAACTATAACTCCAGTCTATAAAAATCTTGTTGGGACCTCACCCAAGTGTTGTTATTTCATTCAAACCTTCAATATTAATATGATGGTGCGAAAGCTTGGCAGTCTAACTGCAAGTGTGTTAACACACAAAAACCCCTAATAGAAAATGTTTGAAGTAATTGCTGTTAAGCTTCGTTATGGAAGTATGACTTCCAGAACTTGTTTCATTGTAAATAATTTCTTTGAAAAAAATTTCCTTTACAAGTCTAATTAAAAATGTTTAAAACAATTTTATATTAAAAACTTAATCGAAACTATATATTGTTGTATGAACTTATAAGTGTTAAAATGGAAGACTTTCAGTAGAAATTAAAAAAAAGTTAGGCAGTTCAAATATTATAGGATGGCCAAAACGAGAAATTAACAGTTTCTTTTATAAATAAATAAAAAATTCCTGTGTGCCAGTACAACACGGCGGGAATCGAGGGACTCTCAATTTTCTGCCGAATCCGAACGTCTTTGGTGAGAAGAACTTTTTCATGATAGAAGATAATCTTGGAGAATTTGTCATTTCCTCGTTAGAGGCAGTAACCCAGCTAAAACAATTCTGTTGCTTTTTTTATATTTTTTATGGTTTTTACCAAGCCAATTCATTTTTAACAGTCTTTTAATATTTTGAAGATTATTTCTGAAATCATCTTGTGAGAATTTTAACTCAGTTAAGAAGTTATGTGATTAACTCTATAATTTAACCGGAAAACACCCTAATCACTAAAAGAATTACATACAAAAGTGCGAGACTAAAGTTAACAAAATACCAAAGGTTCAAGCAATTATGTACTTACATACCTATATACCCTCATAGTTATACCTATTTTCTAATCAATTTAAAATTTTATTTTAGAAACGAAAATCAATAAATGTTTATATTGTGTGTGTGTACGTATTTTAATGTTCTCTCATAGTTTTGCAGGATGAAAATACATTTTGAAAAATCATTGACCAACCATTTCGTGTAATTAAAATTTTTAAGTTTTCGTTTTAGGAATTCCGCACAAGGATGCTTATTTGTTTATTTTTTTTTTCTTCATTAAACTTTTTAACAGAGTTATTTTTGTTTTCAGTTTGATCGTATTTATTTTTTTTTTTTAAATCAAATGGAATCTTTATAACAACCGATATGAACCTTAGGTGAATCATAACAACCCATCACCCACATTGAACTTGCAAAGTCCATAAAAGAACAACATACAAAGGTATACCTTTCTAAAACATTACCTATATGAACAACTTTACCAGTTAACCATCATATAAATACCAATAAAGTATCAGGGTATTAGTACAATACATATATGTCAAAATCAAAAAAAAAGAAAATAAATTGCGAAGTTTGTTTCCAGAAATTCTACGTTATATCTAACCCATCAATCCCGAATTTAAATGGTTGAGTCATCAACAGAAAGAAAAGCGTATCGGAGGAGAAATAAGAATTTAATTTTGATAAATTAATCTTTTTTTCAGAGTGTCATTCGAAAAAGTTGAAGTGAAAAAAAAAAGGATTAACAAAAGGTCTTTTTAACAAAGTTAGTTTTGAGAATTTTTTATATAGAATTTAAACTTTTTTTTTAAAATACAAAAAAATCACATTTTAGAGGAGGATTCTATCTCCCCTTTTGTATATGCGGGAGGGTAAATTCTCTAAAATATTGACTTAAAATGAGAGCTTTAACTCAAATAAAACATTCAATGCTTCAGAAATTCACACCCTGCAAATATGTCAAATATGTAGTGTCAATTTTTCTAAATTAAATAACAGTAACCTGACAATTTATTGTTGGTGGCATACATAGGTATACTCTTACTTAACTGATGTTCTCTATTAACAGGTATCCCCGCACCTTTATGAACAAGAATAGCTTATACCTAGGACTTGAATTATTCATGAATCAGAGGCCTATTAAAACATCGAAACGACAACCCGTGCGGGTAATGATGCGGACAAAAGCATAATGGGCCAAAATAGGTAGCATATGCATGGAGCATTATACTTGTTGTTGTTCATATGTGTTGGTACTATATAATATACAACAATACATTATTGGTTTATGGAGAGCAGGGAGACGAAACAGGATGTGGAAGACAATATTTGACTTAGCTAGTAGCGCTGAATGTATAAGTTGATTGCCCTGAAAAGTTTACCCATGTCGCTGCGCACAACCAAGCACAAACTCTATATTTTCCATATAATGTATGCGATATGATGGTGAATTATCCTTAATGATTTTTCTTTCTTATTATTAATTTTTTTTTTTTTTTTGTAATACTTCGGTCCTTTGTTGGCCCCGAACTATGGCCCATACCCTATACATCTATACTGACTCTCTTGCACCACCAACTTATTTTTTTTATTGTTGTTGTTTTTTGAAAACGCCAACTCAACGTTAAAAAACTTTTTTCATTTTGTTGTGTTTTGTAAAGTGCTTTGTTCTCGGCGTGAGCTGCATCAGCATCATCATCAGGATATTTCATATCCTGGGCGATAAGAGTGTGGGAGAAATTTATTGTTCTCGTCTGGATTATTATTGTGTAGGTATTATACATACAATATATTTATATGTATTTTTTTTTAATCCATCCTCTTTTGCTCATCTCGTAAAATAATAAATATAAGTAAATATATTTGTGCTGGCAATTTTTTTTCCGTTTTAAAGGATGAATGTACTTCTGCATACGTCCGTCCGTCATGATTTTCTAGGTATTACTTTTTTCGTTTTTTTTTTTTTTCTTTTTTTGTTGTTGCTTTTGCCGCTTTCGCAATAAACTAAAAATTTATTTGAAGTGGTTACAAAATGAGGTTCACACAAACACATAAACAAAACACACAGGGTAGCTTCATATATTTACGAATATCCTTTTTACTTGATGAAAGTTCGCATCAGTACCTACCTACCTAGTACAAGAGGTTGAGTGTTGCACTGACACCTACATCCAATCCACACACCCATCCACACCTCCGTCGTCGTCAGTCGTCGTCGTGGGTTCATTTCTGTGAATGACACTAAAGGGACGATTTATGTGCGCTATAGAGCAACCAAACTATGTCCTTTTTTTCGGACTTGATATTTTATCTGTCATTTTGGAATGCAAGGCAAGTGTAGTGGGTTGATATTGTTGGGATGCGCCATATACAATACAAAATGGGTCATTGAAAATTCCAAGTTAGTTGTAACTCTGGCGGGCATAAATACACAGCACATAAACATATAAGTGGGTATAAGGATGCTGATGGAGATGGTGTTTTTTGTTGGTGTTGGGTTTTTAATGAAATGTCATTCATTTAGTTTGTGGTGGCCCTGAATCTACTTAAACGAATCAAGAGAGCGCGTGTGGAACATAATTTTTATTTTACTTTGTTTTGCTGTAGCTCGATTCCCTCTATACATAGTCGTTTTGAATGGGAGATTTTGATTTTTTGTTTTTGTTTTATATAAATGAAGGATAAAGTTAGTGGGTTAAGGAAATACAAAACAAAAAACAACAACATACAACAAAAAACAGGATATTATTCAGAAGCTTGGGTTGATAAAGTTGAAGTGACATATTGACCAATATAACAGTGCACATGCAAGGGATGAGTGGAGATTAATGAAGGCCAAAACCCACTGAATAAATGAAATTCAAAATTATTACCTTATATTATGTATTTTTATTTTTTTGCGTTGGATATATAAATTTTTTAAGAAAATAAAACAACATCGAGAAAACTTCTCACAACAACCAAATCAAAATCATCAAGAAAACCAGGAGTGGTTTATTAGGTAGAAGGGGAAATTTACTATAAAAAGACTTAAAACAGAAAAAAAAATACAACGGAAAACACTTATAATGTTATACTATAGCCGTTTTTAAAGCCTGAAATCCAGCTTCGGGATCTCAAAACCCAATATGTGGGATATTCAAAAAAAAAAGTATGTCATCTAAAAAATCAACTTATTTTAGAAATTTGTCGGCCACAAAATATTTTTAATCAATGGTTAAAGTTTTTAAGGGCATAATAAAAGCTTTAAAGCATGTAATCCAGCTACGTGATCTCAAAACCCTATTATGTGGGATATACAAAAAAAAATGCTATCTAAAAAGTGATTGGTTAAAAAAATCAACTTATTTTAAATCAATGGATAAAGTTTTTAAAGTCATTAAAAAAGAAATTTGAAGCAAATTATTTATGGGATATTCGCAAAAAAAGGTCACCAAATCGACTTAAAGGATCAACTAGTTTCAGTAATTGCACATCTATAGGTTTTTTTATTGTTAAATATTTTTCAAGATCGTGGAGATTTTTAATACCTCATTTGTGGGACATTCGCAGAAAGTATGTTACCAAATGGATAAAAGGTCAACTGGTTTCAGTAATTATTCAGCCATGTTTCTTTTTTATAAATTTAGAAGTTTCTTTCAAGGTCTGAGCACTCTTCATGTGGGGGATATTCGAAAGAAAATAGGTAAACCATCTGAAAGGTTACATAATCCTCGTAATCTTGAATATCAATTTTTGCCACCTCACTGATTGGGCTTTGTAAAAGCATTATTTCTCCCTCAATTTTCTAGTCAAAATCCCATATTTTTTTAAATTGCTCTAAATTATTTATCAAATCCATTGTCATGATTAGCTAACAACAAACCTTTAATCACAAATAAAACAAAATATTTGGAGCGAAAAATATAATTCCATCCCCGCAACTTTCGATATGTAGGTAGGTAGGTACCTATACATATCTGAAAATGAAAACAATTCAACTATAAAATTCCAATCTCATGCGACTTCAAATAATATCACAATTTTGTGTGTGTATATATCCCACATCTGATATTTGTGACAAATAGAAAAAAAATTTAGAATATTAAAATCGCCTTTCGGAATACATACATATATAAAATTTGATATTCCATTTTGGGTTTCATATTTCACGATAAAACCGACCAACAGCACATTCTTCAAAATAAAATGTGTAAAAACAAAAATCCGTTATCTTCTCCAACCCTTTCATTTCATGCGAAAATGAAAACAAATTGAACAATTAAATGCAACAATTTATTATTCTAAAACAAAGTATCATTTCCCTTGTGGGCAAATGCCCAATCAAATGATTGGGTAAACTAAAGAAGTCTTGTATTTTTTTGTTTGTTGCCCCCCCTCGGTCCGCACCCACTCCTATATACATATGTACATATTAGTTCAGTGAAGTGCGATTTATAACAATTTTTTGTGCAAATATTTCTCCTCACAACATAGATATACCTAGATATACATAGTTCTATTTATTTGACTCGAAAACAAAAAAATGATGAGATGCACTTGAGTGTGTGTGTTGATATAGGTTGAGTAGCTAGCTATACACGTGTTATCCTTTTCAATTGTTATATATGTAGGTATATGCGCCCGTTTGCTGTCCAATGGATGATTTTTATTAATAGCTCGTTTAATTGAAATTCGGATTTTTTTTGTAATCTGTTTTTTTTTTTTTTATTTTATTTTTTACCAAAAAATATAAAAAAAGAACAACTAGACCCAGTTTTCCAGTATGATAAAAAATGCAGCAGCAAATAAATCGAAATCCAACGCGCTGCCAGAGAATGACGGATTTCGGATGTCTGAGGCTGCCTATGAGGACGAGGACGAAAAAAATGACCATTCAACAAAAACACTAAAAAAATAATATTAAACGAGATAGGTACAATGTTTTGCCCAAATTAAATCCCATCAACAGCAACAAAATTACCAGGATCTCATGATGATGCAAAAAAAAAAGGGTGGAATAAAAAAAATATCTGATGGATACACAAATCGTTTATACAATTTAATTTGTTCATATGATGCGCATCGTTGCAATTAAACAATGGAACAGGGTGGAAAAAAGGGGCGTTGTTTTTTTTGGTATTTTTTTTTAAATGATAATAAAAAAAAAATGTTGTTTTCCTAGAGAAGACACACAGCAATTCTGAACAATGTATACACATTATATACAGTTACACCCACTTAAATAAATATACAATAAACCATATCGTATCTCTGATGCGTCCCGTTCCCGCTTTTGACTCCCATATCTCAAGCCACACTGACATTTTTAATCGCCTCTCGTTGGAATGGAGAAAATAATGACTTTTATTGGATTTTTGTGGAGAGCAATTATAATTGAATTAAGTTTTCCGTTTCCACTGTTTTATTTTTTTATTTTTCATATATATGAGTGTCTCTCTCTGTAGTTTGTATATATGTAGGTTTTGTGGCCCTGCGACCCACGACATGCTTTAAGGACTGAAGTGTCGAACTCTTAGGTATATGAGGGTGAAAGTATAAAGTGAGATTCATCGTGTGTCCTTCTGCTTCAATTTAATTGGACTCGTTACGATTTGGTCTGTGCACTGTTATAAATGTGCTTAGCCTTTGGGGGTTCGGGGACATGCATGACACAACGCAATATGAGTGTGGTAGGGGAGGGTATGGGGGCTGGAAGGTAGGTATACCTACATACAAACATCTCGTTGACAGAACAAATAAAATCACTGAGTAGGTATTCCATTTGGTGGTATTAAGGGTAATGCCTTGGGAAGCGCGTGCATAAATCCAAAGTTTTGTGTGTTGGGCAATTAAATTTTAGTTTCTCTTAGGGGAATGAGTATATTATAAATAGATAGGTATACCTATCCTATATAGGGTAAGGGAGTTGTGAGAAGATCAGCGATTTAAACTGGATGATGGTTTTGCGCGTACCTACCTACCTTTAATTAGCTGATATTTGTATATAATCTCTTTACTAAGCTTAGAATGGTTTTGCGTGATTAATTTAGGTAAGTAGGTAGGTACCAACATTTAAGAAGAAGGCAGAGGCAAGCAGCAAGGGACCCTGGTCATGGCTTAGTTGATTTCACAAAGAGATAGTGTATTACGAAATGAATATTCCAACAAATTAAATTGACCTTAATACCTAGGTACCAAAGTACTGAAAGAACATGTTTCTTAAAAACAATCAAATGATTCATTTTCAAATTTAATCTTTCTTCTTTACTTAACACGTCATTAACAACGCTTTGGCTCTATTGGCAGTGTCAAAAGATTGCCTGGGTGGGCCTTCCATAGGTACCTATTGTCAGAGCAATTTTAGTTGCCAAATGTCATTATAGAAATCGCGACCACTGTAAACTGTATTTTAATTCAATAAAATATTTCATATTTTCAACTTAAATTTCAAACCGAAGCAAAAAGTCATTCAATGGGCGTGTTCAGAAAAATGAGATCCCAGAGATTCTTCTCGTTTTGACAGCAAAACTGAGAAATTTTGATGAGAAAGTTCATGTAACTGAGATCAAATGAGCAATATTTTTCATTTAATTATTTCTAAATGTATGTGATTGATTATTGATACAAGTAAATTAAGTAAGGTTATTGAAGAATGGTTCGCAGATAGGGAATGACGGACTTCGTAGCGAAATATTTTCGTATACGAACAAATTGGGTCGGGATTTATTTAAATCAAAATGCAAAAAAATATATTAAAATCAAATTTAAAATAAATTTAAGAAAAACAAAAAATCTGCACCCATTTTTTTAAATTAGACGTTTAAAAAAAAATCGCAAAGAAATCCAAGTCATGGGTCACGGACACACACAGTCAGGTCAAGATTCCCTTATTTCAATTTAAAGCATTTCTTTTTTTTTTACACCCCATGCACATCCCATTCCCCCCATTCACTCGAGATAAGGAAGCTACTAAATCACACAGAAGAAAATTAAATAATTCTATTTATAATATTTTATTTTGATGAATTATTTAAATTGGGCCGATCCCGGCGGTACTGCAATACCGGGCCAACCCGCGACAGAGGTGGAGCAAGCTCCTAGCACTCCGTCTATTTCCAAAAATCAGTTTAACATTTGTTGTCCCCCGATGGGGGATCTATCAGATGTTAAGCTGATAAGAACAGATACTACACTTTGATCTTAGCCATAAGGCCGAGAAGCGATAACTTTTCAACGATCAACTACTCTTACTTATGATCTTTTATAAAGAAACTGAGTGTGAAGTAAAATACGAAACATGAAAATAAAACCTTGTATTTTGTTAGTGTTTTTTTCTTCAACATAAATTCTGTTGTTGTTGTATTTTTGTAGAATGGAAACGAATGGATGCGGTGCGATCAATGATCACTAATGTGAGTCATGCTCATGCGAATAAGTTGATCGTGTTGATGTCATGGTGAATCGTAGTCGCTTGTTTTAGAATTAGAAAAGAAATTATTGTTTTGTGAATTAAATTTCTCCTTTTTTTAATAAAAACTTGTTGGTGGTGTTATCGATTGCACATGATCAGTCCTTTAAAGATCATTGATCACGTTCACAATGTGTCGATAGTGAGGTTTTAGCAAAGCTGTAAAATGGAACGTAGGGCATACTTTAACCTACCTGTGGGTTAAAACATGATTTTTTAAAATTTGTTTCGTGTAATTTTCTTCTTTAAAACAAGTTAAGGAAGGAAGATTGTATGATTAAAATCATAATCGTTCGTTAATGAAATACAGTAAAACCCGTTTAAGAGGAACAGCAAAATGTCACGGTATTTCTTTCACTTAAGCGAATCACTTAATTGGAGTCCGGGTAAGTGCAAAAAATCTACTTACGCGGATTCAAAAATTCCATTAAGCGAAAATTTAAAGCTAGAAAACATTGAATTTATCTTTTGGAGTTAGGTAGGTACCTAGAAAAAATTTAAATAAAATAGATAAAATGATTAAATAAAATGGTTGTCATATATCAGAAGTGAAAGCGTTCAGCAATTTTTTTGTTCTATACGATTACATTTTTTTCAAATATGTAATAATATAAAATATGTTTCAGGTAAGCGGAGTTTTTTATAGGTAATTGGTCGAAAAATGCTCGGGGATGAAAAAAGTGTTTCAGATAACGGTTTTTTTTTTTCTTAAGCGGGTTTCTCTTAATCGGATTTTACATATTTCTACTTATACCTATCTGGTAATAGTTAAAGCCATCTAAAGTCAAGTATAAGCTCATAACCTACAGATAGACTAACTCAAGTCTGATTTGAAATCTTTTTGGAAGTTGCAACTTTATACCTATGTATGTGCCTATCTATACCTATATCTGGGTACCGCCACAAGAATTTTTCATCGTCGTCTTTGAAAAGGTTTTCTTTTAACGGTTCCGATACCTATGCTTTAGACTCTTAATTTGTTTATTTAAATCAGGTTTTATGTAAATACGAGCTGCTACCAGAACACATATTTTTTTAAGAATTATTAACTTTGTTGGTTACCAATTTAAAAATAAAATTGGATTAGCTACTGAAAAAAAAAACTTGTGATTTTTTCTAATACATAGGTAAGTATAGCTAAACCTATACCTAACACTTGATCCGTATCGCGACTTGTTTTTTTTTGTTTATTAACAACACTCTATTCGCCCTTCTATACCTATCTACCTAACCTACTCGATTAAACATTTCCCCAAGTAGGTAGGTAGGTAAGTAATTTTCTTTCTTATTATAATTTCTTTTTGCATTTTTTTCATCCCTTAACTTTCAAACAAACGTGCCTTTCTCTATATTCCTCGTATTTTTATGAAAAAGAACACAAAAAAATATATCGAAGAGACGAAGCAAAAGCAAGAAAAATTTATGTAAAATGAGCAGAAACTCAAATGACGCTGATATGACTCCCCAAATGAAAATAAAAATTAATGAAAGTTTTTTTTTTTTTTTTTTTTACTTCATAGAAGAAAAGAAAAAGACCAGAAAATGAGAACAATTCAGTGAAGAACATCAGGAGAGTTAAATTGGAATACTTTTGGCAAAACTTGATGGTAGAATATATTGTTCAAGTCTTCAAAGACTCCAAATGAAATGCATATACCTATACATAACTACATATATAGGTAAGTAGGGAAGGCATATGTTTATAGGAGCCGAAAGTTGACGGTTAAGATTCTTGGAAGACAAATGAAGAAGAGGCACTAAAGCGTCTTCCTGTTCGTAATATTCTGAATATGTAGTCAAACGAGTGTGGGAGGAATATTATTTCCTTTTAATTCTATGTTCTTCCGTTTAATTAAAGCGGTAAAGTTTTGAATATTTGACTTTTGACATTTTTTTTTTGTATAAGTATACGCGCCCCGGAAATATACAAAAAAAAACCTAAACGGAAATTGCTGAGACTAAACAAGTGTTTGTAAGAACAAAATGCCTATTTCATGAGTTAGCAAGTTTTGTTAATAAATTCTAGATGTTGAGATTGAAAGAAATCAACACCCAGCCTCAAAAATTAAAGGAGACACAGTGATATCGACATCCGTATCCGCCATCATGACATCGTCGCCTATAACCTCGTGTCGTCATTGTCGCCATCGAGATCAGACAATAATTGACATGCCAACGCCTCCACCATATGGTTTATCGATTTGTATATTTATTTATTAAATTTTTAAATTTCAAGGTTTATTTATTGATTTTTAATTCTTATCATCTGAGAGCTTTCATTTTTGTTAAAAAATGTAATGTATACAAAAAAAAAAAACGGGCGTTAATGTTAGGTATGCCAAGTTGCATATTAATGCCAATGAACTCATAAATAACGTTACTACATGATGTCTATCTTAAACAAAATATTATGGAAATATATATGTACCTACGAGTATAATCTCTCTCTCACAATTTATATAAAGGAAACGCTTTCTTGGAGTGTTTGACAAGTAGGCAATTTGTTGTTGTTGTTGTTGCTTTGCAATCCTAGCAATGTTGAAGATTTCGTTTTTTTTTTTTTTTTTTTAATTTATAAATTCAAAAGAGATATGGAGGAGGTTGATGGCAGGCGAGGCGGCAGCAATAACTTAAGTGACTTGATTTATTTTCTGAAAAGAACTTGTGTGTGCGTGCGGAATTATGAGCCATTGTGGATGAGTTAAAGGGGTCTGAATGATGAAAATCAAAATCATTTGAAATTTTTTTTTATACAGAAATAGATTTTATTCAGTGTGATGTCACTGATTGATGCTAATTTTTAATGTATTCTTATAGCATCAGTGCCTAGGAGTTTTACTTCACAAAAAAAGCAAAGCATGTTATGAAATAGTGACTTAGATAATAGCTATGTACATATATGTAAAGCAAGAAGTTAAGTCAATCACAGACGTAGAAGGTACATAGGAATTCGATTAGGGGGAAGGTAAACTTATTAGAAAAATCGTTCAGTTAAATTTTACATTCACGAAGGGAATCCCAGAATTATAAAGGTAAAGGTCTTTATATGGCAGCTACCGGTTCTAGATAGGCTAACATAAACATTCAAATTCCCCTCTAGGGAATGACATACAAATATTCTGTAACAAAGTTTGATAAATCGGTCCACCCATTTAGGCCACACCTCAAATTACAAAGGATGTACAGACGCACAGATGCACACAGCGACGGTAGTTATGACGAAACTTACTTTTTCGGACTTCTCGATCAATGTAGTCTTAGTTTTGATTACATCCTTAAAATTTTTGAGTTGCGATACCTACACACATACATAGGTAGGTACAGTATGGGAAGTTATGAATGTCTAGGGTTATTTAAATTAAAATGTCTTAACCATTCCTTTTTAAAATTGGTACTTTGAATAGCTAAATATCAAATAAAACGACCCTGACGGTTTCTACAAAAACAATATTCAAAGAAAAAACCCTTTAACTAAATAGCGAGCCTATATAAAGCAGGTATACGTATAGTTCAAGCACTCCAAACAAGAGTATCTACCTATAAGAAAACTATACAGAGAATTTCATAAATTATATTTTTTTTTGCATTTTATTTTTATCTAAGAAGCTTATAATATATAGAAGATGTAAGATCCTACATCTAAAGCTGCTTAAATGTGAACCATTGCTGACAACAACAAAAAAAAAGAAGAAAAATTTAATTATGTCTAAGTGGGGTAAAAAAAAAAAAAACAAAATTTGCGCAAGTAAAACTAATAATCTAGCAAACACAGTTGAATAAAGAATTATTATAGCCTTCATCTTCAAGTCTTTTTCTTCAAGTCATAAATATGATGGCTAGGCCAAAAGATCCTTTAGATGTCCGATTGTGAGCAAATTGTCTTACATCTTGGTTATACTCTTATAAAAAATATAAACAGGATACAAAATCCCCTTAAAATAAACAAGTATAAAACTCTTGATAGCTTGTTTTTATGGCCACCTAAATAAAAAAAAAAAAACCCAACAAACAGTATGAAACAAAAACGGATGTGAAAATGAACGGAAACATTCACGATTAGTGTCGGCCAAAAATAAGGTGTCAAAAGTCAGTTTTTGGGGCAATAAGCTTAACTCTCTTATATATGTATAGTATATAAACCTTACACCACGACCACTATGACTATAAGTTCCCTTCCTTTTCTCGAATAAGGGAAGCAAATTATATATATAAACACCAAGCCTGAAACACCTCCCCCACCTTGCCCAACCATCCCCTTAAACATTCACTTCATGTTTTCCTTTAATGGCTAAAATAAACTTTCCCTGCTCAGCCATGTTGAAGATTTCGTTTACTTTCCTTATCGACAGTTGGCGTAAATTTATGGACAAATTCCTATAAATCATGTTTACTTCGGCTGTTGCCGGTAAATTCCTGCTTTTTTTTTTTGGCCAACCCACACGAAAAAAAAGTGTATAAATTCGGATATCTGAATACACTATAGAAGTTTTTTTTTCTGTAGCCTGTCGTTTTTATTATACAACGGGGCTATGATGATAATGACGTCGATGATATCAAATTTGCGTTTGACCTTTGGGAATAAATTAAGCTTCTTCAAGGAATTCATAAAAGCAAATAAAATAAAAAGAAAAGCTCATCATAGATACACAAACACACATAAGTAAATGAAAAGAAAAGAGATGTTAATCCGAAAAAGTGAAAGGGATTTATTTTTAGTATATGGTGTATGATGTGTCTGTGTATATTCCTTGCTTTATTGGATAGTTAGGATATTTTTGCTTTAAAGCCTTTTGGGGCCAAAATATACACACATAGGTTTAGAATAGGCAAATTGAAGATAACCTTAAATTCCAACAGAACAGAAGGGGCGACGACGACGACGTGGTTGGGGCTTTTATGAATTTAAAACAAACCGATATAGATAGGGTAAGTTATATATACGGTATATACGGAGGTGTTTAGATTGTAAGTTCTCAAAAAGTCTTCCGGAGAAGAGTAGGTAGGGTAAGCATAGGTATTCCCGCCTGGGGCTATCATCATGCCACAAACTTTGAAATAACTTACTCTTGATAGACCTGGCAGAAAGGGAATAAAGTTCTATCTTCAAGGGACATTGTTTTATTTGTGTTGAAAAGTTACAATCATCTCCGCTGCTGCAAAATATGAAAGGGGTCGGTTCTCCCTCAAATTCATCCACACCAAAGAGTTCATAATAATTGAATTTTCATCTTATAAGAATTTCAAGTACCTATCTACCTATCTATCAAGTGAATCAAAAATTTCGAAACATAGATTAAATGTTTAAAGTTTAGTAGCAAGTTGAGTATGATTGATGATAAAAAAGTAGGACAATTTTAACTGGCTCATCTGAGAGGCCAAAACAAAGTCTATGTTGTATACCACTGCCAAAGCTATAAAGTGAAATCGGTAATAAATCAGGCTATAAAGAATTTATTAGAAAAGCTTTCTCTTGTGTTGTGTTGTTGTTAAAAAGGTCCTTCCTTTAATTGCTTAGATAAACTACCTATACATAAATTAATTTCCCTGAGAAAGATTTGGCATCATTGAATTTTTTTTTTGTTGTTGTTGTTGTTAAAAAATAATTGAAACAAATTTTACCTGACAAGTTTAAGTCGGAGTAGATTGTTTGAATAGCAAATACCTACGAAGAAGAAGATTATTATTGTAATAAGGATGTCCTTCTCTTTAGTTTGGAAAATTTCAATTGAGTTTGGTTTGTTGGTTGATTTATTGAAGATTAGAGAGAATTGAGGGCAATCTAAAAGGGAGGATATTTAAATAAACAATTCTAATACATATGATAAAAATGGGCGTGGTAGTGGGCAGGGAAAATAACAAAAGTCATGCTTTAGGTTGAAAAAAGCTTAATTAAAATATTTAATGTTCTACGGACGTTCAAATAGGAGAAAACTAAAATATCATAAAAGTGGGCGTGTCAGTGGTCGGAATGTCAAACCATTTTTAAACCACCTCGCTGTTAATATGAACAATCTTTGTTCAGCATTTTTTTTTTTTTTTTGAGGAAAAGCAAAAGTTTACCTCAAAGATAATTGACGAGGTGTCAATACGACCAAATTTATATTTTTTTTAATGAACACAATCAATCAATTAAAAAAAAACATAGCGTTGTTGCCATAAATTTAATTCACATATTGATTTATATTTACGTCATTTATAAAAGATTGTAGTTTTTACATAACAATTCAATCTATCCTCCTACTATCTTTTGACCAAAAGGCTATAGGTTTGGCAATAGCTCGTAAATTTAACTGCACGTGACACTTTACTCCTTATGCAACTTTTAAAGATTTTCGAACATGATAACTTCAATCATTCCCTACAAAAAAATAATAATAAATGTGTATCTTTCCAAATAAACAACCATTAAATATTTTTAACACAGCAATACTTCCATCACAATAATAATAATAATTCTTGTCGACAAAAAACCCAAGCAGAAATCAATCAAACATCCTTCCTCAACCTCTTTCTTTCTCGTTCTCTCTCTTTCTGTCCCATCAGAAAATAAACAAACCTCAATATAATCCTCCTTCTCGATATGGACAACACAATAAACAAACAAACAAAAAACACAATATAAACAGTGCTCAACATAAAAATAAAAAGAGAAGAAAATATATTCCTCTATGCCATCAAAGTGTCAATTAACGTCAAACTTTTGACATGTGCACCAACTTCTAAATTGGAAATATGACAGCCTGCTGGCTGTCATTGGACACGATTTCGTTTTTATTTTATTTTTTGTTGTTTCTTCGTTTTTCGCTTTCCTAGTTTTGTTTTTCATTTTTTTTTTTTTTTTGTATTTTTATTTGAAAAGCGAAACATAACTTTTGGTTGGGAAAACTTGCGAAATTGCACACAACAACTAACTTCACCCATGTGTCACATCTTTATGATGTTAACGCCGATGGTGCTGACTCTGCTGCTGTTGCTGGTCGGGCAGAGTAAAAGAGAGATTCCGTGCTTCAAGATGATGTGGTGTTGATGGTTATGATGATTACATCACTCGGTTTTAGTGGTTTCACACTGAATCCTTATATCAAACCTTTTGTGTATATAGAAATTGTCTGATGGTAATTTGATTTAAGGAGATTAACATATATAGGTAATATTCGCAAACAAACACATATAAATTTAAAAGATGAATGTTATTTTGCCGCCTTTTATATACTGGCAGAGCGGCGCGGCGTGGCGCAGTGCACAGTGGTTCATTTAGCTAAAAGTTGTTGCAAAATACAACTTTGGGGTACGTTATTTGAAGTCCAAAGCAGGTGTTCATTAAAAAGCTGCCAGCTCATATTTTGCTCACGAATGTGAACAGTTTTCAAGAAGTCATGATCGTGAGTGGGAGCGAAACGTAGAATTAAGAAATGCAAACTCATTTAAAAATGTTCAAGGAGCTTAATAACACTTATCTTAATAATGAGCATGAGCAATTCTGAGCAAGTTGTGAGCAATTTTGAGCAACAACGCGTCGAAGCAGTTTTCCCAATACAATTTGTTTGAATTGGTTTCCTTTCATACGAAATTAGAATATTCACATTGCGCAAGCAGATCCATTACCAAGCATTATTAATCTTATTTCAGTAGAAGGTATTAAGCAATTTTCTAAAATTAAGGCATAATTTTTATAGCCTGGTAGATTTCATTTGAGCATAAAAATCATTTAAAAAGTTTTATTTTGAACCAAAAACTAAAATAATCTGAGCCACTGTGCAACGTGATAGCAACCAGGAATGTGCTGTAGCTTCTATGCAAGCCATTAGCGGCATTTATCAAATAATGGACCTACCTACTCAAAGGAATGCACATATCCTCCTCTTTATCCGCACCGTTCCTTATATAACTACGACTTTACCTTTACTCAACATTTTTTTTCTCTGTACATACTTCAAAGCATTAATTTAATATTTAAATTTATGATTGTGCCATTTTAATAAATCATCAAATCAGTTATACACAACTTTATAGTGCGCCACCCAACTTTGTCGTTTCGCCATTAATTCCAATACTTATACCTACCTAATCACGTCTCACCACCACAATATTATTGTGTGAACCAAACACAACCGGACTAAAACCGCGCTTGGTGGATTTGCGGGTTTTGAGGATAAGGTCTTAAAACACATCTATCCATATATATACGTATAGTTATGGCGATGGGTAGGTACCTAACGTATGTATACGGAGAAGTCGTATACTGATAAATTGTCATCCATCAAATTAAATTTTAATTAAGCTTTCTTGGGGTTTTAGGATATCAGGCAATGTCGCCGCCGCCGACGATGACATCGTCATTGGTGGCAATGATAGTGATGATGGTGACAGTGGCGACGACGAGAGAGAAACAAACAACAAAATCGTGGTTAACTATGAAATTGCAAAAGGGTGACAATTCCATTAAGCGATGCGATGTAATGGGTGATGTTTTGAGGTTAAAGTATTTCGATTCTGTTGACATCGAATAAATAATTGGAATGGATAAGAGAGTTGGGACATTTTTTCTGATGATGACCATATCATCAATGTTATTATTATTTCATTTGGATTTATGCCAATCGATTTGTTGTGGTTGTTTATAAGATATTCAAGAAAATTAACAAGATTTTACTTAGCTATATAAATTATTTTTGGAAATCTTGAAGAAAAAACTGTTTTATTTTTTTTTTTCTAATTAAAATAATAAATTCGAAATTTTGATATGCGGTACATTTATTACTTTTTAGAATACAAAAATTGATCGAGCATTTGATCGTCAAAAAAATAATGCCATCCAAGTTTTGGAGTTAATCTCATGTTAACCCACTTACTTGATCTCACATTGAAAAACTGAGCTTGAGTGGTACTTAGTTTTGCGGGAAACACTTTCACGTTTTTTGCGATTTTCAATATTATCAATTGATAGTTGATTAATATTTAACAACTTAATTGATAAAAGTTTTCATCATAAAAAATAGTGCAGCCGTTTGGAATTACAAGAAAATGGAGATCTAGCACTATCATTCAATAGTTGATCGGATTATTAATAAATTGAGTTTTCATATACTAAACATTTAATATTTATCAACTATCAATTGATTACTCACAAATTTATTTGGGTTGTTTATACCAAAGCTGAAATCGAACTTAGAACTTATTTCTTCAAAAACCGATGCCTAACGCATTGAGCTATACCGAAGCCACGTTATCATCTACTTCCTAAAATAAGATTTCATTGTTCCTCACCTATTTTTATAACAAGGGCGGACCATATCTACCTGTTATGGTCCATACAATATTTTCTAATCAAAATCATTAGAACTGTTTTCGAGAATAAAAAAAAAAGATATAACAAAAAAAATTTTTGTTTGGGACATACCCGTTCTAGATGAGCTGAAAGAAACATTCGATTTTTTCGTCTATTGAGTAGGTTTGCCCTGTTTTCCATTATCCTCGCATAAGGTTTGATTAAAATCTAAAGAAAACAGTATACATTTTGTCAAGGGCAGGATGCATAATGTTTCTTTAAAAATTATAAGAAACTTGACTTTTAAGAAATAATATCTACATATAAGTTTTAAACGCAAAATAAAATATAAATATCAAGAAAACTGAAGGATTTTGAAATTTACGATTTTTGAAATTTTGGTCTTGAATTATTAATTATTTTTCAAAGCTTATTATCTCTATAAAATAACTTCAAAACAAATTATGGTATTTGTATGTTTTTTTACGATTTTTACCTAAATTTTGAATTTAAACAAAAGAATTATACATTGCAAATAAGTATGTATAGCTAACTTACCGTTGTAGTTGTTGTTGTATGAGGTGCATATGCGGCATATGCTGGTTGTGGCAATGGAGCTGTATATCTGTAGGCTTGTTGTGCAGCAGCGGCCGCCGGTGCGTAACCCTGTGGTGTCCAACTAGCACCTCTATATGGAGCACCAGCTAATCCACCTGCAGCTGGACTAGTCATAGCTGGCCTCTGGGCCCCTTTCAATGATACCGGGGCTGGGGGCGGAGCTCCCGGGTATGCCGAACGCGGCGCTGCTGTTGTACTTCCCTATAAAAATAATAAAAAAAAAAATAGAAGATAATTTTATTGAAATGGAATATGGGTGTGTTAAATAAATTAATTTCATCTATCATTTCTCTTAAAAGCGCAATTGCTATTTATTGTCCTTTAATTAAATACCCAAGGACAATTTAAAATGCCTAGAGACATCCTTGTTTTTTATCCACAATGTGTCTCATTATTTGTAAACATTTAAGGTGAGCATTTAAAAAATTGATTTTGTATTTCTATATTACATTTATATATGTACTTCTAAATTTATATTCGTTAAAATTTAAAATTTCAAAATTTCCTTTTTTAATGAAAAATAAAAAAATAAAAAGGTCGATTTGAAAAAATCCCTGTCACTGATATCCGTTTTGAAGCCTTTGAATAAAAACTTCCTGAAAAAAAATCTTCAACTTTATATTATCAACTTTTAATGTTAGCATCCTTTAGTGTTTCCCCAATCTCTTAACATTTCGTCTAAACAATATACCCTGTCTATAAGTACATTTACCATCATTTCACATAATTTTCAAAAAAAAAAAAAAACTCAGTATACAGCCATGGAATACGTGCTTCAACTCCAGCTGTGAGGGTTTTCTCATTTAACAAGAACATAACATAGATTCTTTATTAAACCTGCTCTAATATATGTACAATGTACATACCTACCGTGTCAAAGAGTATCACTGCTTCTAGCATTTTTATAATCCAATAGATCAATCATTATCGATATAACAAGGAATAAACGAAGGCGCTGTCGTTGTTTCACCACGTTCGCGAAGACCGAGAAAAAATGTTCGATGAACAATTGATTTAGTTAATGGGGGAACCGCATCCATCTACACTACATCCACAGAAGAAGGCGTCGGGTCGTCCTTGATTGCGTGAGTTTTGTATTTTGTGAAATTATATACATTTATATATATGTATGAATTTTACCTATAGGTACTTGAGTTATGAGTGTGATAATAAAAAAATCAAGAAAATGCGAATAAAGAAGAAAAATGTTTGACGAGAAGTAACATTCATTAGGTGTTACATCGCGTATACGTAATTTTTTTCCCTTTTCCCTTTCATTTTTAATGTTTCAATGAATTGGGTGGATTTAATATTTTTGCAAAAAATATCAAAAGGCATTATTTTCCAATTGTGCCTTACAATTAGTAATATGAAAATTTATGATTTTTAAATTAAATCAAATAAAAACAGAAATTGTTAAATTTTGTATTTTTAGAGAGAGTTACAACAACATTAATTTGAAGCATTTTTATTACATTTTTAGATTCTTTAGGGTATCAAGAATCAAAGATATATTATTATCATTAATTCGAGCTACAGGCAAAATAAATTGAACAAAGATAAACATGGGATAAACAACAACAGAGGAATGATAGTACATTCATGAATGATAAATCAAGGCAACGTATTTATACGTTTAAGCTATTCATTTTGTGAACAAAAAAGAAATTCAACAGATGTGATCTCTATACACGTATTATGTACGAAGGAGACTGATGATACATTGTTATATGTTTACCTTTTTATTTTTTTTTTATTTATTTATAAACCAATGGAAGCATTATTATCAACTTAAAGAAATGAACATAAGTGCAGACTTTGGGGAGACTTATTCTTTTAAGGTTTTGATAAAGAGAAATATGTAGCTCCTTTGGAAGAATTATTGTCATTTAATAAAGAAGTAACCTACCATATTTTACTGTCGATTTGATAAGATAGAGAAGAGAAGAGTCTGGTTTTTATTGGGAAATTTGTAACTTTCGCTATGCTTTTTACTAATAAATTTAATTTTTACCATTTAGGTTGTTTTTTGTTTGTGTTTTGTTTGTTAAGAAAAAAAAAATTGTTCTAGAAAATATATTTTTTTCCAAATTTATCTTAAATATGTTATTTTGTTTATAGAAAGATTTTTAATTTTTTGTATTTAGGGGGTTATCTCTGGAATAACTGAACTGAATCATAAATAAATAGCTTCAATATTATTGACTAAGAAAGGTTATATTTTATATTGATAAATAAGTTTTAAATGCAAAATATGAATAATTTGTAAATATGTAAATTCGGAAGAAAAATGCCCACTTGGCTACTTTTTTGGCGGAAATAATTCAATATTCATAAAACTTATTTTCAAATTTTGACCAGAAAATTTTAATACGACCAAAAATATGGTTGTTTAAACTTTTTGCAAACGATTTTTTAATTCTATTTGTAATTGTAATTGTAATTGTAATTGTAATTGTAATTGTAATTGTAATTGTAATTGTAATTGTAATTGTAATTGTAATTGTAATTGTAATTGTAATTGTAATTGTAATTGTAATTGTAATTGTAATTGTAATTGTAATTGTAATTGTAATTGTAATTGTAATTGTAATTGTAATTGTAATTGTAATTGTAATTGTAATTGTAATTGTAATTGTAATTGTAATTGTAATTGTAATTGTAATTGTAATTGTAATTGTAATTGTAATTGTAATTGTAATTGTAATTGTAATTGTAATTGTAATTGTAATTGTAATTGTAATTGTAATTGTAATTGTAATTGTAATTGTAATTGTAATTGTAATTGTAATTGTAATTGTAATTGTAATTGTAATTGTAATTGTAATTGTAATTGTAATTGTAATTGTAATTGTAATTGTAATTGTAATTGTAATTGTAATTATAATTGTGTGTATGTAAATAATGTATGTACCTAATGCATATTTCAAAGATATAATTGTTTTTTCATTTTATAAAATCTTATTGAATTCTTTAAAAAAAATTAAACTACAAGTTTTCCCATTCTGAAGCATCAAGATGTAATTACATTATTTTATTAAATCGAAACAAAGACATTTTTCTTTTAATTTGAGCGGGAAAAATATCCAACAACAAATTTTGTTTTCTTTCGTTGTTTCTTATATTTTGCATTTGTATTTATAACGCGAAACAATTGAATTTGAAAACAAAACTACTTCTTCTCCGAGTTTGGCTTCAAAATAAATATTTTTATTTTTAATTAAACTTGCACCACCAACACAGTCTTCAGGTGTTTTTATAATCGAGTCAAATTTCCAAAATAATCACCTTTAGCACGACAAAAATAATGATTTCATCAAACAATGACATTTTCCAACAAATTTTGGTTTTATTTCAACAACCCACAGCATTGTGAACATCATATACCTCCACCTGAGGCAGTCACAATAATAATATTTTATGAATGACTAACCTTGTCCACTCGGCAGGTAATAACCCAAACCAAATTGTTGTGCTTGATATGTCCTTGTAAATAGAACTATGAATTACCAAATGCAAATTGATTTCAACTTTAAAAAACCGAATGTCAAAACAACAAGATAGTTAGCGAAATAAAAAAATTTAATGGAAAACTGGAATAAAAAATCGTTCAATCAAACTATCTTCTATTCACACACAAAATAATATCAATGAAATGCAATGAAACGAAACGAAATTTATTCTCAGCTATTTTGAATTGATAATAATTTGAAATGAAGTGTGCTGATAGCAAAATACCATCTGCTGCCTCTCTGTATGTCCTACAGAGCTCATAGCTCTCTACAGCATTAGCAACAATTTTCTGAACGAATACACGTGTCGTCGTTATATTGTGGAAAATAAAGAGGACGGCTATGTAGAGAGCGCCACCAACATAACATCACAGTGCGGATGCAGAAAGAAAAAAACAAAAAATTGAGCATCGACGAGAACCACTGGAATTTTATTGCATAAATTCCTTTTTTGTTTTTCAGTCCAAAGTGTCCTTTTTTTATGTATGTATTTCATATCCTTTCGCCATGATATTTCCTCTTTTTTGTATCTCTGGAATAATTTACATCGCGATAGTTAAAATGTATTTCAACTGCAGTTACTCTTACTACACAGTGCTGCACTAGCCCATTTAGCTACCATCTCTTTAGATACCTACAGTGTTTGGTGCTCGCTGGTGTTGCAGATGATGATGGGATGCAATGGTGATTCCTGGTTGCCATGTTATGTATCTATGCAAATGAATCAATATGCAAGGGTAAGTAGTATACAGGGCAATGCTATATGTATGTTCCAGGCGCCCAAGAAGGTACAACCAGAGGGCGAATTATGTTCACTTCGAAGCGGAACAGAGAAAATCGAGAAAATAAAAATCGGAATTCTACGAGTATGTTAAAATATACCACGAAAAAAAAAAACAGCACAGGCAATAAGGACGCAGGAAAAAAAATCCCTATAAATGTATGTTGGTACATTTAAAGTTCTGTCAGTATGGCGAGAGGACGAAATTTATTCTCGCTTCAAATGCGGAGTTTCGCTTGTGTTTTCTTTTCCAACGCGAACGAAAATTATTGACAATCGATGGTGGCAAGATACAAAAACATTGTCATTCGAACTCATTTTCGTTTATCACACACTAGCCACTGAGCCATGTAGATGTAGGTAGGTAGCAAGCAACCTTCTCAAGCTCCCATAACACCCGCTCCCGAATACCCCGAGTCATCCAACTCCAAACATCACATCTGGTTCAACAGTTCCATATATCCATGCCATGTACATTGGTATGTTCGACATACAATTTATAGCTTTTAAAAGCCATTTTATCATTCCGTTGAAGCCTTGTGGGGAAATGTGTCAATTTAAACGTAGAGAGAGGGCGAGAGAGGCAAGACAAATACAATGAACAAAATGAAGTCTCAACGCAAGAAGAAAGTATATACTCTACACATACATACATACATACATATATATTTATGTATATTTCTATTAAAACAGGATATAGTTGACTTCGAAACCCTTGATGGTATTGACACTTTGACAGGGAGAAATCAATGGCCAAACAAAGTTAAAGTAAATATTTGAAGTAAATATAAATTTTAAATTTGGTTATTTAATGAAGACTTATTAAAGGAATTATATTAGCAAAATGATTGGCATTATAAGTTAAGTATATAAACAAAAATGGTTTTCAATTTATAAATAAGAATAAGAAGAAAACAAGAAAAAAAGATAAATTTAAAAACAAATAAATTTGCTTTAGTTACTTAATGATTTCATAGATTCAAAAAGAAATAAACAACATTTTTGAAAGACTAAATTAAATTAGTTAAAAATAGCTCTAGGTACGTGGAGTAAAAAAAAATATTTTGCATTAAACGAAACTGTGGATAGATAGGTACATGGGTAGATATGTATATCCAATGCCTATACAATGTGCGTGAAGTTAGCACCATTAATGTTTACTTTCAAAAAGAAAGTTTTGACAGAATGATAGGTACCTACGCAGAAGAAAGTAGCTTTAGCTTTTAGCTTTGCTAATTTTAAGGACGTTGGTAGGTAGGTATTTTTTTCTAAATGCCTGATTTTACCGCAGACACACTTGTTTTAAACTAGATATGTATGTACCTATTCACTAAAAAAGAAAATTAAACAGATTTCCGACATTTCCGACTAAAAATATAGGTACATAATGTATGTAGAGGTACCATGTGTGGAATTTTTCATAATTTGTTTTCAAGGAAATTGCTCCAGCTGTGACCTGACTAAACGTGGACATCATTTACGGCCATAATATTATTCACTCGATTCATCCAGATTAAACTTAAATGCAGATGTAAATTATATAAATTCAATTTACATCCGGATTTAAGTTTTAATCTGGATGTATCGAGTGAATAATATGGCGGCTAGTACCTATTGATATTTAATAGCTCCCTAAAGCCTGCCAGGGCCGGGAAATTACCCCTTTTCCCACCAACAAAACCACATTTTATTTTTGCCCTGACTTCTTCACTAAAAACTAATTTCGTTAAATCCAAGAAAGCCTTAAGTTAGTTAAAACCTCAGTACCTACAATTTTTCCGACAAAAACTCACAACCTCCTAATGAACCTTATTACGATTGTGTTTGAGTTAATTAAGTTTTTTTTTTTGTATAGTCACGATTTGATCTCACCACTCTCACTACAATGAAATTCAAAACAAATTTATATTGAAAATAATTATGTACTCTTTAATTTAATAATAAATTAATGCAGTTTATAAAAATTACTTAATATGCCTAAAAAGAAATGTTATGTTAATAGACGAACAGCGAAATTAAGCAGAGAATAATAATGAATTGAATTATATGTTAATGTCGGGGCGGCGCGAACGCCATCCCCGGCTACCAAAAATTACACGCACGAGTTATTCGCATTAGGAATAATCGCAGAGGTCAACTCAGCCTAAGTGCAATGGCCAAGCCTCGCTCCGGGGGAACCGCCTTCATGATCACGGTAGCCCCTACGCCAGGTAAGTATGCTTAACCGTTATCATGCTTGATCTCTTATAAATTATTTTACACAAACTAAATGTGAATTGTAAAAAAAAGAAATAGAAAACCGATCATGCCCTTTTTTCTACTTGGCTGTAGATCCGTTCGGTATACGAATACGATACATCAGCACATACCCAGAATAAATGATATGAAAGAAAAGTAGGTAGGTAGGTAGAGGTACATAATAATGAAAAAAAGATAAGAAAACAAGTCGTACGCACTTGATGTTAAATGATTATATCATGGATCGTGGTCAGAGGGTAGGTATCTTTAAAACTTTATCGTCACTGTCAGTAGGTTCAGCATAGGTAATGGGCAAGATCATCTTTATACAGAATATATTTTGTAGGTATATAGGTAGGTAGGTCCTATATATTTATATACATATTCTAACCTATATCTGCGTTAGAATTTAGGTTACCTCGTTTTGCAGGCTTATAACACGATGTAACGAATGAACATTTGGTAGGTACAGCAGATACCTAAAGGTATGTATGCATCGATGAAGTCTAAAGACGACTTTTACTCATGAGCTATACCTACATACATACAGCGATGTCAAATATAAATTCGTTGATTTTTGTTTTAATAATTTTTGATTTAATAACACAAAACCTTTAAAATGTGAAAACAAAACAAACAAAAAATTAAAGAAACTAACATGCTATCTTCTAGACAACTGACATCAGGAATCTCATTTTCCTGAAAATGCCTATTAATGCTTCTAGGTTTATACCAGCTTTCTCGATAAAACGATATTCCTACTGTGACACAAATAAACGTTCCAACATATTTTAACCGCCCTGTCTATAAGCCCGGGATAAAGTAGGTATGTTTCTAATTTCAATTATTTTCAATCAGCAAACTAATCAAGAACCTATATACGTCATCTGCCATCATCACCATAATATTATAACCAACAAACAACGGGACTTAGGTAAGATCAATCTGTTTTTGTTTTATTTTTGGGCGCAAAAATGTCAAAAAAAAAATAAAAACGAAAACACGTCACCTCTCATCACTTCCTTGTTGTTGATATTCCATCTCATTAATAAGCACAGCTGAACAATGTAATTAATAATAATTAGGCTTAATGACGTCATTAGCACATATCAGCAACAGCAGCGCAAGCAGAGTAGGTATATAAAAAAAGTGATGACAGCAACGACGACGACGAACGTCAAATTCACTTCTTTTCCATCTCGAACGATCTCATCTCATATAACTTCTCTCATTTTCAACCGAGGACTGACTCACTGACTTCCTGATGATGCCCTAAACTAACAGATGTGTTTATTTTTACAACAATAATCCGTTATATAGAAAATGGTAAATATATTAGGTAGAAAAAGTTGTTCGGCTTTTTAAACACCAACCCGCCCCCAAACCCTCAGATTGTGAAATATTATAACAGCGAATATGTCGGAGGTTATTAAATTCATCTTATACGTTATACCTCTCCCGAATATGCTTGAAGGCTTAATATGTAGGTAGGTACGTCAGAATAAAAGAGTTGATGTGCGACTGAGAGCCTATATCTAAAAAGTTTGACGTCATTCTGTGATTAAAATTGTATGTGTCAATTTTTGATTAAAAAATGAATTTTTATTATGGTCAAACTTGACTCTTCAATTGGATCAATCTGGAAATTAAACCATCTCAAGATTTTTTTTTTTTTTGTTTTTACTCTTCGTTCGTTACATCGCAGCAAAATCAGGAATAGTTATACAACTGCACTTAGTTTGTAACTAATTAAAATGTCTGTTTGTCTGTCGCTTGCAGAATTAATGCGCACACTAAAATTATGCGCAGCACTTTTTAAGGGCGTTGTACACGAGCATCGAAGGCAGAGGTAGGTACTGTTGTTTGGAATGAAAGTCGAAACGCACAGAACATGCGGGGAATGGTGTGTGTGCGGTATGTTTTGGTATGTCATTTTGAAACAGGTAATTTTACGGTTGCTATCCGAGAGATAAAATTTGTAGGTATCCATCTATCTATTTATCTATCTATCTACACGTGGGCATTAAACTATACCTATAGCTACTGTTAAAGGTGGAAAAGATATACACAATGCAACACAGCATCAGCTGCAGAATTCCAGAGTATCAGAGGAGAGTCAGAGTACCTACCTACCTGCCTACCTATATAGAGCTTGGTGTTAGTCCTGCTCGTCCTAGTCGTATAGTCGTCGGTCGATATACAAAAATAAAAGCTCTCCCTGTTTTGTACGTCAATGGGTGCACAATTTTGAATTCAGGCGGAAAGAATTTATCCTTTCTTTTGGTTTCTTTCTCCCATTTTTGCTTTGTTTCTCTATTTAGTTTTTTTTTTTTTTTTTTTAATTTTATTTTTTACTGAAGGACTGTTTCATTATATATTTTTGTGTGCCACAAGGGAAAATTCCTTTGGTTTTAATGGCTGCATTTCTTAATTCCATGGAAATTTTAAGTCAAAAGAAAAACCCGAAACAAATGAATGAGTGAATAATATGGTGTGTGAGAGAGTGTTTTCAAGGTGGGAATTCAGACAGAGATAGGTAGGTATATATAAATACGAAGCGAATTAAATAGAAAATAGAAAAACAGTTGGAATGTTTTGCAATTTACCATCAAGTGAACACCAAATGCGTTGACACTATACCCCATACATATTTTATATACAAAGAAAAAAATAGAAAACGTTTAAGGACAACCATTCTTTAACAGAGTGGCAACACACACAGAGGTTAAGAGTTTTAGTTCATGTTTAACTTTTGTAATTGCATTCGTGCTTGTGTCTTATGTCAAGAGTTATTTGCAGTTCCGTCATTTGAGATGTTTTTTTTTTTTGTTTAATTTAAGATTGCGCATATGTACATTGTACCTATCTATTTACTCGACAAAGTTTAAATTTTCTAATCTTTGTTTTTATTTCCTGGAAATGAAAATGTGTTGAGGGGATTGGCAGTGTTAAAATCATGATTAAATTTTAAAATTTTAAGAATGCAGCGGACCATTAATTTTAAGTGAAATCTTCGGTTAAAAATAAGAAAACTTAACTAAAATCATTATATGGCAGCTACACGTTTTACAAGATTAGGTAAAGCAAAATTAAAAAGTTCACTTTTTGACATAAAATTGATGTTAAAAAACAAACATTTTTTTTTTGTTTTCTATACAAACAATATAATAACATATTTACATATATGCACTTTTATTTGCTATTGTTTACGTATAAAATTTTTGCTGAATTGAAGTAGAGGACTGTTGATTGAAAAAGTGTTAAATGTCAAAAAGTGTTAAATGTCAAAAACGTAACAAAAATATTTAAATATTTTAAGACGTTTAAAATATTGTTGTCTACCTCTACAGCCAGATAAGATATTCACTCAAATTTCACATTATACTAAGCCCAAATTTATATTTTAATGATTGTGTCACAACCGTTACAATCTAACATTTTGAAGTTAAATCATTCCGTTTAACTGTGTATGTGTGTAACATTTAATTTGAGCTCGAGATAGCATGGATATAAAATAGGTTTATAGAGTTTTGAAAGAGTTTGTTTCGCGAAAAAAGTGTGTCAAAAACGTAACAAACACATTCAAATGTCCTATTATTTCTAAAATATTGTTGTCTACAGAGAGAATATTGAATATTTTCACTCAGATTAAAAATTAAAAATTAATATCTTAAATCTTGTGTCACAAAAGTAACAAAAATTAACATATTTTGTCACAAACGTAACAATAGTTTGTCACATCTATAAAAATTTTGGAAAGATTATCAAAAATGTGTTTCTCATTTAAAAACTATGTTACTGAAAAAAAAAAATATTTTACCCACAAAAACATCATTCTAGTTTTCTAAGGTCAAATTCGTAATTTAAATGGATTATTTAACCCATAAAGCACGTTGCGTAATGTTTGGAGCGTATTACGCCGGTGATGTTGCGATCAATACCCAGCCTATGGCACCTACAAAAAAAAATTGAAATGTTTTTAAGGGTTACTTCTTCTTGAAGGAGGAACGAAGGATTTCTTATTATTTTAAATATAGGACAAATTTAATAAATTGTTAAAGGACTTCACGGGATTTTAAAATTCTATTTAATTAAAGCAGAATTTTATGAATAATTTAAAAAATCATGAAATTATTCAAATAGGAATTTCTTAAATCTCTTCAGTCTTTTTTCATAAGAAAGTAAATATGATGGTTTTGCTGGTCCCATAGGCAGTGTGCTGATTTTTCCCCGAAATTATGTAAAAGGTTATTATTGAATAATTGAATTGTTTCGATTTTATTTATGCCTATATTAAAACGTACAACAAAAATGTAGAAACAAAACTTTGATTGTTTTGTGTAAAAGTATAACATGAAAATATTGAACAGAGTCTTAATGAATCCTTAATTTTCTTAATTTTTTATTTCCATTTTACAATCTTTATTTTAAAATATTTTCTTCAAAAAATAAAATATAAAAATAAAAAATCGCATTTTATTTGTTTTTGTTCAAATTATAAATGAGCCCAATCATCATATCAAATAGCATTACGTTCTGCTGAGTAAAATATTTTTTTCTTTTTAAACATAATACGAAGTGAAACTGTCCTTTGTTATTGCTGAAGTTATTTGAAACAATATAAGTTTTGACTAAGTGACATTTCATGTTAAAGTTTCACTTGTATTCATATTCCATTCTTTATTTTTTTTTTTTTTCAACTTTCGTAACTTATATGATGCTATTTTGTGTGTGTGTGTGTGTATGTGTAAGTAAACATAATATTCGACACACAAATCACTTCCACATCCACCATCATATGCGATCCCACTTCTCCATACTTGTAACACCTCATAAATAACCCAAGGGTGACATCAAATAAATACACAGCTATGTATATGTATAGTCTGCCTGGTTTTTCAATAATTCATAGTTTTCCTTTCAAAAAATGGGCGCAAAAAAAAAGTGTTCTTACTCATATTCTCAGGCTTTTGGTGACTTGTTTCATAATTTATCGTCTCACAAAAATTCAGAGAAAAAAAATATATAACCAAAAAAAGGAGAAGATTCGTGCGTAACGACGCGGCGTCACGTTTAAAACTCAGGTATCTTGCTGTCAACAACTCGTCAAAGTAAAAAAAAAAAAATAACATGAAAGCTTGATGCTTTATCATCCCTATCCCCAAACAATAACAAAAAAAAAAAAACAACAACAACTCAGAAAACGATACTTTGTCATGTTTCCCATCAATTTAGGTTTTTATCATTTTTTTTGGAGAATATTTTTCTTTCGAACCTTTCGTTTTTCTTGTGAAATTTAATTGAATCAAATCTAAAAATAGAAAAATTTAATTTTCCTTTGAAAGTTTTGATATCAAGTTTAAAAAAAAAAAAAAATAAAAAAAAGGGCCTTGCGACACTTCAATTCATTTTAATGCTGATAAATTACACCCTATATGTTATATACTCATTGTTAGCATATATTAAAAGCCACAAAGGGACATTGATGAAGAACTATGACGTCAATCAAAATCAAACATTATTCAGCTTGTACTGCATCCCTTTTTCACCATCATTCTGTGGCACATATGCTCTTTTTTCTGCAAAAACACACGATATTATAATACTCGTATGTACATTGTGGTGTGAAAATAAAAGGGAAAGGAAGTCTTTGGTTTGATATGATGTCGTGAATATTATCCACTTAAGAAAAAAGCACTTAAAAGTAAGATCTCGTCCTGATGATACAATATAGCTTCGTTCAAAACAGTGTTCCCACTTTATTTAAAAAAAAACTCATAATTTAAACTAAATAGAATAGTAGTTTTTTTGTATTTATTTATTGTCATAAAGAATTTTCATTTATTTTTATAACGTTAAAATAAAAATTTAAAAAGCCATAAAGTGGCAGCACATAATGCTTAAATTCAGGATTATTATCATATAAAATTTTTGTTTGTTTTTGCCATCATAAATATAGTCGCACAGAAGTTTTATTTATTTTTAAGTCTTTTAGAAAAATGTACAAAATCAATAAAGTGGGAGCACTGTTTCTTTTATTAAAAGTAAAATAAAACGTCAAGTCACACTAAGAGAACTGATTTTTTTTTGTCCATTGATAAGCAATTATCCTTGTTGCTTGAAAGCGAACACGACACTCCATCAATCGCCACCCGCCATACACCCACAGCCACAAATACCTCGAGATGAGAGGTTTTTATTTTGTTTTTGTCTTTTTATACAGACTTCATTATTTCCCTTCTCCATTTAGCTAAGGATATAATAGCATATGTTTCCACTTTCCTTCCATAAATTTTCTCTATATAGGAGAACATATACAAACATATGTACGTAATAAATATGTATGGTTGTCATCATAAGAGGCCGAATACGATTTTTTTCTTTTGACGCAATTCGCTCTTTTAAAAATAAAAATGTAATCTAAGCAGGGAGGCTGATTGCAAACAAAGGAACAAATTATTTTATCCCTCCTCCGTATATACATATACTTTCTCACCACTTAGACGATGGTTTTTCCGTTAAAACTATACTTTTATTTTTTTCCCTTAAAGCTAAAACTAATATATGTGCGGTGTGTCCTTAACAAAAGTCTCGACTTCGTCATATACTACATAGTGTTGTCCTCGTCTAGGGGACAGCTTCAGAAGTCTTTGAATGAAAAATGGAAACTTGAGTCCTTTTTAGAAAGTTTCTTTTTTTTTTGTTTTTGTATTCTTTTTTTGTTCTCATTCTTTTCAGAAATTCTATAAATTACTTGAGTATGAAAGCAGACCCTGAATTGTAAGAGGTTTTAGATACTACATACCTTTTTGATCGAAGGAATTTTTTTTTTTTTGTGACTTGTTATAGAATACGCACCATCCATCGACCGCCCAAGTCCATTGGGGTTTTGTTTCCATTTTATAATTTTTTTTTTTTTTTTTGAACAAGGACATTTTCTAATGTTTTTTTTTTTTGTAAGCAGAATATGGGAGGAAAACAAAAGGACATAGTGGAGAACGAATCGGGGTAGATGAAAAAATATGTCAACAAATGTTGCAGAAAAATTGCAGGCAGTATATGTTTGATGCGCCGCGTCGCCGGCAGATGAGTCCTTTTATGATGTTCATCTATGCATAAGTGGATACTTAAGTAATCGTTTAGTTTTTTTTTTTTTGTATTTTAATGCATAATAAATTAGATAAAGTTTCAAAATTATATTATAAGAGAAGGTTATAAGAAGGTTTTTTTTGTTCCGGTTATGACCTATGATTTGAAGGATTAGGTAGATGCAGGGAATTAAGTTATGGCTTGATAGCTATTCACATTAATGTTAGAGAACAAGGGCCTATATAGTGACCCAATATCTATACTAAGAATAGACCTACTTAAGAGGTAGGTATAATCTTAGCGGATTTGTAACTTTTTTGCAATAAGCAAGAAAAGTAGACATTTTTCATGGAATTCGCTGGTGTCAAATTCGAACTCAAAGACTAAATTGCACGTGCCAAGTAATCCAGAAAAATTAAAAAAAAAGACCAAATTTCAAAAAAAAAAAAAAAATCTGAGTAGGCTAAATTTTGAAGAAGAGTTGTATTTTTCGACTCAAATTGAAAATGTCATAATGTCCAAATAAATTTTTTGTTGCATACAATTTGGGAGGAAGATATGGTTATATGTATGCACTTTCAGCGTAGTGATATTTATTTCCGGTAAAATATGAAGTCTTAATTTAAATTTAGAATTTGGTCTTATTGTCCAAGGTAATAACAACGCTGAAATAAATAAAATGTCACAACACCCTAAAACCGACAAACCACCCAAAATTTCCAAAAGAAACGTCATAGTGCCCAAAATTATTTTTGAAATGTCAAAACGCCTAAATGGAAACTTATCATATCGCCCAAAGTATTTCTTATGTTTTTTTAATTTTTGGCATTATGCCATTATGTCGTTACTAGAATATGACTTTTTAATTTGAAATTGTATCCCTCGAATAAAATGTCATACAAACAAAAAGGAGAATAAGTGTCACTAAAAGTTGGAACGAAATTAAGCTGGGGGCATTATTTAATGGGGGCGTTTTGACATATTTTGATTTGTGTATTATGATGTTTGGCAATAAGATTTAAAATTGATATAAATTAGAATCTTCATGTTCAAAATAAATGTCATAGTGTCAAAATTTAAAAAGAGAAATCTTTTGGGTCAAATGACAATTTTTTATTTGGACATTATGTCATTTGAAAATTATTTCTGGTTTTTGTAACATTCATTTTGGGTTTTGTGACACTTCTTTGTTGTGAGATTATAGGTGACAAGTCAGTTTTTGGGCATAATTGCATGTTTCAATTCGGGCATTAACTCACGTGTTTTTATATTCAAAATTACCATTTTTTACACCACCGACCGCTGAGGTAATGCAATAGGCTTGTTTTTTGCGGTTTCTTCTTATATACATCGAAAAAAATTAATTACAAATTATAGATATTTACCTAAATAAATTTTTTGGATGTTATAATGTCATTTTTTTGATAAAAAACTTATAATTTGTGACAAATTTACAAAAACCTAATTTTGCCTTGTTTACTGCTTGGGACTAGTTTGATCACGGAGGGTTTTAAATCTGCACCATCAATTTAACTGGCTCTAAATAAATTACGCTAATCAATAAAACTCGGCTGATTAGCGATTGTTGGCCCATTGATTGATGATGACCAATATTTCACACCGCATTCTGGCTTCTTCAGAATTTTTTCGAATTACACTGATAATAATTTGACTGAGTCAAAGGTTGATCTATTTAAAATTAGGCCTTATTTCATAGAATTATTTATAAGTAGGTACCAATAGATCACTCATTTTTTTAGTTGTTAACTTTGGTTACTTTCAGCCTATTTATATTTTGATATTTAAAATAATTGTATTTTCTTCAAAATAAATTTAACTTTAAAAAATTATATCATTTCAAACGTCACAAATTTCTAAAAATAAACTAAAATTAAACCAAATCATAAACGATCATCCTCTATACAAAAAAAAAATACTTATAAATATAAGCTTATATTCGATACATCATGATTTATTTCTTTTATTATATCAAATATATATATGAACACAAATCTACACAACAACCATTCATTTCAATTCGCTTTTCTCTTCCACTAATTCGCATTAAAAATCCCATAAACTTTATTTCACATGGGGCTTATAATATATGATGCGTTTGTGTGCGTGAGATGCGGTGACCATTTAACTAAAACCATATTTATTGCTTCATTGATGTCAAAAAATTTCATTGATGCTTTGTTGTATATTTTATGATTTTATGTATAAATAATAAACCAATTCAAAACATTTATCGCTACATGACGTCCCATTAAAATTTGTTCTCTCTCTTCCTTTCTCGCTTACTCTGTTTTCTGCTGGGTGCTTCTAGGATAAATAAAAATATACGTATTAATATTTTCAAGGACAACTATACTACAAAAAGCAGTCGTGCAGAGTTGGGTGGATAGGGGGGTGGGGAATAAAGTTTATTTTTTTGTGACATATGCTCTGTTGCATTAATGAGATCCCTAAATCTCCTCTTTTATTATATCTTTTTTGTCCATCGGGATATTCATCAATAACCAACAAACAGCCCCTCCCACCCCTCCTTGCTCATTTTATTTTCTAAAAGCTAATTGTGAGATGATGGATTATGGCCTAATCGACTTATATACCAAATTTTTGTATCTTTCTCATTCTTTCTCTACCCATCTCTTTATATCTCTCTCACTCTCTTTCTCTCCGTTGGGATACATTATATATACCTATTATTTATACAAAACTTTTTCGGCGATATTGGTTATGTTTTGTTGTTCGGAAACTCTCCTAGTTGGCTTATTTGGAATCTCCTTTATCAAAAACTTCGTAACAATTCACAGTTTTGTTGTTTTGGAACAATAATTTTGGTCGTCGTTGATTTTGGCAAACATTATCGCTCGGGTGGCAGCAGTGGCAGTGGCGATGGTGATGGTATAGTATAGCAGTGGCGACGAGAGAACGACAACGGTTTTGGTTGACAGTGTGTTGTGCTGCTTTCGAATATAAATTCTAGCCATAAATTTGAGATTATTAGAAAAGTTTTATAGCCTCCCTTCATCTTCATCGCTCCCCCCCCCCCGCGCTTTACCACCAACCACCCATCCATTTACCCAACCACCACCGCTCCATTCCAATTTCCAAGTTGTCGGTAGGTACTTTTATACTGCACCAAGTTTTTAGCCCAAAAACTGCTGTTGCTCGGTGTGATTGCAGCTGTTTTTGTTGCCGAACTCAACTGTTGTTTTGGCCCTGTTTTTTGGTGTTGTTGTCGCCTGCTGCACCCTCTCGAATATCCGGTTTCTGAACTTGTTATATACGAAAAGCTATACCCTCATCATTCTGTATTTTTTTTTCCTTAAATTTCCAATAACAAAACCCTTGCTGGTTTATGTAGGGATAGTTCCCGATTTTCAACAACTATAATAATTTATATCCAGAGCATGGCTTTATTTCCTACCCCCAATCCCTCACACCCCTTCCCCCTCCATGCTCCATCCCATATCGTCGTAAATAGGACCTTTAATGTGAATAAGAAATAAATTGTTTCAATAATTTTCTCCCACACAGTATGCTATGTTACGTACACGCGCGTTGAATATATTGCAAGGGCTGGCGTTCTTGCGGGCATATTTTCCGGGAATTGTTTTGAAAATAAATAAAATGAAAAAACAACACAACATAATAATATATTACCAACGAGTGAAAGAGAAAAAGAAAGAGAAAGAAAAAGAAAAAGAAAAACGGCACCGAGAATTTTCGAATCATACTTCATTAAGACAAAGAGGTATTGGTAGATGATATTGGCTGGCTCTGGCTCTGGCTTGGCTGATATAGGGCTCTAGTTAATTTTTCTTTGGAAAAGTCTTGAAAGTATATTTCCAATACACAAACTAAGCTCATTCATCTTCATCATTTGCAGTGCGGTATACCTATATATGTAGCTCTACTAGCTCAATATATAGGTAGGTAGGTACTATTAGGGGCACTTGAAAACGTTTTGATCTGCAAATACATATATAAACATATATACCTAAAAGTATAGGTTATAAAAAAAAGGTCACTCCCGGAGGTGGTTTTCGGCTAATTATTTTGCTTGTTGCCTCTTTCTTATATACAAGGTTCAATTGAAAGAAGTTTTGTGTAAATATTGACAAAGGTTTCATGGATGTTCTGCGATATTTTATCAATGAAAATAACGGTAAAGGGTGGTTTATTTTTATTAAAAAGGACGCAAAAGGACGCTTTGAAAATGCTTAGAATGGTTTTTATAGCCATTTTATGTTAGATATTGTTGATTTTTTTTTTTACTGTAATGTAGATTGTAGGTGGCACATCTGCTTATACCATCAAAATTAATGGGAGATTTTTGGGAATGAAGTCTGACATTTATAATAGAGGTATTGTGTTTTTTTCTTTCTTTTTGAAATTGGGTTGAAATTGACATTGTATAGCTGTTACTCGGGGAAAGGAGGTACATAGTATTGGTGTAGAATTTGTTCTGTGATTCGATTTAAATTTTTTTTAACTTTAACGTTGTTACAGTTACCGTACTTTATGTAAATATGTTTGAACCTTGAACCATACACGAAGTTTTATGATTTCGAAAATTTATTTTGATGGAAATTTTAGCGAAAAATTTAGCAGAAAAATCTTAAAATTTTATTATTTGATAAACATTCATTTCGTGGTTTAAAGTTGTGAGCGCTGGCATTTGACACCTGTCAAATTCAACTGTCATTTGAAGTGTCATAATATTAGTTGAATGTTTGCCATTTAAGATAATGAATCGATTAATAATCGAACAACGCGTTAAAATTATTAAAACTTACTACAAAAGTGGTGACTCAAACGTAGCCACTTTTCGCGCACTAGGCGATGATTATGGTCATTATAATCGACTGACTACGCAAGCAATCGGTAAAATTGTGAATAAATTTGAAGAGAGTGGAAGCGTTACTGATGTCGTAAGGCCTGTGCATCATCGTAAAATGCACGCGCAGTTTAAAATATTGCTTCTGTAAGTGCAAGTGTTGCTGATGATCCACGGCATTCGCCGTAATTTAATAATTTTTTGTTCAAATTTTGGATTTAAATTTCTTTATTTTCCTATGTAATTGTTTTGCAAAATAATCATATTTCGCATATTTCAAATAGCATTTTTTTTCTCGAATTTAATTAACGTTGTGATTTTTTTTTCGCATTATATAAATTTTATACTCCGCTCAATATTATATTGATTTTTATTATTTCGCAATTTAATCATTTCGCACGCATGTGATTCTTTGGAAATTTTGGTTTCGAGTGTTTTTATTTCACTATGTTATTGTTTCGCAAATGAATCATTTCGCATACGGAAAGTTCAAGCGCAGAACCTCGTTAGTCGTTTTTGCATGTTTTCTTTTATAAATAAAAAAAAATCCTGTCAAATTTTGTGTGCGATCTGCATATAATACAATATCAATTTGCTAATAAAATATACGACGAGATTACGAAAAAATGAAATAACAAAACGGGATTAACCAAATTGGAAAAAAAACAATGTTTGCAAAACAAAAAATAATTTACCTTAATAAGCGAAAGAAAAAACTGCGAAAGAGCTTTTGCGAAATTATAATTTTTCGTGTTCTAAGACCAAGAGAAAATTTGCGAAACAAATATTGCGAGGTGACTAAAATTTATTTATTTTTTTAAATTCCTTATAGTAAGATTCGCGAAACGATTTACGTGCAAAAACATTGTTCAATATACTTTCCTTCTGTCTTCATACAGGATCGGTAAATTTTGAAAACAGTGTGAAAAATAGTGCTTAGTGCACAGCTTTGTTGTTTGCCATTTTTATTAGGGAAATATTTATAATCTCATCACTTTTGCTTGTTTTGTTGAACATGCGATATGAATATCATTCGTTTTAAATGCCCAATCAACAAATGTTTTACACAAAGAAATGTCTTTTCAGTGGTACCTACCTCTGACTATGACTGCATGAACCGGATTTGACTTAAGAAAATAAAAAAACAATTTTCATAACAAATAGTGAGTTTAGGCGCTTTTTTAAACTAAAGGTAAATTCATTCGAACAAATAATATAGAGCGTACAAAAAATGGTTGTTCAAAAAAGAAATATCCACATCGTTAACATTAAGCGATTGGTTTTTTAATGATCGATAAAATTTCATTAAAAACTATTCAATAAGTTTTTTTTTCGATTTTATTTTTATTCTTAACTTTTTAAGACTTCCTTTACTGACCAGATAAATATATTCCAATATTTATATCCAACTTCTACTAAACTGATGACATATTTAGTACTTCGACCAAATTCAATGAACCAAGTCACAACTTAATTATTGCAAACGATATTTTTCGAATAAATTGCAATAAAAAAAATCTGCATGCATCATTACACTCCAATCATTGAGTCGTTCACCTAAAACTTTTTTACATAAAACTGCAACACACGAATCATTCATTGGAGGTGCTTCTCCTCTTACGTCACTTTACTGTCTTCCCCTGAATTATTTTCTTCAAAACCGACAACAATGGTATTTGGGCCATAAAGTCGCGTCGAAAACAAATTTAGCTTTGACCTAGCGATTGAATAACTAAAGAAAAGAAATAAGCAAGCAGCAAACAAAAAGAGAAAAGAAGACAAAACAACAGCAACAAAAAAAACTCAAAAAATACCTCAAATGCAATTTCTAAAATTCTTCCACGTTTCGCCAATAAATGCGAAAATAAATTCATCGAAATTCGCCAAACAAGATATATGTACTTGGCTTGGCTTAAATCTCTCGTGGGATTTCTTCATTCTATCCGGATCCGCTTCGTAATGTTGTTTTTTTTTTTTCTGCTGACTTATTTTTTCTGAAGAGGTGAAACGTCGACGACTTGTGGTTTTATATCTTAATCCCATGTTTATGTTCTCATTCTCAAGAAGAGGCTCAGAGGTTGACGAAAGGGGGTCGGGTGGGTCGTCGGTCGTTGCCCAAACCCATCATCACTCAAACATATAGCAATATTATCATCATCATCATCACCATCATCGTCATCTTTATAAATCTTTTGCTGATTTTTTTTTTCTTTCTTTCTATCTCAGGTAAACTTTCTCATGTCAAAAAGAAAGTATCTGATGCGCGGCTCATCTTCTGCTAAAGGGGGTGACCTCTTCGAATATAACTGTACACGATATTGTGTGATTTCGCAAATGTATGTATGTATAGATATTTTTGTATCTTCGATTGGTTTTGTACAAAGCAAAGAAAGATTTTCAAACAAATAAAAAAAAAAAGAATTGAATAAAAATAAGGACAAAGAAAAAAAAAATAACAAACTCAAAGTCACATTAGGCTTTAAACCTTTAGTTTGACTGAAGTCAGTAGAGATGGTATGTACATATACCTATATAGTGAATCAATAGAATGGCAAAGAAAAGATACTTTTATTTTTATGTCAGATGACGAGATATTTGCGGTCGACAGGTCGTGTGAAATTTATCTGTTCCGCAAAGAGAATTACTTTTCGACATTTCTCTGCTGCCTGTGTCATATCTCACAAAGTTATATATATGATGGTGAGCTTCTTGAGAAAAACGATATTAGGATATACAAATAACCTTTTGAAAAGTTCCAATTCCCAAAAGAAATTAACCGAGGCAGGTTTTCATTTGATATGAAGAATTTAAATTTATACGTAGGAAGGAGAAGGTTGAATTAAATAACACACATATAAGAAAAACATACTTTAAAGACTTCTTTTGGTGCAATTTAAATATTTGCTTATATATAAACAAAAAATTTGATCCTCTTCAAAATACAAGTTGATAAAACCCATATAAACTTCAAAAGCCTTTTATCCTTCAATTGTATTAGTAGGAATATCCATACATATATGTGTGTAGTATATTTTACCTTCAGGGATTTCTATCATGACACATTTGTAATCGGTTTGACTGAAATGACATCTGCCAACAACAACAACTTTCGGCAGTATAGGTAAGGTATAGGTATGTATAAGTGACATCAAGCATACCTATAAGTCGGCTTACAGGAGTATTTAGGTATATATTACGCCTTTGGCTTCACTTCTATTTTAATTGATGATTAACCATCAGTGACTTTCAGCAGTTATACATATACGTATAAATATATCAAATGTAAGATGAGTATTTCTTTTGAAATTCGATTATGGAGGGATTAATTTACATTAAAAAGCTGAGAACTTTTTTCTTGAATGTTTGAAGTCGGATTATAACTCAAGCTGAAAGGCTTTAAGAATATTTATTAAACATTTTAGAACTAAAGAAACAAATTGAAATATTAATTAAATTTAAAAACATAAAAAACAATTAAACCCTCACGAATAGCTCGATGTTGGCTTATGGTGTTATGAGATTTGATGAGTATTTTTTTCTGTATTATTAAAATATTCGAAAATAAACGTTATCATTTTAGATTTAAATATTTTTAATGTTAAGAAGATGTAAAAAAAACTATGAAATATTAAATATTGAAATATTAAGTCCAAGTAAAACTAAAAATAATTTAATTAACTAATAATTGGAGAAAAATAAAATTCGAAATCTAAAATTTTGGAAAATATTTTAAATTTGTTATCTTTCAAATCAATATTCAGAAAAATTTTGGTTTGTGATTTGATTAAACAATAACAAATTATAGAAGAGTAAAAATTTTCTGAACTTACTATTTACTTTAAAAAAATGGCTATTGTAGCGACGACGACAGTTTGATCAAAAACTTGCGTTGGATTTTTTTTTTTATGAATACCATAAAAAAAAAAAAATCGAACGCAAGTTTTTGATCAAACTTCCTATTACGATGATAAGGAAGACGAAAATATTGGGTATCGCAATTCTCTCCGCCTTCAACCAAAATAAATTTTCCTTAGGCTTGATATCTACCGTGTTTTAATCGGGGTTCGTAAAATATAGCTCGCGAATCATAAAATACGGATCTTTATCATTCTTTACCGATCTTCTCACGAACCATCAAAAATATAGTCCGCGAACGATAAAATGTTCGATATATAAAAATTTATAGTTCTCTCAAGAACAAACTATGTATATCCATTTTTTTGCCTGTATCTATCGTTCGTGAGAGATCGGAAAAATAAAATTCAGGTAGAATATGGTTCGCTCGCGATAAGGATCCGAAAAGATCCGTAAAAAGAATCATTCGTCATCAAGTATCCATTCACTGCGGATGTGAAATTGTGAAGTGATTTATTTTTTAAATGATTTTTGTTGAAATGGGGAAAGTAAAAACATTTGAGTTATATAAATATGTTTCTTGTAATGAAGAAGTAGTTGGCGAATCAACTTGTTTAATTTGTGAAACAAAAATTAAACGAAAAAGCGACAGCAAACATAGAAAGGCACTATAGAACAATACCTAGTGTTAATATTAATGATTCGGGGGTTAATGAACAACCATCAGGAGCTGGAAGTGTGTCAGTTCGAAAAGAAAAAAGTAAATCGGTCTTAATTGACATTAAGTTGTTTGGGTTTTTAAATGTTGTGTGGGATTAGTTACGATAAAAAATATCCCTAGTTACTGTAATATATGATATTTATATAAAATCTAAAATTACATTTTTTTTCTTATTCAAACGGTTCGCGAATGGATCTTCAATAGTTTCCTCGTGATAAATTCGCGAACGAACCATATTTTACAGATCGCAACAAATATGATTCCTTCGCGAAAACGAATTTTATTTTAAAGGAACCAAAAAATAAGATTCGCGATCGAATCAAAAATAAAACTCCCTTACGAATTTTTCGCGAGAGAACGAATCATATTTTATCGTTCTTCGAACCTTGGTATTAATGGCGAATCCATAGATTTCTTTTATTTTCATAGTACCAAAAATAACGGTACCTTCCTTCCATATCTTTTTTTTTTTTAATTATTGGAAAATCTTATTTTAAAAAAATAAAAAAATCAGTTAATTTGGTAGGTAAAATTTTTTCGAAAAATGGATATTAATGGCAACTCCCACTAAACCATTTTTTGTGATTTTCACTTTTCTCAAAAATGATACCAAGTTGTTTTTAAACATTATCTAGCAATTTTTGAAAAAAAAATATTCTTATAACCAAAAGTGTCCCCTCCTTTCACACTATTGTTTTAAAACTGTTTACCGTTATTTTCGTCTAAAACCAGTCTTACGATTTTGATAGCAAGTTTGTACGATCTAGTCTTAAATTTTATTTTGCTTTCGATTTTTTTAAATAATTTTTTTGGTTGTCTTCAAATTTTCATTTATCAACTTTATTTCGATTTGTAGTGCAACCAAACATTTCTAAGTTATAATTTATAAAATGAATTTGTTTCTTCCATATTCGCTAACTCAAACAGGAAGCGTCGCCGAAGTGGCATGATCGTGCTTTTTTGACACGAAAATTTCATCGTACCAAGGTAACACGAAAAAAGTCAATATGGCACTATAAAGCGAATTTTGAAGAAATTTTAGAAATGGAGTAAAAACTGGCAGAATCTGTTTATTTTTTTGACAATACCTACACTAGGACCTGCTTTTCTAGAGCTCCATTAATTTATTTTATTTTTAATATGAATTATCTTATTTCGACTCAAAAAACTATTTTTGAAAGGGAAGGGATTTTAATTTCAAACCAGAATTACAGTATGAAATAAGTTAATAATTGGAACTTAAATCCTGCATCAGCTTCTATTTTTTTTTAAGGTTTTGAATTTAATTACAATACGTCAAATTAATTAGTTTTCTTGTTAATATTTCCTCAAACATCAATACCAGTACAGCAACTACAAATTTTATATTCTTTTCAATGATGGGGTTATTTAGTCTGATGTCAAAAATATTACCAAAAAATAAATTCAATATGTTTCCCTGACATGTTTATGAAAATTTCCCTCCAGCTGCTTTTAAAACATTTTCTCTATGATGTAGATCTTAAATTATGAGACTATTTTAATCATTTATAAAACTTCTTGAATACCTAATCTTTTATATATGAACTTATTTCAACAGTGGTCGTCCCTTAAGGAATTTCCCATCATACATCGTCATCTCTCGTCCTGTACCTACTTGTTCTCGTTTTCGTCTTCCTACATAATATTAGCTCCTTTGTTCCTGGGAATAAAAGAAAGAAAAAACTTTTACCAAAGGATAGTACCTATCTACCTACTCTTTCCTTTTTCTATCTCATATCCAAAAAGGTAATTACACTTTAAAGAGAATATTTTCATATAACAGATAATTAAAATGGACGCAAATATTTAATATATATAAAATGAACCACCTATTAGTTATCTTTATATTTAGTATAAAACAGCAGAGCAACCACATTGCTATGATGTGGGTATGTGGAGTGGTGGTGGTAGGCTAGGTTGGCCCACGCCCTCTGTTGGGCAATGAGCATATCTAATAACAATAATTATTTTTGCACCACAAAACTTTTCCCTTTGAATGTGGAATAGATGTGTATATACGAACACAACTTCTCCTGCTTTGGAGCCAGCCCATTGCGCCTTTGGTTTTTTTTTTTTTTTTTTTTTTTTAGAAAAGTTTCTCTATTGTTGTATTGTAATACAGTGTCTCAGCTATATTAGTATAAGTTTGTACATTGCCGTTAGGCGCGAGTTGGTACGGACGAGAGGTGGTGTATCCTTATCACAAACCTTTAACGTTCCAGAGAAAAGATGCATTTAAACAAAGTTCTATCTGTCCTGTGGTGTAGATATACGAGTAGTAGTAGGTATGTTTGATTTCGCCGTATGTCTGTCTGCCTGTACTCTGAACACATAATTCATTATGCAACCGCACGAGATATGACGGCGTTGATTTTAAATACAACTATGTAGGCAAGGCATGTTGACTTTTATTTGTCCCGCACGATACGCAAACATTTTCACAGACAGACAGACAAAAAAGACACAAACGCATAAAGCGACACGCATAGAGAGAAAGGGAAGAAAAACAGAAATACCGATGGCAAATGGCAAATGGCGGTTGAGAGCGAGCGGACCGTTATTTGTGTAGTTTATTTATTTTATTATACAGTCTTCTTAGTTCGCATACGCAAAAATAAATGATGGCAATGCTGTTGTGCTCCGCCAGATGATGGCGGCGGCGGCGATGATGATGATGTTGATCGTAACGTAACGGTAATAATAATACAAACAAAGAATAAGAGAGTGTAAGGATGGGATGTGGTAGTCTGAATGTGATATGATTTTTAATGATGTAATTAAGTGTGCTCTAGAACGGAGGTTGCCAGCGTGCATCATATGTCCAGATGATGACAAATTAACCTGAAATCGAGGCAGCGACTACTGAAGAAGGGAATGGAAGGGCTGGGGAGGACACACTATATACACTAAAGAAGCAAAGAGGAGCGTGGAAACAACAACGAAGCGATTCCACTTGGAAATAGTAATCCGATTAGTTTGTCACACAGAAAGGTGCAGGGATACATATATATGTATGTGTGTATGCTGCGATGAACGGAAAAGCAAAGTGGTTGGGGTAGGTAATGGCTCTTCTATATTATAGAGAGTTGGGTGTTTTTGGGGTGTTCTTTGAGGACGTGTATGTACTTAAGCTGATACCAAAGCAGAGAAGCTTTATTTTTGTTCAACCGAGTTCTTTTCTGTAATTTATATTTAATACTTACGCAAAAGAGAAAGAGAGAAAGAATGAGGGAGCACTGTCATCATCAGAGAAGAGACATCATCAGAGTAAAAGTTAATGACCGTCCAAGTGTCCCGGACCCGCTTTAGCAAGCAGTCTATACTATTTGCTGTATACGCATACATATATATTTACTGACGTTGTCCGTTTGTCGTTGTACTCATAGCCTGTTGACTTTGCAATGATGTTGTTCGCAACTAACTACATCCCTGCTCTGTTGTGCTGTGCTGTGCTATTTCGCGATGTCAATTAAGAAGAATTATTAATATTATTATGTTTTTTGTCTATCATAGAGCAAGGTTTTGCTTATACAAGCAACAAACACACTTTGAATGAAATATAAAGAATCCAGTGTAATGAGACTTTGTTATCTTGGCTTTTCTTATTATAAAAGCGATATGTTCGCAAATGTCATTATTTGTAGCTTATTAGTCATAGTAGAAGGAGTGAGTATCTATTAATTTTCTCAGAAATCAAGTTATGGTGGGGTATATATATTCTCATGGGTAAATTGGGGTTATGTGGTATCAATTAAAATAAGTGATTAAACTTTTGGTTGATAGTCACGCGATATGCAATGTATGTACCTAAATAATTGAATTTGGTCTCTGTTTTAATTTATATCACTCAATTTGTTATCACTTAAAATTCATTAATTGAAACTTTTATCAAATTTTCTTTTTTTTTTTTTTCATTCCAAGTCAATTTATGAATAAAATCTGTCCTAATTAAAAATGTTGTGTGTGTTGAATATTCCTAATAAATACATTTTGCAAGCTTTTACTTCTAAAAAGACTCTGGAAGCCTCTACTTCTAATAAGACTCTGTTAAGTTTCCTTTCACAAGAAGGATATATTCGAAGAAACATATACATATGTCTTTTTGAAGTGATAATAACAAAACATAATTACAAAACAAATATTACAAAAACTTTAATTAGTTGAGAAATATTAAGTTTGATAAGGTTTCTGTATATAAGGTTGGTGTATGAGTTGGTAGGAATTTCTTTTTCGATAACTTTTCTATTAGATAAGTTAATAGGACTTTTTTGGACAAGGTGTGACAAGCTCTAGTATTATATAATATTGTTTTGAGATTTTTGGAGAAGCAAACAATATTTTACAACTATCCCTCTTCGAAGGCAAGGTCTGATCAGCTTCGGCTGCGACCTTTTTTTTTACTCACTTTTATATAGCATCTGTTTAAATTAATAAATTTTTTATTTTATATTACTAACATTATAAATTTGACAAGCAGTTACTTCTACAAAGACTCTGAAAGGTTTCTTTTTACAAGAAGAATGTATTTGAAGAAAAATATATACATACATAAGTCTTTTTAAGGTGATCACGAAAAACATACATAATTACAAAACAAATATTACAAACTTTAAGGAATTGAGATATTTTAGCTTCGATAAGGTTTCTATTACGTGTAGTTGGTAGAAATTTATTTTTCAATAAGATTCCTAAGAAATATTCTTGAACAAAGCCCGTTTTCAATTCCTTCGTTGAAATTTTGTTAGCGAGTCAAAGGGAGATCAATCATGTGAAGAGATAATTTGACGTATAAGTATTTATTACATTTCCAGTCCTATGATCAAAAAAAAAACTCAAAGCATTGATAAAATTAAATTTATTATACCTAGGTAGATAAATACCTGAAGGCGTAAATGGGTAAGTATAATTATTCTGTCAGTCTGTGTCCGCACCTTGGTTAAAAAAAAAATAAACCCATTAAAAGTTTTCAATCTTCTCATATTAAAAAAAAAAAACAAACAAAACAAACAAACAAAACACACAAAAACCACCCAGTAACCCCTACGCTATGTGTCAACAGTCTTAAAATTCATATAAAACCATGTCCACTCTAATAAAACACAATCGTAAGGAATGTGTATAACAAAAGGGTAAAAAATAGCAACGAGAGCATTTTTTCAGAATTATTTTCTTTTTCCAACAGTTTGGTCCTTTCCTTTTTTTTTCATTAACCGAATTTCTACAAAACAAAACAAACAAAATGTAAAATCCTCTAATTTTTTTTTGTTTTTGCATTTTACCTTGCGTTCGTTGTGAATTCACATGTGAGTTCTCTCGGCCTCTTTAGGCATCACTCAACAGTTCCATATAGATACCACCCACGTGCAACATACGAACGACGACGCAGCATACACATGTCAGTTTTTTCTACCTATTTTGACTTATGTTCTTTCGCCTGTTATGCCCCATCACGGGTTTTAACTGTCACCGCAAAAAAAAAAAAAAAAAAAAAAAAAGATGACAGAAGCATAAAAAACCGAACCAAATTAATGTGAATAAAGGTGGAGAGGCTAAAAACAAAAAAAGTCCTTCGCTTTGGGGGAGAAAACAAAAAGTCAAAAAAAAAATATAGAAAGCCCTAAGCGCACTGATATGGAACACTGCAAAAGGAGCCGTGCTCGAAATTTATTTATATCCCTGCCCTTAGTTCATCTTATATATATGTATGTCTTTGTAGTATTTATGGCATACCGGCAAAGGCGCGCAAACCTAAAATAAAATGCCTACCCACACATATATTTATTTCTCTAACGTACTCGTCGTATAATATTTGCTCTGCAGCTTGAAAGCTGAATCCTATTATATTATGCGTGGTGTGACTGGTGGCGACATCTGTAGAATAATAATTATGGGTTGGATACGATTTAAGTTTAAGAAAATATGTCGACTCTGGTTGATATCTACTTTCTTTTTTTTCTTTTTTTTTTTTTTTGGGGGGGACACAATAATCGGATTTAATTGGTTGGGGGAAAAAAGAAAGAGCGGATTGGGAATGGGGAATAAATCATTTTTTGCCACCTCACCGTTATTCGTATATAACGTGTGTGCTTATAAGTACACATGATATTTATGAGAAGCTGTTAGTTAAGCTATATCAGATGTGAAGAAGAAATGAAAAGGGGATGGAATTGTGATAATGTATTTTGGCAGTGCATCTCATTAAAAGAAGGTGATAGATTTTCAACCGAATTAAAATTGTGAAGGAAGAGTTTGAAAAATATTGGAGAGCAAAGTGAAATTACAGACACGTAAAAAATACTTTTCCATTGGTGTATTAATGGCATATGAGATGCAAAACTAGACTATCTGTCGTATCTTCTTAACTCAAAAAAGCGTACAAAGCGACATTGACCTTTGTTTTGGATTCAAAATAATACTATGTAGGTATCTCTATTTTTTCTAAGAACCAAGCTCATTTAACCGAAGATAACAGCTCACACACAATTTAAGAGCAATTCAAGTACAATTGCATAACCATTGGAGCATTTGAAAAGTAATACTTCGTAATAAAAGGAAATTCAAATAAATTTAAAACAGCCTTGGACCAAGTATGGAACCTTGAGGAACTCCATTAAAATTAGAGATATAATTCAATGAAATTGTCACTTATTGACTTACTGACTGATTTTTTGCTGTTTATTGATTAAAAACAAATTCAAAATTCAAGCGAGTATTGAACAATCGTATTTTCTTATGATTGTAATAAAATAATATTAGGCCTTCTAAAAGACAACCATACAATCTGTGCATACGTGCATCCGTGCTTTCACTGCTAGATCCTAAGTGGGTGGACCGATTTGGTCGCTAGACAAATTTGGTTGCAATTTCTTAATTTTGTGCTTCAAAAATATTGCCATTGCCATAACCCATTTGACAATCGTCCAGGAATTTCTGTCTCCCTAAAAGATAACATTCGGATCGAAATCTTCCAAATTTCGGTCACAAGTGCACGAAAACGACGGACAAAAAGTTCCGGTATTTCATGAGATCCCATGGAGGGCGCCATTTAACCGACAAGTTTTTTAAAACAATTTAAACAAAAATTCCCGCCATGTTGTACAATACGGGAAAATTAAAAAAAAAAAATAATTCCAAATCAAAACCAATGTATCGACTTATCTCCACACGTCCACACCCTAAATGTATTTTCCTTGCAAAAGTGAGTAAATTACTACTTTCGTGATTAAAAGTTTCTTTTTAAATAATTTAAATATCTTGTTAGCTATAATAATTCATAATTTATGAATTTCAAATTAAAACAAAAAACAAAAATAAGAAAAATCTCACATTATACTCAAGCCAATCAAAAATTCATCACAACATGTCTTATTAATCAAACTCATCTTTATTTTTTGTTGTTTCTATTAAACCTGTAAGCACGAATTCATTTGCCAATCTATAATTTTTTCTCATTACAAGAATATGAAATAACACAAACATTGAATAATTACCCGAGAAAAGAAGACCTCCCTGTTTTTATTCGTTACGTAGGTATAAGATATTATACATACGTTTACTCTCCAGTTAGATAATAGGTAAGGCAAAGTAAGGTAGGAACATACATATGTATATACACTATGTGCAAAAACATCATCGTTAAAAATAATTGCAGATATCTATCTAACAGACTATAAAGAATATCTTTTTTCAAAGATCCGTCTGTATACTCCCTTTTTACTTTTTTCCAAGCCAACACTCTAGCTTTTTGGGGAGGGGGAATGAAATGGAGAGGTGGTTGAAGAATTAGTGCAAGGGGAGCGACAAACTGATGGTGAATGTCATGCTTAAGTTAAAATATCTACATATAAGGGAGGGGGAGGGGAGTAAGAAAAGTCCAAACAACGAGTATACATATATGTTAGATTTTCCTATCATCATATGCTACATACGTTTATGTACCTTTCATTACATACGTGATAAATAGTCGACAGCTTTGACACTTAAAACGCCCATTTGTGTTCTATGACATATGATTGAGAATTATTTATTTTAATTAACCAACTCGATAGCAAATAGGGGGTGTGTGTAGTGTGCTTTGCTGATTTGAGTTCACAGTTGAATTGAGCACCTATTAATAGGCTAAATAAATCGATATAAAATTACTTTGCATTTGAGGTAATAAATAACTTGAGATAATTGCTATAAGAACCTTAGAGATAGTTTGGTTTGTTTGTTATATAAGGTAATCGGGCTTAGTAGGTACATATACATTATACATATAATCTGAAATATGCGATGGCTACTTACTAATAATTTCTGATTGAGATTTAGAATTTCCTTGATTGCATTTTGAACTTACCTGGAAAGAAAACAAAAAAAAAAAGATTAATTAATTAAATTAAATATATATTTCAAATGGTGATTATTAAATGCTTAAAAATTTATAATTTATATTATGCCCATCAAGTGAGCATTACCACTTCAAAATATTTAGATTTTAATATTTGGATTAATGGTCGTGTATTTGTCGTAAATATGTTGTAAATTTATCGTCAATTTGTCGTAAAGTTGTCGTGCAAGAAAAAATTGTCGCGCTTGTTTTTTTTTTTTTAAATAAACCCTGTTAAAAAAAAAACAAGCGCGACAATTTTTTCTTGCACGACAACTTTACGACAAATGTACAACAAATTTACGACAAATTTACGACACATTTACGACACATTTACGACACATTTACGACAAATTTACGACACTTGTTTGCGCATTTTTTTCTGTTTTGAGTTCATTTTACGTATCTTTTGGGAGATGGGGGATATTTAAAATAAAAACAAATTGACTTCTTACTTTCACGACAGTTTTACGACAAATTTATGATGGTAACATCTTGTTATTTACACATTTATTTTTCTGTTTTAAGCCAGGGGTAATTTAAAACAAAAGCAAGAGTGACAATTCTTTGACGGCAAATTTACGACGAATATTTTACACTTTCCTTATTTTTATTTTTAGTTACGAAAACTTTACGACAAATATACAACGAGAAGCTTTTTCTGTTTTGAGTTATTTAAAAAATACAAGAGTGACAATTTTCATCTTTCACTACAAATTTACGACAAATTCACGACATTTAATCCAATTATTAGAATCTTCAAATTATAAGTGGTATAATGCTAACTACGGACATATTGGTGGAAAACAGAATATTTATTAATTTAGGTTCTTGAAAAGCCTCTATAATCATAATTAATAAATTCAATGCAACTGGTTGAATCTATCGGTGGCAAATATTTTAAAATTGTTGCACCAGCATAAAATATTATCAAATTTATTTTTCTTCTTTAAAATTTAAAGTTATTCAATTGAAAGTTTAATATAAGATGAAGTTTTAACTCTTTAAGAAAATCCACTTGTTCTTTAAATGAGCAGTTATAAGAACTCAATCATCCTTTTCACACTTCATAAGTAGAAATCCTACATTCTTTGGAGTATACCTATCTAGTACCTCTTTTGGCCCGACCATTCTCTGACACCAACACTATATCGTCTACTATTTTCTCCACAAGATTATCTTCTAGAAAAGGAAGAAATAAATTAAAAGAAATCCAACCTCGTGTCGTCCTTATTGCGGTATCTCTTTAAAATCGCATACCAGATATCCATATATACACAGATCCTTACCTACTGCTTGGTATATTCCGCAAGTCCTGCTGTTGTCATCCAAAGGGTTCTAACAAACAGTCTGACAACACAAACTCCCATAAGCAGAAATTTAATTTTCTAATTTTTTTTTCTTCTGCGAAACTGTGTGCTCCCTTCTGTTTGATGCTCTTTTTTTAAATATTTTCATTCCATTTCAATTATATCCCTCACAGTATACCTATATGCACCATTGCTGTCTATTTTGCTTGTTGTAGGAGTATAAATGCGGTGTTGGATCTGATCCGTTAAGGAGTGGGGTTATGAAATAGATAGAAAGTGTATGTACATACATACATACATTATATCGAAAACAGGAAGAAAAACTTTTCAATTCTCATGTTGAAGGAGTTTGGTTAGTGAGCTGAAGAATAACGACGACGATGACGCGACGCAATGGTGGTGTTGGGAAAAGAGCATCGCCAAACGCTAAACACCGAACTAGGATGATGCTACTTAAACTATATCCAAACCAAAAAAGAAGAAATTAAAAAAAAAAAAAGAACATCATCCAAGTCGAACGCAATGCTAAGGGCACCAGGACCCATCAAGAACCAAAGAAGAAAGACATGTCTTGCACTTGTGTCGTGTGTTGTCTTCCTTTGCCGAGCTCTCTCTTGAGAATGATGTCAGCGAAAACAGTGATGGTAAGGACCCAAAGCGAGGAAACAACATTTTGGGGCATAAAAGTTTTGTCACCGTGTATTTGTTTTTCCTTCGTTTTTTTTTTTCTGTTGCTGTACATGTTCTTTTCTTCCTCATTCGAATGCTTGTAGTGTCGTCTTCTAGTGGTTTGAAGTTTTTTTTTTTTGGGACTTTTCAAGATGCTTTTAGACTTGTTTTTGAAATTAAAAAAAAATTTAAAAGGTGAAAGTGTGAGGATGAAGAGAGTTAGCAAAATACACAGGACAAGATATATTTAAAAAAAAATTCACAAACCCATAAATATTCCTCCTCTCTAGCTGTGGTCTCCAAATGTAAAGTTAAAAAAAAAAAAATATCACCCTTCTTTTTCCATCATTAACATAAAAAAGTAAATATGTATGCATGAAAAAGAAAAAATTAAGGAAAAATTCAATTCCGAAGCAAACGGACAACGACTATGACGACAACGACGACGTGATGAGAGAAGGAAATGAAGTCAGTGAAGAAAGGATTACACCATCTATCCATCGACATCACCAGAAGAATAAAGGAATCTCTGTATATTCATTCGTAAAAGACTTCAATGATAATGGTGAGGAGTATTATACTAAATGGAATTGTTCGATTCAAACATGAAGGCAAAAAAAAAAAAAAAAAGTAAAGGGGAAAAATAAAAATACTGATTTTTCTCTTAGGATATACATATTATATGAATTTCATTTGAGAAGGGATGAGAAGAAGGATATCCTGTAATAAGAACGAAATGCTTGAGAATGTCTTCAACAGGTCACGCGAAGAATAATGAAATGACGAACAAATTTATAATGATAGATAATAAATAATACAACTCTGAGGAATTTTATATAAAAAAAAAGGTCGTTGGGGTATTCTCTTAAAGTGAGAATATCTGTGAATGAAAAATTACATTTTTTGTAAAAAAAAAAATTGTCCTTTTGAATTTTTTTATATAAGAATATTCAATAAAGTAAGGTCATATTTTATTTTAAAATATTAACGCTAAATAACATAAACTTCTTTATGAAAGAAATAAACGCCCATTTTTAAATAATTTGGCGCAAAATTTTAAACAACCTGATGTTAAGGTATTAGCAACTTAACAATTTACTAACTTTAAAACTCTTTACTAAAATGTTCTTAGTTTTAAGCGTTTTTTTTTAACTTTTATCATATCAAATCTATTTTTTTAATAATAATAACGGGTCTGTTCACTGGCCGCTGTAATCTTAGAAAACATCTCAACATATTCAGCTTGGTGAGCAGCATCACGCTGAGAAGGAGTTACCGGACCATATTTTAGGTGTATGTAGTTGCGAAGATCTGGGACGACTCGAGATAGAAAGAAACGAATTATCCTTTCTAAAAATTCAAATATTGAAGTATAAAGTAAGTATACATCATCTTATATCTTACACAAATATCAATTTATGATAAAAACTTTAAAAATCTTGGGGGCGGTTTCTTAAAAAAATATTTTTTTATTTTTCCTGAAATTTTTTTTTATAAAATGGTAGTGTTTTTGTAAAAAAAATTACTGATTTTTTTTTTTATAAATTGTGAGCACGTTTTTGAGAAAAATAAATTTCCATAATTTGGTACAATAAATTTAAAATCTTAACTCTGCTTAAGATACCGAAATACACTGTCAACTGTTTTTACCATTTCCATTTTTCCATTTTATAGCCTTGAGAATTTCCTTCAAGTAGAATAATTTGTTTTCATATCTTTGCGAACGAAAAAAAGTCATTTAGGGGCCGAACATGTGTTTACTGTATAAAAGCTTTACAATAAATAGATAAATTATTGAAACCTTAAAATACATTTTTCAAGGAAGAATATAATCAACGTGATCTCTTAGCTATTTCAATTCCTTATAAACTGCGCTATTTGGAAAAAAATATTTATCTATCTATATAAATATATATGTATGTACAACTTGGTCATGTCTTGTTTAGGTCATGGCTAAGTTAAACTGCTGCCTTATCTATCCTAAAACTTAATGTAAAAACTATATTACTTTTATGGCTTCCAATACATCTTGTTTTTAAGTCTTCACAGAAAGTTCTCCATCCATATAAGATAAGATAGATACTTCCTTTTATTTATTGAATTGTGTCAACATTAATTGATCTCTCTCTCCCTCTCTCTCTTTTCTTATGTTGTTGTTATATATGTAGTTTGTTGTATTCGTATACAATATATCGTTGGACATGAAGTTAGTTTAAACAGACTTTTGCCTGATTTAATCCTGTAATCAATCAATCCGAAAGAAACGGAGAACAAACGGAAGATTTAATCTTATTTTATCCCACACGAACTAAGTGAGTTGAATTTTTCTTCTTCGATACTCTATGCACGAAGGATTCTCATAGATACTCTATCAATTTTATTTTTACTTTCTTATCTGTTGCCGTGCCCTTAGAAGATACACCGACGACACGTACAACTTACATACCCCATATACAATATACAACAAGTTCAATCCCAATACAGTGGTGCTGGTTACTTTGCTTGCCTTTTGTCCTATGGATCGGTTACAAGGATGAAATGTTTATTCAGACATCGGTCGTTTGTATAAGGAAACCCAATTTCTTCGATGCTTTCCTCGTTTCATATAAATTCGTACCTTCTTTAATGGTGGACACTCCCTTCATCAAGAACACTATACAATCCAAGGCAGAAAATGAAAATGAAAATCAGAAAAAGATTTAAAAATAAAAAATAAAAGAAAAATCGAAAGGAAAACATTGATAACAGAGCACAATTTCAATTTGCAGCGGCAAATACACTGTTCGAATCGAAGGAGTTCATGTTGTGTTGTATTTGGGACTATAGCAAATGGTCAAATCGTTTACGAGAGTTCAATGTGAAGCATCGGTGAACTGTGGCGTATGAGTAACTTTTTTTTTTTTTATTTATGTTCGTTCTGCGTAGAGAAAACGAGAGGCAGACGAGTAAACGAACAAACGAAAACATTCCTTTGGATACAATTGTAACAGATAAAATGTATCTCTCTCTTGGTTGTACTTAACTTTGCAGTTGTGGCGCTTCATCTATTCCATATATCGTTCGTACACAACTATGAACTTTGTTTTGTTGAGTGCAGATGGCATATGAACACAATGCAAAACATAAGAGAGATAGGGTTGTTGTGTAACGAAATGAGGCCGACTTTCTGTATTATGTTGGACCTTTTCTTGTTTTTTATTTTTTATTTTGTGTAATTTTATTTTTAAGTGTGGGTGTTTTTTTTTTGTTGTAAAGTTCTTATCGCAAATTGTATTTCCAAAACTCAATAGCGACAGAAATAATATCATTTGGAAAATAATGTTTGCACTAAAATTGTTTCGATAAGATAAATTACAAAAATGACAAAATCAGAATTACATGTCACAACTGTAAAGTAAATATTTTTGTTTGTTAACCTGGGGGGAAATTTTCAGTTAAACTGAAATGGTTTTTCTTTTATTCAATTTGACAGAAGATTTTTTAAAGTTGATTATTTAATAAAATTAATTTAAAATTTTCGATAAGAATTTCCGTGAGATCGCAAAAAAAATTAAAATTTTGAAAAAAATCTTGCTTTAATAAAAAAAAAAACACAATGAAGAAAAATGAAGATTTCTAATCTTCAATTCTGGATGCAGAAAGAATTTTGTTTCTTCATATTATTTCATCATTTTCTGGTAGGTTTACATTCTATTATTCGGTTTATTCCCCCATACAGCGCTTCCAACTCATTTCAGAACTTCTAGTACTTGCTCTATGGAGGTAGAGTCTAAACGGGTGAAACAATTTCTTTCTAATTTGGTACAGATCATTTTTATGAGATTCCATAGAAGAAGAATTGCAGTTTTTGTTTTACCTAATCAAGAATTCGGGTACCTGAATACAACGATTTTGTTTTTTTTTTTTTTTTTAATTTTTTTTCGACAACGACTCTAACGATTTTCATTCAACTTCGTACCTGCAATGACCAAATTGACAAAAAAAAATGCGTTTAAGGTTTTTATGAAAAAAAAAAACGTTTTGAAGTTTTTTGAAAAAAATAACTTTTGAGTTATTTACGGATTTAGTTAAGGACTTCATCAATTTTGCTATAATTTTACAATCCGATTCTTCTTAAAAATTCAAATAATATTGCATTACATAAAATTATTTTTTAAACAAAAAATATCTACAATTTATGAGAATATTTTTTTTTTAATTTCTTTTTTAACATCTTATTTTCACATCTGTGGGCCCGAGAGAAAAATTTGTAGGAAAAATGTTCTAAATTCCAAGTTGATTTTTTTTTGGGTCTAAGGTCAACAAGAATTGAAAAAAAAAAATACTAAAATGGGCGCCTTTTTATGCTTTAGATTTTAGGAGAAATAAAATGCAAAATTGAGTCTATTTCAAATTATTGTAATGTATGTCCTCTCTCATTTTTTTTCTATATTAACTAAACTGTATAATGGAACTATCGAAGGATTCCGCACAAAAGCAATCTTCTGTCACTGAATTTAAGAAATCCTAAAGTTGCAACAAGAAATTTCATGGTTTTTGTTCTGAAGCCCTCTCGCTTCTTACAAAATATATTATTACAATATATATTCCAAATATTTCTTTACTATTTATATTTTACAGAAACCTCGCACTCTATAAATAAAAGTACTGAAGACATTCATCTTAACTGTCATCACTTGAATGAATAAATGATTCTCCATCATCATCTTTTCCTCAATTCACCTCATCACCCATTGCAAACTTAAAAAGAATAAAAAAAATATAAAAAATAAGAGTATTTTTTTTTAGGGAAAAGTTCAACTTCATCTGCAGCAGCGTTGACATTAAACATTATGCAATAAGTTGACGATAAGAATATGAGTATGAATAAAACATTCAAAATATATCTACATTTCGTGTGCATCTTATATTTGTTGATGTTGATGCTGTGGTGTGTCTTAACCTTTTTTTTTTTTTAAGCTGACTTATTCTTCAGAGAATGCAAATAAAAAAAAAAATGCTTAGATTAAGGAGTGTACAACTGAGCTGAATGCATAGCATATATACACACAATACACACAAAAGTAGGAGAAGCAATGCTGGTAAATTTATCATATTAATGTGACAGATTGTGTTACACCATGCACTATACTACGACAATGTTGCGGTTATAAAGTCAAAACTGTTTCAAATGTATTTTGGCTTTTAGAATGAAAATGCTTTTAGATTTCTAATTCTATAAATGCATCTGATATTCCAATAACAAAGAACCTTCCTTAAGAATTATTATAGAAGGAAAATAGCCTTGATTTCTTTTGAACATTATAAAACTTGTATTTATAGTAAAAGCTCTCTTAGGCAAACAAGAGATGGTGAAAATATTTGTGTCCCTCTCAGAGATTTGTCCGAAAAGAAATTAAAAAAGAGATAAAAAAAGCAATCCTTACTTTTTTTTACTATTTTTCGAATACTTCAATTTTTAATCAATGCTGCCTTTTCGCTCCCGGAACAAGGAATTTCCACGTGGGAACTAAAAATATGTGAAATTTGTTTAAAAAAAAAAAAAACCTTGGGTCCTACTCATTCTTTGTCTATCTCTAGGCATCTGTCCGTAATTCGAGATTTCACTGTATATCTTATTTCTTTTTAAAGAATATTAGACAAAAGTATTTTCAACACGTTTTATGAAGAAAAAGAATATGGAAAGTGAAAGATTCTAAAGAAAGAAATTCATTATTCATTGAAATTTATTTTTTATTTTTTTGAATATTCATCTAGCGTTATTATTGAAGGTGTAATTTAATGATAACACAACAAGTTCTTTTATATTTGCACTCTTAAGAGTTTTTCTTTTCCAAGAATTTATTATTTAACATGACTTGTATACAAATTTTAAAGATTTATTCTCTTTTAGTATTAAATGAAAGAATAATTCAGTAGAAATAATACGATTATTCTGACAAATTTGTGACGTTGAGTTAAGGAGGAAAAAGTAAATCCGCATCACACTAACTGTACATATTATGTATATGAAAGGTTAAAAGAAAAAAACAACTAAAGTCCATTCAGGTTGATTCTGAGGAAAAATAAAATTAAAGTCTACTTACTTAAATAAAACATTAAATTTAAAGGAAAATTTATATTAAAGAAACCAAAAATTGTTCAGCAAAATGTAGAAATGCTAATACATACCTACCTAAATGTGTAAATAATATTTTCCCTCGAATTAGTAGATATTTATCAATTAAACACCTAAATCAATTTGAAATAAAAAATAAAAAATAACTCTCTTCTCCACCCTGATTTTGTAAAACGATAAACATTCTTCCGGCAAATAAGGATTTTAAAATATGTTTTTGAATTGTGATGGTGCAAATTAGTTCTAACGACCTTTTTCGTCTTCCAAAAAAAAAAAACATATTTTTCTCAGAAACAGTCTAGGTATATAGTACGGTACAATTATTCCAGATGCTTTCATATTTATTTCTATATCATTTTTAAGTTTTCTTTTTCTTCTTCTTTTTTTTTTTGTTATTATCTTCTTCTGATGCTATGAGAATTGAATATCGATTTTCACTCGATGCCCTTTGCCAATTAATACAACAAACGACTCCGGCACTTGAACAAACGAGTTTTGCATTTGATATCTAACGATGTTAGCCATTAGTTGTGTTGCTTTCAAGTGGCAGTGGTATAGAGAGGGCTTGCGGCACTATACAGATACCTACTGGCAAAATGGTGAAGAACAAAATATAAAAAAAAATACAGAAAACTAAATAAATTCCAAGCCAATAGGAGTGGAGAGAAAAAAAAACAAGCTGGGAGCAACAGAATTCTCGACACCATGTCATCTGGAGTAGGTATACGAAAAGAACTCTTATTCTATGTCCCATACACACAAATGACATTGGTGTCATCGTCACCATGTTGTTGGAGCAAAGAAAAACGATGGCAAAAGTCAAACCTTCCACCTCACCGATTCGATTCGATTCTTCTGCATTGTGTGACACTGATGCAGATGCAGATGGCGATGGATGGCGTTGGTGGTGATGGTGGTAGTTCAGTTCAGTTCGGTTCTAGGAAGCGCTGCACAACTTAACAACACAGTCAGTTGTTGTCTCGTATAACCTTGGTAGACAATTAGTGTTCGACTATGTCTAGTGCTCTTAATGACAGAACTCTGGCAGTCGTCATCGCTGTGTATGTCGTGGGGATTGCAAGCTGCAAGGGTCTGAGGTTTAATTTGCGTTTTCTAAACCAATTTTTTTTTAATTATTTTGCTGCGCTGCCATTCTTGTATCTTCTTTTCATTTTTTTTTGTATTTTTCCGGTTCTAAATGTGGGGCGTTCGTTGTATAGTTTGAGGTTATAGATGTACCTACATACATACATAGTTTGAAAGAAAATTCCTATTTAATTGCATTTGGTTGTTTGGAAAGTTTTGCAATGGCAAAAAGAACTTAATTTAGTTTCTTGGCATTTGATGATTCTTACTGACGACTTTATTATAAATATATTTAGTCAGCAAAGTGCAATTGTTTATATACATACATACATAGAAGATGTGCGGCAGCGGCCATGACATCAAAGATGCGGCGATAATTGTTTATATTTTCATGCTGCGAAACTACAATTTTACAGTTCTACAATTAGCTCTTTTATTCTGATGATGAAAGTTCTTTGGGATCTTTGAGTTTAGTTTAGTTTATAGTTTTCTATTAATTTTAAAATTATTTATTTTTAATTACTGGGCGCCTCGGGTATATCAAAACTTAAGTTTATTTGTATATTGAAATAATATTGAAGAAGATTTTCAAATTATTTTCACGACAAGATATCATTTAAAAGAGAATATCATTTGTGTTTGAAAACAACGGCAGATAAGAAATTAAAATAAGATAAATTCGTGGTTTTTTTTTCCAACTTCAAAAACAAAATTCTCAACAAAAACATACTTTAAAAAAAATGTAAATATGTGCCACTGTAAAACCTCGGCCATTTCGAAATTCTAATATGCAAAAGTAAAACTTAATTTCATTTATTTTTGAACTTTGACAAATTTATAAATCTATAAATGACATGTTACTGTAAAACCCTTGACAGCTTGAAATCCTAGGATTGGCTAGTAAAACATCTAAATAAAATTTATATTTCAACTATTGCCCTATCTCGGAGGCCATTGCCATGTTTTACCGGTCAATATTAGGACTAAAATCAATCCGTGGGTTTACAGTAATATGTGCACTTAAAAGACATTTTGTCTCAGAGCCATTTTTGTTAAAATTATTAACACTTTGTGCGTTGAAAAAAACGAAACTCTCAAACAAAGCTTTAAAAAATCTATAAATGATGTGTTACTGTAAAACCCCGGACAGGTTGAAATCCTAGGATTGGTCGTAAAAACATGTAAATAAAATATAAATTTCAACTACTGCCCTGTCTCGCAGGCAATTGCCATGTTTTACCGCTTAATATTAGGACTCCGATCAATACGGGGGTTTACAGTAATATCTGCATTTAAAAGACGTTAGGTCTTAAAGCCATCTTATTAAAATTATTAATATTAGTTTATTAAAAATAAGTCGAAATTTTGATAAAACTTGACATAATGACGATAGGGAAGATACAAAATTGGGCCCTGTAATTTTGTTACAAAGTGTCTTTTTGTTTCTCTAATCGCCTGAAACCTTAGTAGATGGTTTCATTTTTTTTAAACTTAGCTTATAGCGTTATTAAGACACTTCTCTCTCCAGATAGAATTTTCAATTTTTTTAAGGACCAAAAGTAACGGTACTTGGAAAATGAAGTTATTAAATGATAAAAATTCTGAAGTCAATAGAATTACAAAGAATTTTAAAAATTAGTATACCATGAGATAGTCCCGATTTAACTCATGCTGAAGTTTGGCGCGTATCTTATCAAATATATAATTATTATTCATTCAAAATATTATTAAAAAAAAAAAATAAAATGAAATGATGTCATTCATTTCTTAGAAATTTTGTCTCAGTCAAAACGTATTTAATTCCCAAATCGATTTTCGGACTATTTCCTTGAGGAATTGAACCATTTAATCCGATGAAATTGCATTTCATCTTATTCATTTTCATTCTCTTCATATCTCTGTCTATATGTCTCTTCAGTCAGCTGTCAGAAGTTTTGTCGACTTCATCATCATCATTTGAAAGCAATATCAATGCACAAGGGTATTATCAAGCAGGATATAAGATTCCATTGCACTATACACACTACTTCTGTTGCTTCCGCCTGCGTGCCTGCTACTGCATCTCTTCTTTATACATGCATTAACCTAAATTCCCATAAACAAGGACTAAAACCAAACAAAATAACAATACACAAACACTTAAATATGAAATGATTTATTATTATTTTAATTGCCAAATAAATCATTACATTGTTTTGTATTTTATGGATTTAGTATATGTTTTCAATGGAAAGGTCCAAAAGACCACCCCCCCCATTGGGCAGGAAAGTACAAAAATAAAAAAGAATTATGTGTAGTTTAAACAAACAATAAACAACATTTTGTGTTCAACAAATTAATATGGTAGCGTGTGACATTCCATTTCGACTTCGACTCAATTAAACCACGTGATAAAAAAAAATACAGGTTTTAGTCTGAAATTCAGGAAAAACATGGAAATATAGTGTATTTTTTAAACGTCACGCTATTAACTGCATTGCTAATGCCACAACATTGTCCGCAACAACAACACCACCAATAAAACACAAAATACAAAAAAAATATAAATGAACTAAACTTTCAGTGAGTTCTGTTGTTAAAATCCACTTTAAATGGCTTGCATTTGCATATATGTTTGTAATGATGATAGAAGGTAGGTATTAGTTAGTGAGCTTTAGTTGGTTTGTAGTTTTTTTTTTTGTGACTGGTAACTCTTTTTAAATGACACTTGACTATCTAAATAACTCTTGATAAAATTACTGTGTACATATTTTTGTTTGGTTTTATGTAAATTCAGCTCGAAATTGAATATATATACAAAATGTAATTTAAGTTATAAAATAGCGTCGAAATATTTTATATTTTTAAATTTTAAATTGCAATCTGTTTCGATGGTTTTTGACAATTGAGTTCGAATTGCCCTATAAGACTTACGTTTTTATATATACATATGTCACAGTAAAAATAGCACAAAGGCAGTTCATATTCTAAATTCTTTAAATGTAACATAATGAAATTGACGTTTGATTTTGACAGATAATTTCGAAAAATGTGTACACTTGCCATTTCTTCGAAAAAAAATGATAGTTTTCAACAAATTGAACAAGAACTGACACTGATCAAATTTCGGTGTAGTGTTTTTTTTTTAAGTCTTGAATCACTAGCTGAAATTTTGTTGGTTGAAAGGAAAAAATATCGCTTCTTCGTAAATTGCTCGAAAAAGATCAGTTTTTTTCGAAGTAATGCAACTGCTAGAATGTTACAATATTGTTTTTTTTAATTTTAAGGAAAAAGGCGAACGATTTATTTTATAAAAAAAATAATAATGCCGATTATGGAATCCGAAATACTGGATCTGCAGTGATTCGCAGTATAGTGTTCTCTTTTCTTTTCACGACAAATCGGTAAAGAGAGTACTGCACTGCACTGCGAATCAATGCGGAAACAAAATTGCGGATTCCATAATCGACATGAATATTTTTTTATAAAAATTTTATAAGCTACAACTTTACCCTCGCCATTTTCTTCAAAAAAAAAAAACTCATAGTTTTCGAGAAATTTGTATAAAAAAGAAACTGAATTTTCCTTCTCAAAATGAGAATGCATGGTCCAAATTTAGGGTAACTATTGGGAACTGCTTAACGAATAAAAATTTAGCTCTACGTCAAAAAATCAGCTTTGGTGGGAATTATTTTGATCTGAAAGTCAATTTGATTTAATGCTCTTCGGCCAGCAAATTGGATAAGCAGCTTGTTGGATTTATGTTTTGATACTTCTATCCTTATTTCTTGTTGGTTGGCTGAACTTCAAATAACTATCACCAATTGGTCCAGTCTCTCTGAATATTTTACTTTCTTCACATTTAACGAAGTTAAATCAATATTCCGATCATAATTTTTCGAACCATGACTGCCAAACTTTTATTATTTTTGAAATGTTGTTCTTGGATTTCTCCATTTTCACTAACCTCAAACTGTCAACTGTCAAATTATTTTTTGTTAAGGGTTGCCAATACTTTTCTTTTACACAAATGGTAGCAAATTCAAATCTGGCGTTAATTTTGGGACACCCTTTATACTTTGGTCTTATATCTTTGGGTAGATCGTTTCACTCTATGATAAAATAAATACACTCGCAAAGTCAAACGTCTGTTTAATGTGCTCTCTCTTTTTTTTTCTAAAATCGCTCTTGGGCGAAAATATCCTCCAGCATTGACTCTTGCGTTTAGGATTGACTTGTAGACTAGCGTTCTTGGAATCATGTGGCTGGCGAAAGATTTCGTCGAACCAGGGAATTTTTTTCGCCTTAAAGACCTAAGGTCTTAGGTTCGATTCCAAGCCTATGCCGCCTAAAATTTAGGAGAAATTGACAAATCCTCAAAGAATATCTCTTGTCATGACAAAGTGCTTCTCACCTCAGACGTTCGGATTCGGCAGAAAATTGTAGGTCCTTTCCATTCCTTTAACACTCACACATCAGGAATAGTTGAGAATTCGTTGTATAGGGCCTGGTTCTACCGAAGAATGTAGCGCCACCTATTTAAATTAATTTATATGAAGGTACAGTTGCACACAAAAATGTGGAAATTTAAGAAAGTTCAACTGATGTTAAAAATCAATAAAATCACTCTTCCACCACCAACCACCATCAATTGAAAAATAAACGTAATCAGTTCGCTAACAAAACCATAGAAAAAGTTTGTACCAACCAATATGTATGACGTGTATAGACTTTTTCTCCTTTATCTCAAGGATAGCCCTTCGTTTGATACATATATGCATCGACATCGATTTAGTAGACAAATAAAAAAAACATAAGAAACATTTTAGAAACACTAGGGTGTCAGAAAAGATATCTTTCATCTTCAACTTCACCGCCATCCTTTGCAAGCAGCAATCGAAGAGAAAAAAACATCTCTCGCATATGTTGTTGTCATCAATGTCACTATTTTCTTCGAGCACTGTCATCGTTGTCATTGACGTCGTCGTATCGTCATTTGTTCCAACCACATTATGGAGTAAACAAAAGAAAGAATATAAAACAAAAAAACAAACAAACAGGGAATACCTTGCCAGCAGGACTCAACCATATACAAGGAGTGGCGAGCTTTGCGCACAAGAAATTGGCTTGTTCAAGATGTGTGTAAACGGTGTACAAAGGTGGAACGTTTTCAACGTATGATTTATGACAATGACATCAGGATTGGAATTGAAAATGGCTGAAGGGGAGGGAGAAGACAACCAAAACGAACACACTATACATTGCTCTGGCACAGGTTGCCTGTCATCTATTCGATTCGAAGGTGTAAGCTAAGAAGGAGGTCCACTTAAGGTTCTGATGACGACGACGAGGGGGCGAAGACGCCAAACATTTCTTATCGATTTTCCTTACACTAATGTGAATGTGATGCGGTGAGGTACATGGAAGAAATGGAAGAAGGAGAAAATTCTAGTCCAGAGCCAAGTTTTATAGAAAAAAAAAAAGAAGAAAATGGTGGCAGTTGGCGGGAATGGTTTTGTGTTCAAGATGTAGTAATGGTTTTGATGAGGAGAATGTTACTTCAGTGAAACTGTTTTTTTTTTTTTTTTTTTTTTTTCAATTCGAAAAGAAGTGGAGGAGAATAAGGTGAGTATGAGTGTATGTGCAACATTGGGCGAAAAGAAGAGAAACATAGAAAATATCATTTGTTTCAATGCATTGATTACGAGTTTACTTGCGGGTTTTGATGTTTTTATTTGTTTGTTTTTTTTATATTTTTTTCCTGTTTACTTTTTTGTTTTGTATTGCAAAGTATAAGGATGACTTTTGCTTCTACATGGATGAAACATAGAACAACACTGAAGCTGAATCAGAAGCAGAAGCAAAGCGGTGCAGCAGCAATAACATTTAGTTCGATTGAAGTTTCCGGCTGGGTTGTTGTTAATCAGTTAAGTGCACTTTTAGCGATTGACTATAAGGTGATATTAAAAGAAAGTATGTACCTATCTATCACCTACCTATACCTATCATTTCGTATTACGATTTAATTTGAAGTGCATGATGGAAAAGTTGACTCTGTTTGAAAGACAAACACACTTTTTTTTGTTTTGCTTTGTGGAACTAATCATTAATGTTTTATGCTGAACTTTGATAAAATAATAAAAAAAAACATTGATGAAGACTTGAGGTAAAATTGAATCGCAGTTTTAAGGGAATATTAAAGTTAAAGAGGTGTTAAATTATACAATGGGGTGAAGCATATGGAAGTTATACAGTTCAAAAAGAGTTTACTTAATTTTTTAAACAATGGTTAATAAATGCAGACATGAACTGCTATAATTTAGACAAAAGGTCTAAAGATTTCAAATAGTAAGAATTTTATTATACCACATTCACACTTCATGCATATATGACACAAGGCTGGGGCAGGTCCCGAGACAAAAAAAAAATACGAGACTTTTGTAAGTTTCTAGCCCTACACAAATATAACGCGACTAAGAAATGTTCCCAAAGAAACAAGTTGTAGCGTAAAATCTAGAATTGTCTATTCGGGGTCATTCCCAATGTGACTAATGTTTAAAATTCAGCTAGTGCTGGATACAAGGAGTTTAACAAATCGGCAAGAAATTTCATTATACCAGAAAACATTTCATTGCTTGAAGTTGTTTTTTAATATTTCTTTACATGAATTTAAATAATGCAAATGAATCAACAATGATACAAAAATTCGTTTCATGGAATGGTCACATTTGTCACAAAAATAAGCATGTTATATTTCTACAATCACAAATTTTTTTATCAAACTGATAATTTGGGAAAGTAGGAACAATATTGTGATTTACCGATATACAAAATTTATTTCCATTAATAAAAAAAAGGTCACACTCGTCACAAAGATGTTTGTTTTATTTCTACAGTCACAAAATTTTTTATTAAACTGATTATTTGTGTAAGTAAGAAAAATTTTGTGCCCTATCACCAGAAAAAATTTCTTTCCATTTAGAAAATTAATTCAGAGGTTGTGCACAGTTTGCCATTTCAAAACTTAACGAATTTATCAACTCAATTTGAGGCCTGTTGTTTCTTAAATAGATTTTACGGTGCTTATATTATTTTCTACTGATAACACTCACACTGAAATGTTTAAGAGTTATAAATCATTAGGACATGGTTCTTCACGACCTATCACACTATTAAATTTATTTATTTTATTTTTTATTCCATCTATAGTAGTGATAAATTTTCTAACTAACAAAAAAAAGAAATAAATAACAATTGGAGTGAGAAAATATTTTTTTCCTTTGAGTGAGTAAAACTTTACTTTAACTTATGAACTTACACTTATGAGTGAAAAATATCACTTCGCATGAGAAATCAAAGCACTTATTTATATGGCATTCAATTTAAATCGAGATTTCGATTGTTTTGTAAATAAAGTGTAAAAATCATATTTGTGTCACATAAGTAACATAACTTGTCACTGCCGTAACAATTTCAAACTAAAATTTTGAATTTCTGTGTTTTCATTCTCTAAAGATCAACTTTTAGGTAAATACGTCAACAACAAAAATTTATGACACATTAGCTTAATGCATCAAGTTAACGAAAATGAAATGAATTTATTTAAAGCATAGAACAATTTTTTTGTAATTATAGTGTGTATCTAACAATTTATTTAAAGGGGATCATTTCTTTTACATAAATTACTCAAGTATATTTTTATTTATTTAGAATATTTTATGAATAATTTTGAAAACGATGGATATCTGTGTCACAAAAGTAACAATGGAAATACAAATTTGCATTTAAGCTCTGTGAAATGATAAATAGAATTCGTTTTTATTTTTATTCAAATCACTGATTATAATAATTGTGGAGATTTATTAAAATTGGGGCCTTATGATATCCTTCAGGATATATGATTATTAAGACAAGTTTTAGGTCCTTTCCTGAGGTTTTTATTTTTTATTTTTTGTTTCAATTTTTACTTTTTTCGAAATGTGTAACCTTCATTTTTTTCGTGAGATGAAAACATACATAGCTTAACTTCCATTCTTGTAGTAAAAAAATGAACAATTCGCAAAACTCTCACAAAAAAGTCCTTAAAAATAACAATCTACTCATTATATCGAATAAATTAAATATTCTTTTTATAAATTTAGGTACTTTTGATAATTATTCAAAATAAATAAGACTTTGGAAAACCTTGAAAAAAAACTTTCTAAAATCCCTATTTTTTTATTCAAAATTATTCAAAAAGTTTGTTTTAGTTTTTTTTTTCGTTAACTCGAAGAACATCTTGTCATTTCGAAACCACAAAGTAAACTCATTGATAAGAGTGTCAACTTCATTTACAATTGGTTTTTCTTTTTCTAAAACCCTCATCTTTTTCAATATTTATAACCAAAGGCAGTGAAGTAAAAATTAAAAAAAAAAAGTAATTAGATATCGTAAAAGTAAAACTTTTGCTGCGATTCAATCGGAGGCATGCTCTTCTTCGTTCTGCTAATTATCATGTCGAAGATACGAAGATTACTCTTCAGAGTAGGAATAGCCTTCCGGAAGCAGTATTTCCATATTTTCCTACCTTCCTTTTTTCGTAATAGAGCGCAAAACTTTTACCATAATCTCTGGTGTAAATCGAATAATTAAGAAATATAAGCCTCATTTCCATCCTTTCGACGCATATACCTACAACCCAAATTAGTTCATATTATTATCTCTCTGGACAATCGCAATGCAGATAGCAAAACGTACGCTGGGATTTGTATATCTTTAAATTTTGTTGGGGATGTAAAGGATTCCCCTCATCTACAGTTAAACTAATTTCCAGAAAATTTTAATTTAAAATTTTATCATAATGTATGAGAAATATGCGAGTATCAGTCAGGGTGGTCAGTTTCTCCAACATTCGTACATATATAAATTCAGCACTTAAGAAGGTTTTCCCAGCACAACAAATGTTTATTTGTCCTTTGATCCAGGGAGTGAGTACACACATTTCATATAGATTTACGAATACAAATAAACCGGAAAATTATATAGTGCCAAATGCTCCTTCTGTGGTGCGGAGCAGAGCGGAGGCCGACACATAAATGGAACGTGTTTGGTTTCAACTAAAGCGTTACAATCACCAAACTCAAAATGAGGAAGGAGGACGAGTAAAAAGGATTAGGAAACGAAAAAGCTTTTGAAGACCGTTTTTCGGGAAAGACTATTATAAAATGGATATGTTGTATAAGGACGTCGTCGTCCTAGTCGTCCTCGTCGTCATCGCTCACGACTTAGAAAAATGTGAAAGGATTTGTTCTGTTCCACTCGCAAATGGATATACGAGTTGATGTAGGGAATGGAAATTAGAAACGAAAGATTTAGACTGCGGATTTCTTTATGACAAAATGAGGAAACAAAACTATATCCACTCAGGTTTGTTTGTTTGTTTGTTTTTTTTTTTTTATTATTTTTACAATCAAATTTCTCCTAAATCTCAAAAAAGAAAATGGGATTCTTATGTTTTTCTCTGTGTTCTTGCAAAGATGATGATGATTTAAGGATACATCCGGTTTTCTTTTTATTCTTATTTTTTTTTGTCGTGTTTTTTTGAGATGCGAAAAGATAAGCATATGAAAGCGGATGGCAGTGATTTGAATTGCAGACATAATGTATGCGCATATATGTTTTGATTCCATTCTATATAAGAAGGACCGATGGACTTAAGCGGGAGAGAAGAAGAGCAGAGAGAGAGCTGAAACGGGACGTGAAGTATACGATTGGAATAAACCTAAACTCGTTCTTAAGATGTCTCTGACGGTGAAGGACGACGACAGCGAGAAGAATGTCGACAAAAGACGATTGGCACAATATATGCATATATGTGATGTGTAGTGTACTCGTTTATATAGTGAGTGTATGCCATGTGACTGTGTTCCTTTTTGTACATACATATGATATACCAGCACCATGCATCACAAGATTTAGAATGAGAAAAGAAAATATTGAGAAAAAAATACATTATCAAAAAAAAAAATGAATAAAGGTTGAGAAAATCATCCAGAAGACAAGTGATTTTCTGTTCCGACTTTGTCCTTTTTTTTTTTTGTTATATCCAGGACGACGAAAAAAAACAAGCCTTCAAGACGGTAATATGGAACGGAGATATGTATTTTTTATACCATTTCCCTTGAGCTTTTCTGTCTTTGACTATATGGTGTGTAGGTTGACTTTGATTTTTTGTTTTGCTATAAAAAAAATAAATTCCAAAGCACACACACACACACACACACATACATACATATGTTTGAAAGTCAGTTTGAAGATATTCATCTTCTTAAGTTTTCAATCAAAACGGCTTTTATGTATATAGGCGACATATATGAAGATGTTCATGGAATTTTAAGCTAAAAATGTTCTGTCTTTGATATCGCGATGTCAGCCTAGTGTCACTTTAATTTAAAGATTCTTTTAAGGAAAAATAAAATGTTGATAAAATTAGATCGATATTTTTTAAATAAGCTTAGTTTTGATTCTTAAAGATATGGTATAGGAAATGAATTGCAAATTTAAAAATGTTTAAATTAAAATTTTTTTTGACAAAATGTACAAGCAAAAATCAAATTTCTACAAATCATATTTTTAAAAATTTGTAAATAGTTTTAAGACGAAAATGTTGATACCTACACTAATTTTAAGTATTATATTGATTTGCAGCTAAAGACGGTATTTTTTTTTTTTTTTTAAATCAACAAGCTTGTTTTGAAATGTAGAATTTTCAAAAAAAAAATATTATTATGCATTATGCAAAGCAAAACTTTATGTTTGAAATTTTTTTAAACTTTTTAGAAGCCTTCTGCATTCAAAATTTAATTTAAATCGGTTAAGTCGAAAATTAAAACAAAAGCTTTACAGAAAGAACCGTTAATCAGATCGTTTGGTTAAATTGTTTCCTTCTTAAGAAGATAGGTAATTTTAAAACACAAACAAAATTTTAATCAAACTCAAAGGAGTCGTTTACGATAAAAAAGAGATTATTTTTAATGTTTTTTTTACAGATGTAAATTGTATTTAGAAAGGTACCGTTATTCTGTTTTTGTTTTATAAGACAAAAAACTATTAGGTGTAAATTTTGATAAAAAGGCGACCAAGCTGTTTTCGAAAAAGTAAGTTTTCAAGAAAAAAAAATTACTTGTGAAAATTTTTGAAATCTAAAATTTTGATTTACCTAAAATGTTGGTGTATTTTAAATAATTGTTTAATACCTTTTAAAGGCTTCTACTCAAAGAAATTGATTTAAATCTGTTAAAACATTTTTGACAGTCAAAACAAAAGATCAATTCGAGACGTACCATTACTTACTATTTTTTCTAAATTATTTTATGAAAAATAATTTAACCTCTGAATTTTTTTATAAAAATCTTTGTAAAAGTTTTCGAGAAAAATAAGATAAGAAGAAAGTGCGTTGATGTCACGTTTACGTCAAAATGACGCCAAATTCTTTCTCAAAGCTGTCAAGTCGAATGAATATTATTGCAGAATACTGTCATTGCATTGATGGCCACGTAGGCATGAATTCGATGATTATTTTGTCAACACAGTAAGGACACATCGGCAGCTCGTTGACACACAGTATCACAACATTGATAAAGAGTTGAATTTTTTGCGTGACAAAATAGCCTATGTCCACTTTCATGAAACCATCAACTTAAACAGTGAATTTCTCTCTGGTCTTTTTTTATTTAACCTATTTATTGACACTTTTCTGACCTTACCAGTTTATTTTTATCGTTTTGACAATCGACCCGGGTTAAAAATTCAAAATTTGTATCTTAAATGACACAAACAATCAATTATACTTTCATTTGATAAACGTTCAAAAATAAATATTTATTTCTTTACAATGTTGTTAAATTATTTAAAAAAAATTGTTAAATTTCTTTGACAAAATTTAAAAAGAATAAGCTATTTTCGAATTTTGCTTTTCGAATTTTATCTTCAAGAATTTGTTTACCAAATTAAACTATAGAGGTGTTTTTAATTATTATACAAACAAAACCTTCACAGATTTTTGTCGCTGCTACATTAAAGTTTACCTATATTATTTTGTATATTTTTAATGTTCTTAAAATGTTTGCATTATGTCTCAAATAAGAAATTAAAAAAAAAAAAAAAATCGTGTGTGGCCACAATCGATCATTTTCATTCTGAACAAGGCAACGAATTATTTCGCTTATTTAGCAAAATTTACGTTAAGTTTGAAACCAGAAATGCTTTTTAGTTTTTGTTTCATTAAAAAAGTTTCAATAAGAAAATCTCATGTCTAAATGTTAATTTTTTTTATTTTTTGAAATTAATAAAAATTGGCATGACTGTAAATTTAGGCAATTTTTATTTCATTTTACTCCAAAAATAAAAACATATCCATTTAATTCCCTTGACATTCCGGCATCACCAGCTATACAAAATAGACTTTAGCAGTCATTTTCATTTTTTTCTTTTTCTTTTTTTTTTTTTGTTCTATCTTCTCATTTAATAAATTAAGTCGTAAACTCTCACAGTGGACTGATTAAATTGAAGGCAACAAATTATCTCTTAGTGATCACAATCTGAACAGAGATTAGAGAATTGAAATCCTACAAGTCTTTCTTAATCTCGCACCCTTATATAGAAATACAAATTAACCAAACGCAAAAAAAGATGATAAAAGAAGCAACTTTGTAGTACGATTTTACCGGAAGTCCTGCCTAATGAACCCATTTTAACTGAATTAATTTAACTAATGACACATTTTTTTTACTTCGTGATGTTGATGTATGTATATATGAATATAGAAGCCCAAACCACCGCACCGCAAGCAGCTAAGAAAATGGTACGTTTTTCGTTAATTTCCTTCGTACCTATACGTTTACGTTCTATATATAATATCATGTACATCCCCTGTATCCTACAACAACTTCTCTCTTCCTCTTCAAGTTTCCGGAGTCAATGATAGTTTTAAAAGTAATTATCTGCCCCTAATTACCATAATTGAAAATCTGTGTTGGATTCTATAGTTAATCCCCTCTCTCTCATTTCGTGTCGTCAGTCGGTCGTAGGGATATTATTTTCAACGTTCATTGTATAGGCAGTGCGGTCTTCTAAGAAAAGTTAATGTGATGTTGTGTAAGGTTTCGTTTTTTTTTTTCCCACTCTCCCCTCATTCTTCATAACTCATCAAGTTCTGAACTTTTAAGAGGGCATAAAGTATAAAAAAAAAAATAAGTTTAAAAAAAAACTTGTATTTTCTTGATAGGTACTGTAATTGAATGTTTCGCACAGTTAATTGCACTTTTAAAAAGGACAACGAGATGGTTGACACCACCACCGGCGCGGCGAGTGATGGGTCTTATAGTTCTCATCCTCCTCTCTCTTTGATATATATAAAGATGAATTAATGGAAGAGAAGAGAAAAGCACTGTTGCGTTGATATGAAGGTAGGTACTTAATATGCGGTTGGCATCAATATCCTTGGCGTCTTCTAATACGCAATTTAGTTCTACAACTAAGATCGAATTAAACGTGGGCGAGTATACCTCTACAAAACAAGGACATCGAAGGTTGAAGAATTTCATATACCAAGGTACCTAACCTTCCCACTTATAAGCTCCACCTGGATTTGAGTTAGACGATTATTTCTTTAAACAATTCTGTTCGTTGCTTCTTTTCAAAAAGGTGGGATTATAAAAAAAATCATCGTTTTCGAGGCTAATCTTTCTTAAGTAGTCAACTTGTGGCAATAATCCGCTTAAAAATTTGTTATTCCACAAAAAAAAAAAAAAAAAAAAAAAAACGAAAACGAAAACTTTCCATCCCCATTCACAGTTTTAGCGGACAATCTGTCCCGCAGCTCAAATATACCTCCCCACACTTCGACAACTTGGATAACATCATGTTTTTTTTTCTTTCTTTTATATAAAAAGGACCCTGCGGTAGCATAAAGCAAACAAACTAATATCCTTTTATTCAAAACACAACAAATTCGAGAGAGAGAAAAAAAGGGCGATGTAAATAAAGGTGGTGATTTGGTTTGGAGAAGAAATTTCCCAAATACAAAAAAAAAATATATCGTGTGTTGTTTGAGAAAACAGTAAACCATCGGGAAAATATCCTTGGAAAATATACTACCTTCTACCATAAAAACACATAAATATAAAAATATATAAATATCCTTTTGCTGCGCGCACACTTCTTCTTCCTCTTGAAGTAAAGCCAAACCGTTGCCAATTTCAACGAGATTGCGGTTGCTCCCTTCTTCACTTCAATTTTCCAAATTTCCCATCTATTCCATCAACCGAGGCTTTTTGTTATATATGTATGTATATTTGACATAACTTCGCCTTCCATATTCTTTGTTTTAGTTCAATGTCATGAAATTTCGCCCAAGTCACCATTATCCTTATGAATATTTTCCTAAGGATAAATAGCTTCAAAACAAGCGCCTTTTTTTTTTGATTTTGTTTTTGATTTTGTGTGCATTTTTTTTTTTTTGTAGGTAGGAGCAGGCTTCGTGTTGTATATATGCATCCTTGTGTTTTTCTTAAAATCGCTTTATAGCTTCGGGTATTGGTCACGATGGAGAATTTCCATATCCTTTTCTTTGAATTTATTTTGTTTTTGCAGAGAATACCGCCTGCAGGATACGTTACTGTGTGTATGAGCCACGCCAATGAAAATACAAAATTTGTGTTGTCCCAGCAGAAAGTTTTGTATTTCTATTTTTTTTTTTTTATTTTTATTTCAACAATGTTATCCTTTGTATTATATTATATACCTTCTGCAAACAATGATCCAATGCTACTGCTGCTTGGTAAGAAAATGAAAACGTCTGTAAAGTAAGAAAGATGAAATATATACCTACCTACATACAAAAGGATGTGGTCAGCGATAACAGAAATGAAGAAGCTTCATGGGGGGTGGTGGAGAGGGGGAGGGTGATGGAGGATTGGAAGTATAATGTAAAGAATGGAAGTTGAAGAAAATCTATGCAAATATTTGTTGGATAAACTAAGGCAAAGGGCTATACAACAGAATATCTACACTCTCCGCAAAAAGATGGTGTATCTTTAATTTATTAAATTTGTATCAACATGCGGATATGCCTTCCGTCTATCAAAAAAAAAAACAAAAAAAAAAGGTTCACTGCGTGAGATGAGAAATTGATTTAATGGATATCCTTGCGCGCTGCCAAATAAGAAAATAAAGATTTCATTCACGTTTCGTAGGTGTGTCCTTTTAGATTTCCTTATGCAAACATTGTCCTTTCTCTTTGAGTACCTACTTTTTTTTTTTTTTGTATTTTCTGAAGACGAACCATTGTCCTCCTCATCAGGCTGTCGAATGATATCTGGATTGAGACGATGTTAAAGTAAACAACAAATAAAAAAAAAACCTACAAACAAAATGTGCAAAGTATATAATATCTATCTTAAAGGACAAAAAGTATCTATAATATCGTCCTCATGATGATGACACGAGAGTCATTATAATTGGTAGCTGCGTCTTCGTCGTCGTCCTATAGCTTCTGGCAATATACAAAAAGGCAAAGAAAAAGCTGTTACAAATTTGTTGTTGATGGACATGAGCTGACTCCGTTATAGACGTTGCGCCTTCTATAACATTTGAATGTGTATTAAACAATGTAAATATTGTTTGTTTGTATCAAGATTCTTTCATTGTTGCCTGGAGATATATACAACATTAGAATTTCGTTTTTGGCCATTAAAACTACCAGATTATACAAAGTATACCTACCTATACTTTATCTTGAAAACAAAATAAGATTGTTTAGTTTAATTTAGCTCGATGTCCCTGAGATGCGAAAGTTTAGACGACTTACTACTTGAAGAAAATATATATATGTATGTGTATGTAACACTGAAATACACGATGTGTAGGTACATATATTTGCAGATTTCTGGTAAAAGGTTATTCTTGAAAGGGAAATGAATTGAATTTCTAGAAAGAGTGTGGGATGAACATAGAAGTTTTAATAGTAAGAAAACTTTTGAAATGTTGGTTTTCATTTATATTTGGTTTTGTATATATTTCTTTGATGTGTAAGAAACAAAGCTTTATACCTACTATAAGATTTTTCAATTTCATTTTTGATTATAGAGAAATTTTTTAAATGATAACACATTTTTTAATCTTTTACAGGAATAAAAGGCGTAAACAATAGTAAAAGTATTTTTGTCTAAAGAATAAAATGTTTCAGAATCTTTAAGATTAAATAAAGAATTTGTACATTATCTAAATATTATGTAAACCTATTTTGGGGTGAGTCGAATAAAATTAACTTATTTTTCTTCTTCTTTGCCATAAAAATTTAGTTCCTTAGTGCTTTAAGAAAAGCATCTATAAAGAAATAATTTACGCCACTGCCCTGGTGAGAGTCAAAATTTTGTTGATTTTATTTTTGGTCGTCATTTCTGACTTTTTTTACGTTTATTAAAAAATCATTTGCCGAAATTTTGTCATTGAGCTGCAAACTGATTGCCACTTTTTTTTTAATCGATTCAATTTTTACGACACTGGGGAGATTTCAGTTTTTTGTTCAGAATTTCTGACTTTTTTCATAATGACTTTTTTTACGGCCAGTGAAAAGAACAACCAAATATGTATCGATATTGTGTCAAGAAAATTAACGGCGGCGTAAAAGTTCATTTTTTAAGTTTTTTTTTCTATTTGGAATTTCTTACTTTTTTCATCATTACCTACTTTTTTCAGTCAGTGAAAAAAAAAATGACGTAACAAAATTTTGTCAAGAAAAATCGATTCATTTTTACAGCGGCGTTGTTTGGTGAGGCCAATTTTTTTGGAAAATTTTTGGGCACTTCAGACTTTTTTTCGGTCAGTAAAACAAACTTAAGTACCGTGAATTTGTGAAGACAAATAGATTGGCGTACCTACTTTTTTTGAATATCAATTCATTTTTACGGAGTTGTTCAGAGTCCAAACTTTGTAAGTTTTGTTGTTCGGAACTATTAATTTGTTCATAATAACTAAGCCAAAAAAAACACAAATTATGTATCGAGATTTAATCGAAACTAATCAATTGTATTACTTTTTTTTCAAAATTGATTCATTTTTACGGCGAGCGTCATTTTTATTTTAAGTATGTCAGCAATTTCTCTAAGTTCCTGTAATGAGTTGAGGTTTAACAGTTGGAGACGGTCACGATTAAAGGGGTAAGATCAAAGGATTTTCCCAGGGAAGGTGTTGAAGTGCAAAACGATTTTTTTTTTCGGCGGGACGAAAAGCCACATTTTTGTACACTAATGGTACCTAGAAGCTATATTTTGAATAATCTAATTAGAATCGTTAGAATCGTTTTCGAGAAAATTTGAGAAAACGAAAATAAACGAAAAACAAAAATTCGCATTTCTACTCTAGGGAATTATACAATAAAATTCTGTATAGCAAATTTGAATCATTTAATGTTTTTAAATCATTATAATGTTATAGAAGTGATTAAAATTTTGATATTTTTCTACACAAAACCATCTCTCTATAGATCAGATAAAGATTATTGAATTGCAATTAAAATTTTAAATTCTTTCACAATTAATTCAACAAAAAACTAAATTTAATAGAGAATTGATTCAGATCCCTCTCATACATACCTACTACTTACATATATAACCGTTTGGATGATCTCATTAAATCCGAAATTTTATCATAAACGATTTTACGAAGGGTTTGAATTTTAGCTTTGGGCAATATACTACATTATTATATCTATGCATGTGTGATTTTTTGTTTTCAAAGGATTTTGAATATTCACAACATATAACCATCTGTGTTTAAAGCATTGACATGCCATGTTTTAAAAAAATAAAATTTATATTTTTTCCAATAGTAAAAAAAAATATCCCTCTGACCACATCGAAGGCAATAATTTATCATAAATGAATTCATTTCTCTTATGTTTTTTTGTTCAATTTTGTTTGCTGTCGTTGTTGTTGTTGCTACATATTAAATTAATATTATTAAAATGCAACAGCACTGTGTGTGGATTAATAAATGTAATAATCAGGAACAATTTATTTAATGTCAGACGGATAGAATGCGCGAATTAACCGACAAGTTGTGCGGTAATAATAGCAGGCTGCACTTGTATGTCCATAAAACATTTTGTATTATGTTCTTGTTTTTTTTTTTTTTATAAAATTTTGCATTCATATTTGCATTCTTCTTTCAAGGGTAATTATGAAAATGTGATTAATAATTTCATTCGCTTTAACATTTTGTTGAAAACTCTATACCTACTCGTTCCAGCCAAAGAGCAGAAAAAAAAGTCAATTTATAATTCAACTCTATTTGTATGTATAATTTATATACATATGTATAGAGTAGAGAGACACCCCCTTGTTTGTCATTATTTATATCAAAAGAAATTAAAATCAAAACAAAAAAAAGTTTGTACATCCGGTGTGAATTAATTTTTCGATATGAAGCTCTATGTTTTCAAGCGAAACGGGAACCCGTGTGTACATTATTAATTGAGAACAAAAACACGGTGTCAAAGGACACCCAGTTATACACCTGTGTTTGTGGAGAACGTGGCGTAGCGGAGAACGTGGTGGCAGCGGGCTCACAGTGGCGCCACTACATATTGCGATGATAAAAAAAAGACACTTTGAAAAATTATACTTTTGGCAAAAAGCCGCATACATTTTTTTTTAAATTTTAAGAGCCCTTCTCTAAAATGGACCCCACAAAGATCGTAGTCAAAATGTACCACAAGCTATAATTTACCCTCAATTTTCTCATGAAAGTGCTAATTATTCATTTTAAGCATACAAAATATTAAATTTAATATCATAATAATACATTTGGCCCCACTGTACAATGGTGGTCGAGGTGAAAGATATAACGCGCGCTCTTCCACGCGTACGTATATCCTACACCTACATAAAGCGCATTCGATCGAAAGTGTGAATTGTTAATTAGGATTTTCGGTCACGCTTAGAGTGATTCATTTTGAATATTCCATTAGTCCGAACCAAAGCTGCCAGAGCTTGACAAATTTACCTCATCAACTTTAAACACTATAAGTTCTGTGTATACATATACCACCAATTGCATGCGATTATAATTTGATTCTAACAAACAGTTAAAATAATTATAAGTACCTATATACATATAAATATTGTTTTTTATTGTTTTTATACAAATGCAATGGAAATGATTTAGATTCTCTATTAATTGACTTTTTTCGCCTCATCCCGCTCATTATTTCTATTTTATAACTATAACGATTTGAATATGGGGGAAAATGTTTTTAAAAAAATTTTCGTAATTAAGTAGGCAATTAAAAGATTTATGTAGACAGGTAATTGTTTTGTGTTGGGCTTTGTAAAGAAAGGGAGAGAGTCCATTATGAGAATTTTGGGATATTACGGAAATAATTTTAGAGAGCTATTATGTATGTACATTTTTTAAATAAATTACGTTTAATTTTCAACAAACAAACATATATCACCTTATTTATGGGCAACAAACCTACAATATCCGGACGGTATGTAATTATCTTCTTTTTTTTAGAGAAAATTTAGTTTTGATTGTTTTTTTTTTTTTTTTTTTTTTTGATAAACTTTCGGTTTAAATTGACCGACATTTTAATAGAAAGGAAATTGCGAAATAAATGTTTAGAAAATAATCGTTTCCAGATGATTTAACTAAATTAATTTTTACGAATTTCTAATTTAGTTTAGAGAGAGAAAAACCTATTTACCCGAAATACAATATTTTTTTATTAAATTTTCGTAGGTACATACAAGTTAAGCTATGCTACAATTTTTACCCGGAAGATGACTAAAAACCCCTGACTATAAATCCCTTTTCACACAGAACAACTATTTTCTGTTACCTATTCTCCACAATACTCTTATAAAAAAATTTAGGGTTTTTGTTGATGTTTAGACAAAAAATTGGGAGGTAAAACTAAGGTCAAGGTGCGTAGGTCTTAGTCTTAAATTAGAAAAGAAGATCTGTTCCCAGGACAATAAATAGAAAAATACTTATATTCCTTATGCAGAAAAAAGTTACATACAAATTAAGGATTAATTTATTGTCTACAAATTTGACAAACAAAATAAACTAAGCACCACAAAAGGAGTCTGATGTTCCGCCTAGCAGTTGTCAAATACCTAGCTCTCCAGACTTATAAAAACTTGGTGGTAGCTTACTCAAGTATGGTTATTTTGTGCTCACTTCAAAACATTCAAAAATATTCTGTCCTAGAAGTATTTTTTTTAGTATAACTGTCAAACACAAAAGAATTAAAAATCGGATCATTTTTACCCTGGTTCACCCTATAAATAGAAAATTAATGAGACATTTAACCTTTAAGCGATCTCCCAAGATTCGCTTTTCAACATACACAAAAATAACATTCCATTTATAAATTTTTACCCCATTTTATGTTATGTTGAAAATATAAACTTAAGGGATGGCTTTAAGGCTAAATTTCTCATCAATTTTCTATTTTTAGGGTGAACAAGCGTAAAAATTATCCCATTTTTGAATAAGTATGAGTATAAAATTTCAAAAACAAAATTTTTTTTATATCGGACCTTTGGCTAAGTCCAATCATTTTGCCAAACTGTAACACCGATTTTGAAAAAAACTAAATAGTATTTTTGAGTTGCAACACCTGTCTAAAAATAACCTGTTTTTGAAATGGATTTATAAATAAGACAGATTATCTAAAAGTTGCTTACCCGTAAAGGGCGTAGGCTCTTAGTACCAGCATCTACATTACTTTGTTTTTTTAATCTTTAATCTTAATGATTCCTTAACCCAAATCAAACATTTAAGAAAATCAGATGTAACAACATATTCTGCAGAAAAGTTATTGACTTTCCAACAATAAAAATTCCTAATCTTCATTCCTAAGGCTAGTGAACTCATATTTGATCTAGTTCAAAATTTTTGCATGAATATGTACAAAAATACTAGCAATAAATTTTTAGTTCTTTCCAGTCTGTTGACTGTTCGTTCCTTAATAGTTAAAAAAAATCTAAAATTCAAAACAAAACATCAAGATATCTGTGCAATGTACCTACATAATTGCATTTATAAAATTTGAAAAAAAAAATATGCGTCTGGCAGCGACAGGGTTGATGAGAATTTGCGTGTGTCAGTTTTGGTTGGTATATGATTGAGGAACTTAAAGTTCTATTTTTAAGCCACAAATGCTTCTAAAATAATGTTACCAACCTAAAAATAAAAATTGGAATTGATAAGATATTTTTCAAGTCTTCCATTTTATTAATTAATATTTAATCGTTTTTTTTTTAAGACAATTTTTAAAAAATGTTTGTTGTTTTTTTTGAACAAAAGTTATATAAAAAATAATATTTTTAGCCAAAATTAACTTATTATCATTCTTTTCGTAAAACGGGTACCTACATAATATATGTACCTTCATATTTATGTACACACTTATTTTTTTTTTTAATTTACATTTTTGGAATAAAAACTGAACCAATTGATGATGTCTTATTAAATTTAAATTTTTCATATAAATATTAGCAAACCCAGTTGGCAACCCTTTCACTCTCACTCCCGAAAAATAAAGATTTTTAATTTACGTTAATTTTGTTTTGTTTATATTTTTATTACTTTTTTTTTACAGTGTCCCGCCACTGATACTACTGACAGTGTTTATGGCAATTTTGTTTTGCTTAATTTATTCTAAAATTAATTTTAAAAATAGATAGCAGAACATCGCACATCAGCCAGAGAATTAAATATATATGTGCAAATTCATATATAAAAATAGTATGGCGGCAGGGGAATTCCGCCTTATTTTAAATTTGAAAATGTGTGTCGATGGCTGAAGTTGTTTTTTTTTTTTTTTTTTTTCTGTGCGATTGTTTTGGCGTAAGTCGAATTTATAATAAGACATCACTAGCAGAAAAGAATAAACATTTATGTACATTATATATGTAGATATTTGTTTGTTTCATTGTTTTTTTTAGTTCCACTGTAAAGAGAGTTGATGTAGGCTGTCAGTTTAGAAATTAAATTGCTATTGATATATTTATTTTTAATTTCGCACAAACAATATTTAAATATAGTATTATGTCATATGTGTTATTGAATTTAAAATTGATTTGGAATTCAATTTCCATTTTTTGTTTTCTTTTGCAGAATGGGGATAGATTTCCTAGTATAACAACAAAATAAAGTCAACACATATAAACGTGTGCTTTAGTGATATGATATCGCATAACCAAGTGGATGGTGGTAAATGTCAAATGCATATAGCAATAAACAATTTAATTTAATTGCACACTCACCCTGGTGTGCGTCAAAGGAAGCTCGAAGGCGCTGCTACATAGTCAATATGACCGACACATGTAATCTATATTGAAGTGGAGGCTACATGGACTAAGTTGTATGTTGTATGAACATACATAAGATCATCATCATCATCATCATGGCAGTTTCAGTTTAAAGTGCGAGCACTTATGAATGTCAATAGTCACACGCTTTGATTAATTGATGAAGATTTAATCCAACTTAAGTAATTTACTGTTGGTATAAATTTGGCGGAGGAAGAGAACTCAAGCAGTAAATGTGCATATATCTGATGTCAATATCTATACATGATTATTTGCCATAGAAATGTCACATGCATGTGGTAGAAAAAAAATACGTTTACACTACAAATTTACACAGCTGAATAACTTAAATCACAGCTGCATACACGACAAATTTAATGGAATACAGTAAGCTCTCTCATAACTGGACACTGACGGTACCCAGAAATTTGTCCGGTTATGAGAGGTGTCCGCTTATGGAAGGTGTCTGTTAGGAGAGAATACACTGTATTATTTTTACTTTTTGCAATTTTTTTCTGTGTTCCAATATAAGTATCTAAATTTTTTTTATTTTCTCACTAGCTGGTCCGCCCGGCTTCGCATGAAATTTTTCATCTATTTTACAATTCTAAAAAGTAAAAATTAAATTTAAAGAGGCTTCAAAAAACATTTTACAATGAATTTTTTGGCCTGCTCTAATAATTTGTCTACACAAATGTAGAAGTCTGCGATTGAAACGCCACCTATGTGTTAAGCTAGAGCAAAATTTTCAGCGCCACCTACCGGAAAACTTGAAAACTTTTTATTTAGATACATTTCTCACTTGATAACAAATATTCTGTAAGTTTAAACTAAACAAAATAGTTATTTTTATTAAATTTTTAGTATGTAGCGCCATCTATGGAGATACTTGAAATCTTTTTATTTGCATGCACTTTACAATTTTATAACAAATATATTTTGTCAAAGTTTCAATTCTATCTGATTTGATGGATTTTTTTTTTTTTTCAATTTAAAAAAATAAACGAACAGCTAATTTTTATTAAAAGTGATTCGCATAAAGATGCGTGGAAGTTGGGTCGAGAGAAGAAAAAATCGTATGGCAGTGGGAAGGGAATCTATTTCCCCCCGTTTAGACGTGCGGTCCAATTTTCTAAAAAAAACTGACTTATAATCAAAAAAAAAAAAAAAAAATATTAAAAAACAACAGCATTTTATTATTGATGGTTGCTGCTTTTTTTTAATAATTTCTTTATTTTTTAAAATAAGTTTCGGATTTAAAAATAAAAATTGGATTTTTTAAAATAAGTTTTGGATTTTTAAAAATAAGTTTTGAATTCTTAAAAGCATTTCAAAATTATTATTATTTGAATTTGATATTTAAAGAGCTTTGATAATTTTTTTCGAGATTTAATCATTAACTGCGCACTAATTAGTCCTTAAAATTAGCGTAACATTTTTTTTTGATATTATTAAGCAGCTCTTATTATTTAAAAAAATGTTCTTTCATAAATTAAGATTTATTGATCATGGTTTCAAACCAGCGAAGTCGTATTCAACAAAATTAAACTGAAGTTAATTCATGTTAATTAGCTATTTCATGCAAATAGGTGAATTAAAGAGTAATTAAGTTAAAAATAACTAAGATAGAAATAAAAAGAAAATTGGCGAAGAAAGAGTTCTTGTTGAATCTAGTAGATTTTCGTTTTTAGGTTTGTTACTTAATATGAATCAGCAGTTAATTGTTTATTAATAAATATTTAAAATCGTTAATTAATTTTTGATCAATATTTTAGTTGATTTATGGATTAGTAGATAACTAAGCATTTTTTTTATTAATAGAGGTATGTGAATTAAGCTCAGCGTAATGATACAACCAAAGAGATTGCGCTGCACTATAAAATATAGAATGAAATTTAAGACTTTGCGATATAATTTTTATATTTTTGTCTTCATCTGGAATGTAGCAAACTTTTTTGGTCACAGGAATGTTTATTTATTGATTATATGAATAGTTGAAAAAAGAACTAAAAAAGTTGTACAATTTGTTAAGGCTGGTGGTAACTACATATAGTCGTACTATGACAGAAACCTCAAAATTGTTTGAAAATGACAATCATATTTTTTTTGTGATAGCACTTTAACTATCAAATGTGATATCATCTCACACTGACAGAATAAGTTGATTGTGATTCTTACTTATTGCAAATTACCTTACACGATTCCACACCTAGTCTACATTATTTTGTCAGTGCTGTAGAACACAGATTATAGTTTTTGGCACTTTTTTTTAAAAGAAGGCTTCCCAGATTCAAAATTAAAATTTAAAGCAATTAAGCAGGGAATTAATTTCATTGAATATTGATTTTCTATTTTCTTCAAATAAGCGAAAAAGATTGTAAAAATTACCGTGAACAGACTAGGTGAATAGATTGATTTTTAATTCGAAAAAAAAAATAAAGGTGGCTTTGAAACTAGAATTAATATCCCTTAATGGACATAATTCCTAATAAAATTAAAATTAAAACATAAGTACGTGTTGTTTTCTTGTGTAATTTTATTTCATTATTTTTACCCATTACTCGTCAAAGCATTTTTACTGCTTCTTCTGTTTTATTCTTTTAACTACTCTTTAAACTATATGTACTACCTTTTTAGTGGAACTTTATCAATCGTTAAAATACCCAGTGGGACTTAAAACTTTAACTCACAAAAGGATTATTCTCAAAAATTATTATTATTATTATTATTGACCATAAAACTGAAGTTCAATGCCTTCATTATAATATTAAACTATGGAAATAAATTCAACTTATCTACTACTCTATAATTTTGTTCATCATCAACAATATACATAGGTACTATTATTATTTAAAAAAAAAAAAAAAAACAAAAAACAAAAACTTAAAAAACATTCAAAAATAAAAGAGAAGAAAACAAATATCGGTCCCTAAGGGTTTCCCCAAGGCACTCCAATTTGCATCAAACTTTTCATAGCTTTTTTTTTTGTTTTGTTCTGCTAAAAGGTTAAAATTGTTATCTTCGAATTGTGCAAAATTTCCTTTCGTTATTTTTTTTTTTTATTTTTTGCTCGCCTCTTTTCCCTTGGCTATTAAAATTCCACCATTATAGCATTATAGACCATTCAGTTTATCCTCTTTGCTATGCTGCACACAAATTCTTCTCTTCTTTCTTTTCGGCTCATAAAAGTCTGATTGATGATCCCTATGATCTGAGTATCTTCACCTTTATAAATATTTAGCTTGTAGAAAGTCCGAGATGAATCCCTTGTGATAAATATTATTTCGGTACTAAATAAATTGTGGAAATATCCTTTATTTTTTTGTTAGATGTATTTCTTTTTTTTTACTAAATTGAATTAATTTTGATTATTTTTGTTTAATAATGTATCACTAGTGAGGTGTATTAAGGGCATTGGCTTCACCATAGCAGAAAAAAAAAACCTTTTTTTGAAAGATTTGCTCACCTATATATAGTATATCCTTGTTCTAGAAATATTTTCCACAAATTTCCTTGCTGTTTTTGCTCAAAGTTTTTCTTGTTTTTAATAAATAAACCCTTTAAGATATTTCCATATAATCTATTTTCACATTCTAGCTGATAAAATTTATATTCATTCGAATAATCCTTTTTTAAGTTTTGTGCTTTGAAAAGGATAATAAGACGACGACGAGGAGGAGGAGGATGACGACGACGTAGCCGATTAATTCCTTGGGGGGGAATCTTAAGATCTTATTCTGTGCTTCGATGGTATTCAACGTATTTGTAGAATGGTTATGCGCTATTGTTCCAGAGTTAAGAGAAGAAGAAGAAGGAAAAAAAATCCTATCTACTGGTTTCGTTTCGATGATTGGGTTGGGGTTTTGTGTATACATAGATATATTTGCCTCAAGGATGAGTGTGGGAGTATACACGGTTCCTACATATCTGCATATAACCACAGAGGCACTACGCAAATGAGAAGTGAAATGAGCTAAAAGACAAAAGGATTTGCTTTTCTATATCTATACTTTTTTATTTTCCTATTTCGTGCTGTCTTATACTTATTCCATGCTATTGGCATTATCTGTGGTTTTGTTCATTTTTTTTTGTGTATACTCTGTTCTGTTAGTCCTTGTTTAAAGAGTTCCTTGTGCAAACGCATATATAGTTACTTAGTTTGGTTGTGTTTGGCGCCTTCAGGCCAAAACACTAGAATTCAATTCAAACTGCAAAGCACATCGATTAGGGACTTTTGCCAACAATGCATTTACAAAAATAGCAGGAAAAAATCACTGAAAATAAAGAAGAAAAAGGACGAAAGACGAGAACATTGATATTCCCCCAAGTATTCCATTTGGTGTATTCCAGAGAGAATCGGTAGAAGTACTATTTCCCCAAGCTCATTTCATATTGTTCCATCTTAGTTATATGTATAGGTATGTATGTATGTATGTATTCGACGAAGTATCAACATGGGCTATATGGCGTGCCTTGGTTATTTCCTTAGGTTTGCATATTTAATACTCCAAGGATAATGATTTCCATGCGCCTGTTGTTGTTGTTGTTTTTGTTATTCTTTTTTGCCAGGCGATGATGGCGGTGATCCTTGGGATCGCTTTTATTCTTATTTTCATTAATTCTTCTGTGTTTGTGTGTTTATGTGTGTGTGTGAGTGGTTTTCGCTTGTGGCGAATTGATTGACGAACATTCACGTAGTGTTGTTATTTAGACTGGTGTTGTTTGAAAAAATAAAATAAATCAACTTCTAAGGATATATAGCTATAAATATCCAGTTGAGAATAATATAAAATTGGCGTGTGGTCTGGTAAGTCTATGATTAGTTTGTGTTTGGACAGCAGGCGGTGCATGATGGGGAGGCGGCCGGCGATAAAATAAATGCAAAATATTTTCCTACAAAATTCTTTGTTGTTGTTGCTTAAAAACAGGATATATATTATCCCCCATCAGGACGAAGGGAATTATTATCGTAATTATTCTCCCCATAAATTGTGTTATTTATAGAGTTTCGGCGGGGTTGGGCGTTGACGAACGAGCACAGGACCACCATATACTGCCATACCCTACTGCCGGTACAAATAATTATTCTTAGACAGAACTCACATGCTTTTGTTATAAAGCCCTGCATCTTTTTTTTTTTTTTTTTACACTTGCATCGTTTTTTGTGTGCGGTTTTTCGAGTATTTTTATTCCTTTCAACGGAAAAACATTTAATGAGTCCAAAGAGAGTGATGTGAGAATGATAATGATGGTGATGATGATGATGATGATGTTGATGATGATTGTGTGCAGCGGCAACAGTAGTAGCGGTTCGAATTGGAGATTCATTGCTTTCGAAGGCGTTAATTGTAACGATTCATATAATATGGCACGCTCGAGGAAAGCAAGCGAGCGCAATTTATTTGGTGGTAGTATTTCTGTGGTTATTGCTATAAGTACCCAGCAATGGAAAGGGAAATTCGTGAGGGGGGAAGGACTAGGGTTTATATGGACAGCAATGTAAACTAAACCCGACAGTCTGTTGAGCAGATTAATTAAGTGCAATTTAGTAGGAACTGTGAGTGTGAAGGAAGGATTTATGTTGGAAAGTGGTTAAATTAGTGATCAGAGTGTGGTTGAGAAATCAATGATTTGTCGGTGTCTTCTTTGAAGTTAAATTATGCAGTTGTATTTCAATAACAATTAAAAAAGACTAATACTTATAATCACAGTGATTTGTATTATCTTTAAATGTATTTCACATATACTTACAAGCCAGTCCGTTCATACGTTCGTGAAATTTGATGGATGTAGTAACATCTTACTGAAAGAAGCTAGAATTTTTTGAATTTCACAGTAGTAACGTTTTAAAATCAAGCAATTTCCTTACTGATTTCATGGGCAAAAAAATGTTTCTTGTAAAAAAAATAGATAGAAGCGCAGTGCAATAAGACCCAGGGAAGTAAAGCACATGGCTTCTATTTCCAAAATAAAAGAAAATAAAACCTGCACGGTTTTTTTCCTTTTTTATGGCAATAAGGCCCACCACAAAAAATTATTAAGACCCGCAGAAGTTATTGCCCTTCTGAATTGGCATCAAGACCCAGACTTAAAGTGTGATTCGATAATATTCATACTTTACATTAAATTAAGAATTAGCATTTATACTGTTGGCCAAGAAAATTGTTGAAATTGGCACAAAGAGGGCGTTCAAATCCTTAGAAGACCACTTAAGGTACTGTTATCCAAGAAAACTGTTGAAAAAAAGTTCAAAATCTTTTTTTGTTAATTAATGAATATATTCTTCGAATTGAAAACCATAAGAAAAAAATTAAAGCCCGCCGCTTTTGTTTCCATTTCAAAAAGTAAAAAAAAACACGCGGGTGTTATTTCCTTTTATTTTGTGAAATATGACTCACAGACTTTATTTCTGTGGGAATTATTTCACTGCACCTTTTATCATACCTCCCATAAACGGTTTATACGTCTACTAGATAGATTCTGCGTTAAAAATTTGTATTGATTTCATATGATGTGTGATTTCATAGACGAAAATGGTTCCAAATTCTTCTTCTTTGTGCTTGATATGTAAAATAGGGTGCAGCGTTATGTATGTAAATTTTTAAAGTGGCGCAAAAGTTATGTCATAATTTGAATGTTCCATAAGTTAAAATGGCGTAAATGTAAATTTAAAATATTGAAGGCAATCAAAAATATTTCATAAAATAAAATAAGTAGGTACATATTATACAAATAAATAAAAAATATGCACATATTAATAAACAAAAATTATAAAAAATAAAATCTATTTTGTACAGGGTGACGCGAAAGCATTTTTAAGTAGAAAGTTTTAGAAACTTCAAAGAAAATAACACTGCTTTTGTCACTGCATGTTTAAACTTCAAACTTCAAACGAGCAGCCCTTGTTTTTAAATCTCTCCGGTTGGTTCGTCTACACAAACAAACAATCAAGGTATTATTAATATCCACTGTGCCTACCTATTTTAGCCCTAGAGTGTCACGCATCCCAATTGCATATTCAAGCTATTAAAAATGTTATTCATTTAACGTCAATATATTCTCCCAAAGGGATTAAACAAAACAAAAAAAAACAAAAAACAATAAAGGTACAATCTCTGTTTTAGGGGAATACCTATGCGGGAGCATTTCCATTTCCGACCGACCTTTTTTTCTGGTTTCCGGTAGGTAGGTATAAGGTAAAAAAGGCTGTTCTAAAGATCTTATCAGTCTTATTAAAGTTCTTTCGCGGCGTTTTCATCTCGATAAAAGTTTTATGTCGAAAGAACAACGAGTAGCTTCAAATCCAAAAACTTAAATCTACACCTTACTGAATTTTCTTATCCTTAATGCAAACACCATAAAAACTTGCCCATAAATCGTAAATTGTATACCTACGTATCTATCTATCCTGTAATGTTGAAATGAACGCCTCAAGCTCCAGACAACAAATACCTTCTACCTACCTACTCAAACAAAATTACACGACCAAAAAGCAGGAGTAGGTAGTCTAGCACGTAGCGGTAGAAAGCACACCCTATTTTCTATACTAATGTTTCGATATACAAGGAACTGCCCAGGATATAAAAACCCATAAAATGTGTCTTTTGGATTTGAATTTTTGCATAGTGTGCGTGAAATTTTATGTTATTCCTTAACACACAACAATATAAGCCAAAGAAGAAAACGGATCGCTACCTTCAAAAAACTCATTTAAATTCGAATGAATTGCTATTCGTATCTTGCCACTACAATCGACGACTGACGATGACGACGATGTCCTTACACAAAAAACTTAAACACCAGCATACGCCACAGTCATCGTTGTCGCGTTGGCGTTGGTTGGTCGTCGCTATTGTTTGTGCACATAAAATTCACAATTAACAAGGATTGATATTCTATTTGGCTGACACTTTTCAGGATATCTTAAAGACAACACCCATTATGCTTGGCAAAACACAAATATACAAATAATACAAGAAATATATACAAACTCCTTTTTTCAATAGGTATAGTATCTTTGCAGCAGAAGACCGTCGTCGTCGTCGTCTTCGTTCTTTGTGTCGTTCGCTGTCGTACAATTTCATTTGAAAAAAAAAATGACGAAGACGCGACAGACAAAGCGAGAAAATGAAGTTAAAGGATAACATAACAAATGAGGAAGTTGTCGTCGTCGTCACATAGGATAGGGCTGGCTGAGGGATTGTGATACAAATGCACATGTGCATATCTAATACTGATGCACATATATGTAAATACATACACACAACAAAGAAATGGGGTGAAAGACACATAGAAAACAACCATTAATGATTCTTGTCACTCAACTCGAAGGATGCAATTTTTTTGTCTACCTATCCTTCTGATGATTGTGCCACCACTAACAGCGCACCCCATCTATGCACCACACACTATTTACCGACCCCTCGTGTGCTCCTTTCCTAAGTTCTAATGTCGGTCGTGTGGTGGTAGGGTATGAGGTGGGTGCAAATCCACAAATTTTCGCATTTCAATTTTTTGTTGTCATTTTTTTTTTTTTTTTTTTTTTCACTTTCAAGAATAGTTTTGTCGAGATCGAAAGGACATTTCTTTGAAGGGAAAACAAGGTGCCTTTGCTTTGTTGTTATAAAATAAATATAAGGTGAATGGCAAAATCTTTGCGAAAAGAAATCGTTTTCCTTGCACGTTTTTCGTTTGGAGTTTTTTCTTGTATTGCTGTCTGCTAAAAAGGTTTCCTTTTCGGCAGCACAGGTGTTGTTTGTCTCCAGTTTGAAGTCCTTTTTTTTTGTGCTCATTTTTAAAAATTACTATTTGTTTTTATGGAACAAACTATATAATGTACATACATACATATGTATATGCATAGATTTTTGTTTGAAAAAAAAGTTCATCGTCAACGTCAATGATGGAAAAGGAAGAATACCTAGTTCGTGCCTTTGAAAGAAAAGTAAGACATCCATGCTCTTTTATATGTATATAAAATAAAAGGATAATCAAGGTAGTAATTCAATAATAGAAAAGAGAAAGGATGTTAGCAAATAGTGCTCTATGACACGGAGCTAAATGGCATTATTTCTTGTTGTTGTTTTTTTTTTTATTTTTTTTGTTTTTTTTTTGTAGAAAATTCGCGTTGTATGGATTTTTTTTGTATGTTGTTGTAGCAACTTACTCTTTACAGCTAAATGGAAACTTTAATTGAAAACTAATTGGCACTCACCTGAAAAGAAAAAAAGAAAAGGCAATTAATAAAGGAGGAAAAATGTTATAAGAAATTATATTTTAAAGCTTTTGTTAGAAAATCTATAACCTATGTATGTACCTTTGTACATATACATCCATATAATGAAATAAGTATCAATCTACTTTATATTTTAACATCAACATTTTACAATGTCATTTATTTTTCACGAATGCAGAAAAGTATTAAGGAGCAATTTTTCGTAATAAAGCCTAGTACGCAGATAAAGCTAAACGAAAATTTTCTGTAGTATCCAAATCGACAACGAGAATGAAAACGAAAAGAATTCGAAAAAATATTAATGGACAGTTTAATCAGATGAGGCGTTAACGAAATTTGTTTGTGGTCTCTAACACGATAGCAAAATGCTAACGGAAACCACTGCAAAAAAATAAATATTGAATGTGTCACTTATTCAAATAATCTCCTACAATTATCAGTCTCGCTGGTTGAACAGCTTACTGCAAAACTAAAAGCTGAATGAAATTTTTCGTTTATAATTTCGTTGTGTAATTTTTGTATGGGATTTTTCGTTTCGCATCAGCAGCGTGCTATGCTTAGGTAAAAGCTGCAATTAGGAATTGAATCTGAGACAAATTTTATTTTAAGCTGACTAAGAGGAAAATTGTTGATAGTGTATGATTAGTTATGTATAATATTCTGACTTTATTTAGTTCTAACAGGGCATACATGAACATTTTTAACACAAAACTAATAAAAAGGAGCTAATTATGTTGAATATAATAATCCTAGAAAATTATTGACACATTATTATTTTAATTTTAATAAGTTCCAGAAAATCATAAATCCTAAAAACCCAAAATCCCAAATATTCAAAATCCCAGACATTAAACCCAAAATCCAGAAAACCTTTATTAAAAAAAAAACATAAATACTGAAAACCCAAAATTAAAACTTAAAACTCAAAATCCAGAAAACCTAAATTCCAGAAGATCATAAATCCTGAAAAACCAAAATGCCAGAATTAAAACTGAAGAAAAAATGCTTAACATTTTAGTTGAATAATTAAAACTGTCTTCTAGCTTCATCTCATCTCATTATTTATAATTTTTCGCTATTGCGATTTTGTACTTTCGTGATTTTGGGTTTTCTGGGATTTTAGGTTTTCTGGATTTTGAGTTTTAGATATTTGGGTTTTAGGGCCTAATGGGCCAAAGATGATCTAATTCGGGAAATATCTCGCATTATATATTTCCTTCATTTCATAATTTCTTTTTCATGATATTTCTCTAGCATGATATTATTCTTTTATATATTTCAAGCAAGTTTTTTTTCTAGCATGATATATTTTTTTCTCGCATAACAAAATTCTGGAATTAAATATTTATCGCATGATATTTTTCTTGCATAAGTTATTTGAAGCAAGATATTTGTAATGTACTTCTTGCATGAAATATGTATTACTTGCATGATATATTTTTCGAATGATATAATTCTCGCATTGCATATTTCTCACATGATATTTCTCGTATGATAATTTTCTTGCATGATATATGTATTTCTTGCATTTTATTTCTGTCGCATGTAATAAATCATAATTTTTCACAAATCTTTCTCTTATGGTATTTTTTTTTTTTTCATGATCATTTTCTCGCATTTAAAAATTCTGAGATGATATATTTCTTGCATGATATATTTCTTGCATTAAGAAATTCTCGATTGAAATTTTTCTCGCATGATATTTTCTAAGTTTGATACATTTTTTACATGATACTTTTCTTGCATGTTATTAATTTCACATGATATTTTTTCGCATGATAGTATTTTCGCTTGATATTTTTCGATAAAATTGAAAGCAGTTATAACTACTTTTTCACACTTTTAGTTATTCTTTAAAAATAAATCTCACAGCCTAAAAAACTTTTGCATCTGATGCAATTTATTCCGATCGATTGTGTAAAATCCTCAAAGCTTTAACTTTTTAACATATAAATTATACACACATTATTACATTTTGAGCTGTCAATCTCTTTACACTCCATTATGTACAACTTAAATTATATGTGTGTGAATGCATGTATGTAGGTATGAAATCCTTTGAATTGTAATCGTGGCCATAAATAATACGCACAATCGCCATATAAGCTGCTTAACATAATACGTTACTCACGCCCCAAGTATCTACCTATATTCAGTCTGATTGGCATTTAAGGCCGTATATACATATCTATATAAAGTTATATCAACCCTGATGCTGTATAGTTGCAGACAACCAAAAAATACATGCAGCAAACAAAAAAACCGTTAAAAAATATCGCAAAAGTTAAATAAATAAAAAAAAATAAAAACTCAAAATTCTGAAAAAAAAATAATATTGTAAATAAATGCATTTTTTTTTAGAACAATCTTGAAAATAGCGAGATTATTTTTGTTGCTGTTGTTAAAAAAATTACGGCGAACAGAAGGCAGATTAAAATATATTTTAATCGGATTTTCCTTATTACTTGGCTTTTGTGTGCGTGTTGGTTTTTTTTTTTGCTCGACTTATCTTGCTCTTTTTATATTTCCGCAAGAGCGACGCGACGCCAAAATGGATTCACCTTTATTTTTGCTGCAACTACAGACACACAGTAGAACATTTTATGTTGTGAAACCGACACAAAATTTCGATGTACCTAACCTACATAGAATTTGCTTATAAATTATTTTTAACTTTTAAAAAAACATACATACATATACCTGATAATAATAGTATAATAATCAAACGATTTTGTTTGTTTTTTTTTTTTAATTAAATAACTATAATTGTTTGTTTCAGGGATAGAAAAAAATGTAAAAGCTTCCATTTTAACATTATAAAATGAAAAAGTATTCAATGAAGTGGGCGTGTTGGTGGGCGGCTTAGTGTTTTATTAAATCTTTGGACACAAAATTTATTGATTTTTGTTCAATTATTAGAGACTTCCCTGTCCCACTGTGCCACTACGAAGACCACACCCTGACTCAAAGAATTGCACACACAAAAAAAGAAAAGCACACAAACATGTATATGAAAAAATGATTTTCTATTTTCCTACGTTACGTTTTTTTTTAGCATTTATTCATTTCCGTTTCCTTATAGTTCATATTTATTCCGGTGTATCTTTGCTTTTTCGATATCTTTGCAAAATTACGCAGAAAAAAAATATATAAATATGGTTATGTGCGCAACTTGCACTGCCACCTCCACGCCATCTGTCGGATAAACAAATCTAATTATGAATAAATTAACTTCCGCCTTGACAGAGTTGAATTGAAATTAATTGTTGAGGAGAGGGGATGGGGGTAAATAAGGTAACCCTACACAGAAGAACAAACAAAAGAAGATGGAGAATGAGAACACGGAGACGACGACGGCCGACACAAAAATACAAAAAACTGCGTGCAGAGGTTTCATATAGGTGTGTATATTGCACAACAGTGTGCCTCCCGACGAAGGTCATGATGAATACGACAACGATCATCACCATCATCACCATCATTAATATGTCGTGTCGTCTTTGTTGGTGCATTATTGCGCCCCCTTGCGGGCGCGTATGGGAGTTTACTTTATTTTTCTAATTTTTTTTTGTATTTCCTACCATCCGATGAATAAGTAATAATGAACGGCAAAGATGGAGTGCACTTGGTTGGATGACCCGAAACTAGCAGTACACTACCTATACCGACTAGCTGCTAATGCTTAACGGTATTTGTATGTAATTAAATTTTCTGTATGCAGAACAGAGTGCGCCTCAAGCGAGGCGAGCTCGGGCGTGGTAGACGAAGACGACGACAGCGACGATGCACAATGCACGATGGCTTTGACGATGACGATGACGATGGACATGGACTATGGGGTCTGTCCCGACCCGAATCCCGAGAGTATAGAAGATGAACAAAACAAAACCAAGCAAAGAGCTTTTGCTTGAGTGGAATAGTAAACCAACGAGCAGTGCAGCACTATAATAGCAGCAAACAATAGAGTTTTGGATTTTAGGGGTAGTTTTGCTTTGGCAAGAGAGTTAGGAGGATGCACTTTTAAAGAGAGAGGGGAGATGACCATGAGAGGTTTTGCCTTTAGGTTTTGTGTTTTTTTTTTTATTTTGGTATAAGATTTTTTTTGTCCACTATATGCTGGATGCTGCTTGTGCATTTTAACAACGATGAACGAAGGATTTGTTTTCGTTTGTTGTAGGAATTAGTTATGCAGTTTGATCTTTTACTTAAATTTGGAAAGAACAATTTTGCTGATTCTCTTAGAAAAATGCATCTATCTTAACCCCAGGGTTAAGGAAATAAATATATATTTTATTATGTAGACTTAATTACATATATTTGCACAGTTGTTCTTTGTGTCCGGTTAGTTTTTTTTTCTAGAAGTTGTAATAAGGAATAAAGATATAGGTATAAGAGCTTTCTTATTTCGATTTTCATCGAAATTGACTTAATGTCTTATCAAAAAATATATGAATTTTATATTGTCAAAGAAAACAGGAAGATAAATTTGTATACCTCTCTTTGAAAACAATTTCAACTTTAGACCTTAAATAAATAAATAAATATATTTAAAATATAATTTACATAAATATAAATAAATAATGTATTTTTTGAACCGTTGGGTAGAGATACCTACCTACCTACTGCTAATCTTTTTGTCATTATCTTTCTCTTCAATGAAACTTTTCTTGCTGAGAGGTACAATGTAATGAAAGAATAAGAAGTCCACTTCTCAAGCATTAAATTATATTGAATACTAAAGATATTATTTTGTAAATAAACAAAATGACAAAAGCCAAAAATTATGTTAATTTATAAAAAAATCAATTTTTCAAATAAATAACAATACAATAACAAAAAAAAAATATCTAGAACACTTTGAATTTATTTTTTGTATTCAACTTTATGGCCGTCATTCATCAGTCATTAGTGCTTCTTTTTATGCTGTTGACATTTTAATGTTATTTTTTTTATGACAAGGTAATACCGGTATATCGCGTGCCAGAAGATCAACATGTTTGAAATTTGTTTTCAGAATAAAATTAACCGTTAATCCGCCATAATATATTATGTGATGTTTAAAAATTATTTATTTTTTTTTAAATATTTTCAGACATAAAGAGAGAAAACATTTTTTTTTTTTAATCAAAATTACCTGTAAAATTTTGAATGATAATTAACGTGTTGATAGGGATGTATAAACGAGGATGTATCAACAATGGAAATATAATTTAGGCAGGGACATGAAGAGCAAATAATTAAAATGCTTTAAAAAAAACGAGAATTTAATGGTTTTTTTTTAAAGCCTTTTTAAAGTATAATATAATTGATATTAATTTAAAAAAAAGCATTTTATTTTTATGTAGAGTTATTAATTTTAAGGGAAAAAGTATTATGTAAACAAAACATTAAAATTTAAGAGTTTTTAATCGTTGAATGTAAATAGATTTAGCAAAGGGAAAAAAAGAAATTAAATGTGCAACAATATAATTAATAAAAATGTTGATCTAATTGATGGAAACAATTTAGATGGAGGTGACCATGTGGCTTCAGTGACGGCTTGGTGCTTAGTGAACTGGCTTCTTAACTCTCCTGGCCAATGTTTAATTCCTGATGACAGATTTTTAAATACAAATTGTTAATGTAACGGGTGATTTTTTAAGAGGTTTAGAACTTTTTAAAAAAAAAAACACAAAAAATTCGAAAAAATGAATGAAATATTTATTTGAATCGATAGTTTGAACCTTGCAATTTAATGTTTAAAGATAATTTCATGCAAATGTTGACCGCGGCTGCGTCTCAGGTAGCCCATCCGCTGAGTCCAATTTTGGCATACTCTTTCACACATATCGGCCGGTATCTCACGAATGAATGCATGGATGTTGGCTTCCAGTGCGTCAATCGAAGCGGGCTTGTCCCTATAGACATTAGCCTTGACTTGACATACCCCCACAAAAAATAATCTAATGGTGTCAAATCGCACGATCTAGGCGGCCAATTGACCGGCCCGAAACGTGAAATTAACTGTTCACCAAACTCGCCTCGCAATTGCGCCATTGTTTCGCGTGCTGTGTGGCATGTGGCACCGTCTTGTTGAAACCACATATCATGCAAGTCAAGAACTTCCATTTCGGGCAAAAAAAAGTTTGTTATCATCGCTCGGTAGCGTTCACCATTGACAGTAACGCTGCGATTCGCATCATCTTTGAAGAAATATGGCCCAATAATGCCGCCGGCCCATAAACCGCACCAAACAGTGGCTTTTTCGGGATGCATTGGTAGCTGTTGCAATGCTTCTGGCTGATCTTCACTCCAAATGCGGCAATTTTGCTTATTTACGTACCCATTCAACCAAAAATGAGCCTCATCATAAAATGGAAGCAGCGCGCGATGAACATTTCGAACCGAGCACGAATTTTGATAGTAAAATTCAATAATTTGCAAGCGTTGTTCATTTGTAAGACGATCCATGGTTAAATTGCAAACCAAACTGAAGCTGTTTGACAGTGACACAAGGTACTAAACACACGTCAGCTGTCAAAACCAGTGTTGCCAAAACCAAACCAGCCAAAAAATCACCCGTTATAATGTACTAGCAATATATAAAAAAAGATTCTGATGATAGAGTTGCCACCCTACAAATAGATATGTGTACATTGTACATACCTATTATATCTCCTTCCTTTAAATGTGCACTATATATGCTGGAAGCACACTATAAAGTAGTTGGTATTCCATTCAAACGAAGCAATTTTTTATAAAAATTTTAACGTACCTAGCCTTTTACGGAATATTTCGAGAATTTTAAACTTCGATCAAACCGACAAAGCAATTTAAAAATCGAACTAAGAGAAGACCTAAAACACTTATTTAAAAAAAAAATACAAAGCTTCCTTATTTCTTTAAAAAAAGGATGTTATTCTATAATATACTTAATGTCTCGAGATCAAAGTCCATATCCTTATTAAACTTAAAAAACTTCAAAAATTAACTCTGACAGGTCAAAAAGAGAAAAGACCTCAAACACATCATCACATCTAGTCCCACATCCTGGCCTTGTTTTTTGTATTATCACTTTCTCTAAGCCTTTCGAAATCACATGTTGGAAAATTCAACAAAAAAGCACATACACTATACTCATGCATAGATACAGACATATGTATGTATGTGTGGATAGTATTAAGGACGTCCACGTTCAATCGTTGGTTTTACAATTCCAATGAAGGTGAACGTGTTCCTTTTCGATTTCCAAAAATGTTAACCCTTATTTTTATTTTTATTTTGTTATTTTTTGCTTGTTGTTCTTGGTGTGTTCTTCACTATATGTATATAGGTATATACGGATCCCCTTGTCCATCTCTTTATATAATATCATGACCAGAACGAACTCAATGCCAATGGCTCCCGAGGGATTAATAATTTTCAATGGACACGTTCTTCTCTTTCACTTCACATTTCATTTTCTTGTTTGAAAAAATACACAACAGACAACAATAAACTTAGAATGGGAGGAAAAGGAGTTGATGTATAGTATATAATCGGAGCATGCAAACAAATAAAAAAGATTGTGAACGAGAAGACAAAAGATGTGCAAAACGTGTGCAGATTCATAACATTTCACTGTGAGAAGTTACAGTGGGACAAGATTAATTCAAAATTGGAATAAATTCAATTAAAAAAAAAAAACATAAGAAACATGAAATATTTACCCAAAATAACCACAAGACCAAAAATACACCCACTGACACGCCCAGTATAATTCTCATTTTCTTGATTATTTGTAAATTTAAGAGTTTCTTACTTGACATGTCGAAGGTTGAGAATTATAAATGTCAAATGAGATAGAACAACTCAAATACATACTTAAGTTTTTAGGTTAAAAAATATTGGAGACCCAAGGTACAAAGGATAATATTTCTTTTAGTAGTATACATATACCAAAAACTTAATTTTAAAAATACACACTAACCTATTTTCAAGAAATTGATTGTTCAAAAAAAAATTTAGAATTTTTTTTTAATCCAAAAATATTTTTAATAAATTTTTATATGCATTTGGACATAAAAACCTTTCTGTATTAAAATTTTGATCGAAATCGGTTAAGCCGTTTTTAACTGCCGTTAATAGTAGTTTCTGGCAATTTTGTCTTTCATAACGTTAATTTGACAGGTATCGTTATTTTGGAGATACAAAAATTTCTTTAATAAAAAGTCTTAATAATTTTAAAGCAAAATAATTATAAACGTTATTTTAATTTATTTTTTGTTTATTTTATTCCGACATTGACATATAGACAGCACCACTGTACCATCATACCACGAAAGAAAATGAGTAGGCATTAACATAGAACAAGACGCCAAGAAAAAGATTGTGCTGGTTACTATTATACATAGATATATAGGTATGTATTCATAAAAGCAATTCTATTCTGGAAGCAAGAAAACTGATGAACTTTTTTGAGATACAGATATAAATATACAAAGATCAGCATCAGAAGCTTGCTGTTCATGTTGGTTTTCATTTAATCTGTTTTTACTTTATTTTTTTTTTTTTTTTTGGGAAGATAGGGGAGAGAATCTTTTGAGTTCACTCACTTGACGAACATTTAAAGGTGTGAGTTTGCCTTCATTTTTTTTTTGTTTTGTAATTTTCTTTTTTACAAATTGATTAATATTTTTGTTTTGTTTTTTGTTTGTGTTGTAAATATGACACAAAAATGGAGGCAATGATGCCAACCATTTTATTTCAAGGATTTATTAAATTAAAAGGCTGTGAGAAACGGCTCGGTTGTAGGAATGGAGGATATCAAAGAAAATCAACAAAAAAAAAATTCGAATATACATAATGTACATATGTGTATATTATATATGTCCCTTGGTTAAGGATTTTCAATTGACGTTGACATCATACAAAAGTCTGAACTTCGGTATGTACATTTGTATATTCATACGATACTTATATGAAAAAATACAATTTTGAGAGAATATAATATTGTTTTGAATTAACATTTTTTTTTTTGATTAGTTTTGTTTATTTATTTGCAAACATGATTCTTATTCTTAATTTGATATTATTTTTTTTTCGTTGAGCTCTCTTTTGTTTCTTGTGTTTCGTTTCACTTAAAAGGTTTCCTTGAAAATAAAAAAAAAAATAAAAACTGGCCTCAGGCGTACACAAAATCAACTTACTTACGAATAAAAATCAAATAAAGACGCGACGGGATTTGCTTTTTTTTCAAACATATTATTGCTTTTTTTTCAAACATATTAACAATGTCAAAAAAAAAAATCAGTGTTAATACATATTTATTTATACTCTTATCAAATGCAAAATTGCTTTTTCTTACATTTTGTGCCCCACAATTTCTCATGGAAATAAAGGAAACTGAATACTTATACCCATTCTGACAAGCGTTCCACAGCCCTGTTTAGACAATCCAATTTAAACTTATTTCAAAGCATTACAAAGCATAAAATATTAGATGGGCAATGTGTACCTCCTTGTTACAGAAAATTATTACAGATCCTCTTGCTCATACAACTCATAAATTTTATTAACTAGGTTATTTTCAGCACTTAATCCAAATTTCTTTACATAAATACTTGTCTAAAATCCAGTCAAGCTAGATTAGGTACTTAATAAGATCTAGTTCTCGATTTAAACCAAATGTTAGTGTGAAATGGGGTAAAACAACAAAAAACAGCGGAATTTATGTATTATTATTTTTTAGAAATTTAATTCTATAGGGTGGATTTGTAGGATATTTTTAAAATTCAGCCATTTATAGGGTGAAATAGGATAAAACAAACAAAATTCTGATTTTAAATTTCATTTCACAGCAACCTCAGTTACACGATCAGAATTTCTCAGTTTTGTTGTCAAAATGCTGAAGAAAAAAAATTGGATTTCAAATTTTAATATATATAGGGTGAATTGGGGTAAAGACGACAAAGCATTTTTAGCGAAACTTAAATGAAATTCCATTTTTAGTTGGAAAAATAATGTTTGTGATTTTTTTAAGTTTCTGAAAACATAATATTTTTGTGAAAAAAAACTCTTAGAATCTATAGCCGATCCATGGTTTATAGCTTATACAAACATTTTGAGTGCAGCAAAGTCGAATATAACGAAAAAGTGCAATTTTATTGATTATTTCAGAAATGGCTTTCGGGAGTTATAATGTTATAATCGGGACCTTTTTTTACTCACGAAAGGAAAAGTGAACGAAAATTAACAATTATGTTGACTCTTTAATAAATTTTGAAACTGTAAAAATTATGGAGACTGGTGCTAATAGAGAAACTTTCGAAATATCGAATGTATTTTAAGAAAATAATGTTGGTCGCCATTGTTACATATATGTACCTACATTTGGCAACTGAAATTTCCTGGCAATGAAATGGCCATCCAGGCAATAAATTGACATTGCTTCAAATATTTATATTTTAGTGTCCGTCCAGCAAGCGGGTCTAATAGTTCAATAGTTTAATTAAATAAATAAATAGTTGAAAGAAAAAATATTTAAGTTTTACTCCTAATAAACATTTTTGTTTGTGTTCATTAAATTTTGACCATTAACCGTTTGTATAGTTTTCACTATCTTGAATTGGTTTGTGAGGTTCGTTTTTCCCGGGAAAAAGTACCTTTTGAAAAACCGAGTGCTAGATTTCAGTTTAAATACCCATCGTATTTTGTACGTATGCCACGTAACGGGCTACACGTAAGGCAAACCTTTTTAGTTTACTTTACCCCCGGCATGGATTTTTACACATCAATAATAATACATACATCCGCTCTACATTTATTATAAATAAAATAAAATTAATTGTTGCATTAAAATGTAATTAACGCTCTTCAGCTTATTTCCAATACTTTCTTTGAATAAGTAGGGTAACCACATATACAAAGTATTCCAAGTAAAACTAAAAATAAAGCACAATTAAAAAAAAAACAAAATCACATACCTTTAAAAAGAATAAAATTCTTCAGCAACAAAGTTGGTAGACACACCTTTGTTGCAAGTGCTATAGTCTTACTCCAATTAAAAGATTTCTTCAAAGATCCAGACGACTTCCTTTAGTTGTTTCGAATAAAAAATCTGATTAGCTTTATGAGTTATAAACTGGAGAGAGAAACAACTGCACAACAATAAATCACTTTTTTTTATAAAGTTCACAAGAACTTTTATCTTATAAGATGCAACAGTGTGTAACCATGAAGTACAATTTGCAATTATATATATTATCTATTTATTTTTTTTTATTTATTTATTCAACAAAAATATTTTCTTCTTTATTTTTTTTTTGCACAGAAGCCGGAAATAGGTATATATTTAATATATATATTTTTTGTTTTAAGTAATTTGTTACGGTTTGTTAACGATACAAATTAATTGTGTTGATTTGTATGATGACGAGTCACTGCACTTCTTAATTTATATGAAGGTAGGTATAAAGTAAAGGTATGTTGTTGCTTTCTTTCTTAAGTTGTTTTTAAACTGTAAACACAATGGTAATAATGATAAGTTAACACGCTAAACATCTACTCATAAGAAGATATAAACGATCGAAATGCGTATGTAATTAATTGCAATTAAAAAAGCACTGGCCTAGTTAGTTAAACCTGTGGCACCCCATTTCTTTGATAGTTATTCCAAATATCTTACAGACACTTGGTCACCAATTTAATTTGCACTACGTTGGCAAAACCAAACATACACACACACACACATAAAATGGAAAAACAAAATACTAAAATCCCCTTTGAAACAAAAAAAATTAAATTGAAACCCAGACCAGACTACTTCTGGTGGACGGACACAATTGGAAAGGTTGTTCTTTTGCGGTATTTCTTGTACAACATCGGTCGATTGTCCTCCTCGTCGTCGTCGTCGTCGTCTGCTGTTGTTCCCCTGACTTGATGATGGCTAGCTGACTGGCTGGCCGAACTGGGTATAAGGGTATCCCCTGTTATATATAAATTTTCTATGCGAATTTTCCGCACGATTTCACCGGTACCAATGGCGACAATGGCCAAAAGGCATTTACAGCAATTCGCTCCAACATAACACACAGACACATTTTTTTTTTTAAATTCATTTTACAGAGGAGGTTTTTATGACTGTCTAACGTGTGTATCTCTCTGATGGCTCTGCAGATGGTGCAGCAGCAGAACAGCTAGGCCAAAGGCAGCATGTGGCGGCAATGTTCCGTTTCGCGTAGCGGATAGGTTGTTAGCTGCAGGAATGCACATTTAATTTGGTTTAGAGACCGTATACAATGCTTCTGGATGTATGTGTTTTTTTTTTGTACACTTTTTCGTATAATCGTATGCTTTTCCTGGAGAATTGGCACGCACCTGAAGTATTGGCTGCACTTGACTCAAACTGTTCTGTATGAGCTATATGTACGTTTTCGAGTGTTTGTGTGTGAGTGTGTAGCGTATACGTCTGTTTGTGTGAATGTTTATTGGTCGTATTTGGGACGAACGACGAAGATAAAGTGTTTATGGGCATAGACAGGGTGTGTGCTCTCAAGAATATTAAATTTTGCGCAATTTCCAAAGAAGCAGCATGGCACATAATATTTTTTGTACGATACATAGTATAACTATTGCGTGCACTTGGCGTTGCCGACGAAGAAGCAAAAGAAAAAACCTTCTCAGTTCCGGGGGCGATATATAAAGCATTATGTATGTAGGTATAAGTTGCGTTGTTATGCCATATTCATATATAGTCATGTATGTAGGTATAATAATGCACAATAGACTCTATACGATGTTTTTGAAACTTCTTAGACAGCCTTAAGAGCTTCTCGCCTAGCTCCTTTTCATAGCTATAGCATTTTTGTCGGTGTATAGTGCAAAGTAAAGTAAAACTTTCTTGATAAATAATATACTGTAACGTACGAAGATGCGGTCGAGAATAAACTTTCATAATTTAAGGTTTATTTGAGGCCTTTTGACATACAAAATAAAATAGATTTAAAATATGTATAAACATATACAGCTACCTACATAAGAGTATATATATGTAGGTACGGTTGAAATGGATTCAAGAGGAAAAATAGGGAGTGAGCCAATGTAGAATGAAGTAGCACTAAATGAACAAGTGCCCGGGACAATCCCGTATGTAGTGCGACTTATAAGACCGGTCACGAAACGATATAAGATAAGAAAAGCATCGCTTTGAACTATTTTTACCGGGACTTCAAGGCCTCTATATAATTTAAATAAATTTGATGGCACGACAGCTGGCGTAAAACCAGGGCCTAGTGATTTAATAGTCCAAACAATTCCTGTATGAGTGTTGTCTGCAGGAATGTAGGGGACCTTAAATTTTTTGCTGAATCCAAACGGCTGATGTGAGAAGCTTTTTTTTCATGACAAAAGATATTCTTGGAAAAATTGTGCATTTAATCTATCTTTAAGCTAAAACATGACATGTATTATTTTCTCCCACCCACTACCACGCCCATTTTTCTAAAACATATTCCAAAACATAAGGAATAATATGAAATTTATTTTATTTGAAGAAATTGATAATTTGATGAGATCATGGGGGACAACACTTCAATTTTATATAAAATGAGTATGTAGAAATTTAGTAGGTAGCTCTTTTTTTTTTCTTTTTTTTTTTTCATTAAGTTTTAGATCCAATCGCTTAAGATCCACCATCACTCACGAAGAAGATTCTTGATCTAAGCGGACTGACAAAGGGTAGAAGATGAGATAGCTTTATAAGGGTTCGCTCTATAATGCGTGATAAAATTCACTTACAGACTAATTGTCAATGTGAGTGAATTGATCTTGGGTTAAAAATGGCAGTATACTAAGAAGATGCTGAAAAGAGGACCTGCCACTTCGAAGTCGTATAGAAGAATTGAGGAAACCCACTCATTGGAACTATAGCGAATGACGAAATAAAAAAGAACAGTCGTCATTCATATCAAATAGTTCACATTTAAATCCTCTAAAATGTTTAATTTGATAAATTTCTGTTGTTATCATTAAATGATTACTAATCCAACATTTAAATTTAAATTAAAACGAAAGCGCATATTTTTTTTTTTATTACACATGCGGCAACCCTACCCAGACCCATTACAGTTAAATGTTAGAAGAAATGCAGGAATGTAACACCAAAAAAAAAATCCAAACTCTAAACGTATTTAAGCTTTCACGCAGACATTAACATGAATATACACTCTTCGCCTGCAAACATTTAACATTCTCGGTTAACCACATTGAGGGTTTTTCTCTGTTGGATCTGTCTGGACAACCGTGCGTCGCGTCGCACGAAAACCGAACTAAGAATGCCTTTTGTGTTAAAATTTAGAAATTCAAATCGATCGAAAACCATTGGGTTTATAATTTTTAAATATTCCAGTCAACATCACACTTGACTTATTTTCCCTTCAACCACAAGAAGAGTTTCATACGAAAAAGAAAAATAATAAAAAAAAAACAAACATCCTGAAACATCTAATTGAAGCCACTTTACAGAAAAATATTCCAAATTTGATCTCTTGAGACAGAAAATTCAATTTTAGTTTGGCTGCACTTTCTATTATCCAGACAGACAGACAAACAGACAGATAGACTGAGATGGTAAATTTTATTTTTTTTTTTTTTTTAAATTCTTTCAACGACGATTTATTTCCAAAAATTTCCCATACACTTGCACATTTAAATTTGGCGAGAAATATAGAAGGAAATTTTAGCAAACACCCAGAAAAAGATAGAAAACAACTTATATTATATGTGTGTGTGGATTGTGTGGAGCGAAATGAAAAGATTGATGCGAGGAAAGCTCCAACAAAATACAAGCTTTTAAATTCATAGTCGTCGTTGTGTGTTGAAGGTATAGTCATTGTGTGTCTGGGGTGTTTTCATTTTCATTTTTGTTTTAGTTTCAATTTTTTTTATTTTGTTGCTGTATTGTTTTCTAGGAATTTTTGCTTTGTTATTGAACTGAAGGGGTGGGTAAGTAGGTAGGTAGGTAGGAAGGTTGGTGGGTGGGTGGTAGTGGTAGTGTTTGGTCGGTTTGTTGTTGGAGTTGGCAAGACAGACGCCCCTTGCTTGCAATTCTAATTAAGGAATCTCAGACGCATTTCGATCGATTTTATTTTTCAACAGAGCAACCAAAAAAAAAATGAGAAAGTTCTATCTATCTTTTTTCTTCTTCTGTTTTACTAAAAATACCGTTATAATGAAAATAGAGATGACTGACGATGATGCTAAAGCTGGAGCCGATGAAGACGATGATGATGGTAATGATGACGGGCGAAATGATTTTATTGGAAAACTGCAATGCAAACATTTATATACAAAAAGCACAACAAAAACACACAAACTTAAAATGAAAAAAAAAACAGACAACTCACGATTAATTTTCTCTCGAAGCGCAAGAAAAAAGGTCATAAACAGGAATTTCCGACCACGAAATTACTATACGACAACAACAACAAAAAATTTGCAACTCTATAACTAAACTGAAGACGAAGAGTACCTATCTTGAACAACAAGAATAATAATCAACAGCAAAGAAAATAAAATTTAAAAAAAACAGCAAAAATTTATTGATATAGCGACGACTATGGTATACGACGAACAAAACGAGTTTTACGTGATTGCTTTTTCTTTATCACGTTTATTTTTTTTGTAATTTTTTTTGTTGTCTGTGACTTTGCAGATTTATTTTTCGCGAATTTCTGACGAAAAAAAATTTAAATTTACTAACAAGTTCTAGCGTTGCCGGCAGATTGCGCTGCGTATTTTGAAAAAAACACAGAGAGAAAGAGAGAGAGAAGGATAGATACAGATGACAAAGAAAGAGAGAGAGAGGGAGGGTGTTGGGGGTTGTGTGATGCACCCTGAGATTTAAAAAAACACGTAGCACGGTTAATTCGGTTAGTTTTTACTTTTTCCTTTTTTTGTTATTCAAATTTTAAACCCAAACGAGACAGAATTGGGGTGAGTTCTAGTTATATTGTGTGTTTGTTTTGAGGGAGAGAAACAAAAACTATATTTGTGGGAGGGAAACAACAACTGTTTTTTATTCTTTTTTTTTTAGGTATAAAATAAATATTTATATCTTTGAAAAAGAACCGTTTCGCCCGAACATCGAACTTCAACTGAATTCGCATGCGGCAAATATGGGCTCTAAAACTATATAGGTACCTATACACAGAGAAATATACATTGTTGTACCTCAAACCTCATAGAAACAAGTACTTCATGCCATCATCATCATCATCGTCATCATCATTATCATCATCATCATGGCAATGGCGGCGGCGGGTATCCGTATCCGTGTATATTCGCTCTCTATAGAAATACCAGTACATGATGGAATGCATGTGTGTAAGTGAAGGCCGCCGCAAGGCATTTTACACTTGCAATCGCATTTTATGCTTTACCAAGACGACCAAGAAGCCCCAACGACACGACAACGACTATATGACGAAACCAAGATTATATGGTAGGTAGGTAGGTACTCTTTAAACAAAGTAACAGTGCAAAGACGCTTTGTGTTTAGTCCCACTTTGGGAAGGAGGCTAGATGAAATGAGTCCTTCACAAAAAAAAAAAATAATAATAATACAGGGACGATGATGACAAAACTTACTATAATTCTGATGACGATGGGGTAGGTCGGTCGTTCTCGTTGGTGGGTATAACTGGGTGGGTTGCCTTGCTTGTGGAATTCAGACAGACATGTTTTAGATTTGTATCTCTTATACCTACCTTCCTATTGTGATGATTCTCTTCGATGAGTGTTGGGTTTGGTTTCTATGGGATTTCTCTTAAAAGCTTATTTTTTCATTATTTTGTTCGTTAAGAATCTTTATTTAGTTTAAGTATAGGTAGGTACCTACGTTAGATTGATACTTTACCAAACACATAGCACAGAATCAGACTTGTTTTAATATATTAAAAACTCTGTGTAGGGTGTTTGAAGAAAATGATGGAGCTGTTATACAAAGGATAACAAAGCTAGATGGGTTTCTCTTTATGTTCGAAGAGAATTATAAACTTGATTGCGGAAATCACGTGCTATAAAAAGCAGGTACATTTATGTAAGTGTATTGTGTTAAAGTGATTTTTTTATGGAAAACGATGCAAATAAAAAAGATCTATTGAAAGGAAGATGGCTGACGGCTATAAAGTTTATGTACCTATATATATGACATCTATATAAAGATATTTAATTATACCAAATAATTTGAAAAAATAAAATGTAAGTTTCAGTAGCACGTACCTACTTGTTTTTATACAGTTCTCGCAATTTTAGTAAAATATTATTTAGTTATTTTAGTATTTCATTAGAAGAAATTTTATATTAGAAATTACCATATTAAAAGAAGCTAAAATTTGAATTTTCGACAATCAACCTCTTGTAGGGTTGCCGATTTCTTGAATAAGAGTTGAGTTCGTTTTTACCAAATAACATCCAATTATAAACATCCAATTATAGAAGCCGATGAATGAGCTGCAAAAGGAATCAGACTCAATTTTAACATTTCGCTAATAGTAAAAATGTCTCACAACCTCCATTACAGCCATATTATTCACATTTATTTACATTTAAGTCAAAATGAATTAAACCAAACATTTTAACCCAAGTCAGTAATACGTAGGTAGGTATTCTTCCATTAAATGAAGACAAACTCAATTTCATAAACCTGTTAGCATTTAAACCGCCTAAATGTAAACTGCTCTACGGACAGAAATTTAAGTCCTAACTTGGGTAAAATCAATTTACCCTCATATTGTTCACTCGAGTTTAAAACTTAAATCCGCATGTTTTAACATTAAATTTATATTATTAACCTACATTCTGGTTTAGGTTTTAAATCAAATTAATAATTGAGGAATTAATATGGCGGTTAAAGTCAAATTTGACATTTTCTTTAAATAATCCTCAGAGTTTTAACAGCAAAACTGAGGAATTTTTCTGAGGAATCCTGTTCATGTAACTGAGATTGCTGCGATCTCCGAGATCTTATTTTCCTGAACACGTCTATTAATAATTAACTTGTTTCAATTTCATAAGAAACTCCACAAACAAGAGAACAAAAAATAGTTACGTCATATGTCATGTTGCAAGTGCTGTCAATAAACTTCAAATTTGGCTTAAGTTGAGTAAAAAAAAATGATTTAATAAAAACAACAATCAAGGTTATCTGCACTAAATCCACATAACGCAAGTTTTTGATTAAATATAAATATGGAAGTTGAGTTTAAGTTTCAGATTTAAAAATGCGTAAATTGAGGGTTCCACACCCGAACGGGTTGAAAATGAAATGGCCTAGTAATAACTATGTTAAATAAATTTATTTTACTGATAATTATTATTATAAAGGTAATTAATGAACAATTTTTTATGTCGGGGCGGCGCGAACGCCATCCCCGGCTACCAAAAATTACACGCACGAGTTATTCGCATTAGGAATAATCGCAGAGGTCAACTCAGCCTAAGTGCAATGGCCAAGCCTCGCTCCGGGGGAACCGCCTTCATGATCACGGTAGCCCCTACGCCAGGTAAGTATGCTTAAAAGTGATCTTCTTTGCTTTCTTGTCAATTATTTCACAAAAACCAACTGTGAATTATAAAAATATAAAATAAATAAATCTTCTTGTTGAAAATGGAAATAGAACAGAACAGAAGTGATGTGATGTGTACAAACTACAAACTATCCACATTACACATCCCATCCACACAAGAGTTGGCAAGACACAACAAAGTGTAGTGTATTGCCTCATTGCCTGGTGTCATTATAGAATGTACCTACTCAGCAGCGATGCCATAATGTGCCCAAACGGGCCATTGGCCCTCTGTTTTTAATTTAGGCCCTTGGCCCGGGGCCAATAACAAATGGCCCGCATATCTTATTTTTTTGTAAAAAAGTTGCATTGTGTTTCCTCCATAAACATTTAAAATGACACTGAATTTGTCATTTATTTAAACAGATGTTTTGTTATTGAAAAGACATACAAAGATCTGAAATATAATTACCTAGTTTCAAGAGAATACAAATTTTTGAGCTGTGAATTGTTATTTTATTACCAATTCTAATATGTACGATATTATGTACATATGTATGTACATATATGAATAAATTGAATAAATATTAATGTTGCCCTATACCTTTCTTAATATTTTTTTTTTATTTTCTCTGAAGCGCAGTGGCCCGCACTTTTTGGAAATGGCCCTCAAAAAGGCCCTCACTTTATTTTCTTTCGCGGCATCGTTGCTACTCAGTGTAGTTTTTCGTGCCTATACCGTTGTGGAATTAAACCAAAATTACCAACGTTTATGTATACAGTAAAACCCGCTTATAAGTGAGCTAAATATAAACGTGTTACTATTATAACTGTAAGTGATCAAAAATGAATGGGTGTGCTCTTAACCGGTGTCATTATAAGCGGGTGTTATTGTATTTCGCACCCAATTAAATACCATAATATCTATAATACTTTCTTTTGTAAATATACATATCAAAATAAAAACCAGAGGTGGAACAATGTATATTTTCCTAAATGTGATTATTAAGAACTATGTACAATGAACATTTCAGATAATAAGAAAAGATAAAAGAATACAAAATAATTATAGGTATGGTAAAATGAAGGAAGGTGATAGCTAGGCAAGCCCCAAGTGGCAGGTTAGAGAGGTTAGAGAGGTTAGATACATGTATAGATATTCTATACATGAGGAAAAGATTTTTGTAGGAACGGTTTTCGAAAAATTAATTTTCAAAAAAAAAAGGAAAAAAAAAAAAATTAAAAAAAAAGAAAAAAAAAAAAAGGAAACAGAAAAAAAAGAAAAAAAAAAAGAAAAGAAAAAAAAGAAAGAAAAAAAAAAAAGTAAAAGGAAAAGAAAAAAAAAAAAAAGAAAAAGGAAAAGGAAAAGGAAAAGGAAAAGAAAAAGGTAAAGAAAAAAAAAAAAAGAAAAAGGAAAAGAAAAAAACAGGAAAAAAGAGAAAAAAAAAGAAAAAAGGAGAAAAAAAAGCTATCAATTTTACGTTATTTTGTTTTCATAATCAATCAAAATCAATGCTTTTATTATTTTTTTTTTATTTTTTATTCAAAGACAGAAAATTAATAAAATTGAGAAAAATTATTTTTTTTAATTTATTTTTCAAAAACTGTTTGCTTCACAACTTAATTTTAATAAAAAAAAGAAAAAGAAGAAAAAGAAAAGAAGAGAATTCTGGCTTTAGAAAAAGGTAGGTATAGCATGGCATTTTAAGTGTTACCTTTCCATTTTAATATTTCTTTCTGTTTTATGTCAATTAATAAATTAATTAAATAATATAAATTAATATAAATTAATTAAATAAATTGACAAGGTATCTTATTCATAATTTAAGTGTTATACATAAATTTTTCTCTATAACAATAAACTAAATTAAATTCATCAATGTGCAAAATTTCTTATAAAGGCCACCTCCTCACATTGCATTGTTGGCTAATTTTAATAATAATAATTCAACTTGATATGTAGGAACAGTACATATACATATATGTATATACATATGTAGGTATGTATTATAATATGTTGATACTAAATAGCCATATTTTTCTTCCCATTCCATGTCTGAGGGTATTTTCAAACAAATGTACACTCGTTTCAAAGGAAACCCCAAAGAATGTAACCTCAAAATATGTTCTATGCAACAAATTCCCTTATATATACATACATGCAGGTACCTTTGTATATAGATATAGAGGTATATACACAAAATTTCTAACAACCCTAATTTTCCACTCGGTTAAATCCTTAAGAACTAACAAATTTTAACTAAACACAAATTTTATTGTTATCCCTTCCTTGACCAACCACACTGAAAACAAATCTCTGGTTCGGTTCAGTTCAGTTCGGTTCTTTGCTTCCAGGTTTGAACTAAAGTATACCTAATAGGTGCCTCATAGAATATGTCTTTTCTATACATATATGCGTCTATCTGCATAAAGGGAAATCCTTCATTAATATCCTCAACTCCCAAGTGTCTGAATCCATCTAACAAAGTCATTAATCTTATGTGTCTTTCAAATTAAAGCAGCAGCAGTAGCAGCACATGCATTCTCAAGACATGAATTTAGAAGTAGCATGCAATGCAAGCCTTCGCATATAGGTTACCAACAACAGGCAGCCATACCGCCGCGCCGCCGCCGCACAGGGACGCACGGACACCGGCACCTGAGTATTTGGTCAATGTTGGGGTGAAGCAACAACAAAACACAGAAACATTAATAGTCAGTTTTCCAGTTAGTCTATTGAATAAGGTTGAGGATAAGTTCTGTTCTTTTTTTTTTTTTTTTTTAAGAAACTCGACTATTTCACCCCGGTCAAGGATAATAAGTAGTGAAAAACTTTTTGCATAATCCTTATAGAAAAGCGACAAACTCCTTCTTATAAATACATACTTATACCAAAACCAAACCGAAAACACCGAATAAAAGGCCTTTGGTATATAAGGATATAACTAAACCACCAAACTTGCTTCTAAGCTCTATAAATCACCGAGTGTTTATTCCATTTCAATTCGTGCAATTCATGCAACTTCCTGTCTGTCTATCTATCTGTTCGAGGAGAGCTCTGTTTCGTTTCGTTTAAATCCTCTTGGTATTAAATTAAAACAAAACTCAAGGAGGTGTTATTATCTCTCATTCTTAAAAAAAAAAACAAGTTTAGAAGTATAAAAGTTTAGAACTTATCACTGAGTGAGAAAGTACTAGTGGTATATCCTAACACTTTTGTCTGATCAAACAGGGTGTTTCGTATAAAAAATCCTTGAAAATAAGACTTCAGATTAAGTTAAGACAGGGTGAGCAAAAAAATAAGTGAAATGGTATCTTTTATTTTTTAATACTACAGGGTGATTCGCATAAGGTTAAGAATCAATTTAGAGTTTAAATAAAGGTCTAATGGTACAACTCACCTACCAGTGGATCAAATTTTAATATCGTTTCGAAGAAATAAAGAATGTTCAACTTAATATTTCAAAAGCGTTTGAAAGACTTTAGCATCAAGCTGATGTATCGAAAAATGGTACGTTCAGTGTCAATATGAACCGCTTCTTCGTTGAACTAGAATTAGCTTTTAAATCGATACATCAATACACCCTAGACGGTTTCAAGTCTGAAATTTACAATATAAATGTTGGTGTTCCGCAGGGCTCCATTTTGTCTCCGACACTCTTCTTTTTATTCATAAACAATCGTTAACTTGTTACTTCTTTTTTTTTTAACTTGAACTAAAAACTATACAATAATTTTTCCTAACTCTATAAATATAGTAATTAATGAAAAGTATCAATGAAAAAAGTAGAGAAAAAGTTAACGCAATCCTTATCATTTGCAATTAAATAAAATTATAAGAGATTTAGAGATTTATGCATCAATTACATATATCTATTACATGCACCCCTTGTTGTTCGTTCTGAATGTATGGGGCAAGTAGAAAAGGTTTTGCACTTTTTAGATCGTTTTAAAAATGCGGTAAATGAACAATATTTATTTAAAGCTCTTTTAACGGTAATTAGTTGTTATTTTTTCTTTATATTTAACCACTGGTATTAAAAAGCTTATTTTACAATTTGTCCCCACGAATTCAAAGTCCAGGTTTTTTTTAAGCAAATATTTTTTATCGAATCTAAATCTGACAAATAATTTCCATTTGAAAACACAAACACCCTGCACTAAACAAAACGAATTTTCTTATAACTTGTTTTATGTATATGGGGTAAACTAAAAGATTCAAAACTACGATAGCAAGGCGGATTGAAAAATGATAAACATTTTCGGTAATGTCTTATAAGAGTAAACTTGTGTCTTTCGGTACACATATCTACATACCATATACAAGTATCTCGTTCTAGATAGGTTTTGCTCAAAGGTTGAGTAAAAGGAGCTATACGTATAATCCTTCGACTTTCATTTCCTGTTTTTTTTTTTTTCTTGCTTGTTGAAGGGTTTAAAGTTCCCTCTTTGATGCGTGTTAACGTAATTTCGTTTCTTTATATATTTAATAGTTGTTATTCTTGTTGTTGTTGTTTATCAAATTCTACATACTACATACTTAAAATATATTTACATATATAAGAAAATAGCACGTTTTAAGGACATTACTTATATCCGTCGCTCAACAAGGATAATCCTTTGGGGGGAATTAATGTCATGTTCGGCGGGTGATTTCATGATTATTGGTGACAGTTTCTCAGTGGCGCATGAACTTTTGTTTGAAGCCAAGGCCATAGGAGTTCTTGTCGTTTAGTTTTGTTGTCGTTGTCATCGTTGTTGTTGTCATTGTTAACGGTGTCGTACTACTATGGTTGTTGATGAAAACTTTTCTGAATGTTTTCAAAGTATTTTGACATCCAAAGCGATCACATCAAGAAGGGGGTATGGAAAGTTTATTTTTAAAAATGTGTTTTTTTTTTTTTTTGTGTTTCTAGAGTGAAAATAACCGAAAGAAGAAAAAACAAAAATAAGAACTTCTGCATGAGATTCACATAATTTCATTCCATGTAGAAGAAAACAATGAGAATAAATTTATATATTGATTTATGGATAAAGTAAATTTTTTTGTCTCATAAACTAATTGAAAAGTTTTATAAGAACAGCAGAACAACCATTACAAAAAAAAAAAAAAAAAACTGTTAAACATTTTTATAAATTGTTCGCTCCTATGTATATGCTGCAGCACGATGAACTTTCTTTTTTTCTTGGTATGTTGGTAATATAGTAAGTTTGTGACATATCCTTCTTATTATTGAATAGCTTTATTATATATATTGATTTGGATTCATGGAAATTATTAAACTTTTTTATAGAATTTCTTAACCATCAGTCAATTATATGAAGAGAATTTGAACTCGTAAATTTACCAGAAAATAGTCACGACTGAGTTAGAACAGATATCGATACGTTAAATGCAATGATACATTATACGAGTATGTATGTATGTATGTACACTTACAAAAGGATAATAATTGAAATCTAGAACTTTGGTTGAATGTGTAGCAACTCTTCAATTTCTTGATTTGAAAATATATGTAGGACCATATTTAATAGTCAATAAGCTTTTGTGTGTAACTTTTAAAATGTCAGATTTCAAAACCTATCAAAAGATTTTTTTCTTTAAAACAATAGCACAAAATCTTAAACAGCCTGATGTTAAGGAATTGGCATGATACTTTACTTAACGATTTATTAACATTTAAGCTCTTTACTAAAATGTTTTTAATTTTAAACATTTTTAATTAGTAACAAAGTAAACCTTTTTTCTTAATAAACTTCAACTAAACACGTCTAAAAAGTGACAGTTCGTGCAAACAAAGTAAACGAACATAACATTTTCACATTTTTAAATGTCAAAGTGACATTTGGAGTTACATAGTATGATACTAAAAAGTTAAAATAGGTATTTTGATGATTTTAACTTTAGTAAAAAAATGTTAAAAAGATAGCAAGGTGCTAACTCGTTTAAAATTTAGAAAATCTGAATTAATATTCGAAAATTTTTAGACTTTAGTTAAAAATCAGGGTTTGTTTTATATGGTTTAAAAATGTAGCAAACTATAACATTTCAAAAATATGTCATATGACATATTATTGTGAGTCTTGTCATTATCGGCAATCACGAGGAATATTTTATTTCCCCGGAATTTTTTCTGCTATTGAGAATCTCCCCAAACAAAAATCCAATGAAATAACAACTGGATTTATTTTAGAGCATAATTAACATTCTCGATTTGCAAACCAGGGAAAACTTCCCAGGGAAATTTAATTTAGGAAGAAATTTTATTTTTTTTTTCTGAAATTTTTACAGATTTAACATTTAGTCAAACTATTTCAACAAACTTAAAATACTTAAATTTTGGTATAAATGTACTATAGCTGACATATTTTAACCGGGGCACAGGCAATATTTGTGCAGTTTTAGGTCCAGAGAGACTATTTCCACTGCTACCATTTCATCGATTTTAGAGCGGCGGGATGTAAGAGCTTGTTTCTATTAACAGCGAAATGATTTAGAAAGTGATTTGAGTTTAATCCACCCACTTCCACCCCACTTTTATTGTTTTTTTAGTTTTCTCCATACAACGGTAATATTTTGTGATTAAGCTCTCTTTAACTTAAATCATGACATGTAATATTTGTCCTGCCTACAACCACGCCCTCTTTTTCTTTATTAGAATTTAATTCTCATCTTAAAAGACTAAAAATGTAAGGTAAATGACATGTTTCGTTTTTCTAAAAATCCACCTACTACAACGCCCACTTTTATTATATCTGAAATAGGTAATTCTTTACTTAAAATCCTATAGAAAGTTAACATTTTGTAAATATAAATCTCTTGAAAGCATGACAAGTGTAATTCTGTTTAAAGTTCACCTTCTGCCACGCCCACTTTTCTTTGAAAGTTGAAATTATGAAGTTTGACAAATGTTCAATAGGTGGCACTGCGAAGTGCGGCAGGGATCAGCCAGTCATATATAAAAAGTACTCACAATACATTTTTAGTCTTACATTTTAAGCCTGACTTTTGCTTAAACTGAAAACTTACATATACCTACTTTTGTTAAATCGATATTTTATTATTAATTTGTTAAAAACATAGATCTGAAGATCACATTATAAATTTTAAGTAGGTACAGTGTTCTTTTCTTTAAAAATTGTTTACAAGTGACCTTTAAGTTATGATATAAGCATTTAACACCAATCCCATATTTGACAGAAAAAAACATATACTTAAATACATAGATGACGAAATTTATTTCAAAAAATAAAAAGCTGTCAGAAAATAAATGACATAGGAAATGCTTATACAAGTGACAAATATTTTTCCTCAATCTATTTCCCATTTTTTGCTTCTGCTGCTGCTAGTTACTAACCAAACAAAGAAAGAAACCAAAAAAAAAAACACGCCCCAACATGCTTGTGACAATAAATGTCACAGAAAAATTCACATTCGTTTGAAAATGATTGGCACATCAATTAAGTTTTCTCTCTCTAGAGTTCGCAATGTGTATAAAAAAAAAAAATTATATACATGCATGATGAAGCTATTGGTATATTTGCAAACCCTAAATATAATTTTCTATCTGAGATATACAATATCAAACAACAACCACACCTTATTTTTAACCGAAACGGTCAATAACCCTTCGGCATCAGGGATGGATGATGATGATGGCTAGCAGCAAATATAAGGGTTGCAAAAAGTTTCCATCAGAGTACCAACGTGTATATATTATACCTGCAAGTAACTCTATACCGACCGAGGACGATGGTCTAAAGTTTTCAAAAGCAACTAACACTAGGTATACGCTCAACGCAAAATCAGGTGTTTCAATTCACTCCACGTGATTCATGAAGTTTCGTCTAGTATAGAGTCCTTTGAAAGCAGAAGACCTGAGATGCTTTAGAACTTTAAATTCACCACCTTAACTCGAAAAATATGAAGCTAACATAAAAAATAAAAAAAATTTAAGAAAAAACTATTAATATTCTCAACAAAATGGCAACAAAAAGTCCAGACTTTAAGGAGGGAAGTTTTTCCCTAGGGGGATGTGTCCAACAGAGGAACAGGTCGTTGTGAAAGAGTCGCACTTTTTTTATTTTTATTTTTTTTGGTTCAAAGTTTTATTTCTTTTTTTTTTCTAAAGAAAAATATTGGAGAAGCTAAATTTTACAAGAAGAAAAAGACTCTCTCTCTCTTTTACCAAAGGGACCAAGTCCATTATTGAGTTATGCAAATTTTTTCATGTACTTAAAACTTTTATCGATTCTATTCATAAGGGATGGGATAGGACAGTCCATTCTAATATAGTAGATATATTTATATATATATAGGATAGGATGGGAAGTGTAGACCGAAGATATTTATATGCATTTCTCATCTATAGGAAGCCATTCACAAATTACCCACATCATTCTCAAAGAGATGATGCTATCAAACACACATAAGGGTCTGCAGATAATTATCTGCCTCTACCCGCCCCCAAGAGATCATTGCATGCTTTATTACCCTCTGTGGAGCTGCTGCAGCTAGCGCAGCTATTGGCGATGCATTTGACCCAACCCGACCCTAACCGACCCGATCCGACTTCGTATATTGGTTATGTGTTCTTTGAGAGGAGCAGTGTGGGACGTTTGGGGATGGCATCACAATGATAAAGCATCCCTTTGGTCATTCATTTGAAATTGCGATGGCGGCAATGGCGGTCGGCGCCTATCAAATTATTGGTACGAGTATACTGGCGACGCGGTGGAAGCCTTATTTATTCTCAAATGCAAATAAATCACGATTTTGTCATATAATTGCAGGCATATTTCGTCATTCTAATTTCCGCAATCGATACTATCTATCTATCTATATTAATATAAACATATAAGTGAAAACTAAACTGGATGTGGGTGTTGCATCAATTTGCTTTTAAGTACAAAAAAAGGGAATGCGGATTTTCAATAATATTAATTTTAAACAACTGACACAACAACTGATGGAGAAATTGTCAACATCTAAGGAGAATTAATTATGTCCACAAAGTTACCACTTCAAAATTAAAAAAAAATCTAATAATTGAATTGGATTGGATTAATTTTCATGAATTTTGTTCGTAAAATTGTCGTGTTTTTTTTTAAATAGGTATCCCAAAAATGGTAAAATGAACTGACTGAAAACAGAAAAAGGAATTCGAGTAAATAATTGGTGCTTTTTTTAAATGCACGTTCAATGGGTAAAATAAACTCAAACAAAAAAATTAAATGTAAAAATAATTGTCGTAAATTGTCGTAAAACTGACGTAAAAGAAAAAAATGTCTGCGATTGTTTTTTTTTTTAATTAACCCAGATGGGTGGTAATTGTTGAAAATTTGTCCTAGAGTTGTCGTAAAATTTTTTAAAGTTATCGTAATTGTCCGAAAATTGTCGTAAAATTGTCCGAAAACTGTCCTAAAATTGTCGTAAAATTGCCGTTAAAGAAAAAAATAATCATATCAATCAATAATAACTTGACAGTCAAGTTATCATAACCATGTCTCAAAAAAGCATACAATGAACTCAAAACAGAAAAGAAAATGCATAAATAACTGACATAAATTTATAATAGAATTGTCGTAAAATATTCGTAAAAGAAAAAAATAATCGGATAATTTTTTTTTTTAATTCCAAATAATTGGATAATTTTTTTTTTATTCCAAATAACCGTTACATTGTATTTTTCCAGCATTACTATCAGATAATAAATTTCATATATTTCTTGGTAGATATGGAATTTGTTTAAACAAATTGTAGCTCGATGTTTTTTTTATAGTTTTTTTAAAAATATAATTTATGCGTCCAAAGGTTATTTAATAAAAACACGACAATTTCACGACCATTAATCGCATTATCAATTTTTTGTATTGCATTTAATTTTGAGGGTTATGTCTTGACTGTAAAGTGAGCATTACAGGGGTTATTAAAAAAATACATTTTGTTCTTTCACGAGGAATTTACGACAAATTCGCCATAAATTCACGAAAAATGCACTTCAACTCATAGAATTGTTACAACCTTAAAATTTCGAAGTGGTAATATTAACTTGACGGATATGAATTATTTATAAAAGTATAGTCGGACTCCTATCAACAACAATCGAAACTCTGCCAAACCGCACTGTTTTCTTACATTAATTCAGTTCGATAATATTTATAGAAGTCTCTGATATCAAGCAAAATAATTCTGCATGTGTGTTTTTCTTCTTTTTTTTTTTAATCCTTCATCAATTTTGCTTTGCGTTTCGAATGTGTTTACGTTCTTCTTCGAGAAGAATTGAGAATGTTATACAAATATTTTGATAAGTCACTAAAAATAATTGGAGAATATAAATATTGATTAGAACAATACTTGTATAACATTTTCAATTGCCTGAAGAAGAACGTAAACACATTCGAAACGTAGAAACGTAGCATTTGACCAAGGATTTAATAAGAAAAAGGACTTCTACACAACACGACTTATATCTGTATAATTATAATAATGAAAATGTATTCAACATTATTTAAAGGTCATGAAAATATAAGAATAGCTATATTTTTAATTCTTGTGTTTATGTGTTTTGTGCTTGCTTTATAATTTTGAGCTCGCAGCACAGATTTTTGCATTGAATGGAAATAAAAAATTAAACAGATGTAAAAAGGGCAATAAACAAGTACCTGCAATTTTTCTTAATCATCTGTCACAATCATACTCGTATTCACAATAAATAAATTTTCAAGGCATTTTGATTTTGATGTATTTCTCACTAATTTGATATTCAGAAAATCGGTAGGTACTTTTGTTGAACATTGCATGCACAATGCACATATTGCGCATTCACAAGCACGCATTTTATTTATGGTTTCCTTTTACTTTAAAAATGCAATAACTCTTGGTCTAATCTATTATGTACATAGATGTAACTTTAGACAACTGTCCAACTTTGAAAAAAGTGTTCAAAAACCTTGTCTATTGTTAGGCAGCTAACTTAGACACAAAAGTAGAATAACCGTGAATAATGTGATATGATATTTCCAAAATCTAATAAATACGACTGCAATAGTTTTCGAGCAATTTACAAAAAAAAAAAAAAAAAACTTTGCCCCTTTCATCCTCCAGAATAAAATCAATGGATTCTTCTCAGAAAATGCTTTACAGATAAAAATAAAAGTCTTCACCAAAATTCGGCTTTGTCTTAATTTTTTTAGGGTGAAAGTCTAATTTTCCTGAGCTATTTCTTCTATTATTTGCATTAAATTGAATACTAAGCAAAAAAGTTTTTCCTTAGAAACGGAAATCAATTTTTTTTTGCATGCAAAAAATTTTAGCATGTATGTAAATAATTTTGTGAGGTAAATATAATTTTGCATAGGAAATGTTAACCACAGCATGTAAACAAAAACTGCCAGTCAATTATTTTGCATGCAAATAAATTTGCTTAGATAAATGTCATTAAATATTGGTGCCTTGTGAGTGAAGTCTTTATATATAAAATATAGATTTGTATATAGAATGGTGCGTTGCAAACACATGTAACTGCATATAACACATACAATTTCCTTGGCAACTCAAAGGATTAATACATTTTTGCATTGCATCTTTTTTCGCACGCAAAGTTTAAACTATGCTTTTGATAAAAAAAAAAAAATTGTATCTTGATTTGAATAATTCTATTGAATTATTGGATTGCTGCCTATGCATCGTTAGTAAAAAAAAGAAATATTAAACTTCATTCCATTCAGAGTTCAGGAAAAACTTTTCGGTATTGATATTGATTCAAAAACAGGGCACCTGGATATTTCAAAGTTGAAAACCAATTTCAAACTTTTTTATATTGGTAGGTAATTGAAATATTTGTTAATTTGCAAAAATTGGCATGGCTCAAAATTATTTTTTCTGCCTGTATATCTATTATTGGCCTTCATTTTACACTCTATACATACATATAAGTTTGTGTCACTTACTAAGTTAAATATAAAACTGCAATGCAATATTTGGTAGCGATGCGTTTATAGCTCCTTTTTTATTGTTGGCAACGGTTCATTTTATTGGCATTAATACATCACAGCCAACACATTTGCACTGTCCATGGGATATAAAAACATACAGACAGCCGATGATATTGTCGGGCGAGTGTATACAGAGCATAAGAGAAAGGACATTCCGAAGGATAGATGGATATATGAGTATTTTTTTTTTTTTCACAACCCGTAGGTTGTTTATATGGTTTATTTTTGCAGTTTATAATCAATTTCCTACTGAATGGTAGTTACATACATACATATGTATATAGAAGGATATAGGACTAGCATCAGCATCATCAATGTAGGGCGTATCGTCGTCGGTCGTTTAATAAAATGTATAAATGTGGCAAGGATATGTACAACCATATAACACAACACTATAGACCGACATATAGAAGAGTTAATGGAATCCTGAAAGTGATGAAGGATTTTTTAGCTGACTGCGCCAGATCATAATTTCTGTGCGAAAAGAAATGTGCGTTTATTATACCAGCGAGTATATATAATACTGTGTTGAATGGAAATGGATAAATTTATATATATACATATATTGGTACTCATATAAAGTGAATGAAAGATTTTGACGAATAAAAGAAAATCTTGGCAATGATTGTTGGTTTGAATATGATTGATGGTTGACATACATTTATTTTGATAAAACCAAGAATTGCAATGAACATCATAAAAAAAAAAAATTACCTATACAAACAAGAAGTTGGCACAACAATAGATGTGTATTTTTATATTTTTGGGTAATCGTTTGTCGAAAACCACTTTGAAGACTATCAACCTGGTTTTGACGTTTCAAAACGGATTTTCAAAAAAAAAAAAAGGTTAAGAGAAACTTTGATTGAAATTCTTAAAAAAATATCCTCAGAGGTAAGATTTTCTTTCAACAACCTTTTAAAATATGATATCAAATTTTAAGAAAAATGGTGGTCATATAATATTATGCATTCTTCTACCCAAAATGTTTGGATAAAAGTTTTTATGAGTATCTAGACTAAACAATTGAGTAAAAGTTAAATAAGAGTTAATTAATACAGAAAATAAATAAAAAAACATATAATAAAGTCTTGAAAAAGGTTTTTAGTTAGAGGTATTGAAAATGTCTTTTTAAAAATATATGGATTTTTCTCTGATTGGCTATATGGATGGCTACACATTACATTAACCTTGTTGTCACTTTCTATGCGCATTGTCTTCACGAATTGGTGATGAAGTTGTTATGCAGATTTACACCACTGGTTTGGTTTGGTCTATCTTCATAGGATCTCAACATTCTTACTTTATAAATACATTCTATAGGTTTTTCAATGGCAAAATATGTATATATTAATGTATTGACCCTAACATTTCATATATGTATATCTTCTTAATCGACAACGACCGACCACGACGATAGTGCTATGGCTAAGAGATGACAAACAGAAATAAACGTATAGACTTACAACAGCGCCAGCAATGTTTTAAACTATTAACTGACTCGAGGTTATCATTTTTCCTATTAAAATTAATTTATCAAGCTTTTTTTCAAAAAAAAAAAAAACAAAAAAACATAAAATAAAATAAAAACTAATGTTTAAGAAATTATTTGTAAATAATTTAATGAACAATTTCTCTGATAGTTTCGCGACTTAACAAAATCATCCATTAAGACCTATTTTCGAAGGACATCATAACAATTCAAAATGGAATGTTGAAAGAATCGAAAGAAGAAAAAAAACGAAAAGAAAAAGGAATCTTATGGCTTGTGAATTACAACACACAAAATTGCTCCCCAAGGACCAAAGACAACAACAACAAAAACAAGAACAACTGTGCCGTGTTCATATTTCTTACAATATTTCCCTTTATTGCTATAATCTTTTTCTTTTTGTTCTTCTTTGAGGCCAAAATGTCTGACATACAAAAATATATATAATATATATATATTCGTATACCACCAAGAACCCCTGAATACAAAATAAAAATAAATAAACGGAAATGGACCAATAAAAGCACAATTTTCAAAAATGTCCCTGGAGATAGCAAGGCTCTGAGTTAAAATGTAAATTTTACCATTGTTTCATGTAAAATAGTATAAGCATGCGACGACGGCCTCGACGCGAAATCATTTTCACTATGCTCGACCCGATGTCGTTCATAGGGCGTTAAGGATGCACAAAGGAATAAAATTGGAATAATTTATTGCTAATTATTTAGTTAATTTTTTTTTTTTGAGAATTTGTTTGTAAATATATAAGGATGCCTGACAATATGGAATACACAAAAAGGCTTCGTTATTCTTCTTTTTTTTTGGTGAAAGACTAATTAAGACATTCAAATGGGATTAATTATCCGAGCTTGAATATTGGGCTTCGTTTTTAAATGGATATGATGTTGTATAATAATATGTTACAATACTTACAGACATATAACAACAACGAGAATTTGTATATTTGTATGTGTGAGACTTACCTAAAAAGAAAAAAAAAGAAATGTTAAGAATTATTTTTACAATAATTAAATTATTTGAGGTGAAAGGAAAATTATTTATGCATTCAAAAAATTTAAATTTTATTTAAAATACAATTAGATTGAGAAAAAAAAATATATAAAAAATATATATCAGTAATAGTTAGGGTCAAAATTTTAATTGTATCCCAAGGAGATATTTTCGGTGACATGTGAATTCGAAATGATTTTTCTGATTACTATATTTGGAACAGTGCTTTTGATTATGTAGTGTAGAGGGGGATTTTTTTTTTTTTTGTAAATTAATACAAACTTATTTTTTTTTTTGAAAGGCAAAACCAGGCAAACACACCGCACCGCCTAAAATTGGAAATTTCCACCGGAAAAGTTGGAAATCGTGAAAACCCTACATTGCATACTTTCAGGGGCAGATGGTGGGAATATTTGAAAATTGAATTTCGTATGGGACGGAGAAATATTGATTTTAAGAAATGACAGACATTATAAAATTGACAATTGATTAATTTTGTCCTTCACGAAAGTGGGATCAAAAAGGGTTAGGTTCTTACAGATTGCTACATTCGTGGTTATTTGAAACCCCTATAAATTTTATTGTCACTTTTTAAAATTAAAAAAAATTTGAAACACAATCATTTTTATTATAACAGGTACGAAGTTTAATCAAAATTGTCGTAGTCGTTTTCGAGTAAATTTGAAAAAAAAACCTAAATCGTTGTTTGCAGCCACCCGTTATATTTAAGTAAAAACAAAAATTCAGATTGCCAGATGTCTGACAATATGGAATACACAAAAAGGCTTCGTACGAATTCCGAAGGCGTACCTATTGTTTTATTTTTATTTTGTTTTGTGCTAAACAAAATTTGACTTAAGGGGTGATAAAAAGATGCAAGTAATAGAGAGAATGTGTTCGAGTTAGAGAGAGAGTTTCGACTTAGAGAATAGTTTTCGTATTGAAAATTAAAGGTAAAGATAAAATGAGTCGATAAAATTCGAGTTAGAGAGAAATTCGGCTTAGAGCGAGTACGCTTTAGGGAGAGTCAACTGTATGCTCATATTATATAGGTATGTGTCTAGTGATTTGAAGCAAACCAAAATAAAGTGTCATTGTTGACTGACTCTTACACTAATCTGGGCGGTAACTTTATGACAAAGCAATAAATTAACATATAAAAACACACTGTCCTATATTTTGGTATACATTAAAGAACAAAAAAAAACGTATGACATATTCAGTTCGCAAAAGAAAATAAAGTCTTTTTAATCTCATCCCATAGCCATCTTCATTTCTTATAACCATTCCACATACTTAGTCCTTTTTGCCGCCTCAAATTTGATCATCATCTTATTGTTATATTTGAATGCATCATACGTCAAATAGGTACATATCATACGAATCATCATGCCAATGACATTTTTGAAGTTCAAAGCTCGCTTGCCATTTTTTCCATTAAGCCCTTATAATGTGTAAACCCGATTCCACTTATAGCCAGCTACTACATACAAAAATAGGTATGTATATTAAAGTCAAAACCCATCTTAAATGCGGTTATTTAACTCAATGTATTTTTTATGGCTTAAATGGCGCCCAGAATCTAGTCTCTCTTGCGAATGATGGTAGCACGAGTCAGAAGCGATGGAAAATATAAATTTTTCGTTTTTTTTTTTTTCGTCTTTGCATGTATATCCGCAGAATGTCATCATCAACAACCGAATATATAGAAATATAGGGAAAGGGACACATTCTAGAAATCATCATCATCATTTCGAAACTCCCAACTCACCATCATTTCTCAGAACTGTTCTGTGCTTTATACCAGCGGCGACCGACCGCATATAGATATCCCAGAGCAGAGCATAGTGTACGGACATCACTAAGTAGATTATATATGTTTTGCGGGTATTGTGTGTTTGTGTGTGTTGCTGTAGCAGCAGCCCTTAAAGAAAGACATTCCAAACAACCCACTCATGTGTCGCAAGTTAAATAGTTTACAGAAAAACTCATGTGTGGGATGATCGAATAGGACGAGAGAAGGACCAACGACGACGACGACTACATATTGAAGGCAAAAAATAGAAATTGGAAGTCCTCTGTATATGGGGATCAAGCCAACGAACAACATTTGGGCGTCAATTAAATTTGCAAAACTTATGGGCGACGACGAAGGACATAGGACCACAATTGAGGAGCACCAAAGAATGAAAACGCCAACGTCAACAGCGAAAGCGACAACGACAACGAGATCCAACGACGGCGATGGCGACGGAGATGTAGACGACACCAGCAACGGCGACGAAAGAAACTTAATAAACCAAAAAATGTGAGTGTGTTTTCAATTCAACCCAAGTATAGGGGACTTCTGTTTTCTGTCACGTATACATCAACGCAAGACAGCAGGCGAGAAGGATAAAAGAATTTTTACGCCAAAGGACTTCGCACTATAGCATATAATCATTTCAGTAATACCAGAACCAGTGGGATAGTAGTGTGAAGCAGTACCAACCCCCCCTACCACCCCCGCATATGAACAACGAACGTGCTTTAAATTACAACAAGGATAAGAAGTATTCACAGTTCATTTGCAAACGGAATTCGTATATCAACCCATCAGGACAAGAAAAGGATATGTGGCGAAATTAAAGTCGCCAACTCTGCCATGCCTTAAAAATGTCACAAAATCCTCCGCAAGGCAAACCCATCAGGGATATAACAAAAAAAATGAAAGAGAAAAGAAAATTCCAAAATGTCGAAATGCCATTTTTATACAAATATCCCCGTCATGGTGGGAGAATTCTTTCAGGAAAATTAAAAAAACACATCAAGGAATCCTTTTCTTTTTTTTTTGCTGTAAGCCTTTTTCGCCCGCTGTTCCAGTGTTCACCCAGTTTCAGTACTTTGCTCGATTATATTATTGTCCTTATAGCAGAGAGTGAGAGCTGCTGTAAAGAAACCAAACCACATTGACAAGAAGCTCACCAGTGCGCCAATTTTCCCGAAACAAGGACACAAAACCAAAGTCAAGACATCCAGTTCAGTGGGAAAGAAAAATTATACCAGCCTGACGAAGTCCAGTGTCCTGGCAATTTTCAAAGGAATGACAAAACTCCACATCAAGTCAAGGCAAATAATGGAAGACAGAAAGAAAAACAGAGAGAAAGAGAGAGAGAGAGAGATCACACATTTCATCCATCCGGTTCCGTCGTCGTCGTCGTCATCCTCGTCATTGCTTCGTCGTCGTCGGAAAGGCCTTAAGGCTGAAACTTAGGCCGGATTATGTTAACCTCTCTCTCCTTGTCCGTCACACATGCACACTCGGCTGAATTCCTCTGGCCTAACAACCAATTAAGATAAGAAAAGAGTTTTGTCAGGACGATTTTGTGTCAGGCAATTTGTGCGACTGACTAATTGTGTATGTGTTCATATGGATGGGCTTGCGTGTGTATATTTGGTGCATGTGGTTGATTGCGCTCACAAGAGTGGCTTTAGATTACACCCAGCTTTGTGTGAAGTTGTTAAAGGATACCGGATGTGCTCCGTTTTGTGGGATATTTTTCTGTTTTTCTATTTTTTTTTTTCTTTTAAATTTTGCAAAGTTTGTATCATTTTTTTTTTTTGTGGTTATGGTTGTTTGTTAAAAGAGATTCCTTTACAGATCCTCCATCAAACAAACATCAACAAAAATGGAAGCAAAAGTAAAAGAAAAACAAAAACAAAAAACCAAAAACGAGGATAGTGTGTTAGAATGCTCATATTCAGATTACTACGAGTAGGTATAGAGAAGAGTCCTTTGTGTGAGAGGAGCTTCACGTTTTTATTTTTTTTTTGCCATGTTAGTTTCTATTTTTTTTTTTCTACAGAAAACGAAATTACTTTTTATCTACCTCGTAGCAGTAGCCGAGGTGGAATTTTTGATGAAACGTGAATGTTGCACTATATAAAAGGACCATATCACATTGGCTTGGTGAAAAGCTTCCAAATTGGCGCAGAGGGGTGGTTGTTTATTCCTCGCATCATTTGTAAAACCGACACACGCTATATACATGCATACACCATCTTTTCAACCTACGAGTCTCGTTTATAGTTGAATGGCGATTCGAAAGATATTCTACACCATCACACGTGTAAAGAGAGGAGATGGAGGTTGGTTAAAAATGCACATATAGAGAAGTATCCTTTTATTTTGTGGGAAGAGCGAGTTTTGTTGGATTGATTCCTTGTTATCTGAGATTTGCAGGTTTTCATTAACGGTTACAGGCTTTTTGGTATCTAGCTTGATGCTAGCATGTTATATAGAAGGAGAGAGAACTTTGTGGCACACACAAAGAAAGCAAATAGCTATCTATATAAAATGCATAGAGTTGTGATGCATCGTATCGTATTTATACATAGATTTGTTGTACAGGTAGGTCATGGCATCATAGACTCTTTGAAATGTTGGAAGATCTGACAATTAGTACCGAGGCTACATACATACCTACAAACTATAGATGTGGGTAAATTCGATGTTATGTTTCAACTATAAGGCTTGTGTTTGAGAATCAGAAAAGCTAATGGGATTTTTGTGAGAATTACAAAAGAGATACCTGTGAGATGTTTTGGGTTATACAAGTTAAAATTGCAAGTCTTTAAGTATATAAGGTGGCTTAAAGCTATTACAAAATTTGCTAAAAGGTTAAGCTGGGCCATATCATTGCATAAAGATTCGAAAACTTTTTAAATGAAAATCACTGAATCATACATTTTTCGAAATAACTTGACGCAAAAAATACCTATCGATTTGGAGAGAACTTAAAACAGATCCAATTACTTTGTAAGTTAAAATTTTAAAATTTTACATTCTTGTTTCAATTTAATGTTGTTTGTTTTGAATTTTAAGATTAACAAGATTTAATGACAAATTTAGGCACAACCATGTTTGATTTTCCAAAAAAAGCTTCAGCTGTAATGTGTTCAACTTGTGCTGCTATGTGCTGTAAATATTTAAGGGAATCGCAAATTCGCAAGTTTTGCAAATGACATTTTTTTTTATTAAGATTTTTTTGTATCGTCGTTTTGAGCTCAGTTTATTTTTCTTAGGGCCAGAGAAATTAAAAAAAAAGATACGGATACATATTTGCAACTTTTACGACCGAAAATAAATTCTGCGAAGCGAGAAGCTAGCACCGCCATTTTCGATTAAAAACAAAAAGTTGTTTTCAATGTGCTTAACATGGTGCTGCGAAGTGCAGGCTCTCAGCAACATAATAAGATGAGAAAACAACACAACTTTAAGAAAATATTCATTTAGCAAAAGTTTGCAATTTTTTTAATATTTATAGCACATGGCAGCACAAGTTGGCCAGGTTATAATACAACTTTTTTTTTAAATCGAAAAAAGCGGTGCTACCTTCATGCTTAGGTGCTTTGCAAAATGTATTTTCAGCCGTAAATGTTGCAATGTTTTTTAGTATTTTTCGGCACTTGGCAGCACTTTTTTTATATCCTAGCATCTTAGCAGGATAAACTGAGCACAACTTTAATTTTGTAAAAATTCGTCATTTTGAAAAAAATCACATCCGCAAAATTTGAAAACTTTGCAAATTGGCGATCTTATTTAATATCTATTTACGGCGCAAGTTAGACCAACATATTTTTACGAAAATTAAAAAATGGAGTTACTAACTTCACACACATATTATTCTACACATTTAAATGTTAAATTAGAGAAATTGGGCAAACATCGAATGTGTCAGAACTCCCAGATCTAAAAAAAACTTTAAGTATATTTGTGAGAGCCATATGAATTTCTTCTGCACTCAACGTCTTAAAAATTGTATTTAAGCTCTCTTTAAAATAGAAGGTTTGACATGTGAAATTTTTCTAGCCCACTTTCACGCCTACCGCCAAGCTCATTTTTATAATACATATTTGAATTTTCTACTCAGTTTAAGTCCCTTTAAAGCTTATAATTTTTACACAATATAGCTTTTTTAAAATCCGCCTACTACCACGCCCACTTTTCTTATTGATATCTTATTTTTCTTTTTATTGAAGATCTTAAGTTGGAGTTTTATAAATAACCTCTCCTGAAACTATAAAACATGACTTTTGTAATTTTTTTAAGAACCCGCCTACTGGCACACCCACTAGTAATTTAATTCTTTGCATTTTTAAATGAAGAATCAAAAATGTATACTAAGAAAACACTCTGATTCTTCTTCTATCCCATAAGCTATCACCGTTTTGTTTGAACTTTTTTTAACCCAAATAGTGAAAAATTTTGCTTATTGAGAAAGCCTTTAACCCAGAAATTGGTTTTATCGCAGTGGGAACCACTTTAAGCAGCCCAAAGCCAAAGACTGAAAAGGTGCCGGGTTTTGCATTTCTATGATGAAATATAATACTGAACATAAATATCACACCTACAGTGTGAACCTGTTTATAGAGTTTCAACTTTCTCCCTATGTAGGAACTGTCTTATAAATGAGAAGATAGTAACATTTTCTAACAAAATTGATTTTGTAGTTTTAAATTTTTCAAAAGTTACTTGCGTGAGTTTTTAGAGCTTACAACATACATATATTTATACATATTTTTTTAGCCTCAGGATACGAACATATGTAAGCTCTTTAATTTTCTCTACGCAAAGCCCCTATATAGACGACATCTTATATGATTCTGATGAAGGGACCTTATACGGTACAATATTCCATATATGTAGTTTAATATTTGTAATAAATATTGTAAGACGTTCGTCTGATATATTTTTGATTGCTTATTAAATATTTATTTCTGACTAATTAGAAAAATCAACTCCAATGCAATTCAAACCACACAACTTCTTCTTTGATTTGATATTATTAAGAAAACTTAAAATCTTTACTTCACATAGAAATACAAACAAATATATGAACAACAATGAAACCCTTACACTTACACAAAGAATCGTCATCGTCCTTTTAAGTAAACCTATCTACTACAACTCGCTCTTTCACAACCATAAGCCGCTTACCTATAGCTATATACCAACATCCTTGTCAGGCCATACACAAAAAACCCGCCAGCACAAGTTGAATGTCCGGGAGCTGCAATATTTAATATTTTCAAGTTTCATCTTTTGCGGTTTTATAAAACCACAAGCAGACAGAACTCCGCACATAAAACAAAAGCTCTAAAATACAAGCTTCCTCTTCCTCGTCGTTGTCGTCGTCGTCTTCATCATTGGTCTTCGTTTCTACAGACCTGTCGAATTTTATCTTTTATTTAAAGAACATAGCGCGTTCCTTCTGTTATGTCCTCTTCTGATTTCTAAAGAGTAATAGTGTTCAAGATGGCTGTTTTATATTTTCAAAATTGTGTTCACTGAGTATAAACGGATGATGACTGACGGCGAAGGCGAAGGCGATGGCGATGGCCGCCACCGACGCCGCGCCGCCGTCGACCGCCCGTCGATGATAGAAGACGAAATTCTTTTGGTCATCGTTTTCATCATTAAACTTTCATTTGAAATAAAAGTGTTTTGTGAAATGGAAAACTCTAAATAAGGACAAATCTGTGGGAAGGAATCAAAACCGAACATAGCCAGAAAAATGTGTTTTCAAAAAAGAAACGAAAGAAAAGTTTTTCCTTTAGTTATTTGTGTGGTGTGGTATTTTTGCGGACGTTGCGTTGGTTGGTCTGGGTTTGCGTCTATCTATATACGAGTACCTACCTACTCTATAACCCGACAATAGAATGCACAACGAACGAAATCCGGAAATTGGAGAAATGTTATTTTTTTTATATATATTTCTTTGCGAAAAGACAAAGCTGACGCGGTGCACAAGGAGAGAAAGTCCTTAAAGTCTTTCCATCGGACAACAAAAGTCAAAGTGTTTTCGGTGTCGAGAGAATTTTCAAGTTTGAATTTTTTCTTGTTTTATTTTGTTTTGTCTGCAGCAAAGAATTCATACCGCATCACACGTTCGTGTGTAAATAAGAGTGTTTTTTTTTATAAAATTTTATGTCAGAAGTGGAGTTTAAGATAAAGAGTTTTTTTGAGATTGACAAATTTTGATTTATTAACAAAATATTTCCACTGTTAAAGAAGGCTCTTTCTTCTTTTAATTGTTTTCTACTAAATAAAGCTTAAGGATTTATATTTTTATCTTGTTTTTTGATAATTAAAGCGCCGAAAATTTTATATTTTTTTTTTGTTTTTTTTTTTTTTCATTTCAGAAGCCTTTGGGAAGTAAAATCGTTTCAAGAACTGGAAGAAGAACATATTTGACTATTTTTTCCCTTTAAGTTCTCTTAATATTTGTTAAAGCACATTTTTCAAAACAGACGAGGCATTTTTTTTAACATGCCCCGAATTTTTTTTTTTTTTCTTATTTCTTTGTTTTAATTTTTTCAGGGTCAAAAATGACGGTACATGTTTCCAAAGTTATTAAGTTATTAAGAAAAACATTAATATTGTCAAAAATGATCCCACAGATTTTATTTTAATTTGATAACAATTGCTAATATAATTATTTTTATTATCAGAAAACATCGCAACTTGTTTTTTTTAAAACAAAATTTTGAAGAAAAAAAATTCATCCAAAAAATTTGCAAAATTGCAATTTTATTTAATAAATACGGCAGCACAAGTTGAGCACATTTTTATGTTAAAATTGAAATTGGCGAAATATTATTTCGCAAAATGTATTTACCGACGACCATATAAAGTTGTAAATATGCGAATTTTTTTGTTTGTCATATGTTTTGTACTTAGGAGCACAAACTAAGCACCAAACAGAACAAATTGTTTTTTACGAAAACCTTTTGTGATATTTTAAACACAGGGAGCACAAATTGAGCACATTACAGATTAAATTGTTAAAGAAAGATAAAGAAAGAAGGGATTAATGCAGACATTTTTTCAATTTATTTCACTAAGTGTTGCGTCTTGCCGCTTAGTGTGTTGCAGTTGCAGTTTTACTTCATTCGAACCTTTCACATTATCCCAAATTTGTTTTTTTTTTTTCATAAAAACTCTTCGCATATTAAAATGTCATCACAATGTATCAAGACTAAGACAATGGGCACACTTATTTTATTTGTGTGTACAAATTTAGAGGAAATGCTTGAAAATGCAAAAATGTGACAAATGACCAAACATTTCCCCAAAACGCTCTCAGTAATTTTTAGACTTTTTTTGATAGAAAGCAAAATCAAAAACTTCTTAAAGCTTTTACGACCGCAGCAGCGAGTACCATAATATGTTTTTGGTAGGCTGAGGGTGAAGTTGGTGTATTTTTTACAACCTTTCGTCAGACGTTTAAGTACTTTAAGTCCTTAGTAAATGGTTTTTGATTTTAATTGCTTTGATATATTATATTTATTTTTTAAAGCGGCAAAACTTTCCAGAGTAAAAACATTCAAAGTAGTTCTAAGACTGCAAATAACTCTTCAAATAACTTCATCAAAACAATGAATTAAAAGAAATGTATTTTTATGAGCCTTTCTAAAAAAAGATAATACATGTTTAAAGACTTTAAACATATTCAAAAGAATGCTACTACAAGAATAAAATAGGAACTTTATCTCCACACATGTATAAACATTTAGGAAGTTTTAATGCTTCCAAAAATGGTAATATCCTTTAAAAGTCTAACATCACCACACAATACAGTTAAAATGCTTAAATTCTTGTTATCTTCACTGCAACTAAAAAGAGAGAAGAGACCATTGAGATAGTCCTGTCCTATAGGCAACCGGCAATCTACTGAATTCGGTAAATTTTAAATATATTTCTATTTCTCTATATATAGGTAGGTTAGGTTGGTACTTTCAATTAATTATGCCTATGCCTTTTTGTCTGATGCAACATAGAACTAGTATACGTATATCTTGCTTGTTCAAATAAATTTGTAAGTCATCTTTAAATCTCATTTAACATTCACTGTGGTTTAATCAAATCAAACTTAATTCAGTTTAACATTCATTCAGAAGTGGTGAATAATTTCAGATAACTTCTCTTCAATTATTCCGAAAAAGTTTTCTCTGAAACGAAATAAAATAAAATAAAAAAAAAAAACTTTTATTTTTTGTTGAATTTTGTTTTCTAACATGGAAACGAAATAAGGAGTTCATTCCTTTTGGTTGTACATACCTATAGGCACAGAGCAAGAGAGGACGACTTCAGTTGAGTGCAAAATTTTATTTTATAAATTTTTTTTTTTTTGGTGAATCAATGTTGGTGATAGGAAAATTAAGGTAAACTCATGTCACCGAACATTTCTTTTCACCTTGCCTCCTTGGAATTTTCCTTCCATTTTTTTTAATCGGTGATAGCATTTCACAAAGTTATCTACATATTAAAGGCCTTTCTTGGTCTTGGCCTCAAATTAAATTGGAAAGAAATGATATCCGAATATATACTTCGTCCTGCTGCAGACATATAAACCAATCCAAGCCAACATCAACTTTCTGATCAAAGTTTTTTCTTCAAAAAGTATCAACAACATGGGTAAAGAAAACTCCGCTTCTTCTTAAATTAGATGCCAATTATGCTCGACTTAAAAAAAAAAACGAAAAGAATGAAAGAAAGTTGGCAGAAGAAAAACTTCCTTATACAGGATGAGAATACCTTTCATTTCCTTATATATATATTCGTTTCTGTATTATTCTTTTGCTAGAGGGGTAGGAATCTTCTGTAAATATAGTTTGCATGCAGCAGAAACCGAAGAAGGTAACAAGGTATAGGGATATACATGAAAATTAAGCAGGAATAAAGTTTCCGTAGACCTGATTGCCTCTTTATTGCACATCTGGGTTGTAATACCTCATTATTGAGTTTAAGTAATAATAGTCGGCGGCGGAGCGCCAGAGAAAAGTTATCGAAAGATGAAACTTGCGTTAGGTTTTATTAATTTTTTTTTGTTTGAAACAACGTCAAAAAAATATAGTAAACTCGTAAATGTGGGCTTGTTTTTGGGGAGGTATAAATATAGAATATCCACATCTGTGACAGTGTAAACGACAAAAGTCTTTGAGAAAGTTAATTCAAAATGACTCGTGTTTTAATAAAAAGCCATATTCTTTCAAGGGCCAAAAAATAATGAGAATAATTATTAAGGACATTAATTGCAGCAGTCAATGTTTTATTCGTATATGGTTTATGTATAGGTATATATGTATAAGTGAACGCGGATATTTTGCTAAAAGTTAAAATGAAATTTCAAGTCATATAATAGATGGAAACAGCAGTTACTTGCAATTTTTTTTTTTTTTTGCATCATTATCTAGCCCACAATGGAAAAAGTTTTTAAAATTAAAGATTTATGTAAGAAGTTTCATTTATGCGCGTAGAGCGTGTTTTTATTTTTTGTTTTTTAGCAAATATTTAAATAAAAATAGATACGGACCATGTTGGTTAAATATCAATTTTTGACCAACTTTTATTAAAAATTTATATTTTAAACATTGTAAAATAACATTATTTATAAACATAATATAGAAACATTGTTAAGAAACATTGTATAGAATCATTGTTTAGACTTTTGATTTAAATAAAAATTAAATTTTCTTATTTTCGAATTAAGTTTTATTTCAAAACCGAAACTATATTCTGCTGTTTGATTGGTATCCTAACCAATTTTGATACTTACATTTATTTTTTTAAATAAATATATAATTCAAAATTTTTGAATGCAATATTGTTAAAACTATTAAGAAGCATCAGATTGAAAAGGTATTAGAAAAAATTAGTTATTTAAAATCTTTGAGTGAATTACTCAAAAAGAAGGAAATTTTCTCAACAAAAAAATGTTAAAGGAAAGTGGGCTTTAATTACCTCAAATGTGGGATATTCGCAAAAAATAATATGCCAAATTAAAGGCGGTATAATTTGTCATAAAAAATTCAGTAATAGGAAATTTTTAATATTTGTTATGTTTTTCATGGTCATTAAAAAATTTTGGCACCTCATTTGTGGGATATTCGCAAAAAAAAAAAAAAAAAAACAGATGGATTATTTGAAAGGCCATTACATCCTCATAAAAACCCAATCCGTTTTAATAATAGGTGAGCCATAGATTTTTTTTTTATAATTTTTTATTATTATTATTTCCGTAATGCGAATTTTTTTTAACAATAACCTGAAATTTAATTTTCTTAAAATCACTTTATGGTCAGTACAGTTACGAATTCGAAAAAAATCGAAATCATTGTGTGGTAGCTACACGTTCTAGATGAGCTAATCAAATAAAAATGCTCTACACCAAAAATCAAGCAAATCGGCCTACCCGTTTATACTCTAACTCATATAACAGTAAGAGCACGGATGCACGGACGCACAGACCGAGCAACGGACAGTATGCCAAAGCCACATTTTCTTCACTTCTCCATCATCGTAATTTTGATTATAACTTCAAAAACATTTTACACGAAACAAATAATTGCCATATGAGCAAGTACACAAAATTTATCGAACCTTTTAAAGTTTTCTCTTTGGGTTTTAAATCTTCCATCAGATTCCCCATCTCATAAAAATGTAAGTTATTGATGATAATTTATCCAAGTTATATTGATTTCGAACAATAAAACATGTGTTTTTGGTGCCATGATGTTTTCCCCCATAGACTACCTATCCTGTAAAATGATGATGATGATGATCAAGAAAATGAAATTGCTATCGTATATATTGTAGGTACGTATGTAGGTAGTTATATAGATTGAATCTCATCAAAACAGTTAGCCGCCAGAAACATATTAGGCATTATTACGAATCTATTTTGTTTGGCATTATATTGATTTGATTTAATGCTTCAATAATAAATGATTTCTAGCATAACCAAGATTTGCCACCCTTCTCTTAAAATGTCGATACACTTATACTCATGAGTGGAGACACAACAATTCCATCATACTAAATCAACAGCTCTCCGTTGTCGTCTCCATCGTCGTGGTGTCGCGTCGTCGGTCGTCCTGTGAGTCTCTGAGTCCTGATGTGCTATACTGCTGTGTTTTATAATATAGCCCTAAGTGTATTGGGAGCAACACGAAGGAACGAACACACAGTGCTTGGCTTGTGTGCATAGAGAATCTGGTATAGAACAACGAAAAACCAGTTGGGAGAGTGGCTTATAGCCACTCAAGTTTATTGCCTCTAACTGACTTATTATAAATGCATTTACTCGAGAACTTATTGCCGTTGTTGTATATTGCTATTTTGGATTGGCTGGCTTTGACTCTGGCTATAGCTCTGAATATGGCTATGGATATGGCTCTCTGGGTTTATAGGTGCAAGGTTCAGTTAGTTGTTCGGTGTGCAACACAGAGTGTGCCTTGTCTAGCATGATGTACATTTTATGACGATGACGTCGTCGTCGTCGTCGTAGTCCTTGTATATGGTGTTCCTCCTAAATAAATACAGTCAGGTGATTTCTTGTTGGTTGCTCCCTCATGTCCCACTTGTCGTATCGACTCAACACGACAAGCTGTTCTGCTTCAGCCACAATAACTTTACCTCGCCCCCAACCATCAACATTATTACCAAGAATAAATATTACTGGGAATTGGAACAATATATATTATATAAGGAGTGATTTACAGGATGTTTCTGTTTAAGTCGAGAACTACAAGAGATTTTTCGACGAAGTTTTTTTCCTGGCATTGAATTGCGTGAAAATTAAGGGATTAATTGAAAGTTTCAATAATAAAAACAATGTCCTCCGCATGGATACAAATTTCATATTCATTGCTTTCTTTAATTTCGAAAGTTTTTGAAAAAAAAAGCAACTAATTCGTAAGTTAAGGGAGGGATGCTTCAATGATGAAGAGGATGCAATTTTATATTTTTGCTTCTTATAAGCAAAGATTGGATAAAAGCTTACTTAAATTTGATATAGTTTCAAAAAAAGTATAGTGGGCTTTAAGAACCTCAAATGTGGGATATTCAAAAAAAATATGGTCATTACAATATGCCATACAAAATTCATTCATAGAAAATTTGTATTGAAAGATTTATGTTTTTCAAGAATATTAAAGATTCTTAGTAACTCAATTGTGGGATATTCGCAAAATCATTAATATTTGAACGGCCATTACATCCCCAAATAAAAGGTGAAATAGTTTTCGTAAATGGGCAGCCATAGATTTTTTTTAATAAAAGGTAGACTTATTTCATTAATTGTTCAGCAACAGATTCTTGTACAAAATTTTAAAAAATTCGAGGACTTAGATATTTTTACCCTCATTTGTGGGATATTCAAACAAAAAACATACAATCTGTAAGGTCACTAAATCATCATAAAAAATTAACTAGTTTCAATACTAAGTCAGTCATAGAAAATTTTTAATAAATGGTTTATGTTTTTCAAGATCATTAAAGGTTTTAAGAATCCCACTTATGGGATATTCGCGAAGTGGTATATTGTATTTGAAAGGCCACTTAATCCTCATGAAAAGTGGACTTATTTTAGTAATTCGTCAGCCATAGATTTTTTAACAAAATAATATATTCAAACAAAAATTATACAATCTGAAAAGTAATTTAATTCTAATAAAGGGACAAAAAAGTTTCAATAATAGTCATTGTCAATAGTCATAGACAATTTTTAATGAATGAATTATATTTTTCAAGATAATTAAACATTTTTAGAGACTCATTTGTGGGATATTCACCAAAAAAGTTAATCCTCATAAAAGGTCATAGGTATTTGAAGTCAAACTGTCTGTATAGTTAATGTTCAAAACGGTAGATGGCAGCAAACTTTTGGAAAACAGTTATATAACATTAATTATTATTAATTAAATAAAAAAATAATCTAATTATTCCAGTAACCATTTTTAAGCAGTCTTCAATTCAACCACTTGAATTTCTCTGAAGTATAAGATTAGATTCTAATGGGGATTATACAGTAAGATTCATCAAATGAAACCGTATTATCTTAATTATATTATAATGTATAAGCTTTTCCATTAACAGATCCCCCTATAATAGTTCCAAAGATTAAAGCATATTTCTAGGAAGCAGTAATATTTTTCGTTGCATAGTTTTAGGCGTTCTTTTTATATTCACAAAAGCCGATTACGAATCTACTAATACAGCAAACTATGATAATTTAATTATAAATTCTATGGCAACAATCGAAATAAAACCATCTCTTCATTATTCTGATGATAAATATAAAAGAACACCCTCTATTCAGTAAATACTCATATAGTTGGGAATGAAAATCTCATTCAAGCATGCAGCATGCAATGTGAACGTTCACTTGGGCTTAATCCGTCGTTGTACTCATCTTCATCATCATTATCATCACCGTGGCGGTCGTCGAGATTGTCGTGATTGTCTCACCTGGTTTTCCATAGATCCGGAATCCAAAATTACTCTCAAGCAAGTAACAACAACAAAAACAAAAAAATAAAGATAGCTAGTAACAAATGGGAGGTATAGCTATGGGTACCTGAGCATAATTATTTATAGTTGATAATACGATGAGATATATATCTTTTTCTCATTTTATGATGATGCTGAGAGCGACGTGAGTGGTATACATATTTTGTATGTATCTCGGTATTTATGTATGTTAACTATGAAATAGACCCATGTACCCGAAATGTCACAGTCGACATCACAAAGCAGTCGTTTATCATTTTTACGACTTGAAACGGAAAAGCTTTTTCCAATTCCACATGAATAATGGGCCAAGGGATGCTGCTGATGATGATGATGCGACTATAGTGGTGATTCTTTAAGGGGTGTGTGGTGTGTGTATTTATTGCAGCAGCAGTAATAAAATCCATAATAGACATCTAGAGACACAAAAGTTAATGTTCCGAATATAGCAGTTCTTCTCAACACACTGCGGCATATATGCCTAACCTTTACAACTCCTATATACACTACACAGTGGTGTTCCAAGTAAGTAGTCACCATCTTTGCTCAATCTATTCTTCTACATCGCGTAAAAAGGACACAAAATGAAGAATAAATAACCGCGATCGATTGTTAAGTGGTTCTCTGTGGATGAATCTTTATTCTTTTTTTTTTTTTTTTTTTCTTACTTATTTTTGTAAAGCGAGACGAGCTCAGCTTTGCCAGAAGACAAGGAACAACAACCCAGTCAGGCCAATAAATCAATAAACAGTTTTATGTAGGTAAGGAAAATGCTTAACTAAAGATTGAATCACTATAAGCGACGAAGACTACGACCGAACGACGACGACGATGCTAAGTTGAACATTTTTACTCAAGGAGTGGTTCAATGAGATGTGAAAAAGGGGAGCGTGATTGATTAAGAAAGTATTAAAGGGTTGTGTTTCGAGGGGTGTTTTTAAGTAGTTTACTTAAGCGTTAAGTATTTTTTTTTTTCGTTGTTTTGTTTAATGGTTTGGATCAGCAATTTTTGTTTTTAAGAGTCGTAAAGGAAATGGATTAATTTATCTTTCTTTTTTTTTTTGTTCGTCATTATGTGAATTGTTGTTCTCTTCATGTTGAAGGATATATCAGGTAGAATGTACGTTTACAAGTGAAAATTAAGAGGATTTTATTCAAAAGTGTCAAAAGATATTAAATTTTTTTTTTATTTTTAAGTAGATAAGGTACTTTTTAATGACCCAATATATTAAAACTTTCGGTGTTATGTGCTTATTTGCAGCTCTATATAACAAAAGGAACCTGATATTAAGGGTCGATTACACCGGATATGGGAGATGAATCAACAGATGATTTTAGTTGTCATTAAAATGAATTTACTGAATTTATCATGGCTCATCTTCAATAATTACAAATGTCAAGAACAAATTAATGTTGAAATTACATCAACGGCAAATCGAAATAATTTTGTCATTTTTTTTCATTTGGAGGTCGCTTATGACAGAAATGATTAGCTGACAGGAATAGATGGAATTTACAAATTTCTCACAAACCTGAACGACTAATATTAATCGTGGATGATTTTTCGCCTTCCTCACAAGCAGTAGGTACCCCTTAAAAAAACACATTTTAGCTGTAAAAGGCTGGGATTTGATCCTCAGACCTTCCATGTGTGAACAGTGTGACCATTCTCTAGGAACGCATGAGTTTTTATCAAAAATACTTTTCCGATCCATTATATTAAAGACTTGAAAGCATATTTTAAGAAATTCTAACTCTTACCTTTGTTCTATTTTTGTTTACAATTTTTAAAATGGCATTTCCATATAAAATTTTATTTTATATAGCTAGAGAGTAAAATTTTCGATTAAAGTTTATTTTTTGAGTTAAACCAAAAATATTGAAGTTCCTCTCAGGAACGCATAATTCAATTTAGTTTTATTAAAAATAATTCTCTGATCCGTTATAAGGTTTAAGCTTTTTTTTAAGCTTGTTGTCAAGTATATATACATACATAGTTGTTGTGTTTTTTTTTGTTCAGTATGAATTTTTTATAAAATATTTTATTTGGATGTAAAATATTATTTTATAAAAAAAAGTTTCTTAAGTTAAATTTTCAAATTCTGCTTAGTTTTCGAATTATGCCAAAAATATTTTTTAAAAATTATCATTAAATATAAAGGTTTTCTTGTACTTTGGCAACACTGTTTCTATTGACAGTCGATTTGACAGCTGACAGATATTAAACTAGTTTTTCAATCTAAGATGAACTTAACCCTTCAGTTGTCAAAAATCTATCGAAATAAAAAAGTAGGAAATTATGAAAACGAGCTTTCACTATCGAAAGAGAGAGGGCGACATTTTACGGTATTATGGGACATGGTGACTTCCATAGTCTACTTTCGACACACTCTGGTGGCCGATTTCGGTTCAGTGAAAAATGACTAAACATTAACTTTTCACCTTTTCACATCCAATTCCGATTCTCGTTCGGCGAAAACGTGAAACCAAACGTCAAAAACTTGCATATGAATAGTTTGCGTTGACGCTGTCATTTGAATTTGGATTGAATCTTTTCTTTTCTTTTTTATTCCCTGAACCAGAATCTCTTTTTGGCACCAACTGAATGGAAAAAGTAAAAGCAACGCATGCGAGAAGGAGTGAACTCGAGTTTAACTCCAAGAGTGAGATAATTTCGCACTAAAAAATTGTGCCTGAGAATACTTTTCGACAAAAACTTAACGAAGTAATCCACTTCAAATTACTCGACCGTTTGATTTATTATTATTCGGTATCTACAGGTCCTCTCGTAGAGAACAAACTCAAGAAAAAAAAAAAACAAAAATTCAAGAGGTTAAAATTTGAACTCTGATTAAAAAAAAGATAAATAATTTGGTTCACTCGCTTAGCAGGAATGAAAAAAAGAGTCTTGATTAAGAACAGGTGCAACTAACATGCAACACAAAGAAGATACTTTTTCCATCGGATATAAAGAAACACAAAAAAACCGTTCGATACCAAAACCAACAACTTAAGCGGAATGAAAAACTTATGTAAGTTACCATTTACTTCTAATCGAATCGATCTATTAAGTCAAATAACGATCTTCTTACATCTTCTATACAGCAAAGCTACCATTTATCGCTCTAAAGCATATTTTTTTCTTCATTTTACAAGGATTATTTCAGATGAGACAAAGAGATGATCACACAAAGTAGATATACAGCGGTAATACCACATTCCGAACAAAGTATAGAAAAAGGTTCGTTTACACTATGACGTTCGAAGAAAAAAACAACAAACAAGTTTTGTTCAGTATGAATTTTTTATAAAATATTTTATTTGGATGTAAAATATTATTTTATAAAAAAAAGTTTCTTAAGTTAAATTTTCAAATTCTGCTTAGTTTTCGAATTATGCCAAAAATATTTTTTAAAAATTATCATTAAATATAAAGGTTTTCTTGTACTTTGGCAACACTGTTTCTATTGACAGTCGATTTGACAGCTGACAGATATTAAACTAGTTTTTCAATCTAAGATGAACTTAACCCTTCAGTTGTCAAAAATCTATCGAAATAAAAAAGTAGGAAATTATGAAAACGAGCTTTCACTATCGAAAGAGAGAGGGCGACATTTTACGGTATTATGGGACATGGTGACTTCCATAGTCTACTTTCGACACACTCTGGTGGCCGATTTCGGTTCAGTGAAAAATGACTAAACATTAACTTTTCACCTTTTCACATCCAATTCCGATTCTCGTTCGGCGAAAACGTGAAACCAAACGTCAAAAACTTGCATATGAATAGTTTGCGTTGACGCTGTCATTTGAATTTGGATTGAATCTTTTCTTTTCTTTTTTATTCCCTGAACCAGAATCTCTTTTTGGCACCAACTGAATGGAAAAAGTAAAAGCAACGCATGCGAGAAGGAGTGAACTCGAGTTTAACTCCAAGAGTGAGATAATTTCGCACTAAAAAATTGTGCCTGAGAATACTTTTCGACAAAAACTTAACGAAGTAATCCACTTCAAATTACTCGACCGTTTGATTTATTATTATTCGGTATCTACAGGTCCTCTCGTAGAGAACAAACTCAAGAAAAAAAAAAAACAAAAATTCAAGAGGTTAAAATTTGAACTCTGATTAAAAAAAAGATAAATAATTTGGTTCACTCGCTTAGCAGGAATGAAAAAAAGAGTCTTGATTAAGAACAGGTGCAACTAACATGCAACACAAAGAAGATACTTTTTCCATCGGATATAAAGAAACACAAAAAAACCGTTCGATACCAAAACCAACAACTTAAGCGGAATGAAAAACTTATGTAAGTTACCATTTACTTCTAATCGAATCGATCTATTAAGTCAAATAACGATCTTCTTACATCTTCTATACAGCAAAGCTACCATTTATCGCTCTAAAGCATATTTTTTTCTTCATTTTACAAGGATTATTTCAGATGAGACAAAGAGATGATCACACAAAGTAGATATACAGCGGTAATACCACATTCCGAACAAAGTATAGAAAAAGGTTCGTTTACACTATGACGTTCGAAGAAAAAAACAACAAACAAGTGCACAACACAAACAGCAACTAAAAGTGGCATTTTGTTAGAAATAACGTCTTTCCAATTCATGCCTTGCCATGTTCTGAAGATGATAGAGATCCCATTTGAGCAATCACGCGAATGTATGTACCTACGCATAGATTGCACCAATTTGCAGAAAAAAGTTGGGCACACAGGCACACACTGGGTACATATAGGAAGCAGAATAAGAAGAATTATAGAGAAACTCCATACCCATCATCAAACCAACGCTTATACTCAGCCTTGATTGGAATTCAAAGATGAGGTCCAGAAATGAAAAAGAGCACATAAAGTTTATAGTTACATTATAGCCATCTCTTCACCGCACACACACAATATACTCGCGTGCCGTGCCGACCAAAGTCAGGAATTAAGGTGCTATGGATGGACCAAGCCATTGATATAGAAGTCTTAAAGTTGGTCTTACTTATATCAAACTGGATTGGCAGGAATATGCCGTTAGAATATTTTTATACGTTTTTCACCGATGCGATGGTTTGACATTTAAATATTTAAAGAGCATTTGTTTTCTATAGTTGACAGGTAAAGCAAAAAAAAAAGAAGATTTGTTTGTGGTGCGATTTCTTTATAAGTCAAGCATCGCATTGCCGCAGCAATTGAAAAGAATTTTTATGGAGCAAGTTCTCCTAACGTCCGTTGCGTTGGTCGGTCGGGTGGCAAAGTAAATGAGCTAAGGAAAGTTGACAGTTTCGTGGGTAGTTTATGTTTTCCTTAAGATGAAACAGGATTGACTCGGGATGATTTATTTAAATATATAAAGACAGCTGACTTTTTGCAACAGTTTACCGCCGCAGCTGTGGCGGTAACACAATTGCATAATTTAAACGTTTAGTTATTTTTTTTATGGTGTACGTGTTCGATAGTTATCGGTTGAGATTATAGCTTCAGGGAGATGTTACGTTATGTTTTGAAAAAAGATGATGATAAGTTAGGATTGATATCCAGGCCTGTCATCTATAAAGCAAAGCCTTTTTAATGAATTCAAGCTATTTCTAGATTTAGAGGAATGATTTTTTTATCAAACAAAATATTTGACGTTGAACATGATAATACAGAAAACCAAAAATTCGGAAAACCCATAATCCAGAAATGACATTATCCCGATAACCAAAATCCAGAAAACCCATAATCCCGAAAACTTATTATCCAGAAAAAACAAAAATTCAGTAAACCCAAAATCCCGAAACGCCAAAATCTCGCGCAAATTTTTTACTCCATATAATTTTTCGAAATTTCAAATTTTAGAAAAAAATTTTACGGTATAATGGGTTTTTGGGACTGTAGATTTTGGTTTTCGGGATTTTGACCCAAACTCATATTTCGGTCCTGTAAATCTATGAGTTATTTATTCCGGGTTTTTACGACTGACAAAAAAAAACTGTCATAAAAATGCCAAAGTTGCCAGTGTGTCATAATATTCAAAATAATGACGGCAGTATTTACACGATGCTTATCAAATATTTATTTTAAACGAAAGTTATAAAGTAAATAAATTTGGTGGCACCAGAACTCTGGAGAACCAAGGCTTAGTGACTTAAAACTCTCCACCTATTCCATGTATACTTGTTGTTAGGCAAAAATGATGGGGACCTACAATTGTGTGCCTAACCCAAACGGCTTAGATGAGAGATACTTCTTCATGGCAATAGATGCTCTTGAAGAATTTGTGACCTTTTACAAGAATCAGTAGTACTGAACAAAATTTCTAATTTTTAGGTGGAAGAGGCTGGGAATCGAAAACCTACCACCGCTGCCGCCGTCATGACAGTGCTATGCACTAACGGCAGTTACTACAGTCAAAATTATTTTAGTGAAAAAAATACTGAATCATGGTAAGACTTCAAAGACTTCAAAGACAAATCTAACAAAAAAGAAATTGATAAAAATTCGAGCATGAGTTTCTACGAAAAAAAAAACTTTTTGACGCACATTCACATTCTAAAAAGAAACCTCGAACAAAATCTTTCGCAATTTCACTCACTTGTTATATTTCACAGCAAATCAAAATTCCAAGGATATTTTATTTTAAAAAATATTTCGATCACTATGTCAATCAACAATTCGCTATACTGTACACACGACCACTATATACAATCTCCATTTAAACATCTCAGCAACAATTTCCATGATGTGTATCATTAAGGAAATTCCAGAGCAACCGCAACCAAAATGTCTGCGAAGGAGAAAATCCGGTGCAAATAGTGTAAATGACATCTCAATAAATTTACCACTTCTTTAGTGTTTATATTTATATGTGTGTGTGTGTTTCGATATATGGGATGGTGATGGCTAAGTATAATATAGTTGTTGGCGTGGTTGCACCTTGGATTTCCTGATTTGATGTTGTTCACCAGCAGCAGCGGCCAACATAATTGCGCACGCCACACACACCAAAATCTCCATCGCATCGCCAACATCATTCGTTACCTATTTGCTTGAATTGATGATGGCAACGAACGGTCTCTTTGCTTGATGGTTGAACACTGCTAAAGATTGATAGTTGAGGTGGATGGTGGTTTGCAAAAGCAGCACCCACCCGGGCGCCAATTTATTGGTTAAAAAGTTTTGTATGTTGGATCGATTTCATTCTCTGCAATGGACGTCAACTGTAGCTGCATTTGTATACAATGTATTCCATAAGACTGAAACGTCACTCAATCAACAAAACTTTGGAGAAAAGACATATATTTAAAGTAAGAATGCTGATATACCCTAAAAGGGTGGTTTAAATGAAGCCAAACTGAACGATTACTGTTGGTTTTTCTTTCTCTGTTTTCTTAAAAACTTTAGTTATAGTTAAGCTATGTGCGGCAGCAATTCAAGTTTATTGGTGTTTAAAGAATTTACATGACACAGACATTTTGTTTACACGCAAACGCCATATTTATGTTACTTTGTAAATATAGTTGGCAGTTGGAATTTTAAGATTGTTTTTGTTTTTAACAAATCAGGTATCAGGGAACATCAAGTAATTTTTCATACATATTTGTTTCGAGTTTGGATAGGCATTTTTCTATAAACACGGTAATGTGACAAAAATCCAAATCTGAATTTTTATAAACTACAAGGAAAACGTCATCAAATCGATTAAAAAATATTTAAGAGTTGCAAGTTATTATGTTTGGAATATTGTCCTATATAAATAAGGAATTCTCGACTTTAACAGTTTGAAGATTCTATATAGCGTCAGATATTCTTTGATATACGGAAAATGTATGTCGAAAAGGTGAATATCAAAATAAAACACTAAAGCAATGTAAACAAATCACAGTGTTTGGAATTTTGTTTGATGGTTTAAAAATTGAGTATAATGTATTTGAGATTTCGAATTTCTATAAAGCTTCAGATTTGCCATAAAACTAAACATGAAAAAATAATATAGTTTATCACAAGTCATAATGTAACGAATTTTGTCCTTCAATTGAAGAATTCTATATTTCTTGTATGTTTTTGTAAAGCTTTGGAATTTTTTTCGAAAAGATAAACATTTAAATAAATTAATTCAGCATTGCAAAATATATTTTTTTTAGAAATTTTTTCTACAGTTGTGGATTAAAGATTTTGAGTTTCTATAAAGCTTGCATCAGATTTTTTGTCGAAAAGCTTATCATTAAATAAACAAATTCAGACTTTCAAACAATTCATTTCAATTCAATTCATTCAGTTTTAATTTAAAAGTTTAAGGTTTCTATAAGGTTTCGGATATTTTTTCACCGAAAAGCTAAACATGAAAATAATTCTGTATTGCAAACAAATCATTATATTCGAAATGTTGTGCTACAGTTGAAGGATAATTTATTTTATTTTTTTTTTAAATGAAGTTTCTATAGAGCTTTTGTAAAGCTTCGTACGCCAAAATAAATAAAATCAGCATTGCAAGCATATCTATAATTAATTAAGCAATACACGATCGAGCCATTTGGATCGGTGCCAATTTGGTTCATAGATTTTGATACTTGCTGAGAATTTAATTGGCTCCACGAAACCAAATCACAAAATGCACTGGGCTCGTTTATGCCCAGCTTATCGTTTGGAAAGTTTCGGAACATCTTTAAAAGAACAAGAATTGAAAGAGAAATCTCACAATTTGCAGAAGAAATTTAGAAAGATTTTTCAAACTTTCTAAAAATGTAGTTAAAGGTTTCTTGATATTTCAAACATCTTTAACATTCATTATATTTTTGCTTCAATATATATGAAACTTCTCAAACGTATATAACTTTCTATAAATTTTATTTTAACAGAGACAAAGTGCAACTAAAATAAAAATCGAATTAAAAGAAAAAAATACTTAATTCAACCTCACCTAACAACATACATAAATCGAATTTAACAATTCCCAACATGTTATCCGAAAAATGAGCTCCTCTATAAAAATCCAATCATAAGACATTGCTTTCGTTACAGCTATTGAGTATTTTTTTTTTTTAATTTCTTCAATTTTTCAATAGAAAAACGCCAAAAGATGATAAATATATGAAAAAAACGCTATACCTATACTTTCCCATCCTCAAACCATGCCAACGATGGATTCGTTATATTGTATCTCATTTTTTTTTATCTTAAACCTTCAGGCAAAGTTGCACTATCATCTTTCGGTTCAGTTCGACTTACAAAATTCGTCGGATTCTCCGGACGAATATTTCTTCATCATTATATCGACCGTCTTCGTCGTCATTGAAGTCGTATAGTTATATTCGTTCTTTCTTTTTTTTTTTTGGGAGCTTCTCAAGTAAACCTATACTGTGCATCGTATACTCGTACCCATCTGCCGACTTATCACGAACTCTTGGCTCGTTTATGTCTGCTTCAATCTAAGAAGACTTCCAAGAAACTGCCAACGAATTGCAAACTGCTTTTCGCATAATGCATTCGAAAGAGACAGACAGTGGAAGCTAAAATGGGAGTGTGGGGGCGGGGGTTCATCATGACAGGGTAGTTAGATACCCCTTTTACAGCCAACAAGTCAGACATCTTTAGCAACTGACAAACGCTTAAGTATACACTGAACGTGCATTGAATAAACTGATAACAGAAACTCACTCACCCTATAATGCTTCATCCCCAAAATTTTGTTGGACAAAAAAAAAAAAACATTCGATAACGAGCAGAGGAACACAGTTGGTGCATGTTCCAGCAATGATTGCAGCAGCTCAGACGGTTACCCGCCAACACCACACCACACCGCCTTCGCTTCTACGAGAATATAACTTCAATTCCTTCTTTATTCCTTTTTCGGCTCTTTCATTTCTCTTTCCTTCAAAAATTTGATATAAATGACACTTTTATTGGCCCGATATACGGCGGCGGCATGATTGTGGGTGGGTGAATCAGGATTCAAGCAAAAGACTTCGATTGACTTTAACCATAAATAGAGTCTGAGCCACCCTTACTCTTACCCCGCCGCCGAACGCGCCACCGACCTACGAATTTTCAGCTGTCACTTATTTTTCGGTCGAACTAAAGAATGCGAAATATAAGTAAATAAATGAAATGACAATATCATTGGCATATTTCAAGTATGTCCTGGCATAGCATCCTGCAGGATTATGTTAAGGAGAAGGAAAAGTCAAGAAAATCTCGCATCGACCAACGACAAAACGATGAAAAAAAAAAAAAACTAAAATCTTTTACAGAATCTTCGGTGGTGCAGTACTAAGGTCCTGTTATGCTATGCAAAGGACATATAGTACCTTACACGAACACAGATGATGGAAATTCTGTTGGAAATCGATAGGATCCTTCCTTTGCGTTTCTGTATAAAATAATTCTCTTCAAAAAAAAACCTATTCAAAAAGATAGAGGAAAACCCTATCATGATTTACATGGAAAATGCATGATACTTTTGCTACGAAATGGATGGATTGCATTTGAGCATAAGAATTTTTTTTATTTTATTTTTTTCATTTCCGCAAGATTGTGAGTTAGTACACGACTAGTAAGCTACATAGTAACAAGAAAGAAAGAGAAAATCAGATTTTCCTATAGGATAAAAGTGTTCAATAGCAAAGCAAAAAAAGAAAAAAGTAAGTTGTAGTTAAGAAAAAAAAAAAAAAACAAGTCTAAGAGAAAGACTTTTTGAAAATTCAAGGAATAAGTAATGACATTTGGGATTGATCCCTCCTCAGATGGAAAAGTAAGAGCTGAAAATGCACTTATTTATAGGAAGAAAAGGATTAATGGCGGAAAATAAATGTGAATATAAATTCAACGCAGAAATATCTACTCGTTTCGTCTCGTCTCGTCTTGTGAAAACTCAAATGTGATTCTTCTTTTTCTTTGGAATCTGTGAGAAATTGACATGGGGTAGTTCTTTTCGCTTCTGATAAAGGTCTATAGTACCTACCTACCTATAAGTATCTAAGTAAGTAGCCCTTGGATATTTTCTTATTTTCCGGTGAATAATTGGATTGAATAGTTTTCACATTTTTCTCATTGGTGTGTTTGGTTTTGAAATAAAGTAGCATTTACCAAACTTCTTTTGTTAAGCTATAAATCTTTATATTCAATTAAAAAAAAAACAATAAACCTCTCGAGCTGAAAGTCACAGATGGTTGGTTTAAGAATTTCTTTTCTTTTGGAATTGAACAGTGAAATCTTCAATAAATAGACACGCATTGTCCTTCTGTATTTTTTCCGATCACTATTTTATATGGAGGTGTGCACATCAAATCAACGTTTTTATACTTATTGAATGTCTTCCATTAACTGGAAGTGTATTTAAGTAATAAGAGTGTTTTTTTTTTATTTTTATATATAAAATTTTGAAGAAAACAAATTGGTACGCCATTTTAAGTATTTATTAATGCGGAGTTTAAAAACTAATTTTCAAAAAAAAACTTTAATTTTTTTTTTTTTATCCAATATTTGTTTTTTTTTAAACTTAAATATGCAATATTAGTCAAACTTCATTAAAATCGGTTCAACAGATAATGAGATGGTTGAAAAACAAAAAAATGGTTCAATGAAAGATACCATTTTTAAACAATAGATACATTTTTTTTTTCAATAATATAGTAGATCGTACTTATAATATTAGTTCACATTAAAAATTTAATCGAAATCGTAGGAGCCGTTTTTGAGAAAAATGATGTTTCCATTCCGCTTTTTAAACATTTGTATGGGAGGTACCGTTATTTTTGGTCACAAGAATAATTTGTATTTAAAATCTAATAGATAATGTTTAAAAAAACACTGCTAATTACCAAGTTTAATAAAAATCGATCAAGTCATTTTTGAATTATTAAGGTCTCAAGAAAAATCAAAAAAAAACTTTCAAAAAGCTGTTTGTTTTCCGAACAGCAGAGTATTGCTTGCGAAATTATCAAGCTTGGATTTCAGTAGGACGAAACGAAAAAAAAACTTGGACTCGAGTCGAAAGCATATTTTTGATCTGAAATTTACCGAAAGTCTTGGTATTTTAAGTTACCTTGACAAAAAAAATTAAAATAGAATAGAATTACATTTTTTAATGCAAATATGTATGTATTTACAAGTTTCTTTCTGAATTCAAAGTCTATTTTTTTTTATTTAAAGAAACAATTGCAAAAAGTCCCTTACGATCTGCTCTCGAATTTTAAAGATATGTAAATGCCGGATATTTCTACAAATTTATAATATATTTCGATTTAATTTTCTTTGAATATTCTACCAAAATGTCATACAATATTCATTACCTTTCACAGAAGAGGTACCTACTCTCAACTTAAAATAAAATTTCTTCCAAGAAAAACCACAATCAATTGAAGCAGCTTACAAGCAATTCTCTCGAATTTGCTATAAAGAGTCCTTAAATTCTTTAACATTGACCATGACTATATCATCAAAGTTATTTACAAATTTCCAGTTAACTTACGGATTAAATATGTATGTATTATTTTTAGATACTTTTTCACTTAAAAACCAAAACCCAACATTTCCCTGAAAAAAAAAATACTTTCTTCATTTGCATAGATATCTTTCTTACACATAAATATGTACCTATAAACATTTCCAGCGGACTAAGTGCATTCCTCGATGTTAATTTAGTGTAAAGATATGTCACGTAGGATAGATCGTGAAACACCACTTTAACAACAATAATATACCTCCATATGCACTGCCCTCGCCACCCTACCATGGCATATTCATCGAGCTATACCACAATGCAACAGCACGCGAGAATGAAAGAATAAAAAAAAAAAGAAAGAAAACACTTACACCACACTTACCTATAAACGAGTATATGTATGTATGTATGTATACTTGTAGAGAACCGTATTCCTGCCGCTTGAAAGCTCAATAATAATAACATGACAATATTGTAGCAGCAATGGGTGCCACTGATGTTAGGCACCTAATTGTGGAGGCATTTACGGCTGAAGCAACGTGACATACAAATGTACTTGATCCTAAAACCTAATAATTTCCCAGAGCCCGTTTGCTGCTGCTTCGTCTATATGTAGGTACGAGTATCTCTCTGTATGCACTGCACACTTACTTTACTTTTGTGTCCCGCTTTTCACCTGTGAATAAACTCGTATCTACATACATATGTACGTTTTATTTCTTTTCGGCTCTTTTGTTGTTGTTGTTGTTATTGTTTTTGTTGTTATTTTCGTTGTTGCACTTGTCGTCGTGACATGACGACGACGGTCCACCATAGATGTCTCGCCCCTTTCTGGGCCGCCCCCTTCATCATGTTTGTAAAACAATTTGTTTTGGGTTATTACTCTCGTAGTTGTCGTGTATCCTTTTGCAAGTGCAGTAGGACGAGACAAAGAGAAACCAACAATAAAAAAATGACAAAAATGACAAAAAAAAAAGGGAAAAACTTTCTGAGAATAAAAGCCGTTACAAAACAAAAATTGTGGGTGGATCGGATGTGTGTCAAGCTGGTCCATGTGTGTCGTTCGTTGTCTTTTCGTATGCTCGGGACAGGTATAAAGATTAACGGTGGTGTATCGATTGACCAAGATGGATGCACTTTCGTATACATAAAAGCGGCCGGCATGCAGGACGAAAAAGCCATTAAAGCTAGGTATATCAGGTACCTGATGTTTAAGAATTGTGGTGTCCTTCTGCTTTATACCATCAGCTTAGTCCAATAGCAATGATATTCCACTGGGATGATGACGACGACGGCTGGAAGGAAGTCGTCAGTCTGTCTGCCAGTATCTACATATGTGCCGTTGGTTGGTTGGTAAATTTAGAAGGTCATCATTAGGAATTGTCCTAATTTACTCAGGAGGATTGCTATATATGCATTAATTAGCATGTCGAAGGATGTTTCTTATGCATATGGCTTTAGACCGGACAGGAGGACCATAGCGTACCGGAGCGGACCAATCGATGTGTACAATGTATATCTAACTATATGTACATTGTAACATATGCACCATATGATGTGCTTGTGGGAGTAGGGCACATTATATTACCAAAAGGTTAAAGTTTATATTCAGGGCTTTTCTGTGTACCATTTCAGGCGAACTTAATGTAGTTTGTGGGATTTATTATCCGATTGTGGATAGATAAGTATATACATATGTATATCGGGTGGTTGCAGCATATTTACCTCAAGCAATTGCACACAGAAGTTGTAATTTACAAAAAGAATAATTCATTTGCTTTGCAAAATGCAAATTGAATTGTATCGTTCGTATATCTACTATAGAAGTTGTTGTATTTCTATATATGTATACACAGAATCCTTGATGATGGCGCCACATACTATACTGTGGTAAATATAGGATTATATATCGGACAAGGGGTAGTTGTTATATATCCACAGATGCGTTAATCTGTATATGCTTCGATTGTTGTTGATTTTAAAATTAACAAGAAAAAAAAAGTCGAAAGTCGAGAGCCGTAGTCTGGGTTCAGAGGTCAGACAAAATTCGAGTATATAGGCATTTAATAAATTCGTATTATATAGGCTTCGTTTTTTTTTTAAATAAATCGACTTCGAAACAAAAAGAAACAGAGAATGAGAAATATTTCTTCGAAAAAAAAAGAAGCCAATTGTAATTTCAATAAGAATTTTAAGTGAAAAGGTTTACTGGTGCTGCAGTTCCAGGTATAAATTAAATATGTAAGTACCCAGAACATGGTAGTTGAGGTACCTACTTCTGATGAATGAAATTGAGGATTTTTACATGAAAAATAAAATGAACGACTGGGTCGCACTTACCTAACTTGCTGTTATGATTCAAGTGGCCTATAGAGTTTAAAAATTTTATTTATTAAAAACGTGGATGTTATAAAAACAAAGATTTTCAAAAGCATAAAATTCGTTCATTTAAATTCCTTAATCAACTTAAACAATTATTTGGAGCTGAACCAAAAAAATGAAGTTTTTTCTTTTTTTTAATTGATATGAATTTTTGTAAAATAAAATAAGCAACTTTTGGCAGTTTTGATTTTCGATTTTATACCTACATACATGTTTTAATTTTCAAAATAAAATGTTGTACCAATTTTGACAATTTAATGGTAGAAGTAGGTAGGTACAAAAATTTATTTAAAATTTTATTTAAAAAATTCAACACCAACATATTAAATTTAAAAAAAAAAAAATACTTTTTTTTTAAATTCTATGTACGCAAAATTGCATATACCAATTTTGAAGATTCTATAAAAATTTTGATCACAATGGGTTAACTCGTGAGTTCAATATTTTTAAGAGTGAGTGATGGAAAGAGATCGAGAGAAAGAGATAGAAGAAGTTATGTTGCTGTGTGCTTCAGACTTTCTTTTGAGTTTTCAGTCAGTTTTTGGGAATCTTATTTGTAGAAATTTAAAAAAAATATATATTTAGATGTGAGAAAAAAATGTATATCAATTGGTAAAATATTTCAAGATAATTAGGATTGAATTCTGTGACCTTTCATTTATATTCACTACTCACACAGTCTTACTTTCAAACTCGAGCTAAAAAGAATTGAAATAAATTTATTTAAAAAATAGAAAAGGCAAAGTAGAGACTACGAAACTCTGGTGAGGAAAATACGTCAAATGTAGTTTAAATATGTTTTTAACTTTTTGTGATGTCAAAACTTAATTTTACTGTACATACAATATACCATAGTTCAATAGTAGACTGTGGCCTAATTATTTGTGCGTAAGAATGTTACGCCAAAGGCCTTGATTCAATTTTCAGCCTATGTCATCATCACTTAAAAAAAAAATGTTTTTCACGGGTTACTGGTTCTTTCGAGAAAATGACAAATTCTTCAAGAGCATCTCTTTTCATTAAAAAGTACTTCTCATCTTAGCCGTTCGGATTCGCAGAAAATTGTAGGTCCCTTACATTCAGACCAATATCACGCAAACAGGAATGGTTGAGAATTGTAAGTCACTAGGCCCTGGTTCTACACGAGCTGGCACGCCATCACGCCTAGCAAACCAAAGTTCGTAATTGCGTAATGCAGAGGTACCATTCTTTAATTGAAGAACTTACAAGCTATTTTGATTGTAAGACTATAACACTATACACACACAAAATTGGTCTTCTATAATATCTAATTTAAATCCAAAATCCAATTTTATTGGACTTGTGGCAAAATCCTTTTTTATAGGTATTTCTCTTATACTTTCTATACATTCTTACATTTAACAATAAAAAAGCACAAAATTCGTCGAAGTTTTTTTTTTACAGAAATAATCTGCCCATTGATCTAAATTTGCTTCCCTCTATATTGCAAATTTTATGATATTCACACAAAAAACAAAAAAAAAAGAAAAGTCATAAAACAGCAACCCTTTTGATTCTGTTAAGAAAAAAAAAAAGGTAAAATTACTTCGTTTTATTGCACTTTTGCGAAGAAATTTCTTCTCGGTCTCGTTTTGCAAAAGGCTCAGGGCGAACATTACTTGAATGAAAAGTGTATAAATCGATTTATACCCGAACCAAAAAAAAAAAAGCCCCAAGCTAAGTTTCGATGAGCGCTAAGGAAAAAAAAAAAAAACGATGAATTGCAAAATGAGAAATCCACAAAAAGGTATTCTTGAGCAATTTATACTGTGATACACTGGTGTGCACTTCCTTCAGCACCCGACCTCCTTTACACCCTGTACCCATGCCATTCTCGTCCTTTTTTTTTTTGTTAAATGAAGAACACTTGTCGTTTTGCACCCCTAATACACAGCAATGATACATATGACCTTATCGCACGCCAATCAAATAGAAGCCACTACAAGCAGCAGGAGCCCCCTTTATTTTACATGTACGTACGTACACATACATCTAGATACACAAAGTCAGAACAAATTCCGAAGTAAATTCAGGAGCAAACGAAGAAAAAAAAAACATAAACGATTCCCTGGCGCACATTTTAAGGACTAACTTGTAACTACTGCTGGTACATAGGTATAGTCTCGTCGCCGTTCGTCGTCGTCGTCGTCGTCATAGTTGGTCGGTCGGTGGTTGCTTATAGTTCTGCTGCTCATGTGGCCCGGCCATTACAATTTTTTGCTCATTTCTGGTAAATTATATGTTCCTGATTTTGAAATAAGAACATTATTTTTCCTGCACGACCACGTAAGGGCGGCGGCATGGCATCGGCAGGGGGTAGATTAAGGAGGTAAGTTTACCATCAACTATATTCTGAAACACCCCTCTTCATCAGCCTAATCGACTGACAGTTTGAGCGTCCTCGGGTAATAGTTCACAATTTCCAACCCTCCATTTGGTCACCGTGCTGTGCGTAGCTAGATACATAATATAGACAGAGCTTGTACCTACTGATGTACAATCTGGAACGAATGAATCTAATTTAAGTTGATATCAATAAAAAAAAAAAAGTAAAAACAAACCTAACCCGCTTCACCCTTGGCCCTTGGGATGGAAAATTTACCTAAGCAATTTTTTAAAGTACGGTCGAGTGGCAGTTAGTTGTGCAAGGAATTTAAAAAACCTTATTTCGACTTGGAGGAGTGCAAAGAGGTGAGTGTGCATATTTGAGTAACGTTTTTTTTTTTGTAATATTTTAAAAAAGCGTATCAAAATGAATTATGTTTTTTTTCGTGTTTCTCTTTTTTGGGTGGAAAACGAATATATGACACAGATTTAGGCTTCATATTTGTCTAAGCAGATTCTAAGCACGTGGGACTGTGAGTTTAATGGAATTCCGGGAAATATCATTTCACATAGGCGGGGGGACGTTATTTTTTTTACGATATACCTACATATATGTAGGAGGAGTAGGTATTATATAAACATGGATTTTGTGTGATGAATTTCTTTTATGTTTATTTTGTTGGAATCCTTGATCCTGATTTTTTTTTATATATTTTTCTGTTTGAATATTTAACGAATTCAACAGAAGAAATAAAAAGGTTATTGTGGGAAGGAAAACATAGGTATAAATATATTTTGTTTAAATCGCTGGTTTTTGACCAGAAAATTGTAGGGAATTTCATAAATAAAAACAACAATTCCACAAATTTTATTATTAAATTATGAGCCTAAGGTAAATAAAAAAAAATTCATCATTCTTTGAAACATGTCATTGGTTTTGTTATAATATTCTGCGTAGACATTATGATGCTATTTTATATGTTCTGGTTTTCAATTAAGGATATCATAGGACTCCTGCAGGCTTATTATTTATGGTTTTCTTTTTGAAATTTTTCTTTGTTTATTTGTATTTTTTTTTTTTTTTTTTTTGTTAAAAATCTACATTTTCAGATTCGGTTACGCTGAGCAGCTATGCAAACTCAGTGAGTGGGGAAAAAAAATCCTTGAAATTTGCCAGAAAAAAATCCCTTAATTTTTTCTATATTCATTTAAATTTGAACAAATGTTTAAAAATTTTAAATCAATACAAATGTAGGTAAATGTTCGTTATGTTCAAAATCTTAAATCTATGAAATTGATGAAATTTTGACACAACGAACATTTGAATGGCGCAAGTATTTATACAACGGTTGATAAACAGCGCCAGTTGGTGGACTCACGCTGTACTCAGGAATCTGAGTACAGGATTCCAGTTTTTTTTTTTTTGTTTAATACATATGAAAAATAAAGTTTAATCAGTACATTAAAATTTAAATTTGTATAGGGTAAAATGGGGTAAAACTAAAAACACCATCAGATTGTTAACATTTTTTTTTTTTGTTTTTTAAAGGTTGTATCTACATATATTTAAAGGAAAAACTTCGAGGAGTTTAAACAAAAAATAAGCTGTTAATAGGGTGAAATAGGGGGATCAAAAAATTACATCAGATTTTAAATTTTCTTTCTCAGCAAAAAAGTAGTATTCGACTTTCAAAGCTCTATTTTGTGGGATCATTTACATTTCTCGTATTTTAGCAAAGCGGAATGCATGGAAATTAAGTACAATTGTATGTATTTTTGCACTAGGAGTCGCTTCAATTTCGGGAATTCAATTTACTCACTGCGATAAAATCGGGAGTTTTTTTTACTCACGGAATTAAAAGTAAATGAAAATTTGACGAAAAGTAATTGTATTAATTCTAATAGGGTACCTTCTTTTTAATTTTAATTTTTTGTATTAAAGAACTTAATATTTAATATTTATAAAAAAAAAAGTACTAAAACAAATTATGGATTTACCTTTAGGTTCAAGAGTGAATTTATTTTTTTAAAAAATCTGCTTTCTAGATTCAAAGAATAAAGAAAAACCCAAAATATAAAAATGAAGGAGTGGCATTATTGGCGGATTTAAAAAAAAAAATCATAGTTGTGCTCTAAGTTCTAAGAAGCCCTTACAAAAAAAACTCCAGATTTCTAAAGTAACACAATTAGGAGAAAATTTCAAATGTGAGAAAGGTAAGCATGGCAATGTACGGCTATAAGAAATCAAATAAAATTTTGATTTCGAAGTTATTGAAATTGTATGCCTGTTTATTTATATTTATTTTTTAACAAAAATTTAATTTTTCTGCCACTGCAAAGTTACTTTATTTGAATTTAAATAAAATTCTAGTTGTACCAAAAGTATTGGTCCTAGGATACCACCTAGTAAAACGCCATTTTAAATTTCTTTTAGTTACGAAAATTCATTATAAATGTAACTGCGAATATCTACATATGTAGTTTTAGATTTTTCAGAAAAAAAATTTAAATACCAATATATTTCGTTAGCATGTTGCAATCTCATATTAACTTACGCTGATGCTCAGTTTGTAAGTAATTTTAAACAAAAAACTTGATGCTTACCTGAAAAGAAAAAAAATATTTAATATCTTTATTTATTTTTGAACAAATCTTATATTTAAGTTTAAGATAAATGTAGACATCCATTATTCAAAAACAAATCAAGTTGAATTCAATTTTTTTTTTTTGAAGAACAAACAACAACAACAAAGTCCCATGTGTCAAAAATATTTTATTTTTTTAACCAAAATGAAAAAAAAAAATTATTTCGAAAAAGAAAAACATTCCTTTTTTAGGAATTCAGAAATGTTAAAAACTGCACCAACTCTTAAGAAAATACATAGATATATATTTCATGTACATATCTACATAAAACGTACATATCTGCAAAAGTTCAAAGTGCTATTCTACTTTTAACCCTCTCTAGGGTGCACAACCAATAAAATGCCAGAACTAGTATAGAAACAAAGTCTCATTGCACCATATGTTCCCTTGCCGAAGTAGAAAAATAAGAAGAAAAAAAATGTCAAAAAGTAGACAGAGCCAAAAAGAAAGTTCAGAGAACAAAAAATAAAAAAAAATCTTAAGAAACAGAATAACTTTTGAATTCTACTCAGCTGGAACATTGCAAAAGAGAGAACCGAACTGATTCTTTTCTTATACTCGTACGTACATATGTACATATATAGCCTCGAAAAAGAAAAGATATTTTTTAGTCACTGATTTTTTTTTTTGTATTCTTTAAAAATTATTTTTTGGTCTTATTTTCTGTTCAATTCACAGTTCACAAAGCGTGACATTTGTCGTCCTCAACAGAAAAAATAATAATAATAAAAAGAAAAAAAAAACATATTAAGAGGCGTATAGGATCTACTCTTGTATACGCGAGTATAAGTTCACGAAATCAGAACGAAAAAAGTTTTTCCATTAACATTTGATTATACGCTTCATTCGAAATTCTAAAGGTATAGTGTGTGTTGGTGAGTGGGTGCTGCAATCGACGTAACTTAAGACAAAAATAAAAAAAAGGGAACGCGAAGTTAAATGGGGAAAGAATTTTTATATCAAAGATCAAACGTTGTTTATAATTCCCAAATATCGTAAACATAATTTGAACACCAATGGGAAATTTTTTCAATGATTCATAAAAATGAGATCTGAGTTCATCTATAAAAATTGTTAAGTTGCAATCCCTCAAAAGGCTACCAATCAAATTAATAAAGGTTTTTTTTTTTAATCTTCATTTAATCCTGAGTTAAAAAAGATTTGGTTTGGGCATTTGAACCTGGTTCAGCAATTTTTACTGAGCGTTTTCGGGGATTAACTTAGGTTCAAGTTCAAGCATATTATACATGTTGAAATCCTGGTTTGACCTGAGTTAAAATTATTTAATCCGGATTAACTTCATAAAAATCGTAGAAATTGTCCTTTTACTATCGAAGGCAAGAAAGCCTTTTCCAAAGTTCGGTACTTCGATTTTTGATTTTATCTTATAGTTCAAAGCTAGTTCAGAGTTAACTCATCAATAATTTATGGATCTAAATTGACTGAATAACATGTTTCAGGAGTCAAATCGGATTTAACCGCGAAACATAGATGATCTCAAATTGAAAAACTTTCTGATTCATTTTTTTTTTTAATAATTTTTGAGTATAGACTTGGAAAATGCTTAAATTCCGATATGTATAATTTTCGCGCTTGTGTTGAAAGAAAATGTGACATAATTTTATGATAAATCTTGAGCACATACCTAAATTTAAAATTCACTTTTAAATTCTACAAAATTCCTCTAAAGGACACACCAAACTGAAATATTCTAGTTCTCACATTTTTTTTTATAAAAAAAGAGTAAATACATTTCTATACCTAAATTTTTTCCCGTCTACAAAATAAACGTAGGTATAGGTACATGTATATATGAAAATCTTTATAAAACAAAACTATTTTAAGCAAAGCAAACACGATGAAAATACATATGAGATATTGTTAGGCCTTTTTTGTCACGAAATGTCAACATCCAACCACTAAATTCCATCATAAAGCATTTTGCATATTTTCATCATAAACATTCATATCATCCACTCCCCCTGTTGACAAACTCTCAAAACCTACTGTTGTATCCCAATCCAACAGACCGACCCATCCCACGCACCACCATCACTCAGCTAAATACACATTCGCGTACATTTTAATTTCAAAATAACGTAAAGCGTTTGCTTGTATATACATATATATGTATGTATTTTTAGATCAGCAGCAAATTAATGCATATTTATGATACGGTTAAAAATAATACACTTCATGTTGTACATGTTGTGAGTACACGTTGGGCGCCACTTAAAATTAACACAAACCATAGGCATATAGCTTTTGGTGCGATAACGATAATGGGAACGGAGGACAGCGGTGGAGGAAATGATGATGGAACGTTAAGATGCCATCAGCCTACTTAAGTGTTAATCTGTTTTAATCTTCATAATATTTCAGTTAACACATATACTATAAAATATCTACTACGTGAGATTTCTTGATGGTAGGTGTCAAAGAAGAGCTTCAAGAAATTGTCCTATTCTGAAAATAACCCGAGCGTACACCTACCTATGTACATACATGAAAAGTTCCATTTTAATTCCTTAAATTGGCAAAGGTAAACATTCCCACCTCGTTTCAGTCGTCTTCGTCGTTAATCCACGTCCTCTCACACATCATTCTCACCGAAGTATATCTTCCTTCATAATCAGGCTCGCCCTTAAAGAAGGGCGCTCTGCAAAGTATACACACACATGGTTGAAAAAAAAACTTTTTATGCAGATTCGAGCTGTAGAAATGATGGTAACAGGCGCCCGGCGGTCGAGAGGAAGGAGTATGATGATGATATAGACTACAACTTCGGGGCTAAAGTAAACAATTTTACCTTCAACTTATTTTGTATGCAGGTGACAATTTCCAACACACACACATATTATATTTATAGGCATGCTGAATACCACAGAATACAAAGACGCACCTGCTGCTGGTTGCTTGTTGGTACTGGTGGTAGTGTTTTGCTTGAGGAGGTGGTGATAGGGACGCAACCACCGATTCAAACTTTGTTACACATGATAAGCCACAAAAATTGCAACAAAAAGTGGCAACAAAAATATACAAACGTTTGCACACAACATAGTTATCTATAGGCGGTAACGTAAAAGGTTTTGCTTGGCACTAATTAACAAATGCACGCAGTTATTTTTTTTTTTTTTAATTTCACCAGAGCTTAGGAGCAAAACAATGTTTTTTTTTTTTTGGAGTTTTTGTCGGAGCGGTGTGGCGGCCTTATTTGGAAGCTTAAAAGCAGCATCAGACAATATACATTATATGCAACCGCAGAGAGGAAGAGATTTTTTTTTCTTTGTTGAAGAATATGGCTTTAATTGTGGTTAATTAAAATGGGTGTGTGTGACTGGTTGCTATACCCGATGGGGACTTCCCTTCAGTAATTTGATATTTTTAAATTAAGTAAATTTAAACATTTATTAAGTTACATAATCAGTAAGCGTAGCAAGGTGAATCAAAGTAAAATAATAATATGAATCTAGATGAGGACGTGATTTGTTCGTCTTATTTACACAACTCAGTAAATTATAATAATGACGCATACGACAGCAATGACTATGGTAGGTACTGTAATTGATATAAAAGGAATATTATGGAAATTAAGAAAGTAGAGCTGATTTAATTTTTTTAATTTATGATTTTTTATGAGATCCGGTTTCGTGAGCAGAAACTTTGCTAGAATATAAACATAGGGTCCGTTTGTGTCAACTTGAGAAATTGCAGATAAAATCTTAAAATCGATAAAACCTAAAATCCAGAAAATTCAAAACCCCAGAAATCCAAAATCCCGAAAATTCATTTTTCCAAATACCCAAAATTTAGAAAGCTCAGAAACAAGAAAACCTTAAATTCAGGAAACTCATTATCACAAATTTTTCCAAAATTAAGATCCCAAAAAATTATACACCTACAATGAAAAATGTGCGCAAATTTTTCATTTTTTGGGATTTTGATTTCGGAACACAATAGATTTTCGTATTTTGTGTTTTCTGACATGTTTTCTTCCGGGATTTTATAATTTTTGTGTTTTCAAGTTTTTAAATTTACGGGTTTTAGGGTTTTGGGATTTTGGTTTTAGAGATTTTGGATGTTATTAATTTCGGGAACCCCATCCTTAAAAAAAACTTATCTTCGATTAAACCCCTTTTTTATATTAACTGTAGTTTAAAAACAAAATTCACGCAGGCATGCGTTTAATAAAAACAAATCCGACAAGGTTTTGGTTTCAACCTTTTTTGAATTTGTGCTATAAAATGCTAAAAGCTTTTTTAAGAAGTGTGAAACACAAGAAGAGCTTAATTGCTCTCCACAGGGAAATGGTGTCGATAATTTTTAATAAAAAAATTGTGTGTCCTTTTGTTAGTGTGGGCTTCTTTTTGGCACTTTTTAATAACGGTTTCTACCTCCTTCCTATTTATTTATTTTTTTTTTATTTATTTGAACCCTTTTTTTATTTTCAACTACCTCGAAGACTATCGAACTTATTTTGAAGCAAGTTTGCAACAACATTTTGGATCAAAAATTAAATATTCAAGCCCAGATAAATTAAACCAAAAAATTGCCAAGTTTCAAAATAATTCTGAAAAAAACTGAATTTAAGTATGATGGTTTGTTTTGATTGAATGATTCGGGCAATTCCTTAAACAATACCCTACATTTGGACCAAATTGAAATTTAGTTTTTTTTTGGATAGGTATTTCAAAAACTACATATGCATATATATAATTTTTTTTTTTTCAAAACAATGTAAATGTACAAATTAGAGCTTATGCATTCTACACAAAAACATATTTGAAAACGTGAAAAACGTGTTTCACACTTCTTAAAAAAGCTTTTGGCTTTTTATAGCACAAATTCAAAAAAGGTTGAAACCAAAACCTTGTCGGATTTGTTTTTATTAAACGCATGCCTCAAAAAATTCAAATTCAAAAACCCTTACACTTAAAGTTCCACTATGTTTTTTTTTTTAATATTCTGAGATGACTTATCTACCTAACAACTCCAATCATAACGTTATCATAGCAAAATATAATAAAAAATAAGAGCAAAGACTGAAAAGAACCTTTGTTCTACTATAATGTTTACCTACGTTGATACACTTAAATTACTGATTAAATATTTTTTTGACATAAATCTAACGTCTGTTACAGGTATTAAATTTAAGTTTCAAAGCATATAGATACATAGGTACATGTACTCTTAAATATGAAAAATATATATAATATCCCTCAAACATGGTATTTTCATCCTTTAGCGTTTTCCACCATTAATGAGCACATAGCCTAACTTTTGTTTTGTGTTGTATGTAGTATATCCGCTTAGAAAAATAAGAAAAACATGGAAACCTCTTTTCTATATATGGCGAAGCCAATATGACATTAAGCAGTTTAAATTTCAAACAAGAGGAAAGCTCTTCATTTTTTTTTTTTTAGATCAAAAACAAAACAAAAACAACCAAACTTTCTGTTGCAAAGAAGAAAAATAAAATCTTCCACTCAAACTAAAGTAACAAAAATGAGCACCACTTAGCCGTGACACAACGCCCACTTCCTCGTCCTTACCTACTCACTCTCTCCCCCGCACATATGCTAGGTGGTGTAGGTATACCAAATAGCTTTTGTGTAATACATCAAGCACATTCAAAAGTACTTAACCCAGTCAGTTAGTCCGTAAGTGTTACCCCGTGTATATACGCTCTTCTTTTCTTCTCACAAAGCGGTATGGTACCCTGGATCCAGTGTACACAATCTCTGTATATACGCTTAGTCCCACAGGAAGAATGAGTAAAATATATACAATGCATCACAGTGCAATGTATCCTTATGCTTATGCTCCTTACTGATGAACGCATACACATGTATGTAGGTAGCTATACCTACCTAGTTGCATCACACATATATTCTTTGGAGTATTATTTTTTTTTCTATTTTTAAACATATTTTGACATAAAAAAGGTCAAAAAATAGAGTTAGACAACATCACCGACAACAACAACGTCAACAAAAAAGGACTTAATATATAAAATAAAATAACATGTTTTTTTTTTTTTTTTGGAGAAGAAAGAGATGATGATGCTGTATTCCATTTCAACAGCAACATCCTGTTAACAATGGGAGTGGTAACATATTTTGATCCACTCCACTGATGTGCACATACACACACCTTTTGTGTTTTAGATACTATATACGCCAGTTTTGCTGATGGAACAATGCACCATACACAGTTACTCGTGTTTCACGTGTAACAAAATAATCCTTTACTAAATGTAAAAAAAAAAAATAACTAAATAAAAAGTATAACAACAAAATTTTCAAACGGAACAACTTTGCTTAACTAGAAGCAAAAAAATATATCTGCAGAAGCACCATCAGAAAACACCAGAACCATGACAAGCCACTTTTAATAAAAAAACAAAATATATGAATGGTTCGGGGCACATCCTTTATTTAAAAAAAAAAAAAGAAAAATATTAAAACGACAAAAGCGCCATCGTACATTTACTTTTTCGAAAAAGTTAAATCAGCGAAATGAGCTGCAGCCATTGTGGAATGAACAGAAAAGGACATGTACGATGTTAGAAGAAGTGCATTCATTTTTACAAACTATGTATGAAAATGTACACACCTGCAATTAGATGGTTCGAATATTGTTGCTATTTTATTTAACTTTTTTTTTTTGAGGAACATAACATATCTTTATACAAAAAATTTTCAATTCGTAATTTTGAAAACCATTTTAACCAAACCAATGCGATGGATCCGACAGCACCATCTGTAGAAGAAGTCCTAGAAAATGTATAAAACGGTGGTCCATATTTTTGGGAGTTAAATGACGGTGGGGGAATATAATGCTATAATACAGTGGGGAAGAAGAACAAAAAAATGCAGATAATCTTAAAACTGTCACAGTTTTGTTTTACAAAATTGTGTCTACCAAAAGCCTTAAGAAAAATATTTAACCAGTAAAATTACTTATTGTTTACATATTTTTTACAAAAATCATATACGCCTATTATGGATTACAATTCCACTGTAAACACTCGTAGCCTAGTTAACACTCCCATGCGAAAAAAATTAAAATTTTCAAAAAATTTTCAAAACATATGCATTATATTGCATACTTTATAAGGCTAAAAATATTTGTCATAACTCATAAGTCATAAGCAACCATTACAATTCTTAATTAACCCTGTTCAAATAAACAGAGGGAATACTAGAAAACTAAAATTTTTTTTTTTGCATACAAAATAATGCCAAATGCAAAATTAATTTTTTGCATAACATTTTATTTTTCGTATGACAACTGTAAACTAGGCTTTAAGGACATCCAAAAAAGTACCATACCATAGAAAGCACTGCTTTTGACTTTGAATAATCTTCAATAAATGAAAATATTATTTTTTGCATGCAAAAAAAAACTGTATTCACTACACCATGCAAACAAAATTGCCGATTAAATGTAATTAAAAACCTAAGGCATTATTTCATTAAGCTTTGTATTTATATGAAGAAGCATAGGTGTGAACAAGTACTATGTACATGAAATTTCGACGTATTAATGAATTTTTGCACAACATTTTATTTTTCGCATGGGAACTATAAACTGGACTTTAATGACTTCCAAAAAAAAGTACTATAAATTTCAACCACTGCTTTTGAATTTGTAGGATGAAAATAAATTTGAAAATTTTTACTTCCAAAACCATTTGGCGGCCATCTTGGAAATAGATATTTTACAATGTTTTTTCGCGATATCTTGAGAACCATAAGTATCACAGACAAAATTTAAACACATTTGTGTAGAGAAGTAAATTGTTTGAAATTTATGGTAAAATACTATTTACGGAGAAATTGAAAATAAAAGATTTATATTTTATTAGAAATAGACGAACAAAATTTGACTAAAAATCAAAGTTTAAAAAAAACCTATTTTTAGCAATAACTTTTCTATTTTCAATTTATCGATAAAAGTACCTTCACTAAAATTGTAGAGATTTCAGTTCTCTATAAAAATCTACTGAAATTTTGTTTGATAGACTCATGGTTCTCAAAGTAACACGAAAATCTCTGTACACTACACACCCTTTTCCAATATGGTGGCCAAATGGGGTGGGTTCAACGGCAAAAAATTTATATTGCCGAAAAATTCAAGGAAGTCAATGACATTTTCGCAAACATTAGGGACTATTCCGGTTAATTTTGATTAGACGAAAATAAAGCTTCGTTCACATAGACACACACAAGCCAAATTTATTGGCATTAAGTCCCATGATCGTGGGGGCAAGTTAATGTGTCACCAAAACTTGATATGATCGCATTTTCGATGTTTTCACTTTTCTTGAAAACACTTTTTTTTAACTTTGGTTCTAACTTCAGGTCCTAATAATTTACGTCCGAAACATTAATCTGTTTTTAAGTTAAATAAATGGTCAGTTTATTTCAACCCAATACTGTTGGTGCGTTCATAAAGAACAACTGATGACCATTGGGCGATGTTCGCGGCCAACTCCTGATTATGCAGAAAATCCTTTCTATACCGGTGAATTTATATCTCATGGCATAAATGTAGGAATATACCTATGTAAGTCCGGTACAGATGTGTGTAGTTGGTTTTATCTCATTACAATTAGTTGGATCAGAAGGGTGGATGCGGATAAAGGTATACGAGTACGTTTGAAGGTCCATTTGTCCTTCTTTCCTCTAACACACGAGAGGATTCATGATGAAGTATCCCCAATTCTCATACATCCTTTACATCCCAAATAAAACGAAACACTCGCTCACGTCTATATGTATTCCATTTATATACGAAAGCGCAAAATGTTTCTCGTGCTCCCTGGTCGCCATTTGCAATTTAGGTATAATACACTTAAACGAATTTACTTTCTTGCTTTATGTGCACCTCGCCTTAGTTGTTGGCTGAAGCTGGAACTGTTGCTCCATCCCACGACTGATATGATGCTATCCTGGGCTGTTGTTGTTCCTGATACTGAATGTATCCTGTTCTATATAATATGCGATGAAGATTGCTTGATTCAAAGTATTTGCCTTTTCTTTATTGTGTGCGTATGTATATATGGATTGTTGTTTTTTGCAGCGGTTTTATGTGCAATTTGCATTTTGCTTAGAGCACACGGTTTTCGTTTATCTGTGCAATGGCGGTTTTGTTTAAATAATCTCCATCGGGGAAGTAAGTTTGGAAAAATTTTTTAAATATTTTTATTTAAATTTTTTGTGTTTGGGTAATCTTTTTGTCGGTTTTGGGGAAATTTTCTAGATGTAATGAAAAATTTTATAATAGTTGTATAGTTCAGGAGGTAAAATTAGAAGGTCATCTTACAAAATCTGATTTTTGTCGAAATAGGCTGACGGTGGAAGGTGTGGTGCTGTTGTAAAATTGAAGTCAAAAAATTAAAAAAAAAAATATGCTAAATAATGCAAAAAACTAAAAGAAATCAGGGACAACTTTTGGCAATTACAGTGTAACAATGTTGTTCTGCAATTCTAGAGGAAAAACAAGACAGTATTCAAAAACTCGTATTTTAGATAGCTAACAAAATTTCTGAAAATCAAGTAAAATCGACCAACAAGGTTCTTTTATAGACAAATTGTAAAAATGATCTAGAAATCTCCTTTGTTGCAATACGCAACATTTCTGCTGGGACTTTTATAATAGTTGTTTTGCTTTTGCAATGGAATATTTACAAAGGAAGCAAATAGAGATACCTATAAAATGTTAAGGTCATAATTGGTATAAGTAGCTTTAAATTTAAAAACCAAAAATGCACTTAATTTCTTATTTAACCAAAGTTTGCATTAAAATTTTAATTGAAATGTTTTCCTTTTTTTGCATAGCTTGGGAAAATATGTGGCAAAAATTAATTTTATAATTCAACCGTATATAGTTTCTGAGGTGGACCAATTTCGAGGAAATAATTAATTAATTTGTATACAAATTCAAAACATATATAACATTTTTTCTCGAAAAAGGCTCATGCGTTGGTTTGTTCGTCGGGACATTCTTGATTCATCAAGCTGGAGTGGTCCGATGTGCTTTCACAATACTCATACAATACAGAGTATTTTTATTTCAAATTTTACAGGCGCTTGCTCAACGGTTTCCATATTTTAATTTTTCTAAAAATATTTCTAATGAGTGAACTATTTTGTTTTGAGCCGAAATAAATGTAGTTTATCTTGACTTATTTCCAAGGGTTTCCTTTTAAATTTTGATTGTCTTACGCGTATAAACTGAGCTAAAGAAAATTTAAAAAATAATTATTAATCAAAGCTTCTAAGACAGGGGTGTACTTAGTTAAAGTTAATTTTAATCACAAAAATTGTTTCTAAAACTGAAAAAATAAAAACAAATCCTAGTTATAGTTGGGAATAAAAAAAATTACTATAGCTAGATTAACCTTACTTTTTTTATCCACTCAATACAAAGGAAGCCTATTCTTAAAAATTCAAGCTTAAGAATAAGCTTTTCTCTACATCGAATCTAAAGTTTGGATATTCAAAAAAAGCTTAAGCTTATTTTTATCCACTTAAAAGTATGAGTTTCTACTTGAAAAAATTAAGTTTTTACTTAAAAATTGAGTTTTTACTTAAAAATTGAGTTTTTACTTAAAAATTGAGTTTTTACTTAAAAATTGAGTTTTTACTTAAAAATTGAGTTTTTACTTAAAAATTGAGTTTTTACTTAAAAATTGAGTTTTTACTTAAAAATTGAGTTTTTACTTAAAAATTGAGTTTTTACTTAAAAATTGAGTTTTTACTTAAAAATTGAGTTTTTACTTAAAAATTGAGTTTTTACTTAAAAATTGAGTTTTTACTTAAAAATTGAGTTTTACTTAAAAATTGAGTTTTTACTTAAAAATTGAGTTTTTACTTAAAAATTGAGTTTTTACTTAAAAATTGAGTTTTTACTTAAAAATTGAGTCTTTGTTTACCTTGAATAATATTTCACACTTTATTTTATCCACTTTTTCTTTAAATTATTTCTATGATTTTGTGCAATTACTTGCTGGATAGATCATACATAGATGTCTGTCTGGTGCAACGCTGCTATAAATAAAATGATAATTTAATTATAGATACTTATGCAGGGCAAGTCTAAGGCCAAATTTCGCCCTGTGGCTTTGAGAAGAAATACCGAATACACTAACTGACAACTTTTGCTTGAGAGATTAAATATGTGTCACACTGAAAGCCTGCATACAAGGAACTAAAAAAGTATCATAGAAATTGATGGTTGAGTTAACGTAGTTTGACTCCTATCCATAGAACATTTCTGGTTGCTCGTGCAAAAATAAAAACTTTATACATTCACATGATTTTTTTATAAAACAAAAATAGAACTATTTTCGTCTTTGTTATCATATTAATTTGGGGTTGGATTTTATTTCAACTCGATTTTTTTAGACAAAAAACAATACAATAGGAAGTAAATACCACATTTTCGAAAATAAAAAAAAAATATATAATGTTCCGCTTAAAACATTGAATATTAAAAGCACCCTATATATAAACACAACTATATACATAATATTCGTCTCTTCTATTAAAATTGATTAAAAAGGGTTTTCATTTTGCAAATCTTCTGCTTATGTGTATCACAACATGAATTTTAAAAATTTATGAGATCTTTAAGTTTATTTCAGCTTTATTTCGTACTATATAACTAAATTGATGATTTTGAAGTGCTTAGTTCCAAGTGTTGTTATGCATTTAAATCCTATTTAAAGACGTGGGGTCAGTTAAGGGCTAGTAACCTTTTCGTAATCGATTTGTCTTTATGAAACCTTTTTGTATATCGAAATTGCTTAGGTACTGAAATAATTGATGAAGGTGTATTATACTTTTATGGCCGAATTGGGTTTTACTCAATAAAATGGTTCTATATATTATGTAGATTTTAATTTTGTTCGATTGTTTTTTTTTCTTTTTAAATCACTCTTCCGCCATTTATATAGCAATTACATTTCTTAAATTTTTTTCATAAAACAATTATATGATGAAAAAGTCCTTTTAAAAATAAATCCTTTTTTTATAAGAATTTTGCTTTATCTGTTTAATCCTATAACTACTATTAACGATTTACACTTCAGGCAAGTAGGGTCCAATCATATAAAAAGAACATATCCAATCCGACAAAGGTGACCCTTCCGTCTTCCTTTTATTTTTAAACTTTATAGCACTGAAACATTATTATCAGAAAATCACTTAAACCAACCTTGACTAGACTATCGAATATAAACGTTAGAATTTTATACTCGTTTTCCCGTATATAGGGAAATGTCTTTTTCGAGTCCAAAAGCTATTTCCGTTTCCTAAACAGCTCTCTCTTCTTTTTTTTTTAAGTGCTTTAAAAGTCCCTTTCGAAGAATTTCTACCATAAAACTATGTATATTTCCTATGTCATCATCATCTTCATCGCTGTGTCTCTGTGAAGACACATCTTATAGAATAATCGGAAAAATAGTTTAAAAAAAAAAAGAAAGAAAAAAATAAAACTTGTAACTTGAGTGTAAAATAGTTTTGGTTACTTTTATTGTTATGTAGCAGCAGCAGCAACACTAAACTCTTTAGATGTATAGAAATGTAGTAGATTGTGTTTTCCTCTCTGAAAGTCTTACGCATTTGAACCCTTTTTTCCTTCTTCCATCATTGCTACTTTTCAAGTTTTATAAAAGTGTACGAGATGTTTGTACATGGAAAACAACTTAAGAGGTTTTTTTTCTTAGGTATTATTTTTTTTTTTTTTTGTTCTCGTTTTTAGTGCCCCAACATTTGGAACTTTTTCAACACAAATAGTGTAATTGTTGAAAGTTTTTTTTTTTTCATTTATTTTGTTCTTTACGATTTTCTTATTTTTTTTATTATTATTTTTTTTCTTCTGTGTTTTAACTTTGAGTTCGATTTGTATGGAAACATTTTTTTTTTCGTATGTGTTGTATTGAGTGATTTATTATTTTTTTTTAGTTTTAAAAATGGAAATAGCTTGACTTTTTCTTTTGAAAAGTTAAAAAAAAAAACAAACATAACTCATTGTGCTCGACATAATACTGAAACTTATTATTGTGATCTATTTTTTTTTTTAATTTATATTTTTTAAGAGGTCTTGTTGATTTAACGGTCAATTTGATATTTTATGGTTTCATTTTAATATTATGTATATTCTTGCAGGATTTTAATTTGAAATGTCTACAGGACATAAAAAGTTCTTTGTTAAAAGTCTGAATTCTAAATATTACAAATTTTAATTAAACTGGTGTGAAACTTTCCGAAGGTCACAACAAACTAGGGGACGACTGTGTGTGCTTTTTGATTAAACTTTCATTTATGTATTATTTATAGGAGGGTATGTCTACAAAAATTCTTCTATAAATTCTAATATAAGTATTAATTTAAAATTAAGGACATCCAAACTCCGAACCGATTATTATTATTAGGAAACCAGTTTGAAAGAAACAACAACGGTTTGAGTCTACAACCACACTAAGGCCCAGTTTTGCAGTGCGAGATTAAAGTTAAACCTGAGTTAACTCATCAAATTTGGTGGTTAACTCTAGGCTTATTGAATATATGGTTTTAAATTTTATCCTCCGAATTTGTTATATCGATCGGCATAAATTCTGTACTGAAAAAATGCTTATTGATGTAACTGTTAATAAATTTATTGGAAGAGTTAATTAAATCTGGTTTAACTCACGATTGAAAAACTGAGTCTATGTTTAGAACAACTTTACAGACGCCAACCCGATCATTATATTCCCTCAAAGTGCTTGCTTTATATCGACTTATGAAACTTGTTTTTTAAGTCAATTAAATTTATCTAGAAGTTTAACTATAAAATTTCGCTCGTTAACACTGGATTAACTTATGATGAACTTATTTATTTACTAAGGCCGCCTTAGAATTAACTTAAAGGGCTTACATTTCGGATTGAAAAACATAGAAGGAATGTGATAGTTTTGTGCGAGTCGTGACAATACAACTTAAGACTTAAGTGTCAGCCTTAAAAATAGACTAATATAAGGTCTGTTTCTTTAGTCGCCCGCGGGACCCCTTGGTATCCCAAATCTACCCAAAATGTGTTTATTTGATGTTTCCCGAACTTTTTGCCAAACTTTTCCCAAGCAGAAAGTAACAGATCTATTATTTAAAGTAGTACATCGAATTTAAATTTGACAAATATGAAAGCCACTGCTACACAGTCGATCTTTTGTTGAGTTTTTGCGACGAAAAATATTTTCAATAAAATTCTTGATCAAAATTAATAAAATTTGGTACATGTAATAATTTGCGAACGCTGAATTCATTTTTTTTGGAAATTAGTCAAAAAGTATTAATTTTTTAAAGAAATGTTAAATCAAATTTTTTGACTTTTATAGGAATCGATGCTAATAATCAAATTGAGAACAATTGAGAAAAACTCGAAAAACAGAAATTTTTGACACATTATTTGATTTTTTTAGTACCTGCTTACCACGGGAATGACATTCAAAGAAAAACAACTTTAATAAAAGCAGAAAAGGGCTTTAAAAAAATCATGCAAAAAACTATGATTGAAGACTTTCATGAAAGTTTTTTTGTAAATATACTTCTTTCAATTTTGTTTGATTTTTTTAGAAATTTCAAATTGTAATTCCAATGTTTCTCATATTTGTTTTTATCTATCTCATTACCTTTGTTGTCATACAATGATGTCAAAAATAAATAAACAAAAAAAGAAAAGAAATGAGGATAAGAACAGATCTCGACCTGGAGCTATGTACATATTTCGTTTTTGAACTTCAAATCACTGAAAATATTTTCGTTAAAATTTATCCCAAAGAGAAAACTTAAATAAAATAAAAATGTTATATTTTTTTTTTCTCAATAAACTACGGATGGAATTTTTTACAAAAAAGAACAACATCCTTCTGGGATCCGGTCAATCCGCATTAGCTCAAAGGAACATACACCTATCTCTGTATATTTCTATAGTGCAGCAATCTGCAATCCGCACCCGTTAGGTCCAGACTTTCATTATTTGTAAGTCCATATCCGAACTTTCCCCTCTGCTGGAACAAAAAAAATAAATAAACTAGAACGTTGCTTTAACCCTATCTATCTTAAGTGTGCCATCCCCCAATTCATTTTATTGCCCTTCTTAAACACGTGCGACACAAAGAGACACAAAAGACAAGAAAAATTGCATACAAAATGCGGGAACCAGACCTGGACAAAACCCAAAGAGCGAGCTAGCGAACTAGATGTAAAAGATATATGAAGCTGATGCAGTATATCAACCGGGCGGTGATGTTGAGATGGTGGCGCTGCAATAGCAGAGGGCAATTAAAATTAAGGAACTTGGTGAAAAAAAAAATATAAAAATTAAACTTCTTAAATGTCCCATTTCGGAACCGTTTTTAGATTTTACGTTTCATCTAGATCCTGTGCTGCAAGTAGGTACACAGATATAGGCAGCGCTGCTCTTCAAACTGCTTGTATAGTAGGTAGGGTAGATAGGTTGCTATAAAGAGGAATTTCTGTCCTGAGAATCTTTTAGGTCCTTCTCTTCCTTTGCCTGAGATTTATAGTCATTTGCTCCAGTGACTATTTGTGTGTGTGTGTTTGTGTGGGGGTTATGTGTCTCCGTAAATTCTGAAAGCGGGATTGCCATTCTTTTTTTGGTCAAAGTGCACATATAAATTTCTGCATAACGAAGTTGAATCCTTTTTCATTTTATACATATTTTTTATTTTTTTTTCTAGTCCCGTTTAAATAATGCAGATGCAGATGAAAATGAAAATGAAGTTGTTTTCCCTGACTAAATTACTGAGTATGTTTGCGTGTGCTGCATGCACTAGTTTGCGTTTATATCTGATGAGTAAACTCTTCTTAAGCGATATAGCAGAAGCAGCCAGGAGAAGAAATAGAAAATAAAACCAAACTAACAAGGATAAACATTTATCCACAGAACTTACTCATAAAGAACAGAAAGCAGTAAGCAGTAGCAGCAGTGGCAGCTAGTGCCAGTAATACCTATCCCACTGAAGCAATACCAGAAATGAAAGTTACAGAAAAAAATTTATATTTTATAAAAGCTCCTTTTGTCTCCTCAACAATATTCTCTAAAACCATTCCCATTGTCCTGACAATGCGTTTGTTCTGCCAAAGTAGATGAAAGCAACACAAAACAGCGAAAAAAAAAAAAAAAAAAAAAAAACAACGATAAGAAAACAAGGAATCAACTCTTGGGTTTTGTTTACGTTCAGCTTGAAATAAATATCTGTCATGTCCTTCCGTGTGCTGCCTCTTAGAGTGCAGTAGGTTGAGTTTTTTGTTTTGTTTTTATTTACAACAATCCTATGGGAAATAAAGAAGTCATTGTTATAAGGAGCGAAGGTGTGTAACTCACTGAACATGATATTGAGTAAAAAAAAAAAAATATAAAAGAGATTCAGAAATGATTTTTACTTAATTTATAGTCATGAAATTTAGATTCATTTTTCTGATAATCATAAAAAAATCATAAACAAACAAATCACAAACTTCTTTTTATTATTTCGATTGAAAGGTCACAGAAAATTGATGTTATTTTCCAACAATTTAAGGGAAGCGATTTATTATTCGATGAATTTTGAATGAACAAAAATTATAGTTCCATAAATTCAGCTTAGAAATTTGAACATTTATTATCTTAATTCCGAATCTCTGTTGCTAATGCTTAAAAAGATAGATTGCCACAAATTTTCCAATATTAGTTTCTTCACCTTGAGTTATTTTTTTATTTTTGAGTAATAGCAACAGTAAGTGTCTGTGACAATAAATTTTCAAAATTGCAAGCTTAATATTGTACAAAAAAAAAAAACTTTTTTCTTTCCGATAAATAGAAATTGAAATAAATTGAATTAAGAAAATAAGAAGGGCAAAATAGCAGAGTAGCCCTGACAGGAGGAATACGCCAAAATTTTGTTTGATGCCTTTTGATTATGACGAAAAATAAAATGATAAAATTTTTTGCCTAAATTAACGGTACTTGTTATCGAAATTTTTAGATTTTTTTTTACACCCATCAAGTAAACTTCTGATATATTTTTCTTTGTCAATTAAGATCCTTAGTTAGTTCTGATTTAACTCGAAGAATTTGGTGAGTTAGCTCTAAATTAACTACATAGATATTTCAAGAGATTCCAGCTTCTGCCACTATCGAAATAGAGAGGACGACACTATGGAAATAGTTTCGATAGTGACAGAAGCACGTATCTGCCAGAAAATGACAACAGAAAATTAAATTTAAATATAAACTAGAAAATATTTTCTGAGTTAACTCGAATTCAGTTAATTTGCAAGTAGCATCAGTATATAAAAAAATTAATTTAAATCGGTTAAGCCACTAATAAAAAAATCAATACATAATAATAAAAATGTGACCACATATTGTTTTAAAAATTGATTAATTTATCAAAGGGTACAGACTCGTATTTCTCAAAAATGGTTTTTTATTGGCATCTCCCATTTTGTTAATTTAGTTTGACACGAAAACTTTCCAACTGATTTTGATTATTTTTTTTTTTGTTGAAAATATTTTTAAAAATTTTCCAAAAAAAAATGTTTTGATAAATTAATCAATTTTTAAAACAATATGTGGTCACATTAAAAAAAAATAAACATTCCTTAATTTTGATTAAAAAAAAAATCAAATAAATGAAAATTGACCCATCCCCTCAGTTTAAGAGGATAGCTAAATTTGCGTGGAAAATTAATTTACGATACTAATAAATTTCCTGGTAAACTTTCAAGCATCAACGTTTCACAAATATTCTAAGAAGTGTAATTTTCAGAGCGAAATTTTTCTTTCATTTACTCATTGATATGAAAGTCTTCTTTGGGAATAAAGTCCTCTTGATAAACAACGTGCTCTTTCAGGAATAACTTACATTGGTTATAAAAAAAATATGAAGTACACTGTGGCGTATGCGTACTTATTTTCATTTTCATTTTAATATTACTATTTTTATTTATAAAAAATTTAATAAGAGTAACAAATCATATAAATTATTATCAACTTTTTTAATTTTAATGCACTTTACTGTCCTCTGGTTTAATTGACCTGTACCATCTTAACCATCCTAATCCTGCAGATGATCCTAAAAATTACTAAGGAATTAATTATGAATATTTAAAAAAATATGTATATGACTTGATTAGTCTTTAAAAAGTATTATAGATACAAACAAAAGAATAGATTGACAAACTTCATATGTATCAAAGGTAAACCGTTTTTGTTACAAACCTTGAATGCAATTCTAACCCATATTTGAGGCCGAGAGTCTAAAAGTTTTGTATCCTTATTTTAAAAAAAAATCCATAATATAGTCACATTTTTTTTGTTTTAACTGACATACATAAGTGATTTAAGACCCCTTTAAAAAAAAAGTATAACATAACCATTTTGACAACTAACCTATGCATGTTTTTGATCGATTTAATACCAAATATAATCCCCAAAACAACCCAACACACCACTTTTTCACTCAAAGTCTCATTTGTATTTCAAAAGAAGTCCATTAATATTGCAAATCACTTATATTTGACATCAACTAAACTTTTTTCTTATTTCCATTCTGATTAAGTTCTCTATATTTCGACGACAAACCCAAAGGACAACAAGTATTTCACTAATTAGTAGCCGGCAAACGCACAAAAATTCTGATGACAACCAGTCTCAAACAATTCTATACCCATAACCTTCTAAGCACGTTTATAGTCTATATATAGCACTCACTTATAATAATTACTACAAACCTACCTTCCAACAAGAAATAAAAATATCTTTTTGTAAGCTTATTCTCCAGCCTTCTTCTGCGACCACAAACTGTTCTGACTGTCCCAATCTCTAATTAAATCAGACAAACTTTGTCCCAAAGTAAACTCTCTCAATTCCTCCATGTATAGGTATACACTACTGCAATATACCGTAGGTATAGCGGTGAATAATTTCGCAAAAGCAAATTACTTTTTAATTCGACTCCGTGACTAAAATTCAGTGTGCACGCATTATTATTCATTTGAACCTAAATATACATGCATACCTTACCTACAAAAATACATACATATAAGTCAGAGAGAAAATCCTTTTAAGTGCACTTAAATTTGGCTTTTTGATGTGCCAAGCTCCTGAATTTCCGGAACACTCGCGCTGGCACTCCCACTCCCACTTACCTCCACCTCTGCCAACGCCACTGACTATAAAGAACGCGCCATAAAATAGCAGCAGCAATATCTAACAACCTACTCCTTCGCTGGTTGCTTTTCCCAGCCAGCCAAAGTTATATATAGGAGAATATGCCAAAACGAACTACCTGAAGTCGCTTTACTAACCATTTCCTGTGCGCTTTTGTGCGGTCCTATGTTCCTTTTGTTTCTCGCACATTCAAAAACACACCGCACTCTCTCGCAGATATAAAATCCTTCCACCTGATGCGGGTAAATTTAACGACCACGTTACGTTATACTAACAACGACAACAATTCTGCCTTATATTTACCGCTCCTTAATACCCCTCCCCCAACGAAGTTGTTATTCATTTTTATTCGGAGCAATTGAGTTTTTCCGCTACAGCGTGGGATGGCTTTATACATTTCCTTTCCTCGTATACCTATACATACATAATATACACACCAACGATCCTTATATTGTCCGTTCGTGTGCGGTATCCTGCTTGGCCACAAATAAATTCCGGCATTCAAAAGTTATAGCAGGGATGAGAGGGGCGCACAGGGGGTATTATTTATCCGCATGCATGCTGTGAACACATAACCCATTCGGGAAACTACTATTCAAAAGGATTTGCTATTGTATTTCGAGTTTTCAAGTCAACAAATGTCCTTTTTGTTTGATTTTTGAACCGCAAGTATTGGATTGGAGGAAATTTGAAAGGAGTCGTCCATCGTCCGAGTAGTTGTTTTTTTTTTTATTTATTTTGTTTTGACAAATAGCCAGTGTACTGACTTTTGATTTGTAAAGACGAAGAAAAAAATGTAATTACAACGACGACGAAGCAGAGTATAATTGAGTCCACTTTCTCGGGTAGAATCTCATTTGAGATATATTTTGTTGCCATTGTGAACATCTCTTCTTTTTTTTTATTTGAAGTAGAAAAAAAAACCAAACACAAAACTCGAACTTGAAAAACAATTAAAGCAATCATTTTGAAATGTAATCTAATCTAATTTGAATTTCAAATGCACAACGGGAATAACAACTGACAAATTTTAAATATTCGCAATATTTATTCACAATAGACATTACTCAATCAATTGCTTTACACAATACGAAAAATTACAAACAATCGATTTAATCGACAAATATCGATTCGATTGGTAAATTGTCAACCGCCAATAAATCGCCTGTAATTTATTAGCAGATTCATATGGATTTTGTAATCTTTTAGCTTAATATCACAGAAAGAAAATACAAAATATTGCTTTGGACAAATTTTCTGATCTTATACTCCAACTGAAGTACCTTAATCTTCGCTTTAAAGGAGTAAAGTCCGTTTTTCTCAAGATCTACTCCTATTTTCCCACGCAGAAAAAAAATTACCGATTCCTGTGTCTTAATGTCATATTTATTCACTCGATTAATCCAGATTAAAACTTAAAACCGGATGTAAGTTAATTTAAATACTCATTAATTAATTTACATTCGGATTAAAGTTTTAATCTGGATTAATCGAGTGAATAATATGGCGGTATGTTACACAATTTTTATACACCGATCATTAAATTTTAGACATTGTTTATATTTAAGTAGATTTTAATCAGTGTTTTATTTAATTCATCTACAAGAATTTTCTCCCTTCTGATTTGCTGTTGTCATATATAAATCAACTCTTATTGAATATAAGCATCGACTTCAAAAAATTATTAATACATATTTTTGTTGTATTTATAAAAACTGTGTAACTTAGACACCAGACTAATTTGGGACTTTTTTTTAATAAATGAAATATATTTCCAAATTAAAAGACTTTTTTATGTCAATTGTCTAAGGAAATCTGAAATCTCTATTTATTTTTTTTAATTATGGATTAAATGTTAGTCTCAAGATAGACCCAAGTTAGTCCACCGATTCCGATATCAAAGTTACATAGTTGGCTGTGGAAATTAAGAGAATATGAACAAAGCTGTGTTACTTCTTAAAAGTAAAGCAACAGACAGAAATACTTCAGAAATGAATTTATTAGAACACTGATTTAAATTCATTTAAAATCTAAAGACTGTCTAAAATTTATTGAATTAAATGATAATTTTAGAAAATAATACAGAATTTTTTAAAATTTGTCTAAGTATATATCTGAACCAAATATATTAAGGTTCAGTTATATAAATAGGTAAACCGTCACACAGTAGTCATCATTTTGTTGAATTTTGGTGACAAAAAATTAAAAATAAAAATTAATTAAATTTGATACACTTAATGATTTAAGGTAGCTGAATTCAGTTTAAGCCTACTTTTCTACGTATTCGAAATTTGGGCTTAACAATTTAAGTCAGAAAATGGCTCGAAATTTCAACTTTCTTAAAAAAATTGTTTGTCAGAAATTTAGTGAAATCATTATTTGAATTGCAAACGGATTACTGTGCATCATGGTTCAGGAATATTACCCACCGATTTCAGCGGATTAACCGAGGTGCAATGTGATAAAATAGTCAATAACTTGCTTGAAAACTGGGTGAACACTGGTTAAACGCTGGTTAAACGCTGGTCAAACACTGGTTAAACACTGCTTAAACATGGTTAAACACTGGTTAGACATGGTAAAACACTGGTTAAACACTCGTTAAACATGGTTAAACACTGGTTAAACATGGTTAAACATGGTTAAACACTGGTTAAACATGGTTAAACACTGATTAAACCTTCCGCCGAAATCAGTGAGTTTTATTTAATTTAGAAATGTACACTCCAAATTTTGGTTTGACTCTCCTACATATGTTCATACATTTGTTCCGAATTTTTAATTCTGAGATTCAAACTCTGCTGGCAACTCGCAACAAAGGAATCAAAATTTTAAATTTGCTTTAAACCATATTTAACCATGAATGACATGTTAGACGTCTTTTTCGCAATCTTTTCAAGTTTTTCAACAAAAAAACATATTTTCTTGCTTTTACTTTGAAAGAACTCACTAAATTCTGCATTTAAAGATTTCTATATTACTAAATTCAAAAAACCGCACTGAGTACTCTCATACCCACTGGGAAGCCTAACCCCAAAATTACTCTTTTAATTTTGTATACCTATACAGTGTGCACTCACCCTTAGTTTATAAACAGTTTGTTTTGTCTTTCTAAAACATGCTACTATACCAACAACAAAAGGCTTCGTTCCATATGACAAAACGACAACAGACAACAAAATTTCGAAATAGAAAATGTTGTCTACTCGTAAATAACTACGCAAAATCAGAGTTAACTATTATAAGAGAGAAGCAGGTGGCCGTATAGCCCCCCCCCCCCCCCCCCCCCATTAGACATTCACACAAACCTCTACTACGTATTATAGAAAATGGTTCCTTCCTTCTTTAACGGTTCTGTTTTTGGATTAAGAATTAACGTCACTAGAAGGATGAAATTTCATTATAAGATTTAGATTTCTATTTTAGAAAATGTTTTCCTGGTGTACGTATAGAGTGAGAGTTATAAATATAAACACACAAACTAGGCACCCAAGTTCTCATAACTCAACCGACTTCAAACTATTAGAAATTTTGGGGTTTATATTTGAAAGGGTAAAAATTGTAAAACATAAACTTAACCTCTCCCCAACCAAAAAAAAAAAAAATAAAAAATACAAACAAAAAAAACAACGAAGCATTTTATGTGCGTGTTATGTTCATTTGCTTTTAGTCGCGAAGCGTTATAAAGTTTAATTAGTCGAAGCGTGCTAGGCGGTGATGGGTTCGCTTCAACTCCTTTCTTCCTTCTTCCCTGTGTGAAATTCGGATTATTTTATATTGCCATTCATGAAGCTTTAGCTTCATTCAAAACCACCATAATAATATTCAAGCTTTTTGCATATATCCCATCAAGCTAAAATTTTTGGCCGTGTCTTCTTAGAAATGTGCGATAACAATAGCGCACGTATAACGACAGCGCCTATTAAGAAGCGCATAAGGATATCACATTTATATAGGGGATGTAAAATATTCCCGGATCGTGGTGGATTTGGGAATGTCTGTAGCAGAAGTGTTTTGTGTTTAGATACAAAAATGTATATAATATATGTATCTTAAAAAAGGCACATCCACACACACTTTTTGGTGCATGAATTTTCAATTTATAACCAAATTGAAATTTATGTTTATGTTTTCGAGTTAAGTCGAAGAGGATCTCTCGAAGGATACGAAAAAGAAAAAAGTTATAGAAAAAAAAATCATACACAATATAAAAGTTAACAGGAATGTGAAATGTAAACCAAATAAGTGCAAGAAAATTGATGCAATTAAAAATTATATCTGTACATACATATGTACATACATATCTAGTCAATGGAGCTTTTCTGCACAGATATTTATTGTTAGTGGTGTAGTATGTATATAATATATATATATAATATAGGCAGCGGCAGAGGCAAAGGCAGTGGCGGTGGCGACGCGACGCATGGCAACATGCAGGAAGCCAATCTTCAATTACTGAATTAAATTGTGATTAACGAGAAAGGAGCGTGATTACTTCGTGCTGCGTATAATACGAGTATGTAGAGGGAAGTTTATTATATACTCGTACATCGTAGGTAGGTACATTTGATATGCTGTCGTGTCTTTTTACGTGTGTGGTGAAATGATTTGTTTGGCATATGTCATTATCCTTAATTTAATGATTTTGTTTAATGATTTTTGCCTCAGTTATATTTCACATGCAAAAGGCATTATAAACATTAATCATATACCTAAAGAAATTTGAAGAGAAGAATATGCCAGATATGTACATACATATATACATAGAAGTTTTCCAAGAAAATAAATTCTTAATTTGAACAGCTGCTGGTACAGAATAAGTTGTAAATAAAGTAAGTTAGAAGAGTCAAGAGGGGAAATACGTTCAAAGAAAAATGGAAATTCTTAAAAAAAAATAAAATATTTCCAAAATAGAAAAATGACAGGGTACAATGATGCGATAAAAAGATGCTTCCAAGATAGACTCATAGTTTCATAGTAATACCGTTCCGCTTAGTTTTTGTCTTCATTAAAATAAATTCAATCAGTACCTTATTAGTTTTCTTTACTTCGTTTGCAAAATGAAAATGCATCAAGTTTAAATTAACATATATTCGAGTAACCAACTTTGGTTTTTGATTTTGCTTTAGAACTCCAACTTCAAAGGACTCGATGATGGGAGAGTTAGTCTTCAAGAAGGAATGTAGGAAAAATAAATTACTAAATGTCAAAAAAATTTTCTTTGAGAGGTAGATTGTATTGACATAAAAAGAAAAAAAAATGAAGTCGTTTCAAAGTACATAATGTATTGAGTTTCCAAAAAAAAAAATTAGCTTTATTAAAAAATCCAAAAAAATATTAGTTTGCAAATTTTATAGCTAACACTTCTATTTTTCTGACAGTTTTTATAATAAAATAAAGCTCAAGAGGAAAATTTGAATCCAAAAAAGTGTAAAAATTTCATACAATTTTGTAAAGTAAAAAGTAAGAAAAAAAATTTAAACTTTTTTTGAAAAATCAAAAAAAAAATTGAAAATTTTTGTATAGGTACAAAACTTTTGAAACTTCTGAAAGAGAAAATCAAAAATCAAAAAAAAAAAATGGCTCTATATGGGAGATCCCACTTAAAACCAGTTTTTCGAAAAAAAATTATAAAAAAGATCCTTTTTGTAAAAAAAATTACTGAATTTTATTTTTAAAAAGTTCTGGACACGTTTTTGAGAAAAATAAGATTTTCATAATTTGGTACAAAAATTTGTACGGCATGTACCGTTATTTTTGTTCTTAAAAAAATGAAAAAAAGCGTGAGAGAATGCCCAAAAACCGATAGGTACCAAGTTTAAAGAAAATCGACCCACCCGTTTAGGTTGCAGTCGAAAGGACAGGACAGGCAGACAGAATTGCGAGACCCACTTTTTTCGACTTCGCTATCATTTAATGTCAAGTTTGATTAAAATCTTGAGTTCTATTTTTTTACGAATCCATAACATGCCATATAGTACCTATGTACAGTGGGTTGCCAAATTAATAGGGACAGTCATGGATTTTAAGAAAATTGTATGTTTCCTTAATAAATTAATGCTTAATAATTAATAATTTATGTAATTGATAAATAGATTTTTTATTAAGATTAGTTATTATTACATCAAAATAAGTTGTTAAATAATATTTTTTTAAATTAGAGTGTGTAAATTGAGAGTGTGAAGTATCTGAATGACCAAAACAACCAGTTCTATGCTGGCCAGGCGATTCCCCTGGCATGAACCCCATTGAAGAAGTTATTAAAATCAAAGTAAGTTATAGACAAAATAGTCTGGCACCACTGCCCTGCAATTATAGAGTGCGGTAAAAAGTGTATTGATAGCATGCCGAGACATATTCAAGTAGAAACCGTTAAAAAATATCGATTTTTTTTTTTAAGTTTATTTTGATTAAGAGCTAGTTTTAAATATTATTAATTTAAAACATACTATTTAACAACATATTTTGATGTAATAATAACTAATCTTAATAAAAAAAATACATATTTATCAATATACACATAAGATTATTAATTTGATACGGAAACATACAATTCACTTAAAATCCATAACTGTCCCTATTAATTTGGCAACCCACTGTATATATCCCAAGTAAAAAAGAGTGTAGAAATAATAGACACCCTGTTTAAGGTTACTATACTAATCCTACGTCCTATCCTATAAGGAGTGGTCTAACCTGTCTCCTATCAAACTATCAAACTTGGATTTCAAGGAAATTATCCGTTGACGTCAAAGAGTCGCCAACATGAGGTGCTACTGTAGTCAAATTGCAATTAACATCTGATAGCAACCTTTACTTGGATCCTTTATCCAGATTAGGCTATATCACATATAAAATCGATTTCGAGAGATTTATTGAAAGAGGCAAGGACCAGGTTCAGACGTTCAGCCAATGATAACGAATTTCTTCAATTATTGCAATCACTAATCGAGAAGATAAAAGTCAATAATTTAAATCATAGTTAAAACTTCAAAAACCCTGCCTATTAAAACAACAAGCTTTACAAAACTTACAAAAACAAATCTTATTTCTTTTAATTTCAAATAAGATTACTAATTTATATTTGTGGAGAATTTAATTCTTCCGTTCATATGATCATCAGTGAAAAATTTTACTGCCCTCAATATGGTACCTAATAGCTGCCTTCAACATCGACCCATCTTATTTGTTCTCCATCTTGTTTTTTTTGTATTGTTTTTACTTATTTTTGTATATTGTAATGTATCTATTCCTCGTTTTCTTGCAAATTTGTGTCTTTTGTCATGTGATAAAAGTTATTGATTACTCCCTTTCGGCAAGAGGTTGTTTGTTTTCACAGAAAAGTCGGTGGTGTTTTTTTTTTTGAGAATTTTCTTCTTTTTTTTGTATTTTGTATTCGTTAAAAAACTACAAAAATGATAAAAATACAGGGCAACATAAAATATACATTTTGTTTGGCCAAAACCAAAGCCGCCGTCATCACCGTCATTATCATTATCACTATATAGATAGTTTGTGTAGCAAGAGTTTTTATTTTATGTAGGTATAGTATCTACGTGTATATGTGGTTGTTGTTGGCTTCAAGAGAAGGTATAGCCTAGATATTGCATCCACTTCTTTTGCCTCTTGTATTGTATCTGTATATTTTTTTTTTTGTTCAAGTCTTATATTTTATGTATAATTTTTTTTGTATACGAAACTACGACAATTTGGTGGTTTTCCAAAAGCATCCTTAAACACAACGACGTCGACAGCGAAAAAGGCAACAACGATAGATACAATGAATATCTCTGCAACTACTACTTCACACAAACAATATACAATATTATTACTTTTTTTTTTTTTTTTTTTTGTTTTTTTTTACTTCTTAAGCTTGAGCAGCAGGAGAGAGAGGCGATACTTATGGTCGATGAATACCATGAATGAAATACTCAAACCACCAGAAATATCTATTTGTCCTTAAAAGTTTTTTTTTTCGGTATCCAAATGCACCTTCTTCTTCCTGCTGCTCCTACTTCTGTTCGTCCTCGTATCTCCTATATAGCGTTGGTTTATGCTTTTTAACTTATAGAACACGACGACGTTATTAGTATAGTCCTACTCTTGGTGAACGTGAAAAAAGTATATCGCTGTTCATATTGTTATTGAAATAGGCAACAAAAAATAAATGAAAAAAAATCTATACCTACCAACATTACCTACATAGGTACATATACCTACCTAGCTTGTGGTTGGAGGATTCTTTTCTTTTTTTAAATAAAGCTGGTACATTATGGTATAGGCCAGGAAGGACTATGGACGAGAAAACACTCGAAAGCGATAGGTACCAATGTTGGCCGGTGGTGTTCTTAAAATTTTCATTTTTTTTTTACCTACCATTCTCTCGTTTTTCGAAAATTATTTCTGAATTATTTTCATTTTTTTCATAGAATCTTGGCCTAATGTAGTGAACTGCAAATGTCACAACCAAACGAGTAAAGTTTCCATGTTGTTTTTCTTTTTTTTTTTCTTCATAGAATGTTGAACAATAATTGTAAATGGAATACAATCGTCCTTTAATTAATATTGACATTTCTTTGGGGTACTGGAGCGAAAGAGATAGTGTCTCGAATAATTAATTTGGCAATAGGCCAGAGGTGAATTGAAAATAGTTCAACTGTCAGTGATTGCATGGAGAATGTGCTCCAAAAAAAAAAAAAAATTAAAAATATTTTTAGGTATATATATGTATAGTATATTATATGGAAAGAGGAAATAAGGATATCCATACATATATACAGAATCTTAAAATTAGGATTTGTTTCAAAAGGAATTATATATTGCACCTGGAACGGAAACGTTGACATTTTGGTCCTTAAAATGTGTTTTTTGTTCCTTTTTCTTTTCAAGTATAATTAAAATGAGATATTGAACAAAAAAAAAGGGTTTAAAAGGGAATACAAATATTTGCTTAAAAATAAATCTAATTTATGTACATAATTTATTGATTTAAAATATCCATTTGGTAAGGGATAAAATTTTATAAGAAAAAGGAGTGTAATTTGTCGTTTTTTATTGAATTATGGTTTAGGCCTAAGTACAACAAGTTGATAGAAAAAAAAATATGACAAAAGATTCTTCTTCTTTGAAAATGTTTGAAAATAAGGGTGCATTCTTGCTGTCAAATAAAATCAGTTGTCAGACGAATATTATCATTCTCTTCTTTGCCTATAGGAGGCAAACAAGGGAGTTTTATCCTTTAAGAGTTTTGGGAAGTTTTAATATATTTGGTGTTATATGTTGCAGAGGATGGAAAGTATAATTAAAACGAGACTTTTCGACGACTCTTTCCTTCATTAGAAACTATACCAAAAAATATAAGTTTTCGTCAGATTTTATCTTCTTTAATTAAAAATGTTTGGTTTTGCATGCAAAAAAAAAATTCAAAAATTCATCAAATCTATATAACTTTTCGATTAATGAAGAAGTCAAAAAAAATTCTGTGAGTTTATTTGTCTATTTAAGTTGATGATAGTTTTTATGATCAACTTAGCTTATTTTTCAAAAACATACATACATACATATATAAAATTTTGTAATTTTTTGTTTTTATAGAAGATATGAAAGAAAATATTTAGGAATACCAAAGTGTCGAAAAAACAATCCTGATGCTTTAGCGAATTTTTACCAAAAGAGATATTAAAAAGATACATAATCTCAGAAGTGGGATATGGATTTAAAAATTAATTATAAAAAAAAGAACAAACAAATTTTAATTTATTTATATTTATCTTCAATTTCTGATTGAACTACTTGAATATATTCATTTCCAGAAAATAATAATTTACAAAGAAAACCTGAAGGAAATAGTATTGCTGCGTAAGCGAAAGGAGTTACAATCATTTAAGGACAAGATTTTAGATTTGTAAGTCCAAACATAAATTATTGGATTATATTAAAATATTTATCATAAGCTGAACTTTCTCATTGAGATGAGCGTATAAGTTATGTATAAGAACGAAACCAGGATGGTTGCAAGTTTCTTAGAGGAAATTGATACGTTCTGTTGTGAATGACCCTCGAGCAATCAGAGATCCGTTCAAAATCATTTCAGCAAGAACGGTTGGTCCTTACCCCCGTCATAAAAGTGAGTGGCCTATTGCTAAAGATATACTTACAATTAAGATCAGATGGAGGAGGTAGATTCATTCAAAATACGGTTCTGCCTCCTAAACTGTTTTTTTAAGAATATCTCGGTAACTTGTACGGAAAAAATGTTAAAAAGGAAGTAATTGTAGCTTAGAAAATTTCCTACGAAAAATATGTTTATACTTTTTTTTTCATAAAAAAAATCAATTTCGACTTTTAACTCACGATTGGAAAATCAACTAAAAATAAGTTTAAATTCAATTTTTGAAAAACTTGTTATTCTACTACTATTCTGTTTACTGATAGAAAATATTGTTCAGTATTTTCTAATAATTCCAAAATTTAAACAAAAAAATTAAAAATTACCTCTGTAAAATTTGAAATTTGTAAGTTACGAGGTTGATGCTTGTAAAACTAAAAATATCGCTCAATTATTGTGGAACTTACGATATATTTTTGTTGATTGTATAATATTCTGAACAATAATATTTTTTGGTGCCGGCACCGCATTTTGGTAAGAAAAATAAAACAAAGAAATTAAAAGAGTAATCACATAAATTTTTTTGCCATTGGAATGAGGTTTTTCTAACCAAGGTAATAATAATAATTAATAATTTCAAAGATTGTACTTCTTATCTGAAGTTACAGACAAGACCAGTCTTCTTTCCCAAACCAATTAGAAAATTATCGAAAATCATCTCAAACTTTTCAAACTGTAAATTTCAAAGTCAAATTTGTATTTTTTGCATTTTATCATTCATGCATTATGCATATGGATATAGTTAAACAAAAGTCATATAAAAACTCAAAGCTCTTTTATGCACAAAATTTTTTTTACAAACTATAAGCTTTTACGCAAATATTATATAAGTACTCATTATAAATTTCTATGAAACCATTTAGACAAAGTGTTCAACCCTAAAATTATTTTCCAAATATTGTTTAACTTTAAAGCCATAACACCCTTTTTAACTTATAGATACGTACTCGTTTAAATGAGTTTCGTGGGGGTGTTGAGGCAACTACCACACCACCATTAGATTAATATAACTCTATAACAAACTCTATAAGCACACACAAAACTTCAACATAACTAAAAAACGAGAAAAAAAGAAAGACTACAATGAAACACCATTAAGCAACGTTGATGACGACGGCGATGATGGTTATATGGTGGCGTTGGTTGAGCTAGAACGTAAAAGAATACGAGGAAGGTGTAGGGAGATATTCTTTCTTGCGACGCCATAGGTATACCCTCTCAAATGCATGGGAATTCCCTTAATGCATGTTCTTCTGGTACCTTTACCATCCTTATATTATTTTTTTTTTGTTACCTTGGAGTCGGTGATTGTCGTCCAACTAAATTAGAATTGTTTAGTGAGTTTGGTTTTTGTTTTTTTTTTTATTCATGTGTTCATTCTATTTCACAAAAATAAAAGGATTTTACTTATCCCCGAATGTCATGTGTCCCATTTCAGCTTTCTAACAAAAAAAGAGAAAAATCATGGCGGATGGATGAGTATGGGTACCTAAGGTAGAAAATGAATGACTCTAGCCATTATTTTATTCATGCCTTGTCATTTTGCGTGCCTATGTCTGTCTGTTTGTTTCATATAGAGAACCAAAAAAGATCCTAGATCTCCTTCGCCAAATCTACCACCCTCACCACCACCACATGAGAGACTCATCCCTTTCTTTATTACAATTTCTTCTATTTTTTTTTTTCTTTCTTTCTTTCAACATTGCAGTCCTTTGGATTTATTATTCGATTTCTCACAGCTTGCGGCAAGCTAAGACTACACTACCTACATATGTGAAGAACGCATTTAATCATCTACTTTGTATGCCATGTATATCGCAAGCAAATAAATTTTGAGATATGGTTCGCTGGTGCCACATGCGGGATTAGATATACTCGCAAGTTATACATCGGGAACAACGTAACTTATATATATAGGTTGTAGAGCGCTTGATCCATTTACAAGTGAATGATGGCCAAGGACTAATAATATGTACGATTCATAATCTTGGCACTTCTGCATTTGATGATTATTGTTATGATGGTCTATTGTTTGGAGCTTCGAACTTTGGGAGTAATGTACATATACCTTCTTCTTTTTTTTTTTTTTTAAGAAGACGACGCCGATGAGGACTTTGTGAGGTAGCTATAAACTTTTGTAACAGTTCAAGATGCCTTTACAAGTGTATATATGATACATGACTTGCATAGGAATTTTGTTCGTTCCCTAAGCAAATTAGGTATTTTACGATTGATGTTGTAGATATGAATATTTGTTTTTTTTTTTTAAATCACAATACAATTTTGTATAGTTGAGATATTTTTTTTTATTTTACAACTCAACTGACAGAAAAATATGAACTTTGAGTATCATAAATTTGAAAATTCATATGATATATAGTTCATTGACGTTTCATTCAACACACTACAAACACGTGAATCCAAACTATTAGAGGGTTAAATATATTTTGGTTGATAAATATATTCCCTCATCTCACGAACTGGAGTAACTGCTTTTTCCACATTTTAGGGAAACGCATATTTATTCTTTGGTTCTTATTCAAAAATATATATTCTATAGCAAGACAATATATGTACATTTAAAAAGCGTGTTCGCAAAATGTTAAATTAAAAAAACTGTAGCGTCATTAGTAGAAATAATAAAAAATATGAAAAACCTGTTTTTAAAAAATTTAAACAAAGTTACCAAGCCCACTGAAGGTATGTTTGAGAAAATCACATCAATATTCAGCTTAATATTTTTTGTTTGAATATTTGATTTGAAAATAATTTTGTTACAAAATTCTGAAAAAAACTAAAAATTATTACAAAAATCTCGTACCAGATTATGATGAAATAAAGGTCGGTACCTAGAAATTTGCATCCAGATTAAAACTTAAATCCGGATGTATTAAACTTGGATAATTTACATCTGAAAATATGGCCGTTACTGTTATTTTTTTATATTTATTTATAATTCAAGCAATCTTTTTGGAAAACTGGTCCGGTGGAGATGACCACTAAATTGAAAGATTTTTCATGTCTTGATAAAACCTACACAACCTAGCTTGTTGTCGGATCTTATGCCAATCACCTTATATGTAGTTATATTATACATAAATTTAATGTGATTCACAATTTTACTTATTAAACCTAAACATTTGACCGGTAGTGTAAATTTCAGTTAAAATATAACGTAAAATGTGTATTTTGTAATTGTCAGATTTTGACATTTTTTTCACAACCTTCACACAATTGGTCGGCTAGTTTCCGAGTCAAAATTGAAAATTACATACTTAATGCATTGCATCACGAATGTTGTTCACGATTTTTAAAGCTTTTTTTAAATTAAAAAGTTGCCTGTTACCAATTTTTTATTTTAAAATTTTTGCAATGAAGCTCAAAGCTTGAAATAATTTCATTCACTTGTCAACATTATCAATCCAATACACAGATAGATATTGATAATTTTTTATTTATAAGTGAAAGTGAAACTTGAGTACCTAGGGGTCATCTGGAGAATTGTTTTTGCTGTTTTTCATTTCGCAATGATCATTTCGCAATTTAGTTATTTTGCATTTAATTCTTTTGCAAATTCTTATTTCTACTTTATTGTTTCGCAAAATCAACATTTCGCAAATTTTACATCGCATTTCAATATTTCTAATTTCATTATATCGCTATTCATTATTTCGCATTATATTACTTACCTAATTATTATATCGCATTTCAATATTTCGCATTATATCTCTCTAACTATTATTTCGCATTTCATTAATAAGCTTTAAAATTTATTACCTTTTCGATATTTTAGGAAGGCCTATGTTAATGAATTTCTCGTGAAATAACGAAATAACGGGATACTAGACGGCAAGATAACAAAAAGGAAATTAACAATTTTGCTAAATAAAATCTTGCGAGAGAACTTTTGCGAAATGATGGTTTATTCAAATCTGAAACAATTAAAATTTATTTAGATAATTGCGAAGTAAGATTTGCGAAACTATTTTCGTCCAAAAGAGCCGGCACCATTTTCATTTGTCTGGTTTTTTTTTTTTAATTAATGGTGCCCTTAAAATTAACGCTAGATTTAAATTTTCCGCATTTTTGTAGTAAAGTGTTGGTAACCCCAAAATAAAAAGAGTTTGACAGCTGAAAGTTAAGGGTAGGTAAAAATAGAACATTACACGAGAGAAAAACAACGTATTTTCATTGTTGAACAATATTAAAAAAAAAAAATGAAAATTTGGCGGCCAGATTCCCAAAACTGAAAGTATGGTCGGAATATTGATTTAAATTCTTCAATTGCGAAGGGAATAATTGAGAAGTTTAGGGACAATGAGTCAATTGAAGATTTTAACCACACTGGTTGCCCGAAATCAAGCCATTCAAATATCAACATCAAAGCTTAAGTATGTTGGTGAAAGTTCATTATTTTTAAAAGATTTATTAAACAGTGAAAACATGTTGTTCTGTCGTTTAATTTTCCATTTTTCTACCGTAAGTATTTATAGGTGTCAAATTAATTTTGGCTGTCACATTAATTTTGACAGCTGACTAAAATTTTGAGACACCCTATATTTCATATTTTCAATTTATCTTTAATAGGTAATATTTCTTTTCTGATTCTAGAAAATCAAATTGCATTTTAAAGCTTACAATTTTAAGAATTTAGAATGGTGGTTTAGTTGGAAAGTTATGTTAAAATTAGTGAAATGTTTATTGAACGTACCCAAAAGGTAATGAAATTGACAGATTACAGGGATGTCAGTTAATATATGAGGACATATTTATTATTAAGACAACTGTTGATATTCGTTTATAAATAAGTAGATGTCCAACTATTTAGAAATCTAATAAATACGACTAAATACATATATTGTGATATTCTCCACTGAACCCTAAAATTTGAAATTATTAAGTCCTCCAAGAGTCATAAAATAATGATGGTGGTTTTTTTTTTTAATATAATCCTCTTAATGAAACATTCTATTTATATGAATATCCCAGAATAGCCTTTTTTTACCCAAAGATGTTCATCAGTTTTAAACCTTTCATTAAAAAAAAAATATACAAAGAACATACACAACAATAAGAAATAAACAAATCAATTAAAATTTTAAATGTTGCCAGCAACTCATAAGCCATGAAATTAAGTTATTATACCAAAAAAAATAAAAGGGTATAAATTAAAAATGCAATAAACGGTTTCAACGAGCAATTAACGAAAACCGAGAAATATCTGTCTGTCAGACAGGACAGGACTGGAACAGAAGAAGAATATGAGAAACGAATAATAACACAACAGCAAAAAACATAAGACAACCAAACGCATGTTGTATACAAACGTATACAATTCTAGAAGTACAAAAACGGAAAATGTATATTAACGTTATATAACGGTTAAAATTCTCTACGGATACAGATAGTATGAAGTTTTATTTATTTTTTTGTTTAAACTGTGACTTCCAAAGAAAAATCTAGCTGGTTCTGCTACAAATTTGTTCTTATATTTCTGTATATAAATATATGTAGTTATACATACATAAGTATTTATGCCATTATTGTGGAACTTGCTTTTCTAGGATCTCAGAATTACTACCATAATAATTTCATTTGCTTTTTCTTGACGGCTAAACGTTCGGTCGGTTGGAGACTCGGAACTTGGCAGGCTTGTTGATGGTGATGGTACTAGCTATGGTATTGGTATAGAGAGTGTGGTACCTAGTCTCTTTTGGAACGGCAAGCTGGCATGAGGAATGAACACGTTTTTTTCGCACTTCTTTGGAAAGATGTCTAAGAAGTAATTAGAGAGAAGGAAGAACGACGACAAAAATTTTTGAGCATTTTCATTTTAATTTTGTTTTGTTTTTTTTCGCTTTTGATTTTCTAATTGTTATCCTTGTAAGGCGGAAATTAAAATTAATTACTCGCTATGTGACTGCCTGTTTTTTTGGAGATTTCTGTTGTTGTTGTTTTTTGTCTTGGAATTTCGGGAAACTTAAAAAATAATTATTGCGGAATAGAGTTGAAATGTTACTTTTGGGGTTCTTGAGAATTTTTTTTTATTTTTCTTTTCCAACGACAGATGGTTGGTTGAGAAGGAGCTATGTAAGAATGAAAACTATGTGAATGTTTTATACACACATACCTATGTATATATTTTATCATAAATTTAATTGTGTATCTTTTTGAGTTCACGCTGTAGAATTTTTAATGACTGCTTGAGTTTATAGATAGTGTGCTAAATCTCTTTTCCTTTATATTTGAACTTTTGTTAAGTGTGGATTCCTTGAAAGAAGTAGTGTTCTGTTTTTAGCTGCCATGATCTGTAATTCGATCTTGAAAGGCTAGGTAACCATTCCTATTTTTTTTTTTTTTTGATTGTTCATTGCATTTAATAGCTTTTTTTTGGTTGTTTTCTCTTACATCCGGTTTTACATATCTATACAAAGCTTTTTAAATATTAGATTATAATTGAGTGTGTTCGTTAGGTTTTCACGTGATTATCAACAATATTTTTTCCAAGTTTGGTTGAAATTAAATATTTCATTTGGTTCGTGATCTTTGCCGAAAAGCTACATCGTGCGACAAAAAGATTTTCCAATATAAAATAAGTATTCATTTAGCTTGCATGAAACTAAAACTACTTCGGTCAAGGTGTTTATAATTATAACCACTATGGCGTTATGAACTAAAGCCTTAAGTGGACTTATTTCCCCGGATCTTTAACTCCATCGTTTTATCAAAAATTCGATTTATTTTGTTTAAAACCACTTTTACTCCTTGAATGCTACTTTTAAATAGTTATTTTTTTTAAGATTTGTGATGATTGAATATGGTACGAATTTATTATTAAAAGCGCCATAAAAATAAGTATAAAACTACTGAAGTTGCAATTATACATATATGACGCCTTCGAGCATTTCTAATGTTTTGACCAATGACACGAGCAATGTTAGCTACTCAGGTGCAGCGCAATAAGACCCGCGGAAATAATGCCCCTGATTATTATTTCCTCAATAAAAGCAAATAACACCCACGGACCCAATAAAAAAAGAGATGTTAATTCCTTTCATTTTGAGAAATTAGACCCACGGGCTTAATTTCCGTTGGGCTTATTGCATCACTGCACCAGCTTTCCAACTCCGCCATCGTAACCTGATTTTTCATGACTGACTTTAAAATTTACGTAACCTTAAAGAAAAAAGTCTAGAAGTGTTATATCACATGATCTAGGCGGCCATTTCACAGCTCCAAAGCAAGGAATCAAGTGGTCACCGGATTCTTTTCGCAAAAGCGCCATATGGTTCCATGTGACAATTATAGCGCCGAACCGTTCGAACCAAAAATCTCTTCGAAATAACGGGTTTCAATTTCAATCAGCAAATAGTCTATTATAATGGCACCATAAAGGGGTATTTTTTAACTACACACTTTTTTTCTACGACAAACGACACACGGGGGTAAAATGGAGGGGGAGCTCTTTTAGAAGGGTGTTAGGTTATGCTTAAAACTTTGAAGAACAATAAAATCCAAAGCTAAGTTTAGCAAAGTATTCGAAAAAAATAATTAAACATGACACAAGGCACAAATTGACCTCTTGAACTCTTCTGATGGGCCCAATTTTGCAAGTGTGAATGATTTTGCGTAATTCACACTTAAAATATTTGTGATTAAATTTGCCTATATGTCTACAGGTTAAAATCACGTTATCTGTCAAAAAAATTGTGTTACATAATTAAAACTCAAGTGAAGGAAGACTGACTCCTTACCTCTGCTGCTTGCTTTCACTTAGTTTTAGATCTCAATTAATACGGTAGATGGCGTGACTAGATTTTTGTTTATATAATGGAACTGAACACTTTAACGAGGTTAATTGAAAACGGTCAAGGGTGAACATGGAGTAGTAAGCAGTCATTTAAGGGTTAGAAATAATAATTGTTAATTAATTTCTCAAGTTGTTTTTCAAAAAGACTGACTTATGTCGTAATTTATTTTTGAAAATTGGAAAATTTCTTCGCATTTTCATTGATGTACGTATGTATGTATTCGTAAACCTGTGACAGGTTAATTTTTATCATGGTATGAATTTTTTAGACATCGTTACTACATTAAATATTCATCTAAAACCTTAAAAGAATATCAGATAAAAAAATGTCCCCTGTATACCTATAATTGTAAACGATTAGGTACCTACCTACCTACTTCGCAGTAATATACCAAATGCCAAAAGGCTTTCATTCATGAAACACCTTCAGATATAAAATAAAAAAAAAAAAAAAAACAGTAAATAAACAATACCTACAAATGGCAAAAGTTCACATCACACAAAGACGAATCGCCGCCATTCTATTAAATCAAAGGTACCTATAGCTGCTATTTGTTTTAAGATGTTATTTAAAATTTCAATTTACTATGAGTAGGTATAAAACAATTTATTCGAATAGGATATTTGAAAATATGATGTGTAATAAATCTTAAAAAAAAAAGATATTATATATTTAATAACATTTTAAGTGTAAAATTTTATTACCAAAACAGGCACAATGCAATAAACACAAGGAGTTGTATTCGGTGTCGCAATCAGGCTGTAGCCGTTGAAGTTTAAAGATTCCGTTTTAAATGTATTCCGTTAAACTGGCTTAGGAAAATGTTTGCGGGTGTTTTTTATTTTTTTATTTGCTTTTTTTATTTGTCGATTTTTTTGTTTTATTACCGGTTGGGAAAATTTGTGTATAAGTTAATCCAACGAGGTTTAAGTAAGTTGCTTTTAATTTTAAGTTGTTGGTTATATTAGTTTGTATTGGTTATGTGAACGCGCACTTTTTTTTTGTCAAATTCTAAGTTTAGTTTTTTTTTTTTTATTTATCTTATAATTTTAGTTTTAAATTTTTCAATTTTAAATTTAAATTTTTGTTTTTCTTTAACTTAAATTGGTATTTTTCTTAATTTTTTATTTTATTAATTATTTTTTTTTTTTACTTTACGTATCCTTTTCAAAATTCAATGAAGCAGGAAACTTTAAAGACTGTCTAATTTTGCGGTTAGTTGTCTTTTTTTTTTAATTTTACTTTAATTTGTAACCAAAATTAAGTATTTTTTAATAATTATACTCTTGGTAATTATTTTAAATTTTTGTTATTTAAGGGGTCACCAAAGACTTAAAAGTTAAAGGTTATGGACTCTTTTTAGATTTATGAGTTTTATAGTTAAGACGAACTTTACCACTTTTGATAATTTAAATCTTATTCTTATAGAAAAAATGCTAAAAAATCACTGTTTAAGTTCACTGATTTTAATATTTTTAAGGGTAATGAATTATATTAAAGCAATTAGTTAGAAGCTATTTATTTTTTTAATTTGGAACTTTCAAGGGTTCGGATATAATTTGTAAGTGACAATATTTAAAATTTTTACTTATATTCAAAAATATAGTCACTGAAGGAACAATAATTTAAGGACAAGGAATTTTATTTTTTTTATTTATTTATTTCCAAATCACTGCCGGTGGAATTTACATAAATTGTTTGACCCAGAAAAGTTTATATGGTATAGATGATAGATAAATAATTAGGTTTCTTTTTTTTCTAAATTATCTATAAGCACGCAACAAACAGTTTCTATAGTTAAAATTGTTTATTTGATTTGAATTTGTCTATGTTTAAGGAGAAAACGATTATAAATGTTGTGTTCTATCTCTTTCTGCCAAATTTTTGTATAAACACCTTAAAATTAAGAAAACTATATTTTATCTCTCTAAAATATATATTTAGTATTTTCTTTTGTTTAGGTATTTTATGTGAAAAATTTACTAAGCACCATTAAGATTATTTTGTATTTAAGCAAGAAGCAAGCTAATTTTAAATTCTACAGCACAAGGAGTATTATTTATTTTATTTTTTGTATAAATTAAACAAAAATATTGAATAATTTTCGATCTCCGACCACGGACAAGATTATTTCGCTTGTCATTAGCGGAAACGATTTTTTTTTTTTTTTTTGAGATTTATCTGTTAACCCACTATTTTAAGAGTCGAATTAGAAACTTCTCGCTTCTGGTATAACGCTTCCGGTTTAATTAAATATATTTTTTTATATAAATTTCGTTGTTTCACGATGGTCTTAGTTTTTTTTTATTTTAAATTTAATTTCTAGAGAAGAAGCGAGACTAGAGTGTCATCACCGTGTTAGATGTCTTCACGTTATGGTGCCTGTATGCCACTCCCTGTTAACAGCAAGATTCAATCTGTTTGGGTGCTCCTGATGATTCGGATGGAGCTGGTGCTGCTGCTGTTGGTGGCTGGCTATAGAGTTTAACTCGTGGTGGAGTTTTCTGTTGCTTCTATATTTTTACTCTCCCAGTTTGTTGGTGGAAATTTCTGCGCGCTCTCAAGGTCTTAATAAAATAGATAGTCTTGTCTTAGCTTTAGCTTTGTGCCATGATTTTCTTCTTTTTTTTTTTTTTCTTATACAAATACCATTTAAGAGAATAAGGAAATTGACTGCCTACATATATATTTTTCGATTTTCAACAATCATTCTTGTTTTGTATTGGGAAGCGGCTGATGCAGCAGAGGAAAACATCAGCCATCGTAAAGATTTTATACTCGCAAAGGTATACATATGTATGTATTTTTGGTTGGGATTGGAATAACTCTCTGTTTCAGTTTAATATCTATAACTTTAAACAAATGCCAGATGTTTTGATTGTCGGCTGATTGTATTATTCAGGAGAGTATCTATGGTGAAAATAATAGAGACATGCGCAAAACGATGCAAACATGTATAGAAGAGCAGCAGCAGGTGTATAAGAAAATGGCAACATTTATTGAAAGAGAATAAAAATGTGGGATTTAAATTTCTCTTTGAATAAAAAAATTGGCATACAAAGTGATGCCAGATCTGATAGGTTAATGAAACTTAAAAAAAAGTTAAATTTATTTATTGAACTTTGTAAGGCTATTACAAATTTTGTTTAGGCTATTTGGCAAACACGAATAAAGAAAAACATCAGGAAAAAATGTGAAAAATATGGAATTGAAATCTAAATTTTTGTTTTTTTTTTTCGTTACTTTTTATTTAAAATTTTTATTTTCCAATAATTATAAAAGTCAATTTGGTACCGCGATAGCTCGCGAAGAATTAGGGCCTAGTGACTTACTACTCTCTATTATTCTTGCGTGCGTGTTATAGGCAGGAATGCAGACTATCTCCAATTTACTGCCAAATCCGATCGGCTAAGATGAGATGCACTTTTTTAATGACAAGATACTCTTAGAGGTTTGTCAATTCCACGCAAGAAGCAATTCTCTTGTTTTTCATCCAGACGTAAAATAGGAACCTTATACACCGAACCGAAGTGGCAGATTGTTATTTTTATATTTTTTGGTCACAGGTAAATCTTCGTTTTACCAAAGTTTCAACCCTGTATGATATGAGGTATGTAATTTAATTCGTCTCTCCGAATGGACAAAAAGCAAGTAACGGATTTAATTTCGTCACAAGGATTAATCTTTCCAAATATCCCAAAAACTTGTGTCACTTGTACTACACCCCAATCATCTTATCTATAAGCTTATTTCTTATTCGCATTACTGGTATTCCAGTTCCTCACATAACAAAAATAATTCCATACTTTTTCGCCTTTTCAATAAAACACAAACAAACCCGAACTGATTACTTCTCACAAAAAAGGTTAATTAAAAGATGTAAATTAAGAACATAATTCTCTTCCTTATTCGAAGTCCATAAGTAACAACCAAAACCCTTGACTTTTTCGCACCTTTTCTTGCTTTAAATAAATGGTTACAATATTCAGTTATTTTGCATTCAACTTGAATTCAGTGTTCTCAATATATTCCATTTTAAATTCTGAATTTGTAAAGTGAACCAGTGCAGTTTAATGGAGAATAATAACAACAACAACAACCAAAACCAGTAATATCACGTTTCTGTTCCAAAAAAGTTGAATTAAAAAAAAAAAAAAAAATTCACTGACCAATGGGCGCTTCGTTTCCACATTGGTACACAATTTGGTCCTTATGTTTTGCAACAACCAGGAGCCAGCAGCAACCAACAAACCCAGTCAGCAGATGCAAACGTGGCAGTTGTGTCATTTTAATGTGCAACTTTATAGCAACGTGACCAGAGTAATAATATCTCTAATTGTATAGTGGTAACTTTTGTAGTTATAGTATGTACCTCCTACCAAACCTATACATACTATCCATTCGATTTATTTTAACTTTTATTTTGGAGAAAATACAATTTTGCACTGTTCTTGCAATAACTTTAATTTTATTTAATTAAATTAATTGCATTCGAAAAACGAGAGAAATACACTTTCGTCTACTTAATATGAATCTATACGGTACACAAGGACACTGCAAGTACATATTCATATGTATGTGTGTATGAATGTATAATGTGCATGTGTATATAAGGATTCACCAGACACGCGACGATGTGATTTAATATTCAATTTATCTGCCATTTTATTTTATTTTTTGTAATTTTAATGATTTCCAATAACAAGAGCACATACATATTCGCTGTAATAATGAGTTTCCCACAAATTAAATCAACAGATGGACCTCAGCACCATGAACTTATGTTCGACGAAACGGAATAGGTTACTTCCTTCAAGCGGAATCAGCCCTTTTGTGTGTAATTAACGCGGAATCGTCAATGTCGTCAGCGTCATCGTCATCATTTTCGTTCAAATTATTGGCAATGTTGATATTCCTTGTGGAGGAGAGGAATGGAGATGAGATGTTTTTGGAAGTTTGTGGATTGTATTCTTTTTGGGACGTTGATTGACATGATTCAAATACAAAACTGGATTAAGGTGACGCATTTTATTTTATATTTCTTTCAATTAAAGTGGATTAATCTTTTCTGCCGCCGTACTTCTTATGAGTGATAATTTCATAATTTTATTTTTCTTTTTCTTTAAACTTGCCTTCTGATCCATGGGCATTGTTTGGGCAGAAATTAACTTTATTCTTTATTTTTTTTTTTGGGATACAAGCACAGTTCTTTGTAGTTTGTGCATAAACATTTTAAATATTGGTAATGGGACATTTAGTTGAAGCTTTGTACATGGGTTCAAATAATTCAAAAGAGATGAATACATTGATAAGGTACTTTTCAAACAAAAAAGAACGTAGAAATATAGGGAATAAAACCGTAATGAAAAAATATATTTGGAATAATTTTAACTTGAATTTGAAGCTGAAGAATTAAGGTAGTTATACTTAAGATGGACTGAATAAAATACCTTATTACCTACAAGTTTAGTTGGGTTTATCTTTCATGCACGTAATCATTATGGAATACCTTCATGATCTAAATTTAAATACCATAATTGCCGCCAACTACATATAAGCTTTTGAAGGTTATTGCAAGCCTATCTACCGCATTAAACAAAAAACTCATTATATGAACTTGAGCGACCCTTTCTAATATCTAACCACTTTTCCTCTATTCTAACCGTTAAATCTCAAAAAGTCATTTCTACCAAAGAAGCTTTGACTAGCCATTGATTTAACCCACAGCAACCCACCCAAACAGTTAAAATAACCCTCAAAACGGTGTTTATAAGAGTCTGATAGTTTTTATTTAATAAAATGTCTTTAGCAGCCTTTATTTTTTTTGGTTTGAGTGGTGCTTATCATGAAAGAAAATTTTCTAAAGTTTACTCACTCACTATATTTGGTTTTGATAAAAAAGCGAGGCATCTTTTAAATTCAAAAGACCTTGAGGGAATTTATAATACAAACAAAAACATCTTGAAATTAGAAAATCTATCCAATTAGTGAATTACAAAAATTTCAAAATATCTCTTCAACCTAAATCCTGAATGTATCTAGGAGCAGTAACACTTCAGACAGTTCGTTATGTTATATCATATTTTGTATAGCTTATATAATAACATAAAGCTTGTTTGCATTCTCCAAAAACTTGTCTGTGCGGTAGCGCTTGAATAGCAGGTCCTTCTATCCACTAGTTTCTCATTTGAATTCACTTAATAATTAGCCCTTGTCATCATAACACCTCTGCAATTCAATCCTCATAGTCGTCGTTGTCGTGCAGCAATCGATAAAAAAAAGGTACACACAAAACTCCTTAATTAGCCAAGGCACCGAAAAAAAATAAGTTAAAAAAAAAACGAAAAACCTCCTCTTACACATTTATCTGAACCTGTATCTCTCTCAAATTTCCATCCAAATGGCCACAAGTTAAATAAATTTCATCTGGTTATAGGGTGCAGTGCAATGCAATGCAATGCATAAAAAGAAAAATCAAAGCTCGTTCCATCGAATTGCTGCAGTCACCTTTACCCACTTCAATCCACTTGCCTCTGTGGATGGTTGGTTGCTGCTGGTGCTGCAGCTAAGTGGATTAGTATTACAACATCCAAATAACGACAGTGACGACTACGACTACGACTACGAGTACAACTACGACCACGACGATGGCGATGACAACGAGTTCTGCTCAATGTAAAAATGAGCGTAAAGGCACAACCAACACCACCACTAACGACAATTTGCAATTCCAACACTTACCACCTCCACCGCCTTCACCTCTATCGCCATCGAATTAAACAGACAACCATCAAAAAATACTATCTACGCCGCCGGCCGGCATGGCAAGCATAGCAAGCATGGTCTGGCTCTGGCTCTGGCACTGGCATCATGACCCAACGCTGTAGGCATGCTCAGGCTCAGCAGTCAGCACTGTTCCATCTCACTCTGCCCGCAAAGGTAACACAAGCGTAACAGTCACACTGATGTGGCTTCGTCTGGCCTGGCCATTACCAGAAAAGAGCACCATTCCTCTATCTCTACTGATGCGCCACAATGACTTCGTGATTTCGCTCTGCATGCTGCCGCCATCAATACATCAGTTCGCGGATCCGCGAAAAACCGTCGTAATATCTAACGGACGCGAGTTTTATGGTTTTTCTTTTTTCGTGTATTCAGCGAAAGATTCGTGCCCCTGGGGGTACACAACAGAGCTTATATGCAGCATACCATGCCATGCTGTTGCTAAAAATAGAATCTTGCACCGCAGCATTGCACACTACAACTGTATATGTGAGAACGCGCAACACAAAACCTGTATCGTTCTGTAGGCGGGAGGATCGTTGTTGATGCTGTTGCTGGTGATGGGAGGGTGGAGGGTGGAGGCTACAATATACTAGCAACAGAGCAACTACAGTTTTGAAACTTCCGGGAGATGAAAATGGGAAACTCGTATATGTTGTGTCTCGTGATCGTGAGTTCGCAATAGATCACCAGCGTGCGTGCGTGCCAAAAATACATGCAACAAGTTAAGATATTAAAAAAATTTTCTCGAGACCCAGAATGAGAATTAGCAGTAGCAAAGAGAAGACAGACAAAGTATTGCATGCTTGGGAGGGCATCGAACTTCGATTTTAATTAAAAGTTCGTCGCACATTGTTGGTTCCGTTCCCCACCTTTTGGCACACTTTACTACTTATGTTGGTACATAATATGTATTTGCTGTTGTGGGTGTGAATTCGGTTATAAAATAAGTCTAACCGGATTAAACAGCCATTATACATCAAACACCCTCTTCCCTAGTCTTTCCAACTGCATATTTAAAATTGTTAAATCTTTTCATAAATAATAGGAAAAAAACAAGAAAGACTGCAACATTAACACATATTCAAATAATAATTATAAAATGTCCATTCTTTCATTCTAATGCTATTTACTTACGTTAGTAAAAGTTTGTGGCCGCGGAAGTTGAGCAGGTGGCCGCATACCTGCTAGACCTCCAACTTGCGGCTGTGGAGCTGGACTATAACGTGGTTGATGCATTCTTTCGGTTCTAACTTTCTATTCAATCTGAAATAGAAATATTAAAGATTATCCTTCGTTTTATAAATACACTTGTTGAAGCGAAATTAGTTTAAAGTTTTTAAGGGAAACAATTTAATTAAGATTGGAACCAGAAATAAGAAGAAATTATAATTGTAAAAAAATAAATATTTTCAGAATCAAAAGTACAAAATAAACTTACTTAGTGTGGAGTCTGCCACACTTGCCTAGACACATTTATTTGAGTTGATCCCTTATAATTAAGGTGATGACTTGATTTTGGCATACAATTTTATTGAAGGAAAACATTTACCTAATCGAGTATATGGATATTTAAAATATTTTTAAAACTCTTTGCGTCACCGTCGACATCGGCTTTCGATGTTCGATTCCATAAAGCTTGAGTGCTTCTACTCATCAAATTTTACACCAAAACACAATCGAAGACTCATCGTCAATGTACAATGAATTATCTAACCAAAACAATTAAACTGTGGTGAGCCCACCGCTTAGTAAGTAAACAAAATCTAAAAAATAACCACCATAGAAACCTTCAAATTGACAGTGTAAACAACTACCTAAATGAAATTTTGCTCCAGGTAATACAAAAAAAATCAACTGTGATTGTTTTATTGTCAGTACGCATGAGCAGTAACTAATAACTAGCAAACTAATAAGAGCTGATTATAACCAGACAAGTTATGCATTATGAAGGTGTGGAAAAGGTTTACTCTAATCAAGGTTGAAAAGTTTACGAGTTGTCGAGAAATGAATAAATAACTTTTAAAGTAACCGATATGGAGTAAGTAGTCTGCAAAGTAGGTAGTTAGTAACTTTTAACTGCAGCTGCGCAACATTATACCTACCTATGTATACCTATCTTAATCAAGAATAAAATATCTCAATGTCAATAAAACATTAACAGTCGCTTTTCATATTTAATTTTGAAATTGGTTACCCTTCATCAAACCACGGCTGGGTTCGCCATTTTTGTTTTGTATCGATTTGTTTTTGTTGATGTCTTGACATCTTTTTCAGATTATTTTCGAAAACTAGAAGACATAAAACTTTCTCGTCTGACTTTTAGCATTTTATTAAAAATTTATTATTTCCATACAATTTAAAAAAAAAAAATATTAAAGTAGGAATTTCACATTTATTCAATTTTTTTTTTAAAGCTATTCATACCGACTAGGTTTTGTTCTTCTTTTGACCCAATCTAGGTACATGCTGAAGTGTTTTGATGCAATTATGGCAAAAATCCTTTGGTTTGAAAAGTCGTAGATATATTTTGGAATCAATTGCGTTGAAATTGAAGCAAATTTAGTTATTTCGAATTGAAATCTAGCGTAGGTAGTAATGGAGCGTAGTAATAGGTGAAAACTAGTTCTATAGGGTTTCAATCGCCAATAACTGAACAATAGCGAACATTTCTAGTTTTTGTCTGCCGATTTTTTACATTTCGGCATTGAGCCAAAATTATGAACAACTCGGCTAAAAATAAGAATTATCGTATATGACGTAAGCTCTCTCTCCTATGACTCTATAAGGTGACTTGAATTATAAACGACAGAAAATCTTAAGAGGGCCTCAAGTTTTAACATTTCTATGAGCAAGTAATACAAATGGTTTAAGGCTGTTCTTGTTATCTAAGTACCTACCAGTGGGGCACCAACGTTCACAATTCACAGCACTAGTTATCTAGTACCTACCTACCTATGTAAGATATGTGTTATTTGCCTATTATAGCTAAAACAGCTCATTGAGATCAATAAAAAGCAAACAATAATAATAGGAAATTAAAATTGAATATTTTCGAATCTTTATATAAAATCCTTATTAGATAGATGCCTAGCTGTTTTTCCAACTAGGTACCTATGTATTATAAAAATAATTCTCCATTCTAAGATTTGACATTGAGGTAGGTATCTATCTGCCTACTTTTGACTTAAGTCAATTGTAGGTACTTTTATAATATTATATGCGTGACATTGTAAAAGCTTAGGTTCTGGCCTCTCGTAATCTAATGCATACCCATCTAAAATTTATTAAATCTTGTAAAATGCAGTGTTTAACTCGCAATCAATGCAAACTATCTAGCCTCTGACAACATTCTTAGCCAGACAAAATATAATCAAAATTAAATTAAAAAAAAAAAAAAACATACCTAGATTGGTTGAATCAGTAAAAGTGTTGTGCGGGAGTAGAGAAGTAGAAAAAGATAGAAAAAAAAACCAAAACAAAAACAAAAATGAAAGTGACAATCCAATTGGCAGCGGCGGCGGCCATCGAATTTTAACAAAGTAGTGTGTGTAAGAAATAACTAAATACAAATATTTTTAGTGGTTTTTATATTACAATTTATTACTTACCACTCAATTATTACAAAATGCTAATTGCTAATAGCAAAAATTACTTCTGTTGTTTTCTTTTTTTGTTGTTGAAATGCCGGGCAACAGCGCACAAAAAAAACAAACTTCAATATTCAATTTGACAGATGTTCGCTGAGATTCTGTACAAAATCAAAATGTCTTCTTGTGTATGAGAATGAGAAAGATACCAACACAACACAGATGGCGGCTTTATGTAGTTATTTTTTTTTTTTTTTCTTATTGGAAAAAATTCCAATTCACCACAATTAATTTATAATTTTCACAGAGAAAAAGGCAAACAATTAACTTTATTTTAATATCGAAAGACAAAATCTAATATAGCACACTTCGCGGAGTGTGGAAGTAGATTTGCAGATGTGATGTGGGAGGTGATGAGCACTTTTTGTTTGTTTGTTGAAAATTCAAAGAGCAAGTGCAGAAGAAAAAGTTTACGACCTAAGAGAGCACAGAAAATGCATTCAGTGAAGGCACTTGAATCAGTCTATTTTCACTAATTTTTCTTTTATTTTACGAAATTCACTTAATTCCAAAAGATTTATTGATTATTTTTTTAGTGGCACACACAGATAATTGAATATTTAAACAATTTGTAGATTGTTTTGTTTAGGATTTCTCGTAGAAAGCACACGAAATGACACAAGAACGACAACGAAAACTTTGCATAGACTTTACGCAATTCGCAATCTGAAAGATACACCAGCAAAAAAAAAAAAAACAATTTGCAAGAGAATTCACCACACACGGCAAATGTCAGTTCAAGTGACAGCGAAGGCGGCTGCAAAAATCAACACAAACGCGATTAAAAAAAAGCACGGCGAAAACACGCAATAAGATGCACTACACACTCAAAGATAATTTTATTAATGCAAAAATGCAGTTCGAGAAAAAAAAAAACTTTGCAAATTACAATTGCGAAGGTTCTTTCGAGATTAGAAAAACACCAAACAATGTTCAAGAATTAGAACAAGGGATTCCAAAGAACTTAGAAAACTTTTAAATAATTTTTTCTGAATTCTATCAAAACGAAATTCATTCACAGAATAATTCGCTGAGACGGGTGGTGAGATTAATAACAAACTGGGATTTTCACCTTTCTCACTGGGGGAGGTTTTTTTCAGGGAAATTGTTTTTTACTTTGCCTTTGCAAAACTAGGACCAATTTTGTACGCAAATTGGATAAAAATTGATTAATTTCACTTTATTGTTACGTGTTGCACTTTGGTGGATATTGTTGCAGCGAACGGTGGTCGTTGGAGAGCTAACAAATTAGTTATACAAGTAATTATTTCTTTTTAGTTGGGATAAAAGAAAAAAACAAAGTTTATATTATTTGTAAAGTCGGCTACGGCGGCGACCCTATAAATTCTTGTTACATGTGTATAAGAGGGAAGAATGAATGCGAATACGAACAGAAAGTGGAAAGATACACATTCATTAAAATCTGAGCGAAATTTGTATATGTATAGCAAAAAATATCAGGGTTGTGTGTGAAAGAAGAATGAAAGTGGATTTTTCGGCCTGGTGTTTGAATTAGGGCGAATTAGGGCTGAAATGTTTAAAAGGGAACAACTTAAAAGCTTGTGGGTAGAAAATGGTGAAGTTCCTTATAAGTGTTGCTGTGAGTGTATTTTTATTTAAGAAAATTTTTAAGATTTTGTAAAGTGAAACAGAAATAAAATTTAAATTTGATGCTTGTATTAAAATTTATGATTTCGCAGAAGTAAAGGGAATTTCAGTGCAAATTGGATTGAATTAGACTTTTATTTTGTCATTGATTTTCTTTTTAAAGCCTAGTTTAGAGTTTCCGTACTAAAAAAATTATTTCAAATTTTCAGAACAACTTTCCACCATTAATCTTTTCGTTATCATATTGTAAAATTAAAATATTCAAAGCCAAGAGTATTTGCCTTGACGTAGCCAAGCCGTGTATTGTGTTAAATCTTGATCAAATAAAACGCAGGACTAGAAATTGAAATTAAATATTTTTTATTCAGAAAACTATTAAATCCACCACACCATTTTCACGCAAGCAAATCAATTTCCGGTCAATTGTTTCGCATGCAAATAATATTATTTAGACAAAATAATGGCATTAAATATTATTCCCTTGTTTCTACCTACATAATGTAGGAAGCACGTCAAATTTTGGTAGGATTTCGAGAATTAATGAACTTTAATAAAATATTACATAAGTACCTATTATTTTATTTTTTGCACGGAAACGCTAAATTTAGCTTGAGGTAAGGCTGCACCCGGATTAGCAGTGAAAAAAAAGGAGAATAATTGGAGTTTGCAGTGAACATAATTTTGATGAATACAATTTTTGTAAAATTATAACAGAAAAATATTGGTAGATTTCTAAACAGGTACCTACATACATACATATTGTATGTTAAGGTTTTTTGATTTATTCTTCGAAGTATTTGTCAGTCAGAACTGTCAATCATAATTGATAACTTGAAAAATCCTTTACAAAAATCCATGCAACGTTGAAAAAACATCATAAAGTTTACAATGCCATATACGAAGTGTGGAAATTTTTATGTCAAATTTATTTTAGTAAATAGTAAATTTTTAACACTCGTATATGTTTCGTTTATACGTGATAGTAGACGCGGAAACACTTTAATGATGATTCTTTGACATTTTGTGTAACAATATTAGCCTATAACTATAAGAAAACTATAAAAAGTAATAAAAAAGAAATTAAATCAAAGCGCATCAAAAATATGTTTCTGGTGTATTTCTATTGGTGAAATGCAAAGAGAAAAATACAATTGAAGAAAAAAATAACATGAAATAAATAAATGAAACCCGTAGCCGTTGTGTCTCATTCAACAGAATGGTTTTAAATAAAAACAATTAATTTCTTTATCTTTCTGATATATTCTCAAGTTTTCTCCTTCGGAGCATAAAGTAAATCATTATCAAATATAAGCAACAAGCATACATAATACATTGATAAACAGTTAAATCCAACTATGTATAATCATATGATTATTTTTTTTTTTTAATCCGATCAACTAGAAATAAAAATGTTCCACTGTACGACAAACTCACCATCTTTCATGTGTCTTTCGGAAAGAAGTGGTAAAATTGGTTCTAGTCTGTGATTGGGGAAAGTTTCTATTTGTCAACAGATGGCCATATTTTGAGAACGTTATTTTTCAAAATAATTTTAATGAGAATATTAAATTAAATTTTGTTTCAGAACACTAGATATTGTGTTTCTGATCTATAAGAATTGCAGTAAATTTGATCGGAACTTTATTCAATGATTAAAAGCTAAATAATAAAACATCAAAAACATTATTATTCTTCTCCATAGCATTTGTTTATTTCTTTGCAGATTGATTTTTATAAAAAATTGTTTGGTATCAAAAATATTTATTCTATTTTCAACATTTTTTAAACTACAAAGCACTTTTTTGTTTTGGAAGACACAGATTATTTAACTATTCTTTTGCAAAATTATCTAATATCAGTGCTGCACAATTTTTAATTGCTACATAAAAAAGCTATCTACACATTTAAACAAATGCAAACAAATTCAAAATTACAACAATTCTTTTGGTTTTACAAAATAAAAAAAAAAATACTACAAATCAATGATCTTCTATAAAAAATTTTCTATAAGAACACAATATAAAGTTCATTCACGCTCCTCTTCAACTATCATTCATTTTGTCTACCAAGCCCATTTGGGCGAAACATGATCAAAGTCCCACACATCCGGATGTCCTTCGTGTTCAACACCTGGAATTCTCTCAGCTACTGTAGACCATTTAAATGGTCCACTACCTTGTCTCATTGCAATTGCCCTCATATCATTCCGCACTGGACGTCTATCAGTGATCACTTCAAGTTCGGTTGTCAAATCAACAACTATATGAGACTCAGAGATTAGAGAGTCATCCTGGTTATGATAGAATCTCATGAAAATCGGTCCAGCAAATGCGTGGTAGTCGCTCAAGTCAAGATCGGCGTTGAAGGAGAACAGTTTGATGTCAATATTGCCATAGGGTACCGATTCTTCACCCATCAGATCACCGCGGAATCCGTTGAGCCGGAGGTATTTGTCTAAAGACTCAAGGGTGGTGAGATTACTACTATCCGGCAAATCCATGCTGAAATTTTCCGCAGGCACTTGACTGGCCTTAAGAATTTCGTCGAAATACGGAACTCCATTTGCAACCCATGTTGTATTTCCATTCAGAAAGTTCTTACTGACATCTACATAATGTAGACGTCCTGGAAGTTGTTCCACAATCCAAATTAGGCCGTTGGCTGCGACTTCTGACTTACTGGCGACATCAAATTCACTTTCATAGTTCTGGGAATGTTGCGAATCCTGAAGAGCATTAAGTTTGTTTAGATCGACGGAAACCCACTGCTTGTTGCCTGTAAAAGGATGGCGTAACATAGCCCTCGCCCAAGATCGGCGGGTTTGAGCAATTCGATTGGCCGCCATTACACGCGCTGTCAATGGAATTGCATCGGACACCGAAACATTCTTCCACAATTCAAGATTTTCATTTTTGATTGCAACTCCACCAACAATTGAATGCACCTGACGTCCCTTAATGATGTAAAAGTCATCTGTTGAACCTAATATTCCTGGGTAACCAGTGAAACTTATGTCGACCCCTGGAACGGTATTAGAGCGTTGATCTGGAGAAAAGTGATAACGGAATTTGTATCGTTTCTGAATCCTCAGCATAGATGAATAACTTCCAGCTGAACTATGCCCGAAGAGAAGCTGCCATCCGTGATTTACTTCGGTTTGGAAGATTTTTGTGAACATTGTGGCACTTGGAAGGAAGAAATTCTTCTGCGATTGACTTCCACTACTTTCCTTCAAAACGTAGTTCTCATAGTAAATTTTCAAATCATGAATATCAGCGGCAGAATTCATTAGAAGAAAATCCACAAATGGAATCTTTTCTTCAAGGTCGGAACGAGATCGAGATGCACCCCGGTTAAAACCAGTCTCTAGCCCTTCCAGTTGAAAGAAATACAAAGATATTTGATGCCAATACTGATCATGAGCTGCCCGTTCAAGAGCTAATTTTTTGGTAGCCAAATAGTTAGCAAAGATTGTATCTCTTAGCCAGGTACAAAAGTTCTGAGCATTTTCATCTTTATCACAAGCTGAACCAATGGTGCTGGAAGAATAAGATGATTTGTTCATCAGAATGTTATTTGTTTAACAAAGTAAACTTTAAATGACTTACTTCAACCACTGGTTGTAGATATTATTCCACGTTAGGGATCCCTCAAGAATCCCAGCACCAACTGCCTGCACCAAATCAGGATACGAACGTTGTGTCTCGATTTCAAGCTGCGCCCATCTATATGTAAAAGAAATATAGACTTCAGTCAAAAAAGGGGTTCAATATATTATGTTGACATTTGTGACAACTTACCCATTTTGATAAATCGAATCCTTATAGCATATCCTAGCTGCACCTTTTGGAATGTTAACGAGATCATTTTGCTGCTTCCAGTATTCGATTTGGAAGCCTACCTTCTCCGACCATAACGCCGTTGCACAATAAGTACCATCATACTCGGGACGTTCCATTTTGGCAACGAAAAAAGCAGCAATTACCAATAGACCTGCACCGACAAGGATGTAAGTCCCTATCCGTGTTTTCTGCCACGATGCACCAACTACTTTTAACATTGTCTCAGCCGTTTTAAATATATTACGGTTTTCGAAAGAACTGGAGATTGGGGCTCCTAATAAGCCTCTTTTATCGTTTACTGATGATCTGTTTTTTTTTTTTTTTTTAATAGGCTAACCACTTCACGGATAATTTAGATCAGCTCGGACGGCGTATGAGTGTCCTTGTTTAAGCTCGAGGCAGGATGTTGCTGCTAGTGCGAGTAGGTAATGGAAAACGGGGATATCTGCTCTGACCGTTGGTGTTACCAATGCCAATTTGTTTGGCAAAACGACCTTGTTGGTCATCGGAGGAGGGTTAATTTGTGTATTGAGTGTGATCAGGTTAAAGGAATTATCCTAAAGCCCGTATATATATGAAATATCTTCAATGACAGATACTTTTTTAATGAGTTTTCAGATAAAAAAATATGTTTTGGAAAAACGATTTCAATGTTTTAAAGAATGATGACACTTTGTTTTATGAAGACTTTTCAGGATGATATGTTTGTATAGAGATCCAAGAATATGATGTAAATTTTGTTGTTGAATAACTGTTGCTTAGTGTTTTTATTTTATTCTGGTTATCTGTCAAGATTTCCCTGAAAAGATAAAAATGGATTTTATAATTAAAGTTGATTTTGTAACCAAAATATTTATAAATTTAGTATTTTTTTAATAATGTATTATTAAATAAGAAAGTTTTAATATTAAAATTACCGTCATTTCTCGATCTTGTCTAGTTTTTTTTAAATGGTATAATAATTTCAATATGGTATAAAATTCTTTTGACTGGTATAAAGTAATAAATACCTTTTTGCACTGATAAAATTTAGTAGGAGAATTTACTACACATATATGTATTTTTATTTGTTTATTAATATTTATCAGCGGATACACAATCAAAACTATGTAATTTCCTTTGTCCACCTTACATGGTATAAACAAAATAATGTTCCCAGCCTACAAGTATCAAATGCATACCGAAATACATTTGTCAAACTGTGCTTTCTTATATCATCTTATGGATATGAAGAGAACAAATATTTTTGTTTATCGATGACTGGTATTTCTTTATTTATATTCAACACGTTCCAAAATCACTTAAGCACTAAGCAGCTATTTTTAAAATAAATTACATAAATAAAAGCCAAGATATTTGTATTTCCACAATTATTATTGTATTTCATTCATCGTGAAATAAAATTAGGTTTTTTTTTTATGTTTATTGCTTCAAGTGCACATCTTGAATAGTTCAAGAGCAACAATTCGTTTTCTTATTGAGTAGGTATTTAAATTTTTATTGAAATGAGAGTCCAGTGTTTTTTTTTTCTTTTAAAATTTTTTCATTTTTTTTTAAATTCCTCTAAAAATTATTTAGAAGAAAATGTTTAAAAAAAAACAACATTTGATAACCAAAACAATAGAATCAAGTGGTGTGGGAATTTTTGAAATTTCAATCTTTTTTCTAAGGTATATCAAGACAGATTCCAAACAGCACTAATATACCTACATGCATATGTATTTATGTAGAACATAAATATATCTTTGAAAAGTAACGTGGAATGTGAAGTTAATAAAATTATTTTTTTTTATTGTTTATCAGCAGGTGTAGGAAAAACAACAAGAAAGAAATTTTCCATCAATTTGAAGATCAGCACACACTGCAAGAAAGTATTATTTTTTTTTTTCAACTTATTTTCTTGGGGAAAGACTACATGGTTTTAATATTTGTCGCCAAAAATATTTTCTCTTTTTTTATTCTCTGGTTACATTATGTAACACTCGCATAGATTAAATTGGTCGAGAAACTTTGGAAAAAGGAACGCAACTTGTAAAATATTTTGTTTAAATTTTCACAATTTTTCAAAGAATTTTATGGATATGTAAGTACAAGAATGGTACAAATTTAAAGTATAAGTGCATGTACCTTTCTCTATAGTTTCGGATCTTAATTCATTCTATTTTTTTTACATTTCATTGTTAAATCGCTAAAGTGTAAATTTAATTAAGGAAGTTATTTTGATTAATATTTTCGAAATTTCCCATACTCTAGAAAGTTCCATCGAAGCCTTTGTCTCAGATCATTTAATCTCACTTAATTAAATACACACAATATACAAAGTGAGCATTAATGTGTTGAAACAAGTTTATATTGAATTCTAAAATTATGAAGAAAACCCTCTTATCAAAAATAGATTTAAAACTCAAACTGAATTTCACGTCATCGTACTTTACCTTAACCTGACATCTTTGGAAATTTAAAACAAAACAAATAGACTACATTCATGAATAAATAAACTAAGAACAAAACCTTGAAAAAGTTTAAGTATAGAGTTTTTTTTCACTTTTTTTGTTGTTATTGTTGATTAATAACATTTCAAATATAACAGGTAAATTAAACTTTAAGAAAACAAATAATATATATCTTTGAAGATTTACTGCAAACGTTATAAATATTCCAAGGAAGTATGCCAATATATATGTATATATAGATCAATCGGCACCATCAATCGTCAATAAAAAAAAAAACACACAATTATTATTTACGTTTCCATCAGAGTTGAGGATAAAAAAATGAAAAAAAGCCTTGATCTCAGATACTGTACTCAATAGAAAGTTATAAAATTTGGTTCGTGTATTTTTTGCATAGGTACCTACTTTGTTTTTGTTCTTTTATGTCAATATTAACAATATTTTTGTTTAAAAAACAATTCCAAAACAATATTGTCTTTATTAAATTTTTTAAACTATAAATAGAAAATATTGAACCAAAATTATGTACACAGCAGGTACTTAATATTAAAAAAATATATATTTTTAGATTTTTTTATTTATTTTAGTCTTACAGCGTAAATTAAAATCCAGACACAGAAACATGGGATCCAAATTTTAACAGACAAAAAAAAAATACCTTTAGAAATGTATAAATTCATAATGTGAGTGATACTTTAGCAAGTTAAGGGCTTTTTGAAAGTGGTTTTGCAACAAAAGACAAAATTAGGCAAAAGTTTACATTACGAATGTAAGCAAGCATCTGATGATAACGAGATGGCAAAATACTCAAACGACGAATTAAAAAAAAAACATTAAAGAGACTCTTTACCAGAAATGCTTTTTTAATAGTAATATTTATACTTCCCTTGTTTCTTAACAAACGTCAAAATCATCACTTTGTGTCAACTGTCATTTATTTACCTGCCTATTAGTAAGATAATTATTATGATTATTAAAATGACTCTATAAATATTATCATAATGGAGCACAACTGCTTTAAACATAAAAACCGACTTTTATTTTTGCAAAACTATTTTGCATCGGTCAGTTGCCATTAAATAATACCTGTCACTTTTGACGTTGACAGATTTGCAGATTTCCTTAATCAACAGTTTAAAAATACAAAATATTGACAAATTTCCGGTACAAGAAATTGATCTAAGTCTGATCGTATTTTGTGGCGCTGCTAATCAGAAGTCGCTGCCAAAAATAAGTCCTCGATTCGAGGGCGAGACGATTCTACAAGCATCGAAAGTTAGAAATTTCGCTTCAAAAGTTTGTTTTATTTATTTGTTAAATATTTTCTAAAAGCTATTAGATAAAAAAAGAGCAGTTTCCTGAGTCTATTAAAATGCCACAAATATTTCATAATTAAAATGAATTAGAACTACCTATCTACCTCAATATATAAACAAAAGAGAAGCAAATCACTTTAATTTTGTATTCTACTTATTTTTCCTGATTTTTAAGAAAGAATAATCATTAAATATGATTTTATTATAAACCGCAATAAGCTATTTAAAATCAATTAAAAATTAATTTATGTGAATTAAGAACTTTGGTGTATGTACGTTTTAATAACTTATGACCAAAATGAATATATACACCATGTACACAAAACAATTTCCAAAAATTGAATGAAATATTTTTAAATGGTTTTTGTTTTTTAATAAGACCGGGCGTGCGGTTCAGCTGTTATTGTTTGCGTATGCCACAAATTATATTGATTTTTAATATTTAAAATGTGTTTTTTTTATGCATTTTTATTTATACAAACAAACTTATTTTTAGATACCACAATTTATTTTGCAAAAATATTTACTAAACAGAAGTAATAATTTAAAAAAAAAAATAATTTAACTGTATGCACTTTACGTTGAAGAATTTATTGCATTTTCAAATTAATAAAATTCAATATTGCTTTCTTTTTGCTATTTAAACATTATTTATTGTTTTTTATGTTTATAAGATCTCATGGGGTTTCATACAACAAAAAACTTGTGATACACAAATTGAACTTCGAATTTGATATAAATATTACAATTAATTTGTAACGTAACAACTGTCAACTTTTGTATCTATTCTTCCATTCCTTTGAATAAGTATTGAAATTAAAAAAAAAAAGATTTAAATATACCTATGTACATAAATAGTAATTAAAATTCACGAAAAAATTGGTGCAAATTAATTCGCATGGCTTTGCTATACAAACAAAATATTTGCCCAGAAACAATAGTGAGAAATTATTTCCGTTGGAAACACGGCGGGATATCACATAAAATTTAACTTTTTTTGAAATTTTTTGTTTGTGTTCATCTCATCTGTGAATAACATATTAATCTTATATTTACTATAAATAATATGAGAAGTGAACTGATTGGTATTTCTATGGAATTTCCGTTTTCATGAATTAAAAAAAAAAAAAATCCTACATATCGTAAACTAACCACACGATAGATGCCATTGCAAGTAAAATAAATTGATAGCTTAAATATTGAGGCATTTCGAAAAAAAATATATGTAGGTACATATCAAATAATTTTTTGAATAAATTCCAAGTTAATTTTGATAAGAAATAAAATAATTACGTTAAGTTTTCAAAAGCAAAAGAAATGTTTGCAGATACATCAAGTTTTTTTTAAGATTTAACAAACACCAACTATGTTTTGAGAACTGGAATCTATTTTAACAAAATATTTTTAAGATCGAATTTTCTAGAAAGAATTTTACAAATCTAATATTTCTCAACTCAACTCAAATATAATTAAATATTTAAAATGAATTCATCTTGTCTAGAGCTTTACAAATTAAGATAAGGAAGTTCAGCAAAATGACTAAGAGTAAATATAACAGCGACAAATAAATCAAAAAAAATACTCTGTATCTATGTAAACGAATTTAAGCTTGTTTCATAAGTTCGCAGGAAAAAATAAAATTTAATTTTCATTGTAATATTTGACATTTTGTGTGTTAATTTTAATTATGTTTTATTAATTTAATTTTTTTTTATTTCGTTTTTATATATTGAAACCGAAAAAAGATTTCTGCAACGGATTTTACTATAAGTTGTAGTTGTCATGACAAAATAAATTAAAGTTAATTGTTCAATTAAGTTTTTTCTCTGCGAATGATGATTATTGATTTTTTTTTTGATAAGGAAAAAAGCTTCATGTAATTAAATTTTACTACGACGAATTCAAGAAATTCTATAAAATTGAAATGATATTTTAAAACAATTGTGAAAAAGCCAACAAAAAGTTAAAGTACTCATTAAACGTCTCTACGTCTTCGGTCGTTTCAATTTATATAAATTCTTCTCTATAAGAACATTAATTACAAGTAAGACTGTTTTTGTATAGAAATTATGGCTTAAATTAAAACTAGTGTTCACAAGATATGAGATAGAAAATATTTGTTTACAGTGTTTGTTTTTAAAACTATGTATATCTTATTTTAACTGGATCTTTCGAGAATTCATTTATTTTGAAGAGCTCAAGAAAATGTACGATGCAATTAATTGAATAATTGATAAGAAAATATTGTCGTCTATGCACAAACAAAATGTAATACCCTATACTACAATTAGACTTTGACTTCGAAAAAAAGTCCAACATTGCTTAAATTTAGTAGTGAGTTTTAGTTTATCTTAAAATGATTTATTTGTATCACTTAAATTCGTATCATAAAAAATAATAGGTAGTTAGTTAATAATTTAGTTTAATCTAACCTTTTGATCCCGGGCTCAGGAAAGATAGTTGCACAAGTCACCCCATTGAAATTCTGAAATTAAATAAAGATATATTAAATAATTTTGTATGTTATGTAAAATAAGTGTGTACAACAAAATTGGGTTGGAATTTTGAATTTCTTTCACCTTATGAATTAAGCTTGAATATTTCGAATATTTATATCTAAGAGATTCTATAAGAAATGAGATCAAAATAAAAATTAAAAGCGATCAATCGTTTCTAAATGAGTTCTCAATTTACCCAGACTATAGGTATACCTAAATGTACAGTTCATAAAATAAACTAAATCGAAATACGAGACCTCTATATAAGACGTGACTAGTCTTGAAAACGCCACCAGTTTAATATAAATTAATCTTGAAAAACAAACAAACCATAGAACACCCATCAAGAATAAACCATATTTTTATTTATTTGCTCAACTGGCACAAGTCGTTGTCGTTCCTTGTCTCAATTAAACAAATCTTTTATCCAGACATTTATTATTATGATGGTCAGCCACGATCAGTGGAGTCAGCTTACAAAGACAACCGTGGCGGCGCGACAGCCAACGACTTGCATATAAAAATGAAGACTAAAAACAAATCAGACTTCAGGTCCTAAATTCCCGACGAATTCTCATAAGACATATTAATTTGGTTTATATTTTTTTTTTTGTCAATACCGCTGAGGCGCTGAGAATTTTGTATTTATGTTTCATTTTCATGACTTCTCGGACAATGACTTCGAAAGAGTTTACCCGCCATATAGTTATAGGAGACTGATTTATTATTACATATTTATAAGTTAAAGACCCTGCTGAAGTGATTTTTGTCTCGGGTATTCAATTCATTTAGATTATTTTTATACATACCTACTTTTTAAAAATTTGGACAATTAAAAATATCTCTCCTCAATATAGAGTAAATATTTTTGCTAGAATTTGACATCTTAGACTTTTGATTTAGGATGTCTAGACATTTCAAACAAAATTATTCAGAATCACCGTTTTGTATGAAATTTATATTTATTTTTTTAATAAATAAAAAAAAATATTTAGTTTTTTTTGTTTGCTTTCAATTTTTATAATAAAATTTGATGGAAGAGTTTTGTTTAAGACATTGAATACTAGCATAAAGCTAAGTAAATAAATTATAAAGAAAACAACTTTGTTTTACTGTCTCAGTTCAATAATCGGTATGTATGCATGCAATGCTAAACTGATTATAACGGGTGATTTTTTAGCTGGTTTGGTTTTGGCAACACTGGTTTTGACAGCTGACGTGTGTTTAGTACCTTGTGTCACTGTCAAACAGCTTCAGTTTGGTTTGCAATTTAACCATGGATCGTCTTACAAATGAACAACGCTTGCAAATTATTGAATTTTACTATCAAAATTCGTGCTCGGTTCGAAATGTTCATCGCGCGCTGTTTCCATTTTATGGTCGGCATTCTCGACCTTCTGAGCAGTCTATTCGGAAGATTTTGACCAAATTTCGCACCAAATTTACTTTGTTGGACATTAAACCACCAACACGTTTACGTACTGTGCGTAGTGAAGAAAATATTGCGGCCGTATCAGCTAGTGTGACAGAAAACCGCGAAATGTCGATTCGGCGCCGTTCCCAGCAGTTAGGCCTTTGTTACAGCACTACGTGGAAAATTTTGCGGAAGGATTTGGGCGTAAAGCCTTTTAAGATACAGCTGGTGCAAGAACTAAAGCCAGCCGACCTACCACAACGCCGAATTTTTGGTGAATGGGCTCTTGGAAAGCTGGCCGAGGATCCGCTTTTTTATCGAAAAATTGTGTTCAGCGATGAGGCTCATTTTTGGTTGAATGGGTACGTTAATAAGCAAAATTGCCGCATTTGGAGTGAAGATCAGCCAGAAGCATTGCAACAGCTACCAATGCATCCCGAAAAAGCCACTGTTTGGTGCGGTTTATGGGCCGGCGGCATTATTGGGCCATATTTCTTCAAAGATGATGCGAATCGCAGCGTTACTGTCAATGGTGAACGCTACCGAGCGATGATAACAAACTTTTTTTTGCCCGAAATGGAAGTTCTTGACTTGCATGATATGTGGTTTCAACAAGACGGTGCCACATGCCACACAGCACGCGAAACAATGGCGCAATTGCGAGGCGAGTTTGGTGAACAGTTAATTTCACGTTTCGGGCCGGTCAATTGGCCGCCTAGATCGTGCGATTTGACACCATTAGATTATTTTTTGTGGGGGTATGTCAAGGCTAATGTCTATAGGGACAAGCCCGCTTCGATTGACGCACTGGAAGCCAACATCCATGCATTCATTCGTGAGATACCGGCCGATATGTGTGAAAGAGTATGCCAAAATTGGACTCAGCGGATGGGCTACCTGAAACGCAGCCGCGGTCAACATTTGCATGAAATTATCTTTAAACATTAAATTGCAAGGTTCAAACTATCGATTCAAATAAATATTTCATTCATTTTTTCGAATTTTTTGTGTTTTTTTTTTTTTAAAGTTCTAAACCTCTTAAAAACTCACCCATTAAATAAAATATAATCATTTTAGAAAAATAAACAAAATAAAAAGGAGAGAATTTATATCTATGCAAAATTCTCAAAATTTATATATGTACATACATATATGATCATTTTTATTTTTTCAAGAAATTGCGTATACGCCCCATAAACCCAATCCATTTGTTTTAACTTATCAACATAATAGATCCAATACATTCCTAATAATATAAAAAAAAAAACTGAATGCAATTCGACCAAGAAAATAAATCTTACAGTTTCATGACATAGTAGTTACCTAGTGATTATATTGTTACCAAAGTAGATAATCAATTTATATTTGTTTAATTTCCAAATTAACTCAGATTAAATAAGTACCAACCTACAGGATTCGGATATTTTGATAATTATTAAAAAAAATGATTCTTAAAACGTTACAAATAACGTGGAAGAAAAAAAAACACTAAGTACCTCGTTAACTGGTAATATAAAAATACAAAATAAAGCAAACAGAAAAATACAAAATGTAGGAACATATCAATTCAAATTTAAATTCCCGCTAAATTACTATTCTGATCATTATCATTCATACCAATCTTTGCGTATTTTTTCAAGTATTATATAATACTAGCAGCAGATCTTGGCATCTTGTAGATCCAAATGGTAAAGTTATACTACTACCTACCTATAACAGGTATGTTATAGGAACTATTTGTAATAAACTAGACATACACGGAAATTACCTATCCTACCTTATTATATGAATTAAATTATCGTGAAGAGTAACATTTGAATTTTCAAAGTGTTTTCAATTAGACAGGTACCTATGTACATAATTTTTTAATTAAAAAGAGCAAATTTGTGTTATTTAATTTTTTTCTTATCAGTCTATGAGAATTTTGAATGAAAGGTTATAAATTATTATTTTTTTTATTATGCGATTCGACTCAAAAAAAAAATAAAACAAACATTAATAAGAGTGCATTTCTTGAAAATTTAAATATTAATCACTAATTCGTATATATATATGTATGAAGATAAGGTTCCTATACATCTCTAATTAGCATTCAAGTTTCGAAGCTAAAAACAGGTAGGTAAGTAAATTTACTAATTGAATTGGAATTTTAAAGTGAATGCATGTCTATTTTAAACGAAAAAATTAATTCCAAATTATAAATAAAATGTTTTTAACTAAATTATAAACATTCTAAATGAAATAAATCATCAAGTAAAATAAAGAATACGTACGATATTTGGAAATTAAAGAAACAGTAAAAGAACTTTCCCCATTTCTTATTGCGGCGCGCGTGAAAGAATACATGAAATTTATTTTTTCCTATTTAATAAAAAAATAGATTGAAAATGTCATTGGTTTAATAAAGTAACTAAAAAAATGAAATTATATTGATTTTTTTTTATAAAACGTTTATACTAACATTGACCTCTAGAATGGAAATAAACTTGCACTAAATCCTGTATTTTACAATTGTAGACACAATGTGTAGGTTTGTTTATCACATGATGTTTACAATTATTTTATTTACAACACAACACAATGAGACTCTCTCTTACTGTATACGACATTACTATTAACTAACTGTTAACTTTAATTAATTCAATAAACATCCTACATCATACGAATAAGGTGGTACATATGTATGTATGTACATGTGTACTGTGTAGGTTTTTTTTTAATAAATCAAATAAATGAAGCAATAATCAACAATAATTGTCGATCTTCAATAAAAAGACATAAATTAATTCAAATGTCACAAATTAAAAGCCTTGAACTTTTATAAATTGCAAATTACGCTTTTCTACCTTAAGTATACAAGTATATGTATGAATAAAAAAAAAACATATTCATACAGTACTTTGTGTCGTAACCAGATTGGTTGCAACATTTTAAATTTTAAATTACCCCATTAGGTATAGGTACAGTTTTAAATTCAAACAACAAAAGAATCAAAATAAAAACCACTTAATTAGAATGAAATATAAAAAAAAAATCCAGTTCAATGAACATCAATTTCATAATTTTTTAATTTGAGCAGGTGATTCGAATATATCAGAATTATTATAATATACATTAACATTTTTGGTTTATTTTAGAATTTAAAATTCACGACACGCAAATAATTTTCAAAATTTCCACATGCAAATACCACGTGGGTGCTTTGTTTTACGTCATTTTATTTTTATTTCTTAAGCATATTATACAACAGATTTATATTATATCTCAATGATACAAAAAGAAACTCCAATAATATGCTAAAACTTACGAAAAAAATACTTAAGTTAACCACTATGATCGCGCTTTTATTCACGATCAATTCACTCGATGAACGTTTTTATGTTTTGCCGGTTCAAAGACAACTAAATTTTATGTAGAATTGAGCGAGAGACCTATTTGCTGTATTGCCATAAAATTCAATCCCACTCAAAGCGGAATGGAGATGGAGGTATCTATATCTTTAAATTTGTTCTCGAATTTAACAGAAGTAGGTATTCTCTATAATTCTGGGAAAATATGACAACAAAAAAATCACCTGTCCTGTATCTGTCACAGTGTCATCTATACATCTTTTACGAGTGAAAACAAAGAAACACTCAAAATTGTGTGATATTCGTCAAACCAGGTACCAGACTGATCGAAAAAATCTCAATTTTAACGATATATGTAGTTTGAAACCAATTCCGGATCCGGTGGGGGTCTATCTTTATTAAACAGGAGGTGTGTATAATTGAGCAGAAGTTATGAATAAAAGCTTTATAGATATATTTCATGCATTTAAATGAAATTAAATTCGTAGTAAGCGCAATTTTTCTATGTTGGTCATTTGAAGGTCGAAATGCACACACCTTCTTTTTTGTTTTGCATGTTTGTAAAATGCTTATAGGTACCAGCTGTGCAATTTTATTTTTGTCTTTGTGACAGAATTCAAGGTTTCTCTTCCGTTAAAAAAAATATACTGTAAAACTTAACTAAAGAAAACAGCTGTTTGAACACAGCTGATTTTTTGATTCTTTGAACGTGGCGTAAAACAAGTTTAACTGTACTTAGTTTATAAGTATAAACAAAAATGTAAGAGTGATGTCATTAAAACAAAGGCGGTTTTTGTTAGGTTGTTTTTTTACACTTTATCAAAATTTGTATGAAAGCAAAACATGAACAATGTACAAAACGAATGAGAGTAAGTTGACCGCAACTGAGATAAATGTGTTTTGTAAAACAGATGAGCTTTCACTTTGATTGAATCAGAAGCAAAAAGATATGAGGAAATCTTCACGTCAAAATTATCCCTTTGAAAAAAATATGAAAAGTATGAAAAGTTGCCAGCTCTAGCTAGTATTGTGATGTATACAAAGGAGAAATTCTGAAAACACCGTACAAAAGGCAATACCATACATATATGTACGACCACGAAACAATTACATAAAAGAAGAAGAGGTTGGTCTAAAAATTCCAGCAGCTGCGTTGCCTGTGTGACACGATGGTGCTCTTTTGACAGGACGATTTTTTCGTGATTGCACACAAAAATTTAATATTGCATGCTTTTCTTATTTCTATATTATTTTACAGATATTTTATATTGCGTAGGTTGTCAAAGTCGAAAGTGTCAAAAATTTAAAAGGGCGAAAAATCAAGTTCCCACAGAAATCGGCTTATCGCATTATTAGAAACAACAAAACAAAAATATTGATATTAGACAATTAAAGAGACACTGAATCCGCCATTTTCTTCGATTGTCACAGAATTGAACAAAAATGGAAATACTAACGATATTACCCTAATTTGATATTAGATTTGTTTGTTCTGCAAATGAATAGATGAACAGGAAAATACTGAAACTAACTGTATGACAAGGCCGATTCTTAAATTTTTTTTTCGTTTTAAAAACATATATTTGAATGATTTATAATATGGAAGATATTTGTAAAGAAACGCGAGGAATCATTGATTCAAAAAAAACAAAATTCAAACTTAAATAAGGAAATTCAAGATTAGACTGATAACTGTGAATTTTATTTCTTAGGTTTTTGTTTTTTTTTTTTAATAATTCGAATTATTTTATTCATTACTTATTAGCAAGAGAAAAAATGTTTTACGTTGTTTTCGTTTAAAACAATACATCAATTACTTCAAAAACAATATTTGAAAAGAAATTAATCCTTTGTTTATTATTAATTTTTCATATTGCGAAGACAACATTAATTCTCTTGCTATTAACATATATAACAAATCAGTAATGATTCATAATATATGTAGGTGCAAATAAGTTGTAATCTGCAATAAAAACAAGTTGTGAAATTAAGTTGATAACACTGCCAAAATGACTGCTAGATTGTAAACCCATTTAAGAAAACAAAGTTTTAAAAAAATTAAAAGCTTTAGCAAAAAATTCTGAGAACAGAAATTAGATGTTTTTTGAGAAAATTGCTTTATTTTAGGATTATTCTCATATACCTCCTAAAAACGACTGAACCAATTTTGTTCAAATTTCGGATGAACATACTTTAAGGTGTTCTCAATTTTTTTTAAATTTTGTTTATACATATGTAGATGTACATATGTATAAGTGCTGACATGGAACAGGTTTCTTTTATCATGATTTTCTTATAAATATATAGTTTCCTATAAACGTACATATTTCTTGGCAACACGTCAGAGTTTTGAATCACAAGAGGAGGTAGTTCAGCCATGCATTTTATTTAAGTCTGTATGTAAGCTCGCTACCAGCATATGCATACATAGGTTCATTAATTAAGTTATATAAGATTGATTAAGTTTATAATTGCATTTAATAGAATCATACCTCTATAAACTGCAATCATTAAAATTCAATAACAAGATATAGTGAGTATTAAGCTACATTGCGTTGAGAAAAACTGCATTTTATTGCATTCTACGGGGTGATTAATTATTATAATCTGTATTATAAAAAATAACTCTCAATCACAACGCTAAGAAATAGTAATATATAATTTAAAAAAAATTGCATTTATATACATAAGTTGTTAATTAATAAATTAATTATAGTAATTTTGTTTTAACTTTTGCTTTAAAAAAAAAACCCTGTTTCAAAACACAGACATTTATGTAAGTACTTAACTTCATATAATATCTTCATTAATGATGCAATAGTTATATATGTGCATTGACCAAAAATAATATTTTTTTTTTTTGAAATTTAAGAATGATTCATATTAAAGAATTTTATATGAAGACAATTTACCTACCAAAATTCATGCGACCTCCGTCTAAATATTAAGATTCCTCGAAGTAAAAGTAAGTCGATTCATATTTGGTTGCAGCGCGCGTGTACGGTTCTGATTTCAAAATCAACGTTTCAAGGCACTTGTGGGACGAACGGTTTTAATGTGTCATCTAAGAAAGCCAACACCAGTCATTCAGACAAATAGATATAGACATAATGTCTGTAGTATCTCGGATAACATTAACCTGTTTCGCGTGCATTAAATATACACTTAACAATAAGATAAACCAATAAATAATAAAATAAAATAGAAATGTATATATGTATGCATATTTATTTTAACCTGATTCATTATGTTGATAGAGGAGACTTGACACGAGTATAAGGAAATATGTCTGCGAAGCTCCAGTTGCAACATTGTGGATTGTGGTAGACTAATTCAAATGATACGGAAGAAGCAAAATGCATTTTTTTAAATTTAATGATTTAATCTGGATTATAAAATAGCAACTAAAAGACCAAAAATTACTCGAGGAATACTAATATTTTAAAAGATGATGAGAGAGTCGTAAGGTTTCTTCTTAAATAAAAGAAACTGGTCGTAATTTTTTTTATTTATTATTTAACTTGTTGAAATCGTAGCATATTTATATAAAAGATTTTAAATATGTAAAAATAAAATTAAATGCATACAATAATTCTATCAAAAAGCAAGTTTGAAGTTGAATATCTTCTTTATTTATGAAGATGTCACCCGATTAATTTAACGTAAAAACTTTCAATTTTTAGCAACATAGGTAAAAGTCTAAAATTTGGTAAGAGAACCTCCCAAAGTACTTTTTGACAAAAGTCCGGAATTATGAAAATAATACACTTTTGATTTTTACTAATTTTTCTGAAAAATTCAAACTTTCACAAAGATATTTCAAAACATAGTTTTTGAAATTCAACTTTAAAAAAAAATTATAAAATGATAGGTAGGTACTTACTTATTTAAACTATAAAAAGTTTTATAAGAAAACTGTTTTTTTTATCATATGATTTTGATTTTTCTAAATTTTACAAAGCGGATATATGGTTAGCAGAGATTATACAATTTTAAAGCACATTTACATACGAACTAAAAACAAACTTTTCCGCTTTATTTTATAGAATTGATCTATTTCTGACTATATAGGTATGCTCTTTCTATAGCATGTAACATATTATAGCTACCATTTTTTCCCTCTATTGTAATTTTTATTTTTATTTCAAATTCTATTTCTCGCACTCGGAATCGTGCCAACAAACTGTAAAAATTTTAATTCGAGTAATAAAAATATCAAAACATCTATTGATTTCCAATAAACGTTTTGTAAATCTTCAAAGAAAACCTCAGCAATATAATTTAGAAGCTATTATTAACAAAAGTTATTGCTAATCTCATAAATAAATTCTATAATAAAATTTTCCAAATCAAAATAAAAGATCATTCAACGACCGATAGCAATATAAAACAATATGTAAAATGTACATACATACATACATACATATTTTATATGCCAAATAGTCATAGTAACATTGACTTTGACACTTTGAGGGGGTAAATACTAATGCAAGCATTTCGTACTTAGTCGATCTCACAATAAAAGAGATTAGAAGTGCCAATCAAGAATTGCATTGAGAAAAATTTCACTTTTTTTTTCTTTGTTTGATTGTGTGAGGTTTGATGATGTTATTGTTATATTGCATTGCACCATAAACAAAAGTTTTTTTTTGTTATAATTACCACGCGCGTCATGAAAATGGGCGCACATGAATCAGTATATGTTTTGTATACGTTTTACTTTAATGAAAGGTGGGGGATTCGCACTTGGTGGTAAATTGATTTATTTTGAAAGTTTACCTTATCAGGAATTTCTCCCGTACGTGTCAGAATATTTGACATGAATTAATAAATCTATATTATATTCATACTCATTGCTTTGTTGCATTGGACAGCATCGTTAATCTGTGTCACAGTATAACGTAATAAGAATTATTGACGTTGCATTAAGCGAGTGTTTCTAACCTAATTAGTGCTAATTGACAGGGCTTGCCATTTTGTTAAATTACACATCATGTACGAATATCTATTGCTACTGTTTTGAGAAAAAAAAGAAAATCCTATTCAACAATAATATTTAAATTGCGCAGATACCTACACGTCTTCTTTTCAAAAGTAGCTTGAAAACAATAAAGTGGAATTTTCTATTATAGGTTAAGTACAAGATTTATGTAGCATAATTCAATTTTGTTAAATGAGGTCATTTAGCAAATTACAGAAAAAATGATTTTATCTAAAACATTTGTTAGTTATTGTTTGAGAGATCATCATGCCGATTATGGAATACGTAATACTGGATCCGCAGTGATTCGCAGTGCAGTGCTCTCTTTTCACTTAACCCATTTGTCATGAAAGGAAAAGAGAACACTGTACTGAGAATCACTGCGGATCCAGTATTACGTATTCCATAATCGACATGCATATTAAACGGACTGTTCAACGATTTTTTTTTTGTTATTTTTTATTTTAATATTTCTATACAAAATATTGTCAAAACCAAGCCTTTTAAATGGATTGTCGAATTTAAATAGCTTTCTAATATATAGTTTCAAACATAATTTCATGTCCATTCGATGTAAATTATGTTATTTCGAAATGTGAATTTTTATGAGAAATAAAGCTAATTTGAAAATTATTGTCATCGAAATTATTTCTTTTGCTTTAATCAAAACTGTATTATATATATTTCTAACATTTAGAAAATACATTAACCGATAAGAAAGTTGATAGTCATTAATAAATAACTGAAGCAAAATTTTTAAAATTCAAAATATCTTTAAGAATTCTTAAATAACTTTGAAATCATTCATTTACATTGAAATTTTTTGCTGACACCCGCAACATTTATGAGCGCAAGTGTATGTATACTTAATTCAATCGTATACTTCGACATCTTCATAACTTATTCATTGTATGTCATAAAATGTTTTTGCATATAAATCTTTCATCTACAAACACAATGTATGACTGGGTCGTAAGTACTTGCTCTTACAGAATAAGGGCCTCAACATGCATGGAAAATTGTCAACTATTTATAGGTGTATGGTTATAAGAAATAAATTAATTAAACAACACTTTTGAAATTGTTTCAACACCAATGCGATATACCATGTAAGCAATCTGATTTCTCCAACAAATCTTAAGAAAAAAAATTAAAATCGCATATTTCGAAAATCGAATTTTCAAAAAAAAAAAATTATTTTGAAATTCCAAAAAGTTTAAGCTGTAGCCGGACAGATAATCGTACGTACTCACTTGTTTCGTCTCCAGTTCGATTTTATTTTTCAATGAAGCATATTTTGTATAACTTTTATCACAAACAATAATTTTATTATTAAATTTTAACTTAATTTAAATTTTATTTAAATCGCATTTTTTGAGTTATTTTTTTCAATATTTAAAAAATTTTTTTTTAATCCCTTATTAAATCACAGAAAGTGCAGGATGACATATTATTTATATAAACATCAAATAAACTACTTTTTGTTTAAGAAATATAATAATAAAATGAATCTTTTATTTGGCATATCTTCAAATTTTAAAAATAAGAAAAATGCTTTAAAAAAAAACATGAAGTGATTGTCACAAAACTGTCAAAAAGATATTAATATGTATTTAGGTATGTACACAATATTTTTATTATGTAGGTTGTTTTAAGCTTATTATATACAGCACTATATTCATCAGTAAAGTGATTTAGCCTCAGACTTTTGGAAAAGACATTTGCACAATTTAATTTTTTTTATATAACTTGATAATAGAGCATCAAAAAAAAATAATATACAAAGATATAGGTATCTTACATCTTATTGATCCAAAGATCCCCATTCAAACAGAATAATATTAAATATTTCAATAGAAAATTTTAGTCGGAAAAGGATACAATTTTTTTTATCGATTAATTAATTAACACAACAAAACAGCACAATAAGATTTTTTGTTCTTGCTCAAAAAAAATATATAATTTATTTAAATTTTTAATTTTAAATTTGAACTTTTGTTTGAACTTTTTTTAAATCGTTATTTAATTAAAAAAAAAAACACCATAAAATATAAATTTTGGTAACGTATTCGTATTTATCTTTTCTTTTTTATCAAACAATCTATTCACTGTTTAACACAAATCTGATCGCTCTTCGAACACGCCAGACATTTTAAAGTAAAATTCTCACAGCAGAATGAGCAACAGCAAACCCAAAAAAAAAAAAACAACAAATCCGAAGTGATCGCAGGTACGGTACGGCGGGCTATATAAAGGTTATAATTTATAAGAAAAGAAAAACCACCAAAGAACAAAGTCACTGCTCCTGTGAGTGTTCTTATTTGCTGTGCTGGCAATCTTTTATTTGGGAATAAAGCTCAAAAATTGAGTTATCAGCTGTGGTGGCGCATGTTCATTTTTTTTTTTTTGTTCAGCGCATACAAAATTTACTTGAGTCATTTCGCGGATTGTACGTTGCGATCCAATTGAAATTTAAATACACCTGAGTGAATAAAATGATCATGTGGCGGTGGCGGTGGTGGCGAAGATCATAAATAAATTATTATGAAGCTTTCTTTAAATTTTTTTATCTCACGCAACACGTGCTTAAAACAAAAAAAAAACTTTAAATGTAAATAAATAAATTCTCAAGTGATTTCGATGAATTTTTAATACAGGAAATGGAAAACCATTGCGATGCGATGGGATGTATAATTGTCGATCACTTAGAATATCGCTTCAAATTTAAAATTAATTTATTTTGCTACTATTGCATGATATTAAAAAGGAAAAATGTAAATTTTCCGCTGATTGATCATCCAGTGATCGTTAAGAGGCAATTTAATTTATTACATATAGTGTAATATTGCGCGTTCATATTAAAGTGTTGGGGTATTGTGCGTTGTAGGTTTAAGCTAGCTAAGTATTTCCAAATAATTACTTCACAAAAAATTGATTCTTCAAAATATTATGGTAAGAGTCTAATTGGTTTGCCAAGAACTCGGTCAAGGTTGGGAATTTACAGTGTATAGGCATCATGTTTGCCTTTTTGCGCAGACATAAATATGTATAGCATACTCTCAAGGATGATATCACTAACTCTGATGATGATGTTGTCACTCAATAATTGAGAGCACAAACGATATACAATCTCAATGAATTTTATCAAGAGTCCAATAGCTTGAAGATACAATATGCGCAAAAAAAGAAGCCTTAAAAATTATATTTAATGGGGTCAGACAATTTCCCGGCATTGATATGCGAAGTGAGGCCATTGATCGTATGGTATAGTGGTGGATTGCTCGTTGCGTCATTGTTTGCATACAGTTTGTTAGCATCTTGATTATACACCATGTATGTACGTTTATCCAAGAATATACTGACAAGGAAAAATATAAGTACCTAAGATCTATGTATAAACAACCAACCATGTGTCTTAAAATGCCACAATAATGATGACCATGGTAGGTACTCGAGAAAAACAAGTACATAAGTACATACCTACATGTAATTTATTTACGGTTCCTCTGAGTGAAATTTCGAAGTAAGGAACTTATATTTCGATAGGTTAATACGTGAAAACATGTTGCAGATGATCGAGCAACAATTTTATAACTAAAAAAATATTCAAGAAATCTTGAAGTTATAAGCTTTTGTAAATCTGCAGATGCGATTGTCGCAAGTTAAAATAAATCCAATGCAATTACACGTTTTATGCTCATACTAGGAACGCACTTCTGATTTTCTGTCGTTGCAATTAAATATATTTTTTAATCCCAAAAAAATATATAAAATAAATAAAATGATATACCTACTTCTTTTGCATTTGCTACAAATAATAGCACCTTTCAAAAAATTAATTTATTTTTTGACAATTATTGACATGAACGCACTTATGGTTGTCTGTCGTGGGATTTTTTGTCGCAAACAAATACCTACAACATAATCATGCATGTCAGTGATTCTCAGTGCAGGGCTCTCTTTTCTCTTTACCGTTTTTTTGTGAAAAGAAAAGAGAATGCTGTACAGAGAATCACTGCGGATCATTGAGTAAATGCACACATTTATTACACGAATACAATTTGCTGGCGATTATATGGCGATTTCGATCGCGCGACTATTAAATGACAACGCTTTTAATAAAATCGCAAGTGTTTTTAATTTTGCGTCTGAAAAATGATAAATGAAAAACACTTGTTTTTTTTTTTTAATGGCTGCGATTTTTCAGTTGCATATTTTAACACCAGATTGGTCTCATTTCTTGCTTGCATATTTATTTATTTTTGCGAATACGATTTTTTTGTCGTCGAAATTGATGTCGCAAGTGTGATCATATTATAAACGTAGATATAATTGTATTTGATTTGTTTTATTTCGACTTTAATGACACTAGCTTCTAAGTGTTATTTTTATTAACCATACCTCCATATTTTATTATTTTATATACCTATTTATGACCATCATGGGAATTTTTGATTATTTTTTTTCGGTTTCTAGGTATATACCGGTACCTATCTAAAACTAATGATCATTGAATACTCAATGGATAAAAAATCTAAATCAAAAATTCCCGGAATCAAATGGTTCTCCAAATTCTTTCAACTTTATCCACAAAGAAGGACAAAGAAAAATAAGGACAAAAATGAGGATGAGGAGACTTTAAGCAAGAATCGACCTGTTGTTTAATTCCCGTCTGCCATTTGTGAACCTTTTTTTATTTTTTTTTTACCAGCCGTATGTACGTACAGAGGTATGTCTTGATCGTCTGCGGTTTGATAAATGAGGTCAACATCCTTGGTTTTTTATTCTTGTCCTTTTTGTAATTTATTCACCCCTCGCACTGATTCCTCCCCAACTCTTTTCTTTAAGGCCTGTATAATAGTAGTGTTGTATGAATCCTTAGCTGAGTATAAAAAGTAGAAAGGTATACCTATACCCACTTATTATAGGTATTGTTCGTTTTTTGTCTGAGTCTTTTATCGGCGTACACTGACCTAAGATCACTGATCGACGCGTCGCTCGTCGTCCTCGTCGTCGGTTAGCGGTGCCCCACAAAGTCTTTATGATTTTCAGTTTGTTTTAAAGTTTAGTTCTCATGCTTGAATGAATAAGTCGTCCCGGAGAATAAACTAAAACAATAAAGCAAATCTTGGATGCCTCGAAGTTGGAACGTGTGTAGGTACATATATAAGGACGGGAATAAAGAGTAATGCCCTGTGCGCTGTCTGTCTATAACAAATTTTAAAAAAAACTCCTCGTAGGTACCTATACAGCCCTAATTTAGTTCAATATTAATTTTAGAACTAGATATATATGTAGATACATATGTATGTATGTACCTATTGAAACAATGCTGATGGAGAGTCAGAAGAGTTAATTAATTAAAATTCTGATCGAGCTTCTTCACTTCCATTTGGCTATAGGCGCCATTGAATTGTTGGTAATGTGCATAACATGTCAATTATTTATTCCTGACTATTACATTTCTGTGCGTGAATAATAAAGTCAATAAGGTATCATGTGGAAGAGGAGAGAGTCATCGTGCATTTTAAATAAGTGCATGCAAAATTCTTGAAGACGTTAGGGATCTAAACTACCATATAGAGAATCGTTTTTTATTTTATAGGTTTTTTTTTTTTTTAAATCGAAACAAAAGAAGTAGGTATACCTAGTCTAGGTGTATCTTTGCAATTTCTGAACGAATGGTAACCAAGTCCGAAAATATTTTATATCTTTCGAATGAAAAAAATATACCTAGGTAGGCATTTTTAGTAATCCACCTTTAGGAAGTTAGATAACCTTTACAATTATACATATTATTTATAACTTGTAACATTCAGATTTTGTTATGCCACGCCTCCTGAATGGAAAATCTCAATTTTCTTCCTTTGAATGAATTACACCAAGCTTTGCAATTCCCCCAAATTTTAAGGTTCTATACTATATTTGCTTCTCAGATTTAAATATTTAATACAAGTTCAGTGAAAATGTGTGAATACCACGCACCTCTTAATCACCTCATTTTTTTCTCTTTTTATGTGCATCATTACAATACCTACCTTTAAGCTAAGCTACGAGATTCTACGGTTTCGGGAAGTGCCTTATAATCAATATGTCACGAAACACTACATTGTTCGGTACTTATTCTCTCTACTGCCATGAGTTTGTGATAAAGACAAAGAGAGCAAAATTGACATACATAATTATGTAGGTACCCAACCTACCTATCGGTATATCTACCTATTTATGAGCAGAACCTGATTTTCATTTAAGACGCGACATAAAAAAAAAATAGTAAAATGAAAAAAAAAATAAGTTTCTACTGAACAATAATAAAATACTATCAGTTCATGATTTCAGATATTTTATTTATACTTAACACTTTTGTTGAAATTCGAAACACGTTGCAAAATATTAATAAAGAAACGTGATTTCAATATGGGAACCAAAGTCATTGAACGTTAAAAGATCTGACAGCATCATAAAATTCCTTCCAGCTTCACGCTTGAAATGAGTGTCATCCTTAATTATTGCACTTAAACAAAACGTGTTCGAAATTAGTTAGATAGGTACCCATAACCGCGTTATCATTCTAATCAACTCTTATCAATCATCGATTAGATAGGTATACGAATATTTTATAGTAAAAAATAAAAATATTCTGCTACTAGGTGTATAGCTTCATTATTTTGTTGTTCTTATTCGCGTCACTAATTATTCCATTGTTTATGGCACTCTTATATAGCCATGTGCCCTCAAAGCTTATTACTTTCGATTAAAAAGTGTCAAGAAGATCAATTAGAAGCAATCAATCAATTGAAATTATGTTATAGTCGCCAAAAATGCCAGCGTATTTCCTACATGTACACTTTAAAACAAAAATCTAAATTACAGCATTCCTACAAAATAACATTCTTATACTATTACACCACTCATGTAATAAAAATTATTTAACATGAATCACCAAGCAAATTCGAGTTGCCAACAGCAACAGCTGGCAACCTATACTATTAGTATGTACAGTCATAGATACTTTTGTCATAGGTAGATAGATGGCTGTTTTCGCTCGAGATTTTTTACTTTTTATCTGTGAGTTGTAACCCCTACTCTTGCCTTTTTCGCATGTTTGCAAGGTTTTACTTTAAATCCATTTAATGCGAGATAAAAAGAGGGTACAGTTTTTTTCTTCTATTGAAACCATTATCACTTCTATTTATTTAAGAAATAATACAAAATATTTGTTTTATTTTCAGGTAGATAAAAATAGGTGGTTACTTACCGGAAATTTACTCAAAACTCGTGACCTGTTTCCACTACAAATCAAATTATAAATACTATTTTAGCTTTTTATCTTTGGAAGAAGAAATTAATTTTTAATTTTATTTTTTTTTATAGAAATGAAACAATTTTCACATAGAAAGTATAAAATATGTATGAAATTTTTTTTAACACGAAACAACTTAAACTCTGTTCGTGTGAAATTACTCGAATAGGCTACATTGGTAACAATTAAATTTGAGTTTTTTGTTTAAACTTGCACTTGTTTAACTTTAAACCACTTCACTGTTTTTTTTGCTACACATTTATTCAATTAAAATGAATGAAAATCAATTGAAAAATTTTAATAAGATGTTTTAAATTTTATCTGAGAACACAATGCGTGGATTTTATTTTTAGACGATCAACGATCGACGACGACAAAACTCAAACTGTTCATTGTATTTTGCTGACAATCTTCGAGTGTAAATTTCGTGTTTTTAAAGTTGAGAGAGAGAGTTGTAATTGTGTTTTATATTGATTAAAATTAAAAGTGGTGGTAGAGTGGTAGTATAGCTGAACTCAATTCTAGTTATGAATGAGTTTGTTTTAATATTATTAGAAATATCATAATACTCTTAGAGATTACAAAACCTTGTTGCCTTTGGGAGTCTAGAATTATGTTAAAAAATATATACGAAGCAGGGCGGAAGACGATAACATGATAACAATGATATGTACTTGAGTGAGTTTATTGGATTCTTTGAGTAAATATTTTGATAAGGATGAGTCTTGTGCTTGTCGTTTTATTTACAGGATGATTCATAATTTTATATGGTTATTATTTGTTTTGCTCTAATTTTAAAACCAAATATAATAAGTAGGTACCTAGGTAGTTAAAAATTAATATACTGGGCATCGTTATTTTAAAGCTATCTTTAGGTATAAAGTTATTTTCAAATTTAAACAAATGAAAACAAACTATAACATTTTATGTAGATGTAGGTAACACCTACCTACTGCAATGATTTCTTTAAAAAATGTTGTTATTAAGTGCTAGATTTGTTTCTTGTAGGTAGTAAGGTACATAATTTTCTTATAATTTAAAGAGGAACGTTAAAAATCTTATCGTTTAAGAGCTTCTAGTTTTTAATAAATTGGAAACTTCAGCCATAGAAAGAGAAGTTTTTTATACAGACTAATATAAACTAGGTATGGGTATGAAGGTACCTACAATACCAAGTCGTAAATGGATTTTGACAAAAAAAATCACACATTTTTGCTATCTATTTTTTTTTTTTTTTTAGAAGGAAAAAATATTAAAAGTAGGTACCTAGATATGTATGTACGTATAATGCTAGGTGAATACATATATATTAATGAACTTTCTAAGAAACATTCAAAAACTATTTCGGACCTATTATACCTACCTGTTTTTGAAATTAAAAATAATGTTTCAAAAATGTAGTAGGTAAGTAGGTATACGACGAAAAAAGTAGATATTTTGACAAAATTAAACAGGTATAATTACGGGTTAAATTTTTGAAACGGACAGACAAAAACCTTTCTTAGCATACATAATTTTTGGACGCTGAACTTAATACCCTTATCAGCTGAAAAAATTCTTTATCTTAAGAAATAAGAATAATACTCACTTAATGAATTTTGCAAAAAATTATATAAAATGGTGTATTGGAAAATTTAAGACGGTTAGTTACCTATAACTTTTGGATTCAATAATCGAATTCCGTATGTTCTGAATTTAAACGAGAATTTTAATGATTCTACCTAATATGTACATAGGTAGGTATAAATATATATAGGTAGGGTAAGTGTACCAGTAACCGGCCACCTAACACATTTTTCGACTTTGAAGCTGGATAACTAATTCAACTGATTATATACGTCAATGTTATTTATTTTGAGCAATTAAGGATCATGTTTAGTATTGAATAAAAAATATAAACTTGAGGTCCTTGCAATATATTTTTTGATATTAATTTATTTTTCGAAATAGTGAATTTTCACCAGTACCCGGCCACCAAATTTCAGTACCCGGCCACTTTGATCCAATATCCGGCCATGTCCTTTTTTCTCTACGAAATCTGAATCTAAATAACTAAAATCAAACACATTTATCAATGTTTACAATATTTATTGCATATTTAAAAGTATTATTAATTTTATAATAACATCCAATTATTTTGTGTATTTATTTGGATGCTTAATTGGCACTTTCAATTCAGTCTTTTCTTGTTTTAATGAAACTTTATTTTTAGTTAAGTAAATTACATTAATTTATAAAAGAAAAATAATAAATGTTATAATTAGGTATAGATACCTACCTAATTTTTAATAGGTAGGTAATAATTCTTTCAAATAGATCATTTGAATTCAATCTTTTTTAATCTCACAAAGAAACTATAGTAATTAAAAGCTTACACACTTTTGAAACCCTTTGGAGCAACTACTTTCCCTGTTTTAGAGCAAAGTGTAAAACTCGTTTCATCTCCGTTCGAAATTCTATTGAGATCTAGTAGGATGTCTTCATGTCCATTTTCTTAGAGGAAGCTTTTGACATCGCGAAACCATTTCTCAATACTATTTTTTGTCCTTTGTCTTGTCCTTTGATATAGTCTCAGCTTCTCTAAGACTTAAGGATGGGTTATGTTTAAAAAACAGTCTAAAGCTAAGTACAGACGATTGTCAGATCTTACAATATTGTCAGATCTGTCAGTGAAAAAACTGTCCCAAATGTCTTACAATCGTCTGAACACACAATTTTGTCTGACAATGTTGTCAGAAACGTCATTGTCATGTAATTGTCAGACGACAATCTGACAAAAAATTGTCAGATATCTTACAATCGTCTGAACACACAATTTTTACTATTGTCAGACGATTAGAACATTGTCAGACTCATTGGTCATTGTCAAATGTTTTCATTGAAAACATCTTACAATTGCTGACAATTTCTTCATTGTCCGAAATAAGAGATTAATAGAGATTAATAGAGAATCTTGGGAATGCTGCAGAACCTCCGCCAAGTAATGATGACTCCCCCAAAAGATGTAAACAATCAAACAATTTTTTGTATAGATCTGCCAACTGTTTGAACAGAAAATTTTCAAGCTGACAATTTTGTCAGATATATTACTGTCCGAAAATTGTCAGACAAGAGCTGACAATCAAATTGTCAGACTTTGGGATGAAATCTAGCAACCGTGTGAACGGACAATTTTTCATTGTAAAAAATATATCATTTGTCAGCTAATTGTCAGCTATTGTCAGACCATTGACAGTTCTGACAATATTGTAAGATCTGACAATCGTCTGTACTTAGCTTAAGCCACGTTCTGCTTGGCCGATTATCTTTGAACGGATTATCCCTTTTTTCAGACTTGATTATTCTTTGGACGGTGTTTAAAAGGTCAGATTTTTTGAATGGGAACCCGCACTTTGCTACATTAAGGCACCAGTCTGTTATTTGTTTTTCTTCCTCGACGTATAAATTATTACCAGGCCCTTTGGTTTGTCAAAAGTCATCTACTTTACCATATAACCTATCCTACAAGGTACTTCTTGGTACGTTGTATTTCGAAGCCACTTTTCTATGGCTTAATGTGTTTTCCCTTATATCTTTCAGAGCAAGTTCAATTCTTTCAGATCGCCAAAGGTCTTTCGATTCTTGTGCAGCAGTTTCTTGATTCATTTTCTACAAAAAAGTATGATTTTACATACAATTAGTTAAGTGGCCGTATACTGGTGCCGTTTGTTCTAAAAACCGGCCATAGTAATCTTTTAAACAAAAACAGTGGCCGGATACTGAAACTTTACATGTAAAATACATTTTAGATGATGGAAGAGCAAGCCAGAAGTATTTTGCTTCATTTAAGCGTAAAAGAGATACGAAAGCTGATTTCAAGCAAAAATCTAGTATCCGGCCACCCTGGCCGGTTAATAGAACATCTTATAAAAATCGTGTTCCATTAACCGGCCACCATATTTTTATTTATTTAAAACATTTTATTCATATTTTTTTTACATTTTATGATAAATTATTATATTATTGATAAGAAAAAGCAAAAGACAAGTTTGTAAGCTCACGAAGAACACGGAAATTTACTTCTTTTTCTTATAAGTTTTCTTAACAATCGCGAACTCAAAAACGCACTTCTTGCACTCGCCGTGAACTTCGCGACTAACTTATTTTTTTTTTATATGGATCTGTCTTTAACAGATCTGTCAAATTTTACCGAAACGTTATATGTACCTGGAAGTTTAGTCACAATATATTTGTCCATGTAAAAAATGTTTTATTTTCTTAATATTAACCATTTAATAGAAAGTGGCCGGATACTAGTGACTGGCCGGGTACTGGTGCACCTACCCTAGCTGTCTTCAAACTTTTTAGCTAATTACCTAGCCGTGTCGTATTATCTACGGGTTTGGGTCTGGATTATCTTTTAACAAGTCAATACAAAAACAAAATTGGATCATAGGTTTCAATAGGGTTTGTAGATGCAGAAATTAGTTTTTACTCTGGCGGGTTGATGGCCTAATACAACAGTATTGCATGCTCATCTCTGTTTTCTTTATGTTTGTTTATGTACCTATGATGTACTGTACATGTACCTATTGGTTTTCTATTTTCTGGTGTGAATTCTACCTTACCATTTTCAAAACTTAAAAGCCATTTACCCGCCAGAGAAAGAACTTATTTCCGGATCTTTAAAATAGATCCAGAGAGAGTACAGGATCACAAGTTGTTGTTGCTGATATAGATCCATAGATAATAAATAAAACATGATTAATAAATCGTGGCTACCATGAAAGAGTTCAAACTTCAAACCGTTTGAACAATCATAGGTAGGTATAAGGCAATTTAATTAATATCTTCGAAAATTCCTTTTTCTATTTTGAGTATTTACTTACCTACCTAGGTATCTGCTTGTTTTTTTTCTATTTAAACAATCTCGACAACTACCTACCTACAGTTTTTGGCTTTTCACTAACGATTTATTGTACCTAGTCCACTAAACTCTGAAAACTATTAAGAATATAAAATTATATACCTATGTATATGTAGGTATACACCGCTTACCTGCTAGGTAGGTATAAAAAACTCGACAACTTGTGATTATTTCTTTCGCTTGTGGGTATTACTTTATGAATTATTTTATAACCACTATCGTTAATTGGTTCCATAGTGTAGCGGTTATCACGTCTGCTTTACACGCAGAAGGTCTCCAGTTCGATCCTGGATGGAACCAAGTTGGGTTTTTTTTTATGAACAATTGCTAGCATCGCGTCGAGGTGGTTTATTTGGAAGTGGGACTGGGACCCTATTACCTTTTCTTGCCTACGCCTTCGACTAGGTCTAGTACCTTATTGTTGAGCAAGTCCGTCTGAGGTGGTTTTGGTTTACTTATATAATTACTATTATTGACAGATTTATGTAAAATAGAAAAATAAATTCTATTACTGTAAAAACTAAACTAGCGTGTACCCCTACTAACTACTACCACTTACTTATTAAGTTAAAAACGATTATAATAAAAAATAATAATTTTATATGTGATTTTAAATTCCCTTACTATTTATTTTTATCAATTTGTTTGTGCATGCACATTGCACAACACAAAGTTGTGTCATGACCCGACTCCGCCCATTCAAATAAAACCAGAAAAGACTGCACCCTCCAAAAAATACCCATTTCGAGTTTAAAAATTATAAGTACCTATTATACTAGAAATGTTTAAGTTTGTTTGTTATTATAATTCTTCATTCCGTTAGGTTAGGCTGCATTTGTCTAATTATTAATGTCGGGGCGGCGCGAACGCCATCCCCGGCTACCAAAAATTACACGCACGAGTTATTCGCATTAGGAATAATCGCGGAGGTCAACTCAGCCGAGGTGCAATGGCCAAGCCTCGCCCCGGGGGAACCGCCTTCATGATCACGGTAACCCCTACGCCAGGTAAGTATGCTTTACTATATTTCGCCACTATCTGTTGTCAACATTACAGTAAAATCACAATGTGAACTTTATAAATGACATACAAAATAATACAACAGTATTTTGTTGTTGTGTACGAACTTCCATGTTTTCTGCTATGAAAGTGAATTTCCTTCACATTCCCAAGCACAAAAGCACAGCGCGCAGGACTGAAAAACCACATCATAGAAAAAAATAAAAACAAAATACCTAGCTAGGTAGAATTTGAAGTGTTGTGTTATTTCAATATGATTTGATTAAGAAATGTTGGTTTTTAGAAGATTCACTAATGATTTTTGAAATCTATCGGTATCGGTAATAATTCTATTTAACATTAGTTAGATGATTCATGACTGGTTGTGAAAAGGATAGCTAATAGCTATGCAGTTTGACGATGTGTCATTGAAGAATTGGATTGATTCGTCCTGGTTGGTAAACAAAAATTCTTATGGAGAAGGGTTTGTCTTTAAGCTGAGTCCATTCCTTGCCGTGGATATTAGAGTTTTTCAGAGTAGATAACTGTTAGTTGCAGGTTGAAACGTTACCTTTTCTCAAAGTTGATAGGTACCTACCCAGATACTTTGGTTGTCAGTTGCGATCTCTCGGGCAGGTTAGGGATAATGCTGATTGCTATGGCAGCTTGTAGCTGACCGTCTGATGTTCCACGAGTCTACCCTAAACCTAGGTATTTAGAAATTAATATCGTTACTTACTTTTTAGTTTTCCACCTGTTGCTTGTACCTACATCTTTTTTTATTCCTGATAAATTTATAAACAAATAAAAAAAAACAAAATTCAGGCATTTTAAATTCAAAATACCATCAGGTATACGTTTATCTACAATTTTCAGAACATCCACTACAATTTCTATATTTTTCAACTACCTGCTCCTAACTCATCGGTTTCTTAAACTTTTTTTGTATCCAAACGCGATACATCTTCAGCATTCTGCCACGATTAACTTGCAATCGTCTGTCAACGATATTCTGCTCTTCCAAAAATCCCGCTTCACAAAAGAGATCTTTGACTTCTTCCTGTTCGAAGAAATAAACTCTAGTCCCATCTCCGCGAACATAGAAATTCTCTTGTAGACATTTTCCAGCTTTGAATCTCAGCTGGGCCAAATCATATCGACCATAATCTCGAAAGAGTACCAATCCTCCCGGTTTCAAGTATTTGAAACAATTCTCTGCCACTATTGACATTTTGTCTGGGTTAATAGCTGAGAGAACAAAAATCAGAACAATTATATCGAGACTTTCCTTTTCAAAGGGAACTTCCCAATCAGTGGCCGTGGCATCCATGACAAACACTTTACATCGCTTCTCATCGAATTCCGCATTCTCTTGGAATATATCGATAGCCTTAGCTGAGAAATCACATCCATAGACTTTTAGATTTGGTTCCTGGCTGTATTTCAGAATTGGAAGGATGGTGTTGCCTACACCACATCCAAGTTCAAAGATTTTCCGAGATTCGGTGCACACTTCTTTTGGAGCAAGTTCAGGAAACTCTGTGAACAACCAATGTCGGTCTTTGAAGAATCGATTCTGATGAATGTCATAGAATGAATCCCAGAATTTATCGGCTTCGTTCTCGAATTTGATTTGATCTTCTGTTGTCATCTTTTTTGTGGAATTCTTTTGGACTGCAGCAAGCGCTTGGGCTTCTTGCTCGGCATCCCACTCAACGTTGTCCCTAGAAAAATAAATAAATTTAAATACTTATTAGTGGAATTTAGAATTCATGAGAAAATACCACGCATTAAACTGGAAAATATCAGATTTATATTTGAGAACACGATCACCTCCAGGCGGTTTCTTTCGGTGTCGCGTGTGTTCATAGCAAAGGAAAACTTTCGGAAGAAATTGCAATTGTCTTATGATTAATAAATTACCATGCATTGTGCGTGAAAACATCATCTTCTTTAGTTAAAAATCTATTTCCAAACTGCGGACGAGAATCAGTTTCGCAAGAAAATTTTTCGTTGGTTTCAGCTTCGTCGCACATGTTTACAAATTGAAATAGGTATGTTTGATTTTGACAGTTCTTTTGTAGCGATGTTATGACAGTAGTATAGGTATGTTCCATTAGATGTTTGTTATGAATTCCTAGAATTATGCTACGTTTTCATTATGCAAATGATAATGGAATGGCAAATTCCCAAAACCGATCAACAAAAATTTCATTTCGAATTGGGTTTTGAAACACGAGCTATAAATTTAGACTTTCTACATTTTAAAATGTATGAAGGATGAAATACATTTTTATTTAAATATTCGAGACGGCAATTATAAAAATATTGATAAAATAAACATAAGGTAAGGTGGGGTAAGTGCATATCCGGGGTAAGTGCATACGCTGGCCAACAAAGCTACAGTTTAATTGGAAAACAATTTTTAATTTATGAACAGGGACGTTAAATATATTTTCTTTATAAAACAAGAAAGTTGGCAGCACTGACAAATGTTTTTGTTTACATATTTTTGACATTTTGAAATGATTTTGTTTTCGGTTTCCGGCAAAGTCGGGTGTGGGAGAAATTAACTCCGCTATAGTTTTTATATTTTAAGGAAATACAAAAAAAGTGGTAGGTAAGTGTATTGTTTAAATGTCGTTTATAATAAGCATGTATTCAGTTTTGGACTGCTTTTAGACGACTGAAATTTTTATCCGCAATTCTCTTTTGAGTTTCTTCGGATTACAGCATCCATTTAAACGCTGCAAATTTTAATAGCTGCAATTTTTGTTAAATGAGAAGGAAATATATCTCCACACTCTTTACTCCGCTTATGTGTCAAACAATAAGAAAAAGCGCAAAGAAGAAAAAGCGATAACTCTGCAATTATTTCAACCTCTGCAACTTTGTCTACCCCAGACACCGCATACGTCCCGCGCCTATATGCTTAAAAATTGCAGCGGGTAATTGCAGCGTTTAGTATTTGTTTCAAGTATTTGAAACAATTCTCTGCCACTATTGACATTTTGTCTGGGTTAATAGCTGAGAGAACAAAAATCAGAACAATTATATCGAGACTTTCCTTTTCAAAGGGAACTTCCCAATCAGTGGCCGTGGCATCCATGACAAACACTTTACATCGCTTCTCATCGAATTCCGCATTCTCTTGGAATATATCGATAGCCTTAGCTGAGAAATCACATCCATAGACTTTTAGATTTGGTTCCTGGCTGTATTTCAGAATTGGAAGGATGGTGTTGCCTACACCACATCCAAGTTCAAAGATTTTCCGAGATTCGGTGCACACTTCTTTTGGAGCAAGTTCAGGAAACTCTGTGAACAACCAATGTCGGTCTTTGAAGAATCGATTCTGATGAATGTCATAGAATGAATCCCAGAATTTATCGGCTTCGTTCTCGAATTTGATTTGATCTTCTGTTGTCATCTTTTTTGTGGAATTCTTTTGGACTGCAGCAAGCGCTTGGGCTTCTTGCTCGGCATCCCACTCAACGTTGTCCCTAGAAAAATAAATAAATTTAAATACTTATTAGTGGAATTTAGAATTCATGAGAAAATACCACGCATTAAACTGGAAAATATCAGATTTATATTTGAGAACACGATCACCTCCAGGCGGTTTCTTTCGGTGTCGCGTGTGTTCATAGCAAAGGAAAACTTTCGGAAGAAATTGCAATTGTCTTATGATTAATAAATTACCATGCATTGTGCGTGAAAACATCATCTTCTTTAGTTAAAAATCTATTTCCAAACTGCGGACGAGAATCAGTTTCGCAAGAAAATTTTTCGTTGGTTTCAGCTTCGTCGCACATGTTTACAAATTGAAATAGGTATGTTTGATTTTGACAGTTCTTTTGTAGCGATGTTATGACAGTAGTATAGGTATGTTCCATTAGATGTTTGTTATGAATTCCTAGAATTATGCTACGTTTTCATTATTGCAAATGATAATGGAATGGCAAATTCCCAAAATTGATCACCAAAAATTTCATTTCGAATTGGGTTTTGAAACACGAGCTATAAATTTAGACTTTCTACATTTTAAAATGTATGAAGGATGAAATACATTTTTATTTAAATATTCGATACGGCAATTATAAAAATATTGATATAATAAACATAAGGTAAGGTGGGGTAAGTGCTTATCCGGGGTAAGTGCATACCCTGCCCAACAAAGCTACAGTTTAATTGGAAAACAATTTTTAATTTATGAACAGGGACGTTAAATATATTTTTTTTTATAAAACAAGAAAGTTTGCAGCACTGACAAATGTTTTTGTTTACATATTTTTGACATTTTGAAATCAATTTGTTTTCGGTTTCCGGCAAAGTCGGGTGTGGGAGAAATTAACTCCGCTATAGTTTTTATATTTTAAGGAAATACAAAAAAAGTGGTAGGTAAGTGTATTGTTTAAATGTCGTTTAAAATAAGCATGTATTCAGTTTTGGACTGCTTTTAGACGACTACAATTTTTATCCGCAATTCTCTTTTGAGTTTCTTCGGATTACAGCATCCATTTAAACGCTGCAAATTTTAATAGCTGCAATTTTTGTTAAATGAGAAGGAAATATATCTCCACACTCTTTACTCCGCTTATGTGTCAAACAATAAGAAAAAGCGCAAAGAAGAAAAAGCGATAACTCTGCAATTATTTCAACCTCTGCAACTTTGTCTACCCCAGACACCGCATACGTCCCCCGCCTACATGCTTAAAAATTGCAGCGGGTAATTGCAGCGTTTAAAAGCAGTCTTGGTGATTTACCGATATAGATACGTTTTTGGCCATGGTATGCACTGCCCCTTTAAATTACTATGAAGGGGGAAGTGCATAACTGAAAACCGGGGTAAGTGCATTTTTGAATATGCACTTAATAAGTCAGAAAAGCTTTGATTTAATGTATTAATTATTCGAATTTCGGCTTGGAGCCGTGTGAAAAATGTTGTAACTTTTGAGTAAATAAAGATATCTTCAAACTAAAAACTCTTTTTAATAGACAAAATACTCCTTATTTATTATTCTTTACAGCAAATAATTCATGCAACAAACAAAAAAGTTTTCCTCAATGGTATGCAGTTACCCCAAATCAGGGGGAAAGTGCATACCATGGGCCTTTTTTGTTTTTTATTTATAAAAAATTTATACGGTTTTGAAAAAACAACAAATTAGCTTTTAAACTAACCGTAATAAACAAATATTGATTTTAAGAACTTTGTTTTTGACATGGTTTTAAAGCTGAACTTTTGATTTTATGGGCCCCACCTACCTTATATAAATATTTAAATTTTATTTGCATTTATATTTTTGTACACTACTGTGGCCATTTGCAAATTAAAACAGCAATATATTCTATTTTTTGTAAAAGTAAAAACTAATTTTTCCAAGGACATATTAAAGCCCAGGCGCGCACATGCAACTAAATAGTTACTAAACTATGAGTGCCAGTGCCAGAACTAAAATCAAGAAAAATATCAAATTGAAAAATCTATAACAATAACGTTCGTATTTAGTGCGTCCTCTATATGTGAAGAACGTAACTGAAATACCACCTGAACTGCTTTCTGTTATTTCATTTCCAATTGTATTTCTAGAATTGAAACAAATTCCAGCACTTTTTTTTCATTCCACATCAAATAAATGCTTTCTCACTTTCTCTTGAACAAACAATACCAGCGAAAGCAGCCATTTTCAAATTTTTTTCACTCTTTTCCAATAAGTTCCACTCTATCCCAACCCCGTTTCGCAAAACCATATAATTCCAAAATGCAAAAAAAATATTTCCATCCGTTCACGTTCAGTCAGTCAGTTTACTGAGTGAATCGAAACTGCACAGTGGTGGTTGCAATTCGTCGTCCAATCGTCTTCTATTTTATCGGTCGCGGATCAAAGGAATTTTCCTCAGAAAAACTGCAACAAAGAAACCGAATAAATTAACAAAAGGAATAATCAATTATTTAAAAAAAAAGAAAATTTTATTGATGATACCCATCCACCTGAGTGAAAAATAAATGGGGTGCGATGGAACATGACAACGATCAATGAGTAAATGAGTGCATTTTCCATCTATTTTCTTAATCCTTCGTCGTCGGGCTAAACCCGGGTTTTTTTCCTAATTCCCTTTGCCCTACCTCTACCCCTCCCATTGTGGTCTAGGTGGGTATACAACAAAAATTTCTCGTAGTGAGCTCAGAAAATTAACTTAAGAGCCCCAAATTAAAGGAAAATTAGCAACACAAAGTGAAAATTTTCAGTGAGTCGAATTGATTCGAAAAATATCAAGAAAATCTAACGAATATGTGCGTTTTTCCAAGTGAATAATCGTTGGAGAAAAAAGAAATACAACAAAAAAAAAGTGAATTAAAAAATCTGATTCTGGTTTTCTTTTTCATGCACCAACGTCTCGTAGTGTGTTTTTTATTCTGTTTTCTGCACATCACAGCCAGATCTTTGTGTTTTTTTCAATTTTTTTCTTCATTTTTATCTTGAATTACGAACGAAACGCGAGAACGAGAAACAAAATACAAAATAAAGAGCAAGTAACGAGTAAATAAAATAACAAAAATAAAATTATAAAATAAAAAGAATCACCTGCGCCATATTATCCTCGATTTCGTTCCTTTTCCTGTTCACTCAGTTCGCTGGTTACGTGTGTGGATTTTTTGGGACGACGACATCGACTTGGAGTTGGACCGAAGGATTTTCCTGCAAGTTCGTTGTTTTTTCTTTGTGATTATTCTTCTTCACCATATTCTGGGATTTCTCGGCACAGCCACAGCAGCGGAGGACGTGCATTCAAAATGAGTTGGGGTACTGAACTTTGGGTAAGTAGAGAACTCAGAACTGTTTTTTTTTTTTTTTTACACTTTTTCCAGTGCATGGTTGGATGCACACGCAAGCTAAAAAGCTAAGTAGCCAAACCCGAAGTCGAGTCCGAGGTCGGAATTCTGGTCAGGGGATCGAGGAACAAATTTTCACTCGGATTCGGATTTCGGAATACCTAATTACTTGAGTGGGGCTACTGCGACACACCTGCGATTGACTCATTTTTTGCCTTGTCCATGCACCACTCTCAACCAATTAAATGATTGTATGGAGCGGGGGCACAGATGGCAGACAAGAATGGGAGCACTTTGAATAAATTTTGTTTAATTTTCACTTTAGCGTGAATTTTAATTAATAAGTAATTACAGTGTTCATTATTGATTTTTATTGAGCATTCGATAAAGATCTATGTATGTAGGTATGTACATAAATGTACGTTTACAATAAATTCTTTGTTGGACAAAATAAAACAAAATTTTCTGTTTTCTTCTTGACAAACACTCAAACTTACTAGATGATGAGTCATCTGGCATGGGGGTTTGCGTATCTGTGCTTGTTTCAAACTTAAAGGTTGATCGCGCTGCAGGTGAAATGGATGTTTCAATTTGTTTTTATTTATTTATATTCGTATAAACGGAATGAGTAATAATAATGGAGTTTCAGCATTTTAGCTAAAAGTAATAGAAGGTACCTATTGCAGAAGATTAGGCTCTCGGTAGGTAGTAAATATATTTTATTCACCCTAGACTGTTAGTGCAAGTATTATCTAAAACGTAAGTAGGTATTTAGGTCGCGGCGTGTTAATGTTTTTTTTTAATAGTCTGTACAATTTCGGGCTGAAAATTGTACTTAAAGAAGTACTAAAACAACACCCTTCAAAGCTTTGTGCCTAGCCTAGTGACACTAGAGGAATTAATTATTGAAAAAAAAACGGAGAACCGCAATTATACACAGGTATTAAACAGAAAAAATGGATATTAAGGGATTTTCAAAAAATTAATTGTTTTTAAAAAAAGGAAGTCATACCTATTCCACTAAGGTTTTGAAGGCACCTACATACCAATAACTTTGTAATAGGAACCTATAATAATTATTTAAATGTACCTATGCTCTATTAGACTCATTTTTAATAAAAGTGAAATTTTATAGGTACCTACATACCTCTGAAAATTTGTAGGTACTACCTACTTACACTTTGTGAAACAAGATAAGTCCATCATTAATTTGAGCTAGAACCCAACTAATCAATGTTTTAATAAAAATAAAATTAAATTGTCTCGTAAGTCATGTGATGTTGTGTTAGGTAGTATCTATCTACCTACATATAGGTATGACAAGCTCATTTGGGTAACAAGCTCACACTAACGAGATCCTGAAAACTTCCAGGTAGGTATACCTATCTTCTTTAATTTCTGTAAATTTCAAGACATTTAAATAATATACGTTATTCAACTTTCACGCACACAAATCTTTAACAAGCAATTTCATCTACAAACCTAAATTAAACCTAACACTATAAGTAGGTATTGGTTGCGCGCCATTCCAGTTACATTAGCACTTAGCAGAAGAGCGTCTTGTTTATATTGATTCGCCCGGTTTACAAAGAAGTCTTATTATCACCAAGAGAAGATACACATTCATTAGCATATTCTACGAGTCTGTATAAACATTCCTGGATATTTGTTCCATCACAAATACATACAACTACCGACCTATTGCCATTTTTGTTTACCAATTTTGTGTTCTCCGTTCCGTTCATGAACGTTTTGAACGTGCGGGGGCATATTATAGTTTGTTTTTTTTTTTTTCATGAGCAAATAGCTTTGGTCGTAGCAAGAAGAACCGTCAAATCAAATGAGGTTCTGTTATTAATCAATAATTTAGCTTTGGGCATAGAGCATAGAGCAATAAAATTTTGATATGTTCAGTTGAGCGTGTGTTTTTCTCGTTTCATTCAAAATGAATTAAAATTCCACACCAATAGTCAGCAGCACCAGCACCAGCCATTCGTATAGTGAGAAAACCTGACCCGACTGGATACACCTCATTCGGCTTGCGGATTGTCCACCACAAAACAGTCGACACTAGCTAGTGGAGTTGGCGTTGAAATAGCAAAAACCAGTTTATGTCGCAGTTCGCAGATAAGTTTAAGTATAGCTATCGTAGTTTGTACTTTTGTAGTTATCGCTACCCGAGAGCTATTTGTAGTTGTTGTTCTTTGTTTACCTTTATGGTTCTGTTGAGTTCTGAGAGTCAGGTAGAGCCTGACAACGAAAACGATGACAACAACCACAACACAACAACAACGACGAATTTATTCTCACAAGATTTATCCGAGTTGAGTTGATGCAGCTGTTTCTGAAATGTTGGAAAAAAGTATTTCTCGAGTAATCACTATGATTGTATTCTCTAAGGTCATTTATCTGATTACAAATCGTGTTTCTTTGTTAGATCTCATACATAGGTAAGGTATACTGAAACGAAAGATAAAGTGTTTATTTTAGAAAATATTCAGTTTTGATTTCTTGAACCAGTTTTATAATAATATGTACCTACCTATGTGTTAAAATAAAAACAACTGACCGATAGCACAGATTTTATTCAAGCATCAAACTTGGTTTCATTTAGATGCAAATTTTAAGCGTAGTTAAATAAATTTGCAAGTTTATTACGAAATAACAGATTTCTCACGATTTCACTTGTTTGTTTAAATATTAGCTGAATAAAGTTGTTTACTAATTGGTTTCTTTTCGTTGGTCCATGGTCCATTGAATGGTGTATGACGCTCCGCTGTCGATGCGATGACGGGCGTAGGAAGCTTTCAATTTGTATACCGGTCAATAATTTAAATTTTGCGTGGCAAAAACGGTTGGATGGATTAGTCAACAGATCTAATAGTAACTATTTTTTTTTTGTCGTCAAATAGTGATGAGGGTTATGGTATTCACCCTAAATACAAAAATGACTCACTAATCTATGCGTTCACGCATTAAATACTTGGAAATGTTACTAGTAGCTATTTTTAGGTATGTTGGTTACTTTAAAAAAAGAAACTTGGAGTTGGGCAGTTCATTAAAAAATTGGTAAATTTTTTCAGCAAGCAGTCATTTTAATGTCTAAACGTTTGTAGCACACATTTAGGTAATTGACTCACTTAAAACTTTCTGATAAAAAAACACAAGAAATCGTTCAGGTAACGGTTAACTAGGTGGGTAGATAGTGCATAATTAAGATCTTTGATTTTGTTCTACAAATTTGTGTCTCAGAATAATATTACAGCATCAAATTGACGAGCCCACTGTAAAATTTGAGCGAAACTCTTTTTTGATAAAGTATTTGTTTATTTTTTATTAATTTTTATTTAATTCAAACTTATAATAAACTTGCAGCTGCACAAAAATTCATGAAAATTCCTACCTATTTATCAAAAACTTAGAACTAAGTTATTAGCCTAACAAAAACTACACAAACTTAATGCCTTTCGGTTTAAAAACTATTTTAATTTTGAAATCAACTTTGGTTTGAAAATTGAATTTTTTAAGACTTTTCAAGGCTATATTGTCGGCGGCGTTGATACAGTATTCCCCGTTTAATTGTGCCTGTGGTGCAATTTAAAAATATTAACTTTGGGTTAAGAAGAGATTATTTCATCTAACACTTTGAAGGATTTTAATTTCAGAGTCAATTTAGAAAAACATCTTCAAAAAGAAATAAAAATGTACTAAAATATTTCAAAGCAGTGGCCAATTTCAAACCATAAGTACCTATAGTTGAAATTTCAAAATCAGTGCTGCCAAATTGCTACAATTTTGTTTATCTTTTGTTATGATTTTTTGTTTGCCACATCATCAACGTATACAAAAAATACCTGTTTTTAGTTTGTTAGTTAATTTTTTAAGATAAATTAAGAGGATATCAATTAGTTATAAAAATAAGTTTTCAACTAAATTATTAAAAAATCAATTAAGCAAGGGACAACTAAGTGGGGAATACTGTATTCGGTTTGGACGCCTAATTTTAACTTAAATTAAAATTAATGCTTATAACATCAACACCATCATTATACAAATTAGGAAAAAAACCTTTTCAACATTATATTTCTTATCTAAATGTATATAATATGTATGTATCTATTAGCTTTTGAATTTGTGGCTATATATGTAACTTCCCATGATTTGTATTCGTGCAAAATTAATTATATTTTCACATCCATCTGCAAGACACATGTCGAAAATGTATGTCTTTTTGAAAAAAATTACCTAGTACTCCAACACAAACAAGTAATCATACTTAACTAACCTCCAAACGATACTATGTATGTATATTGAATGTCTATGCTCAAATTGAAGTTCTTCTAGAAGATACATAGCTTATCAAGGGTTTGTGCTTGCATCTAAAATGGTTGCTAACTCAATTTGAAATCCATTTGCCAAGTCCTGAATAGTGCATATTTCTATATATGCATCCCTTCAGTAAAAAGTTCCGGTAAAGCGTTTCACAAATTACATCTATGAGGCACTTTCTTAGTAATCAAATTACTACTTACATATACAATATCTTCCTGTAGTGTTCTCAGCTAAAGGCAGCTTCCTGGGAATTTCCCTCAAGTGGAAATTTTGTATCCGGTCTGGCGCGATTTTCGAAAATCGAAAAGAAATGCGCTGTGAATTAACAAATAATATAACTGAAGGTACATTATGTAGTTAGTTTTCTTTTCCATTTTGACGCACATCCTTAATCTTGGAAATGATTTATCAAAAAAAAAAAAAAAATACAGCTAGGGTGATTATTACACCCAATTTTTGGATGGTAGCTCCCTCATCAAGATTAGATCATCGTGATATGGGGTGTTGTCCAATATGGTATTGCTGGAAAATGGGGGAAGACTTGCTTACGTCAGCACACTTGATGGGTGATGTATACATGGTTTTGAACTTTAAGGGTAGAAAAAAGGACAACTCATAAGAATGGCGGCAGCAAATGATGCAATCAATAAAAAGAAGAACAAGATTTATCCAAGAGGGTGCCAATATTTATTTAACGCCTAAAGCAAATGGTTGTTGTCTTGGACGCATTTTTCAATCAAAATATTATTTCCTCTTGAGAAAGAAAAAGTCTGATAAAAAGGATCAAAAAATGTGGTATACATATAGGTATGTCGGATGAACAATGTGAATGTTTGCAAATTCCTTTTTTTTTGTAGTCGAGATGAGTTTTTCTGACAACCCCTATAACTTTTTTTGTATTCTCCGGTGCTGGTCTGAAGCAGTCAATTATATTGCTGGTTGCAGCTGAGGGAGACTCGATTTACCTGCCGATATCGATTTCCGAGAATTGAAAATGGTTCTTCCTGTATACATATTTGTATCCTGCATTATTTGAGTGAGTTATTGTCTAGACGGGAGAGTACCTACCTTTTTTATTTTATTGCACACACCCTCATATTGGTGTGTGGATATTATGGAGAGAATATATACACCTATAGACGTTTCACTATTATGAGTTCTTGTGTGTTGAATTTGCACCAAATGCATAACGAGGATCTTAATGTGCTATGGTTTTAAATTGCATCTGCATTGTGATAATAATGCGGACAAAATATGTTCTTTTTAAAAAAGTATACCTAATCCTTTGAATAAAGTTAAAGTTTTTCTTTGTTTGGACATAAGAAACGAAATATTTTGTCTATGAAAAAAATTTTCCAGGCCACATCAAACAAAAATGTATATGCACTTCCAAATCAAGGAAAGAAGGTATGCTATACGAACACATTGACTTCACTGAAATAAACTATTGCGTCGTAATCATTATACAATAATTTTGTTTACAAAACAGAAACCATTAGAAAATATATTTCTCGTATAGATAACCATATTTTTTTCCTTCGGAAGCAGACACATCATCATGCCATCATGCTGTGCACAGGCTGAACTAATGAATTCCAAACAACCTCAACCAACCTCTTAACACTTTTAAAGGAGTCATCATCGTCTTTGTCATCAGAGGGAACTTTATCATTAAATCGATGAGGAGCTGATTCCGCCTTTTTTGTTCAAGTAAACACACCTCAAAGAATTACTTCGAACCCTTCTCTGTCGTCACGGACGTCTTGTGTATATAAATTTCCATCTTCCTTCGTTCCATTTTTCTTTCTCCAAAAAAAAAGAAAAAAACTTACAACAGTCTTTAATATCTTCTTTCTTTTTGTTTTTTGTTATAAGACAACATTTTGGAGAATCAATAGCGTTATGTTGGAGAAAGTAAGTGCGTAAACAAACTCTGAAAGGAACACCAAGGCACTCAAGACCAAAACCAAAAAAAGAAAAAAAGAGTGAGCTCCGGTTTTTATCGGCCTTATCTGTAGCCATTTGCGTCTATTTAAAAATTCAGCCGAAAGCTATCGATAGACCGAAATAAACAACGATGACGACGACGACGCGACAAATAAATAAAATATGGAAAATTTCATGACTCCTTGTCTCCCTTCCCCTTCGACACACGATTCTGACGATGAGGGGATTCCATATGAATTCCTCAGCGCCCCCAATTATACTTTTAACCAACCTCAACATTTTTGTCGGGGAGCAGCAGTAGCAGCAGCAACACCAGCACCAGCACCAGCTCCCTGTGTTTGGGTGATTCCTCTTTTTGTCTGTTTCTCGGGGAAAAATAAATTGAAAATGCTCGCACGCACCCATCGCATGGCGAATGCATTTTTATTAACGAATAAAAAAAAATGTCGCACGTAGGTTCAAGCGAGGGGGCAGAAGCAGCCACTGCCTTATAGTCGCAGCCGCGGAATGTTTTCTTACAGCCTGTGCATTGTTTTGGTGCAAGAGCATTGGGAACATTGGCAAACCGAATGAACTGTGGAGGTGTTTCTAAGTAAGGAGTGCTGAGTTGTTCCTAATGAGAGGAATTCTGCACGTGTCTCGAATGGAATTTTTTTTTTTTAAGTCGCAAATACGAATGAATGAGAAAATATCTGGAGTTGCCAGGGTTAGGGATTCGCGTGAGTGAACACTTCAAGGCGCTAGCTTCAAACGGGATTAAAATGATATAAAGGCATACCTACAACAATGGGCTTAGTTTATGTGTGATGCAAAAATATAAAAAAACGGATTTTCTTATCCTGATTATAAGTTTAGCATAAGTTATTCTAGCTTGCTAGTGGTTTATACAGGAAGAGCTGTAAGAACGCCACACGACATTAAATTTTTCTCAAACGAAATATTTCCTTTCGCTAATAGACAGAGCTCTGACGTCAATGTTTTTCAACTCTTTAAAACTTATAATTTCCGAAAAAAATGCTGAAAAAGAATTAGGGGTCCCAAAGAAATAATTTATCAGGGTTTCCAGAAGAAAAAAAAATATAATATTTGTTTTGTCTTCTAGCACACAAGCCCAGAGCCGTTACTTTTTTTCCATTATAATACTTCATAGCTCCTTGAAAACATTTGATGTCACAACTTAACTTACATTGTACAACATCATGAGGATTTTTTTTTCTGAGCATCTTTGTAACATGTAACGGTTAAGATTAAGACATTTTGGAGAGCGACACAAAGTCGTCGTTCCCTTTAATAAATATTAAAACATAATTTATTTGTATGTACGTATACATTATGTACATAGATACATACATATTATATACTTATTTCTATTTAGAACCCCCATATATTTTGCACAAGTTAATTCGAAATCGATAAAAATATGTCGCCACAAAGTCTTGGTGGAATTTTTTTATGTTTCACTTTTCTTTTCCTTGATATATAATCTTTTTGTCCTTGGAAGTGGAAGTGTTTAAAAAGCATTGTTCAGCTTACCCTCTGACTTCTGCTATGTCAAGGCTTGGAATGTTTCCAAAAGAATATTATTTATGATTTTAGCATTTTTTCTTTCGTTGTTTTCTTCGCAATATTTTAAATCAATCAATTTGGAGGTTTGAGTTGTTGATGTAGATATGTATTATGCCAGGATAAAATGTTATTTGAGTTTGAATACCTTCTCTACAGAAAGAACTTTAGGTTTTTTAAATATAAAATTTAAATACAAAATTATTTTAAAATATCAAAAATGATTAATTTTTTCCTCTGTCACATTACTTCAAGTTGAATAAATTTATGAATCTAGATAGGTTTACCTTCTCCTGTCCTACGATAGCTATTAAATTCCATAATCGACACCACAATTGACTCGCGTCAAGTTGACTTGAATACGAAGTGAGTTTTTTTGTTTTTTTATTTTTTTTGTAAGCGGGTGTCTCTTTCTATACATATGTGTCGGGCGTTTTAATGAATACCTTTTGTTTATGCAACTCAATGAAGTGCTATTGTGAATTGTTTTGTCAGTCATGGAATTTGCAAAATGCAATGCAATATTTATACATACATATGTATGTATGTATAGAAATAAGTCTATATAGTGTGACAGGTACAACAGTGGTGCACATTCAATGCAAGTTTCTTACTCAAACTGTCATAGTCATAATTCTTGTTCATTTTTGTAACGTTTCATATAAAATTTAACATGAAAGAGACGGAAACTGTGTCTGGCTGGTTGGCTGGCTGGATGTGAAAGTTTGCCTATGGAACCCAGGGGATGAGGAACCAGTATAATAGTTATAAAGTATTTAAAAAAAAAATAATTGTAGAAATACCTCATCGCATATGAATCGTGATGCGCAACATAAATCGATGACAGACAATAGATTTTATGCGCATTTTATGAGCTCTATTCATAATGAGGTAGGACGTCTTTGAATCTGACGATTGTTTTGTTGCCTTGAATGGAGTGTAAAGTTTTTTTTTTCTATTTGTCGCTTATTAATGTCGAGGCTTGAAACACAAAAAACACTTTTAGAAATTAATAAGACGATTAAGAAGCTTGATAGAGAATCTATTGAGTTTTGATTGTGACATTATTTTCTTAACAAATAAATAAATCATATTTGCGTTTCTGTGAATCATCAGAAAAATATGCAATTATAAAAATGCGCTTCTTTGAAATTTTAAAATAAATGAAATGAAATTGCAACATTGATAAATTAAGACATTTTCTTTATTTTGTGATTTTCTATAAATATGTAATATAAAATTAAAATAAAATAAACTAAGTTTTATATAAAAATATTTTTAATTTTGACTTCTAGCGACAACTTCTAAGAAGTAAAGTTATTATTTCATGAATAAACTTAATAAACAAAAGAATTATTCAAATCTAAGTAATATACTTAACTGAACACGTGCCAAGCGTTTTAATTAAATTAAAGATCTATTACATAGTACAATTTGGTTTATTTAATTTGAGACACTTAACAAAAATTCTCGAATTTTAAAAAAAATTGGACTTCTAAGTCTAAGGTAATTTAAAAACAAAAACATAAATGTGAAGTGGACTTGTTAATGCTTAGGTTTTCGTAATTTTTCGAATTTTGAATCCGCAACATTTTACTCCCGGAGAGTGAAGAACTTTAAACAGTAGTTGTTATAGACCACCTACTACCAAATTTCTGTGTGTTTTTTTATCTTGATAGGGATATTAAATGGAAATACCTATTTCATGTAGAAAGATTGGTCCTTGGCTTCATCACAAATTCTGTTGTCGCGAATATATTCAAAAGTGAGTCTGAAAAACTGAATTCGGTAATTGTGGGGTAAATATTTTCCATACAAGGTTAGAGACTTACCATGAAGACTTATTTACATAATTAATTCGCATATTTCTTTTTCAACAAGAGGTCGCTTTCTTATCACATTTAAAGCCCTTTAATAGCAACTTTTTAATTTAAAGTCAGGAATTTAATAAGAAAAAAATCAATTTATTTTTGACAATGGATTCTGAAAATTTCCAGCCAGCCATTCATTCATTGGATAAATCTGGAAATTTGTAGAACACAAAATCGTCATCAGAGCTTGAAGAGTAATCATGAGAATGAATAAATTACAATAAAATCATTAGCAAAGTAATGACGAACGGTAGACAGCAATGTATGTAGGTACGAAAATTATGAAAATTAATTCAAAGTTAGAAAAAAGTTGAACGTTATGTTCCTATGTATAATTTGATGCTAGCGCTATTAAACAAATTGTTAATGATGATAGATTTTGAGTAGACTCTCGCTTGGGAAAACAATCTAGTTTTTAATGAGGCCCTATAGAAAGTTTAACATAGAAACTAAAAAGGGGCTAGCAAGGGTTGCTATCGATATAAGCTACATATATTCCCCTCGCCAATTATCTGTCATTTATATACCTTGAGAGACAAAGCAAATAAAATACAAAAGTAATAATAAAAGTGTGGTTATTTTAGATTCGATTCTGGAACTTACCGCTTACCAGCACGATACACAGGACTTGTTTGGAAACATTTTTTTGTTTTAAATTTAAAAGAGCGCTCAAATATATACATATTTATTTATAGACGCATTTTTGAGCTTTAAAATAAAATATTTGTTTATTATTTATAATTCCTAATTTATAGAAAAACCAATTGATTGTTTGCGTCTAATTAACTGAACTTCACTGTAAATTTACTTGACTTGGTATTATAAGTTTCATCTCGTTTCTCTTTCTTATGTATTTTAATTTTAAATTGAAAAACTGTGATAAAGAAAACTAGTTTATATTAACGATTATTTAATTATGGTCGATTCGTTTATTCAAAACACTGTAGGTACATAAAGAAAAATAAATAAATTATTTCAGTGGATCACTATTTTCATTGTGTTTTGTTGTTGTTGTTGTTGATATATTTATGTTGATATTAATTTAGTGTACCTATCCAAACTAAATCTCTGGCAAATATGGCAAAAAATGTATTTCATATACATACAGACATAGATATTTACACTTATGTACCTATTTACTTCGGTCTAGAAATGCGTCAATCAAAGTAATATTAAAACAAAGATAAAATGTGTGGGTGTGGTTGATGGTTTTTATAAAGTTCTGCTAGTATGTGCATATATATCTATGTATGTATTATTATTTTTAAATCATGAATGTATAAAAATAAATAAATTCATATGCTGAATTATTATTTATGTAGATTATTATGAACACAATGAAGAAAAAAAGAAACATACGAGAAAGCTTGATTGAAAGTTGAAAATATATGCGAACGGGTAGCCCCTTGTATCCAAGTGAATGACTTTTAACTTGTTAAAAAAAAGTATGTTTCTTCTCCAACCCCTTGTTTATGAAAAAAAGAACAAAATCCAAAACACAAACTGTGGGAGGGTTTTTTTTTTTGTTCAAAGCGTGTATTCTGCATATTATATGTGCAACAAGCTGTAATGAACCCTTTTTAGCGACGATTGTTTTAATTTTTGTTTTCTCCTACTTGCCATTGTTCGTCGTCAACCGGCGGCGACGGCGACTACTCACACTTCTCCCCAAAAGCAAAACTGATGACTTTGTTGCCACAACAAAACATTAGTGAGCCCAACATAACCACAAAATGGGGATAGGCTGGTTGATGGTGGAACATACATACTTATGTATTATATACATATGTAAGTATGTATAAAAGAAGGAAAAACTTCATCAAAAAGTATAACTTTAAACCGGGGTTGGTAGATTTTTACTGTACTTTTGTCCTGTTTTCTGTTTATTTTTTTTTTAGAAGATTTGTTTTTGGTTTTGTTCCTGCTCAGACGTGTGGCTGTGTTGAGTGTCGTGTTATTAATAGTGGCGACGATTTTCTTTTTCTTCCGCCGCCGACCGGTCGATTTGATTGTCTCTATAGGGTTTTGCAAAATGACGTAGTCAGATAATAAGTGTCTACACCATATGGCATACATATGGCATTTTCAGGAAATACGCGCACAGAAAAGACAATGAATGGCAGGATGTGGTGAGGTGATTATTTAAGTTTATCCTTTTTTCAACATGTGAGGTGATTATTTAAGTTTCTCCTTTTTTCAACATGCGGGAATTGAAGTTAACTTAAAAGCCTTCAAAATTTAAAATAGTATGCATGTTATCAATATTAGTTACTAATTTTGTTGGAAGTTGATAATTATGTAAATTTAAACATTATGTAAATGTGCAATCATTAGTTTAGTTAAATTCATTGTAATTATTTTATCACAAATTAGTGTTTTGCCAATCGTCAAGAAAACGACATTATTCTTAAAAGTTCTCAAAAAAAAAAAAAAAAAAATTGTTCTCTGGTAAAAAAAATAATATTTTTTGAGATGTGGGCAACTCTGGCATACGAACATAATAATGTAATAATAATTAAAATTTTATTAGCAGCCATTTTTGTGTTTAAAACTATGTGTTATATTTAAAATACCTATACATTTAGTGGTTTGTTTATTTATTTTTTTTAAGAAATTAAAAAAGTTTCACCAAACAATGAAAATTTTGAATAAAAATGGTTTAATACTCTTATCTTAAAAGACCTAAACACTCTTATCCTTGACTAGGGAATACTATTTCCAACTGTCGATTTGATAAAAAGTTATGAAAAATAAAAATTATAATTTGTGTTCCCAAAGTAAAATAGAATAAATAAAAAAAAAATAAAAAAATAAAACAAACAAAAAAAAAAATTTTAAAAAAAATATATATGTAGATATGTATACAAAAATTAAACAAAAAAAAGAAATAAAAATAAAAAAAAAAGAATAACATTCATTACCCGGCTGAAAAAAAAACATATAGTTTTTAACGATGCCGCAAAAAGTTTTTAATTTGATACATACTAACAAGGGCCTAGCAAGGGCAACTTCTAAAATTTTCCAGGGGTTAGCCATTGAAGTAACCTTTTGCCTCGAAACATGAATAATTTGCAATACGCATCCGCCTGGTAAAATGTCAAGTTTTTGCCAAGCTTCATCAAAGTCAGTATATGTAGGTGAAATCTATACGAGGTAAAATTGTCAAATATGGCCCTTGCTTGCAAAAATATTTTCAGTTCTATTTTTTTTACCACTACAAAACCTGCCCCATATTAGCTTTCTACATAATAGGTGGTAGGTATGCAAAAAAGTTTATCTCAGTCTCCCAAATCTTTTTTTTTGATAACAAAGTCAACATTTTGTATGAAAAAATCTACAACAATGAGATTTAAGACTGAGATAAAGCTTTTTGCATACCATCCTAATATGTCACAAGTTAAACTGTTTTTAATGATAATTTTTATTTAGGTATATATAGAAGCACCCATTACATTTCAATTATGTCTTAACAACTTTTCAATGTATATGTAACAAACAAACTTCATATACATGAAGATCATTTTCGATTAATGGCATACCAAATCTTTCTACAAAAATAGTGAGTTCCCATTTAAGTAACTTTTTATTCAGTAACATGGTTTCAATGTCAAATGAGAATTTAATGAAATGCTTAATTTGAAGTTTGAAACTCAATTATAATACAATTTGAAATTATAAAGTATATTACTCATTTAAATGGCATTAGGTTGAGCATTCTGATTGAGTTTTAGAAAAAAAAAACATTCTTAAACTGAGCATCATAACACATGATTTTTCAAAATATTGGCCTAATTTTTTAAATTTCTTATCTGACAAATTGTGTTTTTAACATATTCGTCAAGTAAGCATTACCACTTCAAAATATTGCAGGTCCAATTATTTCATTAATTGTCATGAATTTTTTCGTAAATTTGTCGTGAAAAAAATTAATTGAAAAGAGAAAGAAGAATGTGTAAATAACTGTCGTAAATTTATCGTAAAATTGTTGTAAAATTCTCGTTAGAAGAAATTTTTTTTTTGTATAAAAAAAATAAAAAAACCTTAACATTGCATTTTTTTTAATCTAGCACAGCTTTAATTTGCAATATTTGTTCTCCTAAGGGCGAACACATTTGTTTTAGCAGTTGTCGCCTGATGTCTTTAAATAAGTTGTGTCATCAAAAAAAATGCTTGGTGTTTGTTTTTTTTTTTTTTTTTAATAACCTATCTATATACTCGATTGTGAAGATAGCATTTCCAGGGGTTATTAAAAGAAACAAGCGCAATTTACTGCAAATTTAAGACAAATTTACTGCAAATTTAAGACAAATTTACTGCAAATTTAAGACAAATTTACGCAAATTTAAGACAAATTTACTGCAAATTTAAGACAAATTTACTACAATATTACTTAAAATTTACTACAAATTTTTCTTCAAATTTACTGCAAATTTGCTACAAATTAATACTAAAAATTAACTACAAATTTACTACAAGTTTACTAAAAATTTACTGTAAATCGACAACGAATTTGCAGCAAATAAACTACAGTTTTACGAAATAGTTACGAGAAATGTACGACAAATTTACAAAATGAAGGTATTTTTCAGACATAACGAAACAGGCTCTTGTCTCTTTACCTAAAGATCCATTACTAACAGATAAGTCAAATAAAAATAAAAAAATAAACTAAATTAAGCATAAAAAAGGCGCCTTTCTAAAAATTCCTAGACTTCCTCAAATGAAAAAAGTCAAAAATTTGCAGTCCCACAAAGTCATTAACACTGTGGTGCACATCTAGTTCAAGTTAAACAATGATAGACCAAAAACAAATCTTTCATCGGCCACTATAACTAAACAGGTGCCAAATATCTTTGAAAAAACTTGACCCAATGATTCTTTTGCCAACTTTAAACTAGATATAAATAAATACATAGCTGTGAAAGAGTATTTTCAAGCACATTTTAAATTTTATATGATTAATGATAAATAATCATTTAAGAATGCAATTTGTTTAATTTTAAGTGTTTTTATAACTTGTTATTTTAATTTTATCTTTAATTTCTTTTTTCCAGGTAAGTGAACTTGATTCTCAATTTATCAATAAACCATATTACAACGAGTTTGTTGAGGCAAAATAATAATAAAAAAAATACATACGTGAGTACATGAGTCAGTAAGTTTTTTTTTCTTATCATTTTTGTATCTTCTAAAAATAACTAAGTTGAAAGATAATAATTTGTTAACATTGACAGAATTATGACGTTAAATATTTGTCTGCTATTAAAACAGCTAATAAATTTAAAAATAAAGTTTAATATAACCTAAAACCTACACAGCTTTTTTAATTCTGAACTTTCCCACAAAAAAAATAAATAAATAACAATAAAACGAAAAAATAATATTAAATACGGCTCATATGGTTGAATTCCATCAGAATCAGAACGTTAGTAGAACATTTCTTAGATTGTCTAGATAAAAGTATACATAACTTTGACAGTAGCTGATGTGGTTGAACATGCGAAAATATATTCGAAATGAGTCTATTTACTTGATTTCATCAACAAAAAAAAAATGAATCTCTAATGCAACAAATAAAAGCAAAACCATTGCATTGTCGTAGCCATTCGTTTTTCTTCGACGAATAATTCAACTGACAGCTCAATTAAGACACGTTCCAGAATAGGGGAACTTTTCATAGACACTATCTGTCGTTGGACAGAGTGAAACCCAAATTGAGTAAACGAACTGATCTGACAGAACAGTGATCAATGATACTTTTCGTTTCGTAGTTGCAAAACAAAAATGTCACATTACAAGAAATTTTAGAATTAAAAAAAAGGCACATAAAAACAAATTCTAAACACTGAGTTTGCCATGTACCACGTTACGGAACGCATGCAATAAGTTATCCTAATCGATCACATCCGGATCCGTTTTTTCTTTTTTTTTTTTTTGTTGAAAAACGAACTCTAGGAGCCCAGGGCTTTAGCTGGTAAATATTATCATCATATTCGTCTCCTTCCTATATTTTTATTAAATGTCTGTGCTTTTTATTAATTTTAGTGTTTTATTTGCCGCAAAGCTATCTGTCTTACCACAGACGATTCCCATCACAATCTATAAAAAAAATGAAATTTCCTGTTTCGAAATTGAATTCTACCACAAAATGTGTTATCTTTCTCGTCGTCGAGTCGTCTTCTTTCGTGTGCTGATGCTTGGTCCTTAAAAAACGACATTTGCGTGGGACTCTATTTCCCCTGCTGAGTACTAATGCACCACCGCATATGGATTCGATAAAATAAATTATTAAACAACTTCTGCAGTAAAATGGTTGGTTTTTTGCATTTTTTTTATCTGAAGTTTAAACCCAAAAATGGGTGCGACGACGACGTTTATGACGAGGCAAAGTTTGTGTTTTACTTTCATAAAGGGACTTTTTTATTCCATTTGCATCATCTACATGGTTGTCACGAAGACTACGAAGAAGCGACGACGACGACGCAAATAAAATAAAATGCTTCAGAGTCGTCCGATACTAAAATATGAACCAAAACTACACGAGTCAATCGAAAACGCTATATACATATGTATGTATACGAATACGAAGGCGTCCCATTTAATAGAAAACAAAAAAAAGCACAAAATCAAACTACTTTATCTGAATTCATGCTGTGAATATGATTTAAAATCATCAAGCCAGACAGCAGTGCCCTGGGGAGCTACTGTTGCAGTAAGCAATAAGCATGTAATAGCTACGCTGCATACGTGCCGATAATGTTTTTTTTTTTTTTAAATAATAAATATACAATTCTCATATCTTAATTTGTTGCAAAATATACTTCCGGTGTAAATGTACATGTATACTGTATATGACTCAAATACAAAATACACATACATTATATACATTTTTATACGTTGATTGTTCAAAGAGCGGGGAATCAATTCTTTGTCTAAACAAATTAATTTAGTTTATAGTGAGCGCTAAATTATTTAAATTGCAAGATACAGAAGATTTATTGCACTTTGCACTCTGGTGTCTGTTATTTGCTTTTTTTTTGACACTGGATTGGAATAAATTAGCAAACATTTAAATTCTCGAGCGTACAGGGAGCGTTTTTTTATTGATAAAAGTGGACGATATTCTGAATGATGGCTATAGACTGTGCGTGAGAACGTTGATAAATTCACTGTTTTTTTTTTTTGGTAGGTATATGAATTAAAGATTTCCCTTGCGTGATTTTTTTGTTTTGTACCTTTTTGTTGTTTTTTTTTTTTTTTAAATTTCGATATCATTATTTATGTTAACCGGAAATATTGGTCATATCCGTTGTATTTCACTCATACTCACAACATACATACCATTACGATTTTTCTGAGAATCGTAGATGGATGCGCAATCTGGGGTCCCTCAAGGTTGTGCCCTTTGGCTTTCAGCTTTTATTTGCTACAAATAAAAATAAATTAAATTGATTGATGAGAAACGCAATTTAGCGTGTTATAGTTTGTAAGAAAACAAAAACTTATTTTTTTTTCTTTTGATATAATTTAAGTATTGTTGAGAATTATTCAACATTTTCAATAAGTTTACAAGATCAGTTTGATGTATATTTATATACGTTTTATCAAAGAAAATCACCAAATTTTGAATGGAAAAAGCTCTAAGATGCACCATTTCCAATTAAGTTGGTAGGAAGCAAATAGTCATAATTAATTGTGTCGAAGTCACGACTGTGTGCGTGACTTCGCTGTCCCGCTTCTGAAGTGCGAGAACATACGCTTTTGATTTTCCTCGAATGAAATGAAATAAAGATAACTATGTATTTATATCCAGAGTAAGCTAAATCACAACCTTAAAACTGGGTCTTAATGATTTAGAAACACTGAATCTAGTGACATCGCCTATTTTTTTTAAAGGAACTTAAAATTAAGCCAGAATGAGCTTCAAAACTAAAAAAAAAATCATTTTCAAAGTTAGATATTAACTAAAACCTTTCTAATATGTTTTTAAATCTATGTTTGAAAAGTGTTTCGAATGCAGCTAATGTACTAAATTTATAATTTTTATTTATTTTAATCGCAAAAGATAAAATTACTCTACAGAACTAAACTCTAACTCTTGGGTTATGACGTTGACATTTCTGTTACTAAAAATGTTTTTTTTTTATATTTTTCTTTTAAAATCTGTTATAAAATTGATTACTCTGACGATTGAAAGCTGCAACTCAACTTTTTAGTCAAACTAGTCAAAAATAATAATAAGAAATAACCAAAAAAATAATAATCTTGCAAAATTTTTGTCTGTTATTTTCTGACATTTAACAGCTGTAAAATATTTGTAAATTCATTTTCGTCAAAAATTGGCAGGTGAAATGATTTTTAACGTCAAGGTTGAAGAAAGGGTCAGTTTCCCAATTAATTCTAGAGGAAAGTTTGACTTTGAAATCTTTACTAAGATTCACAGTTGCAACGCGTTGTTCAGTTCTGGCCACCACACTATAAAATTATAAGTGAAGTCGTACCTACACCGGTATATTGATTACATATTTTTCTTAATTATTTTATATATTTAAATTTTATTTATTTATCCTCTCGTGCTTACAAAAGTGGCTCTAAGTTGCTATATCCTGGTTATCAATTAAGTATAACTGTTCATTGTGTATGTAAATATTTTTAATTAAAACACTTCTCTTCTTATAATATGTTCGACTAAAACCAGTTTGTCATAAATTTAGAATTATAAATTAATTGCGAAAACCAAACGCACTTTCACTATATATGCTCATATAGAAATAATGATAAATAAATAGAATTTGCATAATTCCACCGGCTATAAAAAAAAAAGAACACGTTTTTCTCTTTCCATTTGATCTCCCTGTTACAAGCTAATAATTATGATGAATCGCTAATAAAAATTCAAATCAAAAATAACAAATCGAATCAATTTTCTGCCTTAAATACATAATTTCACTGACAAATCGCATGCGCAAAAGATTTATTTATGTACATATGTATCTATTTAAATTGATTGATCTAACGTAACGTTTTAAAACCTCTATAAACCTAACTCTAATTTACAATGGCATGTGTTATGGTAAGCTATTGCAATTTTTTTATTTTTCTTTATGTCAGATTGTTTTTTTTTTTGTGTAACGGAGAAGCAATCTAGAAATTATAAATACTATAAGTTGCTAAATAAAATTTGAAATATAATATAGTTTAGTGTAAAATCCACTGACCTAGATTTCACTTACTTATCCAAATTTCAATATATGTAAAAATATATATATCTGGGAAAAAGTGAGAGGGAGGCCTAGCATTTAAAAAAAAAATGTGAACAAAATTTTTAATCGATTTTAAGTGAAATTTTAAAAAATTAAAAATTTATTTATTCATCCATTAGTTTTTATTTTCTATTCATAACAAGCCATTATAATATTATACCAAAGTCCAAAATGGAATATTAAAAAAAAAACATAACCAATAGCATTAATTTTATGATGCGCGTTTGCAAATTGCACATAAGAGTGAAGATCGATACGCGTGTCATAACTTCACGTCATGATCAGTGATCACTGATCACTGATCAGTCAAGGTGAAAAATCATGTAAAAATGATAAGTGGGCATGCAACACGAGTTAATGAATTTTATTTTTATTTTTTTTTCTCTTTTTCTTTCTATTTTTGGAATTTGTTATTTCGAATAGTCAGATTATGTTGAATATTTAATTAATCAAAATTAATTTAGAAATTGAAGATGCATTTTGGTATGTGATATAGGGTGAAAACTATCGTTATCTTGGTTTATTTTTTTGAATTTTTTAAATTAATAGTTTTTATTGTGAATAAATTTTGATATTATGATGATGATGAATGGAAAAATAAATATATGGAAATATGTATGCGCATGTACATATAGTATGTCTTTTAAATAAAAATGAAATGGTATTCGTTGGTAAGCGCATCTTTTAAGAACGGCTGGAGTGGTTGGAAAACTCGGATTAAAATGAAAATGTTTTTTCTTCCATTGAACGTTTGTATGAAGCCGAGACAAAAATCACGATTTGAATGATGGATTTGTGTAATTAATTTACACTGGCTTTGAAGTGGTTTTAAAGAAATCCGGCCATTTTTACGTCCATTTTTATTATATTAGAGTTTTCTCATATTTGTTTAACATTCCTACAAGGCTTACTTACCGTCCACTTCTCCAATTTGTATGAAATTTTCAGAATTTGTAATTTTAAATGTAGGGAAATGTCCTTAATGTTATGTCTTTAGTGTCGATTTTTTTTTATTGGTTCAAAGTTATTAATATTAATTTTAAGACACGCAGCAAAATAGGAAAGAGTACATATTTCGAAACCAGTTTTGTTGAGCATTCCTTTAATTAATATAGGTTAAGTAAATCTGTTTTTGGTCTGTATTCTTTATTCTTATCCCCAACTTAATCTCGTCAAAAAATACCACATTTAGTTTTATACAAAACATTCAGGTCGCCCATTCTTTGTGTCTATTATATGACTTTTATGACTTTTTTCGTTCATAAAAAAACAAGATTAAAACAAAAAAAACAACGATGTCTGACCAAAATCTACATAAATACCTACTCGTCCTACTCCTACACAAAGTCATAATTTCTAACATAAATGGAACCATGTAAATGCCACTAAAATATTTTCCATGTTTTTTTTTTTTTTTTTTTAATTTTTTTTTACAGAAGGCTAGTCCTTAACAGTGAACCCAAGTGTAAAATTCAACCCTATATATATATAGGTATATGTATGTATGTACATACATATATAGGAACACCGCGCCCTTTTCGTTGTGACTACAAATTGCTAATTATAGAAAGTGCTTTCTATAAAGTTCTCCACTTCAAAATGTTTGTTTTCATAGAATGAAAATTCATTAGAAACTCATAAACGAAAAATGAAACCTCATCATACTCACATGGTCTGCAAAAGCTCCATATCATAGCTGCCAAATGCTCTCTCTGATTATTTAATGATTCGATTTGAAACGTTTGAGTTTTTTTTTATATTTAAAAAAAAAGCCGGTGCGTGCAAATGCAACAAGGGTTTTCCCCATATTTTTGTTTTGTTTGTTTTTACACAACTCATATACTCGTATACAACCCTTTATGACGAACCGAACATCAAACAAACCAACAGAAGCTTAAATTCGGGCAAGGACAACTTAAGAGGGTGTTTTATCAAACCCCCTTTTTGTGTGTGGGTGTGTGTATACAAAAATAAATAAATGTATATACACAAACATATTTCTATGTATCTATTTATATAGCTTGTGAGTCATCTACAAGGACACCCGGCAGACAGGCTTTAATCATATCGTCTCATACTTGCTGCTGGGGCAAACAAAATAAAATAAAGATATACTTATAATATAATACAAAGGAAAAATCCCCACATCGACAAGGGTGAAAAGAATATGCGCATCATATTAATGCGGGGGTGAACACGTTTTTTCTTTTGAAATTGCATTTTCCTTGAAATGTTTCTTATATATTTGAAAATTGTTGCTCATCAAGGATTATTTCCGTTAACATGAATAATTCATAAGATGACTCATATTCTGTTGGTGTATTATTTATTATTGATCGAATAAGAAATATGTCCCACGAGGACAATATATTGGCATTGTCGAACTGCAGATTTGTCCTTTTGCATAAAAACAATGCAACGCGAATTCTAACATTACTTAATTTTACTTATATATACATACATACATATATGTATATAATTTAATTTAATAAATAATAAAATGCAATTTGTTCAAGGATATTTTTTTATTTTTTTTTTTTCATGTATATCCTTATTGTGTTTGAGTGCGTTATGCAATCAATAATAATATTATATATGGTGACCCTTAGGGGTGCAAATTCAGTAATCCATAATGCTATTGAAAAATCTTTAATGAAATAACTTAATGGACATTTTTTTAACATAAATTCAAGGATGAGGGTTTGTTTTGAGTATGCACTTGAGCTTGATTTGATTGAAAAACATTAAAGCACATTTGTGGTCGAATTAAAAATTCACTTATGTACGTTCTTTGTACAGAACGTTCGTTCTTCGGGGATTAAAATAAATCAATATTTCATTGTATGTATGTATGTACCTACATCAGAATTCAGAATTTACTCCGTGGTTCAGTTTAGCTGTCAAATGTTATCAGAACTTAATGGCAAAGTGAGTTAATCTTATACCCAAAATGATACGAGTAATGTTGAACTTACATATATATTATATATTTAACAGAGTATTAATTGATAACAATGGTAACAAAAGTTCAGGCCTTTCAATCGTTCAAAATGCCTGCAAGATGGTTGTGTTAGGGTTTTATAGGTTGTATTTTCATGAACTTCATTAAGTATATGTAATTTGTTAGAGCCTATAATTAAAAAACTTCGGACAAGTATCCAGCCCAAATTCCATAGTTTTGTAAACTTGGTTTTTGTTGTAATTTATTATTTGGCTTTATTCCTTTGAATGTTGAATGAATGTTGAATGAATGTTGATGTTATTTCAACCGATTTAAGTATATTTTTGACAATTTTTCCCTTAAACTAATAGTTTTTTAAATTGTCCAATGTCTTCCCAGGGCTTTGAATCCATGTTTATGAATGTTGATGTTATTTCAACCGATTTAAGTATATTTTTGACAATTTTTCCCTTAAACTAATAGTTTTTTAAATTGTCCAATGTCTTCCCAGGGCATTGAATCCATTTTTATCAAAACCAATATTCTTTTATTTGGAAAACAATTCTTTCATTTTTGGAACTGTCTTAGGCACTTTTGGGGTTCCCCAAGGCAGCCCGTTAGTCCCTCTTCTTTTTATTTTGTTTCCAATAGAGACAAGTAGATGTTAAAATTGAATAAAACAAATTGTGTGTGAGACATAGACCTGTGACTTAAGGAAGCCTGACAAGAAAATGTGTAATGGGGTAAAATCTCACGATCTAGGTGGCCAGTTTAAGTCGCTTTTGCGTGAGATAACCATGCCCTCAACAATACACAATCCTTTATTATAGATTTGGGTTACCACAACATTTGTTTCATTTATTTAAATAATTTTGTTTTGTTTTCTATACAAGTGTTTGTATCGCATTCCTTTTATAAGATATAAAAAAAAACAAAATTGTGTATTACAAAATTTTTGTGGAATTCCTTACCTATGTTCAAGAAATCGTGAATCTTCACCTCCGGGATTTTGTAATTAAATCAATAAATTTCCTTCATCTCGGTAGGTATATTTACCTACTATTTCCTACATCGTAAAAGATTGCTACAAATTCCAAGTTCGTGTTTTGTTCTGTGACGAGGAAATAAAAAACAACTTTACGTCAAAAAATAAAAATGATGTCTTCCTTTTGCTCTGCAGTTTAAAAATGCGCCAAATACTTTTTCTTATTTTCTTTTCAATTCCGCAAAACATAAATAGCTCAGTGAAAGAAAATCCAAAAAAATATAAAACAATCTTCCGCAACCTCAACATCATCATCGTTTACAACACGAGAAATCTTTGATTGTTTGTAAATTTTTCTTCATTATATATGCATTCACCTACCACCTCAACACTATAACACTCTATAGAGAACAACTATGGTCGTGAATCTCACTTATAACATCTTGTCTTTTAGGGCTTTTTTCTCTTCTCACATTGGTCTGGGAACGGATGGATGGGGTTTCCCATGCAATTGTGCTTATGAAATGCAATTGAAAAATGTGTTTGATACCAAAATGAAAAAAAAAAAAAAAAAACATTTACAACTGTTACGTAGTTGGCACGAACTGTGGCATGTGGAAAACACCATCAAACTTAACTATAAAAGTTAGAGAGACACCTTGGTTAGAAAAATGGTGTCATAAAATTCAAAGTAGATATCCATAGTAATTTCACAATGCAATTTAAGTCTTGAATTTAACACTGATGCAAAATTATATGCTACACCCTCGTTCACGTGTCCATTGACTTCGAACTCGTTTTCAAGCTGAACCATGGAAACATAAACATAAAACATTATTTCCAAGGGAGTGGTCATGAAACGAAAAAAAAAAAACAATCTTACATTCTATTCCATTCCAGCGTGTCAATTACTGTTGCTGTCGGCGACAGTCGTCTATACTATGTTGCTTGCCAATGCCTCCACCGCCTCACCTGCGGTATTCAAAACGAGAAACATAATTAACGGTATTGCTAAGAGCTTAAACCACCAGCAGCTGCTATCGTGTTGGAGTTGCACTTAAGTGGAAAAAGCTATTTATGTAGGAGCATCAATTTTCAATAAGATATATAAAAATGTATATTGATTGGAACTTTAAAGTTGCAGGCAGGTAACACCTGATGGAATGACTTGAAGACGAAATTTCCTTACTTTAAGCGTCTTAGATACTTCAAAATTGCAGATTCCTTTGGTTATCTTTTTATTGGATCAATTTGTTAAGAAGAAGAAGAAGAATAAGAAGAAGGAGTAAAAGAAAAAGAAAAACTAACAAACAGTATCTAGATCTTTTGCGAGCAATAAAATAAGTCAACTTATCTTGAAGGTTTAATATTTTTGAATTGTAAGCAATACCTAAGCCTATTTTTTGAACTTGAAAATAAAAACAAAAAACAAACAAATGACAAAAAAAACTCACTGCTATTGTTTAGTTGTTAAGTGCGTTTTTTGTTTGACCCGAAATTGTAAAAAAGAGTCGAACAACAAATAAAAGAATGGTCAGCAATACACATAAACCATACATTGTCACGTTGTTATGACTCGATTTATTTTAAATCTAAATTCTGCTATGACCATTAAAGTGAAATGAGATTGATGAAATAACGATCTACGCCTTTTGAAATCAACAAAAAAAAATTAGAGAAGCTGCTCCACTTAGAGAAAAATAGAACAAAATGTCCGGTATTTCTATAGAGTCACGGTTTAATGACCTTTTGCTTAGGACTCTGACAATTAATAGACAATTGCGAAAAGAATTTCATGTAATAGATGCCATTCAATGTAGGTGTGTTCTTTTTTTCTAAGCCCGAATGGGATTGGGCAAAAAAAAGCAAACAATTAACATGTTAAATACAACAACAACAAATTAGTTCTCTACGAGCTTATATCTAAGCTCAGGGAATTAATGTTTGTTTCAATTGTATTTTTTTTTTCTGTGATGACATTGCTAGCAGTCCCTGTTGTCGAATAATTTTGGGAAGAAATATTCAAATTCATACAACATGGAGACTACACCTCATAGAAATATAATCCCTGATGTCTCGTTTTTTCGTCCCTTTCTGGGCTTTCAAAAAAAAAAAACACATAATTTTTCTAACATTATTAAAAATGTCTAATATCACCTATGAGTGTCTGTTAACGTCACGTCTTTGGTATTCATTTTGAATCATCATCTGTCATCTTTATAAAGCTAAAGTCCAACTATTGGAACCCATAATAAGCACAGTTATATATGATATAGACATCTCAAAGTTTTTTTTTTATGAATCATCTAAATTTTTTTTAAATATTACAATAACTTTGTTTTTCTCAAGAACTAACATTTATAGATTACACATCAGACAAAATTCAAAGTTATTCATAAATAATAGATGAACCAAAACATAAGCTTGTTCGCTATATAAAAAAAGAAAAGAATGTAAAAATATGGAAAATACTTTTTGAATCATTTGTCTGAATTATATGATTCAAATAAATGCAGTTATGACTGATAGAATTAAATAAATAAATATTTTAAAATTCCAAAATTATGACACCCGTATAATGCAAAAACAAGTATTAAGCTGAAAGATATTTTATTTAAGAGACCCAATTCAACTGAAAAAAGAAAACTAGAAAGGCCTGTAAAAGTAAAAATTTTAATGACGAAATTTCTACATAAATGATAAAAATTTAATTTGAAAATAATGAATTTCTCAAGAAAACAAAAATTCTGGTTTCTTTCGTCTTCGATTCCTGTTGTCAGGTATTTTAAAATAAGTTTCCTGTTAACTCGTTGATTTCTTGGGAAGTATTAAAATTCTTTATATGTTTAAAGACTGAAGTGATTATAATAAGACGAATCTTCTTACACAGGATGGATAGCAAGTAAGAATTACCATTTAAAAATTGTATGGTTCTATAATAATTAGATATATTGTCGTGAATTTGTCGTAAATTTGCCGTAAAAGAAAAAATATTTTAACCCCTGGTAAAGTTAACGTGACATTCACCGTCACTGTTAGCATTACTACTTCTCAAAAATCACAATGGACTAGAAAAAAAAGGAGAACGTTGTTAATGTCGTGAATTTGTCGTAAAAGAAAACAATTTGTAGCGCTAGTTTTTTTTTTTTTTAAATAACCCCTGGAAATGCCAACTTGACAGTCAAATTGTCATTACCACACCTCAAAATATTACTACATTTTGAGGTGTGGTAATGACAATAGAAAAATGAATGAGTAACTGTCGTAAAATTGTAGCAAACAAAATGATCGGGATTGTTTTTTGTTTTACTCCAAAAAAAAACCTTAACATTAACATTTTTCAGTAAATTCAGCATTACCACATCTTCGATTTTCTCCTAAGTTTTTTTTTTGGCATGGAATTTATTTAAACAATACATTGTCAATTATATATTGAAAAAAGTTATTCAGAGTTTTTTTTTTCATATTTAAGGGAATTTTTTTAGGAAAAATGGAACGACAATTACCTATTTGTTTGACACAAATTATTTAAAGACATCCAGTGACAATTGTTTAAAAAATTCCAATGCAAACAAAATACAAGTAGAAGAATACAGCAAATCAAATTAAATAATGGTAATGCTGGATTTAATTATCCAATGCAATGTTTTTTTTTTTTGGAATTTTGCGAACAATTTGGTTTGTTTAAGGATAATTTTACGACAAATTTACAGCAATTATTTATTTTATTTTCTATTTTGTGTTCATTTTACCCCATTTTACAATTAAGTTAGCATAACCACCTCCCAGAAGGCGGTAATACTAACTTGACTGTCAAGTGAGAGAAAAACAATCCCAGGATTTTCCGCCTGCTAGTTAAATACGTTAACCACTTTCTAATTCGCAATACTCAACCGTAATGTTAAAAATGTATAAATTAATACTTTAATTTTTCATACCAATTCCGCTTGAAAGAATGGTAAGTTTTTGCCAAGTTAAGTCAAGGGACTGGAGAGTTTTCAGTAGGGAAAGTCTTGACGAGGAAAACTTTCAAATACTAGCCTTGTTTTTTTTCAACTGTTATATACGGGGTAATTCTGATGCAAATCTTGCCCATCAAGTTCCATTCGAGGGCCTTACTAGTTGACAAGTTTTTATTTTTTTAACTTAAGACTTTCCAGGGCCTTGAATTAACTTGCTAAAAATAGTATAATACAGATAAGTTAGTAAAATAAATAACCAAGCGCACACCATAATTTATTTATTTTTCCACAAAAAAAATCTCGGATAGCTAAAATAATAAGACTTTGTATAATTAACTTAGCATTCTTTTATAGCATTGAACCAAAAAGGGCATTCGAGATTTTAATCAATCATCGTTGCTAGAAAATTCTACAATATGAAACCCACTCATATACTATTGGCCTTCACGCACGAAAGATTCATACTTTAAGAAATGATTTCCTAAATCAACTTTAAACATCGAAACACCTTACCAGAACAATGTTTTACTTTTTAAAGTTATATTATTCCCTGAATATAGAAATCTAGGTTAAACATCAAAATGCATCCCATATAATCTAGATAAGTAGGTAGCTTTACTTAAACTATAATTACCTCATGCACGTGAATATATGAAAAAGTTTAAACAAAATATATTCACTTTATGTTTCCTTCTTCTATATACTTTGATTCTTTTCTGTTGGTTCTAACTTCAAGACTCCAAGAAAGTAAACAAAACTTTTTACATCAGCACAGAAATCAGAATAAAAATAAAAAAAAGTTAAACAAAACTAAGATTCCTTTCAACTTGTTACCACATTTTTTTTCTGTTGTTATTATATGAATGTATCTTTTTTGTTTTGTTTTGTTATTATTTTTTTTTTGTCATGAAAATCGTCTTTCTTTAGTGCCCGAGCGAGCATAGGCCTGCATAGTGTATACTGTATATAGCCTGCGGTGGGACTTCGCACATGATGATGTATACTCATGAACCGACCCCAAACACTCAGCGACACACGATGTCATTGTTCGCTCTAGTTAGCCAGCCAAGCCATTGAGCGTCTAAGTTTCCTCTGTCATATACTGCAAAATTTATGCGAATGCATCTGGTTCTGGTCTCTTTTTTTGTATCTGTATTCTGTGCATACGATTATGTGAAGCCCGATTTCATAGCATGGTTACCAGTTTGTTAGATTCTTATTTCTCATTTTTTTTTTATATTTCAAAATAAATTAAAGATTTTTTCGATGTTATTGATTTAGAATGGAGTTAGATCGTGATAACTTAAAAAAACACTCAAGCCTCATGGTTTGGAGGCCTGAATTGGAATTTCGAATAAATAAACGGCCTTTGGTGTCTTTTTGATACATCTTAATAATGAACCTATAAAAAATAAGACACAAGATTAATTAACATAACTTAAAAGAATAGTTTTCCGAAATGAGTTCAAACAAAATGTGACACCCAATCTGAACCCAGTTTCCTTATTCAAACTTACTTAATTATTAATTAAACCAGAAAGTGAAGAATTCTATTCTATGTTAGATTTACATCTAGATTAGTAATTTTGTTTTTTAATTTTGTTGGATTGAGAACATTTTTTTTTGAGTGGCAATCATGTTCCACAGTGCTAGTTTCTGGTTGTTTTTGTTTTTGTTTTGTGAGCAATGGAGCTTGGTAGGCGATTAAAGTCAGCATATTATATTCGTACACCAATGCACGCAATCACACACACACTTACTTTATATCATATCCATACATACATAGATGCAATTATATATAAATATATGTATGATAGTAGGTAGGTACATGTGGTCTTATAAAAAGTGCATTGCACTGTTGAAAAATATATTTACGTTTGTGTAAAAAAGAATTTTCTCTCGTACGTATTTGTGTATTGAAGACAAGAGTGTAATGAATAAAACTATTTAATGACACAGAATATAAATTAATTCAACTCGATTGAAATAATGATAAAAAAATAAAAAAAAAGATGAGAAGTGAAGAGACTGGTTTAAAACTTGTTGCAAAGCAATAGAATTCGATTTTGATTTGAAAATTATCGTTTAAAGAGGAACACATAAAATTGAAACTTGTGTCACATGCATAGCATAGGTTTATTTTTTTTTTGTATAAATTCAAAGTGCTTTAATCAAATGTGAACAATTAAAAATAAAATTGACAACGTTGACAAGTTTTGTTTATATGTTATTGAAAAAAAACCTGAAACCGGTTCGGTTAGCGATGAACTTTTAAAGATGCATCAGATTATATGTAGGTATATTAAAGATATAAGCGAATTAGAACAGTCATTTATGCAGTTTTTTTTTTCTGCTGAAGAGTAAAAATAAATTAGTACGAAGAATTTTTGACTAATCGAAAATCGTGATACCCAACTTTATTGTTAAAAGAAATCACATTTATAGCATATCCAAATTTCTGATATTTGGAATATTTATAAATACATGCTGAAAATATCGAGATAATGCAATTATATATGATTCGTCATTAAAATTTCCCGAAAAAAAATAAACTCATCTACATGAGGCGTTTCTCACTCTTAGGTAAAATTTTAAGATTCATTCAAAACAAAAAAAAAAAGCTTTCATTTTCACTTTAATAAATTCAAGAATTTCGCTACCTTGAGGGTTTTGAGACCAACGAATAATAATGAAGCAATTTAAAAAAATGTATTTTAAATCTCAATATAAAAGATTAATATACATATGGTCGTTTGTGCTTGGAGAGCATGTAAATTTATCTTTTGTTTAAAATTAAACCAAACTAGTTTCATAAAAGTCAACATGTGTATTTTATTTTTTTTATATTCAAAAATACATTGAATGACTGACTAGACAACGATTCATGGTCGTCGATCTATTGTAATTCAAATTTTTCTTAAAAAAAAAAAAAAAATTAACTTCACTTTCAAACTTATCGATTAAAAAACATACAGATATTCAAAAATAAAAAAAGCCTTTATATTCAAGTCAACAACAACAGATTTGACCTACTGAATTGAATAAAACAAGTTTCACTTTTCTTCTAGAAAGCCATTAATAAAATTTTTAATCTTTTCTTTCTTTTTGTGTGTGTAAGTGAGTTTATCTTTTCTTCTGAGTCATTAGTTTTTCACCTAAGGGCGGATAAACAATGTTGTTTTTTTTTATTATTATTTACATTCACATACAAAAATGCGTGAAATTATTTCTTGGTCATAAAACATTCATTGGAAACTTTTTTATTTATCATATCAATTTTCTCCTCACAATATGGCTTCCGTGCTGGAATAAAAAAAAAATAAATTAAATTTTGTTTACATTTTTTCGAACAAGTAGAAAAAAGTCGAAAGTTAATGAAATATTGAATAAGCAACTTCCTTCTATGAACATATATATTGTGCGCAGAAAGACAAGCCAGACAGACAGGGGCAACAGATGTTAATGAACTAAACAAAACATTTTTATACATAAATAAATCGACATGAAGCATTGATAAACAAAATGTAGTTCAATGCAGTTCCTTGTGGCACCCCATTTGTTAACTTTCTGTGTTTAGTATAACTACTATACCTTGCTGCCCATCCTATGTGAAATGTATAAAACACGTGCCAAATGGCCACACCGAGAAACTGTGAGTGTGACTGAGTGAGGGTCAGTTGTTTCACGACTTTATGCTTATACCCATCGAAAATGGCTGATCCTATATTACATATAAATATTATAGACGCTGATGGTGTACCATACCAGGCTGGCACTGTGGGTGCATTGTTTTGTAATTCCAGCTGCGTGATGCCGATTACCATGTTAATCCGAGACTGAAGTTCTCCTCGTGGCTCCATCATGAGAGCTAAATTGTGAGGGCGTGTGTTGTCTTATAGCTTGGTTGCATTTTTAATTTTTTTTTTTTTTTAATATATTTTCGCATATATGTATGTTTGAGCAGCATAGTCTATGCTGAATCTACAGATACATTGCAGAGTCTCCCTAAAAAAACCTGATGGTGCTGTAATTGTGTTCCGGGCATTTTTGTTGCTATGTCGAATCATGGCTTTCATGTCCGATGAAGAAGGGGCATATACCTCGATTAGGTCGTGTGTTCGACTTTGCGCTGCACTGGTGCCTCATGGGCTTCCTAGTTTTTCTTTGGACACATAAATCTGTAAATCGAAAAAAAAAAAGAAAATAAACAAAAAATAAAAAAAAAACGTTATTGAGGGTTTCGTTTACCGGACAAATAAGCTTGAAGATATTTATTGGGTTACGCTACGTATATCTACGTACAAGTTTTCACTGCAAGCAAGTTAGTAACTTTATTGTAGGTTGAAGAAGAAAAACACTGGAGGAGTAATCGGATATTGGATTTTCTATTGTTAATTTTAATTGGACAGCAGTTAAATTTGACTTCACGAGTCACTTATAAAAAAAATAGTTGATGAAATGAGTTCACAACACGATTTATGTATATATACCTATAGAACATGTTGATTGATTTTTTTACATTTTATATTTGTTCTGATTACCTCGATTTAATTGAACTGTGCTATTATTTAAACGAAATAGAAAAAAAAACTCATAGACAAAAACTAATTTCTTGATGAGAAAATGAAGACGATGAACAAACTGGAAGTGTAGTCGCTTTATAGGATTTAAAATCAATAAATAACAATAATTATTAAAAATAAATGAACCGCTGAAAAAAAAAAAAAAACATTTTATCAAATTAAATGAATCGCTGAAAAAAATATTTACATTTAAGCAAAAGTGTCTAAAATAATACATTAATTTTAGTTTTGTTTTGGTCGTAAGCATTTGGTATCAATCTCTATAGATCTTGGAACATTTTGGTTAAAATTTAAATTTTCAAAGAATTCCTGAAATAATATCTGGCTCTCTAATAAATGGAGTTCAAAGAAAATATCATTTTTGATATGTGATTCGTAAATGATATATCGTAAATGATATATCGTAAATAATGTATCGTAAATCATATATCGTAAATCATGTTTCGTAAATGATATTTTGATCTACGTATTTATCAATAATAGTGATATATTGATCGATAGTGATATGTTGATCGATAATGATATATCGATCGTGAGATACCGATATCGATAATGAGATATCGATAACGATATCTTTTGTCTAAAAAATGTGTTAAAAATGTATCGATGTTACTTGCTTTTATCTTTAATAACAATGAGCAGGCTGATGTTACGCGCCTAGGGCTATTTATACATTTCCTTATTGTTTCTGACTTAATTGCATACGAAAAAATATTTGTCTAGATCCGCCTTTTTGAAGGTTTTATATATTTTGTGATGCTCAGATATATTTTGTCATCCATACCATTTTTCAAGCCTAAGAATTTATGAAATTGCTTTAAGATATTTTAAAATCTTGAAGGTTAACCCCAGTTTCTTTTTTTTTTAGAATTCTTAGACAATATTATACTCAATTATTTAATTCTTTATAATAATTAATTAAAATAACACGTACGAGTATTTCGATTATTCCACCTAACCTCATTCTTATCTAAAAAAAAAATTCTATACCGCGTCAACCTTGAAAACAAAATGCTATTCCATATAAACTTCTCTTTCTTCTTGTAGGTATAATACGAGTATCTAAAACACAACAACATTCTAAGCAGCATTCCACCTTGCATCCGAAAATAACTATGTATGATGTATCTTTCTACATAGCAGATCGTAAATTGACATACTTTTTTTCGCTTTCATAACTCTCTGACTACAAATTTATTGGCAGAAAGTAGCGCGCAAGTTGGTCATCTATATAGGTATTTTAAAGTTTTCGCTTGATCTCAAAGATATGTCACACACACAATAATTTCCCCCTTTTTCCTGCATCACAACATTTCATTGATATAATAGGTAAATGGATAGATACAAAAAAAAGTATCTCAAATTATGTTATTGGTTGGTTTCACAGTATCAAGTGAATTAAGTTATTCCGCTTCGATGAGTTAGTGCAAATTATTAGAAATATGTATATAGCCAGATGATGCTGCTATAAAACAAAACAAGTTCAACAAGAATTCCCATAACGAATCTCAACTTTTTCTCCACCTCTCATATTGATCTCTCATCCCCGAAAAAAAAATTAAAAAAACGTATAGAAAAATTAGCAAACAATCATCTGAGAAAAATTCCTATAAATATCCATCTACTACCATCAGATACATTTATACGAGACGACTACTCAATCAATTTTGCAATTTTAATCTCTAGCCGAGTGCAACCGGGCTCGACTATCGACTGCGTCGATCAAATAAAGTCCATAAACGACTCTCCCCAAGCATCGCATATAGATGCGGACGGCGGCGGCGGCGCGGCGTGTACTCGTGTACTCTTTACTTGGGTAATTTTCCCTATTGCCATGTTTTCCAATCGGCTTTTGCCTTAGCATACAAGGTGAGCTAGGTCTAAACGTCTGCGCCTTATCCAGCAGCAGCAGCTTCATGTATCAGCCCCATATATGAGTATCTCCCCAGAGGTAGAGGATAGATCTGGTTCTGCAACATTTTTTTTTGTTGTTTTGTTTTGATACTTTATATAAGCGCTTTTGATGTTTTGCAACTAAAAACTCAACTTATTTTGTTGAGCAGACGATCAGTATCGTCGACGATCAACCACCGAACGTCGGATACAATAGATTTGGACGTCTTCGTTGTCGTCATCGTTATCGTCGAACCCAATATGGGTTCAAAGATATCATTCTGATCGAAAGAAATAAAAAAAAATAAACAAAACTTCTACTCATTGCCAATAAAGGTTATCGAATTATTACAGACGAACTAAGAATTACCTTGATTCTCCATCACCGTGTGCTTAGACGGAACTATACATAAATATATAAAAGAACTCGTTCAAAAAATACAACAGACAAAAAAATAAATGATAAATATCGCAAACTACGTAGAAAATAAATTTAATGCGATCATCAATTTGAATTTCTATTTTAATTTCATAGCATAATCTATTTAAAAAAAAAAGACAACCACAGGAACGGTTTCCATAATTGGTCAGCATTAACAATGAAACAAAAAAAAAAAAAAACATGATGGGTCTTGGTGGTTACTCCTGTGGTTTCCCAAACTTATATTTTTATTTTATATCCGAATGACATCGATGTCAATTTAGATTTTCATTCTGAGACATAATATGATAATAAGTTTTTGATTAGAATGTATTAAATGACAACCATATTGGGCGTGGACTGTTTCATAAATACAACAACAATAACTGGGTTGGACAGATAAAAATGTTTGTTTTAATTAGTGTTTCTTTTTGTTTTTTACGTACATACATATATAACTTATTTCTTTACGGGCCTGAGTGACATGATTGGAACTTGATATGTCAGCATATCAAAATGTATTTTCTTTTTTATATTTAATTTTTTTATTGAATATCAAAATAAATAAAAATAATATTAATTTTGAAAGGCAGATGACAAGACGATCACGATTAGGTTTTTTAATGCAAGACTCATTCAAAGTTGATGTCATTTTTGTTCCATAGTAACATTCCCGCAAATCCCATTGTTAAAAAAAGATAAAATGCACGACTGGATCACGGTTATAATTCAATAATGAAATTGTTATATTTTGAACGAGAAAATTAAAAAAAAAAGTTAAAGTACTAAATGATTTTTTTGTGTATAAAAAAAGAATTGATCAGTAAAAAATTTGAATTTAAATTTATTTCGTTTACTTTTTACTTGCAAATAATATTTAAATTACTTAAAAGTATTGGATTGAAAAATTATAAAAAAAAAATCAGTAAAGCAATTAACGAGATATAAGGGTTGCCATTCTAACTTTATGAACATGACCATTATCGGGAGAAAAAATAGAGCGGCAATTATTATTTTTTAAGGCAAATTTTCGGCAGTAAATTGGCAATATCTGGCGTATACAAAAATTATTTTTAACCAAAAATAAAAAAGTGTCGGGGTTATTTTTCATAAAAATTTGCATGGCAGTCCCTTTTGAGAATTTTTTTTCTTAACCTATTTCACCCTATAAATGCAATTTTTTCTTAGCCCAATTTTTTGCCAGTATTTTGACAACAAATACCATTGATGAGAAAGAAAAGATAAATTCGGATGCAGGGTGTTTTTGCCTGTTTCACACTAAAAAGGCTTCATTTTGGAAAAAAATTAGCCAAAAAGAGGGATGGCTTTTTAAGTATAACATTCGAAACAAAAAAGTGTTTACCACATATTTTTTTTTCTTCAGTAGGGGAGAAATTCTTTAAGTCTTTCCTATAAATTTTCAAACACACAAAGAATTTTTATAATCGGGTAGCTGTTTTTTTTTATATTTTACCCCATTTCAGCCTATATATAGCTTAATTTTGAATTCAAATTTATTTCCTCACTACTTTGAAAATAGAACTTAGAAATTTTACTGAAGAATTCTGTTCATGTAACTGAGAATACTAAAAAAGAAAATTGAAATCGAATGCAATTTTTTTTCTCTCCCCATTTTACCCTAAAAAAATTAAAGCAAGCGATTAAAATCATTTTTTCCCTCAGTATTTTAACAATAAAACTGAGGAATCTTCTAAATACTACCTTTCAACAACGCTAAGAATATTTAAAATCGAATAGCATTCCTTGTTTTCCCCATTTCACCCTATAAATAGCTTAATTTTAAATCTAAAGCATAATACGCAGCTGAAGCGAAACAAAAATTTCCAACAAAGTCCAACAGTTACACATTCGAATTTAACGCTGTGTAAAAATTTCAATGCGGGTAAAGAACTTGCCGAAGGTTTAAGATTTTGAACAAACGAATACATTTTTATTTATTGAAGAAAGATATAAAAATATTTCTCTGTATTCGAAATGACCTACTTTTTTTTAACACTGAAATGTTTTTTAAAAGTTTAACATACAATTTTTATCAAGCCACATGTGACCAAAAAAAAAAAAAAAACTGGAGTAAATATGAGTATGATGGAATAACGATCATAATTTATTTTTAGAACCTACCAATACCTATTTACTTTAAATATGTGCATATGAGTATATAAGGAATTTTATTTCTACTCGAAAGTTTTTCAAGCAATCATTGACTGGACCTTGGCCTTGGTCTCTTTGAATATAAAATCATTGAAACAAAATCGTTGTCTATTCTGTGCCCCTTCAAACAAAAAAATTCTTCGCTTCGCTGTAGGTAATGTCAGTGCTTCAACTTGTCTTGAAATGTGATGAAGTTCATCTTATATTTATCTTCCATTTTCAACTAGAGGAAAACTTTTTTTTTTAATATTTTTCCTTCTTTGAAGATAATGTAGCTATTCCAATAATTCAGTGACTTCTTGCGAAAGTCAACATCTTTCTTAACCGCCCAACACATTCTTGTTGTACTTATATAAGAAAGGATTCAGTAACTTAATTCCCCTTGCCATCTCATTTGCCACTGCCACACGACAAGGCATAAATAGAAAAAATAAAATAATTACTATATGCTCAGCGTTAGCAGTAATGAGTGAGGCTCACTTCATTAATGGTTTATTTTAATGTGTGGATCACCCAGTGATGGATTTCATATGTTTTTGTGTTTTTTTTCCTCATTTACAGGGTGACAGGTTTTTTTTTTTTTGTTTTGTTCTTCTTTAATGCCCTCAATACTTTTTCTTCTTTTTATGACAATTCTTGTTCATCTCAAATAATTATTTTTTTTTGTTTCCTGAATTGTTAAACTTTAATTGCTATCATCTTCGTTGTATGGAGATTGTAACGTTGTATAGGCTTTGGAGGTTTTTCGTCCGCTTGCAAGTTTTTTTTTTTTTTGTAAATTTTATTATTTTTTTTGTCATATTTATCAAGGGGACCCAACATTAATTGTGACAATGTGACTATTACGACCAACAACAATAACAACGATACACATATATCCCAAAGAGAAGGGAAGTGCTTAAGAGGTCATTAAGATACACAAAACAAGTTGAATGATCTGAGTCATTTTATTTGTATTTGGTGGCTCGAAAGAATTTCGTCTTGGAACAAAGTGGAACTGAGAAATGAGGAAATTTCATTTAAAATTAAAGGAATAATTTAAAAAAAAAAAGAAATTTATTTAAAAAGTTTTGTGCAAAAGAAAGTAGAATAACGTTACTGATTTTTAATATCAGTTTAATTTACTTACTGTATACTTTTAGATTAACTTGTTATCAAAATAAAAAAAACTTAAGTTTTTCTTATCTTTAGACCTAGTTAGATAATACTGTATGTAATCTTGTGGTCTATTTTCATTAAGTATCTTTCTATCTATGTAATAAAAATAGCAACTACAAGTACAACAAAATAAAATGATTAGTTACAGTTTTAAGTTATAGCTCATCTAGAAAGCGTTTTCGGTTCTTTAAATTTTTCTTGAAAACTCCTTTAATGATTTCGACAAAACTATATATATTTTATGTCTAAATCAATTGAAATAATACTGCATTTTAAGTTTTTGCCTATAAAGGAAATGGGGGTTTTGAGGTTTTTTGAGAAATTAGCCATATTTTTGGGTTATTCACAAATAACTCGTTAATGGTTTGATCGATTTTGATATAATTTTTCAATCCGATACTTCTAAGTAATTCAAGTCATATTGCAGTAAAAAAAAATTCCATGAATATTTTTTTTAATGAAGATTGATATATTTTTGGGTTATTCACAAATAACTCGTATATGGCTTAGTATATTTAAAATTCATTTCGCAGTTCGGCCCTTCTAAGTAGTTCAAGTAATGTAAACTTATAAAAAAATTTTATAATTATTTAGCAGTTTCTAGATTTCAAACTCTAAAGATTTAAATATAGATATATTTAAACAAAAATGTTGCGTCGTTTCGTCTCTGTGTCCAAAACTAAAAATTTTCAAAAATCTTCATTTCCATGATATAAAGCGACCAACCTCTCAACTTACTTTCGTAAAATTATTTTTCACTTTATAACACTACTTCTCAGACTATTAACAACATAAGTAATTAACCTGCAAGTCATATGGAGAAAAGATCTATTTAAATAGATTTTTGCGGCCAAATAAGAAGCTCACTCTCATTTTGCCTAACTCACTGTACAGTGTACATACACTATTCGTATAATATGTTCACTCATTTCGCTTCTTCTAAGTTGTATGTGTTGTCTTGAGAAAAAAAAGCCAGCCTCTCACACACTATCATTTGACTAGGAATTTATGAACCATGAAACGGTGCTAAAGAGGAAAAAGAAATCATCATCATTATATACGTTTTTTTTATAAATTTATTTTTTTTCTTATTTTACTTTTGTTGATTTCATCTTCTCTCCTCCATCATCAACTTCATCTAAATATTATTTATGTGCCACATCCAATCCATTCAAGACCAGAGCATGGAAAATATATGCGCTGTGAACTACTTCCGCACCGGCAAAGCGGCAAGAGTAAGCATCATCAGTCAGTTCAGTATAAGCCAACAGATGGCAATAGTAGTTGTAACTTGTAATCAACATCAGAAAATACTGCATCCGCGCTCCGCAGTGTATAGCCGTCGTCATCGTTCTCTGGCGTACTAAAAGTAGCTACAGTAATCAATTAGGAAGAGGGCATGAATTGGCTCCAAAAAAGGGGAGGACGAAGGAGATCATGTTCAAGTTTTCTGTAGGTCTTTTTATTTTGTATATGTATTTCCGAAGAAAGGGAAGATGGCGTTGAACCTTCGAGATGACCCCAGTTGATACCCTTTTCTATCGTATTTCTCATACTTATGTGTATACCTCATAGAAAAAGACACATTTAACTATGAGAAACCAGCCAAGGAGGAAGTGGACTTTAAATAAAATATATGGCAAAAAAGGTAAAAAGATCAAACAAAAAGGGAATAACTGAAGAAGCCGCCAATAAATCTCTACGCACATCTCCAATTACTATGTGCAGTTAAGACGACTACCTACATACATCTGAACTCCCATAGTTTTGTGGTCTTATATGTGGACGCCTACAGATTCAGACTAAGTTTTTAAGTTTTGTAAGATTGTTTATGTGGATGAAATAATTTTTTTTTTTACTGTCCGATATGTGTGCGTGCACCTTTGGATTAGTTTCTTTGTTTTTTTTTTTTTTTTTGTTGAACAATAATTATTATATTAAATGGTGAATAAGTTTGCGGTTATGTTTGTATATTATATAGGCTTACAACTTGTGTTTCCTCTTTTCGTTTTTTTTTTTTGCTTTGTCGCGTCGTTTGAATTTTTCTTTTCTCACGGAATTAAACTACTTTTCCTCTTCATGACGTTTGAAACCAGTGAGTACCTAAGTTTAATTTCTGCGGAATTCCTAAAAAAAAAATACATTTAAGTAACATTGTCTATACCCATATAGGTAGGTATGCATACCTTGGTAAGTTTTAATTATGTGAATGACAAGGTTTTACATTTTTTTTTTAAATTACTTTGGAGACATTTGAAAGTGAAAGGATGTACAATTTTAAAAGCAAATAATTATAAAACTATTTGTGGAATAAAACATACTTTTTATATTTTTGAAAAAAGGTATCCTTTATTGCTTCAAGCTGCTTAGAATATAAATTAATTATACATTTTAAATTATCTGTTAAAATTAGTTATTAAAGGTAAAATGTCTAAAATATCGGTTTTCCGCATATAACTGTAAACGCTAAAAAAACTTGTAGATTATTCAATTCTAAACCAAAAAAGTTGTGACATTTTTCTTCTTCAAACTGGACGTTAAGAAGGTATCGTCGCCATTTCAAAAAACGTAAAATTACTATACATAGTTTTTCGCTTATAACTTCTACACGTGTTATCAAAAAAGTCACACTATACCAAGTTTGTAATATCTTTGACCATCACCAAGAAAACATTATTTACATATTGTCCAAGAGTGATCATTTAAAAGATATCTTTAAAAAAAATTTGGATAAAAGAAAAATACCGTTTTTTTTCCTCTTTACCCTTTAGTATGGAGATATTGTCGAAAAATACTTTTTTTCTGACGTTGTGAACTATTATATTTTCTATAACAAAAATTGTAACATTTTTTTTTGTCATACGAGTGATCAGTTACATTGCTATTCCAAAAAAGCGAAATGTCGAAAGTAAATTTTGTTTGCAAAAGAAAAATTTTATCGTATTTGCATATTTACAAAATTTGGTAGATTATTTGACCCTTTTTAAGAAAGTATTCACGTGTTTTTGTCTAATAACTATAATTTGACAGATATCATTATTTAAAAGAAAAAAATACTGTTTTTTGCTAATTTCTAATTAATAACGAAGGTGTCAAATTTTGGCTTTTTCGATTAAAATAAATATATAATAGGTACCGTTTTTTTTCTCTCTTAAATAGTGAATATTGACTTTATATAGCTATAGTTTTAAAAAATATATCTATTTAAAAAATTGCTCAAAGTAAAAAATACTGGTTTTTCGCTCTTATCTTAAGAAAAGTTGTCAAAAGAAAATCTAAAGTCAATAATTTATAAGAGTCGTGTTTTTTTGTTGGAAAAAGTGAATAGCCAGGTTTATCATATATCAATAACCTCAAAGTTATTTTTACACTTCTTAAAATTTACCAAACCTGTATAACAAAACAAAAAAATAAATCTAACAAATTCTTTTCTTTATCTCTTTTCAGGTAAGAGCATCATTTATATCTGGAATATAAAAACATATGTGCAGTCAAATAAAATAACACGTTTAATGATGTAAAAATAATAATAATAATTACTATATTATTTATATCTTTCTTGGTAAGACTATAAAATCCATTCACGTATAAAATAACTGTCAGTCTAACGTTTGGTATAGAAACCTATAAAACGGACTATCTTATATCTTTTTATTTTTACGCGCAGATCCATTGCAGATACATATATGTATTTGTACAGAATAAAAAGCTACAAAAGAATTTATGCAAAATACGGTCTATTGACGACCGCATAGACGGACAGACAGTAGCTAGATCGTGTGTTGTTTGGACTTTACGTACCTACCTACATTTTTTATTTGCCATCGTGATTATTATTATGTTCATATAGTTGTATAGATGGCTTGTTCAGTTTCAAATAGGTTTTTGTTTCGTTTCTTTTAGTTTAAGATGAATTTCTATGTTAGATTCATGCATTGAGATACTTTCATCATCATATGAGTATTATTATGCTGCATGCATTGCACCACAACATAAGATCGAGTAATTTTCTTATTTTCATAAACGGAAATTCTTGTAAAAAAAATAAAAGAGCTAACGGCAAGTTGTGTGTTGTTGCAGCTGCTGTGCACAGCTGGATCTTTTAAATGTTATTAAAACTTCGTCGCAGCCGTGTCGTAGTCTTTGCTGTCCCCATAGCATTATGTTTGTCTATGAGCTTAAGGTATATGGATATGAGAAAATAATTGTAAGATTAAATATTGCGTATTGTTTAAAAGAAATTACATAGTTTTTTTTTTTTTTTTTTTGAATTGAAATCAGACATTTTTACTGTAGATTTTTTTTGAAATATAAAAAACACATAAGACTATTCTAAAAAAGGTGTCACACAAGCAAACGAAATATTGTTTAGCGAAGATGGATCCGCAGATAAATAACAAACAAATCAAATAAATGATAGAAAAAATCTTTTAATAATCCATTAAAACTTCAGTTAACTGTCAGATGAATTAACAGGGACACATTTTTGCTGAAAAGGGCTATTTGTTTTTTAACTGACTATTGAAAAATTCGTCTGTTATTTAGAGTGAGAGACATGGTGGCCCGTTATTTTAAAAGTCGGCATCTGGCAACCCTTAAATTTTGACAACGGCTTTCAGATCGGCTTATGTCAACAAGGCACGGACCCAAGAAGTGTTTAGAAAATAATTAACTACATAAGGAAATAGTCGCTATTGAGCACGAAACGGATAGAAAAATGAAAAAAACGACGACATTCGCTCCAATAATAACTTTTTACGCAATATCATATAAACGAAAATTTAACTCACAGTAGATAAATTATTATTGTTAAATTACCTATGTATGTATGTATTACCAAAAAACATACCGAATATACCGATTAAATGACGCACAGTGGGACACTTTTTCATGGAATATCGGAACAAAATTACATACAAACTGGACCACTTAACCAGTTTTGATGAAATGTTTAGGCGTGAAAATGAATGGGATGAAAAATCAATAAAAATCTGCCTAATGCCACGCCCACTTTTTTAAAAATAAAATGTTTATTAAATAAAAAATCAATACAAAATCCGCCGACTGCCACGCCTTATAAATAAAATTTATATTAAATAAATTAAATCGTCAAAATTTATAAAAAAAATTTAAGTCTAAGTAAACATTATAAATAGATGAAACAATTTTTTTTCCACGCCCATTTTTTGGACGTTTAGCATTTTTTTTGGTTTGGTTGTATGTAACTAGAAGATTTTAGTTCGATAAAATCAGAACCACATTACCGAATTTAATAAAATTTTTAGACATGATAAAAGATAGTAAATGGAATTACCACATAGATAACTAACACGCCCATAATAAAGTTCATCTAAATTTCGTTCTTTGGATTCTATTGTCTTAAAACCGGAGGTGCAATGTGCAAGAAGTTGCGTAGATGATTATTGTCTTAATGTTATTTTCAAACTGGAAAGAAGAAACCTTTCACATCCATATTTAAATTAAATCAACGTATCTTTTTTTTTGATACTTTTAAATGTTTCTTTCAGTTTTGTCTTGCCACCGAAAGTTTAAAATTATTCATTTTTAATCAATTTGTGTTCTTTTTGTCCATGTTTTCTTCTAATTTAATCACTAAATTTTGTAAAGGTATAGCTTACTTCCTGTGACTAACACCTTTTAAGTTTTTTGTGTTGTTTCCTTCATTATCATCCATATCTAATTAAGTTCACAAAAGTGTTGTCCGCACCAGCATAGGGCATCAGGTCGACCGATTTAATTAATTTTTTTTTTTATTAAGTTGCACTTTTTCGTGCGATGTTCAAAATGTGCCTTGGCGTCAACGAATACAGGTTGAATGACACATGTGTGGTTCTTGCGCGTGTTGTCCATCAGAAAAAATAAAACAAAAAAAAACATATGGCGTGCATCAAACAAAATAATGTTGTCTTCGATTTCATGTTTGATGCCTTTTTTTGTCATGTTTCTCCGCGTTGATGGCGATTCATATCAAAGGCTTTTAATATTATACCAAACGGGATGTGCAATCAATCCCCCTTTGCCGCGCACACGCGTTCTTCTTAGAGATAACGAAGGCACGCCTTGGGCAATCATCCGGCATTGTGTCAACATTTTATCAGTTGTTCTTGTAAAAAAAAAGAAAATTATATTCCATAAGAAAATTTCCAGTCTTAAAGATGTTTTGGTGTTTCTATATCTGGGCCTTCCAATATGAGAGAGTTAAGGACTTTTATATTTAGAATATATGTATGTGACGTGATGCATACTGAAGCTTTATATGTATGTACAAAGAGGGGTTGCCAACAATGATATTATTTGTTTTGACAGTGCTAATTTAATGCATGAGTTATTTTGATCATCATTTTTATATGCGCATTTGTCTCTGATTGAGGGACAAATTGGTGCGTTATAATGCGCAGGGAGTGCTGATGCAACAACTCTCGCTCTGCAAGAAGTACCATTATTGCTCGCACCGGAAGCACTATAGCGAGTTACTATACTCTTCATCTCATTCATTATTCAAGTACAAAATGTTTTAAATTAACAAAAACAAAGAAAAAAAAAGCACGTCAAAGAATTGAGGGTTGGGCGTTTGGGGGACATTATTTGTGGTAGGTATGTTTGTGGTGCCCTTGGTTGCAATTGTCTGTATCATGCCGCGACATCATTGGCAATTGGTTGACTATGGTGGCAAGTAGTGTGTTTCTTTTCGTTATGCAAATCATTAATATATGGCAGCACACACAAAAAAAAAAATACACACAAAAGTTAAAATTTCGCAAAGAGTGCAATTGTGTATTCACTCATATAGTAAGTACCTATACGAAATGAAACGAAGTTGCAATGAACGTGAAACAAGTCTGTTGAACTGTGGCAATGCAATTATGATTAACGACAACATGCCGCGTGCATCATCATCATATATGTACATATGTATAGACATAAAGCAACAAAGTAAATAATTTATTTTACGGCTGTCGGACATAATTTCTCGTACGCGTACCACGGTACTTTGTGGGAGGTAAAGAAATTTCCATGAAATTTTCTTAAGCATTTAAAATGTTTCATTGTTTTTTTTCTTTGTGTTTGTTACGAAATGACAAATTTGAGTGATGTTATTAAATGAGATACATTTTTGTGTTTTACCTAATAATTCAATTCAAATAATTTTTTTAATAGATGAACAAAAAAACTTAAAAAAGAATTTTACAATAACATACATACAATGCCAGACGTGTTTTAAATGACAAAATGTCTGCCAAGTTAAGTTCTCATTTTTGTTGCTTATAAATATATTGATTCATTTAAATACGGAAAACTAAAAGATCAAACGATTTTTAATTTACGAATCCCTGCCAGACAGACGGTCTCAAAATATGTCATACCAAATTTTGTTCGATGTTCGAATCTAATTGTACCTAAATCTTATATTTTCAAAACATTTCAGACATACAACATAGTTCTGAGCCTTTTTTTTTAATATTTTGAAAATTGAATGCCTGCCAGAAACGTTCTGAATATTTAGAAAAAATGTCAAACCATTTAGGCGATTTGTCATTATGAACTTTGTGTTTTATTTTTTAATCTTTGAGCTGGTAACGCAATGTAAAATCGCTCAATTTTTTTTTTTTTTTTTATCGAGCCCAAAAATGTATCTTCTCGACAACCACAAATAATTCCCATCTTTTTTCAACGAACTTAATGTCCACCAACCAGACGCCTTTCGATAAGGCTGACTCAAATCGTCAAATTTTCCGTTTAAAAAATCTAAACTCTAAATATAAAGTCAAAAACTATCAAAATATCAGTTTTCCAAAAACCTCCAAACATTTGAACATTTTTAAAAGAGGCGGATTTGTATAATGTGGAATTATAGAATAACGAGGTAAAATTTTTCTTAGATAGTGCGTACAATAGTGTAACGCCGAGGGTCTTGGATTCGAATTCCAATCATCATGTCACCAAAAACCAGAAATGTTTTACTGCCTGGTTACTGCCTCTTGTGAGCAATTGAGAAATTCTCCAAGCGTATCTCTTGTCATGAAAAAGTGCTTCTCACATTAGCCGTTCAAATTTCACAGAAAATTGTTGGCCCTGCTAATATCACACACACAGGAATAATTGAGAGTTGAAGGTCACTAGTTCCTGGTTCTATATGAGCTGTTCCGTCCCCAATTTATTTATTTATTTGTTTAGGTATTATTTACGTTAGTTTCTCAGGGGTGGAGAAAATTAAAAAAAATAAAATTAAATGTACCTTACCTATGTATGTATATAAAAATAGTAAAAGATGATTTCCTTGCCTACAAAATTTTTATCTTGGCAAGGTTCCCTTTAAAACCAATAGTTTGGGAGATCCTTATTTATTCACGTTTTTGCAAAAATTGGACGCTTTTCTAGTAGCCCTCTTTCAAATTTAAAAAAATCAACCTGCCTTTATTTTGTTTCACAAAAAAGTGTACTTAATTCAAAATGTCTTTCAAACTTGCTCAAAATATTTCACCAACTTTTTGGCTTTTGACTTTTAGCAAATTTGAGGAGATTTATAATTTTGTAGCTGTATACAAAAAAGTTATGAAAAAACACTATTGAAACTTCAATTCCATATGATATTTTCAAAATTTGCCAACAAGAGACTTTCAGAGTTCCAGCTTCGTTTGTTTGTTTTTTTCTTTAAGAAACTTTCATAAAGAAATTTGTTTACTTTAAAAGTCCCATTTATTGTATAAGTCATATATTGGAAAATTATTATCACGATAAACTTGTCTACAAAATTTCTTAACCAAATATGACGAACTAATTCATTTCGAAGAAACCATAATAATGAATGTAAGTCAGCAGCTGATTGCAAAAAGCACTCTTGGTATCTTTTCTCGTAAATAACAACACATGAGGCATACAATGTACACATAAATATTTCACTTGTTTCTTTACGACTTATACACGTAGGTATGGTGATGGTGATGGTGATGGTGAGTTGTGACCTGTCCCAATTGATGGGTTTGCACCTAGCCTCACAATAAGCCACTTTAAACGATTTAAATTAACGATTAAGCCAAATGATTATTTTTATCGAAAGTGAAAGCTTAAAATAATAATTCAATCAGAGTTTTATGTGATTTTATTGGTTTGTTATTTTGATGTACTTTTTACATACATTGTATGACGGGCAGAAGAAAGGTAAAGTAAAGCGGGTTTTAGATAGAAAAAAATGCGTCTTGCTACTCATAATATAAAGCAATTACATAAATATGTATAAATGACTTCTTGTAAATAAATTGTAACATAAAATTATTGCTGTATACCTAGTGATAGCGGACTGTTGGAAAAAATATCAATCAAAAGAGAAAACCCCAATCAATCTTTGTATAGTACAAGCGTGTTTTTATTTTTTAATTTTTTTTTTCGAAACCACAGTTTATTTAAAAAGACAGTCAGTTTTTTTTGTTGTTTGTTGTTGCAGCTAAAATTAACACCTTCCGCTGTTGCGCAATGGAGCTACTATACCTACTGCTGCAAACAGCATGATAATATGTAATTGTGATACAGTTGCAACAAATTTAATTATTTAATTAATCACTTTTGGTCTATTTTATATGTATATAGCGATTGGAAAATTGTCTGGCTGTATAGTAGTGCTATTGTAGTATTTGTCGGTGGACTTGTTGGTTGGATTGCGCTAATATACCAGATATATAATGGAATTTATAATTCCACATTATACATTAATTGGAAATTATGTTGCACTACACGGAGAGCTGCATTTATGTATAAAAGAATGTGGGAAATGGGTCAGGGAAGTTAATACCATTTCCATTCGATGCATTTTAATATACATCCTATGGTTAATTGATATTGATGTATTGCTTCAATTTTCCGATTCGAGAAGGACAAATATCTGATTTTTTTATTAAGTTTTTTTTTTATGAAAGTGAGAGTGACTATTAGGAATATTTAATTGAAAAGAAAATAGGAAAACTTTTTTTTGTCCATGAAATGTTTTTTTACTAATCGAGTTTTGAAAGAAACAAACAAACTTGTGTGTGACTCGTAAAAATTCACTAGGTACCTACTCTTTTTAACAAAAATTGTCAGTTCAGGAAAGATTATTTAATTCTCAATCTGACTGCAGTGCACATGCATAAACCTGTCCTTTTTAAGGCTCTCACTGTTTATTCGTGATTCGCGTCATAAATGACCGCAAATCAGACATTTTTCAAAAGCTTCAAAAATCAATGAAATTCGAAAGCTCTTATGACAAAATTTACTTAACAAGCTCTAACAATTTGCTTTCAATTAGGGAATGGTAATAGGGGATGTCGTTTCATTTTTTTTTTTGTGGAAACAGTACTTCAAAAAAAAAAAAAACGCAACACTGGATCGCACGAAATTGCTCTTGTGGTTCAAGGCTATAATGTGGCTAGATATTGCAAATTTATGGTAATAATTCTATAACGTTATGATATATCCGTAAGAAAGAAAATGTAAAAAATTTCAAAAGTAAGTGCTTTGTACTTTTTGTCAAAAAAAAAGAAGATTTGTTGAGTTTTTGAATGCAGTATTTTCCAAACTTTTTAGCGCTGGATTGCAAAACTATAGAAAAATCGGCAATTTTCTCTATATTTCCGATATTTGATTTTTTTCTTAAAAATCTAAAAAGCTGTTTTTTTACTAACACTTTAAAGTCATTGCATGTACAAAGTTTAATTAAAATTCTTAGAGGTGTTTTTGGAGAAACTAGAAACAATAAAATGACCCAAGAAGCAAAGAAACCAAAAATTAATGTTCCTTCCATAAATTGCTATCAAAATAACGTCTTAGCCCTACGAAACAATATAATGTGTATCGTTATAGGTTATCAAAAAATTCTTGTAAAATTTATTTCAACCAATTAAAAAAAATTAAAAATCTCATTAAGAAATGAAATCATTAGCGTTACATTTTCAAATTTTCTAAAATAACAACTTTCCCTTCTTAAGATGGTCTGAAATGTTATAAAAAAGTTATAGCTGACCTTAAACAAAATTCAACAAATCAAGCATTACTGATCAAATATTACGATTAAGAAAAAGCTATTAAAAAATTGATCTTCATCTATATACTTATATAAAAGAAGTAAGTAAATGAAGCTACTAATTACCATTATAGTTTTCCCTTTCATGAACAAGTCACATAAAAAATCTCACACGCTATCACTTTTTTTTTTCAACATCATCATCATCATTATTGTTGTTGGTTGGTGATTGGTGAACCATGTGCCTGCACAGTAATGGCTCAATTCCATTGTCTAATTATCACAGTCGTTCATCTCTTGCTTCACTTTTTTTTGTTTTTTACTCTCACTCACTCTCTGTCTAATACCCAACTGTCACGACACTACATATAAGATGAACGTCAATCTAATATAGTTGAGGTCTATTTTCCTTCATAAATGCGACACAGTACACACAAACAAAACAATATGCTGTCATTGACTGTCACAGCGATCGATCGCGATTATATTGGCCTAACTAATAAATGTCACATAACTTTTTCACAGCAATCAATTATTGACTCGATACGGGCGTTCATATAAAGCCTCCAAAGTGTTGAAACTGCCACTTGTTTGTATGTGACAAATCAAAAATTCATTTGCTACTCCGCATTGAAAAAAAAATAAAAAATATAGACTGTAAGTCTCGAAATATTGGGCGTGTTAAGTGCATCTATAAAATACGAAACGAATACGACTGAAAAAGTTGTGTTATTTTTTTTCTTCTTTATGAATGAAACTAATTTGATAATAAAATAACTTCAAAAAGCTTTTTATGGGAAATAAACTTCGACCACCAGTTGAACCTTGTGGAACTTCATATTATAGTATTTGCGTGATTGCAGCAGATAACCCTGACCCTCGTATTTGTTTTCTTTTATTCTTTTTTTGCACCACCCACACAGTGCTTGAGATTCCAATCAATTTCATTTTGGATACGCTAAAAAGAAATGGGAAAAGATACTTTAATTAATTACTCTCTCTCTCTCTTTTAAATGTATTATTTCCCTCACAACAGGCATGGGTGTGCTGTGCATGGGTGAAGGAAATCATCCAGACAAAAGAAGGGTGAATTGGGGATTTAAGAAGTATTAAGAATGATTGGAATGCAACTCAGTCGAACACTCGGAACAATGCATATACGACGGCAACGACGACCTACAATCTCAGGAATTAATAGCTTCTCAGACTGGTCCACTGATTGATTGGTCAATTGAATGAAAACAACTCGGGAAAGACTGACCCTGCTTCATCAGGAAAAACAAAAAGCATCATTCCATCATGAATGGGTGGAATGTGTGTGTCTGTCGGCTGGTATATGAGTTCGGCGTTGTCTTTGTTTGAATTTATTTTCGAAATTCCGAAGAGTGAGCGTGAAAATTTGTGGAAACAAATCATGAAGAGATAATCTAAAAATCAGCTTATTGACTAATTTATCTACATTGTCACTGAGGAAAACGAAATTAAAAAAAACGTCAATCCTGCGTGCAACAAAAAATATCATAAAAAAACATAATTTTAAGCCGATAGAGCAAAAAATATTTTTATATAACCTTATGTTCTTTTACGAATTAATTTAACAAGGACTTCAAAATCTACTTATACAACGAAGCGTGAGTTTTAAAGTAATTACGTAGAAAAAATTGCCTTAAGCTAATATAATTTCATGCTCTCGAAATTCAACTTGAAAGACTACCTATATTTTGTTGCCATTAAAGCCAACAATTATATTATGCATGAGAGTGTAAAAAAGGGTTGAAAAATTTTACATATATGTCATGTAGGTATTTCTATAAAGGAGGAATCCTCCTGGGAAGGATTTAATTGGAAGTATCGATTTTTTTTATTCGCTTCACCATCATATACCATCATGATGCACTCACTATATTTCATAGGCTCTAGGGAATTGAAGTATGACATGATGATGGGCAATTTTGGTGGAATTAATTTTGCAGTTTTGTTTGATGAGTCGTTGACCTTAATGATAACCCAAAAAGCATAAATGACTCAATTTGTGTTTGAGTATCATGTTAAAAGTTAATTGGATGGTGCGGGGGAAGGAGGAGACTAGACATGATGTATTTTAAAGTTTCATGATATTCCAATTCTAGATATTGTTTTTCAATCTGTTCGTTTGGGAAAATGGTTGTTATAAAAAAATGGTTGAGTCGTTTGTGTAACAATTGGTATTAAGGTCGGGGAGCTTATGTAAATTGCAATTTTTGAATTTAAATCAAAAAGAGGGGGTTTAGATAGGCAGATTTTGATGTGACCTTTTATCTATCAATAATAAATAATGTATGTATCGCAGTGATCTTGATATTCCGCAGCCTAAATTAAAAATGTAAAATTATCCAATATCAGTGTTTAATTAAACCAGTAGCCGTGTTATGTTTATGCGAGTTTGCCTAACCCCTTGCTAAATTAAACCAGCGGCAACGCTTGCATGATGATTAAGTTGAATCATAATGCTACACTGTAGTTTTCAATCACCTGTGAAAACTTCTTGGTGTTTACTTAACTAGTCTTGAAAAACTGTTTATATTTAAGTCCTAAATTAAATAAAAATAATAATAACGGGTCTCCTGACTGGCCACTGCAAACTAAGAAGACACCTGAATATTCGGCCTAATTCCTAAACGCAAAACTTGCGCAAATTATGCTAAGCAAACAGTTTCAAAATGCGAACGTCAACATCCCGGCAAAGCAGTTTGTACCAAAATGTAGTAGATTTTTGTTTTCTTGTAAAAAATATCTTGCTTTTTGCATTTGCTTTTGCATTTTGCTTTGCAAGTTTACGTTTAGGAATTTGGCCTTCTTGGCCTGGAACGCAGCCCGTGCGTATATTCTGCGTTACTCATGAGGAGATGCCGGATCACATACTAGGCAGATGCGACGCTACCAGGTCGAACATTTCCGGAGTAGATTTGAAAACGAAAGAAGAACTCAAGTTTTTTATCGTTAAGTTCAGCTAAAAGTGCTGCCATTTTGGAGATTTCCTTGCAATGGATAAAAATAATTGTACGACGCTAAAGAAGTATGACTTCTAACAGTCGTATGTGAGTTTATTTTTATTTACAAGAATTTTATGTTGAAATAATATGTCTTCTTTTTAAATTAACTGGCAATGTTATTAAAAACAGTCCCATGTTAATTTAACTATGAATATAATATTATTAAAATCTTGTATAAGTTTCTGAATTTACTTCAACTTTATAAAGGAAAAATTGCACTTTGTAAATTTATATAAGAGTAGATTTTAGATTAATAAATGATTTATATCTTCTGAAGATTAACAAAAAAAAAACTTGTTTAATTTTAACCTGATGTTTTTATCTAAGTAAATCATTTACCATTTCTAAAACTAAGATTCAACACCTTTTCTTTTAATAGAAATATTGAAAATTTCCAATGTTATCTTCTGAAGTATCTTCTATTCCGGTGATATAAGAACTCTTCTTAAGATAAGGTGCAGATTATTAAAAAAGTAGAAAACCTTTTACATTTATGTGGTGCTGAAAAAACTCTCCAATGTTGCATAACAGAAATTCACTCTTCAGGCTTTTAGAAAAACATGCCAAAAAACATCTATAATAATAAAATTTAATTTTTTATTAACAAAAAAAATACTTTCCGATCATGTTTTTATGCCTTTTGCTGCGTTCGTTATTATTTTTTTGGGAAAACGGAAGGTCCTCCGACTTGAAAAGCTCCTTGACCCGTTCACATATTTATCCATCATTTCAATTTGTCGTTTTTTTTTTTTTCATTCTTACTAAGCCATGGTTATAAACTTATATATACATACTCTAAGGATTTTCTTGAATTACTCGAATTTACCTGTGACTGCAGTGGGTCTTAGCACACATTTTCCCCCAGGGTTGTTTCCTTGAGTTTAATAGATAATTTAATGAATTGCTTAAAGCAATTTATTCATCTTTAGAATTTTAAAACCTTGATCCACTTTTCTAGTGTAATACAATCTTGTAAGTTTATTCCAGAAAATTTATTAAAAACAAAAAAAAATTTTCCAGATGTCTTTGAAAAAAATTAAAGATAAACCATATTCACCTCTTGCCCGTGGTATTATAAGGATCTCATTTCTTTTCAAAAGCATCTATCTACTAAAAAAAGGTATGTTGAGGACATGCACTCTCAATTAAAAAAAAAAAACATGAACTTAGAAAAATCTTCTTTTTTTCTGTTGCAAAATCTAGGACATTCAAAAAAAAATACACACAATTGAATAAGACAACCAAAAACACTTGTTCCCAGCTTGAAGCTATATAAATGGGAGCTACTACACCATTTGTATAAAAAAATTCCCTTTCCATGTCCATGCCAGACATGGTTGGGACAACAAATGTTTGCATACTTTTTTTTCTGTTCATTTATACCTATGTTATGTAGTACCTATCATATATGTGTTATATAGCAAGAGCAATTCTTTTAAATAATAAAACAAAGTGTTTTCAACTTCATATTGAGGTCATAGATACAAGTACTTTATATGGAGGGGAGTGAAAAAAAGCTTAAACAATTCAAAACAGGAAAAAGAAAATTGTTCGTAAGAAATACACATCGCATAAAAGCAAAACAACCACTTCCACTTCATAGAGAAGGAGACACGCAAGAGTAAAGATATTTATGCTTGCACTTCTCTCTTATATGTCAAAAAGAAGAATTATCCAATTACAGAAAGGTGTGTATACCTCTCTACTTATGGAGATATTGAAAGTATTTATACTACCACAGTCAGTTCCTATTTTATTTAAAAGAACAAAACAAAATCTGAACTATATGACAAAAAGTTTTTACACTGAAAATAATTTATCAAATCCTATAACCGCCATTTTATCATAAGTGACAGTGACTGACAGTTTTTTGAACCAATATAGGGCCAAATGTCATTTTATTCATTTTATTTACAATAAAATAACTCGAAGAAACAGGAAAAAAACAAAACAAAAATATGTTTTCTGTGAAATGTACCTATACATTTTGTTGCTCACGATAAAATGGCGGTTGGGGCACCATGAAGTACTTTCATAATACTAACAGATTGTTATCCATTTACTAAAGGGTTTATTCTAATTTTTTGCACTTTGTAATTTCTTTACTGTTACCTTTTTACAAATCGTAAATTCCATTCGTAAAAATGTAAAAAAATCATTTCTTTGACAAATTACCCGCAATGAAGTATACACTTTTTCCATGAAAGTAATGTAAACGTTTTTGCTGGTTAATACATCTGTCTGTCAATGGTGGTGACAGTGCATGATTACATTCTGTCATAATACAGTTATATTGGTTCAAATTTCTCAGTGCAACATCAGCACCAATGAATCGACGATGATGACGACAACGACGAAGACTACGATGAGGAAGACGAAGGTATGGCTTCACTGCATCCTCAATCGGGTTGAAAATGATTTTTTTTTTGTCAACCTGGTGTACTTTTGTGTACAGTTCCTGAAACCGCAACATATATAAGAAAAGAAGACATAAATAATAGAATATTAAACTTTGCTACACTGCCCAGACCCAGACCCCAGACCATCATCATAGTTGTATACCGGCACCTAATTCCATGTTCACCTGTTTCTTTAGTCCCTTTTGTTGTTTGATAAAAGTCCAACATTCACTGCTCAGCTCATAACCACTTTCCACATGACTAACCCCCCTGTTTTTTCTTTCGTTTCTTTCTTTTTTGTTGGTTTTTCAACCTTATCCCTTTATAGTTAGCACCCACTCTCATTATACCCTCAACTCAACTGAGGTTTTGGGTAAACATTAAAAAAAAAAAAAACAACACACGGGTGAATGACCTGAATGTTGAAACTAACTATAAATAGCTCACCTAGTGCCAGGATACGAATGAAACTTAGTTACCGGCTTCCTTCCCTTTTTTAGCCTGTTTATCGATTAAAAGAAAAAAAATCCCTCAATGGGTTATTTTCAGCAAACGAAATATATGCGCCCTGACAATGTGATAACGATTTTGTTTTTTTTTTTTGCTACCATTCTTCACTATTTTTGTTGTTGATGTTGTTGTTGTTGTTGTTCAAGCCTCAAGCACTATATATATAACAGAGTGAGAGAAAGATAGTTCAATTCAAAACCGGGTCAGGTATTCCATTCATATATTTAATCCATCCAAGGGATGATTATGCAGCTGTTTACCTGAGCCTTCTGGGGCATTGTTCAGTGTCTTCCTGTTCCTGAAGTGGGATATAAGAAATGCATATTGCGCACGAAAAAGGTTTTTTACAAACGACTTTACCATCAAGTCAAGACTTCGACAAGGCAACAGCTATATGAGATTGGCGGGGGTTTATATATAGTTGATTAAAAGTTTTGCAGATTGCAAAATATGATAAATCCATTTGTATTTTGATGTTTAGCATTGTTTTTTCTTTTAAAGTTCGTGTTGAGTTATTTATACAAATTCCTGCTGTCTGATTTGGATATCATTTCCGCTTTTTGCTTGATTAAAGATTGGAAGGATTTTACAGGGTGTTGATGACTTTTATGAGAAAATAAAAACTATGTCAAATGACAAATTTAGTTAGTTTTAATTCAGCCGTCATGCACTAAAACGGTTCAACGCGTTGACTATCTGACGTGTTTTAATGTTTCATTTACTTAGAAGAACTTTCTGAACCTTTCAATATGACATCTGCTGAAATAAGAGAAAGCGCTTCTGGATCTAATTTCAGAATCGTAAACAAAAAAGATGACCAATCGAAAACGTCAGTAGTTCGAATCTTCTCCGGAATATTTTGGAGCTAATTATAAAATATTATTTCTTTTCTCAGGAGATTTTTGAGCTGTTGATATCGTACTATTCCTTGAATAGAAATGAAAAGTTTATATCTTGACAGTGTCAACGCAAATAGTGTATTTTGTTCCAAAGGTATCTATAGAACACTTTTTTCGGAGCATTACTAAAATATTAAAATTATCGATTCTTGTAAAAAGCAAAGTTAGACCCCACTAAATGACTTGGGAATTTTAAAGTAAGTTCAATTCTATACTTTGGGCACAGAAACTCACAAAACTGTGAAATTCAAAAAGTAATTAAAACTGCTTAAAAGTACGAATACGTAAACTTACAAATTAGAGAAATGTTGTTCAACTCTCTCAAGAGGGTTTTGCGGAATTTCTTAGTACGGAAACAGATTTTCACCAAAAGTTTCACACGCCCAGAAATTCAAAGTAAGGGAACGAAGATTATTGTTTTACCAAAATTTGATAAAGATGTTTTCGAAGCACTCCTGCAACTATTGAATCCAATGTAAGTTAAGATTCTAAACATTTTTTGTCTTAATACATTTTCCTCTAAGACCAACAGAAACTGAGGGAAAATAATATTCTTACCGTTTTTGCTAAAGTTCGAAATGTGTTGTTTTCTTGTTTGATTTCTAGGCTTCAGACAACGCTGGTCTTCATATTGATACTTTCCTTAGAACTGCACAAAAACTAAAGATTTAAGGTAGAATAATAACTGTCAGAGGAATCAGTTGAGTTTCATTCACTTTTGCTTTCGTAAGTTAAGAGCACTCCAAAGCATAACTATAATTTAGGCGCCTTAAACTTATTTTGAATACGATTTTTTAACAACCTTCAAGCAGCTACAATTTTTCTTCAACTATATCATATCTAATTGAAATTCAATTCGTAAACCTTGTAACGCACCTTTTTTTCTTTTAGTAATTTTGAACACAGATCAAAAAATTCCGTACCATCAAATGTTTAGCAATTACCCCAAACACGCATGGCGGCGTAAATAATTTCCACTTTTAATTAACATTCGCCCGCATTTGTGCGCTTCTAGCAATTTCTATATTCCACTGTCTCTTTCGTTTAAAGTTTAATGGATGGCGTCGCTTCGCGTCGCGTCGTTGTCATCATCGTTATATTACATGGCATCGTCCAAACAAAAGGGAAACTCAAATAAGTTAGACACACAGGTGCTTTTCACCAAATCACCTGTCAAAGTTATATCCATATGCATGCAAGATGCATTTATGCTATCAACGCGTGCGCCAACGTATAACAGCAACCACCACCAACAACGACGACGCGACTATGACGGACGATGTTCACACACCTTTTAGTGAAAGTTGACGTAACTTTTTACAAACATTAATGTGTCCAAATTTGGCACGGCTAGATACTATACTACTTGTTGTCAATTTAATTGCCAATCCCTTTGGCCAGCGTGCCACGCCGGAATGTACATACATATTTCTTAACGCCTAATCAATATTCCAGTCGGTGCTTTTGTGGGAGGAATATAATATTATATCTGTCAACTCGATATACGGTAGCCATCTTGATGAATATCTCTCATCTCTTGGGAAGGTTCATTTTTATAATCGTTTTTTGCGGTGGTTGGCACGTTAAACTCGCCAATCTAACGCTTAAGGATATCAGCACGTACGTGTGCATTTGATCTGTTTAGTTGGTTGTGTTTCAAAAAAAAAAAAAAGAAAGAAAAGAAAAGAAAATTGTAAGCTTGACCAAGTTTAGTAATTTTGTTGATTTTGATCACGCGGAGATGTTACATGACGAAATGTTGTGACTGTAATGTTTATGACTTGAATTGACAATTTGTAGCTATGTAGGTACTTTATATTATTGGGCCACGATACTTTATGTTATGTTATGGCTGCTCGATGCCAAGTACTACAGTTAAATAACCAAATTAAAACATAAATAACTATTATTTAATCGAGGATTTTGAATATTGGGTGAGGTAATAATGTACTTAAATCAGGGCGCAGTTTTGAATGTAAAACATGAACGTGCTGTTATTTGAAAGCTATTGGTGCACAATTTGTATGTTTTGGAAAAATGCTTTATAGGTTGGAAATTTAAAAAATGAAAGTAATCTAATCCAAAAAAAAGAAAAGAGAGAAAAGATTTACAGGATAATTAAGATTAAAAATTGTGTATAGTCCACCTAATATGAAATTCAGATTCCATAGTATTATTTTCTAATCTACCAACAACTTATCTTCTGCGATCTGTCAAATTTCAATCTACAACATCAGGGCGCTTTCCATAAACCAATGAAAAAAAAGAAGGAAAGAATAAATTTGTTTTTAAATTCGAACAAAAAAGAAAGAAATTTGTTCTTAAATTCCAACCAATTTCTTTCTTTCCTTCTTTTTGTCAAACACTCATTCTACTTGTTTATGTTTTATGCTGACAATTCGCAGTTGTCAACGACCACTCAGTTGAATAAAGTCTTACGCAATTATTCGCAATGCGCAGTTCGCTAGTCGCGTGTCATGTGTGAGGGACTTTATTTTCTCATCTATAAAATTCGTCGAGAAAAGATGAAAATTAAAACAAAGCATTTGAGTGTCGTTCCTGTTTTCAAAGAATCTCGACGAATTTTAAAGATGGTAGAGTTACAGAATATAAGCAAAGGAGTATGACCAGGGATTAAATCGGAAATTTCCGGAGTAGGTTTGAAAACGAAGGAAAAACCCAAGTTTTGAGTGACTCTATATTTTTAACAAAAAAAAATATTTTAACAAAAAAAAATATATCACGAAATTTCCATTCGTTTAAGAACAGAATAGAATTTCAGATTTAAACGCGCAGCGTCAGAGTTGGTAAGAAAATTGAATAACACAGTGCTGACATTTTCTTTGATCTGATTTGGCTAAAGAATTTTTTTTTAATTTTTCAGTTTGGAAAAAAGGAGTATAGATCTAAAAAAAGCGGAGTTATGGAGTAGTTTTATTTTCTTTCTTAAAATTGGAGTAAATTTACTCCGATTAGAATAAAGTTCTTACGCTGAGTATGACATTTCTGAAAGATGCGTGCTTCTGAAACTTTCGAAATAAAGAAGGCCAAACTATGGAAATCGCCATTTCCACAGTGCCGCCCTCTCGGTTTCGATAGTCAAAGTGCATTTCGATTGATTTGTGACATTAAAAGATACATACACTGAAAAATGCTTCTGATTTAACTCAGTCTCCATTTTTTTGGATAATTAATTAGCACGGGTACTAACAAACTTACCCTAATTTACCCTGATTATGAATTTTCCCATTAAAACAAACCTGAATTTCCTGGCAAAATAGCTGGATTCCACTATATAGCTTTGGTCTTGATTGAATTAAATTTTCCCTGAAATCGAATACATCCGGTGATACAAATACCTCGACGATACAATGTGTATTTCTCCTTCTCCTCTTGATAAATTCACCATAATTTTATCGCAAAACTAACCATTAGTCACCGCATCAGAAAAACAACATAACAAGTCCTCTTATACTTACACAATTTCTTTGTCATATTAAGATTACGATTGGTCTTCTGAGGAATTCCAATTGACTCATTAGCCGATAGCTGTTTGTTGTACTCATAATTTCATCATTATTATTATTTACCTATTTCTCCATACTAAATCGTTAGCCATTTTGTTATTGATGAATAGTGTGGGTGCGATTAAAAAATCCATAGAAAACTATTAATATTATGTTCATCAGTTATAGAACGTCAAATTTGTATCTCGATTAGTATTGATCTTGATGTTGTACAAGCGATTTATTTCCTTATATAAAAATTTAGAGACGTGCACACGAATTTCTCGCTGACTCTGTTATCGACGATTTTATAAAAAATAGAAGCCCACTTAAGTGACCTGCATTCCATTCTTAGATTTTTGTTTTTCAACCCAACGACTATTTCAAATTGTGATTTATCAAAATTGCATTTCAAACATGCCGCCACAATTTTCCACTTTGTATATAAAAAAGAGCTTTCCTTCTTTTTGACTAATCGACTGGCCAATGGTCACTGAAGATCAATTGGTCTTCAATCAATAGATAATTATGTAAATACAAGGTTGCCAGAATAGAATTTTATTGCTTAACAATGTTGAGCGAAATGTTAAGGATTTCAGGGGCTCTCTATAGAATTTCGTTAATAAAATTCTAAAAGTTAACATTTTATAGGTACCTATTAATTAAATTTGCTCATTGGAATCAAAAATATTTTAGCTCAAGATAAAATTCTAAGTGGAATTTGTTTGAGAAAGGCAGGAATAATTTATTTTCATGCCTTAGTTTTTATTTTTTTAAATCAACTCCATAACTCATCAAAAAGTTGGTAACCCTAGAAATATATACATATTACATACACATTGGGCTAGCTTACCAATATAGATAATGTTTGAGTTCTATTCATTTTAATGGCGCCGAATGTCTTGCTGTCTAAAAATGGTGAGGCCAGTTGGAAGCTACGTGTATAGCGTGGTTTTGACCATATTTATTTATATTGTATATCTGATCAACAACTACGTCAGAAATTCTTTCAAAATAACGTGTTAAGATATTTTGGAAAAATTCCAATTTTGTTTTTTATGTAATTTTAATTTTCTATGTGAAAATAATTAAATTTTGTTTAATTTAATTTCAGGATCAGTACGACAACTTATCGATACACACAAATAAAGGTATTGATTTTTTAGACAAATATGGAAACTTTGTTCGTGAAAGACTTGCGATAGAAAGCGATTATGCGGCGAAATTAAGGTGAGTAATGAATGATATATATATACCAGTTTGTGCGTGGGCTCTTCGATAATTATTATTATTGTTATGATTGATATAGAATTTTTTTTTGTATATTGATTTAGGCTTGGCAATTGACTGTAAAAGGTGGAAATAAAAAAGATATCTTATCTATTCTATTTGGTGTTAAAAGTAATATCAGATACTTTTATACGACATACCTGTTTGTTTGTCAAAACAATCAATAATAACATTGGTTTAATAATATTTATACTTAGATACTGCACTGATATATGATTTTATTAGGGGAATCTACATTTTAATTTTTATTTACATTTAATAATTATTATAATTCTAGCAATAGGTGTGTAAACAAGTTATTTTCTTTTTTTTTTATTTAAAAGGTTATATTTAATTAACAGAATAAGAGAAGTGACTTAAGATTAAATTCAGGTTTCGTAATGTTTAGTTTGACAAAAATGATTTACATTTTATTTGATTCTTTTAAAAACTTCCAAAGTTCTTATAACTTCCTACTGTTTATCCGTCGATATATCAAAAATATTTCTTGATTTAATCCAGATTAAGTTCACAAAATTTGTTGTTTTAACTCGAAGTGAAATTACTAAAGTTCAGTTTGTCAAATCATCCCTGTGCAAAATATGTTTTCAGATCGTGATTTAACTCCGGGTTAACTCATCGAATTTCGTGAAATAACCCTGTATTAACAGAATAGATTTTTCTGACACTATGTAAATCACCCTTTCCATGGTGCCACATATTTCCATAGGGTCGGACTTTGATTTCGATAGATTCTTGTAAACTGAACGTTAAAGTTACACTGAAAAACCGCTTCTGCGAGTTTCACTCGTGTTACATTTATTTGCTGGTTTAACTCAGGCACTAAAAAACTGGCCCTAAGGTTGAAATATTTGATCCGTGCATCGTTTAGTGATTATAACTCATAGATTACGGTGGATTAACTGATGTTCGACGATAGTTCAAGGTTTAAGTATGTGCTAGTAGCTAGTAGTCAATTACATGCTTGAAGCATTGTAGAAAAACAGTTAATCCGCCCGAATGGGTGAGTAAAAATTGCTGAACTATATAAAACAAATATTTGAATCACGTCTATACAACTGGTCAAATTTAATAAGTTTACTCCGAGTTAATTTGAGATTTAAACAAGTTTAAAATTCAAATTTAATTTCTTAAAAAACAAAATCTAATAATTTATATTTTACATTCAAAATAGCTTTCAAAGACTTTTAGTTGACAGTCTCACTTGAACTTAACAGTTCAGTTCACTAGTGAGAGCTTTCTCAATATACGATTTTTGTTTAAGTTAAGTTAATCTTACACAGATTGACACAGATGACCTTACTCCAAAATAATAGCGTGAGTACTTCAGTCGTTGAGTACTTTTGTACTGTATAATACTTCGCTGAGAACAATTTTCCTTACTTTAACTTGGCTTACGTGCATTTATTTTGGGAACATTTGGTTTCCTAGTTTGTGTTGGATTTCTGTTTTTTTTTCTTTTATTTATTTTGATAAATGAAAATAAATTTCTTGGGAATACGATTGTAATGAATGAATTAATTTCTTTGCTTCCAGATTAATACACCGCGGTTCATTGGAATATAGACGCGGCATCTTTGTTTTCATATACCTTTGTTATTATTTATTAATATAAACTTTTTATTATATGTAGGTGTCCGTGACCAAGCTTAAAAAACAGAAAATAAGATTTATAAAAAAAATGGATTGTTTATTCAAATTAACCGCACTGTTCTTCGGAAATTCAATTTTTTTGATAAAGTACACACATAGTGGCAATTTTAAAATTTGCTCAAAAATAATCATAATTTTGTGGTTTTACTTTAAAAGAAAAGTTAGGTAAATTTAGTAAAGCTCCACCCGATTTAAATTATTTGTTTTCATTACAATATATACATATTTCAACGATGACTATGTGGTTCAATTTCTATTTCAGTATTTTAAATGATCCTAAAACCTTTTCTTTTCGAAAAAAAAAACGAAGAAACAGCTTAATTTTATAAATCTCTGGTATCCCTGGTATGAACAACGAACTAAGCAGTCCTAAAACTTCGAAGTCTATTTATTCCATTTCTTTATGACAAAAGAAATTTTTTATTACCGTTAAATCAAACAAAACCGTGCAACAATTTATTGTACTAAATCAAGGTTCGTTCTCTTTGCCTATTCATTTCCGCCGCATTGTCATTAACAGGTGGTTTTTTTTATACATATGTATATTTAGGGCTAGAACCGCTTCCCCTGTCATTATTATTTTTTTTTGTCTTTTAGTAGAAAAAATCCAAACTTGGTTAGGAAAATTCAAACTTCTCTTGTGTGGGAAAAACAAAAATAGATTTTCTTATAAATTGAAATAAAAAAAAATATAAAAAGAAAGAAAAAACACAACTAGTGCAAGGTCACCCACAGATGTGTCTTAAAAAAGAAATTATTATATTTTAAATCGCGTTGAATTCGTGAGAGGGTAATTTTTTCACCTTATTTTTTTTTATTAATTGGGTAAATAAATATATTTTTTTTAAGCAAGACAAGACCATGTTGTGGAGTGAAGATGTGCTGTGCCTGAAATAAGCACAATACAAATCGTAAATTTTCAGAATAAAGAGATACATTAATGTATCTTTTTTTTCGTTTTGTTTTTTAGTATAATATCTACTCAGTTCAAGAAGATAATATAGAGACGCCTCTGCACTTGGCACTTGAAGTGAAATTGCGAAAAATTAACATATCTTGCTCTCCAGAAATTAAATGCACGGCAGGGTCGCAAGTAATTGCTCTTACAGTGAATGTTAATATATGCGGTTAAGATATTATAAAAAAAAATGAAAACACGTTGTTCTCTCGAGCAATTCTCCATTTTTAATAACTCTAAGCTGTCATGTTTTTTTTAAGGATCCCCAATACTTTAATACACAAATGACGTCAAATTCAAATTTTGCATTAATTTTGGGACACATTTTATATGAAGTTACTGCAAGTAATGACACAGTCGAAGAAAAAAACCATTACTTTACTACAGAACCGATTTTATGACTACATAAATATTAAATCGACTTTTGTATGCTTTAAATGACTTTTGTACGAATGTTATTTTTTTTATGAATCCATAATTTACCTTTTAATACCTTCGCATGAAACATAAACACTAAACAGCAAATAAAAAGATAAACAACACAGATTGCGACCTGGTTTCATCGCGTGGCATTTGGTTTGTAGATCTTCTCAACGCATCTTTCTCGTGTTTATAGAGGTACCTATACTACTCGACTCTTATATCGGTTTATTTAAATTATTTGTCTGTTTTTCAGATTTTTGTTTTGTTTTGCAACGACCGACCCAAGACAAGGAAAAAACGTGGGATGTGATGAAACAATAAGTGTCCATAATCTCTCACTTCGTTTCTGTTATTTTGTTCCGCTATAACTTTATCTTGTCTTATGTACATATGTACATATATTCAAATAATAAATTGTCAGATATTTTCTTAGTGTTCTATAATAAAAGCTTAAAATTCTTGGGGGTGGACGAGAAGAAATAAATCTATTTTTGCACATGAATGAGATACATATGTATGTATGTATATAAACGAATGAGAAGTAGATTTGCTTGGATTTTATTAGAAAAATTTTAGACTAGGTTGTAGTCGAATATAGGGGAAAAAAGATTCTTGCAAAAGTTTGATTTTTATTTAGATTCTCAGCTGTAGGTACCTGTGATAAAGATTTGTATATTATGTTCTTTTTTAAGAAATCTATGCGGTCGCTTATAATATAATAATATGTATTTTTAATTAAATGAAATTAAATTGATTTTAATGCGTAAAAGGTGCTATTTTCGAAAAATATAGACTATAGACGTTTTGTGCAGGGTTTTAGATGAGTCTTTCAATAACTACTAAAACTTTAATATATTACTTACGCTATGTGTATTTTTATTTTAATCTTAAATGACATTTTACAATGTTCGGAAAATAAGAATAGCAAGTCTCTTGAGCCAATGAATGGTTTAAAAGATATCAGAATGTACCGTTCCGATTATTTCGGGACTGAGCGACGTCTCATTCGAGACGAAATTAGTTAGTGTTTATATAAAATTTGTTAATTTTGTTACACGTCGCATTTAAATTTGAATTGGCCGTTAATTGTTTGTGTTTGTTGTTTTCTCTTTCGCTTACTGTTTTGACATTTCAATACAAAAGCTTTTCAAAGCTTTTAAAATGGATTACGATTGGGTGTGTTCGTAAAATTTGCACATTATTTATAACTAATTGGTTGAAATTATTTAATTTCGAAATTAGAATTTGTATATGGTAAATGAGTTAATTTGGAATTGTATTTTGAATTTTTAACGAAATAAAGCATTTAAAGTGGTAGAAAAGAGATAAAGAAACCAGTATAGCTCCCGAGATCTGTTCTGACATAAATATTTAATCATTTCGCGTACCAATACTTCGAAAATGAAAATGAACGTAACACGACGCATACCCCGAGTTGACCCATTAAAATGTAATTCTCTCAAGGGTAATATTTACTGACTAGTACAAACCCCAGCCTTACACCCAAGTACTTTTTACTCTTGGAATTGGTTATCTTAAAAGAATTGTCTTCGAAAACAATTCACAAAGTTTGCAGATTTTTTACCAATTGTCTCCCGAAGATTTCGATCTGCAGAAAGAAGAAAATCTTAATTTTCCAGCCAGCTTTGTACTTCTTTACATAAATTATAAAAGTGTAATTACGTGTGATCACATACATAGTAGTTGTGTATTTAATTTTGTATAAAGTTGGTGAGAAAATTTCAAGAATAAAAAAACTATCATTTCAGAAAAATCTGAACATTTCTCCCATCCCATTAAGATTATTATTTCAGAATACGAATACTTTTCAATGTGTAATATGCTATACCCCCATTGTCATTGTTCTCTTGACCACTGTTTGTACCACACCATATCGGTATTAATGCACCCTTTTAATTCAATTATTGTAACACATTGACAGTAATACAATGCAAACCATAGCACTATTGTGGTTAAAAAAAAAACACATACATATATCAGGTTTCAACCCCAATTCTCCCATGACTCCCCAGACAAGCAATAAGTGCTTTGAAAAAAAAAAAAAAAACAAAAACAAAACAAAGAAAATACCCCCAATCGAACACCTCATTATCTAGTGACAAGCCGCATTTGCGGTGTTATATCAAACAAATAAGGAACAGTAAAGAAAGTGTCAATTTGTGGAGACTTCTCCCTTTTGCAGTTGATAATCACATCGGAATTTTATTTAACGTCAAATTGTCTCTTACACCAATCCCATAAGACTGCCGAAGTTCACATAGAGGTGTTCCTCTGTGTGATTGTCTAGTGTGATGACAAAGTGAAAATAATTACAATAATCGAACACCTTTTTCGTTATTGTGATGTCATCATCAACACAACATCGCCGAGTGTAAGATAAAAATAAATAAATAAAGAATAACAAGTTAGGAGACCTCAGTAGTCAGTAATGACAGTTCCAACAGCTCTGCATCAGCTTACCACTTGACCCAAGTGTAATAAACTTTTCGAAACTACTTGCTGGGGCTTCTTATAAGAGCGCTGCTATTGTAAGTTCAAGACACAACATTATCAGAACTACACATATATTTTTCTATTGTTGTCTTCAGAGTTTTGTGTTTCTTTGTTGAAGAAAAAAAAATTTACAGCTGAAGAATTACATTTTATATTTCTTATGGTAGTTTGGAGAGAACGGTCTATTGCGGTGATAGACCTTGAAGCTCAATTTAACTCAAGGAGTTCCTTATTGTTAACTGATTTAAGTGTTGACTGCATAGCATTTTTTTTTTTTTGTATAGTCATGACATTTTCTAAGTTTAATTGAGTGTTATTTTAAATCGTTTATCAGGTCTCGTAGACGGGAAAATAGCAAAACATTAATAGAAAGTGTATATAATGTATGCGTTGCTGTAGTAAGGGTTACAATGTCAAATGTTTCAAATATCGTATACTTATACATTATTTGATAAAGAAAAGAAATATCAAGGATATAAAAAACATTACCGACCGCAATTTGTATTTTCGCGAATAAATACCGTGCTTTGTTTTTTGACAAGAAAATTTGGTTTTACAATTTTGAAAACATGATATTTTTTTCATATTTAGAATATTTAAAAAAATAAATAGGTTCCATTTTTGTTGGTCAAATGTGTTTTCTTTTAGATCGTAAAGATTTAAACTTGTAGGAGTAACCTTAAATACTCAAAATATAAAATAATATCTCAAGTATAATTTTTTTTAGAACTTATTCTAACTAATAATAGTTAAGGCTGTTTTTTCGTTAAAATTAAAAATACAGATGATATTTCCGAAAAACGAATTTAACTTATAACCAAGAAAGTAGCAACTCTGCAAGGGGTTGATTATCAAAAATGATCGGATTTAAGCTTTGTATATGGTAACCTTAATAAAAATAGCCTTTTCCAATGAAATATTTTTTTTTTTTAAACTTAAAATTATGGACTGTTTTAAAATAATAAAATTAAAATCAAACAAAAATAAAACAACAGAAGAGTAAGAATAACGTTCTAATAAATAGTTGCCCTACCTTGAATAAATTAAAAATTAATTCTTGGCGCCATTGTCATCGTAATACAATCGGTTAGTAGTTTTTTTTTATAGGCATCATTCACAATTATAGTTAGGTACTCTATTTTTGTTTGCTTATTAGATATAAAATATTTCTTACCTACATAGTTTAGAAGTTTAAATGCAAAAAATCTCAATACTCTAACCACTCCCATAAAAAATTACACGTTCTTATTTGTTTGTGTTCAAGCTGTGGATGAATTACATGAACCTCCATAAGACTCGTTTCAATTATTATTTTAATGAGCTGGTGTATTGCAGGTTATTATAGCCACACTGATGTCAATTTTTAAATTTCACACACGGTTGACTTGAGTTTTCTCAAATCTTTATTATTATAGCTAATGATGGTGGGATACAATTTTAAAGAGAAGTATAGGTATGAGCAAATTACATAATTTTTAAATCAATTAAAATCAAGTAAAGTTCGTTACACTTGATATAACCACCGATATAGTATAGAATGGCGAATTGTAATTGTAAAGCAACCTGCTTTAAGAAAGAAATTACATCTGAAAGTTTGTTTCGCATCATTGAATAATATTTATGTGCAACAAACTTTATGAAGACATGATAATTCGTTACAATTGAGTATATATGATGTATAAAGGTGCACACAAACAATTGTTGCTTAAAGAGAAATCAGTGTTGAAAACACGAATTTAAACTTTATAAAAAACTATTTTGAAAATGTGTGTATCAATGAGCTTTAAAAAAAATTATATAGATACACATTGATACGTACGGTACGGTTTTTTGTTTGTATTACTACTAGTGAGTAATATCTTATTTTTAAACACAAAACAAAACCGACTAATAAATTCATGAGTACGAAAAATACGGCTGTACAAATATATATTAAAAAACAAAAATAAAAATTTTACAAAATGGCAGTTTTCGTAAACTGTAACAATCAAATATGCAATCATCAAGTGACTTTTAATGGTTCAGACAAGAGCGTCATCATTATTTTTTTACTGCCCAGCTATACCGCTGATGATTTATTCGAACATGTGACTTGACATTTTCGTATTTGCGTTTTACAACAAAAAACTTTTTCAGCTTGCGCTCGCTGCTTAGGAACATGTTTGTTGCAAATGCATTTTTTGACGCATACCTATATGACAAGTCTTGAAAAACGGCATATTATAAAACAAATTTGGTGAGTTGATTCTGGAATTATCAAAGTATGGAGCTATTGAAAAGGCGATTTCCATTGTTCAGCACTAATTATTATGACGCTATTGAAAAAGCGATTTCCATTTCCCCGCACTAATTAATTTGAAGCTAATCTTCTACTGAGTCACGAGTTAATTCGGATTCAATTTATTCGCAAGATTAACTTACTCTGGTTTAACTCGATCAAAGTAAATTCCTGAAATACTGCACCCTTCTTGAATTTAATCTTTTATAAATAAAATTGTTTTAACAAATTTCGACAGCAATATTATCTGTACAACTAAAAAAAAAGTTTGAAAAATTGGAGGAATATTGTTAAAACAATTCCCATTTTAAAGAATAACCCAAAACTAAGACGAGACGAAATTAGTTCCGTTAAATATGATTTTTTTTTTCTAAAAACCTGAATCATAGTTTTATTACAATCTATTTGGATGGACATAACAGTTAAGTTGTTTGGTCAAAATCGTAAAACTCGATTTTGATAACATTTGAATTCATAATGTTAAGTTTAATAAAAGGCTAGACATTTTTCTTCACACGAAACTTATTCCTTTCAGAGCATCAAGTAAATATGATTACCTACCTTATTGTGTTAAAAGATATTTTTTGTATTAATTTTTAAATATTGATAATAAATTGGTAATTTCTAAATGTGATAATTTAAAATTCTGAAACATTCTATTTTTTTTTTTTAATTTCAGGCGACTAGTAAAAAATTACCAACCTAAGAAGAAAGAAAAAGATGAAGAAGAAAATGAGTAAGTAATTTTCTTTTAAATATAAAAATAATTTTGTTTTAAAATATTGAAGCAATTTTTTTATTATAAGTAGCTGTAAGTTAACGTCAATGCTCTATTTTACAATGCTGCTGTACAATTTTGTATGTGTTATAAAAAAAAAAACTAAATAAGCACTTAATTTACAATAACCAGATTTCATGGGCCTTAACCTCACCGCTCTCAAAATGATGCCGTTTTTGAACGGTTCTTCGGCCACATTCACACTTGCATGCTATAATATTTTCGGCTGCATGCATGGAAAATCCAGATTAGCGAATATGACTTATCTTTGGAAATATAATCAAATAAGTTTGAATACCTGTTCAGAGTTTTTACCTTCTTCAAGAAGGTTAAATTTTCCATGGAGAAAACATACAATAAAAAAGTTCTTTCCTCTGTTATTTTATATTTATTTGATAGCTTAAATCGTATTGTGTGTATTTGCTTGTCTGAAACAAAATTTGAACAGAATTCATTGATATATAGAACAAAATTAATCTAAAAAAAAAATTGGAATGTGAAGGATTTACGGAAATAAACTCTGAAATGCTCTTATACATATATCCTAACAACAAACAATCTAAGCAGACAAGATTGCAATAATGTTTTTTTGAGAATATCCATGTGTACTCGTACACTTTAGAAACACACATTCTCAGTCGCTTTTTTTTTTTAAAGTTCATTGGCCAGCAAAACTAAATAAACAAATAAAGAAAAAATAATAAAATGCTTTGCCATTCCACAGACGACGACGTAAGAGAAAAACTATCCTTTAAAATAAAAGTTTTTCTTTAGTTTTTTCAAACAAGCATACATAACATAGGTAGGTATTCTTATGTGTGGAGTGTGGGAATGAAAAATAATAATATTCTCCTTGCATATAACATAATGTATATGTATTTATGTGCAAATATTTTTGTTTAGCACGCCCATCTATTCAGCCATCATCGTTTAGTGGCATTGTAACTATGTATATGGGCTTAGCCGAAATTGTTGACCTAATTTCGCAGGGATTTGTGTCTATCATCATTGTTGTAGATATTTTATTTTATATTATTTTATTTTGGAAAAGGCTTTTTTGGTAATAAAATTGTCAGAAAATATAACAAAAGCGTTTTTACACCATAGTTCAATTCAGTTCTAGTGAATAGCTTTTTGTGTAAACATAAAATTTTTAATGAGCAAGTATTATCTATAGTTGCATTAAGAGTGCCATTGAAGCGTATTACTGCTGAATTGTAGTATTTGGATGAATACATTTCAAAATTCACTAAAGAATGTTGCTGTCTCTACATCTACATTCTCCCATTCGTATTTTTTCAATAGCTTTACATTCCTTGCTGAGCCAGTTCCTCAAGTAAACATTTCTCAAGTCTGAATAATGTACTGTTATAACTGATCAAATTTGTTGTAACTATACCCCTATACATTTTTATTCTAACGCCTCCGCAATCGTTGTTGAACTTGAGCCTTAACTAACATGTGTCTTAAACTATCCTATTGTAATCTCATCATGACGTGTTCCCTTGTAATGATGTCTAAAACTTCTAACTTATTGTATTTTCTTATACAAAAAGTAATTAACATACAAGAATGCACTGTCACAATTTAAACCAATAAAGTTATACAGATTCAAGTCGTCCATATTTATTTCTCACACGCTGCTGACAACATATCACTTAATTTTGTCTACACAAAAATAAAAACCCCACAAAATATGCAATTCACTAAAATGGTGGAATATAATAATCCTTACCTCAGCTGGGAAACCTGACAACACGTCATTCTACGACAACTTCTTCTTACCAGTTACATTTCGGTGATGCAATCCCTTTTACTTGTTACTTCTTTTCTGTCGATGTGACGCGACGTCGCGTCGTCGTCGTAATCTTCATACACCTAGTAATAATAGCTTAGATAATTACTTACTTCAGTGTCTGACTACGTCAACATGCGACAAGTGGGCGGATCTCAGTCGTCATCGTTGTCGTCGACGACGACGGTTTCAAGCCACACTTATTCCTGGGTCTGATGTTGTACGACATCAGTGTGCAAAATAACGAAAATGACATGGCCTACAGATAAGTCGCCCATGGACTTGAAGAGTTGTTGCAGTTTGCTAAAGAACGTGTTTCTTCTTCTCGTCTTTGCGTCATTTTTGATTGATTTAAATTTTAATTAGTGAACACTTATTGCTCTCTGAACGTTGAGATCTACGACAAGTTACAAACAACCAACGCAGGCAGGGTCAATGTACATTGAAGTTATCCAAAGAAGATTGCATCTTCATTTTCTATTGATTAAAGAAAATACATAAACTTTCCTTTACTTATGTGCTTGTGTGTTTATATTTGTACAGATTCACATCATGGCAAGCATTTCGAAATGTGCTCAAAGAAATCGGAGACTTGGCTGGTCAAAGAGAAGTTGTCGCAGAATCACTGCAACAACAAATTATCCACGGTATTACGTTGCTGTCAAAAACGTTGCGCGAGGATAGAAAAGTAAGTTTTGTTTGTCTGCGTGTGAAAATCAAAATAATGAATATTTTCTTTTCGTTTTATTTTCCAGAAATGCTTAACAGATGGAACGCATTTACAACAAATCCTACAATCACAATTAGGATCGCTGGATCGAGCTAAGCGAACTTATGAAAAAGCATTTAAGGACTCAGAGAAGGCTGTCGATAATTATAAGAAAGCAGATATGGATTTAAACCTCAGCCGGGCTGAAGTTGAGCGATATAAAAATATTATGACATCAAAAATTCAACAATCCGACGATGCAAAAAATGAATACGCAAATCAGTTACAAAAAACAAATAATCTACAACAGCAACACTTTAATGTGCTGTTGCCAAATGTGAGTGAAATTGTTGAGTGAATTACAAAATTCCTAATATTTTTTATATTTCTTTTAAGGTATTTAATAAATTACAAGAACTCGACGAAAAACGAACCTGCGGTATCCGAGAGTTTATTATTAGCTCTGCTGATATTGAGTCATCTGTTGCACCCATCATTGCTAGTTGTTTGGAAGGTATTGTGAAAGCTGGCGAGTCAATTAACGAGAAACAAGATTCATTAAAAGTTATAGAAAGGTTTGTTGTTGTAAGGCCCATTACAAGCTTGTATAAATATACATTTTTTAAAATAGGTATCAGTCGGGCTTCACAATACCAACGGATATACCATTTGAGGATCTCTCCAAATCTAATCCAGATTCATCAACGGAGCAAATTAATATTCGCCCAATAAATAATCCTTTTCAAACAATGAAAGGAACCGTGACTGGTAGCCGAAAGAAAAATCGCGGAATTTTGGGGAATTTATTATTTGGTAGTAATAAGGTGAGATATAAACTTTATAAACATATCTACGTACATACATAATATACACAAGTAAAAGAAAATTGTATCTATTTTCCTATATAATATATGATATGAGTGTATAAGCATTTATCTTAAATATTCTTTTGATATACCCCATTATGCATTTAGCAAAGACAAATATTTAAATAAAAATAATCAGGTATAATCATTTCACTTCGAAGTCCGTTTCTCTTTCTTTCGATCACCATGCTGAAAAACAAAAGTAAGACAAAATAATCGCAAATTGCAATTCAACTACGAAACACCGAAGTGATATGAATACACCTACTGTAAAGAGCTAGCTAGTTTAATGTGATCCCTTTATACGGAAATATTATCAATGTAGAAGGGTTTCCTTTTTTTTTTATTAATGGGGGAAGGGTAATGTTAATCGCTTGAAAAAAAAAAAAACACATAATCGGCTTGTCTTTAATATTTTGGTAGATACTATTTAATTTTATTTTTTACAACTTTTTTTTTCAACTAGGATTTGACCAATTTGACCGAAGTGCAAAATGTTGTTTTAAAAACATTAAATTCCTTTTCCAAAAAAAAGTGTTCTCCAGTAAGTAAAAATCTCAGCTGTATTTTGGCATTCATTTCTTTTCTTAAATTCATCCCCGTTGCTAAATAAATTATGGAGTTTTCTTCCATTCACGAAAAATAGTAATAATATTCATCAAAGTAAAATATTGTTGTTCGATTTTCTAATATTTAAATCGTATATTTATTGATTAAAATGATCAAATATTGCTCAGAAAGTGCAAAACCACCTTCGTGTCATTTATTTTTATTATAAATTAAAATCGACTCAAATTCGTTTGCATTTTAAAAACAAAAAATCGGACTTAAGAAAGTAAATAAACTTTTATCCTTGTCAAATACGATATTATTTAAAGGGTCTGTTTCTTTTTAGAATTGGTTTTAGATCCTTTATTCTTTATTGAAATAATAAGCCCTTATGAATACGAATCAATTCAACTCATAAACCCCCAAGGAAAAACATGGACACACAAAATCCTTTTGTTCACACTGATAACTTCAAAGCTCTAGTGCTTTGATGCGTCTTATGACAAACATCTTGTATTTGTTATTACCAAAACTGTTTATTCTACTATTTAATTATAATTGCTAAATACTGAATCTTGGAAACTTAGGTCAACAGAGAATGTTCTGTGCTCAAATTTAGTTAATGTGAAATCGTAGAGCGTATTCATAATCAAAACTAGTCTTGTTAACTGAATTTTTGTTTTTGAATTTTAACGATATTGCGTTCAGCACTCGACGCAGTTATTTTTATCTTTTTGAAGTAATTTAAAATCTCGCCGTTCAAACATTTCTCGCAAATAAGTGTTTTACTGTAAACTCTTAACCCCATACAAAATTTTATAAATTCGATTATGATGAAAGTTCGAATTCTTATTACAACTTTTATGTCGGGCGCAAAATTTGTGTGCTTTTTTACGATATTTTAAACAGCAGAATAGCTTTTTTTTTTTTTACTGTGTTATAGATCCAAGATAATACTCAGTTATATGAACAAAATAGAGATTGGTTGCGTTCTTATAATTTTAGTAAAGTTTTGTTTCATGAAAAAAAAAATTAACGAGTTCCTGAATTTACCTGAATCAGCCAAATAAGTTTAAACACATCAATAATACATCCTAACACAAATCTGTAAATTCAAAATCATAATTAATCAATTACAACCCTTTACGTAGTAAAATTTAACATATCATGTATTTATTAGCAAAGTATGTATAAGCACTATATTTTCAATAATTGGACAACAATATAAAAATTCCACTAGGCTAGGATAAGCTTGTGCAAAATAAAAATGTCACCTTGCTTTCTTTTATATGATACAAGTTTAGAAGAAATACTTTAGGATTTCTTCAGTATTTTAGCTTGTAACAGAATTAAATCACTAAATTGAAAATTTTTATATTTAGGTACATTCGATTTTCGACTTTATCCAAATTTATATCACTTATGTTTACTCTGATTTTATTCTTATATTTTTTTTTAATATAACATTTGTTTTTGTTTCTCTTTTTATTTTATCTATATAAACCAAAAAAATAATCAATATGTCATTCCTATATCGCAATCAATCTTCGCGATTTGTAAAAAATAAATTCTTCTTCAAACGTACATATATATTACGTATGTGATATTGGCATCTTATGTATTGACGAAAACATAAAAAATTGTAAGTACTGTCGTCGATTTATTTCCATGTACAATAAGAATCACACACAATGTCACTTTTACATTAATAACAAAAACAAACAAATCTGTACACCTTATAAAATAAACAATATTTGAATATTACAACACGTTTATTGTTAAATCCTAGGTTGATTTCGTTCGTTATTCTATTTTCCTCGTCCCCGTCGCTAATAAAACCAAAAATTAAATGTTGCTCATAATATATGTTTGTGTATTTTTTTGAGTCCTTGTTTCTTGTTTTTTTATATACCTACATATCTTATTAAATTCTTTTAAAATTGCTGTGCATTTCAAAATTATTTATAGGTTTTTTCTTTTCAAAAATAAAACAGCATATTTATTTATAGTTAAGAATGCTTTTTTTAATTGGATTTTGAATAGAAATCAAACATTTTTAATAGCAATGTAAATAATTTATTTTGTTTTTTTTGCTTGCAGATTTTATAATTTGTTTGCAAATTGAGTAAAATATCTTTGACAATTTTGCACTTTCATTCATACATTTCGTTTAAAGAAAAAAATCTAAGTCTGAAAGAAAAACATTAAAATGTTCTGCTTTTAATATATAAAGAATGTTTTTTAAGAATTTAACAAAAGAAATATTTGATAAGTAGACAACATTCATGCTGATTATCGAACTCGTAGTTCAATGCTTTGTTTTCTTTTCACGAGTAAAATGATAGCATTGAAAGGTAGTGGGTTCATTAAATTTTAAAATTCAATTTATCGACGAATAGCCAGTCAACTTCCAGGAGCAAAACATTGCATGATTGTTGATTTACCAATTCGACAAGTTTTTATAAGAGTTTAGAATTTGATTTAAAGTTACAAAATGAGCATACAAATTGTGACCTTATTTCCAGAGGAATGAGCTGCTGTGTAATCTGCTTCTTAGACTTTACGTCTAATTACAAATATTTTTGGTAAAGGTATCCAAAAATATATATGCTGTATGTATGTAATATAGACATTCCGCATATCGACAATGTTACTACGATTTACAAGCTTTCTATCCATGTCGAGAACAAACTTTTATCGAATATATCGCTCCCCAAGGCAGGGCTTAGAAAATTCCTTTCAGAATTCCTTCACAGTTGATAAAAAGCTCACCATTTTGGTTAATTGCTCTTATAGTAGATATTAAAAAGTACATAATGTACATATAGGATTAGAAAGAGGTCTTTGTATTACACTTTGGCTACTCACTTTTCATTTTAAGGGAAAACGAATCAGTCTAAGTACTCACGGCCATATTATTCACACGATTAATCCAATTTAAAACTTAAATCCGGATGTAACTTAATATCAATTAAATGTAAATACATCCGGATTTAAGTTTTAAACTAGATTAATTAAGTGAATAATATCATACACTAGATTTGTGTTTGTTTTTGTGGATTGAAGGAAAATTTGGGTAGTGATCAAAATGTGACTAAATTTTCCTTATTTTCAATCAACATTTCTTCGTTATTTTTCAAATCATCATCATGATCATAATCACTATAACACTTTTAGCTTAAAAATAAAACCATTTGATTGTATCTTTTTAAATAAAACCCGAAAAAACATATTATTTATTTTCACTTTACCAAAACAACAAAATAGAAACACGTTAATATTATTTGATCTATTAAAAATCCATAATGAAAAAAAACACATTATTCATTACTTTTATTTTAAATAATATTTATTTATTTTTTTTACATATTTTCTCTGTTTTCTTGCTTTTTTCATGCTTACCGTTTAAAAAATAAAAACGTAACGTTATGAAAAATACGAAAAAAAATATATATTTTATATTTATTCATACATATCGAAAACACACATACACTACTTTTTCATCACGACAACATTCATCTGAAAATTATAAAACAAAAATAAAAATAAACACTACAATCATTTAAATAAAATCAAAAAATAAAATCTGTCGAAGAAACAGAAGATTATTGAAACCTGTATTACAATGAAGGTATGCTTCAAAATAAAGAAGAATGAAATTAAAAAAATAGTATTAATTTAAAGTGCAAATCTGTTTACAACTCGCACATTAAATTTTATTTTATTTTCTGTTGTAATATTTATTCATTTTTTCAATTACTTTTGTTTAATATAAGAATTCCTAAGATATTTTATTTTATTGTATTGTATTGTCGTTCAAGAAAGTTTTATCGTCTTTTAGATTTGCCAAAAAGTCAAATTATGTATGAAAAAAGTTTTTAATTTATTAAATGTAAAAATAGCTTATGTTGTGACATTGATAGATAAGCAGGGCACAACAAAGTACCAATTTAAATACAATCTGTTCTCTTTAAATGCCACGAAGTACCTACTGGACTTTGGATAACTATCGAGCTATACCGGCTAGTACGTCCAGAACTATTTAACAAATATAACAAATCGTAACTTTCCTTGGCCAAAAAGGTCAAAACTATAAGACTGAAATTGAGTAAACCTTTATCCATGTAACGGGTGATTTTTTAAGAGGTTTAGAAATTTAAAAAAAAAAAAAACACAAAAAATTCGAAAAAATGAATGAAATATTTATTTGAATCGATAGTTTGAACCTTGCAATTTAATGTTTAAAGATAATTTCATGCAAATGTTGACCGCGGCTGCGTCTCAGGTAGCCCATCCGCTGAGTCCAATTTTGGCATACTCTTTCACACATATCGGCCGGTATCTCACGAATGAATGCATGGATGTTGGCTTCCAGTGCGTCAATCGAAGCGGGCTTGTCCCTATAGACATTAGCCTTGACATACCCCCACAAAAAATAATCTAATGGTGTCAAATCGCACGATCTAGGCGGCCAATTGACCGGCCCGAAACGTGAAATTAACTGTTCACCAAACTCGCCTCGCAATTGCGCCATTGTTTCGCGTGCTGTGTGGCATGTGGCACCGTCTTGTTGAAACCACATATCATGCAAGTCAAGAACTTCCATTTCGGGCAAAAAAAAGTTTGTTATCATCGCTCGGTAGCGTTCACCATTGATAGTAACGCTGCGATTCGCATCATCTTTGAAGAAATATGGCCCAATAATGCCGCCGGCCCATAAACCGCACCAAACAGTGGCTTTTTCGGGATGCATTGGTAGCTGTTGCAATGCTTCTGGCTGATCTTCACTCCAAATGCGGCAATTTTGCTTATTTACGTACCCATTCAACCAAAAATGAGCCTCATCGCTGAACACAATTTTTCGATAAACAACATTTCGAACCGAGCACGAATTTTGATAGTAAAATTCAATAATTTGCAAGCGTTGTTCATTTGTAAGACGATCCATGGTTAAATTGCAAACCAAACTGAAGCTGTTTGACAGTGACACAAGGTACTAAACACACGTCAGCTGTCAAAACCAGTGTTGCCAAAACCAAACCAGCTTAAAAATCACCCGTTATTATGTGTGATAGCGGGAAGACAGACATTTATAAAAATTCCAACTCCTGTATTTGAGGAACTAACCGATGCATACATACCTCAATCCAACACGATTATCCTTACATACATATATATATACTTATCCTTCTAATTAATTTATTCCATGAACTAGAGAAGTTAAGAAGTAAATAAAAAAATGGGTCATTATTTTTATTATAATAAAATGCGATTGTAATCATACATAACCGGACTTTTTCGAATCTATTTTTTGTTTTACATCATATTTAGAGAATTCTTAGATACAAATTATTGTGCATTCATACGTATTGTGTTCATAAGTGTGGTTGTGTTATGTGTGATGTCCTAACATATTTTTATATTTTTCGCATGTTTTGTTTTTCATTGAAAAAAACTATGTGTTAACGAGTTTAAAATTACAAAATTTATTCCAAGTGTGAAAAGTTTTCATAATTAAAAAAAAAATGCACGTTTTTCCCATGTTATAAATAATTCCACTCAAAATTCACCTTTCACTTACATAAATAAGAAACAATACGAATCTCTATTTGTTACTTCTTATTAAATATCTATCAATTGCATATACCATACATAAATGAATATCACAAAATAATTTTTAATAAATTCTTTTATTTATCTTTCCAATGCAATTTTAAAGAATTCTTTATCTGCGGACGGCATGAAGGAAGATTTTAGTGATTTACCACCAAACCAACAACGTAAAAAGCTACAAGCAAAAATTGCAGAGCTACAACAAAAAATCTCTCAAGAAACAGCAGCACGTGATGGTCTCATGAAAATGAAAGTAGTTTACGAAGCCAATCCATCGTTGGGTAATCCAATGACAATTGAAGGTCAACTAAATGCATCCGAAACTAATCTTACAAATTTAAATGATGATTTGAAAAAATTCCAAGGATACCTTGAAAAGGCAAACAGTGCGCATGTGGCGAATAATAGTCCACAAGCTAATCGAATTTACCACAATGGTCACAGAGTATCGAGGTTAGTTAGAATGTTGAAAAATAATCTGATTTTCTTATTTTCATCTTTTATGTAAATCCCAAAAAAAAAAATTAATTCAAAATTTTATTTTAGACATTCCAATGGAAGCACAGAAGAAAACAACGATGATGGTGAAGATCAGCACGACGATGCTGGAAGCTTAAGCAGGTCAGATTCAGAGGAAAATGTGGCGCAAATACAAAATGGGCATAATAATAATAATAACGGGTACACTTATAAGTCACTCTCTCTCTCTCTTTCTTTCATATTCTTGTCGTATTATCGTTTGAAAAAAAGAATGGATTTTGTATGCCAAAGTACAATTTTAATTATTTATTTTCCCCAAATTATTATTATTATTTTCATTTATTTTTGTATTCTTTAAATTAATTGTAAAGTTCTTTTGTTCAATTGTTTTTTTTTTTTTATTAAATATTCACATGTATTTTAAATAGTAACTTTAATGTGGTTTTAGAGTACGATGTGAAACTGGCCCTCTACCAACAACCCGCAGTTCGGCCCTTAGCTAGTTGTATACAGTTTCGCACGCAAAGTCGGTTGGAGTCTACTTCCGCTTGTGTGCGCTTGTGTCGCGGGATTGCCTTAAAGATTTTCTGGAAACACAAATAATCGACGAATATCAATGCTTATTAGTTTAAACTTAATTTTTTCCTCTAACTAGGTTTTCTACTGACTTAACGTCAAAAAATGACGGATGTAATATCCGTTTCAATAAGAAGAACTGGAAAAATAAGTGAAATCTGTTACAATCTAGCATTTCAACCCAAACTTTCGAGACATTTCAATAAAGCCTTGAACATTAAAATATAGTTTTATTGTATTTTTAAACTATTCGCAAACTTATATAGCGTTTTAAAACGGTTGCCACGACTAATTTAACTATAAATATTGTCATATTCTAGAGAGTAAAGTTTTTTTTTTAATTATTTTTGGTGCATACTTTTTCATCAAAACATCCTCTTCGTCAAATTATATTCACACTTCAATTTGATAATTCGCTTTGTCAAACCATTAACGAAATACGACTTTGGAAATAGCTTCTTAAAAGTCGCCAAAACCTTATTTCCGTTAAATATCAATTTTTCGCCATAATCCTTAAACGCAGTTTTACTGCAATTGCTCACTGGACATTGCAGATACAAAACTTAATTAAAATCGTAAGAGTGGTTTTTGAGAAAATTTAAAAATTAGCCAAATTTGAAATAAATCGGTCCACCCGTTTAGGCTCAAGCTCAATACCTATAGTTGCTGGAAAATATTTGCTTTCTTACCAATTTTTGTAGTTACCCGGTTTTTCTAATATTTTTTGCAGTTAATTATTTTCATATAATTTTTTTTTTTATTTTCGTTAACTTTGGTGCCGACAAAAATTATTTTTATTGACAGAATAAATGCTTCAACAAAAAAATTTTCAATGATTATTTCTAGCAGTTCAGCAAGTCCGGAAAGCGGATTGGGTACATCGCACACATCACTGCCGGGCTCAGGTCAAGGTAGTGCGAACGAGAACGCAATTGGTGAAGATGCCTACTTTGAAAATGAAGCTGAAGCGCTGCAGCCCCTTGGAACGTGTCGAGCCCTTTATCCATTTGAAGGTATAATAATTTTATGTTTTCAAAGAATTCTTATAGATCCTAAACAAGCATAAATTGTTCATTATTATAGCATCAAGTGAAGGAAGCATTCCCATGAACGAAGGTGAGGAACTGCAAGTTATCGAAATCGATCAGGGTGATGGTTGGACACGTGTGCGGAGACTTAATGGTTCCAATGGTTGGGATGAAGGTTTTGTGCCAACAAGTTACATTGAATGCACACTATACGCTTAGAACGAAGTTTCCTTTTCTTTTCTCTCTTCCAAAGTTTCAAATTACATTTTAAAAAATTCTGTTAAACTTTCGGTGTTCTTTAACAAAACAAAATAAAGAAACAACAAAATGGTTTCTTGTGGCCTTGTAAAACAGATTAAAAAAAAAAAAAAAAACATTAATGAACATAATCCCTTAAAAGAAGCCGGTAAATAATTATGGCCAAGTGATGAAGTGTTTTTTAAAAGTAATTTAACAAAAAGGGAATGAATGGGAATATGTGCATAAAATGGTGATTTTATTATTAAAAAATATTTTGTTATATTATAGCTGTGAAAAAGAAATGAAGAGAAAGGAAACTAAAAAAAAATATAAAATTTTATCTTTATCATCTCAAAATCAATTAACTGAAAGTTTTAATTTTTGTTTAAAATACAACATTATGACTGTCAAGATGAAAAACAAAATCAAACTGAGAACAAAACAAAATTCTTGTCCATTTTTATATTTTATAACAATCGTAACCCTTAAATGTGGACGGTAATATAAAAAGAAACAGAAAGATTAAAAAAATAACTACAAGAAATTTGCAGTCAACTCATCTTTTTGTTTAGATAAATAAACATAGGATTTATCACAGTAATAAAGTAACTATTGCAAATGAACGATATACAAAAAAAAAAAAAATCTAACACAATTAAAGTAAAATAATAAACGATATTAACTTATAAGAATATTTATGTTACAACGTTTCGCATATTTTTTTTTTTTACACAAACACATTCAATATAAAACCATTCTAGGTATTAAAACAACAACAACAAAACTATTATATACTAGACATTACAATGTATAAAAAAAATCTATATATAAAAATATATAATCTAAATAAGCAGAAAAAAAATATTATAATAATGTATATTTTTTCCTTTCCTTCCTTTTGGTTTTCTGAGAAATGATAAAAACAAATATGATATGAATGCTTATTTTAATTTCCTTAACTTTTACATGAATTTATTTATAAGTTATATAATTTTATTTCGATATAGTATTCTTTTTTATTTTTATTTTGTGAAATAATTTAAATTTATATATATATACAAAAAAAAACCAAGTATAGAAGAAATATAAAATGCTTTTCTTATCAATTAAAAATTAATTGAACTAAGAATACTTATGCAATGCGGTATAGAAATAAATATATCTATAATTATGTTTAATTATAAATATATGTATATAAAAAGCGCTTAAACAATAAATAAGTAAATTAGTTATTCTGTAAACAAAAAGAATTAAAATAAATTTATAATTACAAAAACATAAATATACCTATATATTAAATATAAAAAACAAAATCAAATTAAAGTGGAGAATTCCAAATTTTATATTCATCCTTGTTTTTTTTTTTTTTATTTTCTTGCTGTTTTTTTTTTATATTTTATTACAGCGTGGTGATGTTTCTTCTTCTGTGGGTGTATTTAAAAAAGCGACAAAAGCGTATTTCACTTATCTGCTTTCTATTGTGATTGCTTTTTTTAAAAATCTTATGTTATTTCAAAGTGGCCTTTGCGCTTATATTCGAAAAATGAGTTGTATTGGGAGCTAGCAAAAGGCATACCGAATACCATTTAACCTTCACATTCACAGAATTCTTCTCATAACGTCTCAAAATAAGAAAATTAAATTACAATGTTGTTCAGCAAGTGGTATTTTGTATTACAATTTAGGGGAAAAAATAAAAAAAAAATAATTGTATTTACAATAAGCCATTGTTCCAGTGTTGAATGGAAAATTCGTTTAGAATTAGAAGGAACGTGTCGGCATTGTTTCGAAGTTTCGCACGACTACAGCATACTTATGCTTATAAAAAGAATTCCCAAACAAAATTACAAGTTTCGTTGTCAATTATTGCACCTTATTGTGAGTTTCACCCAAAAAATATTTCAGCATAAAATTTTTTGTTCACACGGTATTAAAAATTATTGTGCTTTTCGCCCGAAAGAAATTTTGTTCTTTTTTTTCCGGGTGGAATGTTGTTCGGGTGAAATTCAAAATAAGGCTGCTTGAGAATCAAAACAATGGATGTAGGAATACAAGTGAAGAAACTTAAATCTGTGGTACCAACGCAAAATCCGATATGAAAATCTTTTTCACGTCACGATTCTTAATGTTTAGGGGTTTACTGGGGGCCGATGTTGATTAAAAAATAGTTGTTCTCTATTACATCTGTGGCTAAAGTGAAAACGATAAACTGGCGTTGATTTGTTTTGAGCTTAGGGTAAGTAGAATTTGCTTTAAGTTCATTTATAGTGTAATTATTCTTGTAACATACTTAAGTCGCAAGTAAAACTTACACGTGTTATACCTTTGTGTTTAGCTTTATGTTTCTTCACAGTCGTTTACGACAGGTAATATGATATCTTTCAAGAGAACATCAACATTAAACGTTTTATTTTTTTATTTTAATTACATTTTTTAATCGTTTTTTAGTACAAACAGGTACATATTTCTTTTTGTAATATTATTTATTCGATAGAAATGAAAGGAAAAAATGGAATAACAGTTTTTGCATGACTTATACTTTTAAATAAAAAAGTAAATCGACTGAATTTTTATATAAATTAATTAAAAAAAGAAGAATAAAATCAATGAAACTAAAGATAAATAAAAGAAAATAATAATGATAAGATAGATAGCTACAACAAAAGTGAGAAAAAAAAAATAGAACACATACACAAAGGTTTTTTCTTTTATTAAAATGCTTAGCTAAACATACACCGATATATTATTTTGAATATATAAATTCAACAGATAATATAACAAATATTTTTTATGTGCATATAATTAGCATAATTTGTATAAAAAATGTTTATATAATCCATCTTAAAAATATGGCAAAACAATTCGAACGCAATTTATAGATTATTATTATTATTAATATTATTATGTATTGTATATATTCTAAAATAAACTACATACATACAATAACTATACGAACAGACTATGTACATACAAAATAAAACCGAAACCATTCTACTAAAAACATTATCCAAAACAGATTTTAAAAAATTACATTTTAAATTACATAACTAAATTCAACAAAGAAAAAAAAAAAAACATATGTATGTATTTTGAAAATGTCACCTCTAAATCTTCTACTTGCAACAATCAGTCAACAACCTTACACCTTAAACATCCGCTATATGCACCAGAGCGTTCATGTTATTCTTTAATTATATACCAACTAACATTATATATGTAACTGTTTACATAACTACGTATATTTGGCACGCGAAACTAAGAATGAAAAATAGATCTAAGAAAAAAATGTAAAACAAAAATACGCCGAAATAAAAACTCAATTATACGAATTTATTTGTTTTATTAAAGGAACATTTTTAAAAAATAGTTTTTCAGAAATTTTAATTTTTCTAATAAAATAGGTACATATTAACAATAAAAATAAGTAATTTGTGAAAATAGTCACGAATTTTAAAATATTTATTTATATAAGAAATACTGTTTCAAAGATTACATATAACAATTTTCAAAATATTCTTTCGTTCTATTTCTATTGTTAAGCAATTTTCCTAAAATTAAGATCAACATTTGAGACAAACCTCACCAAATTAACACATGTCCTCATCATAAGAAAATAACATTGCGTTGAATATTTAGGGGCCTTTCTCTTTGCCTCTAAGAAAGCTATAGTTACTTTAAAAATTTGTTTTGCACTGTAAACTGAAATAATTTTTGAATTTTTGTCAATCAAACTCAACGCACCTTGAATGATAATTTCTTCGGATTTCAAATGGCAAAAGCACTGCTTAACAATAAAATCCAATTCCTCTTCTTTTAAATATTTCTTTTGCAAGATCATTACAGCATTCTTAACTTGATTGGAGTCGTTCGAACAAATAAAAGGTAAAATCTGGCTCGATGGAACAATTTGAGCAATTTTTGTACTTGTATGCGAAGGTTCTTGACTAATATAGGATAAAATCTGAATCAAGTAAGAGAAACATTTAAAATTATTTTGAAATTTAAAGTCCTCTCCCATTTACCATAGTGTTTAATATTTTTGTATTGGGGTCGAACTCTTCTGCAAATAATATGATGTACTTATTAGCTGGATATATGATCTTTTGATTATCATGAAGAAATTCACAAGCTTTCGTCAATAAATTTTCTGATATTTTTTGAACACCTGCATATTCAAGTGCACTCAGAAATGCATAATTTGAAAAATACTAGAAAGATACTCGACAACCATTAAAAATAATTATTAACATTAAACATAAAAATTGAAACTTACAGCAAAAATTCTTATAATTTCCCAAATCTCATCGTCAGAAATATTCATTTCTAGATTTTGCAAAATAATAGCAAGATTTTCTAGAATTCTATTAGCATTAAGAGAATTGCGAAGTTGCTGCTTAAAAAAAGAACATCCGTATAAAAGAATGAGTACTTTACTGTTATTCACAATTTCACTGGGTCTTAGGTCGATTATGGAATTTGGTAAACAAGTTTGAAGAAACTCATCAAGTATTAAATGATGGTTTATTGAAGAACCACAAGAATGGAAGACAAATGAAGTTAGAAATATTTTCATCGAGTACTGTGTGTATTTACGTATTTTTCTGTAAAAGAAATATGTACCTACATAAAATCAATTGTAAATATGCTTAAATGAAGTTTTAAAGATTACCTTGATGATTTTGACAAGACAAAAATAATCGAATCTGCTTTTAGTTTAACAATTTTCTTGAGGATTTTCGTGCAAAATATTTTACTGAATGATGGAGTCCAAAGAATGATATTTAGTAGTGAAATATAAAATTTGAATAGTTCTGAATTAGGATTTGACGAATTGAGTTTCTATAAAAGAAGAAATTATTCATGTAATTAAATAAGGCTCATAATTCGGTAAGTCGGCTTCAATTTTTGTCTTGGAACCTGATTAATTGCGAAAAATCATAACTACGAAAATATTATTTTAGCCCTGCAGATAGTTTTCTGATAGGCAAGACATTCAACTGTTTAGACTAAAAAAATCTCAGATACATTAAGTTACAGTTTTTTTCAAAAATTGAGTACGAAATTTCTTTGAGATCCTGCTACCACTCCTAAGATACTATACATATTTTATAATATATAGAAGTTTTTAGTAGGGTCCAGGTCAAAAGACGCTGTTATGTGATATATGTATGGAACGTGTAATTGACATTTGTATAGTTTAAAAATTTCAATTTATACATCAACTGGAGAAGTCACCAATTAATGAAAACTTGTTGCGATATCTTAATTTTCCAGTTCGTTCTCCTGTTCAAAAATAAGTCTTACCATAATCTGCTCCAAAACAAAAGTCATACGTCTATAGAAGATGTTTTCAAAACATTTTAATTGAAGTGTATCTGAATCGTTGCAAGATCTAAAAATAAGAAATTAATTTTTTTTTCAAATTTGCATAAATTTAAAGATTTATAAACTTACTTAAGTAACCGAAACAAAATTTCTATAACCTTAAAAAGCCACAATTCACGTGCATCCTTGCGATATTTTTCAAACAAATTATCCAAAAACAAATCAGCCAGATTTGAAACCTTCATTATTAACTGAAAATTTTTTAAAATGCATTTATGCAATTCTATGAGATTTAGTAAATGAAGATAGATTTCAATCATCAAACTTTTAATAGCTATTGCCAGACAATTCTCATTATTAACCAGTTCGATAAATTTTAAAAGGCATACAAACACTGCCTGTAGGTTTTCGTCTTCTCCATGGGAAGAGTTCTTCCAATGGTACCTTTCCAAATTGTATAGGTTATTTATGGACTTATGCTTATTTTAAAACTTAAAAGAACTTACTTTTTCAAAAGAACATCCAAATTATTAAGAATTTCAAAAAAATCCAATTGAAATTTTTCAATTCTATTATTTTGAACAAGCAAAATTAATACTCGAAGAATATTTTTTAAAATATTTATAAACTGATTATTTCGAAAATTAATATCCTTCATGAAGTGGCGAATTAATTTTAATGTTGGAATTAGAACTGAAAGCTGGGAACTGATGATATCGTTTAATGCAGGGCCTAGGTTAACTTTCAAAATTTCATAAATAACTTTTTCTTTGTCGTTACTTTGCTCAATACATTTAACAAGATGCGATATAATTTGAATCTGAATTTGGAAATTTTGATCAGTAATGGCGGATTTGAGAGAGATAAAATATTCTTCAAAATTGTACATTTTTTAAGAAAAAAAGTTTGTAAGATTAAGATAGGAACGGATTATTTGGTTGATTGGAAACCAATACAAGTGTATAAACTACCTTCATCTTACATACATATATGAATTCATTTAAAGCAACACACGTGTTGGATGGGGAAATTCTTTAAATTGGCAGCCATCTTTAAAACAAGAATATAAATGGCGCATTAGTTTACTTTATGTCAATTTAGAACCGACAGTTTAGCTTTATGGGTTTCTTATTGAATAATCCATAGGTACTACATGTATGTACATAATTTTGCTTAACTTTGGGGCATATATTAGTTGATAAATCAAAATAAAATACAGTAAAAGCCGTTTATAGTCAAATGTATATGACACTTACAAAATGTGTCTTTAGGAATATTTACTTAAATATTTCTCACTATTTTAAACAAAAGTTGATTCAAAACTAAAATACTCTTTGTATAATTTACCATAAATAAACTGCTTCAATGGTGTAACACGAATGACATATCTTTAAATATGTAGTGTTATATCATTTTCAAGATCATCTTTCCCTATTATTTATGATTATAAAATTTTAAGCAATGAGCTTGAGAGAGTTTATAACCATAAAGATTTAGGAGTTATATTTGATGCAAAATAAGATTTTAGAATGCATGTAGATTACGTTATCTCTAAAGGCAACTCTATGCTTGGATTTTTGATAAGAAATTCTAAGGACTTTAAATGTCCTTTCACGTTTCGTTCGACCGATTTTGGAATACTGTTGTGTGGTTTGGACTCCATACTATAAAAATGCGTCAAATAGAATATAAAGTATTCAAAAACGATTCACGAGGTTTTCGCTTCGACAACTAAATTGGAGCGTACCCTTGCCCTCATATAAAGCTCGATGTGATTTAATTTACTTAAGAAGTCTTGAATCTAGGAGAGTTTACTTTTTAATATCTTTTGCGCGTGATGTTGTAACTGATCATATTGATTGTCCGCCTTTACAGTTGCTTTTTGAATTATATACTCCGGCTCGTTGTTAACCAATTTTTCTCTATCCCATTTCATTCGACTAATTATGGTATCAATGAACCAGTAACACGGGCTTGTACATTTTTTAATAAATATGCCGATGTAATCGATTTCGAATGCTCTAAAGATGTTTTTAAAAATAAAATAATGAATGTGATTTTGAATGAATAATAATAATTATCTACTAAACTAAATAATTTAATTTATGTAATTTCATTTTTGCCTGAGTCTTAAATTACTCAAAATTTCTATGTACATATTTAGTTTTTTAAGTTAACATATCTTTAAGTCTAAGAAAGTTTTTTGTACTTATAGACAAATAAATAAATGAATTGTTTTAAATTTTCGTTTGACTCTCTGCTTTTGCAAAGCGATCCCAATTAATTTTTTATACTTACTAAAAGTTTAATTTTTGGAGCTTAACTAATGTATGTAAGTACGTATTATAAATGTGATTAGTTTAATTTCACTCCCATAACAAACCTGCCTCCTTATGGAATTCTATCAGCTATTTTTGTATTATTTGTGAATTGTGACGATTCAATTAACGCAAAGACTTTGTAAAAGGTAATACAAAATTATCTGATCCTTAAAACTACAAATTCCTTACTGTCCCTTTTGTCGTATATGTAAATGGGCTTTACAACAGGAAGTTCAATCAAAAAATCTTATTTATTTTTATGTTAACATAATATATTTATATACATATAGGTAAATTACTTATCAGCAAAAAAGCTACTACGAAAATAATTCAAGCATAAAAAAAACATTATTTTAATGGAATGATCGTTGTCGTGTACGTATCTACATAGGTATATACCTACCTAACTTTTTTTCTATTTGCGAAAGGTCATAACAATTTGTATACCTATGTGTTTTGGTGTATATCTGCTTATCGATTTAATTTATAAGTAATTTCACAGTGCTTGCTTTTGTTACCTCATAAATTAAATTGAGAATTGAAGACATTTTTATTTTTGTAGTTCTTAGCATCGAAGTTCACTTAATAAATTATTAGATCATGTATATCTTGAACAAGTATATTTAGGTACCTATACCTACCATTTCGTTACAAGTACCTATTCCTTCACAAAAAACCCTTATTTTCAATTACTAACTCCTGAAATCAGACAAACTGTAATTTCATTTCATTTGCAGTATCAAATAATTTATATTTGCTTTTATGTTTTGATACAAAAAATTGTTTTTTTTTTTTAAGCACCTTCATGGCAGGTTTTTTAGTTGCTTATATTCTTCCAATTTATCTTTCGCACTTAACCAGAAGTACGTACTTCTGCTTACCACCTTTTACTTTTTGTTTTTTTTTTTTTTATTCCAATACATATAAATATATATGTACAAACAAAAAATTAATTCCCAGAAAGAAAAATAAATCTTATTTTTTACAGATTCTGACCTTCAGAAGAAGTAAACAGTCCAAATTGCCAAAGCAAATTGGTAGTTTGACGATGCTATTATTCGTATATGTGTTTTATCATGTTATGCTAATTTCGTTATTATATTTCGTCTCGGATCAGTAGTCTTTCAGGCAACTTTTGTGTTCTCTTAAAATTTAAGTCTCTTAAAAATGTGGTGCTCTATAGCGAAAAATTCAATTATTAATGAAGTCGAAACAAAAATTGATATATACTTACAGTCCAACTTGATGTAAGATGTAGGTACATTACATATATGAAATTTTGGATTCGTAGAGAAAATGGAATTAAATTTATAACTTTTTCGAAAATAATCGTCTGAGCTCTGAGCTAGACTGGTTCTGTGAAAATCATATACATACCTAAGTAAACGATATTATATAACTAAATATTTCATAGGACTTTTTTCACAATGCCTAAGTATTGTTCCGACGAATAAATATTAGCGCTCGTTCATAACTTTACTCATTCAAGGTGTTATTTTTTCTTTCCAAATTTAAAAAAAAAATCCAATTGAGACAATGAGACAAAATTTTATTTCTTGAATTTGAAGAAAAAATTTATTTCCTAATATTGTAAGTCTTATTTAAAATAATTAAATATGTATGTAAGTGTATACATATGTTAGATGCACAAAATGTATAAATTTGATAAAAATCGTTCAAGGAATTATTCCTTCTATATAAGTGTGCGATTGAGGATAACACAATAATGTTTTATTTTATAAAATATTACATGAACAATTAGAAAAAGAGATTTTTCTATCCAAAATTCTTATTCGCCCAAGTCCTCTGTCGCAAATTATTTATTTTCGGTTATTTCTGAAATAAACTATTCAACTTCAGCTGTAGTTCATTTAGTAGTTCCATATTTTGTAGCCTCTTCATGAAGCTATCCCTATGCTACATGCGATGTGAATTGCTCGACCGTTGGATTACACATCCCTTGAAGGAATTTAATCGAACATCTATCTCGCCTTCTTCTAACTATAAATAAATTAAATAAAAAATGCATAACTAATATATTTTTCCTTACCTCATCGAATGCATAAATATCCTGATAGCATGAATGTGAAATACACTTTCGAGCACATTTCACCTTATCGACTCCTTCTAAGTCCTCACAGGCAACCGAGTGCTCACATGAAGATTCAAATTCCCGGTACGCAAGCTCCTGCGGGGGTTGAGACGTTATAATAAATGGATAAATAAATGCATTCAAATATGAAAAAAAAAATCAATAAGCGAAAACAGGTGGATGGATGGACCTATGATGGGCTTACATTTTTGCTTGTCTCCTTGTATGCATATTCAGGAAAATGGAATGTAACTGATTTGGCATTTTTATCTTTATCACTTTTAAGAGCAGAATTTAATTTAAATCCAAAAACAATTAAATAAATTAGTATAAGTTTTGTACTTAGTTTTTTGTGCAGTTTATTCTTATCAACTGTGCGAGTGGTCGACATTGTTTTGACTATTTTCCAAAATGAGAAATTTTACTATGAAATTATTTTTTTTCTGACAGAAGGATATGCCGGGGAATATAGAAAGATAGTCGTCGTGTGGGCCAGGGACATGCGTTTAATTTAGAAACCAGGTGGGGTTATTGTGTGAAAAGCTTTTTTTGTTTTTATAAAAAGAGCTTTCGTAGATTTTTATTTGAAATTAAAATTTTTAAGGTAAAATAAATTTGTTAAAAGTGTGGACCCTTGTAATTTTGAACATTTGTTGTCTTAGATAAAGCTCTCTGCAGTTAGTGCCTTACATAAAGAGCGACAAAGTTTCAAAACTTCAAGTATAAATATTTTTACTTACGAACTTTTTCTCTCAGAGCATTAATGGAGTTAAAAAATAATAGTTGTAAAAGTCCTGGGAACAGAAATACGCCAAAATTCTATTTTATGGTTTAGACTTTGAGGAACAATAAAATGAAATGTTCAGCCTATTTAAAATACTATTGTGGTTTAACCCCAATTTTTGTTTGTTGATTGAATGTACTAGGTACTAGTCAATAAATAGAATTTAGATTTATTTTCATAAAATTCAGTTAAATTAACAAGTAAATTCCCTTCAAATCACAACATCACTGAAATTGCGAGTAATCTTGCTAAAAATCCATCCCACAAAGAAACGCAGAGTTCAAGTTTAAAGCTTTACTTAAGAGAATAAAACCAGCATCCAGCTCAAAGAGAATCACTCGCTCTAACCAAACCCATAACAAAAAGACAAATCCAAACAGATATTGTATCTTACATGAAGTCATCGCGCGATCCCACCTTCAATACTACTAAACTGAGGCTTTAATAAACCAATATGACGTTGTGAGCTTCTCGATCAATTCAGTTCTCTGCGAAACATCAACATTGCTGGTGGTGGTGGTGTTGGAATTATTATAACTTTTCAGTCGTATTCCAATAACTTCTTCAAGAATACCTTTTAGAAGTAAATTTATCAGAAAATCAAAAAATAAACAACAAAAAAAAGAATAGAAAAGGAAATTGATCAACAAGTTTTGTATCTGCCGCAGCAACTTCGGAAACAGCTGAAAAAGACTCACGATCTGCCTTGAATACTAATGAAGGTTTCCCAGACAACAAATCCAAACAAAAGTTCTCTTTTGAAAAAAATTTGTTTTTTTTTTTTGCTTTTTGTAATTTGTCATTGTTTCCTTTTTTCTTCTCCTACATAACAACTGCAACAATCAACTTTAAAGTGCAATAAAAAGTGAAAACCTTTTTATTTTGTTAAACAACAACTTGTGTTTGTTTTTTTTTTTAAGTGAATAGAAGAGGAAAAGAAACATTCGTCCATCAAAGTGGTAACAAAGTTTTAAAAGGCATTGAACTACGAATATATCTACTATATCTATCTACTACCAATAGGTAATGTGTGGTAAAGCAGTAAATTGACAACGCTTATTTGAAATTACTATGCACACCAAACCAAAAACAATTGTGTGCAGCAAATTTAATAGAGTTTTGATTGTGCAATAAACGAAATACATAATATATATGTAGAAGGTGTGTGTATTTTTAAATACCTACAGTGTTGCCATTTTTCTAGCGGAAACAACTACTGCATTAATATCAAATCAAAAGTGACATAACACGCTCTGCTTTTTTGCTTCTGCCTCAAAGTGGCACTTCGACTTACATATTTGGCCAAGAACAAGTTATTAAAAATTTAATTCCGACCTTGATAATCTTGTGCCCACAGCATTCCGGTCGTCTCAGTTCGTTGTGCCCATTTTGGGTTTGGTTTTCGACGTTTTCCGCTGATCAGTTATTTATTTAATTTATTATGCGCATCTGATATACATCTGTTCTGAAAATAAACTACGATATCATCATTATGCCCAGAAAACTGTTAAAATTCTTGATAATTTTCGATAACACATCGTTGTTGTACTTTCCGGGACAATTTCTATCGGGAAAAGTACTTCTAGAACTGCAGGATGATACTCCGGCACTGGGATTACACTTTCATGTTGTCGGTGAGGGGGTAGTTCGTGTTGGATCAGCTCGACAGGAGCGAACTTATGACAAAGAAAACTACATTGATTTTCGCATGAAACTCTTGGGCGATCCTGATCAGGGGCCATCGGTTTTATCACCAGGAATTCATAGTTTTCCATTTAAACTAGGACTTCCGGTTGGATTGCCATCGACATTTTTGGGTCGTTATGGCTGGATACAGTATTATTGTAAGGCTGCATTGCGTGAACCAACGGGACTGATACATAAGAATCATCAAGTATTTATTGTGATGAATCCGATCGATTTGAATCTGGAGAAACCTATTTTGGCGGTAAGTGATTGATTATTTTTTTTTTTGTTCAAGGAGTGGCTGTCTTCAAATTGATTGTGGGGGATTTTTTTTAATTTTTATATAGCAACCATTTACATGTGAGGTGGAACACAAATTAGGAGTCGCATGCGTAGGTGGCGGAACAGTAAAATGCAGAGTCGCTTTGGATCGTGGGGGCTACGTACCGGGAGAGAGTATATCTGTGACAGCTTATATATCGAATCACAGTAATATAACAATTAAGAGGACAAAGGCATCATTGACTGAGGTAAGTTAAATTTAAATTGAATGAAAATTGAATTTAATTATGTTAAGAAATTTGATTTTAATTTGCTTCTAAATATTTACCAAGAAAAAATGTTAACATGACACAAAAAGTATTGGCTGATATTGAAAAAAATGACCAAATCCTAAATCGCTGGAACAAAGGCTTTAAAAGCAAAAATGTCCTAAATATCTATATTCCATTATTCTTGGACTTATACACCTACCTACCTACTACACACACACAAACTTTACTTTCAATTGTGCCAGTGCTGTCAAACAAATTATTAAAGTAATAAAATAATACGATTTTCCCAAAGTGAAGAATTTATAATGAGTAAATTAGTAATTTGTTTCTAAAGGGATGATCAATGTGTTAAAATTAAAAATTCTATCAGATTTTTTCAAACTTAAAAAGCTAGCTCCTGCGTAAATTTAGGGATTTCCAGTAACAATGATTTTATGATTCAAGGCTAAAAAGGAAATGAGTTTTAGTGTCGAAGAAAGTTTTTTTTTAATAAAAAAAAAACCCTTTCACACTCATGTCAAATTAAAAATTTTAAAGAATTTCATAGCTACTGACTAATTTGTATAAGGGAAAATAATATTTTGCTTCTACACTAGCATCAAAAATATCAGTTTGACAATACTCTCAAATACTTGAATGTGATAAAATCTTGGAAAGTGGTTAGACCAATTCCAAATATGTTCAAATTTCTTGTTTATATATTTATATAATTTTAAAATGCAATATTACTGAGCTTATTTTTATTCCCGATTTTCGAGAATTTGTATAAGAAAAAAAATTAAAAATTTTGTATGGGATTTGACCGTTTTAGATGCACTAAAACAAAAGATCCGGTTTTTTTTTTAAATCAAATTGGTCCAAGCATTTGGGCTCTAGCTTGAATAAAATTTAACTCACTACGGAAGCACAGATGCTTGAGAGTTGTAAGACGCTTAATCCTGGTTTTCTGCGAGCCACCATCTTAAATACATTCCACCAGTTTAAATTTAAACGTCACATTTTTTTTTAAACTTTTTATAGAAATAACAAAAATAAATTCTTTTTTTTTTTTAAATTACAGACTGTTGAATATCTAGCCCGTGGAAAAACCATACAAACTGAAAAGCGTGCCTTAGCTGTTTTAGTTCGAGGAAAAATTCGACCAGGTGGTAAAGATGAATGGCAAAATGATAGCTTGTACGTTCCTCCATTACCACCGACAAATCTACGTGGATGTCATTTAATTAAGATATCCTATGATGTGTTCTTTGTGATTGAACCCAAGTCATTAGAAAAAGAAATCAAATTACAATTGCCGATCGTTTTAGCCACTTATCCATTTAGAAGTTCTCAGAATGATGTCGCAAATACCTGGCCAGAAGCTGTTTTAAAGCCAGATACACATTATCCATCAACATTACCAATATTTAGACCATGGCTTCATGAGAAACCTGAGTCCAGCTAAAGTTGTGTGTGTGTTTTTTTTTATTGCATTCTTTTTTTTTGCACGAATTGAACGGATTTTTGTCATTGTAGTCATATAAATATCGATATTCATCACAAAAAAATGCCATACACTAAAGTGACTTACTTATATATACATAATATTTTATTTTTCGCCTTTTTTTGTATTCTTTTATTCAATAAATTTATTATTTTTATTGTTTTTAACGAAATACATTTTTTGAAAAATTATAATTATTTTTAAACTATCTAACCTGATTGGTGCCTATATTTTTTCTGAAACTGCAACGAAATTCTGCCATAAAATAATAAAAAGTAAACAACAATGCTGTTGCTTTGAATAAACGAAAGAGCTGACAAACAAACTTTACTTATTTAAATTTGTGGAGTTTAAGCTTTAATAAAATTTATAATTAAGGCCAGGTTTTTAAAATCAAATAAGACTTATAAATATCAGTTAAATAATCAAAGTTTAATTATGAAAAATATTCAGTCTCATTGTTAGTTGCATCCGACAAATATCCTTCAACTTTTTTTGTTCGGTTTTGCCCGTCCAAAATTCGTTCGCCTACTAAAAAGATGTGAAAATTTAGGCTGTCAATGGAATCACATTCTGCCCAAAAGAAATGTTCACAATAAGGGGAACTTTTCGAACATGAAATTTCGAGTGAAACTCACAATAGAGAATAAGTGAAATGTCAAAATTTCCGGATGAAATTTTTTTCGGGTGAAACTCACAATGAGGCTGATTATGTCTGTTTGGTAATATAAAACGGTGTACGACATTGCATAATTTGCTGTCAAATCCCATATAGAAATGTTTGACAAGTAGTAAACTGTAGCAAGAAGTTGCAGTTAACAAACAGAAAGCGATTATTATGCTGAATGTCATGATATTTACCGTAAATGAGCTTTAATAACTTCAATTTTTGCAGTTTCTCTGTTGAAGAATGTATTAAATGAACTGAACAATATAATTCTTGCAAGTGCACATTTTGTATGTGAAATAAATAAAATGGACGAGTGACAAGAAATTGTAATATGATCAGTGCGAAATGAAAAACCGATGGATTCCCCAAACCCCTCATTGATCATTTGATAACTTCTTTGCTTGATGAATTAATTATTAATTTGAAAATAAAGTACATATGAATATACGTTAACGTTTAGTGATAACAGTTTCACTCCATGAACTAGAAAAAAGTCTCAATAATTTTAAGTGAAAAAAACTATCCTGCAGCAATTGGTAGTTTACCTGGCTAAATTAAATACAATAATGGGTTTAGTTGTAGATCGAAGCCCAGTCAATGTTGACTAGCACTACAATCTTTAGCTGTAGAAAATGTATCTTATAGGTATAGCTATGTTGATGTTCCATTGTAACATCTTTTCTACTGTGAACAAATAAAGTCACTCAATTAAATTGATAAAAAAATAACATGTCTAGTAAATTACGACTATAAGTCGGCTGTTTTCTTTCGTTAGGCGGCTTATAAAGTCGTTAAATAAGTAGCATGATCGCATAAGAAATTCCAGATATTTTTGCTTTGTGGAGACCTGTCTAAGAGTCAAAATTAAATTATGAAGCATATGGGTTTATTCGCTGTTGCATGTGACAAATAAGATTTTCTTAATGTTTTCAACAATGTTATAGTCCTTTTTCGTTGTTGCAGCCCTTCGTCTTCACTTCAAAGTCCCATTTTTTATCTAGTTCAGCTGGTATTTCATCAGTTCTTAAGACTTTTGTTGAGCTTCAGCCGAATCATAAATAATATCATTAGCGTTCTCATTTTTGTTCATTTCTGCGCATCTGCCAAAATCGAGGTATTATGGTGGTAAAATGATGGATCCAGTGCCCATTTACTTGTCTTATATTAATATTTTGTTGTTGTTTATAATAATGCGTGTTGAGTTCCTGTGGGCACTCGAACAGTCATTTTTAATTCTTTGACACTTTTAACTTTGACAAGCTGCACAATATATTACCTTAGATTTGTGTACTGTGCATATAAAGCCTTCTGTGCGATCTTCTTTGATTGGTAGTGTAGTGAGTAGTGTAGGTAGAGTAGTTTCTTCGTTCGAGGTAACTATTTAGCAATGTGTTCAAGTAACTTAGGGACCTTCGCCAGAACCAAGCTATCAATATAACTTTGAAATAAAAAAATCAATTACAATGGTAATTGAAGTCGAAAAAAAACCGATTTTTCTTCATGATTTTAAGTTACAAGTACGTAATGTACATTAAATTTTTGGATTAAAACCAACGTTTTATCTCGAAAGTAAAAAATATGTACATATTTGAATTTTACATATAAACGATCCTTATGATCCTTCTGATGCCAAAACTAGCTCTTACGATCTCAGCATAGTTTTTTTTTAATCTATATACAAAAATGCCATACTCAGAATAATCAAAATAAATCTATTTAGATACCGAAACATTTTCATTAAAAATAGATAAGACTACATTCAAACATACTACATTATCTTACTGATGTATTTTTACAATCACACTTTATAAATTATGAAGATTTAGCTATGTTTGACACAAATTAGAAAAGCAAGAAATAATTCGGCAGATATTTTGCTATTGACGCAATGTTTGACACATTTATATTTGCAAAATTAAATCAATTAACACTATCACTCAAAATAATTTGAGAACGGTACTTTATCACACCTCACAGGTTCTTTCAGCCGAATTGTTTATTTATTGAATTTGATGAATTCCTATAAAAAGCTTAGGGAAATATGAAATTTTTACATTACTCAATGAGATTTGCAACGAAACATTTGTAAACTCTATTGAAGATCATGAAGGAACTTGTGAGTATATATAATTTGAATTTTGTATTACATTTGTTTTACATTAATTTATTCTTTCTGAAACGTGCAGATTATTTTTTGTCTTTTGCTTGTGACCTGTTTGGCAATTCCCATCGTACCTAATCATCATGGAGAAGAAATCAAGGTAGAGTTAAAAACTGACGATCAGATCTTAAATGACCTGAAAAATGCTGAGATAATAATCGATGATGAAAAAATAAATTTGGAGGGAAATTTAAATAAGGAACAATCAGCGAAAATTGGGTTGCTGAGTGCATTATTGCAAGGATTTACAACACCTGCACCTGCAGCAGGAAGTGTTAATTACGTTTTTTACAGTCCGCTTGGTGCTCTAATTCAAAGGTTGAAGCCAACTACCACAACGACAACAACTACTACAACTGCTGCTACTACCACAACCACTGACACAACAACAACAACTCCAACAACTACCACAACAACAACTCCTACCACAACTACAACTCCAACTACAACTCCAACCACAACTACAGTAATGACAGGATAATTAGTTGTTTTTTTTTTTTTTTATAAAAGATCGTTAGTCTAAACTTATTCTATAAAGCTGGACAAATTCCACTTTTTTTTTATTTCCAATTAAGTAATTTATTTATTTATTTAAAAACTAAATATTTGTGTAAATTTTTATTTTATTTGAACAGTAAAGCTATATATTTAAATATAAATGAAAGTCATCAATAGTTACCTTTAAAAGTGAATTTATATTTCTTATTTTGAATTGTACATCAAGGCTAAGTGATGTTAGATTAAAGTTATGTCGTTTTCAGTTAAATTTTCGTATTGTTCTATCCCTTTTTGAATCCAATAGAATATCTTGCGATATTTGTAAATATCTACTTCCAAAAATGTCACCATTTTAACAATGGCTGCTTTAAACATTTATCTTGTCAAAGTCAGGAATTCAGTATTATGTATGTTTCAAACTTGTTAAAATATGTGTTTGAATGAGTACCTATCTCCACTATCAAATAAAATTGATTCTACTGCATAGTTTATGTACCTTATTTTAAAAATTAATTCTAAAATGTTGCGCAATGTTGAAATCTGAAATGACAAAACTGATATTTTCTATTATTACTGTACAAAAACATCGAATATAATTTTTATTCTCGACACTAACCTTTTATATACACAAGCAATATTTTTCGCAACTGTAACCAACTTCACTAAACTTCAAGTAGAGCTGTCAAAATAATGCTTGCTGTGGGCGTTTTGCAAAATATAAACAACAAAAAATTTTCACAATTTATTAATTCGCAAAATATTTTATCAATTAAATGTTAAATATAACAAATTTCATTAAAAATAATTAATTTTGGTAAAAATTTTGAAGTTGTGACAGAAAAAATCATGTCTCAAAGTGGTGGAGGTGGTGTAGCAACGACTGCTCCTGGCGTTGCTGCAGCATCCCTTGGAGCATCCAGACGGCATCGTGATCTGCCTCAAGATGGAAACGTATCTGGAACATCAATATCAGCTCGATTTGGAGAAACTGAATGGGAAGCACGTGAGGTATATTACAAATAAAAAATAAAACTTCACAAAAAAAAAAAGACTGATGAAAACCTCTTACAGTCCCAACGGCAGCGAGAACTCGAAGAAGCACGAGCTCGTGCTGCACAAATGGAAAAAACAATGAAATGGTGGTCGGACTGCACAGCCAATTGGCGTGAGAAATGGAGCAAGGTAAGTTCAAGAGTAGAATAGCACCCGATTCGATTACGTGTTTTTCGTTTCAAGTGCGATTTCAATTTTCGATAATGATGTCCGAAGTAGTTTGATCGATATGTGATTGCACACGTTGCCCTCAAATTCAATGCTTTTCAATTACTGCATCGTTACTGAGTCAACGTCGATGTTCTGCGGTGGCAAAATACGTACAAACAAACAATAAAACATTCAATTTTATTTTCAGGTTCGTAACGAACGCAACAAAGCTCGCGAGGAAGCCAAACAATTGAGAGCGAATCTTGACATTGCCATGAAGGAGTCAAATTCGTATAAACGCGAGAAGAATGATCTTGAGATGCAGATTACACAATTGAAGAAGGAAATGGAAAAGGTGCACATGCTGATGATGAAACATGCTGGGCAGTTTCACAAAGAAGGGTGAGTTTCTCGACTACTTGTCTGCTTTTCCGTATCTGATTTTTAATTATTTCAACCCTACAGAATCGACAACAGCGATGAACCTGAGAGGGATGGGAGAGATAACAACTGTTCCCCTGACATCTCATCGGATGGCCTTAAGAATGTGAACAGCGAAGACGGATTGGTAAGGACAAACTCCTGGTATTGTAGTAGTGGCGACATAGTGTGTGTGTAAAAAAAGAGTGACATATATTTTTTTTTATTTGATAGCGACCATTAAACCAATGTTCGCTCATTACTCACAAAAACTCCACTTGCTTCGCGCTGTGTTCTTCCGATTATGCCAATTTTTCTCACTTCTTTATATGTTCTATTTGTTTTGTTAAGGTCACCAAGGCAGTTGGAGGCGACATCAAGGATGTTGATATTGAAGAGTACGTATTGCAAGGAGCTGTGCCAAAAAATCTCAATGAGTTATTAGGTAAGACGTTGATTATACAAAAAAAGGTTCGAATATTCGTATTTTAATTTAATTAAGATGAGGAGACAGCTGAGGAGAAACGCCTGATCCAACAGCTATCAAAGGACGACTTTGATGAAGAATATCTATTGCAAAAAATATCCATGCTTCAACTACGTCTTGATGAAGCTCAGAAGACAATTCAAGTTGAAAGAGAGTAAGTATAGAAGGTATATAATTAAAGCTCCTGAACTTTATGTTTTTTTTCCTTAGAGAAAAACACATGCTTCACAAAAATATAGAAAAAGTTTCCATTGAAATCCAAGAAATTCGTGAAAAACATGAAGAGTTAAGATCAGCAAAGCAAGTGAGTTAAAATATTTTTTTTTTATTTTGTAAAACTTGAGTTCTAACCCTATTTGTTTAAATTTCTATAGGAAGCAGTTCGGGAACTTTTAACACTCCAAGAACAACATCGAGCTGAAGTACGAATTTTAAATAATTCTATTCAGGAAGAAGTATCAGCTAGGGAAAATCTTGAAAGGCGACTCTGTGAACTTAGAACTGAGGTAAAGGTCTTTAATTTTATTCCAAAGTAATATTTTTGATTTTATGAAAAACAAAATTGATTTCAGTTGGAAAGATTGCAAGCAGAAAATGCATCCGAATGGGGGAAGCGTGAACGTCTTGAAACAGAGAAGCTTGCCCTTGAAAGAGATAATAAAAAATTAAGATCAGAAATACGTGATTTACAGGAGCGATCAGATCGTAAAGGACGACCTGTTCAAGCAACTGATGTTGAATTTAGAACTTTACAACAAGAGCTATCCGAAAAGAATAAGGTAGGTGTCTTGAAAACTAACTTATTTTCCAGTGTAAAAAAAAAATTAATCACCAATAAACTCGAATCATAAACAAAGCTTAGGTAAAAAATTTTAAACAAATATATTCTTACAGGAAATCGGTGAAATAAAGCAATCACATTCCAAACTGAAGAAACTTCTTGCAGAAACAAACACAGAACTAGGCCATGCCGTTCGTCGAGCAGAACAATATGAAGGAGAGGTAACATTTTACTCAAAGGGAAACAAAAAAAATTGCTGGTATTTTTGATAATTTTATAGGTTAAGCGATTACGGGCCCGAGTAGAAGAACTTAAAAGGGAATTAGCTGGTGCCGAGGATGAACTAGACGCAGCTTGCAATCAAGTTCGACGCCTTCAACGTTCCAATGATGAACTTATCGGTCAAACAGAGGGACTTCAAGTCCAGATTCAACATTTACAAACAAGGTAAGGATGTTTTCACTTTCCCTTACACTAACACTGTGGGTGAATCCTTACATTGCCTATAACAAAATATCTTAAACTACCCTTGGACGCTGCTTTCTCAAAAAAAAAAAAAAAATACTTACAACCGAAACAAATCAGACGTTCAGCTAGTCCCCAACAACGTCCCACTAATTTTGGTTCATCATCTCTGACCTCAACATCGGGCATACCAATTGTATCGCACAAAACAAGTAATCTCCCATTAGTAGAATGCAAACCAAACATAAACGATTTGCGTCAGCTTTTTGATGATCCGCCACGTCATGGCGGCGCTCCCACTGCCAGTGGGGAATCATCAAAAAGATCAAGTCAAACCGATCGAACTCTAAATCTAAGTCAGACATTTTTCGACGCCAAGCCAACGCACCTAGAAGAGAACATCTTTGAGTCTAAGGCACGTAACCTTGATTTCGAAAGAGCTAAGCAAAAATTTGACAATCCACATCACCACCATCACCAGCGCGAGCAACGTGAACGATCATCAGGAAGATTTGGCAACTTAAAGTGCTCTTCGAATGCGACCGGAAATAAGAACTTAGACTTATTGTCCTCTAGCAATGGTAATGCTGCTGAAATGATAAATCGCAATGGCACTAGTGGTGGGCCAACTTCTATGCAAGTATTCGATGATCATTTCCGTTCCTCTGCTTTTGGCGGTGGCGGTAATGTTGGTGCTGGTGGTGGAAGTAACAGTATTGGTGGGGGCGGCGTTTGCGTTGGAAATAAAAAAGATCCATTTTCTAGAAATAGCATCAATTTGGATGGTTTGAAGGTTTCCGATGATGATGAAGTAAGTAGCGGTATATGTGTGTTTGTGTGTTTAAATAAAATTATGTGATTTTCCTTTTATTTTATTTTAATTTATTTATTAAAAATAAATGCTTTTGGTGTGTGTAAGTTTATTTTAGCTAAAAAAATTCCTTCAAAATTTGTTCAAATATTAAGTTTTGTTTTTTATTGATTTCAGACTCCGTAGTTATGGATCAACGAGCATGTTGTTAGACGAAGAAACTGAAGGAAACAGCGATGAGGGTATTTAGAATTATACAAAATAAAAAAACCTTTAAACAGTTAGTATTAATCACCTATTAGTTAGGCATTCATTATTATTAAGTGCATTTTTGTTAAACATTATTAAAAAATAATAAACAAAGGACATCAAATTTAAGATAACGCTCTCTGAATTACGCAGAATGGAAGTAAATAAATCTAACCAAGGAAACTTTATCATTGATACCCGTTTGCTGATATGAAACATATGTAAATATTTAAGTTAAACTAAACTTTTTCTTTAGCGTAAACTGTCACATAAGTTCTTATGTTGAACTTAAATATTTTAAATTCATTTCAGGAAATGGTCTAAAATCATATTTTCTAATTCATGACACAGTTTAATCGTTCAAGACTCATCCAATATTTACTTAGTTTAATAAGTTCTTGTATTAATTAGTTTCCCTGAAATATCTTACCAGTTCTATTTATTTATTCTCTTAGACAAATTGTGATGTTGCTTTTGATTATGTATCATTTTTTCTTTGCCATGTCCGAACAATGAAAAGATTTATCTTTTTTTTGTATGCAATTCATTGCCATTTTATTAAACTTCCAATATAGAAAAAAAATTGATATTTTTATTTTATGTTAAGAAAATTTTAAAGAAAACCACGAAGACTTATTTACAAATAAACCTAACTATTAGTTGTTGTATTCTTAATAAAAATACTAATAATGTATTCGACTATTTTTAGATATTGACCATTATAACATATGAATATATTTATGAATTAAAATATCTATCTAGAATCTATTGACAGTGTTAAAATTAAGAGCATGATATAAGTATATGCTAAAGTATTATATTAAACGTATTAAAAACTTAATTTTCAAAACACTTATTATTAAATAAAAAATATTTAAAATGTTAATATCATAAAGAGTAATTGAATAAAGAAAAATTAATTAAAAGTTAATGAAGTTGTTTAAATTGAAAGTAAAATTTGATATCTAGACTTCAGATTTCTCAGGATCCCTTAAGCATTCCAAGATAAAACGATGCAATAGAAACCATCCAACTTAGCAATGAGGTTTTAGCTTTCTGACTTCAGGATTTTCAGCTCTTGATTGTCAATGCCTTATTGTCGACGTACTTGCCTTGCAGCTTAGCGATGATAGTATATATATCTTGTAGTTGTCTACCTTCAATGTCGACAGTACAGATGTGATTGCTGTCAAGTCAACATTTTTACAAGCGAATTCAATATCCATCAATAGGTAAATTTCTAAAAAACTTATAGCCAAACTACAATACAATGAAAGACAACTCAAATTTTTCTTAACGAATTTTTCATTTTTATTATTTATTTCTTTGCTAAATTGAGCAAAACTTATTAAATCAAGATATAATCATAATTTGTATTGATAATCTTCTTTCTTTTCTGTCATTTCAATATATCTTTTTTTTTAATATATATATATTTTTTTTTAAATAATGATATCTATTGATATATTGCATTTAAGTTCTGGTATTAACTACAAATCATAAAATATCTACTTTACAAAAATTACAAACAATTCTAAAACTCAACATGTTGTGTTATACGATGAAAAAATTGTGTGTGTGTCTGTGTTTATTATGTTTTTTTTTTTTTTTTGCAGTTTTAGAGTTTTTACAAAAAAATACAAAATATTATTTAAGGTTTTTGTTTTTATTTGTTTTATTTAATACAAACAAGAAATTCGAATTTTCTTGTCAATGTCTGCACCGTGGAATAAAGACAAAATTAGAATTAATAAATAAAGACAAACTAACAAAAAAAAAAAACAAAACTAAAGAAATTTGTTTGTATTTCAGTGTGATTAAAATTATGTTTTTGGTTTTCTTAATTGTACACCTAGTTTTTTTTATTAATTTATTTGATTTTCTATTCTTGCGGTTTGAATTTTTAATTTTTTGAATTTTTGTTTTGTTTAAATATTTGTTTTTGTTTTAAATATTCATTAAGTCTATAAACTGTTTTTTTTTTATTTATTCCTTTTTTTACTATACATAAGGTTTTAATGTATTTACATTTAGAATAACGAACAATATAACATTAACTGCCATTTTTGGCATGCCCTTTGTTTGATTGTTTTTTTTTTTTGTTTGTTTTTGTTATTGGTATTTGTAAAGGAAAAAAGATTTATATTGATTTAACCTTCAAATTGCAATGGATATGTCTTTTTTATAGTTCTTTATGTAAGATTAAGTTGCTATCCATTTTTATACATAAATTTAATTGGAAATTAATTTATATGTACAAGTGCATAGCAAAAACAGCAATTAATTAATATCGTAAAGTCGTGGCTTACAATGCTTCAACACTGAAACCATA